>BRKX01000008.1:9564669-11032794 GCA_026008535.1 Perilla frutescens | reverse complement strand
AAAAATTCACAAACATGATAAAACATCATATTGAACTATACCCAATCACTATAATAACATCAAAATGGAAAGTTCCTAGCATCGTGATCTGACAAGTTATGACAATTGCTGCACATTCTAGGTGCTTTGTTCTCCTTTCTCTTCCTTGCCTCATTCTTAGATATCAAACGACTGTCGTTACCTTTTGTTTTAACTGGAATTGGTGGATGAACAACAACTTCAGAAGGTGCATGTAAACCGTAGAATTGCTTAAACATGACTGTCTTTCTATGTGAAGTAGAACCCTCCATATCACCACACTGAAACAATGCTTTCAACTTCTGCAAGCCAGCTAAAAATGAATTCATCTTCTCCACATCACGCTCAACATAGCCCAAACAAGAATAAAACTCTGAAAATAACTGATTTAGCAAACTCCTATTATTATCCGAGACAATAGATTTACCAAATACCTCAACACCACCACCATGAATATGCTTAACTAATGCAGTTCTTGTCCAACGGGAAGCAATATATTTAGATGGTATTGAAACTATTTTCAGATGCTTTAACAAGAGGAAAACATGAGAACACAATATGCCATCCCTAATAAATTTCTTACAGCTACATTCAACAATATCTTCTTCTTTGTTGTATGTCACCGTGTGAGTAATCTTACTCCCATCATCAACATCATACAACAGCCCAAAATCACAGTGATTAATTCCTGCAACATTACATTTAAAACACGAAGCCACAATTTCTTCTTGCACCTTGTTAAACATTTCAGAAGTGTAAATACTAGCTGCATGTTTTTCAATTTCCAATGGAGTCTTTGTTATTGGAACGGTTGATTCGTCAAGACTCTCTTGCAGATCATATGCATGTCTCTGTGCATCAATAGCACTATCAAAATGCATAAAAAATTCAACTAGATTTGATCTGAAATTGATGTAGCGGTTGAATAGACTGTTAGAACTCTCTGAAATTGAAGTTGTTCTACAGAGACCACTCATTGGTAGTTCCCTAAAATAGGCAGGAATCCAATATTCTGGAATGCTAAAAATAGAATTGAACCAACTATCAGTAGTCAAACAATAGTCCACCATGATATTATTCCATTTCAAATCAAAATCTGAAGGTTCATTGTAATCTGACCAAACAGCATCACTTAATCTCTTCATGAACGATTCATCTTTCCTCAGCGTACGAGGAGCATTTTCAGGAACCTTCATCATGATATGCCACATACAGAGCCTATGCCTAGAATCAGGAAAAGATTGTTCTACTGCAATCTTCAATGCAGGGTCTTGATCAGTGATTATCATACCAGGAGAATTCCCCATACATTTGAGAAACTTCTCAAATACCCAAGAATACGACTCATTATCTTCACCTGCCAGCAAACTAGCACCAAAACATACACATTTACCATGGTTGTCCTTCCCAATAAAAGGAGCAAATATCATGTTATACCTATCATTAAAACAAAAGAGAAAACACTAAGTACTACTGGAAGAAATAAAATACATCATGGGTTCAATGGTAACATATATGAAACAGAATGCTAAAATGCTATATACACAATGCTAAAACTTTATACCCGAGATGCTAAAACTATGTTATACCTCAATTTATATATATAATGTTAAAATTAGAACAGAATGCTAAAATGGTATATTGATAATGCTAAAACTCTATACACAAAGATACTAAAATTAGAAAACATGACATACCTGTTCAAACTATATGTTGAATCGAACGAAACAACATCACCAAAAGCAGCATAATTTCTCCTTGACAGAGCATCAGCCCAAAATATGCGTGTCAGTCTGTCCTCTTTCCCAACATAATACTCAAAAAAGAACCCAGCATGCGATTGTTGCCTTAAATGAAACTTATCCAATACCATTTGAGCATCAGCCCCATGAATGTATGCTCTCAAGTCACGAGCATAATTCTTGAAATCAACTCCAGTGCAACCTACATCAGAATAGCTCCCAACACCTTCCTTAAAAAGCCTATAAGATCTCATTGCACCTATGTTTGCTCTAGCACAATTCAAAACAAAATTCTTGTGCACATCATCTAAATTTCTGTTCACCTTCATAAATCTTTTGAAATCATCCGAAACTAACGGGTGAGAATGACGTTCTTCAAACAATTTAACAATGTATCCTTTCTCACAACAAAACCTGAACACAATACGAGCCCTACAATTAGATCTTTTAGAGACTCTACGCTTCTTTGTTTTAACTGCATCACTTGAATCACCAACCTTAACTACTGCATTCTTCTCACCCTCTCGACTACAGTAAACATATTTCCATATAGTTGTACCATCTTTAGATTTCTTCTCTGATCCAAGACGAATGTCAAAACCAGATGATTGTGCATAGATCCTATAAAATTTCACACCCTCATCCAAAGTTTTAAAACTTTGTTCAACAGTTGGCTTCAATTCACAATGTGGTATAAAATATTCTGTCATGCCAGGAGATATCTCTACAGTCATATTACTATGCTCACTTGAAACAGAAGACTCTGAAACATTAAAATAAAAAAAATTATAAACTGAACAAGGTAAAATAATAATACAATCACATCAAGAGATATTTAGAGACACGAATTTTAGCATTAGCTATGTAACATTCTAGCATCGTTCAACATACATTTTAGCAACAAAATAATTTAATGTTTGCATGGTGTGTGTATATAGCCAAGTCACAACATTTTTTGTAAATGTTTGAGAGAGTGCGATATAAAACCAGCATCTTATAATGCTAAAACACATGTTACGAAATGCTAAAACAAACACATTAACATGCTAAAATGTCTTATATAACGTATTCAATAAACAGATCAAATTGATGCATCTGTATATTCTCAAACTAAACCCTAGCATTCTTAACAATTAGAAAACGAATGATACAACACAAAACTGAACAAAAACAGATCAAATCAATAAAAAATAAAAATGTAAATAAACTCCAATAGAACGAATTGTAGAATCAATAGGATACAACGAATTCGAAATTAATCACCATTAAAACTGAATCAAACAATGCAAAATTAAAAACATACCTGGAGTCGCCATAGAATCAGAGATGTAGAAATTTCACGACAAATTGATTTTCAACAATTACAGAAAAAAACGATCTTCACAAATAAAAAACCATGATACAGTTTTTTATCTTCGCTGCAAATTACGAACGAACAAGATCGAACTGAGATTTAAGGATTTAAGGAAAAAAATTCGACTGAGATTAAGAATTGAAGGAAACAATTTCGACTCCAAAAAAAGCGGAAGGATTAAGATGGAAACAAAAACAGAACAAAAGGTAAGAATTATTAAATTACTATATTACCCCTCCGTCCAGAAAGTTGCCTAAAATTACAACAATGCCACCGCCCCATCACTTAAATATGTTTTAATTTGGGCCGTCCAGATTTACTTAAACAAGGGCTAGGATTGGTTCCTAGTTCCTACCTAGGGGGAGGGTTCTCGTTTGATCCTCTCCCTATATATATATATATATATATATATATGTACTCAAGTTTAATTTATTCGAAACTTTGATAATTTCTATTTCTTTCTAATTTTCTCAAATTTTTAGGGAAATCTTCAGTTTGTTTCCGGGATAATTGATTGTGTCGGGCCCATTCGCTTAGTTTTCAAATCCATTAATTTAATTTCGCCATTATCTTGTAAATTTTCTGTTACACTTAATTTAATTCGAAGTTTACATAGTTTTCAGTTTCTTTAGAGACAGTTCATTTTGTCTAACCCATTTCGTTTAGGTTTTCAAATCAATATACACAAATGTCTCGTGATGTGGGATTTCACTAATCATTATATCAAATCAAAGAATCGACAATATTTCACAAATTTAATTGCTTGGGTAAATGCCAGAAAAAAAAAATGTCCCCTTGTTTTTACCAAAAAAATGTTTCGGCACTGGATTTTTTGACCAATTGCATATATTTGTTAAGATCTTCAAAGTTTTTTTTAAAAAAAATAATAATTTAAAGGACATGACATCTTTTAAATAGTCATTAATTAAAAATGTTTGGGACACTTTTTTTTATTTACCCTTATTGTGCATAATTTGTACAATCTCTACTGTACTTTATTGCTGGTTTCTTAATTTACTTAATTTTTTAGTCAAAATGTTAATCTTACTCAACTTTTCTTGAACTGAACTATCTATACTACTGTCATCAAAACATGATTACTTCGTTATCGGTCTAGTTACTAACTAATTTGCCAGTTAGGTTAACACCTTTGAAAATAAATTAATATTTTTTATTACATATAAAATATAATTATTTTCATTCGCACGCATACTATTTTCCAGTATTGCATAATGCGGCCTAGGCGCTCCACGCTACCTCCGGGCGAAAACCCTATAATCAGTCCTCTTATACGGACTAGCCGTCTAGGCAGACTTGTTCGGCGATTTCGCCGCTAAGTTCCGTCTAGATAGCCGAATTTCATCTTTTTTAAATATATATATATATAATAAATTAATAATTAGGATTTATATATATATTAATATAATAAATTAATAATTTCAACTTTGAATGTTATTTTGTCATGAACTTTGAATAATTTAATTTTTCAATGTTTGTTTTGCCTGTCATTTTGGATGATTTAAACTTTAATTGATATTATTTGGAATGTTAAGATTCATGAATTTATACATGAAATTTTTGTATATTTGTTAAGAAATATATAAAATAATAAAATAAAATAAAAAACGCCTAGAAGCCGCCTAGGCCCCGTCTAGGTGCCCCAGGTGCTAGGCCCTCATCAGCCGCCAGATGGCGCTCAACACCTTCTGCAAACTTTTACTATTTTCTAGTGTGAGAACTAAAAATTCCCCTTAAATCATCCAATGAATTTATCTAATAACTGATATTTAATATAAAAACTACTAACAATCTGAAAATATTAAGGCCTTAAATGGAGGATGGGTATTTTTGTCAATTTATTCTAAAAAGTAATGTAAGCAGATTAATTACAACAATTTAGTTTTCGTTTTTAATCTGATTTACACAAATCATAAATCAAACTAAATTAAACCTATTTTCATTTTCATTTATTTAAAACCCATATTGTATATTTTATTCTAACAAATATGATTGAAAACATTATAATATAGTAATGCATGTTAATGAAGCATTGTCATAATGCTAATAAAGTATTATCATAATGGTAACTTAGTAAACTTATATTGCTATCATGGTATATTTCATCCAATTACTGCATTATATTAGTATCCCACACCCAAAAACTTATCAAATATTATAATAATATGATCATTTTTTAAACAATATTCTAAGACGCCCATCAAGCTATCATCGATGGCTAGGATTAGTTCATCCCCATACAAGGCAAGGAGGGAGGGAGGGAGGGAGAGAGAGAGAGAGAGAGAGAGAGAGAGAGAGAGAGAGAGAGAATTTGGTTAGTCTCCACAATTTAAATGAGTACGTCTTGTTGGCACCATCTATGTGGTTGTAATTTCACCATTTTTTTTTGTTTAATTTAATTTTATAATTATTAATTAGAATTTATTCCATCCAATCAAGATTTATATTATAATTAGTTTTTAGAATTTAGTTTTCATATTTTTAGTTTATAATTAATTTTTAAGATTGATAATTCCATAATTAGGGTATATAATTCTTTTAAATTTCAATTATTATTAATAAATATTAATTATGTTGGTTATGTTATAATAAATTTTAATTTTATGATAAAAACTTGTGAGATGATATCAATATGCTGCACATGGCACGATGAGTGCTCATATAACCTCTGTGTGTGTACTTTGCAGTATATTATCTTTTCTATCTAATTTTCTTAAATCTCTAATTATCTCATCCATTTTAATTTTTGATATTTTACTTTTATCACTTTTCCTTCCTAATTTTCTATTACTTAACTTTATGGTGTTTTCAATCTTCCTATTATTCAGGGAAGTACTAGCAACGAAGACAGAAGAATTAGATCTAGAGAAAACAGATTCCATAACTGTGAGTCGGTTGAATAGACTCCTAGGAACTGGTAGCAACTCCTAATGGGCAAACACAGGATTTACAGCCTCTCACATGACTTATAACCTTCAATTCTCTATGGACAAACACGCAAGCGCCACTTTTCAAGACCTAATATTCATCATCATATGCATATGGCGTGGTCTGCCGCCTACAACAATCATATTTAAATTCTTGTAATTAATTTATGATTTGTGGACTCCATTTGAGGTCTCACAAGTGTGTGTGTATATATATATACATGGGGAAGACTTGTGTGAGATCATCTAACGGGTCTCTTACGTTAGACGGATCTCCCCTGACCCGATCCGGTTCCGACCCGACCCGGTCATATATATATTAAAAAAAAATCAGAATTTTTTCTCTCCCAGCTCGATCGCTCGCTCGCTCCCTCCCACCTGATCTAGGTTTTCTCCATCACCTCACGGCGGCAATACGTTTTTTCCGTCCAGCTCGCCGCCGCAACCACGTTTCCCCCATCCAGATCGCCGCGCCACCTAGCTTTCCCGTCGAGCTCGCGGCGGTGCAAATAATTTCCCCCTCCGGCGAATTCAATGGATAATTTCAGAAAATTATGTAATCTTCCTATCGCTGGAATTCCGATTAATTCCGGCGACGAAACAATACAAACGACCGGTATGTGTTCTTATTTTAGAAGATTTGTAATTTTGATTCAATTTTTCATCAATTATTAGGTATATCAATTTTTGCATTCAAACTGTTTGATAATATGCCAGTATGAAGTGATTCATTGAACTTTTAGTTTAGTAATCTATTAGGATTACTGTAATCCTAAAAGTGATTTAAATTTTGTAAATTTCAGATATTGTTATACTTGATAATGAAGACAATATTGAAGATGTAGAGACAACATCTATCAACGAGAATGAATCTGTTATGTTGCAAATTCAGAGTAAGTAGTACTTTACTTCTGTTCTTTTATTTTGTAACATATCAACTGCAAAATGTACTTTGTAAATTAGTGATACTTCTATGATATATAATGATACTTTATAGCGTGATAGTAATCTTTCAGTTAAAATGTAATTATGATTATGCCTGAATACATCAACAAAAGTGTAAATCGCATGCATATATTGTATACAGTATTAATACTTCTATAGTATTCAGTAATACTTGCTATGATGATAATAATCCTTCACTAGCTATTATTCATATTTTGCAACTATTTCACTTGAAAACATAATTATAACTCACTCGATAGTAATTATACTTCTATTATATATAGTGTGATAGTAATCCTTCCCTTAAGACGTAATTAAGATTCTGCCTGAATAGATCAACAAAAGTGTAAATCGAATGCATATATTGAATTTTGTACACTAGTGATACTTCTATGGTAATTAATGATACATTCCACACATTTATTGACAATTTTTTTTATGCCTCATGAAATCAACATTTTTGTACACTACTGTATATTATATTTATATACAGTAGTAATACTTCTATGGTATTTAGTAATACTTGCTATGATGATAGTAATCCTTCTCTAGCTATTATTCATATTTTACAACTGTTTCACTTGAAAACATAATTATAACTCACTTGATAGTAATAATACTTCTATGATATATAGTGATACTTATTTCTGAGTGAATAGATCAACAAAAGTACATATCAGATGCATATATTGAATTTTGTACAATAGTGATACTTCTATGGTATTATTTTATATTTATATACAGTAGTGATACTTTTGTGGTATTTAGTAATACTTCAATAGTATTTTGTGATACTACACCAGCACTTACTGAAATTATTTTATTACTTAGTGATATCTTGCACATTATTTCAATTATTAACAATTATGAATCACTTTTGATTCTGATGCAATAAATCAATAAAATGTAATTTTTGATATAAACTAAAAATTGTTGTAGGTGATTCTTTTGATGTAAAAGGTTGCCTTCTTGATTTGAAAAGGAAGAAAATTGATGATATATATGACTTATATTGTAGTCATGCTCTTGAAAATGGGTTTAGTGTTAGGAAATCGACAACAAGAACTGAAAATGGATGTGTAGTTGAAAAGTACTTCTTGTGTTCTTGTGAGGGAGCCAAAAAACAAAACACTTCTAGCTCAAGAAAGGTGAAAGTCACGCGCACAGGTTGTAAGGCGTATTTAAGAGTAAAGATAAATAGTGATGGTTTATATGAAATTATTGAGCATAATCTCATGCACAATCACACACTCACAAGAAGAAAATGGAGCCATATGCACCGTTCGCATAGATCGATAAACTGTGAGAAGGGTTTTGTGATTGAGGGCATGCTCACATCAGGGATAAGAGCTACAGACTCTTTCCGATACATGGCGCATGACGCAGGAGGGGAGGATTGTGTTGGTCACACATTAAAAGATCACTTAAACTATGTCAACCGATTGAAGATGAGCATTATTGAAGGAGGAGATGCACAAACACTCATAGATGAAATGCATGCACAGGGTGTTGAAAATAAAGATTTTTTCTTTAGAGTAAAGTTAGATGATAAGGGAAGATTGTCAAATGTTTTTTGGAGGGATGCCATGATGAAAGAGGATTATATGATATACGGTGATGTTGTTGTCTTCAACACAACATACCGTACTAACAAGTTTCACCTCATTTGTGCACCATTTGTAGGGATCAATAATCATTGGAAAAATGTGATGTTTGGATGTGCATTCATATCAGATGAGAGGATTGAATCATTTATTTGGCTTTTTGAAGTTTTTAAGAAATCAATGGAGGGGAAATCTCCTGTATCAATATTTACCGATCAAGACCTAGCTATTGGCACTGCAATAGAACAAGTATATTTCTCTATTTTATCATAATTCACTTGAATGAATCTTTTATTTGAGATGTCATCTGCTGGTATATGTTTATATGATAATGATACTTCATCAATAGTTAATAGTACTTACATCACATCTAGTGATCCTTTACTGTATATAAATTTTTTAGTTAATTTTTTTTATTCAATGCAGAGTTTTCCTGATACAAGACACCGGTTATGCTTGTGGCATTTGTACCAAAATGCAATAAGCCGGTTTGGGAATTTGAAAGCGAACAAGTCCTTCATTAATGAATTTCAAAAATGCTTGTCCGGATGCACAAATAGAGAAGAATTCGAACATTGCTGGAGCTCTATGATATCAACATATCATTTGGAGGACAACTCGTGGTTTTCCAGACTCTATTTGCTCAAGGAGAAGTGGTGCACTGGCTTGAACAATGACTTTTCTCTGCTGGAATTTTATCATCCCAAAGAAGTGAAAGCACAAATAGTGCCATTGGATTCAATGCAAGGAAGTCAACAAGCTTGACAGAATTTTATGACATTTTCAAAAGAACTGTCCAATCTTGGAGGAGAAATGAAGCATCTGACGAATTCCAATGCTCAAGAGCACAACCTACATCATTTATGCCATTGACTGGACTTCTTAAGCATGCTTCAGAGGTATATACATTGACCCTTTTTACTGATTTTGAAGCTGAATTCTTGAGATGTATATCCTTGAATTGTGAACTCATTCACTCTGATGAAAGACTGTGATTCTATAATGTTAAGGATGACGGGGGTGTTACAGTTCATAATGTCAGTTTTAGTGATGTTGATAAATTCATAGTCTGCTCGTGTAAAAGATTTGAAGCTTGTGGGTTGTTATGTTGTCATATCCTCAGAATACTTCATATGCATTCAATAGTTGAGATACCTGAGCTTTATATTAATAAAAGATGGACAAAAATGGTGAAAGCTCATTTGTGGGATAAATTTGGAAGTGGAAGTGAGCAACCTGACCAGAATATAGATTCTATTTCTTGGAGAAATCATATGATGAGAAAGTATTATGCTACTGTTATGAAAGTCAAAGATAATGAAGAGGGAAGAAAGATACTTGAAGAAGAGCATAACAAGGTTGTAGCATATGTTGAAGACCTGCTGAGTACAGTACCTTCCATGGTGGATACGAATGTTTCAAGCTCTTCTATTACAATATTGGATCCTGCACGTTCAACCACAAAGGGTAGGAGAAAAAGAATCAAAGGGCACCTTCAAAAAAAAAGAAGAATACAGGTGGCACTTCAATTTCAAAAGAGTTTGGATCCAAAACCCCTAATCTCAGATTTTTTTGAGAATGCATTCAGATTGTTTTGAGAAATGTATCCCAGATTATATTATTGAAACTGTGATTTTCGAATAGTGTTACTTCACGGATTCTTAGTGATACTTTATTCATCAGTATTGATACTGTGATTTTCTTCATCATATAACTTGTGATTTTGGGTCCAAAACCCTTAATGCCAGATTGTTTTGAGAATTTATTCAGATTGTTTTGAGAAACGTACCCCAGATTATATTATTGAAACTGTGATTATAAAATAGTGTTACTTCATGGATGCTTAGTGATACTTTATTCATCATTATTGATACTGTGATTTTCTTCATCATATAACTTCTGATTTTGGGTCCAAAGCCCGTAATCCCAGATTGTTTTGATAATTTATTCAGATTGTTTTCAGAAATGTACCCCAGATTATATTATTGAAACTGTGATTATCAAATAGTGTTACTTCACGGGTGCTTAGTGATACTTTATTCATCAGTATTGATACTGTGATTTTTACTTAGTGGTATTCATAGTGATACTTTCTTGAATCACTAATTATACATCACATATAATTTATCAATTTCTTATTTTTTATAATTAAATAATATAATTGAAGGAGAAATCATTAAAATAATTAAATGCAATGTTCTCTGCCAGTGCCACAATCAACTTTGGTAAAATGCGCACAAAAAATATTCATTCCTCGAAACAAAAACATACTTCATCGGAAAAGAAATCATAGCTGCAAACAATGTGAAGAATAACTAGTCATGCAAAGGAAAATAACTAAACATCAAGCCAGTTTCGAGGGCAAATATTAAAAACTAACCAAACACTAAATTGTTCATACTAGCTGTTCAAACTAACACATGTTAAATTCCCACCCCCAATATTTCAATATTTCAAATCCAAAAACCAACACATATTCATTACAAAAACTAACCAAACATCCAAAAGATTAACCTAGCATGTTAGAGTATCCACACATCCTATCTCCAGCAATCAGCTACATTCATACACCAACACCACCACCAGCTTCTAATTGTTTATATTTCTTGTTATTCTTAATGATTTCAAGAGCATCATGTTGAATCTTTTTTCTCAAACCATTTAGAGGTGAAAGCAAAATCCTTGCAGCATATTGGGCTCTCAATCTCCTTCTTCCATCAAGCTGCAATAGGAAAAAATGTGTCACATTACCACAAAAAATATTAAAACTGCATTTAAATTCCATATATACCTTAGACAACTCCAAAATCTCATAAGGAGCACCAAGGAAGTTTTCCATTTGGTGCATGATATAAATTGCACAATCGATGTTTCGACCAGTTCTATTCCAATTGAAAGCTGGGAATTCAACACCATATGACTCGAAATCTGCACATTTTGGATGATTGATCTGATTCAGGAAAACCCCCATCTGTTCACACTGCACAAGATAAAATATTTCAGCAATTTATGCAGTCAAGTATCACTAAGCAAAACTAAGAGTACAACTAACTAAAACCAATGTATCACTATGTGCAAAATATGGAATCACTAAGATAAACCTAGTGAATGTAAAAGTATCACTAAATAAGTATCAGGTATCACTAAATAAGTATCAGGTATCACTAAATAATTATAAAGTATCACTAATAACTATCACCACATAATGTAAGTAACATAAAAGTATTACTATAAAATTATCAAGTATCACCATTTTAAAAATAAAGTATCACTGTTTATACACAGATCCAATAATCACCAAGTATCACTAAGCAAAAATAAAGTATCACTCAGTAACAGATAGAGTATCACTACATAAGTGTCAAGTATCACCATTTCAGAAAAATGTACTACTAAAGAATTGATACTTACAGCTATCTCAGCAAGCTTGAACATCACATCATCTCGATCGATCTGGGTAATTTGATTATCCAGATATTGAATTTTTTTCTCAAGAAAGTTTATCACAACAGCAACAAAATGATAAGAATGGCAGATTGGGATAAAAATCTGCAATTATAAACACAAGAGGTTAGAATTCCAAAATAACTATTTTAATTTTTTTAATATGCAAATATATTACCCTATCAACATTGTACAAATCTGACATCTGAAATTCAGTTCTTGACACCCAGAAATCCCAAACTTCTCGAATATTTTCTTCATGCTCCTTGCCTTCAAGAACACCTGCAAGGTATACCTACAAAAAAAAAATCAGTAATATGCATATGTGACTATAAGAAATAAATGAACACTTATGCATCTACACAAAAGAGTTATAAGTCCTTACAGAATGTTGGGCACTAAACCAGAAGCTTTTATTCATCTTAAAAACCCTTTCTGACTTAATCATCAACAAAGCCCACGCGTCAACAATAGTAATATTTATCATCTTTGTATCGTTCATCGTTCTAATCGCATCAAAGTTTACAAAAACTTCTCCACGATACTCAAAAACTTGTCCACTTTTACCGTACACATCCAAAAATGTATCATTTACAATAATTGAAGCATCACTAATCTAATATTAAATAAAAATTAAAATATCACTTACCAATGACAAACCGCATCAATGAGGCAGTAGTCGACAATATCCTTCTCCTCCCTCGTCATACCAGACAGTAGCTTAGCATAGCTCAATAGAAAACGGCACCTGAACGGAAAGCCATCAGGAACTGGCCACGGTTCTCTCCTCTCTGAAGTACCTTCTCCTCCAGCTTGCTCATCAATATTCTGCTGTAGATTTTCCGTGCATGGACGTCTTGAAGGAGGAGTTTGAATGAGCTCAATGCCTTTATCATCTTCCCCACCCACATTCTGCAGATCTGAATGAATAAAGTACAAATATTCACATTAAAACATATAAAAAAATTAACACACATATAAAAATCATATTTAGTACAAAAACAGAAAATAATACCAGACGCTATATTGTCGATAATCTTATTTACATCCTCGGGCGGTGTAGGTGTTAGCAAATCAAACTTTGGGCATTCAAAATCTTCTTCTTCAGAGTCCTTCTATGCATGCTCTGGCTTCAACTCAACCTCGACATCTTCTGAAACTTTCTCCCCCTTCTCAGCCTTCATCTTCCAAAAGTTGTTCACAACTTCATCAATGTACTCATGCAGCTTCGAGCTTGAGAAAAACATCGAGTCGGGAGATAACGAAGGTGATTCTTCTGTCCCCATATTAACATGCAAATCCCTCATCTTTCCTAGCCTCTCCAGATGAACATGAGTAACCATGTTCAAATCTCTCTTCATCAGCAGCAAAGCTTCCTCCAAAGGCTGGGAAAAAAATAAAAAATACAAGTCAAGTATCACTAATAAACAGTAATACATCACTAAATAAGATAAAATATAAATCATGAACTTACATCTTTAGCAATCCTAGAAATCTCTTCATTGTCCTACTCAGTAGCTGGGAGTTGAAATGTTATAGATCTCCCATCTACAACATAAGAAGAAGGCACCTCTCGACTTGCTCCAGCTCTTAGCTCTAAGCTTGGACCTTGAACAGGCATATCACCTTCATCAACTACCCTATCATCTACCCCACCTAAATCCCCCTCTAACCTTGGAGCACCCTTCGTAATAGGGTAGACTCCTTCTACCCATTCACCACGACCAAAGCCACCTGCATTCAACTCAGCATGCAATCTAGCTCTAATGGACTCTTTGTCCCAGTGTTGGATTAGAGGGAGTGTCGTAGGTGACACACGACCTTGCCATTTAAATCTATGAAAGTAAAATAGTGGCAACACAAGAAGGCAACAATTCAAGTGCCTAAGATTCCTAGAACTATGAAACATACGAATCACATAGCACATTTTTTCCAAAACATACCCACACCAGTCAAATGAAGAGATCCTCTCAACAGACATTAGGGATCTCATCACATTCACGTCAACTAATTGATTGGCAGTAGGAGCAAGAAAAGTTGACAAACAGTACAAAACAAACAACCTCTTAAAATCATCCCCCCATCTCTCATCTCAAGTAACATCTTCTGCACAGAAGACACAGGCAAGTTATCCCCGATTCTATTTCTGTTCTTAAAATCAGTAAGAAAATCCTTAGTCCCATCATCGTTCCTCAATACAGAAACCCCATCATTTCTAGGCAACATAAATAAATCGTGAATGTCATCTGAGGTAATAACTAAGTTTCTATTACCTTCGAATGACAAAACACGGCTTGCTCCATTGAAGTTCTCCACAAACCACGATATCCTCTGCCAAGACATCCTCCCAAAACCTCTCAATTGAAGCATACCAGAAAATCCAATCTCCTCTACAGCCCTTCTTTGATAATCATTCAGTTTTGGAGCAAGTGAAGATAGCCCAGCAGGCCTACACTTGGTCAAAAAAGTCCTACCACTGCAATGAAAAATACAAGACATTAGTAATTACAAATTTTCTGGCTGTAGCGTAACAATACTAATAAAAATGAATTACCTGTCATCACACTCTTCGTTTTCCTCATCAGTCTTTTTTATTAGTTTCTTCTGAATAGTAATGACTAATTTTTTTTTTTTGCACTTCACCAGATCTTTTTGTCCTCTTTGTTCTCTTAGATTCATGTTTGACTTGATGTTCAGAGGAAGAATATTCACCATTGTTATCATCACTATCATCACATTCCTCATCATCATGTTCACTGCAATATGAAAAATAAATTAAAACATTGAAGTATAACTAATAAATTATCCAGTAAGTACCATTAATTAGAAACAACACTAAGTAAACACAACCACTAAGAAAAGATAAAGTATTACTAATTAACATAAAAGTATCACTATTTATAAAACAAAGCATCACTACTTATAAAAAAGCCAAGAATCAGTAAGAATGTTGACTGCATACATATATATAATACCTCACTAACACAGCTTTATCCTTATGTTCTTTAGAAGATGGTTTATGCCTCTTATATGTCTGGACATCATGAACATCTGCTTCTGCATGCTCACTGCAATAAAAAAGAGATGATTTAGAAAAATTAACATAATAATTTCAAACAACAAAATATGGAACAAACTGATTAAAGTACTAAAATAATAATTCGAAACACCAAAATTCATACCTTGTAGCATCATCTTTATTCTCCTTAGCTAATGATTTACCAGGTCGCTGCAACCTCTTTTTTATTCTTTCCATTAGTATAATATTTGTTCAAAAATCCAACTGCATCATTTAAATGAAACACAGCGTTTAATTACCACATCATTACCTGAAAAAACAAAGTATCACTATGTAGAACTTTCAGTACCAATAACTAAACACAAAGTATCACTACCTAAAAAGCAAAGAACCAATATGTAGAAACTGCTATATGCCAATTTACACCAACAAATCCAATCCAAACCAGAAAATTGCTGTATTTGAAATCCTCAAAAGCAAAATACAAACAAATGGTCGCACGTATTAAAACACAATGCAGAATTCAAAGCATATAATGAAGATAAATAATTACCACAACTAAGTTAAAAGTATACAATCTGAACAAACACATCATTACCTAAAAAAACAAAGTATCACTATGTAGAACTTTCAGTACCAATAACTAAAAACAAAGTATCACTACCTAAAAAGAAAAGAACCACTATGTAGAAACTGCTATATGCCAATTTACACCAAAAAACCCAATCCAAACCAGAAAATTATTGTATTTGAAATCCTCAAAAGCAAAATACAAACAAATGGTTGCACGTATCAGTAACAATTAACTTAAGAATCACTAACAATCAAATTAAGTATCACTACCAATACGCACAAATGAACCATAGCCGCACAATATTAGACTCAAATCAAGTTAGGATTGAAAGTTATTCGAACTTAAAATGCCCTAAAACTCTAAAATCACAAACCCTAAATTACACTGCCCTAATTTGACAAGCATAGAAAAACTTACAATCGAATCTTCAAATCTGCGCACAGAAGCAATTTCGGATATCCAATACGACAGCGGTGGTCTGAATTTTGGTGATAATGGTGGTGGATATCCAATTCCAGGTATATTTCGGATATCCAATTCCAGTGACTGATGTTTTCAAAAAAAATTTCGATTCGGATGTGGGGGGAAAAATAAAAAGCATATAAACTGAATGAGAAGATGAAGGATATTGCAGTTTTGAAGAGAAGGTGCGGTTGTGGGGGAGGAATCGCCGGCGGTTGTGGGAAGAGTCGACGGAGAGAATCGCGAGAGAGAGGGCTACAGCGAGCGGTTTCAAATTTTGGTTTTTTTTTTTAATATATATATGACCGGGTCGGGTCGGACCCGGGTCGGGTCAGGGGAGATCCGTCTAACGTAAAAGACCCGTTAGACGGTCTCATAAAAGTTTTTGTCTATATACATATATAAGGATTGGATAAAAAATACACCTTTTTCTGGTGTAGGAACTAGGAACCCATCTTATACCGTTCACCTAAATGATCTAATGGCTGAGATTAAATGTCAAAGTCAAGGCAAAAAAAAGGAGGTGGGGGTATAGTTGTTCAATCCTTATAAAAAAAGCTGATGTCATCACTTTTTAAAAAAAAATCATAAAAACTTTGAACGACCATAACTCACTCGTTTCAAATCGGATTAACACAAATAATATATCAAATTAAAGATCTTTTCATGCTCTTTAATTCAAGATCAGTCATGGATATGTTTGTTCAAATAAATATAGACGAAAAATACAAAATATACATTTTTACTCGTGTCCAGTGCAAAAATACTTTCGTTGGCTTTTAAATAATGGTTCGTCAGCATTATGATAAGTTGATAACGTATACTAACGAAGCGTTTGTTATATGTTAACGTATTATATTCGTTGTGCTAATGAATGATTATCATAATGTTAACGCAGTACGCATACTTATATTATTATTATTATTTATTACATTTCAATTATGTCTTATAATTATTTTTTATGATTTAATTTTTATGTTTTAGTTACTAATTGAATATTATATATTATTTATTTCATCAAATTAGATTATATTAGTTAGAGCTTTCTTCATCCATTTATGGTTTATAACTTATGCTAACGATGAATTGTCATATGCTAACGTAGTTTATTCGCAATGCTGATAAAATAATATCATTATGCTAATGTTTTATATTTATATTGTTATTATGATTTATTCCATCCAATTGGGGTTTATAATTAATTTTTAGAATTTAATTCTATTTTTAGATCATTGAAGTTTATTATATATGAATTATGATTTATTTCATCCTATTAGAATTTATAATTACACTTTAGAATTTAATTTTTCGTTAACAATATGAGAAAAAATTTCATTAGCATAAATACAACGCTTCGTTAGCATGATGATAATACTTCGTTAGCATGATGATATGTTATCAAATATTCTGCGTGATTTTTATAAGAATTACCAAATTACGTTAATACCCCCGCGCGAATTTTTTTTCAAATATTACAGAATTGCCATCACTCCTTTCAATCAAATCTGGACCATAGATCTTTATTGATTGTATGGTGTGAGATGGGTTCCTAATTCCTACACTAGGTAGGGTTTGCATTGTAACCCTCCCCATATATATATATATATATATATATGTATGTATATATGTATATATATATATATCGGGAGAGAGAGAATAGATCAAATGTCTCTCTATCTCTCTCTCTCATACCATCGTTGTCGCCGCCGCCGCCACCACTATCGTCGTCTCTTCCATTAACACGAGATAATCCAAAAAACAGTAGCAGTAATTGCTATGTATCATCTCTCTCTCTCTCTCTCTCTCTCTCCAACATCACTACGCCTTCCACCTACATGAGGAAATCTAAGAACAATGGTGGCGATGAAGATCTGAATAAGAGAAAAAGTGCTGGTGATTGAAGCTCGTTTGAAGCTGTATTTTTTATTTTTAGATCTTCTCAGACAATCACGATCATTTTTTTTTTATTCATCTCTATGTATACCATCGTTGATTTAGTGTTTCATTTTTTATAGATTTGATGGATTCAACATGTATTTTTTTATGAGATTTGGAAGTCATATGAAATTTGTTTTGAGTTTTTTTTCCATGTCTGTGTTCTTTATTTAGAGATGATGTTTGTTGATGGTTTATGTTTTGAGATTTAAAGTTAACTAATTATTGATTGAAGAATTAATATATATGTTTATGGTATTTTTGTTCATGTAGTATGATGTCAGCATGATACAATTTATTTGTTAACATAATTATGTTTTTCTCTTAGCATTATGTTTTTGTTGTATATGTTAATATTCGTGCTAACTAATATTACCATGTATGTTAAGTAAGATGCTTTTAAATGTTGACGTTGTAATATTATGATGACATGTGCCAACTCAAGTTTTCATGGTCTGGAGACTAGAATAGATATACCAAGATGTGAAATCTTCTATGAAGCCATTGAAAGATGTATTAGGCATCTGCTTTGTTTTTTTCTTTAGATGAAATAATCTGGGCTTTAAATCGGCTAAATTGGCTTGTATTTTTAGTTTTTTTTCATAGTTTTTTCTTATTGTGTTTCTGGTACTTTTTTACCTTTAATGTAGTATAAACTAATATTAATTTTCATTAGTATAATGTTTGAATTACATTAGAAATTATTCTATGTTGTATTTGTCTTACACAGTTATTTAATACTAATATTGTTTTATTATAAAGCTAATGAAGTAATAATATTTTGCTAATGAAGAACATTATATTAACTGAGAACACTATACATTGATGTATTAAGATGTTTTAGCATTGGTTATCTCATGCTAATATATATCTTATTAATATAATGATAATGAAATAATAATATATTAACATATGCTCCTGTTAGCATACGATAATGCTAACAGTAGAATTATGTAACACATATGACAATTGCATTATAATGTTAGCATTGTCAAATGATATTGTTAGCATTGTTGTATGTTAGCAGAAGCACTATTGACACACTATTTATTAACAAATAATTGTACCGCAAGTGCACGGTGTGTTTGTAATACTTAGGTGAGCAAGAGTATCGTATCCCACAAGGACTGAAGCTCGAATAAATTACTTGACTTAAACACATATATCTAATCAATATCTAGACTCTAAACTTAAAAAGAGAAAATAATACTCCCTTCGTTTCTATATAAATGTCATTTTGGATGAATGCACACAAATTAATAAATTAATTAAATTACCTAATATACCCTTGTGTGAATACATTAAATGAGTTACATATAGATGTTTGAATGTATTAAATAAGGGAAAATATGTGAAAAATGTGCATTTTATGTCTCAAAATTGTAGAATGACACTTTTTGAAACAAAATTAAAATGTTAGAATGACACTTATTTAGAAATGGAGGGAGTAGTAAATTGCAAAATAGAACAAGAACATAAAATTGCAGGAATTAAACTGAGCACTTGACAAATAATGGAAACGAGAGATTCCAGGGATAATGTGCATATAATGGATCTCGGATTGATTTATTGCTTACTTAACCTTCTTTAATTCATTAAAGGAGGGAAATCACTAATATGTTATGAGACTGTTCATAGAACACATGTCATAGCATAGAAATAATAATCATGTACTTCACTGCGGTCGGTTCGTCGCACACGTTATTATTCACAACCTCATTCCTTTGACTTAAATCCATATGTAACACTTATTCACTTGGTCGGTCCTTCCAAGTATCACATAAAATGATTCACCTATTTTATCAATGATTCACCTATTTTATCTTACTAACTAATCAGTCACGACTAGAATTTTCCAATTAATTAGCTTGCATATACATGTTGTGGCCATCAACATACATATGAGAAATCCAAACTAGGTAATCAAATGCCTAATAATGAATAGAAAATTTAATTCAATAAAATAAGTCATTCAATCCATAATATTTGCAAACCCTATAATCCCTAGAATAATTTAGCTAAACATAAATGAAATAAAATAAAACGGAGTTTGAATCATCATAAAATAAATATAAATGACACTGGTAATCCTCTGTGGCATTTAATTGCCTTCTATGATGAATTCTCTCTCCAATTCTGTCGAACTCTCCTCTTCAATGGTTCGATGTTCTCCTCCGAGTGTAGATGGTACTGGTAGCCTCCTCCGTCTTCTCAGGGTGTATGGAAGTGTATCAATGGTGTATTTGGAGTGTTCTCAAGTGTATATGGCATCTTCTTCGAGTTGTGTGTCGTATGGTCTGTGGAAATTAGGTTTGGAACCTAATTATAGATGAAAAACTCGTCAATCCACGAAGTTAGATGCATGGGTCGAATGAAATACCCGGGTCGACCCAGAGGGCTGATTTTACATAGGGTCGACCTAGGTGAAAAGCATGAGTCGACCCAACCCTTTACAATTTGTTCATGGGTGGGTCGACCTAGACTTTTTGGGTCGACCCAATCCCTTTTCGAATTAAGTCCAAGGCCTATTAAATCATCCATTAGCTCTCCACAACTTCAACTAATCATTTTGCGCCAAATATTCATCAAACTTGTCACTTTAGCTGCAAACTTGCAAACACATTAAAAACTCCAAATGATAGGAATTAAAGCATAAAAGCTAGTAGATCACACAACTTCTCAAAATAAAAGATATCATAACATGTCTAAAAATTATGTAAAATACACAGTTGTCAACTATATATTGTTATAAGAGTTTTTTTTTTTTTTTTACTCACACACCCGACCTGTGGTACTGAGGAGGTTCGAACCTGTGACCTTTGGCCTCCGAGCAACCTCAACATCAATTTTAGGGTTCAATAATATAACTTTATTGCATTTCATCCTTTAGATCTATTAACACTGTCGTATGCTAATGGATGCATTATGTAATGCTGACGGAATGTATTATTTAATATTAACGAAACAATAATGTAATGGATTTAAGCCAAATAATGCAACTAACAACCTTCAATCAAACAATAATAATTTTGTCCATTATTAATATTTTTTTGAATTTTTTTTTGTTGAGAAGTAGGCTTGACTAGCTATCCAACCATATTAAACTCGTCATTTAATCATTTAATATCAAAATCAATTTTGCATTTAAAGTTACGTGTCATGCATGAAGTAATACTACTTTGTTAGCATATGATTATGTCTCTGTTAACACGCGTCCTGAAAATCCGCATTTTTTTCTTTTTAATTTTGACCTTAAAATGAAAATTATCAAAATATCACCGAATATTTTGAAATTTCTTTTATTTACAGTACTATCACCGTCCTTTAACCAAATTTCGACTATTGAATTTTAAAAAAATATATAGTGAGAGATTGCTTTACACTTTACATAATAAAAATGGTTTATACCAGAACCACTCCTATGTATGTGTGTGTCAATATAGTATATTAATAGAACAAACCTAAATGCAACCAGTAATGAAAGCACATTTTCATTACGAAATATTAAAACAGAAACTAAAGCATATATACGTATGCTGTAATTCCTTTCCCACGTGATGTTTCTGAAATAAATTTTGACCACAAACAATGAATTTAATGCCAGCGCAGCGCATCCCTACAAAATATAATTGTTCAAACAAGCTCCCATTTGTTGCGTGTATCCATTACTATAAATAGGCCTCGTAATTTATTCTCTCTCTTTTTTTTAGCTATAAATAGGGCTCGTAATTTATTCTCTCTCTTTTTTTTAGCTGTAGAGGAATTGTGGATAATCAGATCTACCCATTGTTAGTCAATATATACCGTTGATTTCAATCTACGCCCCCCCAGTCGTCGTTTTTTTTCTTTTTCTATTTCTTTGTTGATAAACCTAATAAAATAAAAGAGAACCCAAAAATTAAAAGCCATAATTAGAAATAAACAAGAAAAATTAAGAAACCCAAAACTTAAACATTAAAAATAAACCCAAGAATTCCAAAAATAAAACAAAATAACTTTTTTAAAAAAAAATATTAAGTCAAGTATTCGCTATTTTCCCTTATTTAGTGGGAAGCAATAAATGAAGTTGTACTGAAGCTGTTTGTACCAGCCTATTATTTTCAGTTGAAATCATGTATTCTATTTTTATGTTGTATTTTCTATTACACACTCGATTTTTTAAATTTTGTTCCAAATTTGTTTTTGATTTTAATTTTTTTTTACTTTAGTTTATTTTTACACTTATTATTTAGGATTCATTCCTCACAATTACAACATTATAATTTTTTAGTATTTAATTTTCAATTTTTAGTTATTAATTGTTGATTTGAAAAATTAAATACTAAAAAAATATATTAAACCCTAATTGAGTAGGATGAAGTGATGAACCTTAAATAACAAATGCAAAATTAAACTAAAATATAATAAATTGAAATCAAAGAAAAAAAATCGAGTGTACAATAGGAAATGCAACACCAAATGTATAATAGAAGATTATGTATGTATTATTTTAATCATTTTACTAAATTGTAATGTGGCATTAATCTAGATAGTTTACACGATGGAATTGTAACACTTATAAGAACTCGTTTGTTAGGAGGTATATGATAAGAGTTGATATGTTTGATCGTATGTAATATTTTTAATTACCATAATTAATTTACCGTATATTATGTTACTTTTTTTATAATGGAATTTTAATTAATGTACTGAATGTTATTTTAGTCTAATATTTTTTTCGGTACTATATAGTTGTTAATTGTATAGTATGGGTGATTGAATGTAGTCACGATCGTTATGCTCAAGAATATTGACCTATGCCCACTAATTTATGAGTTAGTAAGTGCATCTAGCTAATTCCCACTCAATTAGTAACAGTTACATATCCCATTTTAATGAAACATTAAAATAAATTGTACCTGTTGTCTACCCTATTTCGGATGGGAAGTCCAATTGCTATCGCCTAAGCCATAATCTTTTCTACGATTTGATTGTTGAAATATATTAATCATCGATCACACATTTCACACATCCACTTGTTTATGGAGTAAAAAATTGTACAAATATTGTGTACAATAATTGTGCATGCGAGACTATTTTACGGGTCAAAATTCATAAGACCGATAAGTATTTAATCCAAACTCATGATGGGACATAATTAATAGCATATTTTCAATTGTATTAGTGTTTAATCTAAATTTTAATCCGTTTTATGAATTTTGACCCTTAAGACACTGTCACACAATATTATATAAATCCTATGTGATATGAATGTGACCTAGCAGATTTGAAATCACAACTTCATATTACTTCACATATAGTGTGTGCGTGTATGTATGTATATATATGCATGCATGTCTCTTGTTTTCGATTTTATATTCGTACAATTTTATTTTTTGGTGTGTTTTGTGGGATGAGATTCTCTATTCCAAATTTGATATTTCAACTCGTATTCCTCGATCGAATTCACAAGTTTAATAATAGAGATTACAAAAATAAAAATTAATTATAACATAATCGATCTAGTCACATCTATCAACAAAAGATTGAAAATTTAAAAATTATATATCATATTTTTAAAATAATAAACCATAATAATCATTTCTTTGAAAATTAAATACTAAAAAAATAATTACAAACCCTAATTGGGTAGGATGGACCCTAAAAATAATTATAAAATTAAACTAAAACATGATAAATTAAAATTGACAAAAAAAATAGAAGAAACTTCATAAATTTAATCATGAAACACCGGTTGAAACATCAAATTTGGAATAGAGGATCACATCCGGTGTTTTGTTTCCGCTTATTGATGTATTCAGTAATAACAAAAGTTAAAAGTGGAAAATGTGTTACTATTACTATATTTGCAAAACACACAAATGATAATTATTTTTTTTATTGAAACTAGTATTTCTCCTGTGCGATGCACAAATAATTCTTTTTTTCGATTTGTAACACTATAATTATTTTGAATTCTATATGTTGTGTTCAATTTTTAAAAATTAATAAAATAATATGCAAATGCATGAATTAATTAGATAAGAGATAATTTTTGTGTAGTTACAACAAACAAAGAGAAAATTAAATTTTAGCATTTAAATGAAAATCCATATTAGAAATATCAATTTGGAATATTGAGTAAGACTGTAAGAGTATTGAAGTGGACAATATGTAGAATTCTAATTTTTATCTTTCTTTTCTAAATTTAAAGAATATGTACACAACAAAGACTTGATATCAACAATAACAATTTAATTCTTGTTCATGGAAATGTAATTAAATTTATTTCATTATTATTCAATTTGTTTTGCCTCTTCATAATCTTCCATATTAAATATTTGTTAGTGGAAAGTGAATACTAAGTGAAATTATTTAAGAAGAGAATATGTAGATTTCTAATTTTAGTCTTTCTTTTATTTTCCTTAAAATTTAGAATATATACAATTTTTAAAAAAAAATAAATTATCACCATTTTCCATAAAATTTTCGTATTGTAATCATTGCAATAATTATATTTTTTAAAAACATTTGAGACGCAACAAAAAAAATAGTTCAGTTGAATAATAGTTTTTGAAAAAAAAATAATAAAAAAAAAGAAACACAAAAAAAGGAATGAAAAAAAAAAGAAAAAAAAAGGATGAAATAAGAGAGGCACCAGTTTCGAACACAAGCTAATGAAAATCATGAGCTAACCATTAACCACTATGCCAGATCTCACATTCTGCAATTATTCGACAGAAATAATTTTTAAATGAACTTTTCACAGGTTTTTTTTGGACAATTTTACCCCCATGATTTTTCCTTAATATATGTATAGATTACAGTTTTTTTTCTTAGCCAAACAATTAAAAGGTATCAACAATCTTGTCAAAAATGTGAGAATTAAGTTTGGGAATTTTTTTTGCATATTTTAAATTTCATAATATTTTTGCAAAACTGATTAAAGTTCGGGATTTAGGTATATATTTGACCTTTTTTTCTTAAAGAATTTTTATACCATCTGGTTGCAAAATGAATGTTGGAAAATCAAAATTGGAATACAAGAAGCAAGGTTGGGAAAAAGTTGTGGCGTGGAAAATCCACTGCCTTGAAAGCAAAATTCGGTAGACAAATTATGCAGGTCTCGATGTCGTATGCTCCACAAGGATAACACAACAAATCACCTCTTGTGTGCACACAAAGTCGATGAATTGGAGACAAATTGAAAAGTTGCTCAGATCAGAGAGCAAGAATGGAATCAACAGTCAAAAAACTCTATCTATCAACCAAGACTAGAATGGATATAAATAGAGGTTCAGAGTTACCGTTTCACCAAAACTGCACTAATCTAAACTTGTAGGAAAAATCGGGAAGAAGTAGTCAATCCTCAACAAAGATCAACACACTTTCTCATTGGATAAGAATGACTGCTTCAAACATTTAATTAGGGTAAAACTAATTTTGAGAAGTGAGGAAAATAAATTGTGCTAAAATAAGCTGAAACTTGCTCACACACGCCGAGGCCCGATCGAACAGGCCCCTTATCATCTTATTCAATATGGGGAGAAAGAACAAATGAAGGGGAAATCAAGGAGATATGAAAGCCATCTCTAACAATTAGCCATAGATGGCTAACATAAAGAAAAAAATGATCTGAGCAACAAAGGACATAATGCTTAAGTGTTAATAATTTTTCAATTTGAATTAACACGTAGTGAAGTGACGTATCACAAAAATCCAGAAAGTGAACAATGTTCTTGAACTTTAGTGAACTCAAGTGAATCCCCACTACACATAACCATCCCAAAAATCAACGAGTCTCTATGATATAATTCACTTTGTTAGTGCCATCTTACTACACTATGTGTTTTTAGATTATCATGATCTTTATGGCAATTCAAATAACACAAAAAGATTTGGTTTTTCAAGTTTGAAGACCATGTTTTGGACATTATGATATGAACATTCTGTTGCCAATTTGAGTGAAGATCGGAGAATATATTTGAGCATGTTCGTGAACATGATCATGTACATGGTTATCCAGAGAGTTTCCTAGAGACGTGTCAAGCTAATTTCAAGGAGTTGAAGCTACCTTTTCAAGATGGATGTTTTAGAATAGAAGATGCCTTGTTCAAGATGAAGATCAAGATAGAAGAAGGCGAGTTCTATACAAGAAAGGCTTCTAACTAGTTGGAGTTCGAATTAAACTAGGTAAGTTTCCTTATTGAGTTTGATTCAAAATAGGACAATCTGATTTCCTTGTTTAGGCTATGTCTTGTGTTTATAAATAGCCTGAGAATCAGACTGGTTAGTAAGCAAGAGGTTTATGAATACACAAGAGCAAATGAGTCTAAAAACTTCAAGTTTGAAGCATATAGTATTCGAGTAGACTAGGTTTGATCCTTTTGATCATTGTTGTCTAGTTTGTGTTTGAAATTCTTTCATACACACTTTTAGAGGAGTCTCGGGAGATATTTCATGTGGGAACTAGATGAAGTCTAGGTTATGAAGGGATCTCACAATTCAGTCCATCAAAAGAGATTGTAGTATGTAGGAAAGGGGTCGAGTGACGGAAGCTCATCGTGTAATAGCTTTTGTAACCTTGCAACCGAGTAGTGGATTATTTCTCACGGACTTGTGAAGTCCCCCTGATGTAGATTAGTTGATCGAACATGGTTCTCAACGTCGTGCCTTTTAATTGCTTTTAATTTATCTTTTTTACCTTACATGTTCATCATAAAGTACATGCACATGATCATGAACATGTTTATATCTGTACGGTTTATATAACTTCAATTGATACCGAAGCGGGCCGCCTTTGGTTAAAAGCGAAAAGAGTCCTGAAAAGTGCATATCTGCGTAAAGATTTTGGTTGAGTTCAAGTTATGAGTTCAATCAAGGAAGGATGATCTACAGTCAGACCACCATTACTTGAAGACAACAATTATCCTTACTGGAAAACAAGGATGATGGCATTTCTGAGATCAATAGATGAGCTTGCTTGGAAAAGCATCACTGAAGGTTGAGAAAAGCCAAGTATTGCCAATGAAGGAAAGCAGGTGGAGATTGAAGAAGGAGAATGGACTATGCCGCAAAAGAACTGGTACAATGTTAATTCTAAAACTCTCAATGCTATATTCTCTGCAGTTGATCTTGAAATATTCCATCTAATCTCAACTTGTGAGACTGCTAAAGCTGCATGGGACATTCTGAAAACCACTTTTGAAGGAACTAGTTCAGTAAGGTAATTCGGGCTTTAAAATCTTACTTCTAAGTTTGAATCTCTTAGAATGGAAGAAACTGAGTCCATAGGTGAGTTCAATGTAAGACTAAAAAGCATATCTAATGAGAGTTTTGCTCTTGATGAGCCTATCAACAATGAGAAACTTGTAAGAAATGTTCTCAGATCTCTTCCAAAGAAGTTTGCATACAAAGATGTTGCAATCGAAGAAGCCAATGATATCAAGAGTATGAGGCTTGATGAGTTGATGGGGTCTTTAAGAACATTCGAGATGAATCTGAAAAATGACGACATCAGCTCAAGGAAGAGAGTTATTGCTCTCAAAACTGAAGTTTTTGAAGATGTACCTGAACATGTACATAAATAAAAAACTATACTTGATTCAGAAATGATGAACACTATGGTCTTGATTACCAAAAACTTCAGTTGAATGCTGAAAAGAGCCAACAAACAGTCTTCAAGAAGGTCCAACAACAGAAGACAACCAACTAGTAATACTCTACAAGAAAGAAACTCAAGCAATGATCAGAAGGAGTTTTAGCAATCCAATCTAAGAAGAGGAATATAATGTAGAGAATGTGATGGATTTCGGCACATTCAAGTGGAATGGGCTAACACACTGAAGAGGAACAAGAAGAATTACAATGAATCTCTCAGTGATAATGACTTAGAAAAATGTAGTAGTGATTCAGATGAAGAAACTATTGCATTCACAGCAAAAGTCTCTGAATTCCAAGATCCCTTTGAATATGTAGAAGAAGATGAATCAGACAATGAAGATTTCAGCCAAGAAGAATTTGTGAAAACATACAAGGAGATGTATGTAAAGTGGCTGGAAGTTGTGGAGATCAACAAGACCCTTCAGTCTCAAAACAAGAATCTATTGGAAGAGAAGGAGAAGATGATCAAGTCTGATTCAGATCCGAAGGATACAGTTCAGCAGCAAGAGAAGAAGATTGATGAGTTATCTTCGGAGCTCAAATCCATCAAGAGGAATGTCACTATGTTGAACAATGGAACAAAGAACCTTGACAAGATTCTTACTACTCCAGGACATTCAGAAAAGAGTCATCCAGGTCTTGGATACAATGAAGGACAATCCAAGATAGTGTTTGTCAAAGAAAGTACAAGTGAGCCAGTACATGTACAAAAGAATGTTCAGCACATCTTGAAAAACATTATTGACAAGAACATGGTTGTTCATAATGACTACAGAAAAGGAATCATCTACCATTATTGTGAGGAGAAAGACCACATTTGACCACATTGTGAGAAATATATCAATGATCTCAAAATGATATAAAGAAGATTCATGGTTCAACATTCCAGCAACAGGAATAGAAGGCCAGCTATATAAGAAAAGAAGAAGTCTGCTAAGAAAAAGCGATGGGTTGTCAAATAGACCAGTCTGATTGTTCACACATCTCTGAGAGTAGAAGACAAGAGCAACTAGTATTTTGACAGTGGTTGTTCAAGATACATACTGGGATTGCTCAGTTGTGCAGAACTTAAAGGGTTGCTCATCTGACTTTGTCACCTTTGGAGATGGCAAAATGGAAAAAGTCATAAGAAGAGGAGAGCTGGTTGTCGAAGGAATGCCTAAGCTGAAAAAAAATTCTAGTTAATGGACTCAAAGCCAATCTTATTAGTATCAGTTAGCTATGTGATGGTGACATGACAATGGTCTTCACCAAAGAGAATTTCAGGAAAATGAATAAGAACAATGACTTATTCATGGAAGGAAGAAGATTAGCTGACAATTGTTATCAGCTACATGTACTTTCACAATGTTCTTTAACATGTCAAAGAATATCTATAGAAGAATCAGAGATCTGGCATCAGAACTTGGACACATTCACTTTAGAAATCGCAAGAAGATTATTAACAAGGAGATAGTCAAAGAAAGTCCTCATATCAATGTTGAAAGAGACAAGATGTGTGGTCCTTGCCAGATTGGAAAGCAGACAAGATCCTAGCATAAAGAAGTTCAGATTAGAACTTCTAAAAAAAATTTAGATCTTCTACATATGGATCTAATGGGACCAATAGCTGTAGAATGCTATGGAAGAAAGAAGTATGCTCTTGTCTGCATTGATGACTTCTCAAGATTCACATGGTAGACTTTCTCAGAGATAAAAGTGAGGCATTCATGATATTTAAGAAACCAGCCTGCAAGATCACGGTTGAAAAAGACCTGTAAATCATCAGAATTAGAAGTGATCATGGCAAGGAATTTGAAAATTAGTATTTTGATAATTTCTACCATGAGAATGGAATCAACCATGAGTAATCAGCTCCTAAGACTCTTCAGCAGAATGGAGTAGTTGAAAGGAAGAACAAAACTCTCCAGACGACGGCTAGAACTATGATTGCTGCAAAATGAGTTGCTTCTATGTTCTGGGCAGAAGTTATTAACACTGCATGTCACATCAGTAATTGAGTTCATCTCAGACCAGGTACTTTCACTACTCCATACAAAATTTGGTATGAAAAGAAACCTACTATGAAGTACTTCCATGTGTTTAGTACCACTTGCTATATTCTTAATGATAGAGAATATCTCAGCAAGATGAACAATAGATGAGTAAAAGGAATGTTTGTAGGATACTCCAAAAATAGTAAATCATTTAAGATTTACAACAAAGAGACCAAAGTAGTAGTAGAATCAGTCAGATTCTTCGGGTATGGTATGAAAGGCATTATATGATTTCAAACTTAAAAATGCATTATATGATTTGAAACATGCTCCTCGGGCATGGTATGAAAGACTGGCTTCATACCTAGTTAGTAAAGGATACAACAGAGGAGGAGAGAATAGGACACTATTTATCAGAAAGGACAAATCACAAGTAATTATGGTTCAAGTATATGTAGATGACATAGTGTTTCGCTCAGTTTCCGATAACATGATCAAGGACTTTATTAGGGATATGAAAACTGAGTTTGAGATGAGCCTGGTTGGAGACCTAAAGTATTTTCTTGGACTTCAGATAAAGCAATCAGAAGAAAGTATCTTCATCTCTTAGACTAAGTATGTAAGGAACTTAGTCAAGAAGTTCGAGCTAGAGAATTATAAGCACAAAAGAATTCCTATTAGCACCACTGTTAAGATTGGAAATGATGATACAGAAAAAGAAGTAGATCATACACTATACAGAAGTATGATTAGAAGTTTTCTCTACCTTACTGCAAGCAGACCTGATATATCCTACAGTGTGGGTGTATGCACTAGATATCAATCATGTCCTAAAGAAAGTCACATAAAGGCTATCAAGAACATCATCAAGTATAACAGTGGAACTGCAGACTATGGATTATTGTACATATCAGATACAAATTCAAGTCTTATTGCCTACTGTGATGCTCATTGGGTAGGATCTCCAGATGATAGAAAAATCACATTAGTTGTTTGTTTCTTTTTAGGGAACAATGTTGTTTCCTGGTTCAGCAAGAAGTAGAACAACATATCATTATCAACTGCAGAAGCTGAATACATAGCAGCTGGAAGCAGCTCAACACAAATAATCTGGATGATGCAGATGATGAAGGATTATGAAGTTGCTCATGATACACTTATTCTGTATTGTGATAACATGAGTGCTATTAATATATAAAAGAATCCAGTTCAACATTCAAGGACAAAACATATTGATATCAGACATCACTTCATCAGAGAGTTAGTTGAGGAAGAAGTTCTAAAGATTGAACATGTGAAGACAGAAGATCAACTAGCTGATCTATTCACTAAAGGATTGGATGCTGCTCGATTTGAGAAATTAAGAGCATCTCTTGGTGTTTGTTTGGTTCAGTAAACCAAGAGTAGGGAGGGGTATGAGTGTGTTTATTTCACATTCAGCAGGAAATGACCATTCTTGCAAAAAGGGTCTGAGCATTCCCATAAATGTTCATCATCATGTACATGAACAAATTTTAAATTTTCATGTACATCTTTGTCAATGGCTAGTTCTGCCTCACAAACGTTACCTCTGATTTTCTAGGATTTCTCTCCAATTTCTCTATCTAACGGATACCTGAGAATACATCTTGAATGGAGTACTCTTTTTTATATACGTATAGCTATTTTGAGATATCAATCATATGCTCCAAATTCTCTGAATTCGAGTTTTCTCTCTATTCTTTCTGATATCTCTTTGTTCTTCTTCTTTCTATCATTGACATTCTTTGATCACTCAAGAAATTCATTCTATTCTATTTAATGACTCCTAAAAGGAAACTTGTCTGTCCTAAAAAAGTGGTGAAACCTAGAATTAGGTATGGAAAATTTATTTATTCCAAACATCAGGATCATTTCTATGAAGAGGATGAGTTCGATTGTGAAGTTTATGGAGAATCTTCATACAAGAAACCTATTCAGAGGGCACTACGAGATGATTTCTCTAGCAAGGATACTGAAGAGATGATAGAAGAGTTCCATGAAGAAGAAGAATACATGGACAAATTCACTACAAAAAAATATAGAAATAGCGACGGAATCGGAGACGGAAGGCTATCCGTCTCTAACTAGAGATGGAATCAGAGATGGAATACTCGCTATCTCTAGTTAGAGATGGAATCAAAGACAGAATGCCATCCGTCTCTAACTAGAGATGGAATCAGAGACGGAATACTATTCGTCTCTAGTTAGAGACAGAATTGGAGACGAAAGAACGACCGAACTTGCTGGAGGACATTAGAGACGGAACTACTTCAGTCGTTGATTTTTTTAATGTTTTTTTTTCTAGTAGAGACATAATTATTTTCGTCGTTGATTTTTTTAATTATTTTTTATTATTTGTGTATTTTAATTTTCATTACCCGCTCAATTTTCATCTTTTCGCAATTCAGATTGAGATATTATGAGAGTGAGAGAACATTTTTCCCCTAGGCGGCATTCTCTCCTGCCGACTCATCCGCCAAAGTGAAGAGGCTGCGCGTCTAAAATTTCATCATCGAACTGACCCCGCCGATCTCCACTGAAATATCTAATTTATCATTTCTCCCCCAATCTGAAAAAGCCCTAGGTTGTATTGTCACTTCGCCGGCGATTACCCACAACTCCAATATCCCATCCGCCCTCTGCTCCGGCGTCCTCTGTCATAGCTCTGGGGTGACCTTTTATCCTCCAATCGAACAAGGTTTGATTTTCTTCAATTCTCCCGCTTCTCATTCTTTTCTTCGATTTTAAAATATTATTGAAACATTGGATGTAAAATTGGTATTATTCAAACATTTTTCCTGATCATTAAAAGAACAAATAGACATTTTGGAGAATTATGCAAATAGAGTTGAAACGGTAATCGGCGTCTTATGAATTATGATAAAAGATCTGTTAATTGACTTAATTTTATCATCAGATGTTATCATACTCAGGATTGGGAAGCATATATCAAAATTTGGATGCTATTAGCACAATCATCATCGATTGTCCTGAATTTTTCTTTTTGATTTTTAATTCAAATTTGAATTTTTGGACAGAAACCCTCATTCGACAGAGAAGATATAGAAGAAAAATCCATGTGATTTTTTACATAAAAATATGATCCATTTTGTTCTGTTTTTTGAAAATTATTACTCAATTTTTTTTCAGCAACAGTCAAACTAACTGTTCATTTGTTCTTGAAAATCTCGATAAAGAAATTGAGTAGAAGAGAGGCTGTTACAGTAGAACTAGCTTGTCTTGCAGTGCAGGACATATGAGGACGCGGTTTTATTTTGAGTTTCTTGATACTTTTGCTGCATTGTCATACTTTTGTATCCTGATTCTACTTGGCATAGGATTTCTAGTTTCTTTCACCTACTTCAGATTCTTATTGGAAGTTTTTTGGCATTTCCTCACTAGTTTGAGGTGATGGTATTTCTTTGACTTGGTTTTGTTTGATTTAGTTTGCCGTTTCCATTCTGCAAATTGTTGCTTCATGAAATATATGTTACTGAGTGAGCAAATCTTTTTATTTCTATTTTCTAGTGATAACCGATATTGCAGAGTGTGCATCAAATGCATTTCTAAACATCGAATGTTGAATTCTTGAATGTTTGTTCTGGCCTACAAAGCATGAATATGGTCATCTTTGAGTCAACCATTTGAACAATGTCATGTTTATTATGGGCTTCATGCTATTCTTATTAAAGGTTTATGGCTTAGTTAATATTAATTACTCAAGGAGCCAATTTAATTTTCCTCTTTAGCTCATGTGTATGCTATTATAGATGGCAATTTTAGTTTATGCTCAAGGTTAATTTAACCTAAACCTTGTTCATAAAATAATCTGCTTAACATTACTATGTGTGAGTTTATTATTTGATCGACACGGATATGGAATGCTATTCACAATGATGGATTAAGCATGATGGTTGTTATTGTTTGTTGGTTAATATATTCTTTTTGTGATGATGACAGGTTACTAAAAGATTATCACAGATAGCAAGTATAGAAGGACTTCAAATTAACGAGGTACATACTCTCAGGATTCTTTTCCTATTATGTTTTTGTAATAGCTATCATTGCATTATTGCATGTCTCATAATATAACTGATTAAGATGGTGCTTTGTGATAACAGATTGCACTTGAGGACTTGCAGAAAGAACTAATGGAGATATACGTATGGCCCTGAACCACCTGCAGTATATGAGTGTCTCTATGTCCGTCGTTAAATTTGATGACATCAAAAAATGCCTTCAAAGAAATTCTAAAGATGAAGATAGTTCCCCATTTACGGCTGTTGATAAGTATGCTACTCACATGTTTTGTAGTTGTCCATTTAGTACTATTGTCTGCATCACTGCCCAATCCTTATAAGGCACCAGCCCTTTTTATTTATTTATTTTTAAATGTGGTGTTATATTTCTACAACTCCAAATCCATTATTGGCATTATGTAATTAATGGTAAAAGTAGCTCAGAGTCAGAAAACTAGAAAATTATGGAATGACAAGATTTTTTAAGCGTTGCAATCTCATGTATCTGTATTTGAACGACTTCATGAATATAATGAAGAAATCAAATCATTAGCTTCTTAGGAGTAAAATACTTTGTTGCAGAAAAAATCCAAAATATTAATTACATTTGAATGAAGTTGAAAGGTGTCTTTTCCCATTTCCTTGTGCTCTTCCTCTATTCGTTTGGCTGACTCATATAGAGATTTACTCCATATGAAATAGGTCATGCTCATGCATAATGCTTTTAATGTGTTGGAACTTTATATGTGTTTCTTCCAAGTACACCAATTTATCCAAGAGGTTTAGAGAAATTACAAAAAACTCACATCTCCTCCAGCTTCCCTTCTTGGATAGGTTAATTTTTTTTTATATAACAACCAATATCATGAATTTATTGAACTAAGTTGATGTAGTTGTTGTGAATTTGTAGTGAAATTTCTTCTGCATGGTTGCTTTTTCTACTCCTGATTTTGTCATTCCAAAGTTTGCCTACATTCACACTTATGCTTAATTATGTTTAAAATGCATATTTTAAAAGTTAAACATGATAAAATCATAATTCTTACTTTTTAATATATAATCTTCGCTGGGCACGACTAGTACATTTGGATTATGTTTGTGTAGACATGAGATTTTTTTTAAAATTTTTATTTTTCAAATTAATACTAATTACTAATATGCACATCTAATTATAATCTTGCCTATTTATTGTTTACATTAACTGTTTATTTTTCTCTGTTTTTCTAAATAAAATGTAGAGACTTTGCAATAAGTTTTGTAACAGTATCATTTGGGAGCTCATACTGCCTCAATTGGTAGTGATGAAAAAATTGGGTATTTCTTGTCCCAATGTGATGATTTTGCTCGCAAGCTTGTTTGTGTGTTTGCTTTTGCAACAGTGCTTCTTCAATGAAATGATCATACTATTGCAGCTGCATTAAGTACTCTTATGCCAGGGATTACATTGTAGTGTTGGATTTCTAAACTTTACCAAATTGATTGACTAATATGGTGATACTTGTATCAAGAAGGTTAGGGAAAAAGGGGTGTCTGCTGATAAGATCAGCGATTGGGATGTTTTTTTATTCAAAATTTCTGTGTCCGAATTTGACTTCACACGCGAGACTACTTTGATCCGGACTCCTGCAATAGGATAGGGTCGATTGTAGGGCGGTAAGCTAACTGGAGTCGTGTCTCTTGAGGAAAGCTTCATGTGGGCGATTATCTTTCTATGTTATAATTGTTGTCAAGCACAATAAAATGGAATATATCCTAAACATTCTAAACAAGGGGAAGGAAAGTTATACTAATTTACCTAATTAAAGCAAGTAAAATTAACTAATTGCACCATCAAACACAAAGATAGATGATAGGATTATGAGAAGAGCATTAGGGTGTGATTCTCTCAATGGCTAATCACTATGCTTAGTTCAAGTTGGTAATGCTAAAATTACACATTCAATAGACCCTCTCAAAAGGCTTAATGTCAATTATTGTCACCGTCTATCAATTAAGACCCTTTTAGCTATATCAAATGAGCAAGATTAACATATTATCTCATACGTACAATAGACCCTTTCAAAAGGCTTAACTTCAATTACTGTCACCGTCTATCCGTTAAACCTCTTTTAGCTATATCATACGAGCAAGACGTTGAAGGTACCAATTTCGGAATTTGGAATCACATTCAAGTTTCCTCTAAATTCTAGCAATGTTAAAGTAGTGATCAATTACTCTAATATAATAAGCACAATTCCATCAACAACAACCAACAATAACAAGCATAGATCAAAACCAAATCGATTATCCATCCCCTAATGTAGAGATTCGCCCAACACCATGCTCAAAACAACATAAACATCATAAAAGTCATTTATTCAACAACCGAAAGATAAAATCCATACAACTTATACAATATTGTTTGTTGTCTCGAGAGTCTTAGGACAAATCCCCACAAATGGGCTAAATCTAAAAGGAAGGGAAATACCAAATCGGAGCCTCCTCGTCCAAGCTTAGCTTCCGCGGATGGCTTGAAGTCGGATCCCTCTTCTCGGGCCGTCATTAAATCGGAGTCCCTCCACCAAGCTTAGCTTCCGCGGATGGCTTGATGTTGGGCTCCTCTTCTCGGACCTTCCTCCTTGAGCTCTAGCCCTCTTACCTATTCTCCTCCTCCTTTCTCCCTCTTTGGATCAGTGGTGGTGGTGAAGAAAATTGATGGAAGAAGTGGTGAAGATGGAGAGAAGAAAAAAATAAAGTGAGAGAGAGATGGGTGAATGGATCCGAGGTGTGTTGGAGAAGTCTCTCCCCTTTTATAATTGGGGAGAAGTCCCCTTATTTGAAGAGAGAGAGAGAGAGAGAGAGAGAGAGAGAGAGAGAGAGTGTGGGTGAGATGGGATGTGGTAGTAAAAAAAGTGTAGTGGTTAGGGAAAGATCGGACAAAATCTGCGTGAAAAACTGGGCTGGAACACACCCCACGTGCCCGCAGGGTGCCCCGCGCCCGCGAGGCTCAGGTGGCTGCACGCCCGCGGGAGTCCACGCGCTCGCGGGGCCTCTTGGCCGAGAGGGGAGCCGTGCGGTCGCGCGTCCCGCGCGGCCGCGCACTGTGACAATCCGTCTTCGGCAGCTTCCACGGTGTTGGCTCGTTCTCTCTCGTTTCTTGGCCGATTGACCCGAATCAACTTGCCATGCGCTCCTTATTCGATTCTCTATCTTTCTATTGTCTTGATTCCCTCAAATTTTGTAGTCATTTATCCTCCATTTTCTCAAGATATTGAGCAAATCTACACGACTCACCAAAAGAGCAAAAGTGAAGGAAATAACATAAAAATCACATAAAAATAAGGGAGATACACCTACTAGAGATGTTAAAATATTAAGATAAAATAGGACAAATATATACACTAAACAATGACTCCACGCTGGAGCAGATGGAGTGTTTACTGATGACAAGTCTAAGCAGATTGCAGTAAGTAGAAATTATTTTTACTAACTATATTATGCATTTTGTAATATAAAAACACTTCAACTATAGTTAATTTTTTCAGACAAATATCCGTGCATGTGTTGAAGAGATGAGTCAAAGTTAACATCTTGATGATAGTGCTGAATATGATGGTGGTGGCATTGACATGTGATCTCTTTTTGTAGATGTAATTGGTGTCTCAGAGAAGAAACATGTGTTTGACCTTGGAAATCGATCATATATTTACTCAGCTTTGAGTGGAGATTCAACTACGAGAGAGCCAAGAGTAATTGCAAAAAGAACGAGAAGATACTAAACGACATATGGAAGAGGTTTTGTAGCATCAAATAGAACAACACCAACTTCAGATGCAGAAGATGACCGAGTCCTATCTATCACGTCGGATGTAGCCCCAATCGTTCAGTTCACAGCTACAACACCCTCCACCAACCAGTTAGTTATGTTGTGTTTTTATTTTAGATGTTTGGTACTTATATTATAAACTAATATTGGAAGTTTGGTTAGTACATAGCACATTTTGTGATATTTTGTGCGAATATTGTATGGATGATATTATGATGTTTAATGTGATTCAGATATTTGGATTTTATTTGATTCGATGATATTCGAATGTTTTCATTGGTATTGATATATTTAATTTATATGTAGGTATAAATAGTTAAAATAAAAAATTTCACACTAGAAACAAATTAGAGACGGAATATTCAGTCTCAAAATAATAAAATTGTATTCAATTTAGTGACTGAATATTCCATTTCTAAAATTAGAGACAGAATGGAGACGGTAAAATCGATCTCTAAATATCAGCGACCAAACAAGGCGATTAATGATAGCGACAGATTATTTCATCTCTAATCCATCTCTAAATTTTAGAGACGGAAAAATTTACATCTCTAAATATTTAGTGACCACGATATTAGAGATGAAATTTTTCCATCTCAATTCCATCGCTATGTGGATTTAGAGACGGAAAAAATGAATTTGCAGACGGATATTTCCGTCACTATTCCGACATTTTCTTATAGTGAAAGAAGAACCTGAAGCCACATCTTCTACAAAGAAGACAAAGACTTAGAATCTTTCTCTCCATGATTTGTTGAAGCAAGTTGTAAGTTCATACAACGTGAATAAGAGAACTGCAATGAAGAAGGCAAGAACAAAGGGTTCTACGATTAAGAAACCAAAGAAAACTATAACTCTTTCATCAAAGAAAACCAAGACAGCACCTGGTGCTCAAGCCCTTCAAAAAGAGAAGGGATCTGTTGTTGATGAGAGAGTTGTGCCTAAAGATGTTCCTGTACATGTAGAGGAACATGTTATAGAATAGAGTGCTACTGAAAAGACTACACCAGAAGAGCCTACTCCTGAGAAGGCTATTCCTAAAAAGTCTGTACCTGAGAAGCAGATACTAGAACAACCTATTACAACTAAGGGTGGAGATTGTTAGTGCCATCTGCACTCAAGTGTTCGAGATTGTCATGATCTATATGGAAATATCAATGAACATAAAAAGTTTTGGTTATTCATGTTTGAAGACCATGTTCTGTACATTACTGTGAACATTCCGCTGTCAATCTGATTGAAGATCAAGACATGTACTTAATCATGTTCATGAACATGATCATGTACATGGCTATCCAGAGAGTTTTAAGAGACGTGCCATGCTAAGATTCAAAGAGTTGAAGTTGCAGATTCAAGATGGACATTTCAGAATAGAAGCTGCCTTGTTTGTGATGAAGATCAAAGAAAGAAATTAGGAGTTCTATTCAAGGAAGGAATCTAAAATAGGGTTGTTTGAATTAATTAGGGAATGTTTTCTTATTGAATTCAAAGTCAGATTAGGACTTCTGATTACCTTGTTAAGGTTATATCTTTCATTTATAAATAGTCTGGGAATCAGACTAGTTTAGAGGATGAGAGTTTTATGAATACACAAAGGGTAGAGAGTCTAAAAGACTTCATCTTTGAAGCATATAGTATTCGGGTAGACTAGGTTTGATCCTTGTGATCATTGTGTGTCTAGTCTGAGTTTGAAGCTTAATTAATTCACATCTTTAAAGGAGTCTCGGGAGAGATTTCCTATGAGAACTAGAGGGATTCTAGGTTGTGAGGGGAGCTCATAATTCAGTTCATTGAAAGAAGTTGTAGTGGGTAGCAAAGGGGTCGAGTGATGTGAGGTCATCGTGTAATAGCCTTTGTAACCATATAATGGAGTAGTGAATTGTTTCTCACGGACTTGTGAAGTTACCCTGACGTAGATCAGTTAATCAAACAAGGTTATCAACCTCGTGCTATTTACTCACTTTCAGTTTATACATTCTGACCTTGCATGTTCACAATAATGTACATGTACATGATGTTGAATATGTTCGCACAATTTATGTAACTTCAGAGATGTTTCAGATGAGAATGATATTCCTTTGAGTACCAGGATGAAAGTCCTAGCAGCTGCCAAAGGAAAGAAGAAGGTCATCAAAGAACCTTTAGTATCTCATCCAGAAGAGGAAGAAGAAGTTCAAAGTTCATCCTTAGAATCTACTAAAAATATTGATGTGCCTCCACAAGGAAAGTTGTTGGCATCTACTCAATATAAGGTTGATCAATTTTCTAGATCACATGTGAAGAAAAAGACTCCCAGGAAGAAGTCTTCTACTGAAATTGCCAAAATCATACCAAGAACTCCAATGACAAGAAGCAGAGCCTCAACCACACCACCAACCCAAAAGAAGAAAAAAGCCACCATAAGTGCCGGATCTTTTAAGAAGGCCAAGAAGTATGTCCATCCTAAGCATGTACCTATAGATGTTCATTCTAAGTCAAGTGAACATGATGCTGATTAACAAAAACAGATTATTCATTTACCAAGTATCTCTAAACATGCTCTCTTTCATTCAACGAAGCATGCTGAGTTATGGGATAAGGTGAAGAAGAGGTCTTTGATCTCTGAAAAAAAGGTGGATAAGGATACCCTCCTAGCTACTGGGATTTATTCTTTGTTGAAGGAAGTTGGGTTGCTAGGAACTGTGCAGAGGGTGCATGAGTTTGTTCCTTTGGTTATGTCTGAATTCTACTGCAACCTAACGAAGGATATAGATGATCCTGAATCTAAAGACTTTCACAAAGTCTTTATCATGGGAAAAATGCTTGATTTCTCACCAGAACTCACCAATGAGTTTCTGGATTGCTCAGTTGAGGAGGAGTTGGAAGAGATAGATGACTGGGGGGTGGTTGCTGAAGAACTGGCCCAGGATATCTATACCAAATGGCCCTCATCCTTAGACAATTCCATCTTCGAAGCTGTCTCAGAAGTATTGTGCACTGTTTCGCATAATGCTACGCAACTGGATGCCGACCAAGCACAGAGTTGCAGTCACACAAGCTCAAGGGAGATTTTTGTTCCACTTAGTAACATGAAAGAAGTTCAACTATAGGGATTTTGTGTTCAGGAAGCTAGTAAGTAGTGCTGAGTCCACTGTTGTGAAAGGTCCTCTGTACTACCCATCTCTCATCTATGGCACCATCAAGAAGTAAAAGAAGAATGTCACTACAAAAATAGATAGAGTTATGGCTCCCAAGAAGCCTCTGCTCACGAAATAACTCCCCATCATTCCTAATGTAGTCATCTTCGAGGAACAAGCATTGAACCGCAAAATCTTTATTATAATAATTTTAATCAGTTAGATCATAACATTGATCAATAGTTGAGATTAATTCCTATAATTACCACAGCATGACAAGTTTTTATTTTACAAATACAACAAGGTGGGTATGTTCGATGGCTTGCATATCCCCTTGATTTCTCCTTTATTTGTTCTTTCTCCCTATATTGAATAAGTTGATAGTGAGCCTAATCGATCGGGCCTCAGCATGTGTGTGAGCAAGTTTCAGCTTATTTTAGTCCAATTTATTTCCCTCACTTCTCAAAATTAGTTTTACCCTGATTAAATGTTTGAAGTAGTCATTCTTATCCAATAAGAAAGTGCGCTAATGTTTGTTGAGGATTGACTACTTCTTCCCGATTTTTCCTACATGTTTAGATGAGTGCACTTGTGGTGAAATGGTAACTCTGAACCTCTATAACTCAGATGGTTACATATTCTATCACCTTCTAGCTTCTATCTTTTAGCTAGGGCATTAGTGTACGGATTAAGTGGCGGGTTGTGTAATACTTTATATGCATTCTAGTCTTTGTTGATAGAGGAGTTTTTTATGCTGGTTACATTCTTTCTCTCTGATCTGAACGACTTTTCAATTTATCTCCAATTCATTGATTGTGTGTGTACACAAGAGATGATTTGATGTGTTATCTTTGGGGAGTATTCAGCATCGAGACCTGCACAATTTGTCTGTCAAATTTTGCTTTCAAGGCAGTGGATTTGCCACGCCACAGCCTTTTCCCAACCTTGCTTCTTGTATTCCAATTTTGATTTTCCAATAATTTGAAAGCAAATTATGGGTTCTCTCACACCTAAAGCCCTTCACGACTTGTCAAAACTGGAACCTCTCAATGGGATTAATTATAGACGATGATCTCAGAAGCTGTTGGTTTTCTTTGAATAGTCAGAAATTGACAATGTGTTGTTCACCGATTTGGCTTCTACAGAGTCAGAATCTATGTCCGTCTCCGCTGAGAAAAATCCACAATCAAATGTAAATCTCTCTTTAGAGTGGCTTGCGAAGACATCTGATATAGAAGAAAAGAAAAAGTTCGAGAAAGATAACAAATTTATTAGACGACATATGTTGGACAATATGACAAACACTCTCTTTGACCTATTTCTCAATATCAAGACCCCTAAACAAATTTGGAACATGCTATAAAAGAAGTACGGAGTAGATGACGCGAGAAAGAAGAAATATGTGGTGGGCAAGTGGCTGCAATTTAGAATGGTGGATGACAAGCCTGTCATGGAGCATCTCTACGAGTATGAGAAACTCACTGTAGAAGTTAATAACGGGAGGATGAAGATGTGTGAAATATTGCAAGCTAATGCGTTACTTAAAAAATTCCCACCATCCTGGACTGATTACAGAAATTAACTAAAGCGCAAGAACAGAGATCTTACCTTACAATAGTTGATCAGTCATATGTGAACTAACCTAAAGGAGAAGTCTCCTAATTTTCTTGTCAATTCATTTAATGCTAACTTGGTTTAATCTGGTGTTACCTCCGGTAAAAACAAAAGTCACTCTGTTTCAAAGAAAGGTCAGTACCATTCTAATCATAAGAAATGAAACTATTTAAATAGAGGAGACAGAAAGATTTCAAATAAAAATGGAATAGCAAAATGTTATGTTTATAGGGATCTTAGACACAAGATGCACCAATGCCCTAAGCGTTAAGGGCAACCACACAACTCAAATCACAGACATGCTATAATTGCAAATCAAGCTAACATTATTAAAACTGATGAGATCATCGATGCAGTTGTTGAGGAAAACTTGGAGGAAAATAATGCTAACTGGATGCTAGATACTGGTGCCTCAAGACATTTCTACGGCAATGGAGGCCTGTTCCTTGAGTTTGAGAAAACTGAACAGGGTGAATGCGTGTATATAGGTAATTCCAGTGTGGCTGGAGTTGTCGGTAAAGGAAGAATTTTACTTAAATTGACCTCTGGCAAAACTTTGAGTTTAAGCAATATACTTTTTGTTCTCTCTATGTGTAGAAATCTTATCTCTGGTTCTCTGTTGAACAAAGATGGCTTGAAGATTCTATTTGAGTCTGATAAAGTTGTGTAAACTAGGAATGGTGAGTTTGTACGAAAATGATATCTAAACGAGGGGTTATTTATACTCAATGTAGCTTCTAAAACTGTCAATGAAAAATCAGCTAGTTCTACCTATATTGTTGAATCTTATGACATATAGCATGGAAGGCTTGGACACGTCAATATGCCATCTATTAAAAGACTTAGAAAACTCAATCGAATCCCTGCTCTCGACTTGTATAATGTATCTAAGTGCCAAACCTGAGTAGAAGAAAAATTTTCTAAGAAGCTTTTCAAGTTTGTTGAAAATGGAAGAACTGAACTTCTTGTACTGATACATTCTGATTTAGCTGACTTCAGAAATTCTGCAACTAGAGGTGGTAAGAAATACTACATGTCTTTTGTTGATGACTACTTCAGGTACACAGAAATTTACCTATTAAAGATTAAAGATGAACCTGTAGAGATGTTCATAGAGTATAAGACGGGGATCGAAAATCAATTAAATAGAAAGATAAAGAGATTTAGATCAGATAGAGGGGAAAAATATAATACATATTTTCAAAGGAAGTTCTGTAAACAAAATGGTATTGTTCATGAATTTAGTGCTCCGAATACTCCTCAACAGAAAAGCATAGTTGAGAGAAAAAATAGAACACTCAAAGATATAATGAATGCAATGTTGTTAAATTCTGGATTGCCTGATAATATGTGGGGGAAATGGTTCTTTCTGCTTGTTATATTCTTAACAGAGTACCTCACAAGAAACTTGACAGGACCCCTTATGAATTATGGAAAGGTTTTATGCCTTATTTAAATTACTAAAAGGTATGGAGGTGTCTAGCTAAGGTTAGTCTACCTGATCCTAAGAGAACAAACATTGGATCTAAAACTTATAATGGTGTGCTTATTGGTTATGCTCATCATTGTGTTGCATGTAGATTTCTATCTTTAAATGATAATGCTATCTCTGAGTCTCGTGATGCTGAATTCTTTGAACATGTGTTTCCTTGTATCCAGAATGCTTTCATTTTATGTAGTGATATGCATGAAATTCTGCCTAACTTATTTATTATTTATTATTATTTTCAAGAAGACTTGGGGATGTACGCTCATCACTCGGTTATATTTTGATGTTTTTGTCCACCCGTTTAAAATTTAATTAAGTTAAAATAAATGGTTAGAGGATATAAAAAAACATTAAAGTAATATTATGTGGGAGATGCAATGAGTCAATTAGGGACTCTGTTTAGAATTAGGACAAATTAAACATTAATGCCCGACCTTTCAACATTTTAACAAAAATGTCCTAACCTTTGAATATTTACACTTTAGTACTTGACCTTGTAAATTTTTATCATATCTATCCTAAAGTCAATTTTTTGGTATCCAATTGCCTACGTGGATCGCCAAAAATATGAGGCGGGTTTTTTTAATGCCACATCAGATAAAAAAAATAAAAAATATAATTTTTAACCATAAAACAATGTGTTCACAAATAGAAATAAAAATATGAACATTCCCAATTTTAACTCTACATAGTCATCCCATCTTTAAATATTAAAATCGTCTCCTAAACATTATGACCCATTATCTGAAATTTATAAGTAGAATTTAGTTGTGATCATAACCATTATTGATTGAAAATTAAATAAAAAATATTTCCTATTTAATTTTTTTAAAGTAATAATATTGACAAGAATATGAAAATATATAATAAATAAATATGTTGAAATATTTGACATCATAATACACCAAAATAATTTTTGTTCAACTAAAATAAAAATTTGAATGTCATATTTCTCAAACACAAAAATGGCCACTAATTCCATATGCTTCAGTATGACAATGGCAATCACTGACGAACTCTGGCTACTACCATGTGTTTGGGAAATATGGCATTCAAGTTTTTATTTTGGTGTATGATGATGTCGAATATTTCAACATATTTATTTATCGTATATTTTCATATTCTTGTCAATATTATTGTTTTAAAAAAATTAAATATGAAATATTTTTTATTTAATTTACAGTCAATAATGGTCATGATCACAACTGAATTCTACTTACAAATTCCTGATAATGGATCATAATGTTTAGGAGACGATTTTAATATTTAAAGATGAGATGACTAGGTCGAGTTAAATTTTGGAATGTGCCTATTTTTATTTATATTTGTGAACACATTGTTTTATAGTTTCAATTTATATTTTTCATTTTTTTATATGATGTGACATTATAAAAATCCACCCCAGATTTCCAGCGATCCACGTAGGCAATAGAATACCAGAATGTTGACTTTATAATAGATTTGATAAAAAATTTAAAAGTCAGGCATTAAACTATTAATATTCAAAGGTCATGACATTTTTGTTTAAAAATTGAAAGGTTAGTCATTAACGTGTAATTTTCCCTTAGAATTACTTATTTCATAATTAGGGTGGATTCATCATACTCAATATGACCCCCAAGGACCACCCCTCATTTTCATTATGCCGATTGTTGGTATGATTTCACACCAATTCTAACCGGATCTTAACTTCGATCAATTTTTTTATTCAAGGATTTTTTCCTCGTAAGCTTACATTTTCTCATGGTGTTTTAGCAACAAATGCCACATATAAATCATTACAATATATAGTATAACGCCCCAATTTCACTCTTAATAGAAAAAGACACGTTACTCAATCTTTTCATTAAATAGAACAATTTACTTAAATATACAGCGGAAGTTTCATATCATAAATTGACATTTATTACATAAAACAAAGTCAAAGATAAAATAAAATAAATATGCTCATTTAATCATGTTTGACCATTTAACCACCATCATCATATCTTGTCCGCTCACACATTGCCCGAGCTGTTGCCTGAAAGAAAAGAAAATATTGGAGTGAGTCCCTTTAAACTCAGTGGGAGTGTCCGTTATCCAAACTATAATTTTAATAGAAAAGCATGTGAAAAGATTTAATTCATGTAACATGTATTTTTGCATCAGCCCTAAGGCTCCGTACTTCATAGTCTAAAGACTCCGTACTTTATAGTACAGAAGACTGCATTTAAATTTTACTTAACTCTTGAACAAAAACATATAGAGAGGATAACAATACAATTTTCAACATAAAACCCCACATTGACTTTAACTTGAAATGTACTATTAAATATATCCACACGCGCTGCCTTTTTGAAAATTGAGGCTTGCAATAAAATACTTTTTGTTTTTTGGTATGAAAAAATAGTGAGGATTAACCCTCTATTCATGCTTGAATTTGAGGTTTAAATCCGGAAAAAAAAAATTAATATCTGTTGTAAATATATCTAATAAATATATATGATATGAGTGATGGCCAAGTTACTAACTCTAAAATTCTATCCCTTGTACTATTATATATAGAGGTATTTGGTCCTCATATTGAATACATACAATTGATATTCTCTCTCGTCTCTCTCTAGTTTACAACACGTTATCAGCACGATTGTTCTACCCTCTCCTTCAATTCTAGAAGTCCATCGATCTTAGAAGGTACATTTTTTTACATCATGTTTATTGGCTTTAATATATTATGTCTGTTTTTCTTATTGTTATAATAATCAGTCTTTTCCGATTTAATCTTGGAAAATTAAATATTGATACTATTTGAGTAGCACAAGTAATATTCATGAAGAATATTACATTCAAGATCATAAATTGATGCTATTAAAGTAGCACAAGTAATATTCTTCAAGAATATTACATGCTCTAAAGAGCAAATAAATTAAACATGTGGATAATATATCCTTGATTCTTTGTGCAGAATTGCACGAATGGCAAACATAGCCAAACTTGAGTTCATCGCCCTTGACATCTCGGGCAAGAATTATATGTCATGGACTCTTAATGCTGATGTTCACCTGATTTCAAGGGGTCTAGTAGAGACAATCAAAGAAGAAAACAAAGCATCTCAACAAGATTGCGCTAAGGCGCTGATTTTCCTTCGTCATCATCTTCATGATGATCTAAAGACGGAATATTTGACCGTCAAAGATCCAAGTGAGTTGTGGACAAACCTGAAAGAAAGGTTTGATCATCAAAAGACCGTCGTCCTTCCTAAAGCTCGTTACGAGTGGATGCATCTTAGACTACAAGACTTTAAGTCTGTGAGTGCTTATAATTCTGAATTATTTAGAATTATTTCAAAATTGAAACTTTGTGGAGAGAGTATCACTGATGCTGACATGCTTGAGAAAACATTCTCCACTTTTCATGCTTCTAATGTGTTGTTACAGCAACAATATAGGGAACGTGGTTTCAAAAAGTACTCTGAACTAATATCTTGTTTGTTGGTTGCTGAGCAAAATAATGAATTGCTCATGAAAAACCATGAACTCCGCCCCACTGGTTTCGCTGCATTGCCTGAAGTCAATGCAACTTTCAACCATGACAATGGACATGGTCGTGGGAACCAACATGGACTTGGGTGTGGATGTGGACGTGGATATGGTCGCGGTCGTGGACGTGGTAAACCAAATGGTGCAACATCTAGCAACACAAGGCAGAAAACATCCAACGAGCACAATTCATCCAAAAAGGAAGCTGCATGTCATAGATGTGGCATGAATGGACATTGGTCACGTACTTGCCGAATGGCAAAACATCTTGCAGATCTATATCAAGATTCAATCAAGGGAAAAGACAAGAAAGAAACCAATGTCGTTGACTTTGACGGCCCAATTGATACTACTCACTTAGATGTCTCCGACTTCTTTGATGACCCAAAAGGAGATAATATGGATTAGTTGATTGGTGGTGGTGTGCTTGAAGACGATCATATGGACAATGTTTAGTCCTTTATCATTTATTTCTAGTTGATAAGAAGACATTACTTATTTACTTTCACATCGTTGTTTTTCCGTTAAAAACAATTGCTTTTTTTCCTTTCGTATTTTTACTCAATAATAATTGATCTTCTTTTAAAAACGTCTTAGACATTCTAATGGAATCTTGTGATTTTTGTCTTGCTGATAGTGTCACTACACACCATTCTCCAAAATAAGAAATATTTTCTTAAGTTGACATTAGCTGAGGATAATGTTAACACAATATCAGGTGCATCAAACATCATTGAAGGCTCTGGAAGAGCTTGTATCATTTTACCAAGTGATACTAAATTAGATATTGAAAATGTCCTGTATTCTAGTAAGTCCAAAAGAAACTTACTAAGTTTTAAGGATATCCGCTATAATGGATACCACATCGAGACTATATCAGAAGGTGGAAAAGAATATCTCTGCATAAATTCTTTTGTATCCAGCCATAAGCGAACTAAAGAAAAATTATTAACACTACCTTCTGGGATGTATTACACATTCATAAAGGCAATTGAGACAAACCAAGTCATGAACTCGAAGTTCAATGACACAAAAAGCTTTGTGCTTTGGCATAATAGGCTTGGACATCCTGGAGCAACTATGATGCGTCGAATAATCAATAATTCATATGGGCACAACATGAAGAATCAAAAGATTCTTATGACAAATGAATTCCCATGAGAGGCTTGTGCGCAAGGCAAGTTAGTCATTAGACCTTCATATACGAAGGTTAATATTGAATCTCCATCTTTCTTAGAGAGAATTCAAGGAGATATTTGTGGAACTATACATCCACCATGTGGCCCTTTTCGATACTTTATGGTATTGATTGATGCTTCTTCTAGATGGTCACATGTATGCTTGCTTTCTACTAGAAATGCAGCATTTACTAGACTACTTGCTCAAATTATAAAATTAGGAGCTCAATTCCCAGATAATTCAATTAAAAGAATTTGTCTTGATAATGCTAGTGAGTTTATGTCTCAAGCATTTGAAAACTATTATATGGCTATTGGAATTGAGATTGAACATTTAGTCGCTCATGTCCATACTCAAAATCGTTTAGCAGAATCGTTTATTAAACGTCTTCAACTTATTGCTAGACCGTTACTTATGAAGTCAAAACTTCCAACTACTTCTTGGGGTCATGCCATATTACATGCGGCAATATTAGTTCGTATTAGACCATCGGCCAACCATGAATACTCCCCAATGCAAATTATTTTTGGTCGAGAACCAGATGTTTCTCACTTACAAACTTTTAGTTGTGCGGTTCAAATCCCAATTGCACCCCCACAACGAACAAAAATGGGTCCCCAACGAAGGCTTGGGATATATGTTGGATTTGATTCACCTTCGATTATAAGGTATATTGAACCTTTAACGGGTGATTTATTTACTGCACGTTTTGCAGATTGTCATTTTGATGAAATGACATTTCCAACATTAGGTGGAATGAATCTACATCCAGAAAAGCACAGGGAAATATCTTGGAATGAGAAAAGCTTGTCACATTTTGATTCTCGAACTAATCAATGTGAACAAGAAGTTGAAAAGATTATTCATTTGCAAAATATTGCAAACCAACTTCCTGATGCTTTTGTAGATACAAGAAAAGTGAAACAATCTCACATACATACTGCAAATACTCCAGTCAAAATTGATGTCCCTGAAGGACAAATAGCTTTGGCAGCAAATGAGTCTAAAATTCGTCAAAAACGTGGTCGACCAGTTGGTTCTAAAGATTCTATGCCTAGGAAAAGAAAGGGGCAAGATGGAAACCAAACAATGATGAAAATGATTAATCAATCAAATGAAAGTGATGTAATTCCTGAAGAATTACAAGTATCTGAAAATCATGAGATCTCAATAAATTATTTATCTTCCAATCAGATACTGGAGAGAGAACATATCATTGTAGATGATATATTTGCTTTTCATATAGCTTATCAAATTTTAAATGAGGATCCTGAACCAAAATCTGTTACAGAATGTAAACAGAGAAATGATTGGCCAATGTGGAAAAGAGCTATGGAAAGGAAATTAAATTCCTGTGATAACCGAAAAGTATTTGGACCTATAGTCCTAACTCCGGAATCTGAAACCCCTGTTGGATACAGATGGATATTCGTTAGAAAGAGAAACGAGAAAAATGAAGTTACGAGATATAGAGCAAGACTCGTAGCGCAAGGTTTCTCTCAAAGACCAAGAATTGATTATGATGAAACATACTCTCCAATAATGGATGCGATTACTTTCAGATTTCTGATTAGTCTGGTTGTGTCATAAAGGCTTGCTATGCGCCTTATGGATGTAGTAACTGCCTATCTATATGGGTCATTAGATAATGACATATATATGAAAATCCCTGAAGGATTTAAAATGCCTGAAGCATTAAAGTTAAAACCCAAAATCATGTTTTCGATTAAACTGCAAAAATCATTGTATGGGCTAAAACAGTCTGGCCATATGTGGTATAACAGACTGAGCAAGTATCTGTTAAAAGAAGGATACAAGAATGATGATATTTGCCCTTGTGTTTTCATAAAGAAAACCGAAAGTGGATTTGCAATTATAGCAGTTTATGTTGATAATTTGAATGTAATTGGGACTCCTGAAGAGCTCAATGAAACTACTGAATATTTGAAGAAAGAATTTGAGATAAAATATTTAGGAAAGACAAAATTTTGTCTTGGTTTGCAAATTGAACGTGTCCAAGGAGAAACGTTTATTTACCAATCCTCATATACAGAAATAGTGTTAAAATGATTTTACATGGATAATGCACATCCATTAGCATCACCAATGGTCGTTAGATCTCTTGATATGAAGAAAGATCCATTCCGACCTATTGAAGATGGTGAAACGATACTTGGTCCTGAAGTAACATATCTAAGTGCAATTGGAGCATTAACTTATCTGGCTAATTATACTAGACCAGATATAGCTTTTTCTATAAATCTTCTCGCAAGATATAGCGTTGCACCCACTTTGAGACATTGGAATGGTGTTAAGCACATTCTACGTTGTCTGAAGGGTACCATAGACCTTGGATTATATTATTCAGAAAATTCCGATTCTTTTCTGGTAGGGTATTCGGATGCATGATTTTTATCCGATCCACATCAAGCCAAGTCACAAACTAGCTATATTTTTACATGTGGTGGAACTGCTATATCATGCAAGTCTGTGAAACAAACCTTGGTTGCAACATCCTCAAATCATTCTGAAATCATTGCAATCCATGAAACAAGTCGAGAGTGTGTATGGTTGAGAAATATGACAAGTCACATCCAAGAGTCGTGCGGATTAGCTTCATCAAAGATCAATCCAACTGTTTTGTATGAAGACAATGCTGCTTGCATCGCGCAAATCAAGGAAGGATACATCAAAGGTGATAGGACGAAGCACATTTCTCCCAAGTTATTCTACACACATGATCTCCAAAAGAATGGCGATATCAACGTTTAACAAATTCGCTCAAGTGACAATTTGGCAGACTTATTCACAAAGGCATTACTAACATCAACATTCAGAAAGTTGGTACACAAGATCGGCATGCGCCGACTCAAAGATCTACAATGATCTCAAGATCAGAGGGAGCAGTTGTACTCTTTTTCCTTCGACTAGATTTTTTTCCCACTGGATTTTTCTAGCAAGGTTTTAATGAGGCAACATTTGTTTTAGAGATTGGTCACTCAAGGGGGAGTGTTATAAATATATCTAATAGATATATATGATATGAGTGATGGTCAAGTTACTAACTCTAAAACCCTATCCCTTGTACTATTATATATAGAGGCATTTGGTCCTCATATTGAATACATACAATTGATATTCTCTCTCGTCTCTCTCTAGTTTACAATAATATCATGATATTTCTTTCCAAAAATCATTAAATCTTAGGGTAGCAGACTTTGTATTTTTGGTAAAGATTAAGGAAAATATTCTTTTCTTTAGTTGTTTCGAAAATGAGGGCATAAATCAAGGCTCAAATCCTTCTTTCCAAATATATTTTGGCCTCTAATATTTGAATTTAAAACATATTTAAATAGTTGGGCCTCAATCATTAAACAATCGAAAAGATCATCCAATGATTTTAATTGATCTTTGAAAAAAAATAATACTAAAAATAGCTATCCATAAAATAAATGATCTTTTAAATACACAAGCAATAGTCAAGGCGCGACTTATAAGATTCAATAATAATATTTAAAAATCAATTAAAAATACTAAAATGCTTTAAGATTTGCAAGGTGCTACATTCTACCCCACATAAAAAGAATTTCATTCTCGAAATTTTGAAATCATTTCATCATCGTGAGCTGAAGAGGCAAAAACATTTTCATACAATAAGTTCGCATAAACCATACTCTCATAAACTTTGACATCAAACATAACTTGAACTGATACCTCTTCTCGGAGCGATGTGGCAGATGTGATGATATTGGAATCGCTGATTCAAGTAATAAGCTGAAAAATTATTAAAAATTATTAGAGACTTAGAGTATCATGAATATAATATAAATGTGCAAACAATTCATGTAAATGACAAAAAATATTTACCTGCTGCATGTAATGTATGAAAAAGCGTACAATCTCACCTTGAATTGATTATGTTCAATATCCATTGTGATCCTTTCAAGCGTTCAACTTTTTCTTTCATAATACGAAGTAAGTCATACAAGGCATAGTAGGAAATAAAAATCAAAATATATTATTGAAATATAAATAAAAATCGAGATACACTGCGATATTTTGCGATATTTCATTGATACCCAGAAAAAAATACATTCTCCCCCATATTCGTGTCGCAATGTTAAAATTTGCGATATATCCGTGATATTTTCATACTTGGTGATCACATGATATTTCAAGTATATAACAATTTAGTTTCACGTAGAGACTTTTTATTTATTGAATTTTTATAAATTCCATATATTTGAAATATCTGAAAAAAGATGTTTCAAATGTGTTCTATATATAATAATTTAGTTAAGTATATATATTTTTACATTGTATTATAAATTAGCTATTTTTCAAATAAATATAATTATTTTTATTATACTCTCAATGTTACCACACATCATTTTACTAGGGATACTCTAACCGGCCGCCTCAGTTTTTGAATGACTTTCTGGATGGTCATTGCTCGCTAACTTGTTCTGCGTAATAAGATTCTTTGCTTGGCTGTCAAAAAAGAAAAAAGTACGTTTGTCTATACAATCTAGCTAACATTATTTTAAAAGTAAAGTTGTTGCAATATGTCAATTTTCCTCCAAAACACATGTCACTAGCTATCATATTATTATAAGATTTATATGTCCACTAACTACTAACACATATTATAGTGGGATATCTCGTATATATTAAATGTAATATTTATCCTATAATATATACCTTATACGATATATTCCCCATAATATTCACTACAGTGGAACTCGAAATCAAATTTCAGATATTTTCATACATCCTTCTATAACAACACAGGCAGTGGCGGATCTAAAATTTAAAAATTGGAGGTATGATATATAAAATTGTATAAATAAATATTCTTCAGAGTTAAAAATCTCTAAATTCAACTTATTATTCTTAATTTTAAATATCTAAGTCCGCACCTCAATTCAAAAATAAATCCCTTTCATACTTGTAAAATTCAAACTATATGTACATAAACTCAAATTTTTAATTCAAACACAATCCCTAGTTTAATTGAATTTTTAATTAGATGATAAATAAATAAAAAAACATGTAAGCAAGACGAAACATAAATAGGAACTAAGAAAAATAATTAATAATATTCATACAAAGATCGAGAGTGGAAGAAAAAAATAACATTAATTACTCGAGAGTGTTGTTCGTGCACTTCTTAATTTAAAATCTTGATGTATTTTTGAAATTGTGATGAGTTGTATTTGAAGAGTTCAATAATTGTGATGTCTTGTTCTTATATTTTTGTATATGTACATGACTAAAAGAGGAGTAAGATTGGAAATCATGAATTCTTGGTTTTATTGTTAATGTTATTAAGGGGACGATTCACCACCCTTTTTTTGACAATAACATTATTTACCATGTTTCAATTCAGGTACTCAAGCACTACTTCATTTTTCATCTTCATGATCTTAGTTAATAGTCTCCAATAATAAAGTAGATAATTATATACTAAAACAAATTAAAAAAAATTTGGGGTACAAGTGTAAACCCTTGTTCCAATGTGGCTCCGCCACTGAACACAGGGACTTTATTTATATTCATATGAAGAGTTTTGATAGTCCGTATACCTTAAGGCCTTGTTTACTTTGGATGATAGAGATATCCCACTAATGCAAGGCTAAAATTATACAAAGTTTTGTTGAAATGAATGTGTATAACACAAACATTTACATATTTTTCCTTGTGAATAAGGACTAATTGAAGGATTCATATCCTTTCATAACAAGTGGGTTATGAGTTATCCTTCATCTCCTTCATTTTATTCATATGTTTATATATTTTATCACACCATATATTTCATGTTTTGTAAATTTAACTTTAAATTCATGGGATATCACACACAATTCCATCCACCGAAATAAACGAGCCCTAAATGATCATCTCTTATGACACTGTCCATGTGGCAGTTATCTCATCATGTTTAAATATTTTTTCTAGGTTAATTTAGTTTAATTTGATAATTAATATATTATATTAATTGAGATTTATTTAATTCAATTATGGTTTATAATTATTTTTTAAATTACAATTTTATATGTGTAGCACAATTCTGATGGATTAAGATTAATTTGAGGTAAGTCTTGGCATATCGAATGGGATGCTTGAAGAATTCCAAGCAGCTCGTCTTGCTATAGCATCAGTTGTATCCATTGGGGTTAAGATTGGAAGTTGGACTTGGGTTTGGGTAACATCAGTTAAAGAGGTTTTTTTTTTGTTGTAAATGAGAGTAAGGGTTTCTTTGGAGTAGGGACGGTGGTTTGGGATTGTGAAGGTAGATTGAGGGCGCGGCGGCTTCGGCTAAGTCTACACGAAGTGAAAATTAATATATTTCTATATGGGTTGGATTGTGCTTGCATGAGAGTCGTCTTGTACCTTTTATCGTGTATTCGGACTCGTTATTGGCTATTCGGTTACTTGCTAATAGTGATGAGAGTGGTGTGTAGTAGTTGGCGAAGGAGTTGTCGATATTTGAGGAAGTCGTAAAAACAGGTTTTGTTTATGATTTTCGATATATGTATCATGATGCAAATGTCGATGCGCATGTTTTAGCATAGTTTGGTGTTAGGAATGATGATTTTTATACTTATAATAAGGATTATCCTCCCTTGTTGAGGGAAGGAGGTAGCGAACTATTCCATAATTAGGGTATATAATTTTAAAAGAATTCAGTTCTTATGAATTAATGTTAATTATAATTAATTATGTTATAATAATTTTTATTTTTATGATAAAAAATGATGAAATAAACGCCATATAGATGGTGTCCACAAAGAGTGCCCATATAAAATATGAACGCAAACAAAACTCTTCATCTGAATTATAATAAAATATTTGAAATAGCTATAGTGACATAGTGAAGGGAGACATGCATGATTAAAATAATTAGGCGATGAAAACTATGGAGATCCTGATTATAACCACCACTTTGCTTCGATAATGAAAAAGTATTCCACATAAACATAACATTATTCGACAAATAGTGTATCTACAAAAAACAAATTCTAGCAATGGCGATAATGACAAAAATCACCAAGATGCCCACGTGATTGCCTCTTCAATGAATCACCATCACTCTTTTTTTCTCCTCCACTAATTTTTTTATTTCATTAATTTCTATTAAACAACTTTATCCAGTAATTTTACGGGTAAATTGCAATTTTAATCATTACTTTTAATTTAATTTATAATTTTTACAGCATTTTTAAAATATTATAATGATAGCACTCATATAAGATATTAGTGAACTCATTATATTAAAATAGTCAGCTACGAAAAAATTGATTGAGGATGTTAAAATTAGTGTAAATGGGTAAAAAGAGGCAAAACAAAATATTAATTGGAAAAAAGAAATAAGAGATAAGGGTATAGTAGTTTTGTGGGTAATTTGGAGTGTAAATATCTTAAATACCTTTATGAAACACTTGTCCCCACATCTTAATCATTGGGTAAGTGTACCTTTTACAATTTTTTAATAACTAAACAATAAATGCACTCACACCTAACATATAACACTTAAAAAATGATCCGAAATTTCACACAATGAAATAACTATTGGCATAACGACAATTTTTTAAAAACTACCGTTATGCATTAACGAAAACTGATTAATAATAACAAGTGCCATAGTGAATTTTTTTAAAAAGGGTAACATTATGCATAAGGAAACTGTTAGTAAATAACGAATAACGATAACGAAAGTAATAATGAAGGTAGTAACAATAATAATAACGAAATTAATAATAATAATAATAACAACGAAAGTAGTAATAATAATAATAATAATAATAATAATAATAATAATAATAATAATAATAATAACGATAGTTCAATTATATCTTGATAATAACGAAAGTAATAATAATAATAACGAAAATGATAAAACATTGTATTTATATCTTAATCATTATGCCAATTAAGTATTAGTTGACCAACATTAAATGAACATCAACGCATTATTTTATCTTTCTGGGTCGGTCAAATTGAGGTAGATAAAATGCATAAATATGTATATTTGTATAGGTAGGTATTAGTTGGCCTAAATTAAATGAAATTTAATGCATTTAATTTTGTGTAAGAGATGGTGGTATAATATATGTATATTTACACTACACCGATGCACCAATTCAAACCACACCCAAAGAGAAGAAATAGTTTGAGAGTTTGGTGAAGAAGGAAAAGCGTTGAATTCCCGTAAATATATATATATATATATATATATATATATATATATTGAGAGTTTGATCCTGCAAGCTAGAAGATTAACTTCGTCAACAAAACAACATCATCGTGAAATTGCGCAGACAATGCCCAAAATTTGAAAGGTACGTTTCAATATCTAACGATAAAATAACTATTGGTGCAGATTATGAACTATCGTTATATCTAAGTTCACTATCGTTATGGCATGAACTAAGCTATCGTTATAATCAATCTGGGTTCTATCGTTCAACTCTTGTCACCATCGTTATAGCCCTTGAACTAAGATATCGTTATGGAAAATCTCGAGCTAACGTTCAAGTATTGTTTTATATTTATGTCAATCGTTATGCATTTATTTAAAATATCCGAACATTAAACTGTCTAACCTCTGCCGATTCAGACGTTGGGCGTAAATTTGGACGTGCTTCCTCCATTGTCTTCAAGTCGAGTCGAGTCCGGGGACCTTTTTTTTTTAACACAGAAATTGTGTGTGAGAGAGAGAGAGAGAGTAATACAGACGGGAGAGAGGAAATGTTTGATAGAGAGAGTAGAGAGGGTAGTTAAGCAATTGAATACATATATTAAAGGCATTGATTCTCTGAAGTCGGTTTTTTTTCAAACTCAAATCGACTTTTGATACATGAGAGAGATTTTGTTCAAAATAAATCTTTTTTGCACGGAAAGTACAAATGTGTAAAATACTTTTCAGAAAAGTGGGGAATATTCTGATTTTATCGGTCAAAGCATTTCAATTAAATTTTTGTTATGTTTAAATTTAAATTTTGTTATATTCAAAATTAAATTTTTGTTATTGTTAAATTAAATTTTCGTTATTGTTAAAATTTTCATTATTGTTAAATTTAAATTTCGTTATGTTAAAAATTAAATTTTCGTTATTGTTAAATTTAAATTTCGTCATGTTCAAAATTAAATTTTTGTTATTGTTAAATTAAATTTTCGTTATGTTAAAAATTAAATTTTCGTTATTGTTAAATTAAATTTTCGTTATGTTAAAAATTAAATTTTCATTATTGTTAAAATTAAATTTCGTTATGTTAAAAATTAAATTTTCGTTATTGTTAAATTTAAATTTCGTTATGTTTAAAATTAACTTTCGTTATGTTTAAATTCAACTTTCGTTATGTATAAATTCAATTCTCGTTATGGGTTATTTTTAATTAGTGTACATTGTTTCGTATGCTAATTTTCGTTATGGGTTATTTTTAATTTAATGTACCGGAAGTTTTGAGAGGTGAACGAAAATATGGGGAATAATGAAAGTAAAATAAGGTAGTTGATAAGTTTCAAAATATTCAAATTCTTTAATGGTTTTAGGGTTGAAAGTACAAAAAGTACACATTTTCGGATTTTTTTTTTTAAAATCAAGATTGTCTGGGACTCACTATAAATAAAGGGTACATAATATAGTACAAATTGCCCATATAACTTCTACACCCTTAAAACTTGACCAACTACCCAAATTTTAGAATTAAATTGTCTAGATAAACTTTTTCCCTTAAAATTATCACAAATCGAAAAACTACCATTGCAACATTTTAAAAATACCTATCGAAATATAAATTAGATCACATGCTAATTCAAATTATATTAACACTAATTTTATTTCATGATTTAACAACCGAAGCAAACTCAATATTTATGATATTTTTTTTACTCACACACCTGACTGGTGGTATTGAGGAGATTTGAACCCGTGACCTTTAATCTCCAAATAATCTCACTTTACCACTAGGTCATCCCTATCGAGACAACTCAACATTTATGATTTGCCTCTCTTTTGTTAGGGGAATCAATTTGGAATATTTATGTTATCCAATTCGATAATTTAATGTAGATAGGGTGATCATAGGCAGGCAATCTACAGCAATTTTCGGGGGAGGCATGAATTTGATGTATTATTATTACCATATGAAAACTACAATTTCGTAGAATAGCCGGCAAATAAAGAAATCCTACTTTTTTGGTTCAACAAATAATGTCGATGTCGATTTTTTCCGTTCAAAATCTATAAAAGCGAAAACAAGTGACAGAAAACATGTCTCAAATTCGCAGATCAATCTCAAAAAATTGTAACAAAATTCGATTAATTCTGAACATGAAATATTATTATGTGGATATACTAGATTTACCTCGTGGTAAAATATGAGATGATATGTTTTGCCCACAAATGGTATTTCATTCTTAGGAGAATTTAATAACCTATCGTGGACACATTAGGTGTTTATATTAATATTACTCTTTATATATGTTAAAAAAAATATTGTTATAAAAAAATGTTATATCACTTAATTCAATTATTTGTTTCAAAATTAGACATAGAAATAAGATTAAAAAAATGTTCTTTAACTTCTTATAATCTTATCCATTTTCATTTTCAAACACACACACACACACAAAATTTATTAGAAAATAATGGTGAATCAATGAGCTATAAGGTTTATTTATACTAGCTAGACAATCTGGAAAAATGGCTCCAAAAAAAATTAAATTTAAAATTATTAAAAAGCCTGTTAAATAAATGTTTCGGCCGTCAGACCTTTTTGATAGAATAAATTTATTAGCAAATTAGTTAAAATAATACATTTTTGAACGAAAATAATATTTGTCCAGGACTCCATTTTATGATATTTGATAGTAAATATTAGTGAATTCCATGAAATAAAATAAAAGTAGGGTATTTCGCCGGCAGCCTATCATTATTCGAAACCAACATAAATTAATGCCGGACAAGAAAGACCAAGCTGGGAAATGATTACGTGCGATCCGCGTTGGGCCCACATGTCCCCTATCTCGGCGAAAATATGAGGTCACCTGGTCCCACATACCACCCTTTCACGCAACATTTCCTAAGACACCTAAATTTCAAATGTCGCAAAAATAAAAAATCAGTCCAAACAAAACACGATAAAATTCCGGCTGCCACGTGGCGTCCTGTGGAAGTTATATTTCGGATTTTCATTCCAAATTCCCCCATTTTTAATCAACCATTTATAATTTGGCATCTGAAATTCAACAATTTTAACTAATTTATGACAGAGTCTGTTTGATAAGTGAAAACACGAGTGAGATTGTCAAAATCCGATTAATTTCCACCCCAATATCCATGTTAGTAAAAAAAAAAAATAAGGCCGGAAATTGATTACACGCCGGATTCTGACCATCTGCATATGTTTTAAGATACAGAAAATCAAATTATGTAATAGATTTGTTAAAATTTTAAAAAGTTAGGTACCAAATTGTAAATAATTGAAAGTTGTGACATTTTTGTAAAAGTCACAAAGTTGATGAATCAACATTATAAATAGCCCCCCCTTTGGTCTCGTAAAAAATCACACCACACGAACCACATCATATATAGAGATCGAGAGTTTTACAAGAAAATTCAAAATTTATTGCTCGATTACTTCATTTCTGAATCTCTTCTGGAAATCAAATCCTAGATTTGTTGACCATGGCCGTTGACTCTTCTCCCCAGGCTCAGCCTGTGAATGAGAGATTTGGTAAGACTATTGATTTCATTGAGTATATGACCAAAAATACAGACCCCCAGCAACAAAAGGTGTTGGCTGAAATACTAGCCCAAAATGCCGACACTGAATACCTCCAGAGGTGCAATCTCGGCGGCGCCACCGACCGCGACACCTTCAAGTCTAGGGTTCCGGTCGTCACCTACGAGGATCTTAAGGCGGAGATCGAACGTATCGCCAATGGTGATCGCTCTCCTATTCTTTGCTCTTACCCCATCTCTGAATTTCTCACTAGGTAAATTAATTATATATATATTCTCTCAATTCATGGAATTAAACTCATATATAATTCCTTTAAGTTTTAATCTCTTTCAGTTTTTTGGATATGATATTTTGTTTGGCTTCCTGATAAACCGCTTTGGTATATGGTAATGAATTCATATCGCATCCGACTATTTATAGTTTGATTCATCCGTAATATGATCTTATTGCATACCATAGCCGTTTTAATTGTTGACTAAATGTGCAGAATCGAAGCAATATATTAAAATTCAAACATATATATATATATATATAGGTAAAGTACTTAATAATGGAATAGATATAATTTGCAGTTCCGGGACATCCGCCGGCGAAAGGAAGCTGATGCCTACGATTAAAGAAGAGATGGTCCGCCGACAGCTGTTGTACAGTCTTCTGATGGCGGTGATGAATCTGTGAGAAGCCTATTCATCCTAACTTTTACATGTCTAGTTAAAATCAATCTACAAAAAAAGCAATTTCTTTCTCGAAAAAAGGCATGCAATAATAATTGTAAACTACATATTTCAAGTAAAGTAAATAATTTAAATTTGTGTTGTAATATATTAATTAACAGGTATGTCCCCGACCTAGACAAAGGCAAAGGCCTCTACTTCCTCTTCATCAAGGCTGAAACCACGACTCCGAGCGGTCTGGTGGCTCGACCGGTTCTCACCAGCTACTACAAAAGCGAGCAGTTCAAAAACCGGCCTTTCGACCCCTACAACGTCTACACCAGTCCCGACGAGGCCATTCTCTGCGTTGATTCTTTCCAAAGCATGTATACGCAGATGCTCTGCGGCCTTCTCATGCGCGAACAAGTTCTTCGCGTCGGGGCGGTTTTCGCCTCCGGCCTACTCCGGGCGATCAAGTTTCTCCAGCTCAACTGGAAGCAGCTCGCCCATGACATCTCCACCGGTATATTAAACCCTAAAATCACTGATTCTGCGATTCAAGACCGCATGGCTAATATTCTTAAGCCCAATCCTAATCTTGCTCACTTCATCATCAATGAATGTGAGGGTGAGAATTGGGAGAGAATTATCCCCAGAATCTGGCCAAACACCAAATACCTCGACGTCATTGTCACCGGCGCCATGGCTCAGTACATACCTCTTCTCGATTTCTACAGCGGCGGCCTGCCCCAGGCCTGCACTATGTACGCCTCGTCGGAGTGCTATTTTGGGCTTAATCTAAAGCCCATGACGAAGCCATCGGAGGTTTCCTACACCATCATGCCGAACATGGGATACTTTGAGTTCATTCCTCATGACCCGGCTAAGCCGGTGGAGTTGTCGCGGAACTCGCCGCCGCGACTCGTGGATCTGGCCGACGTGGAGGTTGGAAAGGAGTACGAACTGGTGGTCAGCACCTACTCCGGTCTCTGCCGGTACCGAGTCGGCGATGTGCTTCGAGTCACCGGGTTCCACAACTCGGCGCCGCAGTTCAAGTTCATTCGGCGGAAGAACGTCCTTCTCAGCATCGACAGCGACAAGACCGACGAGTTGGAGCTGCAGAAGGCGGTGGAGAACGCCTCCACCTTGCTTCGGGAGTTCGACACCGCCGTCGTGGAGTTCACGAGCTACGGCGACACGACGTCGATCCCCGGGCACTACGTTATCTACTGGGAGTTGCTCGTGAAGGATGAGTCAAACGCGCCCGGCACCGATGTTCTGGCAAAGTGCTGCCATGTGATGGAGGAGTCGTTGAACTCGGTTTACAGGCAGTGCCGAGTCGCCGATAACTCAGTGGGTCCGCTCGAGATTAGGGTTGTGAGGAACGGGACATTTGAGGAGTTGATGGATTATGCTATCTCAAGAGGCGCGTCGATCAACCAGTACAAGGCTCCGAGGTGCGTGAGCTACACGCCCATCGTTGAGCTGCTCGACTCGAGGGTACTGTCGGCACATTTCAGCCCCGCGCCGCCGCAGTGGACGCCGGAGCGGCGGGTTTGATAATGCAGTTGGTGGTGGTGGTGCGTGGTGTTGGGAATAATAAAAAAAATTAGGGCTCTCTTGTTGAATATGGATTGTCATCTAAGCTTTGGAAAGTGTCTTTTATTTCAGTTTCTATTTTCGCTTTTTTGTTATGTTATTTTTTTCTATTTGAAAATATATATATATATATATATATATATATATATATATATATATCTATAGGCTTCTTGTGTGTAGATTCAAATAATATGTATGTGATTTGTGAAAGATGCTGGAAGCTTTATCGAAAAGTTGGGAAAAGAAGTGATGATTGTCTCTTTATGGTTTTCTAATTTGGGCTCTATCTAATTTTATTACAATATGTATATATATATATATTATTGTAATGTTATATACATATTTTATAAATTTATAGTAATAGGTGCAATATATAAATCATCCTCATGAGCCATGCCGTAACTATATAAAGATATGTGGGCCACTATTTTTTTAATTAATGCATACCGAATGTGCATATATATTGATCGATAATACGATTACTAGCTAATTGTAGTTCAATTCATACTAATAACCATAACCGTATAAAATATAAAATGAATGAAAAATTTATAACCGAATTAATATTGCCCTTATACTCCAAGATCTATTATAGAAAACTCAAATTTTCGACAGTCAATCAAATTAAAAGACTTTTGAGTTTTGACCGTATTAACGGTTGCCTCAAGAAAATAAAATACTTTAAATTATTGTGCTATATATAATGGTTGGTAATTAGTCTATTACTCTACTCCATTATGAATATAAAAATTCATGAACAAATGGCTGCAGTAATTAAACAATTGATCCCAATAAACGTATAGTTTCATGCACTTTGCCCTAACTATTCTTGCTCGGGTTGGATCCGGTCCACCATAATAATAATAATAATAATAATAATATTTATTATTATTATTATTATTATTATTATTATTATTATTATTATTATTATTATAATTAGTTGGGCGCTTTAACCAGTGAGCCATGGATTAATAATCAGTTTGACTTGATGTGTGGCGGCCGGTCGGACATTATATTCTTGTAGCGATCTAGTTAATTTTCATATTTTAATTTTTAGAAAGAGTATCTTTATATTTTACTTAAAATGCAAAAGTCGCTGCAACTCTTCCTAATTCTATGCATTTATGTGTCAAATATCTTGAATGCACGTCGCATCTCAATAGAAATATGAATTTACTCGTGATATGTGTGTGTGTGTGTACCTAAGTGTAATATGAAATATGTTATTCCGAGTTATTTTAATTTGTTTATGAATTCTAATATATTATTCTAATTAGGTGACATACTAATTAAATTCAGTTTGTTGAGACTATAATTTATTTCTCAGTCAATATATATATATAGTTACTCATGGTTCATGATGTCGGACTCATCAATAAATATATATGTTTTGAGTCAATAACTTTCATTCGAATTAATTAATTCAATCCATCGTTTTTATGATCTTGAATCATTTTTTATTTTTTAATTTGTTAGTTATGATAAAGTCTTAATATATGTTGTCCATAAATTCTCTATTCGATCATGAGGTCAACAACATACTAACCTAGTTTTCTATCCAAATTAATTAAACAGTGGAATGTTTATTCTTTTAATTTCTTCCGTGGACCCATTCAATTCAATTGAGTTTCTAGCTTATCTTCTTATCCGAATATGTTACTCTAAATTAACCCGGCCAGTCATTTTTGTTGCATTTATTTATATTACTCAATCTCAATATGGTATATATATATATATACACTATATACTATATCTCTTTGGACTTCAATATGTATTTCTCTTATTCAAACCTAACCCATTTATACTATTTTGACCTGACTTGATCCATATAAATTCATAAACTTTTTGTGGAAATAGATAAAAATAGGCAAAAGTGAATAGTGATTGAAAAAAAGAAGAAGCAATTTTTAGGAATGGAGAGTTTTGTGGACAATTTGGATTGTAAATATCTCAAATACCCTTTTGATACATGTGGTCCCCACACCCAATTATTGATAAGTGTACTTTGACATTTATTATTCATTACACAACAATTTTATCTCTCTCATATATATAGATAGACAGACAGACAGATAGATTACATTATATTTGACTCCAAATTTGAAATTGAAATACAATTAAAGATGCATATATACGAGTATTTATACAGTTAATACATATGATTAAATGCAATGCCTACGAATCTTTTTAAAGCAATCCCTACGATTATATTTTAAAAATCATACGATTAATTTTTATAAGCTACGATTACACTTCAATAGGTATGATTTTTTTTACTAGATTACAATTATATTTAAATCGCTACGATTTTTTTTTTCAAGGGTACAATCATTTTATTAGGCTACGATTATTTTTTACTAGGTTACGATTTAATTTAAATAGCTATTATTATTTTAATAGGTATGATTAAATTTAAATAGCTACGATTAATTTTTATAAACTACGATTACATTTTAAGAGGTATAATTATTTTTTCCAATGCTACGATTAAATTTAACTAGTCACGATTACATTAAGTAGCTATGATTATCATTTTACAAGGCTACGATTAAATTTAAATAGTCTCAATTACATTTATATAGCTACGATTAATTTTTTTCATGGGTATGGTTATTTTTATTAGACTATGATTATTTTTTACTTGGCTACGATTAATTTGAAATACAATTAATTAATCGTAGCATTGTTTATAATTAATCGTAGCATTATTTATATATTACGCATAGTCTTGTTTTAATTAATCATAGCCTTTATTAGTTAATCTTAGCTGCATTTTAGTTAATCGTATATTTTTTAAATTAATCGTAGCATTTTTGAAATATAATCGTATCATTTTTTTTAATCGTAGCATCTTCTAATATAATCGCAGGCAAAAAATTGAAGGCTACGATTAATCAATTGTAGGCTAAAAATAATCAATTGAAAGCTATGATTAATCAATTTAGGCAAAAAATAATTTCACATCCACCTTTATTGTGGAGATTGACTCAATTGCTCTTTATCTATTTCTCTGGCCCGATTCCTTTTATTTTATCTGGCCCAACTGTGAGCCCATCTTTACCTAAACCCTACTTTACTATATATAATATCCATAACCCTAAATTACCAAAAGTTGACCTCTCTCACCCCTATTAAACTCTCGTGCCGTTTCATCTCCTCTCAAGCCTTATCCCTGATCTCTTGCCGAGTGTTGAGCTCTGTAAATCTTTTCTCTCTTTTTCTTTGGCCGGAATCCTGACCCTTGTATCCCTGAGTGGCTGTGAGTTGAGAGAGAGTGTTAGCCCTAACATGTGAGAGTGAGATAGAGAGCTTCGAGCCACTGATCCAACGTGAAATCCCCTTTGTGGCCTGAGTTGTTATCGCCGGAAGTCACAGTGCCCCCGACGGGAAAGATCTGAGCCATTATGTCCTTGAGACACCTCTTTCCCGATTTCAAACTCTCTGATTTTCATTATCTTTTATTTTTCTCTCTGTCCCTTGAGTTTCTTACTTTCTGATTTAATCTGCTGCCTCTACACTCTATACTAATTCTCTTGTATTGCAGATCTTGATATCTGAAGAAGTAAGACACGAGTCTGTGAAGAAAACAAAGTCTGAGACTCCATAAAGGCTTAAACCAGCAATTTTGAGAACCCTAGTTGCTTGAGCAACTGTGAAGGTGAACCGCAAGGCTCGGGAACTAAGAAGGTGAACCCTCAGCTAGGCACGATACCCAACAGTGGTATCAGAGCCACGGGGACCTAGCCAGGGGCACCCTCTGACCCGCATTTACCTCATCCACCACCGGTAAGGGTTGTGCCAATTCAGCCCCGACGGACAAGGAGTTTTAGGTAAGTCCGGCCTCTCCTCTGCTTGGGAGAGTCGGCTCTGGTATAATTCTGAAACCTTAGCTCCTCTGTGTGGTATCTTGCGATCCTTTTACCTACTTCTGCATATTTCTCACTCTGGTGTACTTCTTGTGATTCCTTGGTATTCAACGCCATTTCTAACCCTAGCTTATGGTCCAGTTCATCTGGATTCCCCTTTGGTTCTCCTCGTGCGAGTAGCCTGGATAGCTGGGTTAGTTAAGGGGTCCTTAAGAGTCTTTTGGGTGTTTTCTGTGTTTTTGGGTGATTTCTGCATGTGTGGCTTCTTGGCCTGGTGATATTCTTGATATTTCCTGCTCTGTGATATTGGCTGTGTTTGGTGGTAAAAATCTGTTGAAACTCCAAGTTTTGTGAGTTTCTGAGGAACTAACTCTAGAAATTGAGTTAATTGTTGTTGAAACAAGTGTTGGGATTGTCCTTAGTGATTCCTTGCTTCACAGATAAATCTGTGCTGAGAACTGGGCTAGCCTCAGCACTATATTCCCCGGGTGTACTTGTTTCTGTGTTTTGGAGGTGTTTTCTCCTGGTTCTGTGATTGCTCTGCTGTGTGTTCTGGCCTTTTGGGCTCTGCAGTGAGTGTTTTGGTTGTGTTTTCTGATCTCTGTGTTGGTGCCTTGTTATTCTGCTGCCTCTGTGGCTGCATTTCATCATGAATAACCTGCATATGGTGCCTTTTAATGGCAGATATGACTTTCAGGACTAGAAAACTAAAATTGAATGCATTTTGACAAAAGAAAAGATCAATAAAGCTATTTTCACTAAAATAGATGAATCTGTGGATGATGAAAAGCTGCATGAAATAAATGATAGTGCTAGGGCTACTATTTTGTTAAATCTGTGCAGTACTGTGGTTAGAAAAGTATCTTATCATAAGTGTGCCAAAGAACTGTGGGATAATTTGATTTCCTTATATACTGCTGCATCTGAAGAATCTGTCTGGTCTTTGCAAAATCAATTTATGTCTTTTCAAATGGATGCCTCTAAGGATATTGATGCCAATATGGATGAGTTTTATAAACTGTTACAAGATTTGAAACTTGCTGGTGATGATTCCCTTGAAAAGTATGCTCCTCAAATTTTGTTAGGGTCTATTCTTGAATCTTTTGCTGAAGTGAAATCTGCTCTGAAATATGGTGGTGCTAAGGTGACCTGTGATATGATTGTTACTGGCTTAAGGGCAAAAGAAAGTGAAATGAAGAAAATGAAATCCCAGCCTCTGCATAATGAAATCATGTATGTTAACAAAAATAATAATAGAAATCCTCACCATGGCTTTAATAAACTTTTGAATCCTGAAAATCCAAGTGTCCTAGCTGCTGAAAGACATAGAAGAGAAAGGCAATTAGATCAGAATCAAAATCATACTCAAAATCAGAATTTTGATCAAAAACCTAGGAAAACATGTTGGAATTGTGGAAAACCTGGTCATTTCTCTAATAGATGCAAACAGCCTAAAAGGAACAAAGGTTATGTGAATTATGACCCTAAACAACATGCAAACAATGTGTATGATGATAATGGAATTTATATGGTGCATGATGCTTATGATTTCCAGTTTATAAATTATACAAATGATGTTTCCAAGAATGTGCATAGCAATGAATGACTTATTGATTCTGGCTGCACTTTTCATGTCACACCTTTTAAGCATATGTTCCATAACTTGCATTATATGAACTCTGGTCATGTTGCTCTTGCTGATGGTCAAAATTATGAAATCTAAGGTAGAGGTGATATCTGCTTAAAATTTGAAAATGGAAGCATGCTTACTTTAAGTGATGTCAGATATGTGCCTCAACTGAAATTTAGCTTGCTACCTGTGTCCAAAATAGCTGATAAAATGCTTGATGGTTCTGTGAATTATCTGAGGTTTAAGTTTGAAAAGGATTCTATGCTTTATTTTAATGCACCAAGAAAAGGTGACTTATATACAGTACAAGCTGAGTTTGTGCCATTGCTTGTTGCTAATATTGTTCAAGAAGATAAAACTGCTATATGGCTGCTAGACTAGGGCATATGAGTAATAAAGGCCTTGAAATTTTGCATAAATCTGGTGCTTTTGGTAATGATAAAGTGACAAGCATGTCTTTCTGTGAACCTTGTGTGATGGGTAAACACCATAAAATACCTTTTCCTGTCTCTATGCCTTATCTTAGGACGCATGTTAGTTCTGAGATCCTTGAATACTTGCATGCTGATGTCTGGGGCCCTGCTAAAGAGCCCACTCATGGTGGAAATATGTTCTTCTTGTCTGTTATTGATAATTTCTCCAGAAAAACATGGGTGTTTCTTATGAAAAACAAGTCTGATGTGTTCTCTAAATTCTCTAAATGGGCTGTTGAAATTCAGAATCAGACTAAAAAGAAGATTAAATGCCTCAGAACAGATAATGGCTTAGAATTTTGTAATCATGCTACGGATAACTTGTGCTCTATAAAAGGAATAAAAAGGCATAAATATGTTCCCTATACTCCTTAGCAAAATGGAGTAGCAGAAAGAATGAATAGGACTCTCCTTGAGAGAGTTAGGAGCCTGCTTGTTACATCTGGATTAGGAAAACAATTCTGGGATGAAGCTCCCATGACTGCATGTTATTTAATAAACAGATCTCCCTCTGTCCCCTTGTTTGGTAAATTACCTGAATCTGTGTTCTTAAACAAACCTGTTTGCCTGAACAACTTGAGAATTTTTGGATGTGCTGCTTATGTGCATCAGAAGTTGAGTAAGCTTGAACATAGGGCAAGAAAATGTGTTTTCCTTGGATATCCTAAGGGTGCTAAGGGTTATAGGCTTTGGGATAGAAGTGTGCCTAGGTTTAAAACATGCATAAGCAGAGATGTTTTGTTTAATGAACGTGATTTTCCATGCCTACCCGAATCCTCACATTCTGCAGTTCCAAGTGAGGTGGAGAAACTGCATAACTTGAATCAGAACTTGTATGATTTTTTGTTTTCTCCTGATGTTTTCAGTAAGGTGGATGACCCTACTCCTGTGCTGCCTAAACCTGAAGTTGTGAATCATGATGTCCCAAATGTGGAAAATGAAAATGAACCTGTGTGTGATAACTTTAACATAAATGATTCAGTGTCTAATCATGAGTCTGATAATGAAACTTCTAATAATATGATTGTGTCAGACTCTGAGACTAGTTCCAATTCTGAAAATGAACCTGAAAATGTGACTGAACATGTGCCTGAACCTGAGAACTTGAATAATTATCAGCTTGCTAGAGATAGGCTAAGAAAGAATGAGAGATTGCCTGCAAGATATGATGATTATAACTTATCTCTGTATGCCTTTAATGTGTTCATCAATGTTGATAAATTTGAACCTAAAACCTTCTCTGAAGCTGTGAATTCCCCTAAATCTGATAAATGGCTTGCTGCTATGAACCGTGAAATAAAATCCTTGCATGATAACAATACCTAGGTGCATGTTGAAAAACCTGAAAACTGTTATGTGGTTGAATGCAAATGGTTGTTTAAAATCAAGCAAAAGATTGATAATGTAAGATACAAATCCAGACTAGTAGCAAAGGGCTTTACACAGAAAGAAGGCAATAGTGTTTCCTAAAAAGAAACAAGCACCTGAAGTGTTTTCTCTGTCATCTGGAGATCCAACCCAATCAGCATCACAGTATGCAGTTATACTTCCATTTGTATCTGAAGTATACCACAAACCATAATCGGCAGTTCCATTGATGTACTTGATGATGTTCTTAACAACCTTTATGTAACTCTCCTTGGGACAGGACTGATATCTGGCACATACTCCCACACGGTATGCTATATCTGGTCTACTTGCAGTGAGATATAGGAGACTTCCAATCATGCTTCTGTAGAGAGTTTGATCAACTTCAGTTCCTGCATCATCTTTTCCAATCTTGACTGTAGTGCTGATAGGAGTTCGTTTGTGCTTGGAATTTTCAAGCTCAAACTTCTTCACTAAGTTTCTGGCATACTTAGATTGAGAGATGAATATCCCTTCTTATGACTGCTTTATCTAAAGTCCTAGGAAGTATTTTAGATCTCCAACAAGGCTCATCTCAAATTTAGTTTCCATGTCTCTGATGAAATCTTTGACCATCTTATCAGACACTGATCCAAATACTATATCATCCACATATACTTGAACCACAATTACTTGTGATTTTTTCTTTCTGATGAACAGTGTTCTGTCTTTTCCTCCTCTATTGTATCCTTTACTTACTAGGTATGTAGCCAGTCTTTCATACCATGTCCGAGGAGCTTGCTTCAAGCCATATAATGCCTTTTTTAGTTTAAACATAAACTCTGGATGATGTAGATCTTCAAATCCTTTCGGTTGTGCAACAAACATATCATTCTTCAAGAATCCATTCAGAAAAGCACTCTTGACATCAATCTGGTACAGTTTGAACTTCATGATTTATGTCATGGCCAGAAGAAGTCTGACTGATTCAATCCTTGCAACTGGAGCAAAGGTTTCATCAAAATCAATGCCTTCAATCTGTGAATAACCTTGAGCAACTAGTCTGGCCTTATTTCTTGTGATATTTCCAGCTTCATCATTCTTGTTTATGAATATCCACTTGGTTCCAATAATGTTAACTCCTTCAGGTTTCTGAACCAAATCCCAAACATCATTCTTCTTGAACTGTAGAAGTTCTTCCTGCATGGCCTCAATTCAGTAATCATCTTTGAGAGCTTTTTGGATGTTTTTTGGTTCAAATTTGGAGGTGAAATAGACATAGGATATCTCATCATGCATCCTCTTTCTTAGTATAGTTCTGGTCATCCTTCCTTCATGAATATCTCCAAGTACTTCTGAAGTAGGATGATTCTTGATGATCTACTTTGAAGGCTTATGTGCATTTCTGTCTGTTCTTCAGTTTCTTTATTTGTATCATCATGAACTTTAGGATGTTCAAAGACATCTCTGTGAACATCATCAGGGCTTTGACAGTATTGTCCTGATCATCAAATCTAACATTGACTGTCTCAATCACAGCCTTTATCTCTTTGTTGTAAACCCTGAATGATTTACTATTCCTGGAGTATCCAACAAACATCTCTGCTACACCTCTGTGGTTCATCTTGCTGAGATACTCTATGTCATTGAGTATATAACATGTGGTTCCAAACACATGAAAGTACTTCACTGTTGGTTTCTTCTCATTCCAAATCTCATATAGAGTAGTGAAAGTACATGGTCTGAGATGAACTCTGTTGCTGATGTGGCATGTAGTATTGATGGCTTCTGCCCAGAACATAGCAGCAACTCCTTTAGCAGCAATCATGGTACTTATCATCTTTTGAAGAGTTCTGTTCTTCCTTTCCACAACTCCATTATGCTGAGGAGTTTTGGGGGCTGAGTACTCATGATTGATACCATTCTCACTGCAGAATATATCAAAGTACTAGTTCTCAAATTCCTTGCCATGATCACTTCTGATTCTTATAATCTGATCATCCTTCTCAACTGTGATCTTGTAGGCTAATCTCTTGAACGCTGTGAAAGCTTCACTTTTGTCTCTGAGAAAAAGTCAACCCAAGTAAACTTTAAGTAATCATCAATGCAGACAAGGACATACTTCTTTCCTCCGTAGCTTTCCACAACTATAAGCCCCATTATATCCATATGAATGAGATCTAGAATTCTCTTGGAAGTTCTGTCTTGCACTTCTTTGTGTTGGGATCTAGACTGTTTCCCAATCTGACATGGCCACAGACTTTGTCTCTGTCAATACTGATCTGAGGCAGCCCTCTGACAATCTCCTTACTGACGATCTTCTAGAGATTTCTGAAGTTGATGTGTCCAAGTTTTTTATGCCAGATCTCTGACTCTTCTATAGATGTTCTTTGACATATTAATAAACATCATGAAGGAACATGTAGCTGATAACAGTTGTCAGCTGATCTTTTCCCTTCCATGAATAAGTCATTATTTTTATTCATAACTCTGCAGCTCTCCTTGGTGAAGACAACAGTCATGTCATGATCACATAGTTGACTGATGAAGGCACGATAAGCATCAAAGAATCAAATGACGAGCTGCCATTAAAGGGTTCCAAGATTGTTACTTTGTTAACAATTAAAGATTGGAGATCAAGATTTGAAGAGAAATTCATGAAGATGGAACTCATCAAGTTGTGCATGCATGGCAGATTCACGTTGCATAGACGAGTTGCATGGAGTTTTCGTCCCCCTTAGTTATTTGATTAAGGAATTAATTTTATTTTAAACTATAGTATTAATTAGATTATAGTATTTATTATTTTGGATCAGATTTTTATTTATTTTTTATGTAATTTTCGTGCATAATATAATTAGGTTTGACTAGAATTGTATTTAAGGCAATTTCCTACTTTGAATAGAATTCTAGTTTAGGCTTTTTCCTAGTATAGTTAGAGATCCCTTTTGGATCAGTTTTTAGGCCCTCTTAGCTTATTATTTTCGTGCTCCCTTAACCCTATAAATAGGGGAACCATGTCATATTGATATTTTAGACATTATTGATTAAATTTTCCTTTGCATACAATTGTGTCTCAAATATCCAAAGTCTTTTGATTGTTTTCACTCGAAAATCATCATTCTTGAAGCCTAGCAATTTCAAGTCTTATTTTAAGGGAACATTCTAATTCACACAAGGAATTAGGGTGAACTTGCTATCCGAAGAATAACTTGAAGATTCATTTTCGTCGTACAAGATATGCCGGAGATTAATCGGATTGCAATTCATTCTACGTCAACACCAATACCATGTAACAACCCGGATTTTTGGAACATGTTTAGGAGCCTTCTAGTTAATTTTAGAAGTCTAAATGGAGAAATTGGAGCTTAATTAAAGTAAAAATGGATATAAGTCGGAAGCCGTTAACACATTCAAAATTTTTAAAAGTCAATGGTAAATTCAAAAAGAAAAATTTCAATCTATTGAAAAAAGGAATACGAGCATATGAGATTTTGAATATCCATAATTTGAATTCAATTGACCCTCCAACGGGATTTATTTCGTTCAAAACGTCAAACCCGATTTTGACCTATTATCATCGGCCCTTTTATTTGAGCCTATTTATTTGAGCCCAATTATTAAGCTCATTATGAGCCATTTCCGTAGACAACAGCCCATATATATATATATATATATATATATCATGATATATGTGGTGATATTAAAGAATAAGGAAATGAAATTTTCAATCTTGGAAAGCAAGCTTGCTTTGTTCAATTTGAGTGATTCTCATTCAGCCACATCACTCCTTCCATCCTTCAATTTGGCTATAAATAGAAGCCCTTAGCTGAGAGAAAATCACACCAAGGAGCAAAGCTCCTCTCTCTTTTCCCTCTCTCTATCTCTCGACAGTTTCAAGCCCCCAGCGGGCAGTTGCCTTCCCCAATTTTTTGAGCCTCCATCTCTTATCAGAAAATTCTGAATTTTTGCTTGTAAGTTCTTCTTCCATAGTAGAACAAAAGTTTTTAAGGAGTCATTTCCATCCGCTGCCCAGAAAGTCGAGAAATCAAGCCTAGAACAGTCAAGGTGTCACCAGTTTTCGAACTGTGTTGCAGTCATCTTGTGGCGTCTTTTCTCGCTGAACCAGCTGTTATCTTACTGATAGATTTTCTTCATTGTGAACCTTACTCATCAAGGTTTCCAGAACATGTCTTGGATCATTAATCAAATGTCGTTTGGTCCGTCAAAATGACGTCGAAAGCCGGCATATCAATTCCGCCGAAATCTAGCTGTGCTATGGGTGCTGTTTGGAGCCCGTTTTCCCATCGATTCCTCCATCCTTTTGACGTTATTTTTGTACTGCATAATCTTCTCATATCAATCTTTCCATCCATATTTTTTAGTCCATGATCCGATGTCATTTGGTCTTCCGAAATCGAGTCGTAAGTTCCCAAAAACCAACTTGTTTCCGGCAGATTGTGTTTTATGTTAATAATGCTGATTTCATGCTCATTTGCAGTCGTTATACATTATAAAATCTAAATCTGTTTATTGCATTGAAATCTTTGTTTCCTTTAGTATCAAAATTGTATTTTTGAGCGAAAATCCGTTGAGTAGCGAGCTCGTTTGAGCCTCAAACTTTTTTGAGGAAAAATCTATTCCAGGAACAGTAAGCAGTACCTTTCCGGCCGAATTCAGGCTAGGGTGATCGGAATTTGCCTCCAACTCCTTCAGATCGATTGTAGATCCCATCGTGGTGGACGCGTGACCACTGACCATGCTTCGATCAGACTTAAATTGAATTTTATAAGATTTTTCAAAGTTGGTGTCCTGTTTTGAGAAATTCTATTCTTCGTCAAAATTGTTTCAAGATTAAAGAATATCGTGAGATCCTATCATCGAGTCATTTTGAGTTAAAACCTGGCTTTTGTGTATTCCTAATCAAAGTAAAATGAATAATGCTTTAATAAGATTAAAGGAAATAGTAGATTAATTGTCGGGAAATATAGTAGTTGTTCTAAGTCGATAATCGGCTTTTGTAGGACAAGTTGAGCCCTAGAGGAACTGGGAAGGAGCTTTGGATTGTTGTTTCGACTCCAGGACCGTGATCGAGGTGGGCTATACTATATCTTTGCAAATTGTATCTTTCGAGTTATTAAGCTCTGCTTTGCTAAAATTGCATATGTGACTATCTCTGTTAAATATTTACGTGCTACTGTATCTTGTCGGAGTCTCATAAACTAGCATTGTGTCAATGTGAGTAGCTACAGTATGCATGCATTATTCATCATGCCCTACTCCTTGTCGGTGAGACTAAAATGAAACACTTATTGGTTACACTCATTGGGTATACTTTGGCCATACTCAACTTTACGCATTGGTGATGTAGTACGGGTTACGAGCAATGATTGGTTATACTCTTAAGCACTTCACGATAAAATATTTTGATGAACTTAGGTTGCTTTCAATTTTAAAACCTCCTAAGCTTCACTACATGCATAGACACAGATAGATTACTTTTACAAAATGATTTGCATAACTTAATTGGTGAAAACTTTCCCAATAAGTGCATTAGTACTGAGCCCAAATCTTTTTAAATATTTTCAGGTCAGTAGGCTGGAGCGTGAAGGTGACGAGGCTGAGAAATGGGCTATTGTAATTTACATATTTTTCCGTTGTCTCTTTCTGTTAGTATTCTGTTAAGAATTGAGCTTCCGCACTTATGATATTCTTTTGCTAAATGCTAAGAACTCTGATCTTGGTATTTTGTTGATATGATTCTGCTTCTCTGATTCTGAACATTTGTTGACTTCCTAATTAACATGTCTCATATGCTTAACCATATAATTATTCTAAGGGGAGGAAGCCCCATCTTTTGTTATGCCTATTTGATCATTCATTTTGGCCTATGGAAGGGCTCCATTTCTTTAGCATATTGGTGTCTGTTTCTTTTGTCGACCTAGGAATAGGTCTATTGATTATTGGTATCTGTTTATTTGTTTCCGTCTGGCCTATGAAAGGGCTTATTGAATTGTTACGGCTTCCATTTTTCTCTTATAAGCCGTTATAAATGGGGATTTGCTCTAGACACAGAGGTTATGTTGTCTGATTTTTCGGAGGGCATAACCTATCTTTGGTATACTCAGTTGTCAAATTTATTCCAAACATTAATCATTTTTGGAATAACACCCCGTCATTAATTTAATTATCCCATTTCTTTCCCGCTTCTAAATTCCCACCCCCATGGTGTCCATTTCTATGATCTTTCGGGATCGGGGCGCTACACACCAAGACGCCTACACCAACATCCATCCAATACTTACACATGCCTCATATCAGCTCCAACAAGTTCAACTGTATTTGTGCATAATTCAAGATCCGTTCATCATGTTCTACTTCATGTACCGTAAGTCCTACTCATCGTTATCATATCCTATCTACTCCTAGCCATTCTTCACCATAAATCACGTCCCAGATACACCTAATCCCCAACCATAATATTCGTTTGAGTCCTTTAATTCTCTGAATTCAGTTTGTTGTTTATTTGAGTCATAAAGTAGGGTTGAATCATTCCTTAGTTGGTGTGTTCTTTCCTAGAAGTCTTCCGCGCATTCTTGTATCCTGTACAAATTATCCGGGTTACATCATTGACTGATGCTTATCAAAGTAGCTTTGAGTCCATCAACTAGCATGACCTTTTTTTTAGCTTGGGCATTCCTTTAACAATCAGCTCTCCTTTTCCCATTACTTTGCCCCTTTTTTTCCATCTCCAAAGGTAACAAAATCTGACGAGCAAGCTTTGAGATTCTGCACAACTGAGCAATCTCCAGTCATGTGTCTTGAACTGCCATTGTCAAAGTACTGGCTGCTTTTGTCTTCAACTCGTGGTGAAGTATGGACAATCAGACTGGTCTGCTTGACAACCCATTGCTTCTTTTGTGCAGGCTTCTTCCTTTTCTCAGTAGCTGATTGCTTCTGGAGATTGCTGGAATGCTGAGCCACAAATCTTCTTCTCATTCTTCTCAGATCAAAGAGATATTTTTCACAATGAGGACTAATGTGGCCTTTTTCTTCACAATAATGGCAGATGATTCATTTTCTGTTGCCATTATTTGCAGCCATCTTCTTGAGATGTTTTTCGAGATGTTCTGAACATTATTTCGTATATGTACTGGCTGGCTTGTACTTGCTTTGACAAACACTGTCTTGAATTATCCACCATTGTATCCAAGACCTGGATGACTTTTCCCAGAATGTCCTGGGGTAGTAAGAATCTTATCAAGATTCTCAGATCCATTGTTCAACATGTTGACATTTCTTTTGATGGACTTCAGTTCTGCAGACAGCTCTTTAATCTCCATCTTTTGCTGTTGAATAATGACCTTCTGTTCTGAATCAGATCTGATTAATTTCCCATTTTCTTTGAGCAGATCTTTGTTGAGAGATTGCAGAGTCTTGTTGATCTCAGCTACTTCAAGCTATTTTGCATACATCTCTTTGTAGGTCTGACCAAACTCCTCATTGATGAAATCTTCATTGTCTGATTCTTCATCTTCTACAAGTTTGAAAGGATCCTGGAACTCAGAGACTTTTGCTGTAAAAGCATAGGTCTCTTCTTCTGATTCACTGTTACTTTCTTCAGAATCATTATCACTAAGAGAGGAATTATAGTTCTTTTTATTTTTCTTCAGAGTGTTGGCACATTCAGCTTGAATGTGTCCAAAACCATCACACTCTCTGCACTGAATTCCTCTCTTTGTATTTGAAGGTTAAAACTCATTCTGCTCACTGTTAGAGTTTCTATCTTGCTGGGGATTACTAGAAGATTGTCTTATGTTGTTGGACCTCCTGGAAGACTGCTTGTTTACTCTTTTAACCATTCGACTGAAGTTCTTGGTGATAAGGACCATATTGTTCATTGTATCTGAATCAAGTACAGATTTTTGTTTCTGTACATACTCAGATACATCTTCAGAGACTTCAGTTTTAAGAGCAATACCTCTCTTTCTTGAGCTACTGTCTTCATCATCCAGATTCATCTCGAACGTCCTCAACGACCCCATCAGTTCATCAAGCCTCATACTCTTGATGTCCTTGACTTCTTCAATAGCAGCAACTTTGTAGGCAAACTTTCTTGGAAGAGATCTGAGAACCTTCCTCGCAAGCTTCTCATTGCTGAAAGGCTCTCCAAGGGTAAAACTCTCATTTGAAATACTTCTCAGTCTGGCATTAAACTCTCCAATGGATTCAGATTCTTCCATTCTGAGACTTTCAAATTTTGAAGTCTTGACATCCTCACAGAACTTGTCCCTTCAAAGGTAGTCTCCAGAATATCCCATGCAGCTTTTGCAGTCTCACATGTTGAAATTGGACTGAATGTCTCAAGATCCACTGCAGAGAATATTGCATTGAGAGTTTTGGAGTTGACATTATACTAGTTCTTCTGCGGCACAGTCCACTCTCATTCTTCAATCTCCACATGCTTTCCTTCTTTGGCAATAGTTGGCTTTTCCCATCCTTCAATGACACTCTTCCATGTGAGTTCATCAATCAATCTTAGGAATACCCTCATCTTTGCTTTCCAGTAGGGATAGTTTTTGCCTTCTAACAATGGTGGTCTGACCGTAGATCCTCCTTCTTTGATTGCACTCATGGCTGAACTGCAACCAAAACCTTCACGCAGATATGTAGCTTTAAGGACTCTTTTTGCACTAACACCAAAGGCGACCCGCTCTGGTACCAATTAAAGTTACATAAATTGGGCGATCATGTTCATCATTATGTACTTGAACATTGTTGTGAACATTCAAGGTCAGAATGTAAAAACTTAAAGCAGATAAAGAACACAAGGTTGGTAATCCTGTTCGATCAACTGATCTACATCAGGGGGACTTATCAAGTCCGTGAGAAATAGTGTGCTACTCCATTGAATGGTTATAAAGGCTATTACATGAAGACTCCCATCACTCGACCCCTTTCCCACCTGATTCAACCTCTTTCACTAAAGTGAATTGTGAGCTCCCCTCACAACCTAAAATCCCTCTAGTTCCCACAGGAAATCTCTTCTGAGACTCCTCTAAGTATGTATGAAAGTGAGTTTCAAACACAGACTAGAAACACAATGATCTAACCGATCAAACCTAGTCTACCTGAATATTATATGCTTCAAATATGAAGTCTTTTGACTCTTGGCCCTTTTATGTATTCGTAAAACTCGTGTCATCTAATCTAGTTTGATTCCCAGGCTATTTATAAACAACAACTATAGCCTTAACAAGGTAATCAGAAGTCCTAATTTGACTAGGATTCAACAAGAAAATAATTTTCTTAATTAAATTGGACTTTCCTAGTTTAGATGTCTTCCTTGAATAGAACTTCTTCTTTCCTTCTTGATCTTCATCATGAACAAGGCAGCTTCTATTCAAAAACGTATATCTTGAATCTACAGCACCAGGTCTTTGATTCCAGCATGATACGTCTCTTGTAACCTCACTAGACAACCATATACATGATCATGTTCCTGAACATGACTAAGTACATGTCTTGATCTTCAATCAGATTGGCAGTGGAATGTTCACAGAATGTCCAAAACATGTTATTCAAACATGAATAACCAAAACCTTTTGTGTTCTTTTGAAATTGCCATAATATCTAATAAGATAATAACAATCCCGAACACTTTAGTGCAAATGACACTAACATACTCAAAACCCATTCTACCTGCACACTCTCTTTCGATGAATTGAATCGTGAGATCCTCTCACAATCTAGATTCTATCTATCTAGTTTCCATATATTCTCTCCCGAAAAATGTTTTGCCAATGTATGAAAAGTATTTCACTATACGATGACTAGAACACTAATCTCTAGCCTAATCTTGACAACTAAACCTAATGTGGCTCTTAAACAATGTAGTGCTCTTGTAGATTCTATCTATTTCATATCTCTTAGTTTGTTTCGCTGTGTTTAACAAGTTCTAATCCCAGGCTATTTATAAGACAGAGATATAACCTTAACATGAAAATCAGAAGTCCTAATCCTATCAGATATCTAATAAAAAAAATTCCTTCATTAGACAAACTTTAGATCCACGGACAACTTTGTTAGAAATCTTCCATCTTTAGATTTCTGCCTTATCGTTAATCACGTACTTTTCAAACTGATTAAGACATCTTCTAGAACGATCTTGAATCTCTTCTTAGTTGGCAAACTTCGAACAGCTTCAATGATCTTGGAATAACAATATGGACAAAGAATGTTCATGCAAATGTTTATGAACGTTGCTATGAACATTGTTGATCTTGAACTTTCACACTATGTAGCACAGCGGAATGTCTTGTATGTTCACAAACTGACTTTTATCTATCACTTAAGCTAGCTGGCAGTACTCAGTGTGTTGAACAATCTCAGTTGTGTCTCGATGCACAATTTACTTTATCTTCAACTCAATCATATCTTCATACTTGAGCTGTCTTTTATGAAGTTCAGACCACGTTCTTGTATATCTTTAGGAACGTTGTCAAGAACAATATGTGTGCTTGGAAAAAATCAAATACTTAGTGATGATTCTATACTTTGATGAAGGAAACACTGAATGACTTTTATGCATGGCATGCTTCGATCCTAGAGATTTGTTTTCTACATTTGACAAGAAGAAGCTACTTTAACTTGTAAATTTCTACCCATGTGAATTTTTTGAAGTTACATTGTATGAACTTGAGAACTTTACTTTAGATATGCATTTGGATGAAAACTTCTCAGAAGTATCGAGGATTGGAGATCTTGCTCGAAAGATGGTTGCTACAAGGAAATATCTTATTTTTCCATTAGCTTTTTTGTTAGTTAAATTGTCATTAGTTTTACCAGTTGCTACTACTACAGTAGAAAAAGCTTTTTCAGCAATGAATATCATCAAGATTTTACCATGCAATCGAATGAGAGATGAATTATTGAATGATTGTTTAGTAACTTACATCGAGAGAGATGTATTTGTTGATGTTTCTAATAAAGCTATTATGCAGCAATTTCAGAAGATGGAAAATAGAAGAGAAATGTTATGATGTAATCATTTTACTTATCGATTTTGAATGTTGCTATGTATTTGGAATTATGAGTACTACTTTAAAAAATTATCATTAGCTTTTATTTTTATTTTTTAAGTTAAAATTAGTTTATATATTATTTGTTGGACCCCCCTCGATTAGAATCTTGAGTCACCATTGAATGAGAACATCTTGTATGGTTGACCATATTTTAATTTTTGAAATATTGACTCTGTTTAGTTGTGGTCAACAAATATGATTATTTATACTTCCGATGTACGTTTATGAATTATTTAAATATTTTATAGACACGTGTGATCGTCATGGCCTTATTGGCATATTTTGAATGTTGAATAATTGATCTTTTGACTAATCAAGGTTGAACATGTTTTAATTGGTTGTTCAAAATGTCTTATTTTGAAATGATATGTTGATTGAAAACTCTTATATTTCGTATTTGATTGTTGAATGGTAAATGATTTATGTTAGTTTGTGACAAAACTCTTATAAAATGTTGTCCGAATTTTTATAATTAGAGAAAATGATTTATGTTAGTTTGTGAAAAATTTATTGTAATTTTATTTTCTTATGTATGTTTTCGTTAGCACCCCGAGCCTCCGTGTTTGGGCCGCTACAGAAAGTAAAATTATTATTAACAATAAATTGGTTTTAAGTGTGATAATTAAGTTGCAAATGTTGAGTATTAGGTATAATGAAACATATTATTTTACGAATGTTAGTTTAGTATTGACATAATGGTAGACTCATAATCATGATATACGCAAATGAAAAATTAGAACAAACAAGTGTTTTATGTCATGTCAAATAAGTTTTTAGACGAAAAATATGTGAAAACTATTTAAATTTAAAATGGAACAGCACCGGTAAAAAAGTCAAAAACATAACTTAAGAAAATAAAAATGAAAATAAACTAAATTATGTTATAGGATATGAACATAATATCCACTTGTCAAGCCATGTGGAGTTTATGATATGAGTATACAACTATATATTGCCAACAATGCATGTAAAAATCCTAATCACTATACACGTGTCAACTTATGATGCAAAATATTTAGTATAAATAGGTGGAATAGTGTACACATTATGTATGCCTAATTTCTATGAAATAATAGTTCTGTTTCTTTCTCTATTCAATCTAACACCTTATTGTTACTATAAGTTTTATAAGACATTATTAGCACGAGTTTTGCTCAAGTTTCAAGGTATGTAAAATTTAAGTTTAAATTTTATTGGTGTTAATCTTTTTTTTTTCTTGTAGGTGTGGCTAATATCGAAAGGCAAAATTTTCAAATTATAGATGTTACTGAAAGTAATTATCTAGTCTGGAGGATTGATGCGGAACTACACCTCCAAGAGTTAGGACTTGAAAAAAACCCTAAAAGATGTGGATATTGCACTGACAAATAAAAAGGATAAGGAAGACGCTATAATTTTCATATGTCATCATCTTTTAGATGACCTGAAAGATGAATATATACAGATTAAAAGACCATGTGATATATGGCAAAGACTCAATGAGAGATTTAGCCATGTTAGAAGTGTGACACTGTCTCAAGCACAATATGATTGACAACATCTAAGATTACTCAAATATGTTGCCGAGTATAACTCATCTTTATTCAAAATTAAGTCGCGATTGGCTCTCTGATAAGTCTAATTTCTCTTATGTTTCAAATTCTTTTTCTCATTCTTTTGTCCTTATTTTTGTTGTTTTAGAGTCGAAAAGGGCCAGATATATGAGCACGGGCATGAAGAGAGCAAAATCACACAGGCATTTTGGAGTTGAAATGTGATGATGCAAGCTTAATGAGATTTTCACGGTACTAATATCCATGAAAGGTGCCAGCTTATAGAGTCCATCACACTCCAATGTTGCCGAGAAATGGTCATTATGCCCATAAGATGTGAAGAGATTCTAATCCTGACAGACTTGTAGTGGGCACAACGCGAGAAGTTCAGCAGAAATCATCCAAAATATTCCATATTTCATTGGATAAGGAAAGAAGATCATATCAAAGAGGAAATTACCAAATCTAGAGGAGATATTTGAAGCTTCTAGAAGATCAATCTTTTCCACAAAGAAATCCTCCTCTTGTGGGCGCGAGCTGAAGAGATAGAATCAAATCCCTCAAAATTCGAGATTTAATCTAATCTACAAGGAAAGTTGATCTGTCTTTACAAGGAAAGTGTCTTTACCTGAGAAGGAAAGAATGGGCACGCTGACGGCCCAGTCCAGAATTAAGTCCTTTTCATGGGCCAATTTGAGCTTTAAACTTACTTGTGGCACATACAAGATTTTGAGATGGTGTGCCAAACCCAACCCACGGATGGGGGAAAAGATCAATATGTACGAATGGTGTCATTTCCGTTTACTCTACAGGATAGGACACGAGACTAGTTGTACACTCTACCGACTGACAGCGTGACCAAATGGGCGTAGCTGCAACAAAAATTTTGGAGAAATATTTTCCTGCATCCAGAGTACAAGAGATCAGAAGAAGAATTGGAAGTATGAAAATGGACATAAACGAGAGCTTCTACGACTATTGAAGTCACTTTCAGACTATGCTGACAAAGTGCCCACAACATCAGATCACAAATCATGATCTGATTCAATACTTCATATCAGGCTTGAGGGTACACGATATGACCATTGTCAATGCCTCTTATGGAGAATCTATTCTGACTAAATTACCAACTGAAGCCTTCAAGATTTTAGCGGAACTAGCTGATGAGAATCGAGATGAGAGTGCCAAAGGTATAAGGATAGTTGTAGATATTGGAACACCGATGCATTTTGAGGCCAAGATGGAAAGGTTCTTCAAAAAAATAGAGAAGGTTATGGGCACAACATGTGTACAAAATAAATGACCATATAGGGTCTACAAAAGTGTATCCCACCTTACCGACGAATGCCCAACGCTGCAGGAGGAAATTACTGAAGTAAATGCCCTCGGAGAGCATAACAACAATCAAAGAAGATATGATCCCTATTCTCAAACATATAATCCAGGTTGGCGGGATCATGAGAACTTCAACTGGAAAGGTCAAATCAAGCCCAACCACAAATCTTTCCTATTCAGCCACATTTTCAAAATCAAAAGCAAGGACCTTCTTTAGAGAAGTTGGTCCAGACCATGGCATAAGAGACGTTGAGGGCACAACAAGAACTAAAAAATTCAAGCACTATGTTAGCAAACAAATTTCACAGCTTGCCCAAGCCATCAAACAGCTTGAAGAGAAAAATGGACAATTATCATCTCAAGTGGTAAAGCCCCGAGAACAAGTGAATGTTGTGACCTTAAGAAGTGGAAAAAAGCTACCAGAAGCTGTTATAGAACCAGAAGCTAAGGACATTGAAAGTACTGAGGGCACAAAAGAAGAGGAGCAGAAAGAAAAAGAAAAATGTATGGAGTCTAAGATGAAAAAACAAAGACTGTCAGAAAACCACCTTTTCTAGAGTGTCTTGCCCATAATAGAAAGAAGGAAGAAATGAAAGATCTTCTCAAGATTTTTTGAAAGATGAAAATCAATATTCTACTCTTGGACGCAGTTAGGAAAGTACCTCGATATGCTCGATTCCTCAATGAGATCTGTACAAAAAAGTACGATTTGAAGATGACGCCAAACTATTCATGGGAGAGAATATTTCGGCAGTTTTACAAAATAAAATACCCAAGGAGTGTGAAGATCCTGGTATGTTTATAATACCATGCATCTTTGGCAATAGAAAAATTGGGAAGACTATGTTAGATCTCAGAGCATCCATAAATGTCATGTACATGACGATTTATGAGGAACTAAAATTGGGACCACTTAGGGAAACAGGGGTGATCATTCAGCTCGCGAGACAAATCTAATGTCTACCCAGAAGGCCTGATAGAAGATGTCTTGGTCAAGGTGAGGGAACTGATTTTCCCAACCGATTTTTATGTGCTCGATATGGGCACAACAACACCCACCTCATCAGTGTTATTACTCAAGAGGCCATCCATGAAGAATACTCGTACCAAGATTGATGTTGATGAGGGCACACTGACATGTGCATTTGATGGGTAGATCGTCGTATTCAATATTTTTGAAATAATTAAATACCCCCAAGACCCGGAGTCAGTCAACTTTGTGAGCAACTGTCATACCCAAGCCATAGTTTCTAGAATGAACAATTAAAAACCATTGGAATGGGCATTACATGTTAGCCTAACTCATAATGATGCCCTCGATGAAGATGTTGATATCAGAGAAGTTGTCATGATGCTATGTTCCCTGGAGAAAATGCCATATGGAGTTGTGGATTATAAGTTGTCCACCGTGACTATGACTGAAAGAATGCTACCCTCTGTGCAGAGGGCACCACAGCTAGAACTGAAAGATCTTTCTGGGCATTTAAAATATGCATATCTAGGAGAGAATGAGACTTTGTTGGTGAATTGATGATCATAAGCAAGGGTCTGACCCTCGCAGAAGAAAATTGGTTGCTTACACTTTTGAGATTGTACAAGGAAGCCATCAGATGGATTTTAGCTAACATCAAGGGCATTATCCCTACTATGTGCATGCATAAATTCTTTTGGAAGATGATGCAAAGCCAGTGCGAGATCCATACCGCAAGTTGAAACCTGCCATGAATGAGGTTGTGTTCAATGAGATACTCAAGTTACTGGACATGGGCATCATCTACCCCATTTCGGATAGCAAACAGGTCAGCCTAATACATGTCGTGCCCAAGAAGTCAGGGATCCAGGTGGTGAAAAATGAAAAAATGAGCATGTGCCCACACGGTTACAAACTGGATAGAGAGTCTGCATAGACTACAGAAAGCTCAACATGGTCACAAGGAAGAATCACTTCCCATTTCCTTTCATAGATTAGATGTTGGAAAGATTGGCCGGAAACAAGTTCTTTTGTTTCCTTGATTAGATACTCGGGCTATATGCAAAATGTAGTGGATCAAGAAGATAAAGAGAAAACCATATTCACGTGCCCATTCGGAACATTTTCCTTCAGAGAATGCCTTTTGGGCTCTGTAATGCCTCAGACACTTTTCAAAGATGCATGATGAGCATTTTCTCGGATTTTTTGGAAAATTACATTGAAGTGTTCATGGACGACTTTACAGTGTATGGGAGTTCATTTAATACTTGCTTGAGTACCTTAAAAAGGTGTTAAAAAGATGCGTGGACAAATTCTTGGTTTTGAACTATGAAAAGTGTCAATTCATGGTTCGTGAGGGGATTGTTCTTGGCCACATAATTTCAGAAAGAGGTATAGAAGTGGACAAACCAAAGGTGGACATTATTAAGAAGCTGTCATACCCCACCGTAGTGAAGCAAGTACGAGGATTCCTTGGGCACATTGGATTTTATCGGTGATTTATTCAAGATTTTACAAAAATTACCTAACCAATCACACATCTTCTTCAAAATGATGTGGCATTGGTATTTGATGAGTCATGCAAAGAAGCATTCCAAACCTTGAAGAATCAGTTAGTCACAACCCCCATCATCCAACCACCAGACTGAGGCATACCGTTTGAAATTATGTGTGATACCAGTTACGCCGTGGACGTAGTGCTTGGACAAAAGCGAGGAAAAGAAAATCATGTCATCTACTGTGCTTCCATGACTTTGAACCATGCTTAAACAAACTATACCACTACTAAAAAGGAGCTTTTAACAGTAGTATTTGCCTTTGAAAATTTTTGCTAATATTTGCTTGGAGCCAAGAGTGTTGTCTACATCGATCACTTCACTTTGAAGCATTTGCTCGCAAAAAAAGGAATCAAGCCCAAGGCTAATACGATGAATCTTACTCTTGTAAGAGTTTGATTGGGAAATAAAAGATAAAAATAGTGCCCAAAATCAAGTTGCAGACCATTTGAGCCGAGTTATCAATGAAGAGAAAGACATTATGCCCATCGTGGAAACCTTTCCAATGAAGACCATTTGAGCCGAGTTATCAATGAAGAGAAAGACATTATGCCCATCGTGGAAACCTTTCCAGATAAATACCTGTTTTTTTTCTTGGGCACAACGCCCTGGTACGTAGATCTGGTAATTTACATGATTGTAGGAGAATTGCCCAATGATTGTTTTCGAGTTCGACTGCACACACAAGCACTACGAACCGGACCCGCAAGAGGACGATGTCGATTGTAGGGCAGTGAGTTAACCCGAGTCGTGTCTCTCGAAAAAAGCTTAACAGGGCGATTTGTCCCTCTCGTGTTACACACATGAAAATAAATACAATCCTAAGCATTCTAAATAAGGGTTGATGAGATTAAACTAAAATCTACTAAACCAAAGCGAGAGAAAAACAAGAAAGTAAACAAGCAAATAAATAAAATGAACTAAACTAATATATACGGACATTAGGGCATAGATTCTCTTCTTGGTTTCTCTCCTAGCTAGACTCAAGTTGATTTGGTTACCCTTAAATGTACAATAGACTCCTTCAAGAGGATTAATTTCATTTACTCTCACCGCTAATCCATTAAACCCCTATCGACTAGATTATACGAGTAAGATTAACACTTCTTAAGCATACAATAGACTCCTTCAAGAGGCTTAACTTCATTTACTGTCACCGTCAATCCATTAAACCCCCATTGGCTAAATTATATGATTCAGATAATGAAAGAACCTAGTCGGGCAATAGAATCTCCTCTCGGTCTCATCTATTACCTAGAAATGTTGAATATTAATCAAGTACCCAACATAAATAAGCTCAGTTCAATTGATGGAAAATCAACAATCACAGACAATGATTAAAACCAAATTGATTATCTACCCCTAATGTGCGGAATTAGCCCCTGATCATGTGAGACAACAAACACGAATCACATAAGTTCTTTATTGCAAATACCAAAGTTAAATAAAATACAAACTTACATAAGTCTTGTTTATCTCAACAAGGTTTGGGATAAATCCCCACAAGAAACTGAAACTAAAAAGGAAATACCAAAGAAATGGAGATCTTTGAGCAAGCCTAGCTTCTACCTCGGCTCGAGCTTGGACCCCTCTTCTATGCATTCTCCCTCTCTACTCCAGCTTCTCCAAAACTCTAAGCTGATCAGTTTGAGAGTGTCACGTCTCTCAAACTGATCGTCCATCTCTCTCTCTGGTCGTTAACTGATTGCCAACTTTCTCTTCTCTCAACTGATCAGTTTGAGGGTGTCACGTCCCCTAAACTGATCATCTCTCTCTCTCTCTCTCTCTCTCTCTCTTTTTATGTGGCGAAGATGATGGAATAAATGTAACGGACCTTCCCAAACTGGTCTGAGAGTCTCGCTCCCTCAATTTAGTTAGGAGGTCCTCCCCTCTGGGAGCCTTTTTTCTCTTCTCTGCTCCATTTTATAGGGAGATATTCTCTCCCTATTTCTCCGCATGAATTGAATATGGAGGGTTGGTGGTTGAGAGTTGATGGAGAATTAAGAACCAAATACCAAAAGAAACTGCCAACATACACAGTGATCCATTGAGAAATACCGAGAATGCCCTCGAATAAGATAAAAACTCTGCCCAACAGTTGGATAGTAGTGTCGATTTAGGACAGCAAAATTGGAGGTCACAATGCTGATTGAAGTGGAAACTGGAAAATCCCGCACCAGCGGGGCATGGGATCCTGCGCCGACGGGACACTCCGCGCTCGCGGGGTCGTTTGGCCGAAGAGTCCCCCAGCGGCGGCTGGGGTACCCACGGTAGTTGGGCTTGGTTTGCACTTAGTTTCGCACCGACAGGAGGTCCCGCGCCGGCTGGGTGCTTCAGTTTGTGATCCAGCTCCGGTTTTAATGCTTCCAGTTCATGCACAGTGCAGACTCAGTTCAACTTGGGGCTTCATTTCACTGCTCAGTTCAACTCTCCAGCTGGATGGTTGACTCTGTTTGGGCTTAGTTGGGCGTTAGTTTAGCCATCAGTTGGCTCCAAATAAGCCTAAAGCTTTCCCCGACAATGGTGCCAATTGATTGTTTTCGAGTTCGATCGCACACGCAAGAACTACGAACCAAACCCGTAAGAACGGGGTCGATTGTAGGACGGTGAGTTAACTCGAGTCGTGTAGCTCGATAAAAGCTTAACAGGGTAATTTGTCCCTCTTGTGTTACACACATGAAAACAAATACGATCCTAAACATTCTAAATAGGGATTAAGGAAATTAAACTAAAATCTACTAAACCAAAGCGAGAGAAAGACAAGAAAGTAAACAAGCAAACAAATAAAATGAACTAAACTAATATATACGGACATTAGGGTATAGATTCTCTTCTTTGTTTCTCTGCTAGCTCAACTCAAGTTGATTTGGTTACCTTTAAACGTACAATAGACTCATTCAAGAGGATTAATTTTATTTACTCTCACCGCTAATCCATTAAACCCCTATCGACTAGATTATACGAATAAGATTAACACTTCTTAAGCATACAATAGACTCCTTCAAGAGGCTTAACTTCATTTACTGTCACCGTCAATCCATTAAACCCCCATTAGCTAAATTATATGATTCAGATGATGAAAAAACCTAGTCGGACAATAGAATCTCCTCTCGATCTCATCTATTACCTAGCAATGTTGAATATTGATCAAGTGCCCAACATAAATAAGCTTAGTTTAATCGATGAGAAATCAACAATCACATGCAAGGATTAAAACCAAATTGATTATCTACCCCTAATGTGCGGAATTAGTCCCTCATCATACGAGACAACAAACAAGAATCACATAAGTTCTTTATTGCAAATACCAAAGTTAAATAAAATACAAACTTACATAAGTCTTATTTATCTCAACAAGGTTTGAGACAAATTCCCACAAGAAACTGAAATTGAAAAGGAAATACCAAAGAAATGGAGATCTTCAAGCAAGTCTAGCTTCCACCTCGGCTCGAGCTTGGACCCCTCTTCTGTGTCTTCTCCCTCTCTGCTCCAGCTTCTCCAAAACTCCAAGCTGATCAATTTGAAAGTGTCACGTCCCTCAAACTGATCGTCTCTTTCTCTCTCTGGTCTTCAACTGGTTACCAACTTCCTCTTCTCTCAACTGATCAGTTTGAAGGTGTCACGTCCCCCAAACTGATCATCTCTCTCTCTCTCTCCATTTCTATGTGGCGAAGATGATGGAGTGAATGGAACGGACCCTCTCAAACTGGTCTAAGAGTCTCACCCCCTCAAACTAGTTAGGAGGTCCTCTTCTCTAGGAGCCTTCTTCCTTTTCTCTTCTCTGCTCTATTTTATAGGGAGATATTCTCTCCCTCTTTCTCTGCGTGAATTGAATGTGGATGGTTGGTGGTTGAGAGTTGATGGAGAATTAAGAACCAAATACCAAAAGAAACATGTCACCATACACAGTAATCCATCGAGAAATGCTGAGAATGCCTTCGAATAAGACAAAAACTCTACCAAACAGTTGGATAGTAGTGTTGGTTTGGGACAACAAATCTGGAGGTCGCAATGTTGACTGAAGTGGAAACCGGAAAATCCCGCACCGGCGAGGCATGGGATCCCACACTGATGGGACACTCTGCACTCGCGGGGTCTTTTGGCCGAAGATTCTCCCCAGCGGCGGCTGGGGTACCCGCGGCGGTTGGGCTTGGTTTGCGCTCGGTTCTGCACCGGCTGGGTGCTTCAGTTCGTGATCCAGCTCCGGTTTTAATGCTTCCAGTTCATGCACAGTGCGTACTCAGTTCAACTTGGGGCTTCATTTCACTGCTCAGTTCGACTCTCCAGCTGGATGGTTGACTCTGTTTGGCCTCAGTTAGGCGTCAGTTTAGCCATCAGTTGGTTCCTTCAGTCGGAGCCTTCAGTTCCAATATTCAGCTGATGAAATCAGTTGACACATTAGTTGGCTCCAATTGGTCATCAGTTTGGCATCTTCGCTACCAGTTGGAACTAGTTGGCCATTAGTTTGGAGCTTCAGTTATGGTGTGTCCTCAGTTCTGGTCTTCAGTTTGCCCTCTTCAGCGAGGCTTCCGGTTTTTTACCTTTTGTACCATAAAATACCTATTTTTGGAGCAAAAGCTCAAAGTCTACGCAACACAGGCATAACACACCAAGGGATCAAATATGAAGCTATAAACACTAAAAACAACACGAAGATAAGAAAACACGCGCACAAAAGACATGCAATCCATATAAGAAAACATCACAAATAAATACTAAACATCCAACATGCTCACAACCTATCAGAATAACAAAATCAGAAATGAGAGTCAGTACTATGTGTGGGATGAGCCCATACTGTGGAAGATGTGTGCAGACCAAGTGATCAGATGATGTGTGCCCACAGAAGAAACAGAGAGCATCCTTGATCATTGTCATTCAGAAGCATGTAGAAGGCATTTTGGAGCAAAGAGAACAGTAAAAAAAAGTGTTGGATTGTGGGTTATTTTGTCCAACCTTAAATAAATATGCATATGAAATTTGTATAAGATGCCCATGCTGCAAAATGACTGGGAGTATCTTGAAGAGAAATGAAATGTCCATGATGCCAATTATGTCAGTTAAAGTCTTTAACATTTGGGAAATAGACTCCGTTGGTCCAATGACCAAGTCAAATGTGTATTTATACATCATTTTAGAAGTGGATTATGTGTCAAAGTAGTTAGAGGCAAAAGTTATTACCACTAATGATGCCCATGTAGTCAAGATCTTTTTGAAGACTAATGTGTTCAGCCGATTCGGTATGCCCAAAGCACTCATCAGTGATCAAGGAACACATTTCTACAACATGATCATAAGGGATCTGCTCAGAAAATATAGAGTAAGACACAATGTGACCACGACATATCATCCTCAAGCTAATAGGTAGGCTGAAGTGTCCAACCGAGAAGTCAAATCCATTTTGCAAAAAGTAGTAAATCCAAAGAGCAAGGATTGAAGTTTCAAGCTGGATGATACCTTGTGGGCATACCGTACTGCCTACAAAATACCCATTGGGATGTCTCTATTCCGCCTTATTTTTGGAAAGAATTTCCATCTACCTATTGAGATAGAGCATAAGGCATTTTAGGTAATACAGAAGTTCAACATGAAATTGGATGAGGCCGAGAATGGAAGAAAGCTTCAGTTGCAAGAGTTAGAAGAGATTAGGCTTGAAGCATATGACAATGCAGTGGTCCGCAATTAGAGAATGAAGAAGACTTATGATCAAATCATGTGACATAAAAGTTTCAAGCGTGGGCAAGAGATTCTGCTGTTTAATTCTAGACTCAAACTGATAAGAGGCAATCTCAAGTCCAAATGGATTGGTCCTTATCTAGTCCATGACTCATGCCCAAATGGAGCCGTGGAGTTAACAAATATGAACATTGGAGGAAGGTTCAAGGTCAATGGACAGCGACTGAAGCATTACTATGGGCACAATGATCCTGTTTTAGGATCTGTCACGCTCGTCGAGCCCGTCTACATGTGAAGAAGAAAGTAAGCATCGTGTACGTGATAATAACTAGGGCGCTGACTGGGAAGTAACCCAGGTTTTTTTATTACAAATTTTAATTATGTTATTTCCTTTTAAGTTTTTTTTCTAGTGTATGATGAATTTTACGATTTTCTCTAGTTGTGTTTTTACAGTACAGGGCACGGGGAAAAAGATGGCTACCATTCTAGAATGCATTGGCAAATTCCCTCTACACCACTTCAAGCAAGCCTGATTTATCAAACATCGTACCCTCTCTGATCTGGTTCTCTATTTCCATTAGTTTAGTTTTTATCTTTCTAGAGTCGTCTTTGTTCACCCATTTTGCCTACAACAAAGTGTGTCGATGGTGAGGGCATTTAAAGTCTGTTTGCTTTTGTTTTTTTTGGTGACCACCTTATTCACCCACTTTGCCTAAGACAAAGTGTGTGGGTGGGATGGGCATCTAGTTTTTGTTGAGTTTTTGGTTCATGAAATAACATTTTTCACACCTACTTTGCCTAAGGTAAAGTGTGTGGGTGAGGATTATTTCACTTTCTTTTGTTGGTTTGAGTCGAGTCAAGCATGTGTAGATATTTGAACTTAAAAGCATGAAATCTAGGTCCTGTGACCATTAGGCAGCTTGTTTATTTGCATATTCATGTCAACATGCCCATAACACTGTTTAAATGATGAATGAACTAAGTACCATGTGAGGAATTGAGCCTATCTTCACGATGCCTACAATAATTCTTTCTTGTGTGAATTTTGTATCTTTGAGCTTAGGAGAACCAGAATTTGCTTATGCTCTATTCTGAGGTCACAATGAATTTGGGGTACACAAAATGCTTAGGCGATTTTCTTTCTGAGCTCACAAGACCAAATAAAACCAACCTTTAAATTATCTTTCCAGCCCTTTTTGAGCCAAAATTCACAATGCCCTGGTCATGTTTCTTTCACGAAACCTACAAAAAAGGACCAGGGGCACAAGAGGAGAATAATATGGTGTGTTACAAGGCACAAAATTAGAGATGCCCATCCGGAATCGGACCAGCGGTTTGCCAACTGTCGGGATGATTATGGTTTGTAAATTGTAATCGTCAATCGAAAATACTCGGTCCGATTCCAGTTTGGAGGCGGTGGAGTTCACAAACTGCCGGTTAGAAATCAGCGATTAGCTGGTTAAACTGGTAGTTTGTGCTATTTTTTTACGATCGAGATCACGATCCACGTGATCTCGATCAACGGCTGGAAATGTCTCCCACCAGATCGCTGATGTGGAATCTTTGGTTAGGAAGGTTTGTGCCAAAAATCGGCGGTTTGTGCTCCAAACTGCCGGTTCGAGCCCTTTTTTTTCAAAATTTTCCAATTCAAATTTAAAATATTCCCCCCACTCCCGAATTTTCACCTATAAATACCCCATTTCCTCCACCATTTTCACTCATACCAAACTCTCAATCTCTCTCTCTCTATTCTCCATTTTTCTTATTCTCTATCAATATTCAATATCATTCTTATTCCTTACTATCTCAAGTCTCAACTCTCAACCTATCTCTCTTATTCTCAAGTCTCAATTCTCAAGCTATCTTACGACTTACATTTAACATTTATCTCTCAAGTTTCTTAATCTTTTCTTACTCTTATCATCCACTAATCATCATGTCTAGCTGAGGTAGCCGAGCCGATAAGGGCAAATGCAAAGTTGTTGCTAATAGTTCCGAAGGTCCACATTATCTTCATCATACTTATTCTGGAGTACATATTTCTGATAGTTCCGATATGACATCGGCTTAGCAATAACAACCGCATCAAGACTATGATTATGCAGCCAGAGCCATTGGTGGTTTTTACAATGATCCAAGATCACAAGTCGAAATTGATGAAGAAGTTGCCAGATGGATTCAATTTGAAGAACTACAATCTCATGAATCTCGTGTTGTCGGTGCTGACAATTTCCAGACCAAGGAACTGGAGAAGGAGGTTCCCCATGATTCATCGAGAGGCTCGATGCTGAAATTCGCTCTCTTCACTGTTCATTTCAAAAAGATGCCAATGAGGGATGAATCCGAAGTTTTTGATTTGTATTGCAACTATTGTCCTAAGCAATACAAATTTCGCACAGGAAGAGGCTACGTGACATACTGGGTGCACATCACCAGCCATCATCAAGTCGAACTTGGTCGTGCTCAGGCTCAATCTCAACTCAACTTCCAACCAGTAAGCAATGTTAACGTTGAAAGCCAAGATGAAGGTACACAATACTCATCTCAACTCTTTAGGTTAGATCTTCTTGTTGCTAGGGGAAAATGTGTTATTTTATTTGTGAATAATCTTTAGCATTTCAATTTGCTGATAACATGAATTTTAAGCATCGTATGCAAGCTGCTTATAATCCTGCTGCTAGAAGAATACCTAGAATGGCCATGACTAGGACTCTAGAAAAATTGCATATAAGATATAAGTCCAAATTAAAAAGTATTGTTAGCAAAATACCTTTTAAGGTCTCTATGTGTTCTGATATTTAGTCTGGTCAACATATACGTCATCATTATATTGCTGTCACTTTGCATTGGATTGATTATTCATGGTCTTTAAATAAATGCTTAATTACTTTTCATAGATTTAATTGCCAACATACTGCTACTAATATTGCTAAGGTTATCATAAAAATTTGCAATCAATTTAAAATGCTAGATAAAATTTTTTCCATTGGTTTTGATAATGCGAGTGCGAATACGGCTAGTATTAGAGAATTAATTCAAGCATGTAATCCAACCTTGCATGGTGATAGCTGTGTATTTTACACAACTTTCGGACATGTTATGATAGCTTTTATCTTAAGTTGTGTAATTTACTAGTTTTTTTGTCTAAATTCCTATAATTTGGTGTTTTTAATATGTTTGCGAGCTTTGCAGTTAAAGTGATGGAATTGTTGAGTATTTGGTGCAAAATGATCAAATTGAAGTTGAAGAGAGCTGATGAATGATTTAATTAGACTTTGGGCTTAATTAATGACTTAATTAAAGCTTAATGGAGTGGATTAAGTGATTAAAGTCCGTCAAAATCCGAAGCCCAAGTTGAAAATGCATTGGGCCGACTCAGGAAGGCTCGGTCGACTCTGTCATGAAGAAATTACAAAGGGCCGGGTCGACCCACACTTTCTCACTTGAGTTGACCCTGTGTAAAAATAGCTCTCTGGGTTGACCCAACTACCTCGGTCGACCCGTGTTGTACACTCCATGGATGGACGAGTTTTTACCTATAATTAGGGTTCCAGACCTAATTAGAAAAGCAATCTCCACACACCATGCGAGACATACGTAATTTCCAGAGGCACCACAAGTCACAAACACAGAAGAACATTTTAATTCACCATTAATACACTTCCATACACCCCGAGAAGAGGGAGGAGATGATCAACACCATCTTTACTTGGCGGAAATTATCAAAGCTGTTGAAGAAGCAGAGTTCGACGGTGTGGAGCAAGAATCTATCGTAGAAGACATTTGAATGCTACACAGGATCACCGATGTCATTTGTTTTTATTCTATGATGACTCAAACTCAGTTTTATTTTGTCCAATTATGTCTAGCTAAATTGTTCTAGGGATTCTAGGGTTTGCAATTACTGTGGATTGAATGATGTGATTTATTGAATTATCTTTTTCGTTCATTATTGAGCATTTGATTATCTATTTTTGATTTCTCATATGTATGTTAATGGCCACAACATGTGTATGCTAGCTAGTTAACTGGAAAATTCTAGTCGTGACTAGTTAACTAGTGGGATAAAATAGGTGAATCAATTTATGTGATGTTAGGAAGGACCGACCAAGTGAACTAGTGTTGTATAGGGATTTAAGTCTAAGGAATGTGATTGTGAGTAATAACGTGTGCGAAGAACCGACTGCAGTGAAATACATACTTATTATTTCTATGTTATGACATGTGATCTATGAACAGTCTGATAACATATTAGTGATTACTCTTCATATTTTCTACTCTCAAGTGAATTCTTAAATCTAGATATTGGTATTTTACCTGTGTTTTAGTCTGGTAATTTCTTCGAGCTTCAATCCTTGTGGGATACGATACTCTTGCTCACCTAAGTATTACAATAGCACCGTGCATTTGCGGTACGAGTTATTTGTTAATAAATAGCGTATCACATGGTAAATATATTTCATGTATTGCTCATATTTAAATTTATGTGTTTAAGATGGACTTAGAATATTAAATGCTTCAATTCAACATATTCGAGATGCTGTAGATTATATTAATGGTAGGGTGAGAGTGAGACGTAGGTGGAAAAATTTTGTAGAGAAACACAAAAAAGGTGACAATTTTATAGTTATTTGGATCAACAAAAAGGACGGTATCCTTTTTGTACTTATTAAGATCATAAAAATACCATTTTCTAATGCTAAAAAAATATATTTTTAATATAGAAAGTATAATTTTATAGCTCGGGCCGATTTAGAGGATCTACCTAACGAATTAAGTACGTCAGATCGTGTGCCTCTTTTTTATTTCTTTTCATTAGAAGTGAGTAAACAAATGTGTAATAAACAATTTTAATATCTAAAATATCATTTTCAAATACTTCAAACGTATTTATTTAATTACTAAAATTTATGTTAGATCCTTTAATACGTGAAGACCAATTAGACAATGGATCCAAATTGTAAGTATAATCGCGAATGAGGTGTTTCAGGTATATACTATGGTGAGAGATCCAAGTTGAATATCGTATGAAATTATTGATGAATTCAGATATTAATTACTCCGTGTGGAAAAAAAAAAGAGAAGTATATATTTTACAATAAAAATGGAGGGTAAATAAATCAGCCTAGAAATTAGAAAAGGGGATCGTTACTACACGTTAAATCATAAATGTTTTTTTTACGCGGTGTTTTTGTCGCGTGGCGTAGGTAAAACAAGTGATGGTCCTCGTTCATCAGCACATGCGAATTTACAGAAATGCCCCCGTTGTGCACTGCCCTTTTTTGTTAGCTCCGATTACGCGTAGCTCTTTCTTCTCGTATTTTCTCTTTTCTACCCTCCGTCTTTCTCAGTCTCGTCGCCCAAACCACAAGCAAAGTACTTAACAACACACGGCTATTTTGACGCAAAACCGCCGTCGATCCGTCCTCTTCTTCCCGTCTCCGGCGATTTTTTTCTCCAATGGCGTCGGCGATGGCGGAGCGGATTGAGCTCGCCAAGCTCTGCAGCTCCAAGGATTGGTCAAAGGCTATTCGGGTTCTCGATTCACTCCTTTCACAGTTCTGCGCTATTCAGGACCTCTGGTAATTTGGATTCGTGATGAGTTTTTTCATTTTCGATTTGAATTGTGGAGTTATCCAGTTGATTGGTAGTTTATTTGATCTTTTGAATTTTTCGTGAATGTTCAGCAATCGAGCTTTCTGCTATAGCCAATTGGAGCTTCACAAGCACGTCGTCAAGGACTGCGACAAGGCGTTGCAGCTGGATCCTAAGCTTGTCCAAGCCTATATTCTTAAAGGTTGATGTTTCTGTTTACTTGATTGAAATGCGTATGTTAAATCAGATTCGGAATGGTTGTGGCGGATAATGTTATATTTCTGCTGGAGATTGTGAAATTTTTGAAGTCAACTATTCTTCAAGTAATACAATAAAGAAGAATGGAGTCAACTGCCATATTAGGAATTTGTTTCTGTTAGTTCAGTCTTCAAAATGAATTCTTATGTGAATTGATGAGAAATGATAATCACATTTCCACCAACAGACACACCGTTTTACCTTACTAGTGTACCTGGAGAGGAAAAATTGATAATGGTTATCCCTTTACAATATGATTTTCCACATTCTTTATGCAAGTTTTAATCTTTGCCCCATATTGTCTTCAGCTTGAGCTACTGTGGGTAAATGTAGTTTTTTTTCCCTATAGGTACTACCTCAATTGGTAATATAACTTGCAAGAATTTGGTGGAGGGCTGAAAATTCTGTTGAAGTTTCTAATAACCAGATGTTACTCAGTAGGGATTGAAATTAACCTCAAAGAAATCTGGAATTCAGTTTCCAAATAGATCTCGGATATTCAGTTATATGGCACAAAAGATGTTACTTATATATTACCAATCTCCGGAGTTCTGTCTGCATCATTCATAATATAAGCCAAGTATCTGCTTGAGTAAGATTAACTTTACTTATGAGTTGACAGTAATTGAGAGATCTGTATAGTCAGGTCAACGAATATTTCAATTGATTAGGAAAAAAGTGACTAGGTAAAGTATTAGGCTCATCCAGATGAGCCAAAGATGCCTGGAATGCATTCATTGATCAGTATATAAGCCAAGTATCTGCTTGAGTAAGATTAACTTTACTTGTGAGTTGGCAGTAATTGAGAGATCTGTATAGTCAGGTCAACTAATATTTCAATTGATTAGGAAAAAAGTGACTAGGTAAAGTATTAGGCTCATCCAGATGAGCCAAAGATGCCTGGAATGTATTCATTGATCATACTTTAGTGTTTTATGCAAAATACTCTAGTGTTCTGTGGGTCATACTTATGTTCATATCATTGAGCTCTTAAAATATATTGAGGATATGGAGTTATACACTTATACTTCTAGAATTTTAAATGCTCATGTCACACAGAAGTCCTATTAGCCTAGATATTTACTATCCATGGGTGAGTAGAATTCTTGTTGTGAACCTGAGGAATGAACACACAAATATGAGTTCTTGCACGTGGTTGAAACTATTGGATTTGGTCTTGTGAATACTCCTTGGAACATCAGGTCAAAGCTCACCTGATTGGTTACCTTATATTTTTTTGCAAATGAGTTATTCATCACTTCTATTTGATTTCAGTTCTGCTGAAATTTTGACTGAGTTGTTTTTCTTATAGGTCGTGCTTTTTCTGCTCTGGGAAGGAAAGAGGAAGCTCTTTTGGTTTGGGAACAAGGATACAAGCATGCTGTTTGTCAGTCTGCTGATTTAAAACAACTTATGGAGCTGGAAGATCTCGTAAGAGTTGCTAAGCAAAATGGTTCCATGTCTTGCCAGAGCTGTGTTATGGAGTCATCTGGGTCATCTTTTTCTGCATCTGAATCTGTTGTTTCCAAAAAATCAAGTGATGAATCTAACAACCATGGGAAATCAAATGGAAGAACTACAGCAACGAGCAGTTCACCTCAGCAAGTTGAGGCTCATGAGAAGTTAGAAGATAATTCAAGTCTTGATGTCAAAGGAGACAGTTCTTTTGGCAGCTTATCAAACACAAAACATGAAAATCATCCAATTGAAACTAATGGGATACACAAGAAGTCGGTGGGGAAGTTTGCACTGTGTGATTCTTCAGAATCCAGCAGTGAATTGATTGATTTTTCTGATATATGCAGTGAGCCTTTAAGCTTATCTGAAATACACAACGAATTAATGGATGAGTCCAATAGGAGTAAAAAGTTCTGTGTTGCCAGGATATCAAAGAACAAGTCAATTAATGTTGATTTCAGATTATCAAGGGGAATTGCACAGGTAAATTTCCTCTTCTTTCTAGAAATCATGATAATATGATAGAGTGGTGCAAAAGGTACCCTGGGTGAGTATAAACCTTCCTTATTCATCTGTTGGTGCCTCAAAGTGAAAAGTTTGGCTTGTAATATTTTGGATTTTTTATGCTTTGCTTCTTTTAATGCTTCATCATTTGTCTAGTTCCTGTTTATCGTATGCCATTCAATGTGTTTAATTTTGATTTCAGTTCATTTCTTACACTTCACAACATAAATATACATATAAATACAAGTACGTGCATGTATATTTATGTATGCAGAAATCATGTTGAAGGATTTTGATCAATAAATGACTACCAGAAATTAAGTTTTTTTTTAGTTGCAGCTATAGGGTAATATTGAAAGTATTCCAGATTGTTTTTTTATTTTTTTATTTTTGTGAACTTTAGTTTGATGCTGTCATGCACCGAACTTCGCAAAATCAAATCCTTTGCTTTCATTTACTATTATTGCTTCATTTTTTCATCCATCAATTTGGTGATTTTGAACCCATCATTACAATGGCACATCTGGTCAGGGTAAGTGTAAGAGATAGGAAAGGTAGGGTGGCTATCTCCAAAAGGCACAAGCCACAAGGACTGCATTGCAGATTCTTCGTAACTCCATGTAATTAATTCCTCATGTTACAATATAACATAGAAGTTTTAGGATGTATAAATAATATCCGGGTTCAAATTTTGGTTTTTGATCCTTTGAATTTAAGAGCTTCCCCACAAGCCACTCTGATAATTGTAGGACTCATAAGGACTGTATAAATTATTTTGGTTTCTTACGCAGTGAAGATGATGCTCTGTGCCTTTGCAGGTTAATGAAGGAAAATATGCTTATGCTATATCCATTTTTGACAAGGTTGATGCCTAATCACTCTTTAGTTTGTCTTCTTTATCTAAACTTAATTTTGCTCCATTGATTTTCTTTCGTTCACTAATCATGATTCATGTCTTTTCTTATATATCAGATACTACAAGAAGAGCCTGACTACCCTGAGGCCTTAATTGGAAGAGGAACGGCATATGCATTTCAACGAGAACTACATGCTGCTATTGCTGATTTTACAAAGGTAACACTTGAATGAGGTCAAGGTCTTTATGTGAGGAGAAATGTGGAGTCATGAATGATGGAAATCTAACATGCTTTTTTTTTTTTTTTTTTTTAATGATAGGCGATACAATCAAATCCATCAGCTGGGGAGGCTTGGAAACGTAGGGGTCAGGCTCGAGCAGCCTTGGGAGAATCTGCGAAGGTGCTCATGTCACATCTCTATTCTTGTTTTCGTTAGGATTATTTTGCAGTTTCATTTTTTTATTGTATTATATATTTGATGAAAAACAAATGCTGAATTTCTTGAAATTCCTCTTTTGTGCAAGCTGGTTTTCTATCTCCAAGTTGTAAATTCTTAAGAAAGTCCACGTTCAAGTCCCAGTATTTACCTTCAAAACAGCTACTCATAACCCTATTCGCAGAATTCCTAATCAATAGATCTCTAACCAAGCTATAACCTCTTGTTAGTTTATCAATGTCGTTTATCCGACATGGAATTTATTACAACTTTTTCCTTATAGAATCTGCCTGCATCTGTTTCAAAAACTTGATGGCTGTCTTGTGTCTTCCATAAATCCATTGTAGTTTCCTGAAAGGAATACCGTTTAATTTATTACCTACTGTATTCAAATTAGTGACAAATTCATAACCAGCCACTATGGATAACAGAAGTATTCTTTTAGCCACTTCAATAAGATATATTTTTTTGGCATGAATTTCTAAAATGCCTTTCTTACGGGACCCATTGTTCTTGGAAATGCAATTACAAATCAACCGACAGGGCCACTGCAACCTATCTCCCCACCTACCCCCTAACTTCATTTGGACATGGGCAAAGAAAACTAATATTAAATTATTAATCTACCCGGTCAGTATTCTATAGCAAATTAGCAATAAATCTACCCAGTCGATTTTTCTGTAGTTATAGAACCTGGTCAAATTTTATTAGTATACAATCTACCAATTAGTTTTATGAATGAATATTAGTCTACCCGGTCAGTTTTTAATAAGAATATTCATATGTTTGGTTGGTTTTCTATATGAACTAATAATCTATTGCTCGATTTTTCTGTAGTTATACAATTCTGGTCAACCAGCTTTTATTTTACCCATCTGTTTTCTATAGGAATAAATCTACCCAGTTGATTTCTATAGGAATATGATTCTAGCGAGTCAGATTTTATTATGAAACCTATAGGAAGATATAGTCAGTTTTTATTAGGAAATAATTTATGTGATAAATTTTTATTAGAAAACAATTTACATGAATAGTTTTTATTAGGATTCTTTTTACGTGATTAGTGTTTAATAGGTCCGGTCAGTTTTTTGTTAGGAAATAATTTACCTAGGCAGTTCTTTGTTGGGAAATAATTTTGTATACTGACTTGTGCATTTGTAGATGATATGTACTCCTCTGTCTGATTATCTTATATTTTCAGGCGATTGCAGACTTGACAAAAGCATTGGAATTCGAACCCAATTCGCCAGACATATTGCATGAGAGAGGTACTTAGATTTCTATGTATTTCATATGCTGCTGGATAGATTGTGCATATGTTGCAGCTAATTTGATTTGTATAGTGTAGGCATATGGCACACTATTATGTATAGGTGAACTATCTTTAGTTAAAAGCCTAAGATATCCCTCTTTCCTAATGATTCTTTCCCCCAGTTCCCTGTTTGGAAGGTTTCTATACCTAGAAAGTTTTAATTCCTTTTGTGATTGCTGGTGTTGGGTAAGCTGCTCACTTATGATGTGCAACAGAAACACTTTCCATACATTTTTCTTTCTGCAAACTGGTTCACCCTTTTCTCACAGCTGATGGCACATAGTCTTGAGGGAATTTGTCTTACATTGGTTCTGCCACAATCAATAAAAGAGTTGTTTCAATCAAACTTTGGGAGCTTAATCTGCAAAAAGGTTGGACTATGTACTGGTCACTTTGGTCTAGAGAGATAGAAGGAATTTTGAGGATAACTAAGGTCGAATGATCCTTGGAAGATGTGTGGTATGGGGATAAGCTTATTTCTAGAATGCTCTTCTTAATCTAGGGAAAACTCATTACTTTATACGGATTCATTTCCTCTAATAATATATATCCGTTTCTTATAAATAAGAACAACATCCCAAGATATAATGCTTGAGCCTGTTTAGAAAATGAAATTTGCATATTTAGTCAAAACAGTTTGTTTCGTAATGATAGCGGTTTTTGTCATCTCGTTTCGTTATTTAGCAAATAAGTAATTACAATAGAAGTTACTATTCACACATACAATAAATAATTGGCTAGAATGCTCTCATAGCAGACTTCTCTAGATTCACAATAATTTTTAGTCTGGAGACTTTTCAATTACTTGTGCATAAGGAAGTTTTCTCCAACTATTCTTTATGCTGAATTGGCAAAGTTTTAGCACAGATATTGTGGAAGTGCAAAGACTCTGATTTTGCTAGCATGCTTGCATAAAAAAATTTCCAGTAAGTCATTAATGGTGAACCTTCCTCAAAAATCATAAATGGTGGTCACTTGTAGAAAGTCTGGCTTTTTAAAGAGAAATTGCTGGGAAAACTCTTAATGAAGTTTCATGAACAAGATAAGAAGTTCACAGGGAAAAACAATAGAGTTGCCATTTCCTCCGCAAAACAAGTGTGAATATTGGAAAATAATTCAGCATGGCAAGGTCTATGAATGACAGAATGTTGTCTAATATGTATTCTACAAACTGGTAAGAGCTACATCAGTGAAAGATTATTGCAGAAAGCATTCTGATCACGGACACAAGCTCTCAAGAAGAATTAAGAGATGAATTCCCAGTTATATCTTCTGCGGTACTAATCTTAAAATTACTGGAGGGGCATATTGTTTCATGGACACTTTTATGAAATCTGGAGGATTTTCTGGCACCAACCGGTCTATAATATTTGTTTGTGAAATTACAACTAGTATTTGTTTCATAAAAAAGCTTAAGAATAAGGCACGGATAGCAGCTTGCCTCAGATTTCAATCTTCAAGCACTGAAATTTCTTGTTCAATATTTGCTATTGTGAAAGTTGAAGTTCCAATTTGTTATTTTTCTCTTTATTTCCTTTCTTGTGCTTCAAGTGCTCTATTTGTAGATATGGTCATTTTAGTAAAATTTATGCAGGAATTGTAAATTTTAAATTTAAGGATTACAAAGCTGCTGTTGAAGACTTATCAGCATGCGTAGAAGTTGACGATCAGAACAAATCTGCATACACATATTTGGTGAGAACACAAAATTGAATTATTGCTTTGGATAAACTTCTGTGAAAAGAACTGTGCAGAGTTAAATTTTGGGTGCAACAGGGTCAGGCTCTGTCTTCACTTGGTGAATATAGAAGGGCGGAAGAGGCACATATGAAAGCAATCCAAATAGATCAAAGTTTCCTTGAGGCTTGGACTCATCTAACTCAGGTATATATTAACATACTCTTACATACTGTTAGATGGACGGACTCTTTCTTTGTGTGTGCTGCGTGTCCGTATTTGTACACATGTAATCTTGTCTCTCTAGAAGAATGCTACAACAACAAAAAAATGCGTCAGGTTTCTTGTGTTCAGGTTGTGATCTATGAGTCAAATACCATTTTATATTGTGTTCATTATCATTTTTTTGTGTCTAGTTATTGAACCTTAATGATGTATGGATTATCATGCTGTCAGTATGTAGCTGGGTCTATCTTATTTTGGTTTGAAACTATAACATAGAAGAGTTTTATTGCTTAAATCATAAGCTCATGCCTGGCCTAGAGAAAAAATGATGGAAATATATGCTTGCAACTGACGGGGTATGTGCTTAGTGAAGGTTTTCCTATTGCTGCTTGCCTGCTTTTACTGGACTTTATTATCTTCTCTCTTTGTAATTGTATTCTCTATATCTGTCTTAATGCCCAGCATGCATAGCCTGATGTGGCTATTTGCCTTAAGTTATTAAGCAAATAAGAAGTTTCTATACATTAGTTCTTTCAGTTTATCAGTATAATACCGCAAACTCATGTCTTTGGTTCTGAAGATGATGTGATAAACTCATTGGTATTTGCCCTGAAGTTACTTGTTAGTGTGACTGAGAACACTTAGTCTACAAAATTTCAGGATATGACTGCTTGATTTTTCTCCAAATCTTTTTCTATTTATGCTCTTGCCGGAGAAATGAATCACTATACTTTTCCTCCTGTAGTGGGACCAAGTTGTTGAGCTTATTGAGAAGCAGAACTATATCTTTATCAATATCTAAGTAGGATTGCATCATGGTACTTGACCACCCAATTGTTTGGAACTATAACTCTCCTGAAGACATTGATTTAAATTTTCAAACTCATTTTCTGTTGACTCGGTGTGCTTTTTTTAGTTGATAAATTTACCCTTAGTTTTTCATTATTAATTTTCAAATTAATGTAGTTGGTCAATATATATATATATATATATATATTCACATTTTAATCTCGTATATTAGGAAAAGGCAAGTTGTGATACACAAGCTGTGTGTGCTTGTTTATACTGCACATATGAATGTAGTTTGGAAATAGACCTACTATATACCTGGATAGTACAATTAGGGCTGTCACTAATGAATCGTTATTTATATTGGTTTGGTTCTGAGAATATCTGAGTTTCCCGCGAAGTTACATAATCCTCACTAGAGTACCGGCATGTTAATCAATGTTAGTCGACAAGAATTATGAATAATGTTTTGATCTTTTGACAGTTTTATCAAGATATGGCAAATTCAGAAAAAGCTCTACGATGTATTCATGAGATTCTTAAAATTGATGACAGGTTCGTATGTGCTTTACTTCTGTCTGATATGATCGGATCAATTTCATGTTTTAATTAACTGGCGACTTACAAGTGATGGATCTTAGTAATTATTTGGTAAAATGTTCTTTGGATTACTTTGTTTTGAGATTTTATTTGTTTAAATAGTAGCCTTGGAAAAGGTATTTAGGAGTACTTTGGACTACATGAAGTCTATAAGTGTTTTTCATGCTTACTGTCTGGGCACAATTTTTAAATTAACCTATCACACAAATTTGATCTTAACTTCGATTTTCATCTCTCTTGTATATGCACCTATCCACGTCTGCCGTCAACTCCATCTTTATGCTACTTCATTCTTACTGAAAAGTGGATTTGATCACTTTAGCATGCTTTCAAAGAAGCAGTTTGTTTTTTTATGTTGCTTCATGTATCCTTTACTTAGAGGCAGCACAAGTTTTGTGATGTATCTGTTTGATCACATATAAAAAGTCTTATTTTCACTAAAAAAAGTCTTTACTGATTTTTTTCCCATGAAAAGGAACATGGTTTGCTAGTTATTTAGTTATATGAAAACTAAAAAAATTCTGTAATCTATCTTCAATATAGCCTAATGGCCTTCAATGTGTATTGTGGACTAGTTTACATGTGTATGAAAATTTGGTTTATGTTAGTGGACTAAGGTGTTTGAGGGTTCTAGATATTTGCTTATCATGGTGGAGATCTGTATTGAAATTATATTGATGTCAACTGCTGCTCCAGGTTTGCCAAAGCATACCACCTGCATGGGCTTCTTCTCCATGGGATGGGAGAACACAGGTATCATTCAAAAGTTATGATTGTATCATAGCTAAGGCAATGCTGGTTATTATTGTATATTGCTCGCCTGCTCAGTAATGTGTGGAGCATAAGATATAAAATTAGAGCTTTCATTTGGTCCTCCTTTATACATTATAGTAATGTATATTTTCTAATAGCAACTATGAAGCTGAATATATTTGCTACCATTGTAGATTGTAAAATTTGGAGCTATGCAAAATTGCAGCTTTTTGTACATCGTTCTTTTTTATGTAGTTATATGTTTCAGCTCAGTGCTCCACCCTAATTTGGTCAGCGTTATTGCCCAGAGATTTCCTACTAAATAATTTTCTTCTTTTGATTTAAATGCCTAGATTCCCCAGTTTATATCAAGAATCATTTTATGCTAGAATCCAGTAATCCACTAGACTAATTGATTCTTCTAAAAAAAAATGTTTACTTATCATGGTTTTGGCATTGAGACAGTTTCCTATTTTGTATGGTTCTCAAGAGCTGTAAGTCTCGCTATATTTATATTATTTTATGCTTGCTGGACTTCCAGTACTTTTTCCCAATAATTTTATTTTTGTTGTACTTACTCTGATTTTCTTTTTCTCTGTTTATTAATTTGGATAATTTTATTCTGAAAATTCGTAGAGCTTATATCCCTGGTCAGAACATCTGGCATGCTTTGTCCACTGTACTTAGCCTTGTAAACCATTGGGTTTGATATGTTAATGTATGGAAAAGCTGAAGAGTAAATTAGATTACTTGAGTTTCTAACTGCCACCTAAGTCACTATATAAATTGATGGTTACAGGAATGCCATCAAGGAGTTATCTATGGGATTAAGTATTGATAACTCGAATATTGAATGCCTGTATTTAAGAGCTTCTTGTTATCACGCTATTGGAGAATTTAAAGAGGCGGTAAGACCTTTTTCCCTCTATTTTTCCACAGCGTTGGCATCAAAATGAGTGTTCTGGTTTGTAGAGTGTCATTTATGGAGATGATCTTATGGTGCAGGTTAAAGATTATGATGCAGCTTTGGATCTTGAATTAGATTCAATGGAAAAATTTGTACTCCAGTGCTTAGCCTTCTATCAGGTTATTTATTTTTCAGTATGAGTTATTTCCAATGATTGCCTGATGGGTTCATCTGTGTATTACTATCGAATATCATTGTACAGTTTCATGTTATATACAAATTATTAGTATTTTTGCTAATTATTTTTTGTTGGCTATGATTTCTGAATAACATGGAGCTCTAAGAATTTATTAAGTGCATCCATGTTTTTATTTGACCTATAATCTTACATTTGACAGAACTAAATCCCTAGTTTAGTACTGACTTATGCTAGTCTCTTCCACTGAGACTACTTCTGGCATTCTTGGAGGATTTTCTAGGTCCAAGAGGCTAGACTGAAGAATTCTAGGCTACAACTCTGATGAATGATTTGCTAAATAGTTGTTGGAGAGTAAGAGAATCCTGAAAATTCATTATGGATTTTTTTTTTATTATTTTTGGGTGACTTCTCGCTTACCCTAGAACGCGAAATAGATTTCAAATAATTGGACTTGAATTTGATGATTAGTTTGCGGCTAGCCAAATATGTTTATTTTTGTACATGTATGCGTGTGTGTTCTATGTTGATTTCTTGTTAACATTCAACCACAAAGAAGTGTTTTGGATTGATATGAGGTCATTATTTTGTTGTTGTTTATTTTTGTAAGTTAATACATAAAGCCAAGTAGTCTCAACTAGTTGCTTGGCTTTGCTTCTCTCATTTTAGACAAAATTGTGGGCTTTCACTGAAATTATTGGTTCTGGAGTGTGTTCAAATTCCCAAATACTACATTTAGTGTATAAGAGTGTTATATCGTCTGAGCAATTGGAAAAAATGTATGGACAGAAGATTCAAATACAGGTGCATGGTGGAATAACTGATACTTGAATTCAAATATAGGTTTCTCATGATTGATTGCAAATCAAATAATTTGGGATGCGACCAAGTCATAATTTTCTTCATTCACTGGATAAACATGATTTATCCACAATCATGATGTTAATATATGGTTAGATTTTCCCAGAACCATGCTTTAGTTTTTTTAATTATTTTATCTGCAATCTGTTCTTGCAGAAAGAAATTGTGCTATACACTGCTTCAAAGTTCAACACTGAGTTCTCTTGGTTTGACCTTGATGGTGACATAGATCCCCTCTTTAAGGTAATGTTGAATTGTTATTTCATCCTGCCTTGACTGTTTCTGTTTCAATGTTTTTCACATAGTGTCATTCATCTCGTTGTATGCTGCCTGTTTATAAAGATGTTAGGCTACTAAGTAATGGGACAGTTTGCTGAACTGGGTTGGTGCTAAATTTTGTGTGATTGGTGGATGGGTAATTTTGCAGACAATAGATGTTGAGTTTGAAATAGAATTTGGCTAATAGTTCAATAAAAAAGCTATTATGGAATCATATATTATTATTAATACTTTTCCTTGAAAACTTTTCTTAGGAATATTGGTGTAAACGACTGCATCCAAAGAATGTATGTGAAAAAGTGTATAGGCAACCTCCTCTGCGAGATTCTGTGAGAAAGGGAAAGCTGAAAAAGCAAGAATTTTCTCTCACAAAGCAGAAGGCAGCCCTTTTACATGCTGCAGATTCTATTGGCAAGAAGATTCAATACCATTGCCCAGGATTCCTGCTCAACAAACGTCAGGTGATTGTTTATTAAAATAGGTTGTATGAAGTAGCTGAAGTTAAACCTTGAGAATTAGCAATATCGAGTATATTGTATTTCCCATTTCTGAAGCATATTAATTCCATTTACGTGTTTTGAGCTGAACTGCAACAAGAATAATATGTTTACTGTAATTTTCATTTAGTTTATTTGTGTGTACATTTCTGTTATTTTTACCCCTCAGTGATGATTAATTTTAATCTTAGAAGAAATTTTTTCTTACTGGCAATTTATGGCTAAGTGATACTACATTGTGCCATATTTGTTCTAGACTCCTAGTTGTGTTTATATTTTTAATGTGGAGTATTCTTGAGGTTTCTTTCCAAACTGATAAATCGCAGAAGAACAAGAAAATTAATTTAACAGATTTTTTTCATTTTTATTTATTGAAATTTATGCTTTTAAGTTTTCAACTTTTGACCAAATAATGTTCTTGTCCCTATTCATTTAGAAAATGATTCTTAGAGAGCTTGCTCTAGCCAATGAGGTGCCAGTGATTGTATTTAGTATGGTTTTTAACTGATGACTTTATAAGACTGAGATCTGCCTTACCCAGAAGTAATTTTGTACTGCATTTTTGAAGAAATAGTATATTTTGAAGTATATCTTTCATTTAAATATATTCTTCATTGTATGTTTTAGGTTCTCTAGAATGAAACATATATTCAACTACTGTAATATAGCTACATGTTGCTAACATATATCATCGGACTAAAATGGTTCTTGGTGTTTCCTTTTCTACCCCTCTTACTGTTACTTTTCTAATGGGTGTTGCACCAACTGATCGCCTTTATCTGAGCCTGAAACAGCATCGAATGGCGGGACTCGCTGCTTTAGAGATTGCACAGAAGGTTGTTAAAGTTTGGCGTTCTCTACAAACTGAATGGAAGCATTCAAATAAAGGTGCTCTAAAGCATGGAAAAAAGATCAGGAGAAAAGAAAAACTTAACCCTCCTACTAGTCAGAACAGAGGTGGGGCTGGTTGCAGCACTAGCAGTCTCTTGGAATCATCTACTGCCTATAATGCAGCAGAAGATAAATCATATGGACGTCCTTCATTGCCGTGGCATGGTGTTTATTCATTGGCTGTCAAATGGAGACAAATATCTGAACCATGTGATCCAGTGGTTTGGATTAACAAATTGAGGTATTCCATTGCATTTTATAATGCAATGTGTTTTGTTTATGAGAGCAAAATGTTGTCGTACTCTAATATAATTTATGGAATGGACTAATTTGATTTTGAAGTTACTTAATAAATAGGAAAATTCTATTTATTTACATATTATTTCAAGAAAAAAATAGAGTTGTGTATTTATACACATATATTATATCATTTAAGTTTAATTTCTTATATGGCTCTTTTTTTTTCCTTTTGTTATCTAGCGAGGAATTTAATTCTGGATTTGGGTCCCACACTCCTCTTATTCTTGGGCAAGCAAAGGTTGTACGCTATTTTCCAGAATTCCAGAGGTAATACTACATTGTTATTTCCAAATAAATTTGACCTACTTTTGTCACTTCAATAAAGATTTTGATATTTTGACAAATAATAGCCTTCCTCTTAAATTCAATGATGGCGAAAATATTAATTGCTTGTTGATCTGCAGAACTTTCAATGTTGCCAAAGCATTAATGAAGGAAAATAAGTATGTCCGTGACAAGAAGGACAACATGATCTATCTCAATGAAGATGGGAAATTGCAAGAAGTAAGTGTTAATGATAAGACAAAACAAAATTAAATCTGCCGCATCTTCATTTCTTTGTTTCTGTTCATATGGATTCTGCTAATGCTTTGCAAGATTACGTACTAAGGTTTGCCTTTCTATACTTCCCATCAGAAGTAATATTGCCACGTCATGAATAACATGATATGTTGCTCAATTTTAGAATCACTATACATTTTTTTGATGATGTTATCATCTTGTTTCTTCTCGGGTTGAAATAGAAAAATATTAACCTCTTGTTTTAGAGTGGTACTAGTTTGTATTTTGGAAATCATACTGGAGTGGGTTGATGAGTAAATCATTCTGTATGATACCCCCTTCCAATACCTATAATACATGAATTTGCATCTTAAAAAGAAGTCGTGTTGAGAACTTAGTTTTTTGGGTTCTCCATTGAAGTAAACCTGAAAGACAAGAACTGTATTGATGCTACAGCCTACAAGATGACATACTAATTAGTTTGAGCTGACCTTTGACTGCATGGGCTTGCCAATCTGTGCTCAGTTTGGTTCTTTCTTGAGCTCATGGAAATCTGTTTTGTTGGTTTCCTGTGAATTATGTTCTAAATTGGTGTTGGCTCCTTGGTATTGCAGATAAGGAATGCAGAATCATGCTCGGATCTTTACAGGGCTGTGGGCCAGGACTTCTGGTTGGCTACTTGGTGCCACAGTATGGCAGTAGAGGGGTACTTTTTGTTGAATATTCCTTGTTGCGAAGTTCATCTACTTGTTTTTTTACCCATGATCTAATAATTGGTTGAATTTTTTTTATGTAACATAGATACCTTTTGTTTTTCTTATTTCAGAAAGCAGCTTGAAGGAACAAGGATCTCCTTAATAGAAACGTAAGCTACATCTCCTTTTGGTCCTCTTCTGATTGATAATTTATCTCCATGTTTGTTAACTGCTCTTTTTTTTACTGGTCAACATCTGTTAGTTTTTCATTTTGGTTGTTTGGTTTGCTCCTATCAGGGATCCGATTGGGTATGATTTTGCTATTAAAACACCTTGTACATCTTCAAGGTGGGATGACTTTGAAATGGAAATGACTTCAGCATGGGAGGTATCTCTTCCATCTTAATTCTTTTCCTCATAATCTTTAGTACCTCTTCTCAACTACTCTAGGCCTCATTGTGATGCACTCAGTGATGTTTATAAGGACATATATTATCTATCATGAACATTTCACGAGCTCGAGGGTCATGGATTGTGGATAGAAATGGATTGGATCTGTGCCATTGCTGTATTCTCATAAGTTTGTTACATTGGATTTATAGGCATTTAATCAAAGTTTTCTCATTCAGGATTGTTCGAATGAAGTCTTGATTTTCTTCTGAATTCCTTGTATCTTTACCACCTTCTACTCCTTACATGCTTGTAACGTTTCCTGGTTCTGTTGAGCTTTAGAAGATAATTATTTTTTTTTTGTTTTAAAGTATACAGCTTGTTCTGAAAGGCAACTCCATCTTGTCCTTTTTATATGTGAAAGTGATCACAGAATAAGAAAGATATATCATTCCCCCTTATACTAGATAGGTATGGGTTGAACATCCTTATTCCTTGAATTGACGAAAGAAACTGGATTTGCAGACAATCTGTGAAGCTTACTGCGGTGAAAATTATGGGTCAACTGATTTTGATGTGCTTGAGAATGTACGAGAGGCGATATTAAGGATGACTTATTACTGGTGAGAGTTATGCTTACAGTGCATAATGGTATGCACATTGCACACAGTCACATTTCTTTGTATGAATCCGGCTGAAGTGCTCTTTTTCAGGTATAATTTCATGCCATTATCAAGAGGCACCGCTGTGATTGGGTTGATCGTGTTGCTCGGGCTGCTTCTTGCTGCTAATATGGAATTCACTGGAACTATTCCGGAGGGAGTTCAGGTTGATTGGGAAGCAATACTAGAACGCGACCCTAACTCATTTATATCTTCAGTAAAAAGCTGGCTGTATCCTTCTCTCAAGATCAATACGTCCTGGAAAGGGTACCCTGATGTAGCGTCAACTCTCGAAACAACAGGATTAGTTGTTGCTGCATTGAGCACCTACTCTGATTGAGAAATTCATATAAGGTAATAGAAATTCATATTTCTGCTATACTTAATTCTAAGGATTTGAATGTCCTGAAGTCGATTTCAAGCTATCTTCGAATGCTGCTGCAGGTTATCTAAGTGCAGAGCTTCGATGGTGGTTCAATACTTCAATCTGTTTTATGTCTGGTTTGTTAGCTGTATACTTGTGCAATGTATAATATTATTCTTAATTAAACCTTGTATATTACTCGATTGCCAAATTATTTAATTTTGAGGGACCTTCCCCCCCCCCCCCCCCCCCCCCTCTCCTTGTGTGGTAGAAACTAGAAAAGTCTGTCTACACTGCCTCGGACCAGTTTTAGTATTTGTATTAAACTGCTATATGTTTATTTGTTTTTAATCATATATATTTGTAATGCTACTCATACTCTATCCAGTGAGGTTTATTGTCTGCACTTACAACTTGTTTGGGACTTTCTATAGTTAAATTTTTCCATCTATTAAAAGCACCATATCAAATGTTATTTTGTGATTTCATTCATCTGCATTTTGTTCTTTCCTCACCTTAAAAGCTTGTTTGCAAGGTTGTATAAGGGTCGGATAAATATTTATGACATCCTAATAATATATTTGCTAGCAATATTAAAGCTCGTGATTATGCAAGTGTCGACATGTGTTAACTATTTATATGGTATAATATATCACACCTTGCTGGTGGGATTTATAATACCATATATAATTATTAAAAATTACTGACTAAAATAACCTTGCATATATTAATTAAAAATCTTATTATAGAATATTTACACAATATATGGTAATTAATTAAATGATATTTTAGAAATTGAAATTTTATGGAGAATTTAATACATCTAAGCAAACACTATATTATCAATATATATGTTTTAATACATCAAAACAAACATGCTATTGATATTTTATACAGTAAAATGCATTTCATATCAAATATATTAAACTTTATACCATAGAGGCAAACGAGCCCCAAGTGTATTAAATTTTTTTTTTTTTTTTTAATTAAACACACACATGACTTACAAACCAATAGACCAAATTAAATAAATAAATGTATAGAATTATAAAGGAAGTTGCTAACCAAGTAACACATGTAAATCTAATCAATATATTTAACACAAGATACTGAATAATAATGGAGATGAGAGAGAGATTATTAGCCATTTACAATTATCAAGTGCATAATGCGTTTTCAAATTTACTTTAAAGGAAAAATATGATAATTATCAAATACTAAAAATAAAAAGATAAAGAATTCTGGTTTGGCCGCCGGATAATACTGTGTTGTTGCAGATTTTTTTATACTTTTTTTAGTAAATAATACTTAAATAAGTTTATAAATAATTACTTTTGAATCATTCTATTTATAAAAATAAACTCAATGATTAATGAGAGGAAATAAAGTTGGTGTCCCTACCCATGACTCAGACAGCACTCTACTTAGTATTCTCATGTCTATCTCTATCCAAATTCCAATCACCGTCGTTGTCATCGCAAGATTTTTATTTTTATTAATATTGTTTTTTTAATCTGAGCTTCAGCTTATATATTTGTGATCGTCCTTTTTTTTGTTCATTTCCTAGAAAAAATAATTTCATTTTACCCACACGTATAGAATTAGATATTTTTAAAGTTTTGACACAATTTATATATTCATCCTTCATCGATCCATAGGAATATATATTTTAGATGGGATCATATTAAATTACCCTAATAATAAATCAGAGCCATGAAACAATTTTAATGAGCATAATATCATGCAAATGTGCAATGAATTATCCTAATAGAATGAGCAAACGAAGGAAAAGAACGAAAACGAAGTGTGAAAAGAAATTCAAGAGGAGAATAGGAAGAATAAAGACAACATCACAAATTGATTCACATATAGATTTAAAGTTGCTCCATTACTACCATTTTGGCCCCTTTTCTTCTTTTTTTTTTTAGTTTTCTACAAATTATAAATTAAAACCTACCGTTTAATTAAAAAAAAAAACCACTACCGTTTAATTATTACAAATTCTCATAAAATAAGTCTCTCTCTTTCTCTCTAAATTCAAGATCTACTCGTCAAGATTTCATATTCATATTGTTGTTCTTGATCCCCAACTCTCCATTAATGGTTCAAATCTAGTCACAATAAATTGACCGAATTGAGCCATTTTTTTAAATTTATTTTTTCATTTAGCTTAATGTTAGTACTCACTCAATTCGATCTAGTGCACGAAATTGTGGAATTCGATCTTTCAATTGCATCTCACAATCTTTACTAGGTGAATCATTTGTTGTTTGAATAAAGCAGATAAACATGTTTAGAGAAATATTCGAATTATACACTAACACACCGACGTATTCGTCCAACCACATGACAATATCACATTTATTGTTACATAACTAGATTGACCTTTTGATTAGTAATTTATCATAATTGTACGTATTTCAGCACATATTTTACAACGATTAAATTGAACTTTTTTATTTTATGATTTAACCGGACTTGCATAACAAACACTTGACCATAGATGACGTTACTGTCATATTATTGGGGGCTCGTTAATGTACTCATTGATAAATACATTATTATTTTCCAAAATCGTCACCCATAAACAAGTCCATAACCATAATGAATAATCTTTAAGAGTTTGAAGTGGAAATAAATTATATTCAAACATCTTTGGAAATTTCAATTTGTTGAAGTGATAACATAGAGAGAATATACAAATATAATAGCAGTAATAATACGTGCGGGTTGGTCTTCTCTTCTCCTGTAGGAGTAGATAGGAGCAGATGAAGTGTCAACTACTGCAATAACTTATCACCACCTCTTCTCTCTCTCTACATTATTATATGATTATAAGGTCATTTTCTCATCATTTTGTTCTCAGAGATCCACTAATTTCAAAGGGCATCTTTATTTTCTTGATGAATGCAGAGTGAACATCTGAACACCTTTCTCTTGAAATTGTGACAAATTAAGAATTCAGGTTCTTACACTGCTTTCCTGTTCATGTTTTCCTTTAGTTAAGATTCTTGATGTTGCTTCCTTGTATGTCAGCATTTTCTTGTCGGTTTGCTGTTCTTTTTAGTTGATTTGTCTTGGAATGGATCAGCTTGTTAGAATTGGTTCCAAGCAGCAAAAGTTCAGATTTATTGCTTAATTTGATGTTCAATGTTCATACATTCTGCTTGCTTCTAGTTAGCACTTCAAATTTTCTTTTGGAATCAATGGAAATGGTGCAGATTTCAAGAACATAGAGGCTTGGATCATGTTAGTCTTAGCCCATGTGTGCTAAATCGCAAAGGTCTTTAATTTCTTGAGGGAACTTAATTTTTGCATGAATTAGGCTTGTTTAAATGAAGAAGGAAATAAGAATAGAACCCATAATTTGTTCATAGGAAAGTGTGGTATTTCTATGAGATGGGGAAGATAACGTATAAAGATTTTTGGCAATTGCGTAGGCAAACTTGATGTAGATGTATTGGGCTATTTCTTGTAGAGTTTTCTAATTGGTGAACCATTCAGGTGGGAAAAGCAAATGATTGGTTAATGTTTCTATTTGCGGTTGTGAAAGAAAGGAAATAAAATTACACTAACGTTTAAAGAAATTACTTGACAGATAACACAAATTATATTATTTTTTAATCCATGTAATAAGGTCTATCTGGACTAATCATATATATGCTGAAGGAGTTGAATATTGTTTTAGTATGAACAAAGGGAATTGTTATTGTAGTAGTTTCGTCTTTGAAGAAGACAAGTATATAGAAAACAAATTGGAAAAGAAAGTAATTGATGCCTCTCTGTGATGATGTGATTCGTGTTCTCAGTCTTGTTTCGAAGGTACACTTGATTTTGTTTTCGATTGCTGCATGCCCTCTTGTCCAAAAGTTGTGTTGTTATTGCTCTGTTTTCAACATTATAGTTAAGCAAAATATTGATAATTGGAGTTGCCAGAGATTGGAAACGTAAAAGACGAGACTGAAACAGCTACCTTTCTTAGTTTGAGTTATTGATTGATATGTTATTTTGTGTTAGGTTGGCTTAGAGTATGAGGATGTTGAAGAGAAAGAGAAGTGAGATACAAGTTTAGTATTGTTATGTGTATCTATAGTGCAAGGAAGGATATGGAAATGAAGGATGATTGGACAGTAATCGAAAGGGCAAAAACTGTCTTCTCAAAATATTACGAGTACTTACCATATAAGCGCCAGCAAAGGGAGAGTGTTGTTAGTGTCCTGTATTCTCGTGAAACTGGAACAAGTAGTACATATTGCTACAAACCATCAAAGACTAGAAAAAACCAATGCTTCTATATGAGGTCTCTCTGTGCTGCAAAGTTTGGGGCATGTGTGCAGCCATTGTCGTATCCCATTACCAATACCAATATAAGTGAGACAAACCGGATGCTCCGACCAAGGCAGTTTGAGTACCACCCATCTGATTCCAGTCTGATGGCTGTTGGAACTCTTGATGGAGAAGTGGTTCTTCTCAACCATGAGACCGGAAACATTCTCTCTTGCATTTTTCCATCCCTGAGTATGAACAGTATTCTTGGTCTTTGTTGGCTTAGGCACCAACCTTCTAAGGTATGTATGTCATTATATCATATGCTAAGATTTAGCTATCGCACTTCTAGTAAGAAAGGAATTCAGATCATCAGCCTTAACTTTCTCTTGACATGCCAAATACTATTGAGCCTTTTTTATTCAGAACCACTGTAATGTACTTCATTCCCACTTTTGTATAAAACATAAACTTAATGAAGTGATGGCAATATGCCTATCTAGCTCCTGGTGGGTTCGGATAATGGCTGCTTGAGATTGTACGACATCAATAAAATCCGGGCAAAAGTTGAAGATAGCTACTGCAACTCTACTGTTATCTTTGACGACTTTGAGCTATTGACCTCAGTTCACGTGAATTCAACTGATGACCGGTGTCTAACAAGTGGCTACTCCAAGAAAGTTGCCATATATGACATCTGCAGCGGCCAACAATTACAGTTGTTCACGGACATGCATCGTGAGCCCATAAATGTTGCTAAATTCTCAAACCATTCCCCTCACCTGTTTGTGACTTCATCATTCGACCGTGATGTAAAGATGTGGGATTCAAGACAGAACCCTTTGAAACCTTGCTATTCATCTAAAAGCTCAAGAGGAAATGTGATGGTCGTATTTTCTCCAGATGATCTTTATCTATTGGTTTCGGCAGTTGATAATGAGGTAACACGACTGACTCTAGCTACTTTGTTTCTTTATGCATGAATGGACCATATAAGATCTCTGTCTGTTTCCAGTGCTTGGATTGCTATTCTAGTTGAAGTCAACCTCTTTCCTTTCCTTTCCAGGTAAAGCAACTTTTGACAGTGGATGGGCGGCTTCACACAGATTTTGGGATAGTTTCGAAAGGAAGTTCTCATAACTACACTCGTTCCTACTACATGAATGGAAGAGATTACATCATTAGTGGAAGCTCTGAAGAACCAACAATCCGCGTTTGTTGTGCCCATACAGGAAGGCGACTACGAGACATATCTTTAGAGGTAATCCAACATAATCAAGGACCCATTAGCTTTCCGAAGCCTATTAATATGTATGTATCTAATTACATTCTACACTGCTTTCTTTGTTTATATATAGGATACAGGGAGAGCATCCATTTACGTGCAATCGTTGAGGAGCGATCCTTTTAGGGTAACTTCTTTTTCTCTACTAATATAATAACATCACTTTGTTATGCTAGAATAGAATGGTTTCATATATGTGAATATTTCCTTGGGCTTTTGGAAATGATCCTTTTAGAAACTCAAATATGTGACATGCACCTATGTTTTTCGAAGCAGCATTTCCACATGGCAATCTTGGCAGCCCATGCTCGACCATCCAAGCATGAAATTATTAAGGTAGATCATATGCGCTTTGAACTCTCTCTCTCTCTCTCTCTCAATATTCTCTTAAAGTGAACTGATTTTGTTGCTGCAGATTAATTTACTTTCATCAAGCCTCTCTGCCGGGGAAAATCAAGGAGGCTTCAATATCTCTTATGGCAAGGGTGGCTAAAGTAAAATTTTTATTCAATTTATTTCAGTTTTCGTCATTATTCACAACTGTAAATGCGTAGATTGATGTATATGTGTAGCTAATTAAAAGCTGAGTTGGGATGTAAATTTGTAGTAGTGTTAAGTGATGAGACAAATTAAATGGGGTTATTTCATCGTATATCATAAATGTTGTCTATTTGGATTGGGACTCAATATATATGCAGTGCCAGAATCAATGGAAAAAACCTAACCTAGTTGCTATAATCCTTCGTGGAAAACTGAAAGAAGAATCCCCATCGTATCATGTGTGATAGCTGATATGACACAGTAGAATAACAGCAGTTTGCAAGATATACCAAAAGCATTTAAATAATTATACGATGTTACGAATACATAGTTCCCAGAGGATTACAAGCTGATATAAACTTCTATGAAGCTAATTCAATGCCTCTTTTCTCCCTTCTACTCTTGTGATGCTGTTATTATGCTGCTGCTGAATCGTTCTGGGCTCTCCTCCTCTCTCTAAAACATATGAGATGAATGATGAATATATGATTTTGATTACGAACCCAAAATTGTCTTGGCTTTTGCACACAAACTGGAAAAGCTCCAGTTCCTCGTGACAAGATACACGATGAAGCAAACATATGCAGCTGCGAAGGTGGTAACTACAGTGGTAGAGAACACACCGCCCGATTCAGAAGCGAAGAAGTCCACCATAAGATATCCATTGATCAAGATTACCAGAGCTGCCACCAGCCACGATGCAGTCTACATAGCAGAAGCAGCATGTTAAAAAAATTTCCACTTTTTAATACTCTTTTAGAGTAAAAAAAGAGCAGCAATGGAAGCAGAAACACATCAAATCTACCTGAAGAAGAGTCCCAATCTTGAAATACCCCATGAGTTCCTCCTTGGACACCAGGCAAAGGAGAGGAATAAGAGCAAAAGGGATCTGAATCGACTGCAGCACATTAAGCCATTCATTTAGAATATCCAATGAGGCGTCGGATGTATCAAAAACAAGCGCCACAATTAGAGTGGGGATGATGGCACAGCTTCGTGTGATCAGTGCCCTTGTCCACTTCTTCAACCGCAAGTTCAGAAACCCCCCCATGATAAACTGGCCAGCATATGTGCCTGTTATAGTGCTGCTCTGTCCAGCAGCCAATAAACCAATAGCCCATATGTACAAAATGGGGACTAATCCTCCACCATACTTCTCTTCAAGATACTGCCCTGCATTCACCAGGCCAATTGTATTCGCTTCTTCTGTACCAAAAAACACCTTTGCAAACACTGCCGTGACAAATAAGTTTATCATAAAAGAGATGGTCAGGGCAATGCCAGACTCAATCGAATAGTAAGTGAGAGCTTCTCGCACTCTGCCTATCTTGCGATTGTCTACTTCTCTAGACTGCACAAGGGCAGAGTGCAAGAATACATTGTGAGGCATTATTATGCATCCCACCACTCCAACTGCCTGCTTTATGGTACTTGAGTTTAGCTTCGGAACCACCACACCTACATCAGTAACAATTTAGACTCAGTATCATTAGCAAGAACTGCCTGCATTGAATCTCCACTTGAGCAACAACAGTTTCTCACCAATCATGAGCTCACGACCATCAGGTTTCGTTTCGCCAAACATCCATGCAAAGGAGATTGCCATTGTTGCTATAAGTACAGCAAAAAGCGCTTCCAATTTCCTCACACCATAATTCTCCAGAAACAGAAAGATGAAGCTGCATCAAGAAACTCATCGGTTCACAAACAAACACTGAATACAAAATCTGCACTTGTTTATCAGACATCATGAATCATGCAGTTTACAGTAGCCAACCCAATCACTCCAAGTCAAAAGGAAAAAAGAAACAGAATTATATAAACTTTGATAACATTCAAAACTTTGCTTTACTCATCACAAGCTTTCAAATAATACAAGAATCACAAACAAAGATAGTTACGTGCAGCCATAACTTACAATTTTGAGATAAACTCACACTTACAATCATGTACCTATCCTGTCCACCGATACAGTCATCACTTATTTCATCAATCACTCCATAAATTCCACAAATAAAGCATATAACTTATTTCATGAGTAGAAAGAAAGATATGACTAAATATTATTGAATAAAAACAAAATCAAATTAGTAATGAAATTCGTAAACACTTCACCACAACTTCTCATTTGGAAGAAAAAAAAATAAAACCTTTTCAAATATATAGAAAAATAAACAAATAAAATAAAAAGTTACCAATCAAGAGCGGTTATAATGACACCGGCCCAGAGGGGAAGAAACCCCTGGCTGAGAATCTTAATCGCAATTGCACTGCCAATGACCTCCTGAATATCGGAGCCAATGAGTGCCAGCTCAGCCATGACCCAAAGCAGCAGCCTCGCCCAATTGGGATACTCATCGCGGCAGAGCTCCGCCAAGTGCCGCCCCGTCGCCACCCCGAGCCTCGCGGCGAGGAGCTGGACCAATAGGCCCATGGCGGTTGCCCAAAGGAGCAGCCAGAGCAGCGAGTAGCCGGCGATGGCCCCTGCCTGGAGATCCCCCTCCAGGTTTCCTGGATCGAGGAACGCTATGCTCATGAGAAACCCCGGCCCCGTGAACAGCCACAGCTTCCGCCACGAGAACGGCGGCGCTCTGGTGGAGTACTCGTCGCCGTCGGGGGACTCGTCGACCCCAATTATGTGGACCTTCTCATCGGGATCGTAGGCTCGCTCTTCTTCTTCCTCCTCTTCTTGGAGGAGGGGACGCTGCTGTTCGTCTCTGTGCGCAGACATTTGTGGATTTTTTGGTTTAAAATTGTTTCAGATAGTAAAGAGTAAATAGAACAGTGAAGGAAAAGAGAGTGGGGAGTAGTGCGGAATTGGAAGGGGGAAAGTGGATTGAGAGAGAGAGAGAGAGAGAGAGAGAGAGAGAGAGAGATGAGAGAGAGGGAAAATAGCTGGTGGGTGGTTTTATCGTTGAGGAGAGGGAGGGAAAGGCCTTGTGCGAAAAAGTACCCGTCATCCTTTTCTTTTATTGGTTTTTTTTTTTTTGGTTTTACTATTTTTGTTGGAGTTTTGTTTAGATGGGCTCCTCTATTCGGATCTTTAATAATTCTGTTTTATTTAAATAATACTTATAATAAATTAGTAATAAAATTATGGTATCATAAATCTCTTTCCTTACAGTTGAATACATAACTCTACTAGTATATCATTGTTAAGTGAACTTAGAATCCTCATTGGTTGCCTACACATTCCGTAGTGTTTCGAATTCGAAATTTAAGTTTACCACTTCCCCATCTCTTTCTACTTCTTAAATTATATTTGTTTTAATGGACAATAATAATTCATTGGATCAACCAAGGGGGCGTTTTCCAATAACAACATCATCTCCATTATAATTCACTTCATAATGTTTGTTATGTAGTTGTTCAATTTTTAAGGGAATTTAAAGTCTTTCATACTCAATTGCTTTATTTGGTGGTGTATGGATGCTGATTTTTTTTTAATGTCTCAATTTCACTATATTTATTGTACTCACAGTTATTACTTATAGTTATATGGTGTCTTTTTTTTATGCATTATATTTATTGTACTCGTAGTTACTACTTTTAGTTATATGGTGTCATTTTTTTATGTCTCAACTTTATTATATTTATTTTACTCGTACTTATTACTTATAAGTTATAATATGGTGTCGTCTTATTACTAAATTACGAGATAACATTGAATTTATGTTGATTTTTTTTAAGTAAGGATGAGGATGAAGCCTCCACATACCACAATTAATGGATATTTTTCTATAAGTGGCATATCCATTTGTCTAAGCTCTGAGGAAGAGTGTAACAAAATTAAATAATGAACAAGATCTAGCTTAAGCTAGCGATAATGAATGAACTGCAGATATCATACAATCACTATCAATATGTCTAAATATATAATTTACATACTAAAAAATGGAAATAATTATTCATAAATCAATATGATTAAGAAGAAAAAAAATTGAACTAATAAACTAGATTCTTAAACAATGAGTAACTTAAGTAGCAATTAATTATCTTCTGAAAAAAAGTAGCAATTAATTTTATGCATGAATTACAAATAGTATACAATCACTGAATCACTATCAACATGTCTTGATAATTTTTACGTGTTAAAAATATATAAATAATTATTCATGACACAATGCACTTAACATAAAAAAAAAAAAGAAAATAGACTAAAGTCTTAAACATGGAGGAGCTTGATTATAAGTACTAGCATTTACGCAAGTGCTACATTTTACTATCAATTTATTTCCCTAATACGCCCGCCCTAATATTTACTAATTTACATACCAAAAAATGCACACTGATAATTTAATATAATTAAGAGTACATCGAAACATTTATCTAAGATAAATATAATAATTTAGACACACAAACAAATATTAGTTTAAGCTAATAGCTATAAATAATAACAAATGTTCAATCAACTGATTACGAACTACTACTATGTTCTAACAATTGATCACATAATACAAATCAAGTGACGAATACAATTAATGATGAAATTAAAACAAAAATTGTGAAAGCTTCGTCTCCAGAGACTAATATTTTAAATATGTATAACACAAATTTTTGTATTTAATTTGGTAAAACATAAAATGTGTACAAATAATATGATTTCGGATCAAAAGTATTTATACGGATTCAATCTCTATTTTTCCTCTGATTCTTATCTTCAAAACTTGATCTTCAAACGGTCTTTGAACTTGATCTTCAAACGATCTTTGAAATCTTCAGTGGCGAATTTGTCTCTTTGATCTTCTCGAACTTGTTATTTGAACTTGGTCTTCGAACTTGTTATTTGAACTTGGTCTTCGAAGTTTTCGGGGATGATTTGTGTCCTCGATCTTCTTTGACTTGGTATTTGGACTTGACAACGTTAATTCGGAGCGCCGATGTCTTGTTTCCGGATCAAACACCAACTTTTGGTTGAATTTGATGAAGAACGTCTTTGAATGTCTTGCTTATGAATCAAACGTTGTCTTCGGAATGAATTTGGTGAAGAACGCCTTGAATATTTAAGAGAATTTCACTTATGGAATTTCTTCTCAAATTCTTGAACTCTTCAAATGACTTCTGGTGTGTTTTCCAACTGATATGGAGGCCCTTATTTATAGTTGTAGGGAGAGAGATCTAGAGCTGATGTGACACTATCTCATTGACTGTTGGAAATTGATATATATCTTTTTGAAAGATATATACTTATTGCCAAAGACTTTTAATGTTTATTATATAATAATATCTTAATTATTTAAATATTTTATTTAATTTTGAATTTCATAAGATTCCAAAACTAAATAAATATATAAAAATCCATAAAAATATTATTTATAATATTATAAAATTCGTCACCTACAACATGTTCTAAATATTTACTTCGATCCACATCGTAAATGAGGTTTTTTCATACCAAACTAGCGAGAAATACTTCTCCTAAACCACCCAAAGTATGTGATTAAGGTTTCAATTAATTATCCATTTTCACCTTATAGATTTCAATTATTCTTGAAAAAATATAGAAATCCGATCCGGAGATTAAAAAAAAAAAGAAAAAGGATACTTATGTTTTTTATTTCCTTCTCGTAAAATTAGCTTTCTTTTGTGTTTTTCTTTTGACAGTCTATTGTGAATTATAAATTGTATTGACAAATTAAAATAAATATGATTTTACATTGTAAAGATTTGGGAGAGTTACCTTATGGTAAATTAAATAAAAAACCCTCTAGAGGCACCGATAGCCCACACCGAAAAGTGAACGGAATCTCATGTTACATTATTATGCTATATGTAGTGTTACATCATACGGTTGGAAATCACGTAAGCAAGTAATAAATTAGATTAAAATTGCACAAACCATATGATCTAGCCCTGCTTATATAGAAAGTAAGATCCAATTTTAATCATTAGAAACATATATAAAAAGGCATTTTTTTTAGCAAAAAAAGGCATTATTACTACTACCACTCACAATAAATAATAACCATCAATCTTACAGATTAATGGATCAGAATAATTTCTAATTTATATAATAGATATTCTATGTAAATTAATCATAAAGTTTGCGTTAATATGTACATTTCTATAATTAACATGTTAACCAAAGAAAAAAATATCATCTATTATATGAGATTATATTTAACAATCATACCTTACCCTATATCACTTGATAGCATACCCATATTAAATTTTCATAAGAATAATAAGAGTTAATCTCTGAAACTCTGATATTATAAGTCACAATAATTATAAAAATAATTCCAACATTATATAAAAAAGAGCATCGATCGTAAATCATCTCTCCAATATATATGTCACTTGCCGTGTAAATTAAGCCACCAAAATGGGATGTAACTTTAATTAGGTAGAATATCATAACTATATACTGTATAAAGTCTCAAATGAAGGACTGTTCGGCTCCATTAAATACTTCAAAACTGAGCAACTTAGTTGACTCTAGCAGAGGGTGTACAACATCACATGAGCATACATTATGTATCCTTTTTTTTCTTTTTTTCTTTTTTTTTTTTCATTTTTCCGCTGCACAACTATTTCGATGACAGAAATTTGTCCAATTTAATGTTTCATTGTCATATGTGTATGTGCTTCTTTTCATTTTTGTTTCAACTTTTCATACCATTTTTAGTGCTCATGTTCTCAATTACTCACTCAATTAATTTCTCTCTATTTTAGTATGTAGTTAGTACAATATACATAAATGGTGAGTGGAAATTATTTTATTTAATTTTATTAATCTTTCAATTTGTATTATTATATATTAGTTTAATAAATAAGGGCATCATCAAGTCTGCTTTGCAATGGTTGGACTCAAACCATTTTATTTTTTTTTCAGTAGCGTAATTATAAATGGATGTAGTTATATTTTGTAATTGAATGACTCAGACTTTTATTGTGTAATTTTAGTTTGATGTTTGACTCTTATCCGAAAATGTTATTTATTCATTATTCATATTGTTATTTTTTGAGACATTTTTTTTATTGGTGTACAATATTTTCTTTTATTATTTTTTGTTTTGATTAGATCTATTTTTTAACTATATGAATGACTTAAGATGAATGGTACCTGATAGGATTATGTTTGCGGTAAATTTGAGCTGCGTAATTGTAGATCGTTCAAGAACATTTTTGTTGTATTATTTTGATATTTTAAATTTATAGTTATTAACATTTTTAATTAACGCCTTTATATATTTTATTCATCCATAAATAGAAATATGATGATTGAAACTTATACTTTGTATTATTACAAAATTGTCGCATAACAAATTAATATTTATTTTGAAAATTTCCAAAAGCACTTGGATTGAATTAATTTACCAAAGAAAATTAGAAACATAGTGTATCGTTTTAAACTAAGATGTATATTTTGTTTCATGGTTTTTTTAGAAAACCAATTAAATATAAGAATAATGCTAGCCAGCCAGATTCTGGCTAGCCAGAATCTAATTTTTTGATGATTAATAAAATTGTATTATTAATAAATTAATTATGTTAATTATTAAATGTTATGTTTTTACTATATTATCCTTCTGTCATGAAATTAGTGATTTGTAATTAATTATTAAAATCACTCCAGAAGCGGATCGGAAGAAAGGGGCACAGCTTCATCTTCTTTCTTTTCTTCACTTCTTTATTTTTTTTTCATCTTCGATTTCTTCTGAATTGAAGCGCATATAGAGTTGCTCTAATTATTATGGAGGGCATCAATGTAAATTTATTGAATAATTAGTGTTTTATTAATTAAATTAATTAATTATTAAAAATAATAAAAGATTCTGGCTAGCCAGAATTTGGCTGAAAATCACTACTCTAAATATAAATCATCAAGAAATTTTGGGATTTTCTAAATGTTTCGGATTTTTATCGATGCGTCGGAAATTTCTTATTCTTTTCCATAATTTTTAGGTTTTATGTGTGTTAATCCGTATGTGTAGAAACATATATGTTGGTGTGTGAAAAGAAAGGAGAGCGTGAGCAAAATATTTAGTAGTTTGTACAGCATTGTTAATGGAAGGACTAATAGAGGGAGCAAAGCGATACACTTAAAAAAAATTATTGGATGAATTTTAGTTGAAAAATTACTAATCGAAGTTATATATATACACACCTTACTTTAAAGGTTGATGTTTACATTGTAATTAAATTAACTAACGCTAATTTGATTGCTCTTAATCTCATTAAATCAAATTATATATATTTCACATTAGTCTCAAAGATTCAGTGAATTATCTTTTTTTTTCTTGATGTATTAATTTAATGGCAATTGATTTGATACGCGTTCAGTTTGTATTTGAATTTTTTTTTACTTGGATTATGATTATTGGAGCAAATATTGTAGCTTTTTTTTTTTTTTTTTTTTGTAAAACTTTGTTTCTTACTGTACACATGTGATTGTGATTGTGATTCTTGTTTGTTAGTCTAGCTAGATTACTACACGAATAACTTTTCTCTTTTTATAGGACACTTCTAAATAAAATATTATTAATGTAATGAACTTTTTTCTTCACTTGTTGCTTTATATTTATGTGAAATCCTTAATATTATCTATTATATATTTACAGATGCACAATAAACGATCATCATATAAAATTTAACTTTTCTAACTCTGATTAAAAGTTTACTATCAAAATAGTGTACATATTCGAAAATTTAGTTATTGCAACTAAAATATGTTGTTATGAGTGTCCACATAATTGGAAGTACATGGAAGAATGATGTTCTTTTATATATATATGGATTTCATTATTTATATACTAAATTAATGATTGAATATAATTTTATTATTGTATATAAATATTTTTTAATAATATCTACTGTGTACCACACATTTTGTATACTAGTATTAAATGTAACACAATATTGCAAGAGGAAATTTCATCATACATAACATTCCCATGGGATTTCATATTACACATTTTATGTTGAACTCCTTGACTCAATATCAAACTGTGAGTTTTTGTTATACTGTATATTTTTTTTTTCAATTTTAATTTCTTGTCATTTATTTTAATTTTATAATAATTAATTACAGTTCATTCTACTCAATCACGGCATATGACTATTTATTATTATATTATATTTAAAATTTTAATTAATAATTAGTTATTAATTATTATATTGCATAATTAGATTTTACAATTTTCAATTCATTTTTTTGTGATAAATATTAACTACAATTGATTATATTATAAATAAATTTTATATTTATAATAATAATTATTAAACTCATAATTTAATATCATAGCACACAATATCTAAAACGTTGATGTCATCATCTAATTTAATGAAAGTTTAAGGTTACAGCGGGGCATGTAAGAGTGACTAGGCGGTGACGTGACAAGCGCCAAAGCCGACGCCAAGTGTGTGGGAGCAGTGCGCAAGCGTGTGTCACCGTTAAGATTTGCGCGTGGTTGCACGGGCGGCTCTGATTCTCGTATCACGACAATCACTTTAGTATTTTAAAGGACTACAATTCGAAACCGTGGTCTGCCCAACACATAATCTTTCCCCACGTGACGCCACGTCTGTGCTTGTCTGATTCGTGACAATTGCAGATGCAAACAATCGGATTTCGAAATTTTGGTATTTTGTGACTTGATAATTGAGCAAATAATTTCTATCAATTATTTTATTTGAAAATATGTCGACATTGTGATGAGAAATCAAGATAAAAATGGAAAGGACAACGGAATGCTTGCGTAAATTAATTTTATATACGACTAAAGTGTTGATAAGATCACGTGTTGCTTCTCTATCTCAGCATTTACTTATTGCATTAATATTGGAACCCAAAAACTAATAGGGAAATTATTACTTTACACCTATATTTTAAGTTATTTTTTAAAAAATAATTCAAATGGAAACTATAAAAAATTATTGCTTTTTGATACTTATATTTTAAGTCATTTTAACAAATCTAACACCGATCAAATGTTTCACTCTGAAAATTTTACTTAATTGATTATATTTTAAGATTTTTATTTTTTTCAACTGCGTTAAAAAGACCTCCAATCAATAAATCTTAAAATATAATTAACTACGTAGAATTTTCGGGTTGAAAAATTAATTGAATATTAGATTTGCAAAAATTTTCAAAATATGAATACTGTTTTTTTTTATAACAAAAAATGCAATTTGCTCAAACAAATAATATGTTTCAGAAAATCTGCAGCTTTTTTGATTAATAAATTATAGTACTAATTTTTTAAAGGCGTTTTAAATATTCTCCTAGAAAATAGTGTTTAATATGCATAACATAATAGTATAAGTATGCATAAGAAAAAATCTACTTAATTTCGTCTCTATGGCAATATTGTATGCGGGACAGGTGTTTTTCATTTTCTAAATTAGTTTAGTAATTATCACTATTACACGACCGGGGTAGTTAAGATACCATAGTCAATCAAATTCCACACTGATCAATCCAAATTAACCATTTCTGTTTTTGGGCTCTCTCTCCCTCTCTCTCTCTCTCTCTCTCTCTCTAGACATATATATATATATATATATATATATATATATATATATATTTATATTTTAAAATGTGCCTCTGTACACATTCTGCGTTCATCATTTCATCATATTTTAGGGGTCAATTTTAATAAGCATTGCACAAATTTATTCCCAAGAGTAAAAAACTATTTTTTAAGGAGTATTTTCTAAAGTATTATAAAATATTTAAAGTTATTCATTCACTCTCTCCACCCCTTCTGACCGTTTTTAAAATTGTAATCAACCTTCCTTGCCAGTGGTGTCTTAAATTTTCATTTTCCTTAATGTTAATTAATTGATTATATTATTGTCAAAATTACAATTTTATTCTATAATATTCTAAAAAATATTTTAATAGTCGAACTATTGAAAAACTAATTAAAACTAACATTGAAATTATTTTTTTCGACACCTGAAAAAGTTTATGTGCTCCTAGAGCTGTCAAAGTGGTTTATTAAATTCATAAATTTAATATTTTTTTTTCTATATAACAGTTATATTATATAATCAACAACTTAATTTGTGGTGAAGTTAACTATTAAATGAGTTTGCCGTCTCGAAAAAAGGTTGAATGCACCCGTGGGTTCTGTCTTTCTTTCATTTAATTTACCAATATATATGTAATTATTTACAACTTTTTTTTTTTTTCAAAAAAACATGCATATATATAGTAGTAGCTAGATTTAAGGGAATGTCCGGTTTGCTAGATCGAATATAATTATTAGGTGGAAAAACCATGAACTTAAATTTATTTAAATAATAAAACTATCCTTCAAGATATACTATTATATTTTAAAAACATATTATTGAAAATTATTCACCTTTTATCTTCTTAACATCTGTGAAAAACCGAGTATCATTTCTGTATGTATTTAATCAATTAACGAGTTTGTATATCTTGTGTAAAGGTTTTTCTATAATATTATAGTTTTTAGTGTTTTATAAAATCTTATGAATCATGAATACACTAATGGACCTTTAAAAAAATTTCATAAATTTCTCAAATTTAAATATCTTATATTATTTATAGTCATTTTAAAGTTTTTTACACACACACACACACACAGACATATATATTCATTTTCGTATGTATTTTCCACGAATGATTGATGAATTTTGAATTTTATATAATTTCATATAGTTTTATATGTTTTATTTTATTTTAATTTTCTGAAAAAAACATTAAATTTATTATAATTTCATTCTTTATAAATTATTTAAACTGTTTATAAATAAACAAAATCTATTTCTTGATGATTGGAATGAGAACACATAATACTAGGGGGAAGATGACTAATCTCATAACTAATAAGGGAATGGAAATTCTTACGGGCATGACGATTTTCAATAGAAAAATTATCAACTGTAAGATTGGAAATGCTAATGAAAATTGTAACCATTCTCGTTTCATTCATGTAGACATATCAATTATGCCCTAAGGGGTGTATTTTTTTTTTTTTTTTTTCACTTTTCAGTAGTGAAATTTATGAGGGCAAAGTACTCTATCTAAGTAATATTTGCATTTCCATTCTTATCGCAGCGACATTTAATAGGGGCATGATTCATAGCAGCAACAGAATTAATATAATTATGATCGATAGTGTTTGTTAAAAATATACAAAAGATATGTCACACTACACGATGTTCTAGCGTGGAACTTTCCCTATATTTTGTGCACCTTTTATTTCATAGGCGTACATAAAACAGTGTGTGTAGTCACACATCTATCTAGACTCGATAAGGATCAAAAATCAATTAAACGGTGCTCTTTTCTTAAAAAAGAATAAAAATAAATTAAATGGTGTAATGAATCTAGCTGTGGGCCCAGAAGAGAGCTAAAACGAAGATGTTAAATTAAAGCACAAGGTTGAATATTAAAGATAAAGTAAAGCAAAAGCTGGGGAGGAGGACCATTTCGTATAACTTTATGGAATCGAGTAATGTTATTTTTGTTTTCATTTTTTTTTTTTATTTGGTTTATAATAAAGTAATATGTTAAAAGTGCAATATCTACTGCGGATGAAAAGGAATAAATAGGGATAAGTGACATCCCACAATAATATATAAGAATTACTCTCGTTCCACTCATATAATTTTTTGATTTTTTTCTTCACTACGATTAAAAAAATAATTGAAAAAAATAAGTAAATAATTAATTTTTTAATATGCTCATATTTATTTATTTTTGCGTTGAATTATTGTTTAACGTAAACATATTGAATAAGAATATATTAATAAATGAGCCAAATAAATATATAAACTATCTTATATATTGAGACATCAAAAAAAAAAAAAATTTTATATGGATGAGATGGTTGGATTATAATAAGAAGAAAGTTATAGGATCCTAGAATTTTAAATTCGATCAATATCTAAATATTTCAGTTTCTATATTTGATTTTTGTTGGTATAGTGTGACATTTCTTGTAGTTGATTTTTTTAAGGAGAACCATACTTTATTACAACTCTTCCAAGTTTCTAACACACGTGGCATTATATACAATAGAATGTACATATTATAAAATTTAAATATTATCATTAATTGAAAAGTTCACATAAAATAATATTACGACTATCCTAAAGCTTGGCGTCACATCTCTAGTTATCTACCCTAGTTGGTAAACAGTTCATTTTTTGTCATCATGCATTAAATTATGTTCTCTTATCAAACAATGAATGTGGTTAATTAGTCGGAAGACAAATATTTAATTAAATCGTGAGTTTCACTATAATAATGATAAATGAGGTTTAGTCGATACTAAATCTCATTACTTTATTATTCAACATATATATGGATGGATTAGCTAATTCGACAATTCATGATATAGTACGTGCAATATACGTGTTTGGTTCTGAAGTACATATGTTGTTCCACGATAATTTCTATTGATTGACAATGACTTCTTGATGTTTGATTTCTTAATATATGATATTTCATCCTAATAAAATAACTTTGCCACACCTTCCCCCCATATAATTAGTTAAAACAATACCATGATAACTAAAATTTGAAGTTCCCCCATCCAAACACTTCCTAAAGTTATATATGTGTTGTAAACTCCTCAAGCATGAATGGTGCCACTATTTATTCATACAATATAACCTTGCGTTTGCAAGTGGTACTACTATATATTTCTTCATATAAAGTAACTGTCTTTCAAGGTTTGATTTTAAGAGAATAATTTTAATAAATTGAAGTAAGAATAACTTTCAAATTATTAAAAAATTCTAACATGGTTTAAAATAAGAACAACACAAATGCGCATTCATCCATCAATTTAGGGAGAGCAAGGCAGTCGATCTTTGAGTTCATTGTTTGATAAATTCAATTTTGCATTACAATCTATATGCATTTGACGAGAATATTTTACAATCTTTGAGTTCTTCCTTCTTGCCGGACTTCACGACACCAGACACTAACTTATTATATATATATATATATATATATATATTAAATTGTAGAAATTAAGATAACGTTTGCTCTATAATTTCTACTTTGGATGACAAGTAAAGCGTGACAATTAAATCATAACCTTTCTTATTTTACAATTATAATAAAATTCATTTTTCGAAAGTTGGAATTCCAAATTCTTCATTGTCAGTTAGTGTTCGTTGTCACGTCTTCTATCAAAATTATCGTCTTTTCAAGCCTGAAATTTGCCTTCAATCAATTATCAAAACGTTGCAACGATTGGTCTGAGTTTTCATCCAGAAACTCATGTGCTAGAGCCCTAATGTTTCAAAATTTTGAATAAATATGTAAATTTTGACTCAAAAACAATGTCATTTTATCATACGCAATATTATCCTAAATGACGTCGTTTAAGTATGCCAGAAAATAGTGTACATGTGGATAAAACTTGTCGGAAAATAATTGAGGATGCAAAAATTACAAAACATTGAAAAGTTGTGGTTTAATTGCTACGATTTAAAGTACTGCGAACATTACAAAATGAGCTAAAGCATTCTGTTTCTTGCTGAACCATGACACTATGTTATTTCCAAGTAAGAAACATCCTCCAGAGGTACTCTTCCTATCTTCAGTACAACCTGCCCAATCTGCATCGCAATACCCTACCAAACTAGGGTTCGTATCATAGGAAAACCAAAGTCCCAACTCAGAAGTACCCTTTATGTACTTGATTATGTGCTTGACAGATTTCAAGTGACTTTCTTTGGGTTCAGATTGGTAGCGAGCACAAACTCCCACGCTGTAACAAATGTCTGGCCTACTTGCTGTAAGGTAAAGCAGACTCACAATCATACTCTGGTACAAAGTTTGCTCAATGGCAACACCAGCTTCATCTTTTGACATCTTTGAAGATGTCCCCATCGGAGTTCTTTTCGGGCTGCAACTTTCCAATCCAAATTTGCTGATTAAGTTCTTTGCATACTTCGTTTGAGATACAAAGATTCCATCATCTTTTTGCTTCACTTGAAGCCCCAGAAAGTAGGTTAGTTTACCTACAAGACTCATCTCAAATTCGGAAGTCATGTCCTTCACGAAGTCTTTCACCATTCTGTCCGAGATAGATCCAAAGACAATATCATCCACATAAATCTGAACGATGATCACGTCAGATTTTTCTCTCTTGATGAAGAGAGTTCTATCAGTACCACCACGAACGTATCCTTTCTACAGAAGGTATTTGGTAAGTCGTTCGTACCAAGCTCGTGGAGCTTGCTTGAGACCGTAGAGGGCCTTCTTCAGTTTGTACACATACTCAGGATGGTATGGGTCTTCAAAGCCTTTGGGTTGGCTTACAAACACGCCTCTAGATAAGTACCCATTTAAGAAGGCACTCTTTACATCCATTTGGAACAATTTAAACTTCATCCATGTAGCCATGGCAAGGAGCAACCTGACAGATTCAAGACGAGTAACTGGAGCGAACGTCTCGTCAAAATCCACACCTTTAGGACATGGAACCAAATCCCATACTTCATTTCTTTCAAACTGCAAGAGCTCTTCTTGCATGGCATGAATTCATCGATCATCTTGTAAGGCCTCTTTAACGTTCTTGGGCTCAGTTGTAGAAGTATAGCAGACATTTGCAATCATCTCACGATAATTCTTTCGAACTCCTCTGGTTATAACTCCTTCACTCACATCACCAATGATGTATGTTGCAGAATGATGCTTCTGCACACCTTTTGAAGGTTTGAGGCTATTCAGGTTCTCGTTTATAAACTCAGCTTGATCATTATGTTCCAAACTGTCTGGAACAAAAGCTGGCACAGGAGTTGTGACATCAACAATCTCTTCATCAATCTGGGCAACATGTTCTTCCAGATCATCTACAACAATATTGATGGACTCCATCACCGTCTTTGTCCTCTTGTTGAACACTCGATAGGCCCGACTATTTCTTGAATATCCGAGAAAAATGCATTCATCTCCTTTGGCATCAAACTTGCCAAGCTGCTCTCGGTCTCTTAACATATAACAAGTACTTCCGAAGATGTGAAAGTACTTTAAATTTGGTTTCTTCCCTTTCCACAGCTCATAGGGAGTAACTCTTGTCTTGGGTCTGAAATACACCCGATTAATAACATGACATGCTGTATTCACAGCTTCAGCCCATAGATTGTCAGGGACAAATTTTGCCTTCAACATGACTCGGCTCATTTCTTGAAGAGTCCGATTTTTTCTCTCAACAACACCATTTTGTTGAGGCGTTTTTGGTGCAGAAAACTCCTGAGCAATACCTTTTTCTTCACAAAAATATTTGAAGTAAGCATTTTCAAATTCACAACCATGATCACTTCGAATTCTCATCACAGCTGTTGCCTTCTCCAGTTCAAGCTTGAGACAAAGATTTTTGAATGTCTCAAAAGTTTCTCCCTTATCTCTAAGGAACTCCACCCAGGTGAATCGTGTGAAATCATCCACACACACAAAAATAAACTTCTTCCATCCAATACTTTCAGTTTGAACAGGCCCCATCAAATCCATATGCAACAGCTCCAAGGCTTTTGAGGTGGTAATCTTCTTAACAGATTTATGTGATGTATGAATCTATTTTCCCACTTGACATGGCCCACAAATTTTACTACGATCAAAATCAAACTTCGGGACTTCATTCACAGCTTCTGTCTTCAAGAGTCGCTGCATGTTTCTGTAACTCACATGGCCGAACTTTTCATGCCATATGTTTGCTTCATCAAGTTGAGTTCTGAAGCAATTACCTTTCATGTTGAGAAGGTAACAATTGTCCCTTGATCTGTCTCCATCCATCAGCAGCACACATTCTTTGTTCTTCACAAGACATTTGTCTCTAGTAAAATGAACCAAGAGACATTGATCGCAGAGTTGACTTATGCTAATTAAGTTAGCTTTCAGTCCTTCAACAAGCAAAATATCCTCCAAGTTGGGCATCCCTTCAATATTTAGATGACCACGGCCAAGAACTCTTCCCTTAACACCGTCTCCAAAAGTAACGGATTGATAAGAACAATCCTTTTGGATATTCTTCAACATACTGGCATCTCCAGTCATGTGTCGCGAGCATCCGCTGTCAAAGTACCACCTGCTCTTTGCGTGAATATTGAGGACAGTGTGAACAACATAGTTCTTGTGACTGTTCCAGGATCTGTTCCGCACAAATTGTCTTCTGAAATTCAGGTCATTCTGAGATCGACCTTTCCTCCTCATTCTTCTGAAATCATTGATGTAGTACCTACAATATGGTCGAATGTGACCAGGTTTTCCACAATAGTGGCAGACAACTCCATTCTTTCGAGGCTGTGACTTTGGAGGCTGTGGCTGCTTGATCTCTGATTTAAATTCAGGTTCTGGAATAGATTCATCATGCTTTCCAGATGTTTGTCCTTGACAGAAACGATCGAAAAACTTCCTACCAGTGTATCCAAGACCTGTATGGTTCTGCGGACTTTTTCCTTTAGAAAGGATGTCATCGAGCTGAGATGATCCAGAGTTCATCATCTTGACAAGCTTCTTTAGATGAAGCAGTTCACCATTCTGAGAGTGAGAATTGTTTCTGAACTGTTAAAGATCATTCTGCAATTCACTGAGGCGCGTGGACAAACAATCTCTCTCTTTAATGAGATCACTATTCTCTTTCATCAGCCCTTCATTGACTTTAACCACCATGATCCAGCTCTCATGAAGCTTTTTGTAAGCTTCTATCGCAGACTCTTCAGTGAATTCTTCATCATCACTGCATTCCGAAACATTGTCATTATGTCTGTCAGAGACAGAATTAGACACAGGTTCTTTGTTAGAATGTGTCATGAAAGCAATATGGTTGCTCACGCATTCTTCATCACTCCCACTATCATCTGGATCATCACTTTCACTAAGAGTGGAACTGTAGGATTTATTCTTCTTCTTTAAGATGTTAGCACATTCAGCTTGATAGTGCCCAAGACCCCCACATTCTCTACACTTGACCTCCTTCTGTTTTTATTCAATGGAAGCTTCATCTTTAGATCTCCGAGATTTGGAGAATCTGTTCTTGACAGAATTATTCTGTGAAGACTTCTCATAACGTTTGACAAATTTTGAGAAATTCTTTGTTAGAAGAGCAATTGACTCAGCCAGATCATTTTTGTCAGAGACATTACTTGGATCATCCGCACTGGAGCCAGCTTGAAAAGCTATGCTTTTCTTCTGAACTGTCTCTTCGTCTGTTAGTCCCATTTCAAAAGTCCTCAGGGACCCCATTAGCTCCTGTAACTTCATCTTGCTCACGTCTTTGGCCTCTTCTATTGCCGTGACTTTATATGCAAATCTCTTAGGAAGAGATCGCAGAACTTTCCGCACAAGTTTCTCCTCTGAGATGGCATCACCAAGTGCAAAGCTTTCATTAGCTATGTCACAAATCTTGGCGTTGAGATCAGCAAGCTTTTCACCTTCATCCATTCGAAGGTTTTTCAAATCTGGAAGTGAGGAGCTGCATACGAGATGCACGAACACTGCTCGTTCCTTTGAAAGAAGTTTGAAGGATATCCTATGCATCCTTTGCCTTGTCACATGTGGAGATGAGTTTGAACACGTTCATGTCCACTGCAGAAAAAATGGCGTTCATGACTTTAGCATTCAGCCCCATGATCAGATAATCAGCATCATCAAACTCTTCTTCTGGCTTCAGCACCGCTTTGCCTTTCTCATCCTTCTTGATAGGAGGCTTCCACCCTTCAGTCACCATCTTCCAGGCACGCTCATCAATTGAGCGAATGAAAGCTGTCATACGAGCTTTCCAATAGGCATAATTATTGCCATTAAGGAGCGGAGGTCGCACCGTCGAGGCTCCTTCTTTCATCAAGTCCATCTCAGCAAAAACAACACAATAACACGGATTAATACCCCAAGATCAACCCTGAATACAGGCAACCCACTCTGGTGCCAATTGAAAAACAGTAATCCGTGCTTAAACGTTTTTAGTTAACTGCTTAAAAATTGTTCTGTGATATGTGTGGGACAGATGCAAGAACATAAATGAATAAAGCAGTAAAAACGCACGAGATGATAACCCAGTTCGGTTCAAACAACCTACTCTGGGGGGATTGCTCCCAAACTTGAAGATTCGACTGGTACTCCTTCGAAGAGTGTATTAAGGATCTTACACATACAAGCCTCCCGCCTTATGTCGCCCTTTCTTCTCCTCGAACTCTTTCGCTAGCCGAAAGTTGTAAGATCCCCTCACAACCGTGACACTAGACTCCCTCTTGCTACCCACGACTTCAACTTACAATCTCTCCCGAGATTGCGTACAAAACAGATATAAAAATCCCTCACGTGTTTCACTCGTAAATACTCAAAACTAGTCTATCACGTTGAACGTTTTAACGAACAACTACTAGTTACAAAAATGACCACAAACTGATTCTAACACTAGAATCTAAACAAAATATCAGTGGTATCGATTGCTCCTCAATTCGGTCTTCATATAGGCATCGATCTCCATCCGCCGCCAACATGGTAAGAGGTTTGTGGCCTTCCAAACGTGTGTAGATACTTCCCATGAGTAGGAGGGTTAATTCAGCACCAGATCTACACCACAAGGCAGTAAAAGGAATCTATCTTGACCTTCCAAACTGGTTTGGCGCAAGATCTTTCCAACATGGAAACTGCCATAAATAGAGTGTCCCTGGTTCTGTCTGGGACAAACTCTGGAACAGTTCACCAACTGTTCTTTCTTTTCTTGCACATCGGAAAACAAATCTTCGTGGGACATACCCAGGCACACATTGTCGAACATATCTCGCCAATTCAACAACACAAATACTTAGTGCATGATGATGGCACTAACAGTTTTGGATTCAACAAGAAGGTGATTGTGTTGACGAGTTATTTCGAATGCGCAGGTTAAAGGATATAGTATTTACCCAAAAATTAAAATATTGACATTGTCAACTTTAGATAAGTATTTCATACAATCTTAAGTTTAATGTAACATATGTAGTTAAATAGTTCTAGATATTTTATATAGATATTTAATTATATTTGAAATTTAATATCATTTTATTACTATATGCATATAAATTTTTTAAAGATAGTCCTAAAAAAAACCAGAATATTACAATGTAGAGGTTATTCTTATTTATAATTGGTCATAAGTTGGGACCATCTTTTTTTTTATTACTATAAGGACATTATTCTTATATAGAGTATTCTTATACGAAAGTTTGACTGTTATGAATGTTGGACAAGTAATTTAGGCCTTTAGGCGCTTACATGCTCCTATATTTTTACCATAAGTAATTTTCGATCTCTTTTTTTGGTTGAAGAAAATATTCTGAACAGTTCTAAACAAGAGTAAAACTTTTATTCAGGAGAAACACATATTTTGCTCCTACATTTTCTTACTCTGACCCCTTCTACGTACCTACTTTAGTTTTTTTTTTTAATTTTTTTTATCTGTTATACTTTTGTCCCTGTATTTTTTTTCCACTATACTTGTATTCAATTTTCAAAAATAAAAATAAAGTTGTTTCATACTTTCTCCAGTGGGAAATTACAAAAAGTTCGAGTATAAAGGAACAAATATGTACAATAATTAATAATACTTACTACTAAGATATAATTAGAGACAAAATTTACATTTTTCTTTAATTAATCTTTCTTGAGAACTAACGCAATTATCCTAAACTTCAACTAATTATGACTCAAATGGAACCGCCTCTTTTCCACAGTTTGATGAGTTTATATTTTTCAGTTAAAAAAAAAAACAATTTGATTCTGAACGTACTAGAAAATTGATCCGATCAACTCCGAAGCAGATGACAATGCATGTGAATGTGAGGTGAGGTACAAATAGAAAAAAAAATTGTATAAATAAAGTTAAAGTAAATCTCTTAATCATTTTTTATTTGATCTTGCGAAATAATCTTAATCTTAATGAATTTCAAGGCACATATATATGTCGTGAAATAAGTGAACACGAAACATCGATCGATATGGTCAGCATCGGTATATAGCGTAATTAGTACCATCTCCGTTTCTGTATAAGTGTTATTCTAACATTTTAATTTTATTTAAAAAAAGTGTCATTGTACAAATTCGAGATATAAAATTCTCATTTTTCACATATTTGCCCTAATTTAATGCATTCATACATTTATATTTAACTCATTTAATGTATTCACATAAGGGTGTATTAGGTAACTCAATTAATTTATTAATCTGTGTGCATTCATCCAAAATGACACTTAATTAGAAACGGAGAGAGTATTTAATATCCAATATTAATAACCTTCTCAGAGGAGTGCGGGTAGGGGATTCTCCTTCGGCAACAGCAACCTACTATATATTCTCACTTGGTGTCGCTACAATTAGCTGTGAAGATGCTGTTTGAATTAATTTGCAATTTAATTATATTTATTCTTCTCTTTAATTTCTGTCTAAGAAACAAGATGTATAGTGTTGCTATTAAAAAAATGATTAACCGAATTTACCCAACAACCGACCTTATATTTTTCGGTAAATTCGATTTGGTACCAAAACAATTACTCCATCCGCCCCGATTACATAATCTCTTCTCTACTCATACATAGATTAAAAATACTTATGAAAACAAGAAATAAAAGCTAAACTTCTAACTTTATCGTACCTTTATTTAATGAAAATTAATAAAACTTATATTTTAACTTAACTTTAACATATTTTTTTGAAACAAACAAAATATACAATTAATGATATAAATCAAAACTAATAATATCTAAAAATCTAAAAGATTTTATACTATTGAAACTCAAAAGTTTTTTCTCCAAAAATCACACGGCACTCACATCCTACAAAATTTATATGAAATTCAATTTTAAATTTTTATAAACTTTGCGCCAAAATTTCATTCTTTTTCTCAAAAAAGACTATGCACCAAAACCCATAAATTCATGGAAGACAAAAGAAAATTGATTTTTTATTTTTATTTTCATGAATTGCAGAATAAAATGAATATCAATAGAATTGATCAAATTCAATTTACATGCAAATTAAGTTAGTCAATTTTAATTAATGTTTCTCTTTTTTTGAAAAAATAACATTTAAGATTTATAACTTTCAAAAACTTAAAATGTTTAATTTTTTATATTTTCAAAACCTAACAATGCTATAATTTTAAATTCCTATTAAAAATAACATTACTTATAGTAATGAGATTATATAATCGGGACACCTCAAAATAAAAATGAGGACTATATAATCGGACGGAGAGAGTATAATCGAATTGAATTTACTGGTTGCTCACCCCTAAATGCTGCTTCTCGGTCTCCCTCGTCGTGTCACACTTCCACATTAGTTTCATGATTGCTTACCCATATACTTTTAATTCTAGATCTTGTTATTGGTCATAGTGTGGACGGTCAATTCCTACTCATAATAATTTGTATTATTTTTTTGTGGCATGATGTACATTCATGTTCTTGATATTTAATTATTAAGACACACACACACACACACAGATATATATATATATATATATATATATATATATATATATATATATATATATATATATATATATATATATATATATATATATATATATATATATATGGCGATTTAACTCATCTACCAAATTGTGGGGACAAAGCACAATAAGAGCTCGCTCACATTTATCCAAAAAATATATGAGCATACATAGATTCTCTCTCAAGAAATGTATGAGCTAGCAAGGTGTTCCGTGGCTCCATCTTATATGTATTGCGATTGTAATTTAAAATTAATTTTAATCTAACTATAATTAATTATAGAAATTTCAATAGACATGGAATTTCTAAATATAGAAAGAAAAATTAAATTAAATTAATCGGATAAAAGATAGAACCACCCACAAAGAAATACGTGTTGATCAATCTAGCTCAACAGAGATGAGTTTCTATATATTAAACTTGGCTTTTTATACAAAAACTGAAAATTCCATTTTTCACAAAACATGCAACTTCCTTACTTTGTCGATATATGCTCGGCATACGGGACAGCTCTTTATTTCTTCACTTACAATCCTGCATGCAAAATTACCAAACAAATTAATTATATATATAATAGGGATAAGGTCCAAATTGACCACTAAACTTATTTGGGGCTCAATTGGATCACTACAACTTTTTTGGGCTCAATTAGGCCACTGCAGTGTTAAAATTGGCTCAATTGAGTCACCGCGTGACGGAGCCCGTTAGGGCTCCGTTAAGTATTGTCAAAACGACGTCGTTTTGATCTTTTTTTACCCGACCCAATACCCCGACCCACTCTCAATCCAAAAACCCGACCCAACGATCTAAAATGCACAAAATCAAATCTCTTGATTTGGGGATTTCAAATCCCAAATTATGTAGTTAGGGTTCTTTGCGAAATCCCCAAAATCAAAAATTCTACAAATCCTCCCACCATCCCAAATCAATAACGTTGTACCAGATGTTCATTTGAAAGGAGTTAGGGTTCTTTAATCACCTATTCATTTGAAACCAATCAATACATCCCAATCAATAGAGAGGGAAGAAAATGATGCGAGAAGCTGGAGGATCAACAATATCGTCGTCAGCAACCAGTGGAGCTGGCGGCGGCGGCGGCAGCGGAGATGTTGGAGGTCGGAGAGGAGGAAGCTCTCCCCCCTCTTCTAGATCTGAGGATAAAACCTCTTCTACTTCTTTCGATAAATCTGTATCTCCTTCCCTTGCTTTCTTTGGTTCTGAAACATTTGGAAAGATGAGGTATGTGTGTTGGGGTTTTGTGACTGTTGGGATGTGGGAATGGTTATGTGGGCTGCTGGAGGTTGCAAGAGTTAAAAGGGTGGTTTCTGGTTGTGTCTTTGAGAATGTGGGGGGCTGGGTCGAGATAGGGGTGTAGAGGAGTGTTGGTTTGATTATTTGGACCCGAGGAGTGAGAGAGGGGTAGAATCTGATGGAGATGAGCCGTGAGAGGCCGGAGATGCTCTGGCAGAGGGACTAGTTGCTGGCGGGGTGAAAGGGGGAGAGCAGGTAGGCGTAGTTGATTGTTTGAGTAGCTGGGAACGAGTTAGAATCCTAGGAAGGTTCGATTTCAGCAATGGGGCGATTTGGGGCTGACGACGATTTTGGACAAAGAACAGAAAATAAAATAAAAATTAAAGGAAAAAATAGAAAATTAAAAGGAAATGGAAAGAAAAATGAAATCCCCAATTTTCGATATTTTGTTGATTTTTGAAGCTTGGATCGAGTTTTTGGATTGAGAGTGGGTCGGAGTATTGGGTCGGGTAAAAAAAGATCAAAACGACGTCGTTTTTGCAACACTTAACGGAGCCATAACGGGCTCCGTCACACGGTGGCCCAATTGAGCCAATTTTAACACTGCGGTGGCTCAATTGAGCCCAAAAAAGTTTTAGTGGCTCAATTGAGCCCCAAATAAGTTTAGTGGCCAATTTGGACCTTATCCCTATATAATATATGCTACACATTTACTATTTTATCTACTTTTTACTTCTACTTTATTATTTTGCTATAGAACGTAATTAATACACACACCAGCAGATTCATCCAAATTTAGGGATATATATATATATATATATATATATATATATATATAGAGAGAGAGAGAGAGAGAGAGAGAGAGAGAGAGAGAGTCCATTTATGAATAATTTGGCATACACTCTAGTCAAGTGTAAAATTGATTCAAAATGATGAATGTTGGGTGGTTCAGTAATGAATTTTACTAAAGCAAACTAAATAAAAATTATTTATTGATATTTCTTTCACATTAAACATATCAAAGTAAATATCCATGAAAAATACATTTTAAAATATATAGTTTTAATAACTAATAAATAAGGAAATATAATTAAAAAATAAAAATTTATTTAATTTTTAAAATATTATTTTTTATTTTTGAACCGATCAAACTGGTTCAACTCATGAGTCAAATGCAATTCTTAAAATATAAGTAACGGGATTGAACTAGTGATGTATTCGAGGTTAAACCGATTGAACCAACTTGCCTGGTCCAATATTCAAAACAATGGTTGAATATGAGTTTGAATTTAAATTTTTACTCGTTTTATAGATTTTAATTGGCAAGATGGTCTGACTCAAGTTTTATTCATCACGGTTAAACCGGTGGAACCAACCGATCTAGTTTGGTTTTGAAAAGCATAGTTGAAAATGGGTTTTGAAATTTTGATTGACAAGTAGAAAATGGAAGGAAGGAGATATAGATATAGATGTAGGTAGGTACCTCTTGGCGCAGTTGTAGCAGGTAATACAATGAGCGCAAGGCATAAACAAGCAGCTTCTTTGATCGTCAAAACATATGACACATAAATTTCCATCATACAAATCGTCAGACGAGGAATTGCATGTACTAGTACGACTCCTCCTCCTCCTCCATTTACCCAATGTGGACTCAACATCATCATCTTCTTCTTCTTCTTCATCACATTCACTTGTCCCATACGAAATGAACCAGCCTTCTATCTTTGAACCCAACAAACCACTCGTCTCACTTGGCCTCTCTCCTCCGCCGCCGCCGCCGTCATCCCAATTCCACAACAGTTTCACCATCAACGCAATTATCATCAAGAATATTACTGAAAAAGTTTTCCACCATCACAAAATAAATAAATTAAACTTTCATGTCCAATGAATTCCATTTTATTAATAGATCTAATTTTTACTCAAAAACTGAAAATTTCCTTTTGTCAAAATATCTAATTGGTATTTTCAGTATGGACAAAAGCACTGTGCAATTATCTGTGATATATAATTAATTCACTCAGTTATAAGCGGGTTGAAATTTCTTGTTACACTATTTCGTGTTTCACTACGTGTTTCATTATTAAATTTGTGATTTTAATAATATTTATTATAAAATTAAAATTAATTACAACATAAATAATCATAGTCAACATTTATCAACAAAAAAAAATGAATTAAATAGATTAAAAAAATGTAATTTTGAAAAAATCAATCATAATAATGAATAATTAATTGAAAATTGAAAATTAAATATTAAAAAATAATTATAAACCCTAATTGAGTGGGGTGAACCCTAAAAATAATCATAAAATTAAACTAAATCACATAAAAATAAAATTAAAGAAAAAAAAGTACAAGAAAAACTCATAATTTGAAAATGTAACACGAAGTGTAATATGGAAAATGTAACAGGAACTTCCATGTGGTTACAAGCATTCACGTCACTATGTATTTATAAAAAAAATTGATTTTGAAATAAATATTATATCACAATATTATAGGACCCTGATGGAGAGATAAATAGCAAGATATAAAAATCATGCGTTTTAGCAATTTAGAGCCGGAAAGATAAGTTAAATATCAATTCAAAGCATTAAAGATGAAAATTATTAATTTAATTACATACTCAATGATTGAAACTTTCAATATAAACCTCTTAGATTATGTATTTTGATTCTTGTTTATTTTGTAATTAATTTTCAATGAAAATTTCATTACGAACCAATTATCTATTAAATTTAATAAAAAATAAAAAATAAAATAAGAATAATAGTAAATGATTTTTTATTTTTTAGGTCATATATTCACACTGAATCACTGAGGTCTTGAATTCCGGATTGATAATCATCTATTTTTGAGACTTAAAATTGATAAAACTCCAAATTTGAATAATGATCGACATCAAGGCCACCAACTATTCTATCTCCTGTCCTTACTACATCATGTGTAACATCAAAAATAGTAAAGGACATTTATTTTAATAATTTATTTCTGAGAAGCACCTCATTGCAAGCAACAATTAACAGACGTATTAATTAAGCATTAACATTATTCAACTAAAAAATAAATAAACTTAAGCGTTAATTAGCGACGTTACTAATTGCAAGCTGGTAACGTAAGTACGTGGTCGGATTGATCAACTCTAACAAGACTGACAACCTAATTCGCACAGTGCATGGCTTAAGTCGTTGGTGTTGAAATAGAAGATGGAACACGATAAGAAATAGAAAATTTCGCACGCCAATACATCCATGTATGCTTTAGTTATATGTAATACGAGATATGATTTACCACTAATTGCGACGTAAAATACAACTTGTAGCTGAAAATCAAGAGAATGGTCGACACCTGGATCGTCATCCTGCAACTAAAACAGAGGGGGTTAAATGTTAATTAATTAATTAATTAATTAATCAGTCATGTTTAATTGAAAGCAAATGTTGATTATCAGTTGTAATGTGATTAAGTAGATTATTAATCAAATATACAATACTTTCATATACAACAGATCAGAATTAAGTTCACAAAGCCATGCTCTTAATTTATCATTCCTAACTTAATTAATCGATAAAAGTAGTTACGACAACAACCTGCAAGCCGGAAAAAAATCAAGAAATATGGGTATGCTTTCATTTATGTAAATGATGATCACACACACACACACAAACACACACACACACACACACACACACACACATATATATATATATATATTTGATCACAACAAATTTAACCAAAAAAAAAGTGAGAAAAATGGTAGCTAGAAGACTTGAACAGAGTTTATGTTTACCTTGAAATCATTCATTCCTCTGTATTTCTTTCTTCTTCTTCTCCTTCTTCTTCTTCTTCTTCTTCTTCGAAGGTTTTTTGGTTGTTGGTTTAGAATCAAGAAAATGTGATTTCCTTTGCCAGAAAACCTGCAGTTTCTGTGTTACATTAGCTAAAAAAAAATGTGAAAAGCTTTTATGGTTTTGGGAGGTATATGAGATCTCACGAAAACCGAGTGTTGGCACGAAATAATGAATAATGCGGTTACGCCGTTGATGTGACAAATTGAAATTACTCAAGGAGGTTGGTTGAATCTTGAAAGTCTTCAAAATAATTAAATACAATTAATAATGAACCTGACCAGTGGTCATAGTTGAAAAATATTCAAAAAAAAATAAAAAAAATGATATTTGTTATTAAGGAACAAGTCAAAGATTCTTATACCTTTCGAATTTAGGGAGAAAATAATAGTTCAGAAAAATGAGTTATATGTTAAGAATATTTATTTATTTAGTTGGGGGTGAGGAAGCCGTGGGGATTGACCTAGTAACTATTTTTTTTAGTTGGGGGAAGTAGTGGGTGCTGTTGAACTCGAAATGTCACTATTTTACACAATAATATTCGATCCACTCTTAATGTGTTTCTGAAAGGATGTGAATTCTTCATTTTCACGCTGATGATGTTCATCGCTTGAATGTCACCGAAACACAATTATTTTCTAAAGGTTTGGGCTGAGGTTATTATTTTTCTTTTAAATAAAAGCAAGACTTAAATTGCAAGAAAATTACGTTATAATGAAACCATAGTCCTCTTTATGATAATTATTACATCTAAATTATACCCCATGGTCATTATTACATTATGACAAAATGGGCAAGTAATCAATGTTTGCCTAACAACTATAAAATATTCACATGGAATGATTGCCTTGTCCATAATTTAAAATGCACCCTTCAAGCATCCCATTTCAATCATTTTGAAGACATCACCAAAAAAATCAATTTTCTAACTTAATTAATTAATTAGGGACAATCTCCTCTCATACAGTCTCAACTATTTTGACCCGATAGTAATTAATCATTGCCTATTTAATGAAAATTTACATTTTAAAATCTATATTTTGGATATTTTTTTAAAATTAATACCCACTTTATTACTATAAGTAAAACAGTATCCACTTTTTCAAAAATTTTAAATATTGACCTAGATCAAATTTCCTGCCTTTGTTCAAAAAAAAAAAAATCCAGCCTAAAATATCTATGTGGCACGCCGGAATTTTTGCGTGGCTTTTTTACTTCAATAAAAATATTACCTGGATATTCCACGTCAATCTATATATTATATAAAAACAGAATAATGGGGATATTTTAGACAATTCATATTTATATTTATTTTTTAAGAAAAATATTATGAGTAGCGACGCTTTTTTGTTTTTCGTTTTTTTTCCAATTTTGTATAAAAATCACGATTTTTGAAGGGATTTTTATGATTCAGTGCAAGAACTCTTTTTTTTCAAATAAAAAATTGAAACCAACCACGTACTACCACCTTTCACCGATCGTTCATCACCTATAAATTCTCTATCACTTTTTCTGATGGTATCTCCAACGAAGTTTATGGTATTTTGAAAATACAGCATCAACCATGAAGAACAATGGCGCAAATAACTCTTCCCTCAATCTTAAGGAATAGAAGACTAGATGATGCCTTGAGAGTCATTGTTACTTGCCACACTTCTAGCTTGACTTTTAAATTAACGTGAATTTGGGTTCACACTAAGAGAATGTGGAGAAGTTAGTGACAATGTCCTTCAGATGGTGGATACGTTTGAAGAACTTTCAGCGGCGGTGAAGGCTAGAGGGCTTAATCACAATCTCAATTTTGAATATGTTCAATGCGTGTTCTCTCGTGTCAATTATCTTATCTTCGGTTGTTTAGGCATCATTTTTAAATATGCAAATTTGGAGTATGTTTCTAAGGATGGATCAATTTTATTATGAATTATACATAATTTATTAGTGTTACATAGTCACTTACGTAAAAATGGTGTGGTTTTCAATTTTCTATATGAATTAATAATAAGTAATTGAGGAGTGATGATGGGGATATAATAATATTACAAATGTTTACAAATGTTGTTCACAGATGTTAACAATTAAGTTTGAGAAAATAGAGAAAAAATATTGCATTGTGATATTTTGTTGTTGGAACCCTTTTATTTAACCTATTCCCGTCCTCTATACTGAAGAATAAAAAGTCCAACAAAAATGGTAAAGTTGTACCAACACAAAGATGATGCATAGTTTATTCTGTTTTCAATTGCCTCATAGTGATTATTCAAGTAATTTAGTGATGTCTTTTTTAGACATATTTAATCCAAACATTTTAGAATGTCAATATGTGGCACATGGTATGATTGTGGAATGACAATCTTTCTATGTGTATATAGTATCATGCATGTCTTGCCGTATATTAAATATTTATTAGATGTGATCATGCCATAACCTTCCTTGCTCCAAAAACCAACATAATATATTCATGGCACCAAATATAAATATCACAAAAATGATATTCATTCCAAGGAATGATCTCATCTATTCCTCCTGATCGAAATTTGCTTTTACTGTCTCTGTCACACCATTTCTTAATTATTCAGTAAAATCTCAATATTTAGTTTATTGGTTGGTTCCAGAACAATATCTTATTTTATTTGGTTTTACCTTTTTAATCTTAATGTTTCAAATATGTTTTAAGTTCTAATTTGGAATTCAGATGATGAATATTTTGTGAGTATTTGTGAATTTATATTTTAATGAGACTTGAGAGCATAAACTGAAACTAAAATGAAATCTATCATTTATTTGATTCCTAACTTTAATTCCTTCATGAGCTATTTAATTTTCTAGAAATGTATAATAATGAGTTTTGTGTTGAGAAAATAGAAGTTATTTGCTTACTATAAAAATAACGTTTGTGATGTGCTCTTTTATGGGTGTTTAACCTTGTGTTAAGGACTAATCCATTTTTCATGATTTCTATTTGCAGCAAAAGCTCTGTTATATATATTTGCATAGCTGGTGCGTCGTTTTTCACCAAAAATAAATGTCCCGATAATCAGTCCGTAAGCCCTTACTGCAGAGTACAGCGGCGAGCAGGATCGTCTCCCAAGGGACCGGTGAGAATTACTCCTTATTTCCAATCTGTATATCCAAACTTCAAACGGGGGTTTTGAGACTTTTAAACTGAATTTAACGAAAACAATAATAAAATCAAATTAAATAAACAAGTATGCGGAGAACAGATTCTAACAGTTATTAAAGAGATATCCCGGATTCCAACTAACTCCACTCTAGCTCAATTAACCGATCCTTGATGCAAGAATTAATTTAATCAACTCATGCAAATCAGTTATAGTCACCGAAGACACTTACTGACACGACCTAATTTCTCCATAATTTCTCGATAACCAGGAAGACACTTCACCAATTATTTCCCTAATCGACTGACAACTGTAAGAGACACTCTATAGGTTTAATGAGTCGATAGCATTTAATCCTAGAGAAACCCGATTCAAATCCAACTGACTCTGACACAGGACAATCGAAATTTGACTGTTATTCTCCTGGCTCTGAAGAACCGTTTTACCACTAATTAAACTTAAACCACAATTACGGATGGCCGGTTTAATTGGCTACTAATTAATTTCGTATTACTAAATATTTGCAACTATCTAGCAACACCAAAACAATTAACGACACAAAAATTAAGAATAACAGATACATGCATTCGATTAAATGATAAAGCAATTAGATCTCATGATTTATTCGGCTAGAGCTTCGTTAAGTTATCACCCGAGATATGATTGCTTTAGCTGGAGCTCATAATTAAACTTGATCGCACAAAAGTATCGAACTGGGAACACGATGAATTGGAAAAAGAAAAATATGAAAACTGAATAGAATCGAGTCTCTGCGGTCTCGCATGTGTCTGTTCTGGATTCGTCTCCCTACTTAATTAAAAGTAAAATAGATCCTAATCTATCTAATATCCATAAGAGAGTTTGTCTTAACTAGGAAATAAAAATCTATATATATCTAAACAAGGTAAGTTGACCAAAAAGACTCCTTAGGGCTGTGGACTTCTTTGTAGCCGCCTCTAAGTAATTTCCAGGTTGTAATTCACGTTTGGGCCCACTGGAAATCGCAAAATGAATGGATCGGCCCAGCCCTAATTGTTGAAGCCCACGAACTGCGCCCAGAATTCTTTAGCTCCTGCAGTATGCCCTTACTGACTACGGCTTCAAATCTCCTTACATCAAAATGCGCAGCTTTAGTCTAGAATCTCGGCTTTTTCTTCACTATGGAGCTTTCTACCTGCATTCAACTCAAAATGCACTTCTTCCCACAAAATAGAGCAATTGGGTAATTACATAGCCATAACAAACATCAAACACACCCCAAAACTTAGGAAAATATGGTCCAATCAAACTACCCCACACTAAGACATTGCTCGTCCTCGAGCACACTTAAACACAAAACACAAAAAAACTTAAAAACACAATTTCAAAGGGGGACTGTCTTTGATCAAAAATAGTAGAAGTCCAGGCTGTCATGTAACCATCCACACACCACAAACCAATTTTGTTTCATAAACATGCATATACTCTTCATTCGAGTTAGGAATGTGCACCTCGATCCAGCCTCACCAAAGATTCTCTCTAAGATCACTCAAAACAAGGGTAGCATGGGAAGAATTCACTCAGTCAAGATTGGGTACTTTCAACACAGAATTGCCCTCATGTCATAGCATGCATTGATCAATCAAGTTACTCACGAATCAAAAGGTCTTTTCTTCTAGGATGTAATGGGGCTAGGGTCAGAGGTAGGAGAGTTTTGGGATAAGTGGCTATAACAAGAAAAAACATGCAAGTGTATCAACATTCATAGATGGCTGCAATGTTCAACAATCCTGCTCAAGTGCTTTATTGTGCTTCAATTCATCTCATGTATAGCTTTGCTATACCTCCTGCCCTACAGCTCTCTTTCTTCTCTCTTTTTTTTTATTTTTTTTATTTTTTTCTGTTTCTTTTGTATTTTTTTTTGTTTTTTTTTCAAACATAACAGTAGGGCAGAGAATTTTCTTTTTGCACCTTTTAATTCCTTCTGCAGCTCCAAAAAGTATAGTAACACTTGCATAATTTTCCAAAAGGTGACAAAACAGGTTGTGAAAATGAAAGGCTAAGGCTCGTTGAATTATGGTTTTCAAAAGAACTAGGAATTGTGGCTCAAAAGGGCTTACTAGGGGATAATGCAAGGGTAGGGTAATTTCAAGCCAAAATGAGGTTAATTCCTAGTTGCCTTTATCATCTTCACGAATACACTCAACAATCAAACAAGCATGACATTTAGGCAATTCAAGTATCAAGCAGCCCTAATCTGACACACACATCAAGGAAATTTTGAGCTGTAATAAAGATGTATCAATATTTTTTATGCTCAAGGCTCAAAACTCATGTATGTGGGCTATTGATAAGTCCATTTATTTCGTGTTTTTATGGGCATTTTATCCTCTATAAATGTCCTTTTTAGTGTGTTTTGAGTCAAAAAGAACCAGGTTGCGGTCAAAGGGCATTCCAAGAGTCGAGTCTGGCGGAAGGGGCATTTTATGCCTAGTTATTCACCTATATCTCACACATATGTTCATTAGAGGCACATGGGACTTCTTCAGTATCCATCCCACATTCGGTCGGTGAAGTGGGCATCTCAGATACGGATGAAACTGACAGATGATGCCGTGCCCACAATACTCGCACAGACTCGACCACAGGTCAGAATGGGCATTCCAGTGAAACTCGGGATTCAGTTGAAAGAAAGCTGGTGGAAGATAGCTACATATCTGAAGGAGAGTTAGAGCTAAGCTGGACTCCTAGAAGGCGCTGCAACAAAAGGATAAACTCAGCCGAAGAGATAAGCTCAATCAAAGGAGATAAGAACAATCCCTAAAAAATAGGGATTTGTTAAAGCTGAAGCTTATCCAGTCAAGGTCAGAGAGGGCACGCCGTTCCGGAACTTCAGCAGAAGACCCCCGCCTGTGGGGGAAACTCTACTCGGAAATGTAGTTATTTAAACAAATTTAGTCTCTGGGAAAAAATAGCTTTAGACAGTCTGAAACATTTTACATTTCGTATTTCTGCATCTTTATTTTCAGAGCGCTGCTTAGGCAGACAAAACAATCCGAAAGGTCTTAAACCTTCGGGACTTAGGTTATGTTCATGTTCATCAACGTTGGAGTCGAGTTTTTGCTTAATTAATCCAGTAAGTTCTTATTTAATTTGATGTCTTTAAATTCTGCAGTCTTAATTATGTCTAGCCCTCTTAGCTAGATCTTTAATTCTGGCATTTGAACGATGAAATTGGTTTGAGCATAAATCTGGACTCGTGAGGCCAAAATAGGCATAGTAATGCATGATTAGTTTCCGTTAATTCTTGAGCCTTGTTCCACGTGAGTGTGTGTTTGAAGTGCCCAATGTGGTTGATCACTCGTTAGGTAAAGAGGGCACACCACTATTAATTGAATTGGCGAATCGTGACTGTGTGTTGGTTCATATAGTAATAAGAGAATTAATAGGGTGTTGTGGGCACAAGAGGAATCAGTTGAACACAATAGATCTGGGTCCGTCTAGGGCACACTGCTGCTTGTTTGCTTACATCTCTTAGAGGAATCGGGAGGTGGGTAACTGGTTAGGGGTTTAATCGAAGAGGAATCACTTTTAAACCTAAAATGAAAGGATGGATGAGGAGACGCAGAGTGGAATCCAGTCACCATAACCAGATGACCTATCATGTATGAAAATAGGTGTGCCCATGATCGAGTTGTTTTATGTTTAAATCAAATTCTAATTCAAATGCCAGAACCTTTTGTTATTTGATATTTTCTTTAGTTTATTTTGCAGATTTAAATTCAGTTTAGTGACAACACCAAAAACCCCCTTTGTGATTGGTTACTTGAAGATAGAATCGCAACAGCTCTCTGTGGGATCGACCCATACTCATTGGCTAGCTACGCTCGCTGTGGGCACAGGAGTTTACAAATATATTTTTGAGCGCGAAACGACCGCGCGTCAAAATTGGCGCCGTTGCCGGTCCACAGAGAGCTGATGTGATTCCACCTTCGAGTCACCAATCAGAAAGGGGGGTTTTGTGTTGTCATTGTACTAAAAGTAAATCTGCAAAATAACACTAAAATGAAATATCAAATAATAAAAGTTCTGGCATTTGAACTAGAATTTGGATTAAGTATAAAACAACTCGATCATGGGCACACCGATTTTCATACATGTTAAGTCACCCAGTTATAGGGACCGGATTCCTCTCTACATCCCCTCATTCATCCTTTCATTTTAGGCTTAAAAGCGATTCCTCATCAAGTAAACCCCTAATCTATCATCCACCCCCCCGTTCCCCTAAGAGATGTAAATGAATAGACAGCAGTGTGCCTCTAGACGAACCCAGATCTGTTGTGTTTACCGATTCCTCATGTGCCCACATCAACCCATCAATTTCCTTATTACTATATGAATCAACACACAATCACGATTCACCAATTCAATTAATAGTGGTGTGCCCTCTATGTCTAACGAGTAATCAGCCACATTGGGCATTTCAGACACACACTCACGTGGAATAGGTTCAAGAATCCACAAAAACCTATCATGCATTACTATGCCCATTTCGGCCTCACGAGTCCAGATTTGTACTCAAACCATTTTCATTGTTCAAACACCAGAAATAAAGATCTAGCCAAGCAGGCTAGACATAATTAAAATAGCAGAAATTAAAGACATAATTATAAAGAAAACTTACGAATTTATTAGGCAAAAATCCCAACTCCAATGATGAGAAACATAAACATAATCCTAAGTCCCGAAATTTTAAGACCTTTCGGATTGTTTCAGCTGCCTAAGCAACGTACTGAAAATAAAGATGCAGAAATACGAAATGTAAAATGTTTCAGACTGTCTAAAGCTTTTTTTTTTTCCAGAGACTAAACTTGTTTAAATAACTACATTTCCGAGTGGAGTTTCCCCCACAGGCGGGGGTCTTCTGGTGAAATTCCGGAACGACGTGCCCTCTCTGACCTTGACTGGATAAGCTTCAGCTTTAACAAATCCCTATTTTTTAGGGATTGTTCTTATCTCCTTTGATTGAGCTTATCTCTTTTGCTAAGTTTATCCTTTTGTTGCAGCGCCTTCTAGGAGTCCAGCTTAGCTCCAACTCTCTTTTGGATATGTAGCTATCTTCCACCAGCTTCCTTTCAACTGAATCCCGAGTTTCACTGGAATGCCCATTCTGACCCGTGGTCGAGTCTGTGCGAGTACTGTGGGCACGACATCATCTGTCGGTTTAATCCGTATCTGATATGCCCACTTCACCGACCGAATGTGGGATGGATACTGAAGAAGTCTCTTGTGCCTCTAATGAACATATGTGTGAGATATACGTGAATAACTGGGCATAAAATGCCCCTTCCGCCAGACTCGACTCTTGGAATGCCCTTTTACCGCAACCTGGTTCTTTTCGACTCAAAACACACTAAAAAGGACATTTATAGAGGATAAAATGCCCATAAAAATATGAAATAAATGGACTTATCACACCCACACACTTTAATCATGATTGTCCTCAAGCATGGGTGCAACGCATCTAGAAAAACAAAAGAAAAGAAAAGGAGAAAAGAGATAGACTCAAGACACAAGCATGCAAACTGTTACTCCGTGTGGGCACATCAGAAATAACCTAACAAAAATTGCAAAGTTCCAGCATACCTAAAATAGGTCAAAAATGAGTTTTAGCTTGGTGTTCCTCACAGACTCTCTTCACTCAGTGTATACTCTCATTTCGGTTGTAATTCTATGCAAATTCGTCCCATAAGTTTGCCAAAGTTTTGCTGTTCATTCTCCAGAAACCATGATGCACTAGTATCAATATGACTTTTTAGGCTACAGTTGAGCATTTTAAATGGGAGGGGTTTTTATTGATCGTACAGACCCCTCCCCAGCTCCTTTCTATTCACTACCCTCCTGTGCCCTGTTCAGGCACTGAATCTTTCTTATTTTTGGGCATTCTAAACACTTAGAACTCAGGGGATTTTTATTCAGACTTTTTTTTCTTCTTTTTTTTTCTTTTTCCAATCACTTTTTTCTTTTTTTCTTTTTTATTTAATTCTTCCCCCTATCTTTTCTGGCCCTTCATATATATGCCTTCCCAGAAACAACTCTGTCTTACCCATTTTTCTTTTCAGGTTTTACAATGCCCCGGGCTAAGTATAAACCATCCCAAAACAAAGTCGCCCAGGGCATTTTATAGGCTCAAAGGGGGTGCAAGGGCTATGTCATTGGTGGGAGTTATTTATTTCAGTGGTTCAGCAAAACATGGCCTATCTCATCTACATGTGCATCAATAATTCCCAGAGTTAAACGCAGAACAGAGGTAAATTCTAGAACATCTTAAGCACAGAATTATTCACACTCATGAATGAAAGAAAATTGTAAAATTGAAGCATACAACATATAGGCTCAAGTCTCACAGGGCATGCTAAAACTCGTTCGTCATCCCTATCTTAAATGGGCATGCTGATTTTTCTGTAAAGCAATTAAAGTTGGACCATCACGTGAAATGCCCACACAGGCTCACAGAATAGCATGCTTTGACTCAACTATCCACCTACACACTTTGCAGCTTGCAAAGTGTGGACACAGACTCAAACAACAAAAACAAAGAAAACAGAAAAACAACAAAAACAAAACAAAACAAAACCTAATCTACAGGACAGAAAGAACCAGGTCAATCGGTTGCAGGCGTTGGGTAGGAGAACCCAACATGCTTGAAATAGGCCTTCAGGGCTGCTTCGATTCGGGTCAGTTTTTCATTGGTCTGGAACTGGGCATTCTCTATCAACTCAAGTCTTCTCATGATCACTGCGACTGGGTGCTCCCTCTGCGGTGCCTTCCCTGCTGGTGGTTTCTTCGATGTACCTGCCATAGCTAAAAGTATGCTCGAGGGGTCTGCCCCCGGCACAAAGAAAATAGGCTTTCCATCCTCATCGTCAACCACATCTTGCATTCTTCTCAAACAGTTAAGATCAAAATACTCACAGAGAAGGGGGGTTAAATCAGTATCTTGTAAATCAATCAGCCTATATCTAACCGTAATCTGGGTGATCAATTGGGCACAAGAGATACGATGCCTAGGGTGTGTTTTAATTTCCCGAAAGTGTGCAATGGCTACAGAACCAAAATTGATTTTAATTTTATGAACCATGCACCATAAAATAAACAGCTCCTGATTGGTGATTGAATTAGAGCTATTCTTACGGCCGAAAAAATTGTAGGCTAACATCTTATGGCAGAATCTCAAAGCATCATTATTTAAACAATATCCCTTTGTGGATCCGCTTTGAAAAACAGATCCAACCCCAATATCTACCCATTTTGCATCGACTCCTTCTGCAGAGTCGGGCACTACAGTCACGGCATCGACATACTCCTCCTTCTGGAGGTCCAAGTATGTCACGATGCCCAGTAACATATTCAAATCATCAGCAGACACAGAGTAACTTCTACCCATCGACATACTCCTCACACATATGTTCATTAGAGGCACATGGGACTTCTTCAGTATCCATCCCACATTCGGTCGGTGAAGTGGGCATCTCAAATACGGATGGAACTGACAGATGATGCCGTGCCCACAGTACTCGCACAGACTCGACCACAGGTCAGAATGGGCATTCCAGTGAAACTCGGGATTCAGTTGAAAGAAAGCTGATGGAAGATAGCTACATATCCGAAGGAGAGTTGGAGCTAAGCTGGACTCCTAGAAGGCGCTGCAACAAAAGGATAAACTCAGCCGAAGAGATAAGCTCAATCAAAGGAGATAAGAACAATCCCTAAAAAATAGGGATTTGTTAAAGCGGAAGCTTATCCAGTCAAGGTCAGAGAGGGCACGCCGTTCCGGAACTTCAGCAGAAGACCCCCGCCTGTGGGGGAAACTCTACTCGGAAATGTAGTTATTTAAACAAATTTAGTCTCTGGGAAAAAATAGCTTTAGACAGTCTGAAACATTTTACATTTCGTATTTCTGCATCTTTATTTTCAGAGCGCTGCTTAGGCAGGCAAAACAATCCGAAAGGTCTTAAACCTTCGGGACTTAGGTTATGTTCATGTTCATCGACGTTGGAGTCGAGTTTTTGCTTAATTAATTCAGTAAGTTCTTATTTAATTTGATGTCTTTAAATTCTGCAGTCTTAATTATGTCTAGCCCTCTTAGCTAGATCTTTAATTCTGGCATTTGAACGATGAAATTGGTTTGAGCATAAATCTGGACTCGTGAGGCCAAAATGGGCATAGTAATGCATGATTAGTTTCCGTTAATTCTTGAGCCTTGTTCCACGTGAGTGTGTGTTTGAAGTGCCCAATGTGGTTGATCACTCGTTAGGTAAAGAGGGCACACCACTATTAATTGAATTGGCGAATCGTGACTGTGTGTTAGTTCATATAGTAATAAGAGAATTAATAGGGTGTTGTGGGCACAAGAGGAATCAGTTGAACACAACAGATCTGGGTCCATCTAGGGCACACTGCTGCTTGTTTGCTTACATCTCTTAGAGGAATCGGGAGGTGGGTAACTGGTTAGGGGTTTAATCGAAGAGGAATCACTTTTAAACCTAAAATGAAAGGATGGATGAGGAGACGCAGAGTGGAATCCAGTCACCATAACCAGATGACCTATCATGTATGAAAATAGGTGTGCCCATGATCGAGTTGTTTTATGTTTAAATCAAATTCTAATTCAAATGCCAGAACCTTTTGTTATTTGATATTTTCTTTAGTTTATTTTGCAGATTTAAATTCAGTTTAGTGACAACACCAAAAACCCCCTTTGTGATTGGTTACTTGAAGATAGAATCGCAACAGCTCTCTGTGGGATCGACCCGTACTCATTGGCTAGCTACGCTCGCTGTGGGCACAGGAGTTTACAAATATATTTTTGAGCGCGAAACGACCGCGCATCAGCTATCAAAAGTGATCAAAACTGTATATCCATCATTCTCAAACACATCCAAGAAACACATGATTAAATCCACAAAATCATCAACCAAACAATCCAGTCAAACCAACACAACAGCCCGTTCTCCTTCTATATCTAATCTCAACAGTCACACACTTGCATTAAAAAAAAATACAGACAGACATAATACAAACTAAGCATGAGTATGTATGAGTTTTCCACCCCACACTTAGAATTGTACAGTGTCTGCACTGTAAAAGGAAACAACACACAAATGCTCAAAGCAAAAACAAAGAACACACAAGGAAATCAAACAAACGACAACAAAAAGGGGTCGAAATGGACCAATACTCTCGCAGTCAAGGGGTGTCGCTCATATGAATCACCACTTGCTCCAGGGCGGTGAGTCTCCCATCAATGTCATCAAGGCGGCAGAGGAGCTGCTGAGTAGCCTGGGTGATCAAGGCCTCAATGGCCGGTAGTAGAGAAACGGAGGGGGAGGGGGGGCGGAAGGACCTGCAGCCACAGATGGACTCGGGGTCGAAACACCTGGTCAAGCTAACTGATATTGCCCAGAGGTGTTAATGAAAAGCAGGCGCATATTGTTCAATTCAGTGAAAGTGAGAGTAGTGGGGGAGATCGACTCCAAATCAGTGACATCAACTTTCAATTTTTCAGCCAACAAAGTAATGAAGTGACCAAGGGGGACTTTACCGTGCGGGTGATTGGCGATGTACCGCCACTGTAAAGCTAACCAAAAACCAAAATTGACCCTTTCTTGCTTTAACATACAAGTTAACAAAAAGACCTCCTGCTTTGTGACTATGCTAAGCATATCGACCCGACCAAAGATATTGAGAGACAAGAAATGATGACATAAACGTAAGGCATCATCACGGATATTAGCACTCTTTGCCAAACGGGGAACATAATGATCATCCACAGATAACTCACGCTAGTGATCAGAAATAGCCAAAGTATGCTCGTCAGGTATATCACACCAAGCAGAGTCATAATCATCCTCAGTCATAGAAAGAGCAGATTCCAATCCCAACATCACATTCAACGTGTTCACAGACATATTAAATTCCCGCATCCTCAAGCGAAAGAGAATAGCATGCGAATCATTTAAGGAACTAGAAGCCTTAAACACGAAAGATGACAGAAATTCGACAGTCAAAACATCATAAACCGAGCAAGAAGTATCTAACAAGATTTTCCACCCGATTGATCGAAAACTAAAGCGGATAGAATTGTTTACCCCAAGTGGTGCTATGCTATCCCAATCGAAAAGCTGAAGACCAAGAAGCAGCCGAGTCATGTTCTGGCGAAGGCGGCGGTTGATCTCCTCGACCGGGCGGAAAGGGGGACGACGGCCGGAGCGGCGGCGAGAGGAAGAGGGTTCGGCAGAGGGTGAAGGGGCCACTCGAACAGGGGAAGGAGTCAATGAAGATGGAGGCGGGTGAGTGGGAGATGCCGGAGCAGGGTTTGCGGAGGTTGGAGGGGGTCGAACGTCGACCGATACTGTTTGGGAAGAATCAGTGGTGACAACGCGGCGGTTAGGACGACCGGCGGTGGACTTGCTTCGAATTCGGCGAGGTGACGAGAAGGAGGACGATCGCTGGTGAGAAGGGTCACGTGGTGGGGAGGTGGTGGCAGAAGGAGGCGAAGATGGGGTGGCGACCGGCCCGGCGGGCTCTAGCGACGGGGAGGGGTCGTGGGCGGAAGTAGATGGTCCTGATATGAGTCGCCGTTTCTTGGAGCCACCAGCGAGAGCTCGACCCCGTGTGCGAAGCGGGGAGGGAGAGCCGGTGGTGTGGGCTTCAGACGGAGGTGGTGGTGTAGTGGTGGCCGGCTTGGTGACTTTCCGTTTAGCCATGGCGGTTGAGAAGACGAAAGGGCGCGGGAGTCTGTAAGTAGTAAAAAGAAACGAGTGAAGGCTGTAACTATTTGAAAAGTGGGGAATGGGGGTTAAATTGAATCCAATTAGGGTTAAGGAAAAAATCCCCAATTAGAAGTATGGATTTTGCACTTGAGCCCTTCCTTAATAAAGAATCTGTAAAACTGCCCCTTACCCCACACTTAGCATGCAAAGCCACTTATACTTAGATGGATTATCATAAGTCATCCGAGCCAATTTGATTTTCTATTTTGTTTTTTTCTTTTTTTTTCTTTTTTTTTTTGTTTTTTTTTGTTTTTGTAAAAACGAAAAGTAACTAACATGATAAAAATACGCAAATAAAAATAGTAAAGAAAGAAAGAAAACAGTAAATAAATGGAACAAGAAGGGAAAAAGAAATTGGGTTACCTCCCGAGAAGCGCCGTTGGTTAACGTCGTCGGCTCGACAGGCGGGAAAGGATTACGCTGTTATTTCCGGGGTGACCAAGTCGACCCCATCAAATGGTTGTGAATTTATTCCAGCAAGAAATGGCTTTAACAGTTGTCCATTGACGGTGAGACTTTTATCCGTAGACAAGCTTCGAATCTCCACGGCGCCGTGAGGGCTTATTCGAACAACTTCATATGGTCCCATCCAATGGGACTTCAACTTTCCCGGCATGAGTCGGAGACGAGCATTAAACAACAGAACTTGCTGGCCCACTTCGAAACTTTTTCTCTGGATGTATTTGTCATGCAAGAATTTTGTGCGCTCTTTGTAGGAACGAGCATGATCATAAGCTTCTAAACGAATTTCCTCAAGTTCTTGCAATTGGTATTTTCTCTCGATCCCGGCTAATGTTGGATCAAGACAACATTGTTTGACTGCCTAGAAGGCTCGATGTTCCAATTCCACAAGAAGATGGCACTACTTGCCAAAAATCAATATGTAAGGGAACATGCCGATAGGTGACTTGTAGGCTATGCGGTATGCCCATACTGCATCATCCAGGCGCAGGCTCCAGTCTTTCTGGGAAGGATTGACAGTTTTCTCCAAAATGTTTTTGTTTTCTCAATTCGAAACTTTGGCCTGTCCATTAGATTGCGGGTGATAAGCGGTAGCAACTCAATGATGAACTCCATAGTTCTTGAACAAAGCTTCCAATGTCTGATTGCAGAAGTGAGTGCCTTGGTCACTAATTATGGCTCGAGGAACACCAAATCATTGGAAGATTTGAGCTTTCAGAAATTTAGACACCACTTTGGAATCATTAGTCGAAGTAGCTTGAACTTCAACCCATTTGGAGACATAATCGACGGCCAAAAGGATGTATGATTTGCCGAAGGAGCTCGGAAAGGGGCCCATGAAGTCCATGCCCCATACATCAAAAATCTCACACACCAAGATAGGCACTTGAGGCATCTCGTTTCTGGAGGAAACATTACCAAGGTGTTGCCAACGGTCACAAGTCTTGCAGAAAAAGTAAGCATCTTTGAAGATGGTTTCCCAGTAAAAACCATAATCGAGAATTTTACGAGCTGTCCTCTTGGGTCCAAAGTGGCCTCCACAGGCATGAGCATGGCAAAACTCGAGAATTGACTGGATCTCGTCATCCGGAATGCAGCGTCGAATGACTTGGTCAGCACATGTCTTCCATAAGTAGGGCTCGTCCCAAATAAAATACTTGGCTTGGCTCTTCAACTTATTTTTCGTTGCTGTTTCAGTTCCTTTAGGAAACATCCCAGTGGCGAGATAGTTCACCAAATCAGCATACCACGGGGTTGCACTGGCAGTGGCCAGTAAGAGCTCGTCTGGGAAGTCATTCGGTATGGGCATACCGTCGGACTGTGTCATCAGTCGGCTCAGATGGTCAGCAACATTATTTTCAGCGCCTTTCTTATCTTTGATTTCCAGATCAAACTCTTGTAAAAGGAGTACCCAACGAATCAAACGAGGCTTGGATTCCTTTTTGGACAGTAAATACTTCAAAACGGCATGATCTGTATATACTATAACTTTGGATCCCACAATATATGATCAAAACTTCTCACATGCGAAGACGACTGCTATGAGCTCCTTCTCCGTGGTTGTGTAATTGCATTGAGCTGGATTAAAAGTCTTGGAGGCGTAATAGATGACATGGCTCTGCTTCCCACTCTTTTATCCAAGTACCACTCCAACCGCGAAGTCACTAGCGTCGCACATGAGCTCAAAAGGAAGGCCCCATTGGGGTGGTTGAATGATCGGAGCAGAGGTAAGTTTTGCCTTCAAAATATTGAAGGCTTCTTTGCATTGGTCATCAAAAAGGAATGGAGCATCTTTTTGCAACAACTTGGTCATCGGTTGGGCGATTTTGGAGAAGTCTTGAATGAAGCGCCGGTAGAATCCTGCATGGCCTAGAAAAGCTCAGATTTCTTTCTCATTAGAAGGGTAAGGAAGCTTCATGATTAAATCAACCTTTTCTTTATCGACTTCGATCCCTTTCGCAGAAATAACATGGCCCAGTACGATGCCTTGTTGCACCATAAAGTGACATTTCTTGAAATTCAACACCAAATCAGTCTCGACGCACCTTTGAAGGACCTTATCTAGGTGCTCTATGCATTGCTTGAAAGAATCTCCATGAATTGTAAAATCATCCATAAAAATCTCGATGCAACTCTCGATCAAGTCGGAAAAAATGCTCATCATACACCGTTGGAAGGTGCCAGGAGCGTTACACAACTTAAATGGCATTTTTCGGCAGGCAAACGTTCCAAAGGGACATGTGAAAGTCATCTTTTCCTGGTCCTCTTGGGCGACAAAAATCTGAAAGTAGCCCGAGTATCCGTCGAGGAAGTAAAAGAACGATTTCCCTGCCAAACGTTCAAGCATCTCATCAATGAACGGTAAAGGGAAGTGGTCTTTGCGTGTTGCATCATTTAGTTTCCTAAAATCGATGCACATGCGCCAACCGGTCTGCAACCGCATCGGAATCAACTCGTTATTCTCATTCTTCACAAGCTGAAAACCGGATTTCTTCAAAATTTGCATTTTTGGGTTTGCTTTGCTTGTTTTTTCATTAACGACATTGTTTGGTTCATCTATACTTTCCTCAAGTCTATTGACCTTGATATTGTTGTGAGTAAGCTCATTGTGTAATATTTACCATATTCTAGCAGCATTATGTAAATTGTGGCTTAATCGTTTATAATTTTGTTGTTTTGGCTGTAAACAGGAAATGGAAATATTGGAGCAGATTTTGGTTTGTTTCAGCTATTTGTGTCTATATTGAACGAATTAAGTCTCTTTATATTTGATTAGATTTTCATTTTGAGGAAAGAAATGCAACTGTTGGGCTTAGATATGCATTTTGGAAATCTTTACTGTTAATTTTTATACGACTTATGTTTGTAGGAATAAAACAGCTTCTTAATGTTCACTTCAATCCCATGGTTTATTTATTAGATTCTATTACGTTGCATTCCACTCACTACTATATTTCCCTCTTAAAAATACGAGCTTATGACTGCTCATTAGCATTTCTCAGGTAGTTGTTGTAGACGAGTAAGGAATTCATATATGGTAGTTCGGCTTAATTGGCATATGAATATGCTTCAAATATATTTGAAACACCCTTGTTTGATTGTGATACGTGGTTGCAGTCCTTCATTCTTGTTACTTGTTTGAATCCTGTAAGTTTGAAGTATTTTGCCTCTTACCTATGAATACACACTCTCACTGCTATTTATTCTAGAAAATTTGCTATAATAATGCTGCATTGGTTTAGGAGAAATGTTATTTTCCTAAGTGAATTATGCAGTTCCAACTTCTGGCCAGCTACTACTAAAACTTATAAAGAAGATAGAAAGGTAAGACTTCGACATTAATTCAAGTCCATTGCTTTCAATTTTCCACAATGTTATCAAGATGATTTATTATTTTATCGTGTAGATGTTCATTCGAGAACCAACAACACCAGTTGTTTCAGTAGCAACTGCAGACTTGGTAAGCATGTCTAACAACTAAGTATATTATTATGAAACTAAGATGTTGTCAATAGGAAGGAATCAGTAGACAAGTCCAAGCATCTAGAACTTGAGATTGTTGGAGCCTAATAATACCTTTTTTGCTAATCATAAATTAGATTACTCCACTCTAATGTTTGAAATGTGATATTTAGATATCTGGTAACAGGTCCAAGGACTTATCTACACATAGTTGGTCTCCACTCGATTGCCTTTTATATTATAAGGAAAAAAGGGAATGGCTCTTGGCAAGAAAATCGATTGTGCCCAGAATACTCCAACTAGCAGAAGCTGAGTATTGGTTGATCATCTACTTATTCACACAAGTTTTAAGCAATAAAGTAGTAACTTAGTTTTATTTTGATAATCCACTTCTATTTAATTCATAAGTTATTACATGTTTGTAACTTTCATATATTTTATAGTATGAAGTTCTTCTGTGAATTATTGATTATGAATATATATATATATTTCGATAAGAATTTTAATGATGTATGTAATGTTATACTTTTCTTTCAATTTAGTAGGGCTTTTTTCAATTTTATATTGCTATTTTAAAAAAAATAAAAAATAAACAAAGTAAAAAGACAGACTAAAAGACAAGATTAATCGCTGCTTAGAACCAGTCCCCGGCAACGGCGCTAAAATTTGGTGCGTTGTTTTTCACCAAAAATAAATGTCCCGACAATCAGTCGGTAAGCCTTTACTGCAGAGTACAGCGGCGAGCAGGATCATCTCCCAAGGGACCGGCGAGAATTACTCCTTATTTCCAATCTGTATATCCAAACTTCAAATGGGGGTTTTGAGACTTTTAAATTGAATTTAACGAAAAAAATAATAAAATCAAATTAAATAAACAAGTATACGGAGAACAGATTCTAACAGTTATTAAAGAGATATCCCAGATTCCAACTAACTCCACTCTAGCTCAATTAACCGATCCTTGATGCAAGAATTAATTTAATCAACTCATGCAAACCAGTTATAGTCGTCGAAGACACTTACTGACACGACCTAATTTCTCCATAATTTTTCGATAACCAGGAAGACACTTCACCAATTATTTTCCTAATCGACTGACAACCGTAAGAGACACTCTATAGGTTTAATGAGTCGACAGCATTTAATCCTAGAGAAACCCGATTCAAATCCAACTGACTCTGACACAGGACAATCGAAATTTGACTGTTATTCCCCTGGCTCTGAAAAACCATTTTACCACTAATTAAATTTAAACCACAATTACGGATGGCCGATTTAATTGGATACTAATTAATTTCGTATTACTATATATTTGCAACTACCTAACAACACCAAAATAATTAACGACACGAAAATTAAGAATAACAGATACATGCATTCGATTAAATGATAAAGCAATTAGATCTCATGATTTATTCGACTAGAGCTTCATTAAGTTATTACCCGAGATATGATTGCTTTAGCTGGAGCTCATAATTAAACTTGATCGCACAAAAGTATCAAACTGGGAACACGATGAATTGGAAAAAGAAAAATATGAAAACTGAATAGAATCGCGTCTTTGCGGTCTCGCGTGTGTCTGTTCTGGATTCGTCTCCCTACTTAATTAAAAGTAAAATAGATCCTAATATATCTAATATCCATAAGAGAGTTTGTCTTAACTAGAAAATAAAAATCTATATATATCTAAACAAGGTAAGTTGACCAAAAAGACTCCTTGTGGCTGTGGACTTCTTTGTAGCCGCCTCCAAGTAATTTTCAGGTTGTAATTCACGTCTGGGCCCACTGGAAATCGCAAAATGAATGGATCGCGCCCAGCCCTAATTGTTGAAGCCCACGAACTGCACCCAGAATTCTTTAGCTCCTGCAGTATGCCCTTACTGACTGCGGCTTCAAATCTCCTTACATCAAAATGCGCAGCTTTAGTCTAGAATCTCAGCTTTTTCTTCACTATGGAGCTTTCTATCTGCATTCAACTCAAAAGGCACTTCTTCCCACAAAATAGAGTAATTGGGTAATTACATAACCATAACAAACATCAAACACACCCCAAAACTTAGGAAAATATGGTCCAATCAATAGCTTTTGGAATATTGTACATAGGGATATTAATGAAACTTGAAATATAAAATGATGACTTACATCTACACTGATATTAGGTAAATTTACTACTTTCTTAGGGTGCTATAGATATTGGCCATAGAACAAAGCAGGAGAGATGATATGGAATCTCTTGGATCTGTGCTATGTATTTCTTAAGAGGAAGGTAAGTACTTTCATCACATTTTAGATTATATTGTTTTACTTAGAATTGTCATATGACATGTCTTGTGTAAAAAATTGTTGTACTTTGGATTGCCATTTAAGATTTTGGTGGTTGTTTTGCTTTTATATTTCATGATGCATAAGTAATGTAAAGTAGTCTGCCTGATTAGTTTGTGTATTTAACAAACCCCTTGCAAGTTCCAAATTCTTTTTTTTTGTTAAATTTTGTACTTTAAAGTTATTTCATGGATCTGTTAATCTTGTATAAACCCACGAGCAAGGATTTCTGGGGAATTTGAGTTGGGATGCATATGGAATTGATGAAAGTAGAGTTGGAGAAGAGGGTTATGGATCTCTTGGCTAGCTTTTTGATGATTAACAAATATTTTTCATTATAATTTCTTAATAAGATTTAGTATATGAATAATTATGATAAATATTATAAAATCAAACACTATACATTAAAATCGTATATATGTATAGATTTAAATTAAAATATATGTATATAATATTTATAAATAATATTAAATTGTGACAGGATGAACCTCGTTCATTAAACGGGTGCAATGCACTAGTTATGAACTAAAAATAAAATAAAATTATTGGGCATGAATTATAAGTAGAAATCTATTCATTCTATTCATTTTCCTCCCTGACAACAGACACACACACACACACACACACCTTCTCTTAACATTCTCTTCTAATTTTATACCCTACCAACAAGAGCACACAAGAATTCAGTCTAGGGCGAGACAAGATGGAGACATTCAAACTAGAGATAACTTCAATTATGTCGGGTGGACTTTTGTACAAATTGAAGAATCCTTGAAGTCTAGCTCGAGGCTGAGAGCTTTTCGTAAAGATGGACATGCCACCCTCTTTTAACTCAGTAACATATGATCCAAGATTGATGTAATGCTCACCCATGGTTCCATCTCGCTTTAATTTAGTATTGGCTTTAGCTCTGTAGCATTGTGCTAAACTCACACTAACACCATAAATTAACTGAGCATCCTTTTGAATTTCTTTAGCCTCATAGTCATGAGTCCTCTGCAACTTGTTGCTATACATTTCAGCAATCCATGAACTTGTAGCTTGCTTGTTTCTTATAGCTCTGGCACATATGTTATTGCCATACGTGACACTAATCAAAGAAACTTGTTTCAGATTGATTCAGTGGTGTCACACTGCACTATGACTGTTTATCAAGTGCTCTACATTGCACTTGCTATAGTGATTAATTGTCATTTATCTTTATGTCATTTGATAATCACTTCAATATTTAGTTTTTTCAAGTACATTTCTATTGTTCTGGACAAAGTTCATAACAATGTACATGAACGTGATCTGAACTTCCTAAAGATAGCTCAAGCAAAGAGTTGATTGAGCTGAGAAGAAGACTATTGTGCATCGTGCCACAATAGAGATTGTTCAACATGCTGAGTACTGACACCTAGCTTGAGTGATAGCCTGAAGTTAGCCTTTGAACATACAAGATTCCACTGTGCTACCTAAAGTGAAGATTCAAGATCAACAATGTACATTACAAAGTACATGAACGCTTGCATAGAGAAGACTCAAAGATCAACAATGTTCATTGTAATGTTCGTGAACGTTTATATGAACATTCATTGTCTAGATTCTTCTTCTAAGATCAATGAAGCTGTTCTAGGTTTCCAACTAAGGAGATATTCACAGATTAGTCTAGAAGTCACCATATTCAATCTAAAAAACTCGTGATTGAAGTCAAAGGTAGATTTCTAAAGATGGATGAAATCCTAAGATGGATCATCCCAGGGCTCGGCTTCAAATAAGAAAAGTTTCCATATGTAGGCTTTGATTGTTCATCTATAAATAGTCTGGGATACAAACCTGTTAGGATGACACACACACACCGAACAAAAGCACTACACAAGAATAGTTACAAGAGCTCTAACTGTTTTGAGACACTTTGTTACAGTTCTATTTTAGACTAGAGATTAGTGCTCTAGTCATCGTGAATTGAAACACACTTGTTCATACACTGTTAAAAGGAGTCTCCGGAGAGATTTTCTATGGGAATTAGATAGGATAGACATCTAGGTTGTGAGGGGATCTCACGATTCAATTCTATGAAAGAGAGTGTACGGGTAGAATAGATTTCGAGTGACAAGAGGTCAGTGTCGTGTAAAATCCTAAGTAAATGTGACACCAAAGTAGTGAATTATTTTTCACGGACTTGACAAGTCCCCCTGACATAGATCGGTTAATCGAATAGGGTTAACAATCTTCTGTGTGCTTTATTTTCTGGAAACAGCATAAAGTTCACAATAACGTTCTTGAACATTATTGTGAACATCACTCTACAACATTCGGATACTTTTTAGTGAACGTTCTGTAGACAGATACTTTTCACACGAGGTGTGCAATTTCAATTGACACCAGAGCAGGTCATTTTGTGTTCAAAATGAAAAGATCATGGGAAGTACATCTCTATGTGAAGTATTTGGTTTTACAGCCATGAGTTCTATAAAAGAAAGAGGTTCCACAGTCAGGCCATTGCTTCTAGAAGGCAACAACTGACCCTACTGGAAAGTAAGGAAGCGTGTTTTTCTCAGGTTAATTGATGATCATGCATGGAAAAGTGTTAATAAAGGATGGATTCAACCTACAGTAGCTAAGGATGACAAGTATTCTCCAATTCCAGAGAAGGACTGGACTGAACCACAAAAGAGATGGTTCAATGCTAACTCCAAAGCTCTCAACACCATATTCTCCACTGTCGATTTGGAGTTATTTAGCCTAATCTCAACTTGTGAGACTGCGAAAGCTGTATGGGATATACTGGAGACAACCTTTGAAGAAACCAGCACTGTCAAACTTTCAAGACTTCAGAATATTACTTCCAAATTTAAGAATTTGAGAATGGCGGACTCTAAAACTATTGGTGAGTTCAACGCTCGATTAAGCAGTATATCTAATGAAAGATTTTCATTAGGAGAAGTCATGACAGATGAAAAGTTGCTGGTAAGGAAAGTCTTAAGGTCTTTACAAAAAAGATTTACCTACAAAGTTGCTGCCACAGAAGAAACTAATGACATCAAAAGCATGAGACTGGATGAACTGATGGGATCTCTCAGAACCTTTGAGATGAATCTTGAGGAAGATAAATAGATGGAGAAAGGCAAATGAATTGCCTTAAAAGCTGAAACATCAGAAAAAGTTCCTGAAAAAGTTCTTAAAAATGTTCCTAATGAAGAACTGATGAATTCTATGGTTCTGATCACTAAGAATTTCAGATTGATGATGAAAAGAGTTGGAAGTTAAGGCTTTATCAAGAATAACAACAAGAAGCAATTTCTTCTTAAGTCTTCTAACATGAATATCTCTGATCAAGATGAAGATCAAGGCAAATGAATAAAATACAGAGAATGTAAAGGTTATGGATACATTCAGAGAGAATGTGCCAACACTCTAAAGAAGAAGAAGAAGAAGAAAAAGAAGAAGAGCTAAAATACTTCAATAACTGAAGAAGAATCAAGTTCCAGTGAATCAGACTCAAAAGATGGAATCGATGCCTTCACAGCCAGAGAGAAACAAGCATCTCATACTGATCCTTTTGCAATCAATCAGGAATCAGATGATGATGATAATATCAGTGAATTAGATGTTGAGAACACCTATCAAGAGATGTTCAACAAGTGTCTGTAGGTTTTTGAAATCAACAAACAACTTATTACACAAAATCAGAAGATCAACTAAGAGGACAGTCAACTGATTATCAAAGAAGCATCTCTGTAAGAAAATATTTGTGATTAGAAAAAGGAGCTTGGGCAAACAAATGAAGATCTGAAGATGTTTATGAGAAACATTAGGATGCTCAACAATGGTACCAAGAATCTGGATGAGATTCTAAACTCAAGATAGATCATGAAGGTTCGGTATGGTCTTAGGTACTCTGGACAAAACTTAGGGAAAATCAAGTTTATCAAAGTAAAAGAGGAACCTAAGCAAAAGAAAGAAGTCCAAAAGAATGTTCGGAACATTACTAAGAACGTTCATCCTCCAAATGTACCTCACAGAAAGATCTTCAACAGAAACAACTCCAACGTTGTCTTTCACAATACATTAGATAAGAGGAAGATCATCTGCCACTATTGTGAGGTTGCATGACACATCAGACCTCATTATAAAGATTATCTCAGAGATCTTAGAAGAATGAGGAGAAGGAATACAACTCTACCTCCGCCTCCTACCACCACGTCGCTGCCCCGAGACCACCGCCGAAGCAACCATGGCTGTCATCGCTGCCACTGCTTCTCGCCACTGCCTCTGGAGTCACCTCTTTCTCCCTCAACCTCTCTCATTCCCAAGAATGTTATGAAATACAGAAGAAAGATAAATAAATAAAAAAATAGCATGAAGGGAAAAGTTACCTCAAGTGAAAGTTAGAGTAGATAAGAGAAGAATGTTTCTAGTGTGATTTGTGAATGAAGATGGGTCTATTTATACCAGTGATTTTTAATTTGAAAAGGAAATAAGTGAATCCATTTACTGAAATTCATAAGAAATTGATCGGATTTTTGGCTCTATCAAAACGGCAAATCCGCCATTTCTATTATGCTTTTAGCACGTTTGAGATGAGGAAGAAGAGAAGAAATATTTGGGTCTTATCAAGTGGGCTTAGAAATAATATTTTGACCTATTGGGCTTCAAAGAAATTAAGTGTTTGGGCTCAAAATAATATTAAATTATATGATATAATTCTAATAATGATAATAATATCATTAAAATATGAAAGTAATTTAATGTATTTAATTTACGTAGATGTATAATTGCTACGGCGTGACTTATAGGACTAACAAAATTAAGTATTAAATAATATCATGCTTTGAAATAAAATATCATTTAGAAAATAATAGCGACTCGTAAATTTAAAAATTAGGTCACTACATCCTTCACCACTTAAAAAGAATTTCGTCCTCGAAATTTACTCACCTTACCCTTGAATTGGGGTTCCTAAACATAATGTCCTCTCGACTTTAACACCTCTACTATCTCAAATCTTAACGTGCTTATTTCACTTATATTCTAAAATAAAATGGATCGATGGATATACAACAGAGTTCTAAATTAGCTACTTTAAAAGGCCTCTTAAAGATATCGATGATAAGTTACTACGTCTCCAATCCTTCATTCTCCTTTTTTCCTTAAAAGAACTATGTCATTGAGAAAAACCAATCCTCTACATTTCCGAGAAAAATATTTAACCTTATTAATCCGCATAAAATTTATTCCTTATTGATCACGACCTTTATTACAATTCCTAAATTAAAACGTCTCCTAAACAAAATTCTTACTACGAAAATACTGAGTAGCGAACTTAATCTAGCGTCGTCTTTCTCTTTGCTACTCCTTACTATTCATGGTATATGCATGAGCGTTACCTCTCCCTCTCACGTTGTCTTCTCTTCTGGTGGTTTCTCCTCTTCCAATGTTCCCTCCCCCTTCATTGTTTCCTCTTCTTTCCGCATTCCCTCTTTGTTGAAGTTTGGGACAATTCGAGGCTATGTGTCCCTCCTCGTGACACCAATAACATACATTCCTCCTTAAATGACATTCCCCATTATGATTTCTACGACACTGTGGACAAAACGGTTTATTTAACGTCGTTCTGAAATTTCTACCCTCAGTATGCCTCGATTTCTTCTCAAAATGGGATTCTCTATCTTCATCATTTTCATCCCGATATCTTTTCTCTTGGTTGGTTGGGTTCCTAGAAGCAGAGTTCTCCAAATTTAGGTGACTAGCTACTGCTTGAGCACGTTCCACTACCTCCGAGTAAGTTATCATGGTTCCTTGAGCGGCTAGCATCCCTGCGATCTCTGAACGTAACCTGTACTCGAAGTTACCTGTCTTCTTTTTTTTTTAGTATCCACCAAGTGCGGAGCATACCGGGAAAGCTGGTTAAACTTCCTCTCATACCCCATAACCGTCATGCTCCCTTGCCGTAAATTTATCAGCTCCAGTTCTTTCTTCTTTCGGTAGGCCCTCGGGAAAAACTTTCCTAAGATCAAATTCTTGAACTTGGCCCAAGTTAGATTTCGATGACGTTCCACTATCATGACACGTGCCGAACTCTGCCACCAATGCCCTGTATCTCCGATCAGTTGAAAAATAGCACATGATACATTTTCTGCATCCGTACAGTCGAGGTGTTCAAAAATCCGCTCCAGCTCAAATATCTACTCCTCCGTGTCAAGTGGTCTTTTGTTTCCTTTCAGATTGGGTGGAGCCATCTGTCGGAACTGTTTGACCATGGCGTTTCCATCATTCCTCGGTGGAGGGGTGTTTCGAGGTATGACTTGTCTCAATGCTTGTGTTAACTCTTGCACGAAGGTTGGATGGTTACAAGGGGCTCATCTTGAGTTGTCATTTGACTGCGTTTCCTCACGATCGGCTCGTACGCTGCGATGTCTACTGACCATGGTTCCTATTTCCATTAGAAGAATCAAATAAAGCTCGAAATCAAAATAACAACTTTATTGAATTACGAGCTTGAAAGCCAAGAATAATTTAAGCTGAGGAAATTAAACAAAGATAACAAGAATCTTGCATACTTTCTAGACACTACTAGCTCTCTTCATTCTTATTGAAACTCTTCTTTTTGCTTTAATTTCGCCTCCCTATCATAACACCTTTAGATATCTTCCCGTAAACATGATGCTTCCAAACTTCGAGAAGTTGCGCAATGAAATCATTGATATTTAATATCTCGTGAACCTCGTGCGCATCTAGTACAAATCGTCTGCGATCTTTAATTACGTTATTGGCTAGTAAACCCAAAATCTCCGGTGCTATGGAATGGACCCTTTCAGTGGCATACAATGGGTCGGGTGTGCATCCTTCTTTTTCCAATTTTTCCCAGAGGTTCTGAATGTTTAGCAGTTGTATTTCCACTCCAGAATAGTCATCCCATGCAAGATCACGAAAATCACTCAACAATTTCTCCTTACGGGTTATCACATGACTGGCTAAAGGACCCCTAGGAACCCATCCTGCTGTTCTCATCCTCGTGGTCTGATAAGCTCTAACCATCTAAAATCACAATCCTTAGAGTAAACTTCGAGGACTATATAAAAAACTTTTTTTTTTCCATAAATCATACTTGCATTTCTTCCATAATATCATAACTAATAAATATTTTACCTTGACTCGGCGCGATGCAGCAGACGTGATGATGGTATTTTTTTTCATAAATCATTTTTTAGCAAGTCTACAGAAACGTTAACCCGCTCTGATACCAACTGTGACGTCTCAAAAAATCATAGAAATAAAAATCTCATTTATTCAATAAAAGAGTTTAATACAGATGAAGTAATATTTAAAATGAAAATAATATTTATTTAATCTTGATCATCACCCCGTCTCCACGTCATCACCCGAGCTTCCTTAGCCTGAAAAATAAATAGCTTTGGGGTGAGTGTTATTAACTCAGTGGGGTCCACATTTATCCAAATTATACATATACATAACATAACAAGTCATCATAGCATAGTGCCCATAGACCGTCACATCATAATAACCCGGAGAATGTCATCAATAAATATAAAGCCCGTAGGCCATCATAAATACCCAGAGGGGGTCATCATAAACATAAAACCGGTAGACCATCATCAAGTAACCCGGAGCGTGTCATCAATAGCACCTGCATATCATATAAAAGCATAATAGGGATAAATGTACTTTAATTTCAATGTTGGATCCCCCACCTTTACTTGACTTTAAACTTGACTGAAAACAAACTTAATTAAATTCGTGCGCTCCGCCTAGCATTAAATATTAAAAATAATAATTATCATAACTTTAATAATAATAATAATAATAATAATAATAATAATAATAATAATAATAATAATAATAATAATAATAATATGCATGAACAAACCCACTCACGAACCAAACCCCACAATTCATCATCAAATCAAAACAAGCCCAACTTTTTAATTATAAGCCCAACCCATCACCTTTTATTTCATCTCTCTCTTCCATTTCCTCATTTCCATAAACCAATCTACAAAGAACCCCCACCATCTCTCTCTAGCATTTTCTCTCTCCTCATACTACTACATTTCCTCTCTCTACTCTCCTTAATTTCCTAGAAATAATCAGCAGACATATTGCTTTCTCTCTTTCACTAACAACACCCTGACACCACCGGTATACAACTCTACCTCCGCCTCCTACCACCATGTTGCCATCCCGAGACCACCACCGAAGCAACCATGGCTGCCATCGCTGCCACTGCTTCTCGCCACTACCTCCGGAGCCACCTCTTTCTCCCTCAACCTCTCTCATTCCTAAGAATGTTATGAAATGCAGAAGAAAGATAAATAAATAAATAAAATAGCATGAAGAGAAAAAAATACCTCAAGTGAAAGTTAGAGTAGAGAAGAGAAGAATGTTTTTTGTGTGATTTGTGAATGAAGATGAGTCTATTTATACTAGTGATTTTCGATTTGAAAAGGAAAGGGGTGAAATTCATAAGAAATTGATCGGATTTTTGGCTCCATCAAAATGGCAAATCCGCCATTTCTATTATGCTTTTAGCACGTTTGAGATGAGGAAGAAGAGAAGAAATATTTAGGTCTTATCAAGTGGGCTTCGAAATAATACTTTGATCTATTGGGCTTTAAAGAAATTAAGTGTTTGGGCTCAAAATAATATTAAACTATGTGATATAATTCTAATAATGATAATAATATCGTTAAAATATGAAAATAATTTAATGTATTTAATTTATGTAGATGTATAAGTGCTACGGCGCGACTTACAGGACTAACAAAATTAAATATTAAATAATATCATGCTTTGAAATAAAATATCATTTAGAAAATAATAGCGACTCGTAAATTTAAAATTTGGGTCGCTACAGGCCTCGATTAAGTTTAATTAATAGTGGCTCATTTTAATTGTTATGAGAAGCCACAATTAATGAAGGCCTCGATTAAATTGCATGATCCACGCCTTCATTAAAAATTAATCGAGGCAATGTTCCCAGACCAATAATGTTATGCAAAAAAAAAGTTCAAATAAGTATTTGAACTCACATATAGACCAATATTAGCCACCATTGTCAGACACCTGGGGGTCTCTCTTGACTCGTCGACTGGTCGCGGTCAAGAAGTAGCTAATGTGAATCTTACGCATCTCCTTCATCGGATCCTCAAGCTTGTTAAACCAATCTTGCCATAATTTTAAATTATTGTGCGTAGGATGTCGTGAGGATGGCATCATCATGAGCATTCATGAGCTGCACGGTCGAGCTATATCCAGTAGAGCATGGATCTGATGTGCTGGTACCCTCCTGCACTAAAGTAGGTTGTAGAGTACTCTGGGGATGTGGAGTGGGCGCCCGAGGACCACTCTGGGGAGGTGGGTTGGGCGCCCGTAGGGCACTACGGTCGTTCGACTCTAGGCTATGGTGGCCCATATCAAGCGTAGATGACCTCCGACGGCCACTCCGTAGGCTGGCTACAACCCTCTCAATAGCCTGGTCCACGTACTCCTTCACACGTGACATCATCTCCTCTGTCACAGCTGCCACAACCCTCTGGAGCCAGTGCTCCATAAAACTATCTGAGGGCTCTAGGGCACCTTGTCTAGCCCGTTCGTGCTGCCACTACTCTGAGATCGATCTCTGCTCGAATGCTTTGTTCCCCATGCTCGAGGAGGGCTCAATCTATGATCCAGATCTGTTGTGTGCTCTGCTGCTTTGTCAGGGGGGGCTGGAGACCAGGTATCTCATTAGCTGACTCGTCCCTCAATGCCCGATCGCCTGTCGACCCTTCTGTGGTGTCCGGACTGCTCCAGTGCTTCGAGCTGATGGCCCCATAGAAAGAGTTGATCGGTGAGAACGGTGGTAATGGAAGAGAGCTGCTTCAATATTTTTTCCCCCAGTCTGAAACGGTAATGGTGAGAGAGGAGGAGAGAGAGAACGTGGGTGGTTGAATAACTTGAATTCAAAACCCTAAATCATAAATGGAATATTATAGTAGTTACAAAATCAGAATACGCGATTTTTTTTGCTCAAAGTACAAATGTGTCATAGCTTTTCAGATTTTGTGGGACCCATTATATGGGGATTGTGTAAAATAAGTACAGATTGCCCAAATAACTCCCTACTTTTAAATCTTGTCTACCTACCCCTAATTTCACTATATTTTTGTCTAGATAAATATTTCACCCAAAAACTAATCTATTGGTATAACATAATAAGTAATATCGTCTTGAATGTATTTTGAGAATTAAAAGGCCAAAGATATTACATAAATTGTTGACAAGTCATAAAAAAAAGTTGGGTGAAATTTAAATCTAGGCAAAAATATAGTAAATTTGGGGTAGACAAGCAAGATTTAAAACCTAGTAATTATTTGGGCAATTTGTACTTACCAAATCTAAAAAAGCTTACAATTCCTATCAATTTTTGTACTTACACAATTCAACATGTAGAGAATATTTTTAAACTTACACAATCTATCGTCTCAATCGTGCCAAAAGTCACGACTAATTTAAAATGGCTACAATAAATTTTACCAAAACTTACGATTAATTGCGAAAGGTTATGATTAATTTAAAAAAAATATATGATTAATTTAAATATTTATACGATTAATTTAAAATGGCTACAATTAATTTTATAAAAAACCACGATTAATTTAAAATGGCTATGATTAATTTTACCAAAAGTTACGATTAATTGCAAATGGCTACGATTACTTTAAAAAAATATATGATTAATTTAAATATTTCTATGATTACTTTAAAATGACTATGATTAATTTTATAAAAAGTCACGATTAATTTAAAATAGCTACAATTAATAAATAAAAGCTATGATTAATTGAAAATGGCTACGATTAATTTAAAAGCTACGATTAATCGTTGGCCATTTTGTTATAACTAATTGTAGGTGATTTTGTTATAATCGTAAGCCATTTTTCTATAATTAACCGTAGGCTATTTTTCTATGATTAAAATTTTGCTATAATTAATCATAGGCCACTTTGCTATAATCATAAGTCATTTCAATATGATTACGATTAGACATTTCAATAGTAAACAATTGTATCGGGGATTTATAATCAAGAATTCATTTGATTATACTATAGTGTATATGGTGTATCAGAATTTCACTTGTGAGAATCAATTTGATTATACTATAGTTTATAGGTTTTTTCAGAAATTCATAATCGATAATCAAGTATCCATTTGATTATATTATAGTGTATGAATCAATTTGATTATACTACAGTGTATAGGTTGTTTAGGGAGATTAATTTAATTTAAATAAAATATAGAAGCATACGTAATCATATTTAAAATAGAAATAATTGTAGGCTTAGTTGAAACAAAAATAATCGTAGACTTAGTTTAAAATAATAATAATCGCATGCTTAGTTGAAACAAAAATAATCGTAGGCTGAGTCATTTCAACCCTTAAGATTATGAGCCCACTCATATTGCCTACGATTATGAAATAAATATAATGAATATAAAGTGTTAAAATATAAAGATTGTAAGCCCACTTACGATTATAAAGTCTTACAATAATCGCAAGCCTACTAAAACGTACAAATAATCGTAAGTCTTAAAATATAAAGTCATATAATAATCGTAAGTCTGTTAATCGTAGCCCTAAGATTTTAAGAATTCTATACGATTAATTTGAAAAAAATAAGAAAATATAAAACGTCAGCCTACATAAAATCGTAGTATAATAAAGAATCCATTTGATTATACTATAGTGTATAGGTTGTATCGAAATTTCAATTGTGAGAATTAATTTGATTATACTATAGTGTATATGTTGTTTCGGGAATTTATAATCAAGAATCCATTTGATTATACTATAGTGTATAGGTTGTTTCAAAAATTTATAATAAAAAAATCATTTGATTAAATTATATTTTATTAAAATTAGTTGCCAACTATTGAAATTAGTAGGTACGATTGATTAAATCAGAAATATTTAAAATTAATAGTTTACGATTGATTATAATTAGTTGCTACGATGATTAATGGATCATTATTATAATTATTCGTAGCCTTTTTGAAATCATTATTTTTCCTACGATAATTAGTTGCTACGATATAATTAATTTATAGCCTTTTTGAAATCAGTATATTTGAATCATTATTTTTCATCAATGCTACCACTAAAATTAATCGTAGACTTACGTTTCATTTTTAAAATTATTCGTAGCCTACAATCGATTAATCATAGCATAAGTTTAAAATTATGCAACACTCACAAAAAAATAGATGTTGGGTATCGTGCCTAGCCGGGGGTTCACATTCTTGGTTCTCGACCCTTGCGGTTCACCCTCACAGTTGCTCAAGCAAATAGGGCTCTCAAACTTGTTGGTTTAAGCCTTTATGGAGTCTCGGACTTTGCTTTCTTCACAGACTCGTGTCTTGCTTCTTCAGATATCAAGATCCGCAACACAAGAGAGTTAGTATAGAGTGTAGGGGCAACAGATTAAAGCAGAAAGTAAGAAACTCAAGGGACAGAAAGAAAAATAAAAGATAATGAAAATCAGAGAGTTTGAAATCGGGAAAGAGGTGTCTCAAGGACACAATGGCTCAGATCTTTCCTGTCGGGAGCACTGCGAATTCCAACGACAACAACTCAGGCCACAAAGGGGATTTCAAGTGGGATCAGTGGCTCGAAGCTCTCTATCTCACTCTCACAGGTTAGGGCTAACACTCTCTCTCAACTCACAGCCACTCAGGGATCCAAGGGTCAGGATTCCGGCCAAAGAAACAGAGAGAAAGGATTTACAGGGCTCAACACTCGGCAAGAGATTAGGGATAAGGCTTGAGAGGAGATGAAACGGCGCGAGGGTTTAATAGGGGAGGGAGAGATCAACTTTTGGTAATTTAGGGTTAGGGATATTATATATAGTAGGTTTAGGTAAAATGGGCTCACAGTTGGGCCGGATAAAATAAAAGGAATCGGGACAGAGAAATAGATAAAGAGCAATTGGGTCAATCTCCACATATCCACCTTTGGCCCATTGGTCTTTATGTCACCAAGGAAGTGCTTGCCATTAATTGGAGTTGATCATCATAGCCTTTTCACTCCTATCTATCACACATACAAGGTAAGAAAGGGAGAGAGAAATACTATGCATATTAATCTCAGTCTCAACACTAAAGATCAACCCAATTCAGCAACATATCTCAAGTCATTTACTGACTTTTCTTGAACAAGTTGCAACCTAGTATTGAACTAACAGGGTAAGAATAACCAATCATATTAAAACCAATAGCTTCACATAAGCAAATAAGGTATTCAGGTGCACAAACCAGAAATACCATCACAAGCAAGGTACAAAACAGAATTTCAACCAAGATCCATGTTCAAAGATCTTTTGCAGGCACTCAGCTTTGCAACTGGGAGACACTTAGTGCCCATGTCTGCTGGGTTGAATTCAGAAGGGATTTTATCAAGTAACACATCTCTTTTTTCCACAATCTCTCTTATAAAATGGAATCTCACATCAATGTGCTTTGTTCTATCATAGAACACAGGATTCTTGCATAATTGAATTGTAGACCGGCTATCAGAATAAATCAAAGGTTTATCATCAATAAATTTTATTTCAGACAGTACACCATTAAGCCAAATGGTTTCCTTCACAGCCTCAGTAGCAGTAATATATTCTGATTCAGTAGAGGATAAGGTAACAATACTCTGCAGTTGTGATTTCCAGCTAATACAAGCACCACATAAAGTAAACACATAGGAAGTAGTTGACTTCCTTTGATCTCTATCATTTACATAATTAGAGTCAATATATCCCACACATTTCACACCATCAGCTACCTTAGAAAAGGTCAAACCACTATTCATAGTGGATTTCAAGTATCTGAGAAGCCATTTCAATGCTTCACAGTGAGGCAACCCAGGATTAGTCATGTATCTACTCAAACAAGAAACAACATAGGCAATATTAGGTCTAGTGCTAATCATTAAACACATGACAGAACCAATGGCATTAGCATTAGGAACATCTTGCATATCATTCATTTCAGATTCATTCTTAGGAGATTGATCTTTACTTAGCACAAAATGAGATGCAAGGGGTATAGAAACAGGTTTACAATTCTCTATGTTAAAATTTTTCAACACTTGGTCCACATAAGCAGTTTGGTGCAGCACAAGTGTATGTTTCTCCTTATTTCTATCAATGTTCATGCCAAGGATCTTTCTAGCATCACCAAGATCTTTCATATCAAAGTTTGCACATAGACAGCTTTGCACATGCTTAACAGTTTTCAGACAGGGGCTAATAAAGAGCATATCATCCACATAAAGCAGCAGAAACATAGGCACTTCAGATTGCATGTAATACAAGCAATGATCAAATTTGCTTCTGATAAAGTTCATGCTTTGCATACATTTGTCAAATTTTATATTCCACTGCCGTGGGGATTATTTTAGACCATACAAAGATTTTTTAAGCAAGCAGACATGATTAGGAAATGCTTTATCAACAAAGCCCTCTGGCTGATGCATGTAAATATTATTCTCAAGTTCACCATGCTAAAAGGCAGTTGTCACATCCATTTGCTTAAGTTCCCAATCAAAATGAGCCACAAGAGCAAGCATAATTCTCACAGTTGTAAATTTGACCACAGGAGCAAATATTTCATTGTAATCAAGTTTCCTGGTTCAGTAAGAAGCAGAATTGCATATCTCTATCAATAGCAGAAGCAGAATACATTGCAGCAGGAAGCAACTCTACTCAGATCATCTGGATGATGCAGATGATGAAAGACTATGAAGTTAGTCATGATACTCTTATTCTGTACTGTGATAATATAAGTGCTATCAACATCTTAAAGAATCAAGTGCATCATTCGAGGGCCAAACATATAGACATCAGACATCACTTCATCAGAGAGCTGGTTGAAGAAGAAGTGTTAAAGATTGAACACATGAAGACAGAAAATCAACTAGCTGATTTGTTCTTCAAGGGATTAGATTCATCTCGATTTGAGAAACTCAGAGCATCTCTCAGGGTGTGCTTGGTTCAGTAAAACCAAGAAGAGGGGTATGAGTGTGTCTATTTCACACTTAGTAGGAAAGAACCATTTCTGCACAAAGGGTCTGAACATTCCCATAAAATGTTCTTCAGGATGTACATGATCAATATTCAAAATCCAGTGTACATCTTTGTCAACGGCTACTTCTGACGAGCTATCGTCATCTTTGATATTCTGGGATTTTCCTCTGGTTTCTTAGTCTAACAGAAACCTGAGCCTATTCTATGAATGGAATACTCTCTTATCAATATGTTTAGCCGTTTAGAGAGAACGTTTACTTTTCAAATTTCTAAAATAAAAAACCCTTCTCTCTCGATAAATCCTCTGAGTTTTCTCCATTATTTGCCATTATTTTTCCTGTTGATCATTCCCATCAATCACCCATATATTATCAATAGCTCTGAAATGAAAACTTGGTCGTCCCCAAGAAAGTCATAAAATCGATAATGAGGTATGGAAAGGTTACATATTCCAAACCTCAAGATCAGTTTTATGAAGATGATGAGTTTGACAGGCAGGTTCGAGGTGAATCAACATACAAGAAGCCTGTTCAGAGGGCACTTCGCGATGAATCTTCAAGTAAAGATAGAGAAGAATTGATTGAAACATTCCATGAAGACGAAGAGGAAGAAGATATGGAGACAGAAGAGCAAGAAATTTCTTTTTCTGCGAAGAAAACAAAGACCCAAAGTCTTTCAATCCAAGATCTTTTGAAGGAAGCCTCGAAGTCATACGATGTCAACAGAAAGAAGGCAAGAACAAATGAAACTGCAGTCAAGAAAACCAAGAAGACTATAGCCTCTATATTAAAGAAGATCGTCACAGTACCTGCTACCCAAGCCTTTCAGAAAGAGAAGGAATCTACTGTTGATGATCAAGTTAAACCTTCAGATGAGCCTGAACATATTGAGGAACATGTTACAGAGAAGAACACTATGAAAACATCTACTCCAGCAAGTGTTGCGCTGAAATTGCCTATTTAACCTTCTACTGCAGAAGGTGATGATGAAGAAAGAGAAGATGATATTCCATTAAGCCTGAAAATGAAAGCCATAGCTGCTGCTCTTGCGAAAGGAAAGAAAAAGGTCATTCACAGACCTTTAGTTGCTGATCCAACAGAGAAAGAAGCTGTTCAGAGTTCATTCTCTGAATCTGCTGAGAAGACTCATGTTCCACAACAGGAGAAGTTGCTTGCATCTGCTCAATATGATCCATTTGCCAAATCACCTGTCAAGAAGAAAACCCCTAGAAAGAAGGCCTCCACTGCTGTGGTGCAGTTAGTGCCCATAACTCCTATGACTCGAAGCCGAGCTTCTACCACTCCATCATCCACTCCTGTGTCTATAAAGAAAAGAAAAGCTGCTGAAATGACTGGTCCTTCCAAAAAAGCTAAGAAAGCTGTCCAGCCTAAAGATGTACCTAAAGATGTTCACTCACAATCAAGTGAACATGAGTTTGAAGCTCACAAACAGGTTGTTCGTGTTCCAGGTACCTTAAGACAAACTATATTTCGTTCGTTAAAGCATGCTGAATTGTGGGAGAGAGTGAAGCAGAGGTCAATGATCTCTGAGAAGAAAGTTGACAAGGATACACTGTTAGCAACTGGTGTGTATACCTTGTTGGAGGAAGCTGGTCTTTTAGGAACTATGCAGAAGGTGCAAGAGTTTGTGTCTAACGTTGTGTCTGAGTTCTATTGTAATCTATCCAAAGAGATTGATGATCCAGAGTCTGAAGATTTTCAGAAAGTGTTTGTTAGAGGAGAGATGCTGCAGTTTTCTCCATATTTCATTAATGAATTTCTGGGATGTGCATCTGAGGGGGGGTATAAGGAGATCGATGACTGGGGGATCGTTGCTAAGGAACTGACCCGGGGTATCTACAGCAAATGACCATCGCATCCGTAGACTATTCCAACTTCCAAGCTGACTCACAAGTATGGTGCTCTGTTCAGAATTTTGATTTACAATTGGCTACCCACGAAACACAAAGCAGCTGTGACTCAAGCTCAAGGGAAGTTTCTATATCACCTCGAAACTGGAAAGAAGTTCAATTTTGGTGAGTTTGTGTTTGGCAAGATCATCAGTAGTGCTGAATCTATAGTGGTCAAGGGACCTCTGTGCTATCCTTTACTAATCTACAACCTAATCAAGCAACAAAAGAAGAATGCCTCTTCAAAGAAAGACAAAGTTGTTCCACTCAACAAGCCTCTTGTGATCAAGGTTGCTTCTGAGATAGGAGATCCTCACCTTTGCCTCCAGTTCAAGCAGTACCTGTCATCCAAGAATGGAATGGATGATATTGTTGAAGAATCCTCTCCAAAGGGTATTGTGCTGAAGTTTCTAGAGAGAATCTTGGAGTTTCATGCTCGTCTGATTTCTGAGCATACTTCTGAGAAGATAAAGATTCAAGCAGTGATTGCTGATCTTTCATTAAGTAAAAATTTTACCTCCCCAGCAGTAAATATTCCTGAGAATATACATAACTTGCACAAGCTTGCAAATACTGCCGAAGCCGCTGCTCAGAAGAAGTCTACTCTAGTATCAAAGTAAGGAAAATCACAGTCTACAACACAAGCGAAGGAAGCCGAAGCTATTCAAGAAGAGACTGCAGAAGAGGTTCATGAAGAAGAGCAGGAGGCTGCTGAAGAAGAAGTTGATGAGGAAGAGGAAGCTGAGACCGAAGAAGAGGCTGATGAAGAGACATGAGCTGAAGATGAAGAAGAAGGTTTTGACATAGAAGGAGGATCTGAACAAGATGATGTTGATCAAGACCCTGACAAATCCGAGTAGTTGCTGATTATTACTCCTTTGCGTTTCTCGGTGGCAAATAGGGGGAGTAATGCAATATAAGTTTTTTTATGTTTGTTTTCTGTTCTACTTACCTTGCATTATGTTTTGCAAGGTATTTTGTTTTTGCTTTAATAGCTTGTAATAGCTATTTTTTTATGGAACAGATTTTTTTTCTTCCCTATATGATTCATATCTGCTAAAGAAATTGAAACTGCTATCAAAAGATAAAAATATAAAAGAAAAAAAATCAATATAGCAGAGCAGGTACAAGCTGATAAGAAAGTGAAACACAGCTGAATCATATGATGTTCTTCACAATATCCAAGTATGTTTTTAAGTACATAATCCTACAGTTCAAGAGTTGTGTTCTTTTAAAACATGGAGTTGATTTGCAACCAGATAAAGATAAATGGGGAGATTGTTAGTGTCATCTGCACTAAAGTGTTCGGGATTGTCATTATCTGATTAGATATTATGGTAATTTCAAAAGAACACAAAAGGTTTTGGTTATTCATGTTCGAATAACATGTTCTGGACATTCTGTGAACATTCCACTATCAATCTGATTGAAGATCAAGACATGTACTTAGTCATGTTCAGGAACATGATCATGTACATGGTTGTCCAGAGAGGTTACTAGAGATGTATCATGCTGGAATCAAAGAGCTGGTACTGCAGATTCAAGATGGATGTTTCAGAATAGAAGCTGCCTTGTTCGTGATGAAGATCAAGAAGGAAAGAAGAAGTTCTATTCAAGGAAGACATCTAAACTAGGAAAGTCCGATTTAATTAAGAAAATTATTTCCTTGTTGAATCCTAGTCAAAGTAGGACTTCTGATTACCTTGTTAAGGCTATAGCTGTTGTTTATAAATAGCTTGGGAATTAGACTAGATTAGATGACACGAGTTTTACGAATACACAAAAGGGCCGAAAGTCAAAAGACTTCATATTTGAAGCATATAGTATTCGGGTAGACTAGGTTTGATTGGTTAGATCATTGTGTTTCTAGTCTGTGTTTGAAACTCACTTTCATACACACTTAGAGGAGTCTCGGGAGAGATTTCCTGTGGGAACTAGAGGGATTCTAGGTTGTGAGGGGAGCTCACAATTCAGTTTAGCGAAAGAGGTTGAATTGGGATCAAGTACTCTCACATGAAAAGACACGATTCCAACAACAACAACCAACAAGAATAAGCATAGATCAAAACCACATCGATCATCTATCCCCCTAATAGAGGGATTAGCCACTAAACATGCTTAGAACAACACAAACACCATAGAAGATTGTTATTTCATAAATCAAATGCAAACAACAATAACTTCTACAATATTATATATCCTTCAAGAGTTTGGAACAAATCTCCACAAACATCCAAGAAATACATAGAAAATACAAAGGGAAACCTCCTTCGAACGTAGCTTCCGCGGATGGCTCGATGTCGGTTCTTTCTCATCTTCTCTTCTTCTTGCTTGGCTTGGTTCCCTTCTTCTTCCTCTTCTCTTTTGTGGTGGTGTTGATGGTGAAAATGGTGAGAAAGTGGTGTAGAGATTTAGTGTGTGTAGAGAAAAATGGAGATGGAGAGGTGAAGAAGATGATGTGACTGGAGTGAATGGAATGGTTCATGAATCCCAAAAGGTGATGTGAGAGATGGTAAGGGATCCATTAATGCAAAGATTTGAGGGGATTTTTGGGAGCAAAAGTCCAACTCTAGGTGATTTAGGGAATAATAACCTATAGATCTTAGCAATTAAAAAATTGCCAAAACATCCTTGATTTAAATAAATAAAACAACAGAGGGGGAATGGAAGACAAAAGAGTGAGATCGCACAGAGAACACAGGGAGAAAAACTGGACCCGAGAGAGAGAGGAAAGCACCCCGTGCGGTGGCGGGATGCGGGGGCTCAAGGTACACCGAGGAGGCGCGCGGGCGGAGCGCCGCGGGGGCGTTGGGCACCGCGGGGGCGATGTGCGCGGCGGGGGCGCGGGGTTCTCGGCATTTTGATGCCCACCCGCGCTCCCTAGCCTGCCCGCGCGGGTGCTTTTTCACATTCTTTCTTTAAAAATCTTCGAGCTTCCTATTTAACCAATCAAGCTCAATTATTCGACTTTTGCACTTGCCGCCTAATTGCCGTAAAATTCCTACTTTTATAATTAAAAGCTCAAGTTCTGCAATACTTGGCATAATCCACCATTAGAGCAATAAACACAAATAAACACATAAAATCAACACATAACGATATAAAACTTAACGCAATAAATTATTAAACATAACAAAATTATTATAATAAAACAGTACAAATAAACACTAAATAACTCCCCCACACTTAGCCTTTTGCTTGTCCTCAAGCAAACAAGAATTTAAAAACATGAATCAAGAAGGAAGAATTTGCAAATCAATCATCTATTTAGACCAAGCTTCATGGTTCCCACAAAAGCATTCATTAACCAAGAAAATGAGCATAAAATCCAATAATGCAAGATGCCCGACCTATCACGATTAAGGAAATCACATTTTGACTTGGTGTATCCAATTATATCCCCAAAAATCACTTCCAAATTTATTCACAAGAAAGCACAATACTTTCAACAAAATAAGGGGTTGCAATCATAGGACAAGGTTCATTATGTTTAATCATCGAAATTAATCGAGCTTCCTAATGTAGTTTCTCATACTCATCATGCAATCACGTGAACAGATTGACACACACATGAGAGGAGTAGAATTCGGAGTGCAATCCCATTTATTTAAATAAAATTATTGGGGTGTGGATCAAAATTCACAAGGTAAAACCATAGTGAGGCAATCCCTAGTATCCTTGCGTGGTTTCCCATACTGGTGGTTGAATAAATTAACTAGAGAAGTAGAGATCCTTATTGCCCCCTTTTCAAATCATTTTCTTCTTTTTCACCCCTTTTTTATATATATAAATACAAAAATATACATTAAGAAAGATTACGGGGATTATTTTCAAGAACAAGGCTAAAAATGCATCTTAATCATTCAAGGCAAAGACTCTCAACAAAATTATCAATTATGCACACCTTTAAGGATGATTCATGCTCACGAGTGAAACCATGATAACTTTTCATTTGCATGATTGATTCGAAAATAATTCCTTGAAGATTCATCTTCCAATTTTCAAATTTGACAATTAGACAAAAACATCATGCTAAGCAAGGGGATAACAAAATACACAACATAATTAAGATGATAAAATGAAAACAATACAATCAAAATAAATGCAACATAATATCACAAAAAACCAACAACTAAAAACATAGTCCAACAATACAAAATCCAACATAACTAAAACCAAAACGTACTACAAAAACAAGCCTCATGACTACTCCCCCACACTTAAAAAATGCATTGTCCTCAATGTATGAAAAATGAATGTAAGCACAAGATAGAAGGGAGTAGAGAACATCACAATTTTGTAGAAAACTGGCAACGTGCGCGAGCTCCTACAAAACAACACTAGGAAACACCAACAAAAAATACGAACAATATATCACAAAAACAACGTACACGAACACGAGACATTTAAAACACGAACTATATAAAAGAAACTTTACTACTCCAGTGGTGGATAAGGTGGTGGATTCTGTGGCGTGAAAGATGATGCAAGAGTCCATACATCCTAGCTCGCTTGGAGGGCTTGAATTTGCTCGTCGTGTCGGTCTACTCGAGAGTAGAGGCCCCGAACATCTTGATGCACTGCAGCGAGCTCATCGTGTATGGATTGGAAAGAGGCATCAATCCTCTCTTGCTGCTGCACCATGCGGGCATTATGCTCTTACCAATAGGCCGACATAGAATCCTGGACTTGATTGCCAAAGGTGCTTATGGTATCGGTAATGGATTGCTAGAATTGACCCATTGTAATGTCCATATAGCCTTGAAATGAGCCCCAGTCATTGACAGGCATGTGGTACCCTTGATGGCCTGCATGTCCTCCTTGTTGCCCTCCGGCGTCATGCTCTTCCTCGTTGCCCTCTTCATTGGGCTCTTATGGTGCCGACGAGGAACCTCCTGTTAGCTCCATGGTGCTGCGCTGGATTTACTTTAATGTGCCGACGTAAGTCCTCTTGGCATGAGTATGCACCTGTCGCTCATTGTAAATCACTTCGGCTCACTTGAGCTCCCCTTTGTCGATTGTGGGGGCGTCGAGCCTCCGGTAGCCAGTGGGAGCTGGGGCATCTTCATCAAGTGCTCCAATTTTGAAACAAAGGGCGGAGATGAATGCACAGAAGGAAGGGTGCTGGTTCTTTCGCATGATTGCGTCCTTGATAGTGCTCAAAATGAAGGTGGATGGGCACACTTTCCTACCTTCCTTTGCACACCAAAGTAGAAAGACTTCCGTCGAGTTCATCTTGTTTGCTTGCTCCTTGCCCGAAATGTTATACGCCAAGAACTTATGAACAATTGACAAGGCTGGATCCTCAATGAATTTGCTCGGAATTCCTTTCGTATTCCAATTCCGGAACCCCGAAATATCATGCCATGCATCCCCAGCATTGAAATCAGATGGCATAATCTTGATCCCCACAGTTGGAAAATCAAAGTAATCTCGCAGTTCAGCCAAGGTGATGTTATATTGCATATCAAACATCCGAAAGGTACAACTCTTTTCCTCCTCCTCATCATGTTGAAACGACACTAAGAATTCAAGCACGACATTATCGTAAGTATAATATTGCATCCTAGCAAAGGTTTGCAAATTCAACACCTTAAGATACTTCATAATTTGCCCTTCTAAATTCAACTCTCGCATCAACTTCCAATCAATATAGCGAGGACAAGATATCTCATGGCTACGGAGAGTGAGGTAACGGTTACCTTCATTTGGTATAGTGATGAAGAATGGAGCTCCATATTGTTAGCGGAGGTCCGTCACCATTGTCGTGGAGCTCATGGGTTCCGTTCCTTTGCCCTTGTCCGTGCTCTTCTCATGGGGGGTGTTCTTGCTCGTGGCTTTGGTCTTGTCCTTGCCTTTCCCTCCAAGGATTTTAGGCAATTTCATTTTGGGAGCCATGGTGAAGATTATAGAAATTTGCAGCAGCAAGGAGGGGAGGTAGGAGGTGAGTGCGGCGGCGCTTATGGAGAGAGAGCGAAAGAATTTGACAAAATTTTACTGGGGAAGTTTGCTGTGAATGTGTGCAGAATTGGGAGTGGAAATTGGGAAAAATGGAAGAGGAGCGGCGCGAATGTTGGAATTAAGGATTTGGAGTAAGTGGGTCTATTTATAGTGGGAGGAAAAATTACTGTGATTGGAAGAAGGTGGCGCCGCAGGGGCGAGGCTAGGGAGCGAAGGGGCGCCGCGGGGCTGGTTGGGAAGCGCCGCGGGGGCAGCTGGGGAGCGCTGCTAGGGAGCCCTGCGGGGGCAGCTGGCGCCGCGGGGGCAGGGCGTGCGGCGGGGGTGAGGCGCGGTGCGCCGCGGGGGCACGCGGACGCCGCGGGACTATGCTGGGGAGCGCCACGGGGCGGCCTAGTGCGGCGGCGCTGTGGAGCTCTCAGCGTTTCAGTAGCCGGTCCGCGCAGTGTAGCCCTCCCGCACGGTGCAATTTCCGCACTTAGTCCATTTTCTCCAATTGTTGCTCTATATCCTCCACCCCTGTAGAAATCATTCAACTATTAAAATTTTTTAACAACTAAAAATGCATCAAACAGATGGAAATAAGGTACATGAAAAGAAAATAAGACAATAAAAATCATGGTTTGCCTCTCATGCAGCGCTCATTTTAATGTCTCGAGCTAGATGAAGTCTTTAGAGAATTAATTTGAATTGACGAGCTTCAACTCCTCGACATCAGCTTCATGAGAAAATCTTTCAAAATACGGCTTGACTCGGTGACCATTCACTTGGAATGTGATATTGGTTCCCAGATTTTTCAACGTGACAACTCCATAGGGGAACACTTCTTCAATGATGAACGGGCCACTCCAACGTGACTTGAGTTTCCCGGGAAAAAGCCGCAAGCGAGTGTTGAAAAGGAGAACCTTCATTCCTGGGATGAGCTCCTTCTTGACAATGCGTCTATCGTGAAGCCTCTTCACTTTATCCTTGTAGATCTTCGCATTGTCGTAAGCCTCATTTCTCAACTCATCAAGTTCGGTCAATTGCAAGGCTCGTTCCTTTCCTGTACAAGTTAAATCAAAATTTACCACCTTTAGGGCTCAATAGGCCTTGTGCTCGATCTCAACGGGGAGGTGGCATGCTTTCCCATACACGAGGCGGTAAGGGCTCATCCCTAGAATAGTCTTGTAAGCCGTCCGGTATGCCCAAAGAGCATCCGTTAGCTTTGTAGACCAATCTTTCCTCGTCACATTCACGGTCTTCTTCAAAATGTTTTGAATTTGCTTGTTGCTCGTCTCCACTTGACCGGAAGTTTGAGGATGATAGGGAGTAGCTACCTTGTGAGTCACTCCATTCTTCTTCATCAATCTTTCGAAGAGCTTGTTGGTGAAGTACGTTCCACCTTCGCTTATGATTGCTCGAGGAAATCCAAACCTACTCAAAATGTGCTCCTGCACAAACTTAATAACCACATTAGCATCACAAGATCTAGTGGGGATAGCCTCAACCCACTTAGACACATAATCAACGGCTAATAGGATATATTCAAAACCAAATGAATTAGGAAATGGTCCAATGAAATCAATACCCCAAACATCAAAAATTTCAACAACAAGATTGATATTTAGAGGCATTTCATTTCTTCTCTCAATCTTTCCAAGTCTTTGGCATTTATCACATGAAATGGAATAGACATGAGCATCTTTAAAGATGGAAGGCCAATACAAACCGGATTGCAGGATCTTTCTAGCCGTCTTTTGCCCTCCAAAGTGGCCACCACAATGAGAGGAATGGCAAAAGGATAGAACATCGGCTTGCTCCTCCTCTGGAACACATTTTCGAATCACCTCCTCCTTTCCCAAATGGAAAAGGTAGGGATCGTCCCAAAAGTAGTACCTACACATTACCAAGAATCTTTTCCTTTCTTGAAAAGAGAGGTTAGGTCTCATTTTATCACAAGCAAGATAGTTGACAATGTCGGCATACCAAGGAGAGGAATTAAGCTCAAAAGCATGCTCATATGGAAACGTGTCACAATCAACTCATTTTTCATGCAATAATTCAAAATTTTCATCAACGGGGAGGTTAGAAAGATGATCCACTACCACATTTTGACATCTCTTCCTATCCTTGATTTCAACATCAAATTCTTACACAAGCAAAATCCACCTAATGAATCTAGGTTTAGCTTGGGGCTTGGTCAACAAATGCCTTAGAGCCGCATGATCACTATGCACAATAACTTTAGAACCTAAGATGTAGGATCTAAATTTATCCAAGGAAAATACAACGGCAAGCAATTATTTTTCGGTAGTGGTGTAATTTACTTGAGTATTATTCAATGTGAGGCTAGCATAGTAAATTACACGTAGAATTTTATCAATTCGTTGACCCAAAATAGTGCCCACGGCGGAATTTGATGCATAGTAAAGGTCTTTTCCTCCTTGGTTGTAATGGGGCTCGGGTTCATGAGGTAGGATATTTTTGGCTAAAGTGGCTAAGTAAAGATGGAATAATGCAAGTATAAGCACGAATATCTCTGAGGAGTACGGCGGCAGCTAGATTTTTTTCAAACTAATATGGGGCTTATTCCAAAGTGTGAGCACCTTGAGTTTTGCTCTTCTTCACATCCTACTCCTCAATCTTTTCTCTTTTTTTTTTCTTTTCTTTCTGAAGCTGTGCTTCTTTATTCAAAAATTTATATTTTTTCTTTCTTTCTTTTTCGGAGGAGCAGGATGTGAGTATTCATGTTTCTTCTTTTATCTCTAGCCCTCAATTTATTCAATAGTGCAGCTCAAACAATAATTCATACAATACTTGCATGTTTCCAAGGACAAAAGCATGCCAAACAAAGGCTAAGGCTCATTTATAGTGGTTGTAATCAACAAAGTTAGATCTTTTAGGCTCAAATTGGCTCACTAATTAGCAACGTACGGGCAGGGTATTTTCTCTGGGCCAGTAGCTCGGGTATCCCTAAATGCCTTAATCACTTTTGTGCATGAAATCAGAGGTGACACAAGGTGGCAGCAAAGCAATTCAAGCATCAAATAACATAGTCAGACAACACTCATCAAGAAAAAAAAAACTTTGAGCTCTCATTTATGCATGCTCATAAGCTCAAGAACTCACAATTTTGTAGGCTGGAAAAGTTTTGATTGAAAGCATAACTCATCATTCAAGACTTTATCCAAAACATGGCATATTCCATTCACAAAAAATCAAACTCTCATCCAGTCAAACCCATCACAGCCCAAACTCCTCACTCTCATCAATTCAAGCAATCACTCAGTCAATTTTCCAGCAAAATCACAATCAAACGACTCAAATAAAACATATATTTGTTTGTTTTTTTTATAAACAGAAACCACTAAGACACTCCCCACACTTGAAAGACACAGGGTCCTTACTGTGAGAAAGGGAGAAACGAAGACTCAAGAACACACAAATAAAAACAAAACATGCATAAACAACCCAAAAAATGAAAAGCGAATTAAAGGAAGGGGGAAGAGAGGACTAACTCTGGTCTGCCAGGTGGCAGATCACTTGCTCCATTACATCAAGGCAGCCATCAATTGCTTCCAGTCATTGGCTGAGACTGGCCTCAATCCGGGCAGTAGCAGTCGTGATCAAAGTCTCTATCACAGGGAGGAGGAAGGTTGCAATGTTACCTACAGAAGCAGAGGGACTCGGGCCTTCGATGCCTGGTCGAGTCAGCTGGTATTGCCCTTGGGCATTCACAAATAATAGTTTCATGGCAGCATAATCATCAAGGCGAAATAGAGTAGCAGGCAAAGGCTCGGGATCAGACAGAGGAATATGAAGCTGTTCGGCCAGTAAAGTCACAAAGCAACCAAGTAGGGCTCGACAGAGTGAGTGATTAGCACTGAAGTGCCACTGTCGATCCAGCCAATACCCAAAATTGACCTTGGTCCCAGAAAAAAAACAATCAAGCAGAAATAACTCTTGCACAATAACCACATTTATCATATCCAAACGACCAAACACATTTGCGGCTAAAAATCTATGACATAGCCTAAGTGCATCATCCTTCAAGTGAGCTCCTTTAGAGGAGCGAGAGTTATAGCATTCATCAATAGACAGGTTCACCCAAATTTTATTAGCAATTTTGGAAAAGGCAGAGGGCATTTCATAAAGTGAAGACTTGTAGGTCTCGTCCAGCACCGATTCATCAGATTCAAAACCAACAACAATATTTAGATTTGTCACGAACATGTGGAATTTCCTACCACCCAAAGAAAACACAATAACATGCTTATCCTCGAACCTCCTCGAGGCATCAAAATCATACGAAGATAAAAACTCAAGCATAAGAGCACGATGAACAGGAGCGGACACATCAAGCAATCTAGACCATCCTATGCCAGCAAACAACTCCCTAATCCTATCATTCACACCAAGCACGGAAATGTGATCCCAATCAAAAAGGCGCGCACCGACGAGAACACGGTGAGTGTTCGCTTCGGTGCGGCACTGTATCTCAGTCGGCAGCAGAAAAGCCGGTAGTGCAGAACTCATAGAAGCCTTCGGAGCCTTGCCTTTTGTCCCCTTCTTCGAGGGCTTGGTCGGGAGTGGTGGTCGAGTCTGGTCTGAAGACGGTGTCGGAGGCGGTTGGTCCCCTTCGTCGATTAGAGCTTGCGGCGGCGAGACAGAGGGCAGAGGGCTCGCGTGTGATGTCGAGATAGCCGGTGAAGGTAGTGGTGAAGGAGGAGTAGCGGTCTGCGGTGGTGAGACGGCGATGGAGGGTCGGCTCCTCTTGGCGGTGGCGGAAGGGTCACCGACGGTCTGGCGCTTCGAGCGGCGGAGGAAGCGCGGTGGTTGGTTGAGTTCAGGAAGGGCGTCGGTCGGAGACGGTGGAGGCGTAGCGATCGGTGTTTGTGGAGGTGGTGAGACCGGAGGCGGCGAGGCGACTCGTTGTAGTGGCTCCTCAGTAGTAGTCGGAGGTAAAGATGCCTGGATGGAGACGAGGGTGGCCTTGTGCTTGGTGGTCAAGGTACGCTTCTTCCCCATGGTGGTCGATGGCGGAGGTGATCGGAGTAGTGGGCGGAGTTCCGGCGGTTGTGGAGAAGACGGGAATACGAACGGGCGATGTAACTTCTGCAAAAAGAAGTAATAGTTTAAAAGAGGGTGAAATTGACTTAAGTCATGGGGTGAAATCAGAATTGGGGGTTAGGGTTTTATGTGAGAAATCCCCAATTAACTTATAGGATTTTGCACTTAAGTCCCTACAGAAAAGAAATCTAATAATCCCCCACACTTGGAAGTTTTGATCAACCTCAAAGTCGCCCCCTGTTTTTCTTTGTGTTTATTTTTGTTTTTTTTAAAAATAAAAATAGAAAAATAAGAAATAAAACGAATAAAAGAAAAAGAAATCGGGTTGCCTCCAGAAAAGCGCCCTTAGTTAACGTCGGAGGCTCGACGGAGTGGTGCGGCTAGTTGTGGATCATCGGGGTCGCAAGATCAACCCCATCAAAACTTGCAAATGTAGTCTCGGCACAATACGACTTGAGCAATTGGCCGTTTACTTTCAACAATTTCTGAGTATCCAGACTGCGAATCTCCACAGCACCGTGTGGACTGATACTTACGACCTCAAATAGTCCCATCCAGCGGGACTTGAGTTTACCGGGCATGAGACGGAGGTGAGCATTGAAAAACAACACTTTCTGACCGATCTCAAAAGTTTTCCTCCGGATATATTTGTCGTGCAATAGCTTGGTACGATCCTTGTAGGAGCTGGCACTGTCATATGCTTCCAAACGGATTTTCTAGAGCTCTTGCAACTGATAGCGTCGCTCATGGCTGACTAGTCGAGGATCCAAATTGCATTATTTCACAGCCCAAAAAGCTCGATGTTCCAGCTCCACTGGAAGGTGGCATTATTTCCCAAAAATCAGACGATAAGGAGACATCCCGATAGGCGTTTTGAAAGCCGTGCGGTAAGCCCATGCTGCATCATCTAGCCGCAGACTCCAGTCCTTGCGGTGTGGGCATACGATTTTCTCCAGAATGTTTTTGATCTCACGATTAGACACTTCAGCCTGGCCATTGGACTGCGGGTGGTATGCTGTGGCGACTCGATGGGTGACTTCATACTTCTTGAAAAGAGCTTCTAAGGTTCAGTTGTAAAAGTGCGTGCCTTGGTCACTGATGATAGCTCGAGGTACACCAAAGCGTTGAAAAATTTGCACCTTGAGGAATTTGGCAACGACCTTAGAATCATTGGTCTGGGTTGCTTTGACTTCAACCCACTTGGAAATGTAGTCGACGGCTAACAAGATGTAGAAGTTGCCGAAAGAACTTGGAAACGGGCCCATGAAATCCATGCCCCAAACATCGAAGATCTCGCAGATTTAGATTGGAACTTGAGGCATCTCATTCTTCGAAGAAATGTAACCGAGGCGTTGGCAACAATCATAGTTCTTGCAAAAGAAGTAGGCGTCTTTGAAGATCGTCTCCTAATAAAAACCATAGTCTAAGACCTTGCGGGCTGTTCTCCTCGGCCCAAAGTGACCGCCACATGCGTGGGCATGACAGAAACTCAGGATAGATTGAATCCATTCCTCAGGAATACATCGTCGAATAACTTGATCGGCACAAGTTTTCCACAAATATGGCTCGTCCCAGATGAAATACTTTGCTTGACTCTTCAATTTGTTCTTTTTGGCAAATTCAATACCTTTGGAAAAAATTCCAGTGGTGAGAAAATTTACCAAATCAGCATACCAGGGTGCCCTTTCCGCAGCTGCAAGTAGAAGCTCATCTGGAAAATTGTCTGGTATGGGCATACCGTCGGATTCTATCAACAACCTATTCAAATGGTCTTGTAGAAGGAGAATCCAACGAATTAGCCGTGGTTAAGACTCCTTTTTGGACAGTAGATACTTGAGGGCAGCATGATCAGTGTACACCACAACCTTGGATCCGACAAGATAGGATCAAAATTTCTCACAAGCAAAAACCACGGCTAGAGGTTCTTTTTCAGTCGTTGTGTAGTTGCATTGAGCCAGGTTGAGAGTCTTCGAAGCATAGTAAATGACATGACTCTGCTTCTCAATCTTTTGCCCGAGGACATATCCAATGGCATAGTCACTTGCGTCGCACATGAGTTCAAACGGGAGTCCCCACTGTGGTGGCTGAATTATCGGTGCAGAGGTCAGTTTCTCTTTCAACAAATCAAAAGCTTCCTTACACTTATCATCAAAGATGAAAGGGGCGTCTTTCTGCAGCAGCTTAGTCATTGGTTGCGCCATCTTCGAGAAATCTTGAATGAATCGACGGTAGAAGCCGGCATGGCCAAGGAAGGCTCGAATTTCTTTCTCAGTGGATGGATACGGTAGCTTTGTGATCAAGTTAATTTTTTCTCTATCAAATTCAATGCCTTTTGCAGATATGACGTGCCCAAGCACAATTCCTTGCTTCACCATAAAGTGACATTTCTCAAAATTCAACACCAAGTCCGTTTCTACACATCGTTGGAGGACCTTGTCGAGGTGCTCCAAGCACTGCTCAAACGAATCACCATGCACTGTAAAATCATCCATAAAGATTTCAATACAGCTCTCTATCAAGTCAGAAAAGATAGTCATCATACACCGTTGGAAAGTGCCCGGGGCATTGCACAATCCAAAGGGCATCTTTCGGCAAGCAAACGTCCCAAATGGACAAGTAAAGGTCATCCTTTCCTGATCTTCTTGGGCCACAAAAATCTGAAAATAGCCTGAGTAGCCGTCGAGGAAGCAAAAATAGGATTTTTCAGCCAATCTTTCGAGCATCTCATCAATAAAGGACAGTGGGAAGTGGTCTTTGCGTGTAGCATCATTAAGCTTCCGGAAATCGATGCACATCCTCCAACCTGTTTACAATCTCATTGGGATCAACTCATTATTGTCGTTCTTCACGAGTTGGAAACCTGACTTCTTCGGAACCACGTGCACTGGGCTAACCCAGACACTGTCAGAAATTGGGTAGATGATTCCCAATTGGAGCAGCTTCAGAATCTCCTTCAATACTAATTCTTTCATCACCGGGTTGAGCTTCCTCTGAGGGTCTTGTGATGGCTTATGATTTTCTTCAAGGAATATGCGGTGCATGCAGATGTCGGGTCTGATCCCCTTTATGTTAGCGAGGGTCTAACTGATGGCGCCTTTGTGTTTTTTTCAAAATTGCAACCACTTGTGTTTCCTGTTCTGCGGTGAGGTCTTTACTGACGATGACGAGCAGTGTATTTCCTTCCCCCAGGTAAGCATATTTCAAGTGCTCGGGAAGGACCTTCAGTTCTAGAGCAGGAGCTTTCACATGAGATGGTAATATGGGCTCCATATTGGTCGGCAAGGGCAAACGACCTGCCAAATTTCTGGCAAAAAACTCTTCGGCTGCATACAGCTGCTGTATTATCTCTCGGATTTCTTTCTCTTCTTCCGAATCTGAAATGTGTTTGGTCATTCCTCCAAAGAGTACTTGTTCTAATTTGTCATCCCTGAAATTGTACTCAACAAAATCATCAATAATGGAATCAATGGTATCAACCATATAAAGAGCCTCAGGATCTTCCACATGCTTCATTGCCTCGAATATATTAAATATGACAACATCCCCATCAAATTCGAAACTTAGCATTCCTTTATCAACATCAATCTTTGTTCATGTAGTTTTCATGAAAGGGCGGCCTAACAGAATCAAGGATCTATGTGCAGACAATGAATCATCCATGTCAACGATGTAGAAATCAACAAGAAAAATCAGCTCATTCACCTTAACTAAGACATCCTCTACCACACCTCTAGGGTATGCATTGGACCTATCAGCTAATTGAATGATGACTCGAGTATCTTTCATAGGACCCAACTGTAATTCCTTGTAAATAGAAAGAGGCATGACATTGATGGACGCTCTTAAGTCTAACATGACTTTCTCTACCTTTTTGCTCCCAATGATGCAAAGGATAGTGAACATACCTGGGTCTTAACACTTTTGAGGTAATTTCCTTTGAATAACGGCTGAGACATTTTCTCCTACCTTGATTTTTGCATCATTTCCATATCTTATCTTCTTCGCACATAGTTCTTTCAAGAACTTTGCGTATCTAGGGACTTGCTTGATGGCATCGATCAAAGGTAGGTTGATCTCGACTTTCTTGAAGAGCTCGAATATCTCCTTCTCATCTTCCTCTTTCTTGTGCCTCGCTAACCTAGAAGAAAAAGGAGCTGCATTAATAGGGTTAGGAGTTTTAGACAAAATCCGTACCTCACTAGGAGCAGGTTGTGTGCCCTTCGTATCGGGTCTGTCTTCAACTTCTGCAGTTTCTCCACACGACGTGGGGTTGCGCTTCTGTTCCTCAACCGCTACTAACTCTTTTCCACTCCGAAGAGTCACAGCACTGACGTTTCCTCTCGGGTTCTGCTCGGCTTGAGATGGTAATTTCCCGGTATGCCCTTGCAGCTTGTTCAATTGGGTGGCAAGCTGGGTGATCTGTGTGCCCATACTGCCCAAGGCTGCTTGCGTCTCCTGCTGAAAAGCCTTTTGGCTCTGTGCCAGGCTACTCACTAGGTTGGTGCTTTACTCCAGACTCTTCATGATCTCACTCATAGATGGTGTGGAACGGTCTGTTTGGGCATACGGCTCACCTCTTGGGGGTCTCACGGCAAATCTTCTACTGCTGGTTGGTCTCTGATAGGACGTATTTTACTTGTTATTATCACTACTTTTTGGTGCCTTTTCTCCTTATTGTTTACCCTATATTTGTGTATTTTGGTGCTTTGATATGTTGTTAAGTTGTGTAGGGATATGGTACAAAAATGGAGAAAAGAGGCAGGTTTTTGGTGCAAGAAAAGATCTAAGTGAAGGAGAAGGGAGAATTTCGAGCGGATCAAGCTGAAAGGGCATGCAGCTAGATGATCGAAGCAAGTTTCTGGAGGCCCAGTCCACTACACGTTTTGGGCTTGCTGAGCCCAACTCTCGGCCCACGCGCGAACCTGGACGCGGAAATCCCTCTCCACCGCCTTTAGGAATATTTTGAATGGAATTTACCTAGATTAAGATTTTATTTCCTAATAGAGACTCTATCCTTTATGGATTGTACATATATATTAGGTATCTAGTTTATTCTATCAGGACAGACGTTCCAGACTAGAAACGAAGCCAGAAAACGATTCTCATCCAGTTTTATTTTCGTCTTCTTTTCGATATCCTCATCGCGCAAATATAAAATTTCTTATTACTCGATTTCAGCATGCAAAGTAGCTAATTTATTCGTATTCTGGTGACGACGACGAAGCTCCACTTATATAACTGTGAGATCTAATTGTTTGTTCATAATTAATTGATGCATGTATCTGTTATTCTTGTATTTCGAGTTGTTAATTATTCTAAGTCTATCGAATAGTTGCAAATATTTGGTAGGTTGTGAATAATTACTAGCCAAATAAATCGGCCATACGTAATCGTGGTTTAGGTTTAATAAGTGGTAAAACGGTTGCTCAAAGACTAGGGGAATAACAGAGTTAATTTTACAGTCCTGCGTCAGAGTCTGTAAGTTAAGAATCGGGTCTTTCTTGTGCTTATTGCTTTCGGTTCATTAAACTTAAAAAGCATCTCTTACAGTTGTCAATCGATTAGGGAATAACTAATGAAACGTCTTCTTAATTATCGAAACAGTATGGAGAAATTAGGTTATGTCAGAAGCGTCTTCGATGACTATAACTGATTTGCATGGTTTGATTAATTAATTCTTGCATCTGTGATCGGTATTATAAGTGGAGTGGAGTTTGTTGGATCCGGAATACCCTTTTGTCATTGATTTAAATCAGTTTGTTTGCATAAATATTTTCTTTAGTTGGTCATTTAATTCTTCAATTTATTTTGTTATAAAATTCACACAAAACCCCTTTCTAGAAGTTTGGGCATGCAGACTGAAAGTCAAGAGTAATTCTCGTCGGTCCCTTGGGAGATGATCCTGCTCGCCACTGTACTCTACAGTGTAGGCTTGCCGACGAAAGTTGAAACATTTATTTTTGGTGAAAAACGACGCACCAGTCTCCTGGTTGTCTCCAACGGAAATTTGGATGATCTCTCCAACCTGGATTGTAGGTGTTTGAGTACGGATCATTATTCCGCTTCCTCCTAAAATTATCTCCTCGCGGGGCATCATAATTCATTCCTCTGAAAGCATCTTGTTGTGCATCGCCCGATCCATAACAAGCTTGTTCAGTGGAGTGCTCATGCAAATTGGGACATTCATCAGTGAAATGTCCGTTCTCGGAACAAACTCCGCAGCGGTTTGGCCTTGTGTGCACCACAGCAAGGCCTCGGACCAGAGAAGTAAGAGCATCTATCTTTTCATTCACTCCCGCTTCTTCGGCTCGGTCGAGTACCCTTACAGATCGGTGTCTGCTGTCGTCATCTTTTTCGTATTGCTATCCTTCAGAAGCCATGTCTATGATGAGTTGCTCGGCCTCACCGAGGGTTTTGTTGGTAAGGATCCCCCGCTGGCAGCATCGACGATTTTCCTATCAAAAGAAGACATGCCACGGTAAAAGTAATTAGTCAGAAGCTAATAATCAGTGAATCCATGGTCCGGGCATTTGCGGCACAGTTGTTGAAATCTCTCCCAGTATTCAGCTAAGCTTTCATTCGATTTTTGTTTGATGCTGCTGATAGCCATTCTCAGATTGGCAGCTCGAGTCTCAGAAAAGAACTTTCGCAGGAACTGTCCTTCTAATTCCGCCCATGTGGTAATGGATTCTGGTGGCAAATCAAACAACCAATCTCTGGTCTTTCCTTGCAAGGTATGAGAAAAAGTGAGTAACCTTAGGTTATTAGCAGTAAAACCTGTAGGCCTTAAAGTCGAGCACGCGAGATCAAATTCAGACAAGTGTTTGTGTGCACTCTCTTCTGGCAGATCACCAAACTTCGGTAACACTTGGATGAATGCAGGTCAGATCTCTGCATTGTTAGCAATCGGGGGCAGTACGATGCAGATGGGTCTGTTGCTCCGAAGGCGACCGAGTTCCCTAATGAGACGCTCTTGTTCAGGCTCAGGATCAGCCACGTTGGTATTGAGGAGGGCTCGTCCTGCGGCAAGGTCTTGCAGGTTCGGTAGATTTTTATTATTGGCCATTTCGAAAAGTTGATCAATACCAAGAGTGCTTCGTTCAGATTCGAGAGTCCCCTTAGACTCCTTAACAGCCCTCCTCAATCGGTGTAACATTCTCGCTGGCTCTGGATCAAACATTAAATCTTTTTCTGCAGAGGAACGGGTCATGTACCAGAAAAATTAAAAATAAAACGAAGTAAATAACAAACTGAAAATTTCGAGTAATCACTGCTTTTAGAACTGATCCCCGGCAACGGCGCCAAAATTTGGTGCGTCATTTTTCACCAAAAAAAAAATGTCCCGACTTCCGTCGGTAAGCCCTTACTGCAGAGTACAATGATGAGCGAGATCGTCTCCCAAGGGACCAGCGAGAATTACTCTCTACTTCCAATCTGTATGACCAAACTTTCAAGGGGTTTTTCGTGTATTGTATGGAATAAAATAATGAAATTTATTATAAATAACTAATGAAATAATTAAGCAGAGAAAACGTGTTTTAAATCAATAAAGAAAGGTATTCCGGATCCAACAAACTCCACTCCACTTATAAAGACCGATCACAGATGCAAGAATTAATTAATCAAACCATGCAAATCAGTTATAGTCATTGAAGACGCTTCTAACATGACCTAATCTCTCCATACGGTTTCGATAATTAAGAAGACGATTCATCAATTATTCTCTAATCGGTTGACAACTGTAAGAGACGCTCTTTAAGTTTAATAAACCAAAAGCAATGAACACAAGAGAGACCCGATTCTTAATCTTACAGACTCTTCAGACGCAGGACTATAAAATTAACTGTGTTATTCCCCTAGTTTGAGCAACCGTTTTGCCACTATTTAAACCTAATCCACAATTACGTATGAATGATCTAACTGGCTTGTAATTACTCTCAACCTACTGAATATTTGCAACTATTTAATAGACTTAGAATAATTATCAATTCGAAATCCAAGAACAACAGGTACATGCATTAATTAATTATGAACGAATACATTAGATCTCACAGTTTGTATAAGCGGAGCTTCGTCATCGTCACCGGAATAAAAGTAGATTAGCTAACTTGCATGCTTGAATCGAGCAACAGAAATATTTTGAAGCCAAGTACTGATTCAAAAGAAGAAAAGAAGAATCTGAATTAAAACTTGTTTGAGCTGCTGCGTTTCTTGCGCTTAATGTCTGCCTCCCTCCAATTAAAACTAGAATCCTAATATATATCTACAAACCATAAAAAGATAGAGTTCTAATAGGAAATAAAATCCTAATCTAGATAAGTATAGTAATTCCCATGCAAAAGACTCCTAGAGGCGGTTTAGAGGTGTATTTCCGCGCCCAAGTCCAAACTTGGGCCGAGAATTAGCTTTAGCAAGCCCCAAACGCGTATCCAGTCCAGCTTCTAGAATTTCTGCTCTGGTTTTCCAGCTGCAAGGCCTTTCGGCCTGATCTGCTCAGACTCGAAATTGGCTCTATGTTTTCCTTAGCTCTTTTTGCACCAAAAACATGCCATTTTCTCCATCTTTGAAACATATCCCTACACCACTCAACAAACACATCATTCCACCAATATCCACAAATATAGGGCAATTAATTAAGAGAAAATGCATCAAAAGATAGTAATAAAAACAAGTAAAAGTCGACCTATCAATCACACATTATTTCAAAAGGTAAAGACCAATTAGGGGGGATAACAATGGGTGCGGTGATCAATTTCTCCTTAAGAGTGTTAAAAGCATGCAAGCATTTTTCATCAAACTCAAAAGGAACATCTTGAGCAAGTAAATGACATAGAGGTTGGCTAATCTTGGAGAAGTCTTTAATAAACCGACGGTAAAAACCGGCATGGCCTAGAAAACTTCTAACACCTTTCACATTAACGGGTGGAGGCAATTTTTCAATCACATCCACCTTAGCCTTGTCTACACTCATTCCTTCCTTAGAAACAACGTGCCCAAGGACTATGCCACTAGTAACCATGAAATGACTCTTTTCCCAACTAAGAGTAAGGCTACTTTCTATACATCTCTTCACAAGTTCTAACTTCTCTAAGCAATCGGAAAATAAAGATCCAAAGACTGAAAAGTCATCCATGAATACCTCAATGAAATCTCCAATCATTTTGGAGAAGATAGAGAACATGCACCTTTGAAACGTGCCCGGTGCATTGCATAGTCCAAATGGCATTCTTCGACACACAAATGTGCCAAAGGGGCACGTAAATATGGTCTTGGCTTGGTCCTTCGGCGCTATGGCCACCTGAAAATAACCTGATAAACCATCAAGAAAACAATAAAAACTATGACCGGTAACTTTATCAAGTATTTGATCAATGAAAGGAAGAGGAAAGTGGTCTTTTCTAGTGGCGGCATTGAGCTTTCGGTAGTCAATGCACATTCTCCACCCGGTGGTGATTCGAGTAGCCACATGTTCTCCTTTGTCATTTTCCACCACCGTGATCTCTCCTTTCTTTGGCACCACATAGACCGGGCTCGCCCATTCACTATCGGCTATGGGATAGATGATCCCTTCAGCTAGGAGCTTAAGAATATCCTTCTTTACGACTTCCATCAACACGGGGTTGAGCCTCCTTTGTCCTTCACAAACCGGCTTAGCCCCTTCCTCAAGAATGATGCGATGGATGCACGTTGAGGAGCTAATGCCTTTGATGTCGGAAAGATTCCACCTAATGGCTTGTTTGTTCCTCTTTAGTACGGCTACTGAGAGGTCTTCTTCATCTTTTTCAAGCCCGGAAAAAATGATCACGGGCTTCTTCTCTTCTTCATCAAGATAGACATATTTTAGATAAGATGGGAGCTCCTTGAGCTCAAGCTTAAGAGTAGGCTTCACTTCCTCTTCGGTTGAGGCCATCATTTCCATTAGGCTCATGCATTCTCCTAGCAAAATCTCCATCTCTTCAGTATTCAATTCGTCTCCCCCACACTTGAGGTAAGCTTCTTCCATAGCAAGATCCTCAGACAAGGCTTCACTCCTCCAATAGGAGCCTATTTCCTGCAAGAAAACCTCCTCGGCCAAGACATCAATAGCATCTATGTAAGAACAATTTTCCTCAAATGAGGAGATGGGAATAGCTTTGTTTTCATGGACGGAAAATGACACGGTTTCTCCTAACACCGACATTTTTAAAGTTCCATTTTTAACATCAATCAAGGTGTCTGTTATAGCCATGAAAGGTCTACCTAGGAGAAGTGTGTGCTCTTTACCCGTTTCTTTTACATCACCCACATCCAAAATAACAAAATCCACCGGGATAATCAAACCACCAACTTTAACTAGAATGTCTTCAATTATTCCTCTAGGATATCTTACGGACCTATCCACCAATTGTAGACACATTCTAGTTGGTTTCAATTCACCTAACTCTAATTGTTTATAAATAGAGTAAGGCATCAAATTAATTCCGGCTCCTAGATCTAGCATACCACATGCTTCTTTACCATTTTCCAAGGTAATTTTAAGAGTAAAACTACCTGGATCGCGGAGCTTAGGTGGTAGTTGATATTGTAGGATTGCACTTGCCACTTCGGACACTTCAATCTTCTCATCCTCCCCAAATTTCCTCTTCTTGGAAGCTAGTTCCTTGAAAAACTTTACGTAGGCCGGCACATTTCGAATCACATCGAGGAGTGGAAGGTTGACATTCACTTTTGATAGGAGCTTGTAGAACTCTTGAAATTGAGTGTCTTGTTTCTCATTCCTCAACCGGCTTGGAAATGGGATTGGAGGATTGTAGGGATTGGTAGCCTTGTGGAGTGTGGGCTTCTTTACTTCTTCACTTTTCTTTTCGGGCTCCTTTTGTTGTTGTTGAGGAGCCTCCTCTTCTTTCTCAACCTCTTCGGTTAGGCTTGACTCTCCAACCTTGTTATCGATCACCTTGCTTCCTCTAAGCACGGTAATGGCTTGAGCTTGCTCCGGTTGGCTTGGCAACTTTCCTCGCTTGGCTTGCTTGGCCAACTCTCCAACGGTCCCGGCTATTTGTCCCACTTGGATTTCAATCCTCTTCACGGAAGCTTCAACGGATTTGAATCTTTGTTGGGTGGCTTGAATAAAGGATTGCAAGGTGTCTTGCAACGTCGGCCTAGGCGGTTGGTTGGGTTGGGCCTGATATTGTTGCGGCCTCGGATAAGGTGGAGCTTGGCCACCTCCGGCTTGTTGAGGTGGAGGCGGTTGTTGTGGCGGTTGAGGTGGTTGTTGAGGTTTTCTCCAAGAGAAATTCGGATGATTTCTCCACCCCAGATTATATGATTGAGAGTATGGGTTGTAAGGTTGGCGTGGTTGGAATCCTTGAAGGGCATGCACTTGCTCTTGAAGAGCATGGAAATGAGCCTCTTCACTTAACTCCTGCTCGATCGACCTTTGGCACAAGTTGGCCCCATGTTCGTACTCTCCACAAATCCCACAAGTCTCAATGGTCATCACTTGGTGGGGTGGTCTCTCGGAGGTTCAAAGCATCTCTACTTGCCTTGTCAACTCGGCAAGTTATTTCGTCACATCATAACTAGGGTTGGCTTCATTGACGGAAGCTCTCTTCCCCCTAGCACTCTTTTGTTGAGAAGTAGTGGCTATGGTCTCATAGATGTTTGAGACCTCTTCGGTGGTCCGTCCTCCAATGTCTCCTCCCGATGCATAGTCCACCATATATTGGAAATTTTGTGAAAGCCCGTCATAGAAGAATTGGTTGAGCAACTCGGGTGCGAGATGGTGGTGAGGGCATTGTTGTTGGAGACCTCTAAATCGATCCCAAGCTTCATGAAACGATTCACCCAGAGATTGGGTAAAAGTAACAATTTGAGCTCTCAAGTCTTGGGTCTTTTGGTTGGAGTAGTACTTGGCCATGAACTTCTCGTAAACGGCATTCCAATTGGCCAACGAATTGGCCGGAAGAGACATAAACCATGTCTTTGCTCAATCCTTCAAGGTATAAGGGAAACACCTCATCTTCAATTGATCTTCGTTCAAACCTTGTAGAGGAAAGGTTTGAATAATGGAGTAGAACTCACGGATGAAGTTTAAGGCATCTTCGGCCGGCATACCGTAGAATGAGGGAAGTTGGCTAAAGTAGATGTTCTTCAACTCGTAATTCCTTGCGGCTTCACCAAAAACTATGCAAGAAGTCGACGCCCCAATCACGGGACGAGCAAAATCTCTCATATTCCTACCCGCATTGACATTGGCATTATCGGGGTTGTTGAGGGGATTAGCTTCCATCAATCTTTCCCACTCAAACACGTTGAATCTACTTGGTCGATGGATGTCGTCAAACACAGGGGCTAGTCTCCGATTGAGGCTTCGCCTCCCTAGCATACACAAACACAAACAAAATGGAGATCACACGTAACTTGCGGAAAGAGATATAAAAACCAACACACGAACATAAACACAAAAACAAATTTATACAAGCAACACAAACACAACACTTAAACAAGAAAGACAATACATAAAAGCAATTATAGCACCAAAAAGACAATAATCCTAAAGCCTTCCCCGGCAACGGTGCCAAAATTTGTTAGGTCCAAATCTACTATTTATAATTCCGGTTTATGCTCAACACTACAATTACTAGGACCGTACCCGCAATTGAACAGGGTCAATCGTAGACGTGATAAGCTTAACCCGAGTCGATCTCTTAATGAAGACTTTTGTGAAGAAATTGTCTAATGGACTATGCATGCAACATAATTAAACTAACGAAATAAAATCTAAACATTCTAAACAAGGGGGTTGATGATGATTACACTAAGAATTAAAGTAGACAATTGAACAAGTCAATAATGTGCAACAACACAAATTAAAACAAGATATGAGGAAATAAGATAGATTAAGGTATTAGGGTGTAGATTCTCTCAACGCTTTCTCACTATGCTTTGTTCAAGTTGGTAACGCTAATCTCACACATACAATAGACCCTCTCAAGCGGTTTAACTTCAATTACTGTCACCGTCTATCCATTAAACCTCTTTTAGCTATATCATACGAGTAAGATTAACATATTAGGCTTAGGAACCCCATCCCCCTAACGTCGAAGGAACCAATTTCGGGATTTAGAATCACAATCAAGACTCCTCTAAATCCTAACAATGCTCAAGTAGTGATCAAGTACTCTCACATGAAAAGGCACGATTCCAACAACAACAACCAACAAGAATAAGCATAGATCAAAACCAAATCGATCATCTACCCCCTAATAGAGGGATTAGCCACTAAACATGCTTAGAACAATACAAACACCATAGAAGATTGTCATTTCATAAATCAAATACAAACAACAATAACTTCTACAATATTATATATCCTTCAAGAGTTTGGAACAAATCTCCACAAACATCCAAGAAATACAAAGAAAATACAAAGGGAAAACCTCCTTCGAACGTAGCTTTCACGGATGGCTCGACTTCAGTTCCTTCTCATCTTCTCTTCTTCTTGCTTGGCTTGGTTCCCTTCTTCTTTCTCTTCTCCTCTTCTCTTTTGTGGTGGTGTTGATGGTGAAAATGGTGAGAAATTAGTGTAGAGATTTAGTGTGTGTAGTGTGTGTGTGTAGAGAAAAATGGAGATAGAGTGGTGAAGAAGATGATGTGAGGTCCCCAAAAATATCTCGCTGAGATATGGAAGAGGGAGAGAGAGAGAGAGAAAAGGTGATGTGAGAGATGGTAAGGGATCCATTAATGCAAAGATTTGAGGGGATTTTTGGGAGAAAAAGTCCAACTCTAGGTGATTTAGGGAATAATAACCTATAGATCTTAGCAATTAAAAAATTTCCAAAACATCCTTGATTTAAATAAATAAAACAACAGATGGGGAATGGAAGGCAAAAGAGTGAGATCGCACTGAGAACACGGGGAGAAAAACTGGACCCAAGAGGGAGAGGAAGGCTCCCCGCGCGGTGGCGGGGTGCGGTGACGGAGCGCCACGGGGGCGTTGGGCGCTGCCGGGGCGATGTGGGCGGCGGGGGCGCGGGGCTCTCGGCATTTTGATGCCCGCCCGCGCGGGTGCTTTTTCACATTCTTTCTTTAAAAATCTTCGAGCTTCCTATTTAACCAATCGAGCTCAATTATTTGACTTTTGCACTTGCCACCTAATTGTCGTAAAATTCCTGATTTTATAATTAAAAGCTCAAGTTTTGCAATACTTGGCATAATCCACCATTAGAGTAATAAACACAAATAAACACATAAAATCAACACATAACGATATAAAACTTAACGCAATAAATTATTAAACATAACAAAATTATTATAATAAAACGGTACAAATAGACACTAAACACTTTTCCTCTTTAGACCCGAACCCAAGACCACATGCTTAGGATCTGCAGAACACGTGTAAAGCTCAAGCTATTTTAGCTATAAGGTGAGTTTTACTAACTAAAATCTTCATTTTACATGCTTTCGTCCATATATGATTTGCGGTTATTTTCGCTCATCGTGGATATGATTTGACCTGTATGATGAATTCTGACATGGTTAATTATATTAAAAGATAGTTATGGATCACATAGGGTATGTATCCATGCATAGTCTTTTGAGCGCATTAGCTTTTGAATGAATATTGAATTGTTCGCTTTTGAATAACTACATTCTTAAGTGCATTGACAAGAGAATGAATATTGAATTGTTCGCTTTTGAATAACTATTCTTAAGCGCATGAGCATTAGAATGAATATTGAATTATCAGCCTTTGAATAACTATTCTTAAGCACATGAACATGATTACAAATATTAGATTATTAACTTTTGATTTGAAAAATCATTGCATGTGTTTGGACGAACATGATAAGCTCACTGAGTATTTTCTGCACTCCGTACATATTTTCTAAAATGTTTTTCAAATACAAGATGATGCAGGCAGCTCACGTGGACATATAGATTCTTTAAGTTTTTTTACTATGTTGAAAATTATATTTTAAATGTTGAATGTTGACTTTGGTCGGTATTTTATCGTATTATGCTTTCGTTGTACGTTTTGAATATTTGAGAATATTACAATCTTACATGTTCATCATTATTTTGGACTAGTTCAAATATTAAACTTTTAACATTGACTAGTTATTTGTGAAATATGTTCGTGATTGGTTGTTTGAAAAGTCTTCCCAAATGATGGTTAGTTGATTTTATTTCTAAATAAATTACCATAAAATATTTTCTTTTTAACGGTGAAATAATTATGAAATTAAGAACTTTATTTAATCTTGTGTTGGCGCCCCATATTTCTGAAATTGGGGTATTACACTTTCAATATTTTATTATCTCCATGACTGTACCCTCCATTAAATTTTCATCGACTGAAAGTTGACCCATCCACCAGAATCCTATATGAGTTATTGAGAAAAGGGAATATTGGGGTAAAATTACTTTTATGTACATGTCGTGATATAATTATGATAAATTGGAAACGTTAGAGTATTATGTATAATTAACCTAAAATATTATGTAAAAGACATAATAAACAAGAAAATTATATCATTCGTACTAATGTAGTCAACTCTTTTAAAGTTAATTGACAGCTTAACTATTATTTTCTCAAACGTGTTTCTAAATATACCATCATCTTTGTTTTACACACCACACATTTATTTATTTTTTTACACCACAGTAAAGGTCTTTTTACCCCTTCATTTTTAAAATTAATTTAATTATTAGAAATATAAAAGACAATTGAAAAAAGAATAAAACAAAAAAATGAGCAATTCCATTCAAGCTTGTCTTCTTCTCCTCTGGCAACCCGTCGGCTCTGTCGCCGATTTTTAGATGTCGACAACGGTTCCCATAGACACCACCAATATGGAAACATTGTACAATCTAAACTTCGGCAATAATTATTTCGGACCATCGAATGATTCTAGCAGACTAATTCAAACGTGGTACGATGAAGGGCTCTAGAAAATTTGGTGGCAGAGAAAGATTAAAAAAAAAAACAGAAAGAAAAATCTGCTGCAGCAGTGTAGATAGGCTTCCCACCCTCTTCTTTTTTCTTTCCCATCCCTCATTTTAATTGAATTGAAGGAGAGAGAAGCAACATCAGAGGTGAAGGCGGTGTTGGAGGAGGAATGGAGGTGCTTGAATTCTTATCGACTACGGGTCGTAAAAGAAAAAGGGGTTGACAGGAAAGAAGAACAACATATTTTTCTTTGTTTTTTTAATTGATTTTTAAATAAATGAAACATTTTCTAATTTAAAAGGATACCTTAGTAGATTAATAATTATTTAATTTTAAATTAATTTTAACAGCTATGTGCGAATAAAAAATTTTAGTGTACTTTGAAACACTATCCTCTCAATTAAATGAGTACATTTATAATTTTATTAACGTTCAATAATTGATATTTTAATTATGTTTGAATCCGAATTTGAATTCATATTATTTAATGAATTTTAATCATAAAAGCTAGTGAAAACAAATATTGCGTGCGTCCTCCAACTGAATGGACAAGTAGGTTGGATTAAATAAACATTTGATATTTGGCGTTTGAGTCACCCATCCCACCTCTCTCAAAATTTTAGTAATTAATCTCTGATAATGAGTTTGTGGGTGTGCATCAAGTATTCTGCAGGTAGATTCCTTCATCCTTTAAATCACAACCTCAAATCATCATGCCTTCCAAACATCACTCCAATTCGATTCATTTCAAACCAAATTCATCAAAATGATCAGTTCGATTTCAAGGCATATATGCTAGAAAAGATCACCGCCGTGAATCAGGCATTAGATGCCGCACTCCCGCTGCAAGAACCGACCAAGCTCCACGAAGCAATGCGCTACTCTCTCCTCTCCGGCGGCAAGCGCATCTGCCCCATCGTCTGCCTCGCGGCTTGCCGCCTCGTCGGCGGAGACGAGGCGGCGGCGATGCCATCAGCCTGCGCCCTCGAGATGATCCACGCCATGTCCCTAATGCACGACGACCTTCCCTGCATGGACAACGACGACCTCCGCCGCGGACGGCCGTCGAGCCACAAGGTGTTCGGGGAGGGCGCCGCCGTCCTGGCCGGATACGCGCTGATCGCAACCGCATTCGACCACATCGCCACCGCGACAAAAGGGGTGGCGGAGGGCAGAATAGTTCGCGTCGTCGGCGAATTAGCGCGGCTGATTGGGCCCGAGGGGGTGGTGGCCGGACAGGTTGCTGACTTGCAGTGCGGCGGGCGGGGGCGGAAGGATATCGGATTGGAGCAGCTGGAGTATATACACCTGCAGAAGACGGCGGCGTCGGTGGAGGCGTCGGCGGTGGCGGGGGCGATCATCGGCGGGGCGAGTGAGGAGGAGATTGAGAAACTGAGGAAATATTCGAGGCGGGCGGGGCTGCTGTTTCAGGTGGTGGATGATATTCTTGATGTGACGAAGTCGAGTGAAGAGCTGGGGAAGACGGCGGGGAAGGATTTGGCGGCGGAGAAAGCGACGTATCCTAAGCTTATCGGAGTTGAGAAATCGAGGGAGTTGGCGGAGCAGTTGAAGAGGGAAGCGCACCAGCAGCTCCTTGGATTTGACGGCGTGAGGGCGGCGCCATTGATTGCGCTGCTTCATTTTATTGCTCACAGAGATAAATGACTCAATCGATTAATTCTTTTTTTTTTTTTTTCTTTTTCTTCTTTACTTTACTGATCAACTTGAATTTTTTATTTTATGGTGAATTCATTTCTTCCCTCGAGAAACAAAATGAGAAAATAATAAAAAAAGAAAAAATGTAGAAAGTGGTAGCTTTCCAGCTCGCTAATATTATTATATAGTATATACTACTAGTGGTATTTAATAATTGAATACTAAGTAAGTTCGTCTCTTTGGCCAATATCGGCAGCTGTATAATGTATACGCAGCCTCTCTCTTTATTTATACTTTGAAGTTTTATCATTCATTACTACAGACTACAGTATATATGCACATTGTTATACGATTAACGCTCTACGCGATACAGGTTTAAGATTCCGAATGATTAAAAAATCAAAAATCAAACGGAAAGTAGACAAATTAATAAGGAAGGCTTTGCTACATTCAGGACGGTAACGCTTTTTTTTTTCTTTTTTCTTTTTTTTTTCAATATCTAAAATTTGATACCTGATTTTTCATCATTTCAATAAATTTATACTACAATTAGGTTTTTGCTATTTAAATCCAACGTGGACGATGGCTCCTGAAGGGTAATATTATCTGGCCATAGTGTGATTGACCATAATTTATAATTATAGTATGCTTTAAATATATGATAAATAATCAATTAAAGTTTTAATTATTAGTTATTATGATTTTTCAATTATGCCCTTAAAGTCCATTTTGAAAAGTGGTTTACTTGTATCTTTGAAAAATTACATATTGCATAAAAATGTCTAACAAAAAAAAAGAATTATTTTAAAAAATTTGCAACATCATACAAGGTGCATGTGTAAAAGAAAATTTGAGGCAATTTGTCATAGAATTTTTCACTTTTTTCTTTCAAATTTGAAACTAAAAACACACACAAATAGTAGAATATGTACTTTTCTAGGCATTTTTTATTTTTATATTAATTTTCAATAAAAAAAATCATCACTAATTAGTGGCCTATTAAATTTGATTAAAAAATATTAAAATAAAATGTCTCAAAATTGGATTGATAATAATCTATCTTTTATATATTAATCTAAACTATATCAAAATTGAAAATTGATAGTTTCAATAATTCAAATATTAAATTGATAGTTTTCATTTCTTATTTTCGGATTGATAGTAACGTATTTTTCAGGATCTAAGTTAATAAAATTTCTATAAAACTCAAATAAATGTTTTAAAACTTCACCAATGACTCTGATTAAAATGATACATACACACAATTACATATATAATTGTATTAAATAAATCATATCTGTAATGTATTATCAAATATTATATTTAATTTTCATATTTATTTGTATATACTAAGATGTAATTATAATTGATGTACCTAGAAAGAGTGTCACATTTAATATCCCAACTATGATAGAACTTGTAGTTAAATATGCATTATTTAATTTTAATATACTAATGGTAATGCTAACAAGATATATATATATTTTTAAAAATGAAAATTTATTATATATAAGTATATAATAATGTATCCTTATTTTATATTAATAAGTTAATGTTAATTTTTAACTATTTAAATATAATGATCGAATTTGCAATTGCATGTCTTAATTTCAATTTGGACTTCAGTTTGGAGATACATATAGAATTTTCGAATTGGTTATTATTTTGGAGAAAATATTACATGAAATTGTTCATAGATAATTAATGAACATACTAATGAAGGGTGAGATCAACATGAATTTCATGTAGAGAACTTATTAAATTTTTAGTCAATTAATATAATTTTGTTTGTTTATATTATAAACTGCCACTATTGAGTTGGATCAAATTGTGCCAAATAGCATTACCGAAATATTAATAATCATATTTTTTCTTTATTTTGAAAATTCATTTGTTTTCTTTTCAAATATTTATCAAAATAAACAATTACTCAATCAAAAATTGAATAAATTAACCAAGTAAACATAATTAATATCAACCTAAATAAATGACTCTAAACATTATCCAATTAATGATAACCTATATGAAAAAAGGAGAAGAACGACATAAACCAATAATAGATGCAAATTTCCATTGCTACCAACAAAAATTAATTCAAAAATATATTTAATTTTATTAATTAATTTGATTATTGTGTGATTCAAAATTTTAAAATAAAATAAAAATAAAAACGCTTAAAAGAGGAAGAAATTATATAAATTGCTAAAATTTACATTAAATCTTATATTCTATATTCTATACATTGTTTATTTTAAATAATATAATTGAAATAGAAAATCAATAAATTATTGTAAATTATATTGAAGGAAGTCAATTTTGAATTATATTATACATATTTTTTATTATTAATAATTCATATTTAATTTTGTAGAGATTTTTATGTAATATTTGAATTTTAAAAAGATACAAGTCAACCACTTTCTAAAATAGACTACAAGGATATAATTGTAAAATCATAATAATCAATAATCAAATCATATACCATAATTATAAATTATGGTCAGCCACACATGTGGCCAAATAGCATTACTCCGATGTGGAAATCTATGCACATATAAATATAGGAAATGACCCGAATTTTTCTCATGCCACATAATCTATATATATATATATATATATATATATTAAAGCAAAATTACAAGGGTAAAATCATAAATAAAAACATACCAGTAAAAAATGGTACCAAAAAAATCCATGTCAAAACTATTTAATTTGATGTATGAAGACTAGTTGGCAAAGGATGTTTGACCGAATTTTTTGAGTTTAACACGTTCCGTGTTCGAACCTTGCAGGTGCAGTATAAGAATAGATAGTTATTTGAGTAATTTGGAGTGTAAATGTCTCATTCACCCTTATGACACACTTTGTTATAATATTATAAAATCAACGTTATACATTATTAGGTTAGTACAAATCGTAGCAAATCTACCATAACATTAGTTAGTTCATACCATAACGTTAACTTATTTAGGTATGACGTTAGTGCATAATGTATAATGATAGTTGATTTAGTGTTAGATATTGTATATATATGCTTAAACTTAATTGTTTAAAAGATTAACATTTAATCCTTTTTGCATGCTGAAAGTACAAAAGATGTAAGACCTTTTCAGAAAAGGTGGGATTCATTTTTTTTTTTTTCGATTTTGTAAATCCAAAGAAGGGTTTTGTGTGAAAAATAAATACACGTTGTCTAAATAGCTCCTATGTTTTAAATCTTGTCCAACTACTCCAATGTTAGATTAAAATTTCTCATATAAATTTTTAACTCATTTGATTTCATCATATTTCTTGGCTAATAATTTTACTTAACATCTTTTATATTCTAATTTTTATTTACATTTAAAATATTTTATCTTCTAACATTTATTCACATTTAAGACGACTTTTCGATTCCATGGTTGATCCTACCAATATTTGTATAAACTATTATCTTCTAAGTTCTATCTAATTAAGTGGAAAAATTTGTAGTCAAATAAACTTTATGTGCATTCAAAATATAAAATATTCAATCCAATTCAATTCAAATCACGATCTCTTTAAAAAAAAAGTTCGTGGTATTGCACAATTATATTTGTTAGATTTTGTTGTTATTTTTGTATGTAGCCAAATTAGATTAAATTTTTCGGTGCAAACTAGGGTTGGCAACAAATACCGTTATACTGGAATATCGTCCATACCGTACCGGAAAAATACCGAAGATACCGATATTTATGGTATGCCAATTTTTCGGTAAGGTATGATACCTTATCGAAATTTTACAGTAAGGTAACGGTATGAATTTTTAAAAATTAAGGTATACCGGTGTATACCAGTTCATTATATCGTCATATATCGGTATATACCGTCATACTGTACCACGGTATATGGCGAAGTGAAGGTATATACCGATGTGCCGGTATATACCGTCATACCGTACCACGGTGAAGGTTTCACTTCGGCATATACCGTGGTACGGTATGACGGTATATACCGGCACATTAGTACATACTGTACTTCGAATTTAATATATATATATATATGTATATATATATATATATATTTGTATATCCATAATACAATATTTAATAAATTTATCATAAAATTTATATTTTGATATTTAATTTAATACCTAAATTATAACTAAACTTGAACTATTTGAAATTAAATGTAATAAATAATAATCTTCTATTTTTTCGATTAATAAAATTAAAAGTTAAAATGAATAATCAATAAAAATCAAAATATAATAATGTACACTTAAATTACAAGATATAAAATTATTTCAATAGAATAAAAGATAAATTAAATTATATAATGCATAATAATCTTTTATTCTTCTTCAATTTTTAAAACTAAAAGTTAACAAGAATGATTGAAACGATTAAAAGAAAATGAGATATATTATATAAAAATATAATGCGTAGTTTGTTAACCGTAAAAGTTCATAAACATATAATATTTAATATAATTTAATAAGTAAATTATAACTAAAAATCAAACAATGTGAAATCAAATGTAATAAATAATAATTATATTATTTTTCAATCTTTATACTATAAGCTATGGTGAATGGTCTAACATTTTAAAGAAAATGAGTTATACTATTCAATAATATCATATTTAGGCATTAGTATGTTTATTATGAAAGTTTTGAAAATTATTAAATTTCATATAATTTAAAACTTAAGTTATAACTACAAATTCATCAATCTGAAATCAAATGTTATTGATAATCTTTTATTTTTTGAAACTTTACACTAAAAGTTATGATGAAAAGTCAAGAAAAATATACTGAAATAAAATATTATATACAATATTATAATATTTAGTATGTTCATCATAAAAATTTAGAAAAATATTGTATTTCATATAATTTAATGCAAAACTCCTAACTAAAAATTGAATAATGTGAAATCAGATGTAATAAATAATAATGTTATATATTCTTCTTTATTCTTTAGACTAAAAGTTATGATGAATTATCAAAAAAAATTAAAATAAAACGAGATATGATATAGAATGCTATAATACTTAGTATATGCCCATCATAAATATTTAGGAAAATATTGTATTTCATATAATTAATACAAAACTCTTAACTAAAAACTGAACAATGTGAAATCTAATGTAATAAACAATAATCTTATATTCTTCTTTAATCTTTAGACTAAAAGTTATGATAATTATTGAGAAAATTAAAATTAAGTGCATTATTTAATCTATTTATGTTTATATAAATGAAGTGTATTATTGATTAATGTTTCTTTATGCATGTATTTTCTTACTAAATATTTTTTAGCATAATGGTAATTTCAATATACCGTGAAATGTCGGTATGATGCAGACCGAAATATGGGTACAATAAGGTATAGTGAAGTAGGGTATGCCGAACTAAGGTACGGTAAGGTATACCAAAATAAAGGAATAGTAAAGGTATGCATTATGTGTTATACCGAACTTAAGGTATATCAGAGGTAAAGGTATGGCAACGGTATGATTTTTGGCATACCGTAAACTAAGGTAAGGTATAATGTATGACAAAAAAAGTAAGGTATGTCGTACCTTAACACCCCTAGTGCAAACTTTTATTATACAACTACAAATCACATGTGCTAATTAATTAATTTCTTCTGCATCATTTTTTTATACTATGCTTGAATTATTATTATGCCAGGATGATATTAAGCTATTTGTTTGTTTAAACAGTTATTATAATTATTGTTTATATCTATGAAAATAAAGTTTAATTTTTTAATCTATTTAAACTTATTTGTATAAGTTCGTTTCACTCACTTATATATGTGTTTAGTGCAAGTATATATTTAAGCATGATTGAATTTGGTTTTTAATTTTTCAATTATTATAAAATAAAATAGTACCGAACATCGCACGAGAGACATATTAATTAAACTCAAAACCACGTCGTTTGAGGCATATATTGATTTTTATTTTTTGAATTTTGAATTATCTTTTAGGTACAACTCATGTACATAAAAAAGCAACTATGAGAATTGAGATGAAGACAAGAGCCAATTTTGGGGGTGGGTTGGCCGACCAACTCTCTCTCTTTCTCCCCGGACATTTGAAGAAGTTATACAAACATACCCAAGAAAAAGCAATGCTAAGCCAACTTCATCGTATAATAATCTTTAATTATTATTTTTTATTTTGCATCGTCCGATGCATAATTCAATTGGTATGAGTACAAGAGTGAAGTATTCTCTGCCATGCTAAGAGTCATAATGTGGAGGTGCAAGTCCTTCTGACAAGAATTTGAACTGAATTTCTTGTGATCATTTCTTATTTATAGCCAATGTTTTGACACCCACCCACTGAAACACATATCATGATCAGGGCCGGCCCTGATGGGTGGCCAATATGGGCAATGCCCATAGGTCCTGATGGGTGATTCACGATTTACCTACTCTACTAAGCCCTAAGAACGGCATAGTAGGACTGTAGGAGCCTTATTAGATGGATTCATTAAAATATTTAATTGTTTCTCTCTTTAAGGTTCGTTAGTTTGATTAATTAACAAGTATGAAATGGAGATGTATACACTACATACCATTTATTTATATTGTGATATATATATATATATATATATTTAATTGTACCAATAGTTTTACTTTTATTCTTCATTCTTCAATAAGTGGGGTTAGGTAATGTAGCGGAATCATACACACGAGAATACAAAATGCAAAGTCGTTGATTCAAACAATTGAATGCCGAGAATTGCCCGTAAATAAACACAACTTTATTAATAAAAAACCACCATCTAACACCAGTGTTCAGCCTACGTATTTATAACAAAAAAACATTGAATCAAAAACCTAATAGAACTAGAAAACGATATTAAATCCTAAGAGAACTAGGAAACAATCTTTTAAAGAATCAAAATACCAAAAACTAATTAAATAAAACTCTAAAATAGTCATGCAATTCTCAAAGATTACGGAATCATGTTTGTAATTCGGTTGGCCATGACACCACTGAAACTGATGATCTACCTGAGGAAACACTTTCCGGTGATATCGGTCAAGCTCTACTTATTCATCGGACTTGTTTAACAACACCAACCACAACTGACTCTTTTCAACAAGATAACCTTTTTACATCTACGTGTACTATTAATGGAAAGATTTACCGTTTTATGATTGATTCTGGCTCTTGCGAAAACATGGTCGCTCAAGATGTTGTGGATAAATTATCACTCTCGTCCGAGCTACACCCACGACCTTTCACATTATCGTGGCTACAACAGGGAATGTTAGTTATGGTCGATCGTCGGGTTCAACTTCAGATATCTATTTGCAATGGATGCTATACTGATGAAGTGTGGTGTGATATTGTGCCAATAGACACTTGTCATATACTTTTGGGACGTCCCTGGAAATTTGATCGTGGAGTAACCCACGATGGTCGCTTAAATACATACAATTTTGTCTTTCGAGGAGTGAAGATTACTTTGGTCCCTAGTATTCCAAGGCCGTCGATTCCTCCTAGCCTAAGTAAAGTTCTACTTGTTTCTCATCGTGAGTTTGTTAGAGTGTTATCATCAACATCTTTTCTACTGTTACTTATTGGCCGCGAGAATCAGCCAAGTACCAATGTCCCATCGTCAATTCAGTCGCTCCTTGAAGAATTTACAGATGTATTCCCTGATTCTCTTCCAAAAATCTTACTGCCCCTTCGCGATATTCATCATCGAATTGATCTTGTCCCCGGGGCTGTGTTGCCAAATCAACCTCACTATCGCATGAGCCCGACGGAGCATGCCAAGTTATGCCGTTAGATGGAAGAATGGCTACGATATGGCCAAATTCGTGAGAACCTTAGCACATGTGATGTTCCTGCATTGTCAACTCAAAAAAGATGGCACCTGGCGCATGTGTGTTGACAGTCATGCCATTAATAAGACCACAATTCAGTATCGCTTTCATATTCCTCGTTTGGATAACTTACTAGATCAACTTAGTGGTGCTTTTGTATTTAGCAAACTGGATCTAAAGAGCGGCTACCACCAAATTCGCATCCATCCAAGAGATGAGTGGAAAACAGCGTTTAAGATACGCGAGGGTCTCTATGAATGGTTTGTCATGCCATTTGGGTTATCCAATGCCCCTAGTACATTCATGCACGTCATGAACCAGGCATTACACCCTCTCATTGGCACATGTGTCGTTGTTTATTTTGATGACATATTAATTTACAGTAAATCTTGGAGCGTTCACATGGAGCACTTATGAAAAGTTCTCCTCATCTTACGGGATGAGTCCTTCTTCGCTTCCCCGACTAAGTTTATTTTTGGTATAGATGACATCTTATTTTTAGGGTATCAGATTTCTAAGAATGGCATCAGAGTGGACAACAGTAAGATCACTTTTATTCGAGAATGGCCAACCCTGACAACGGTAATAGAGGCATGTAGTTTTCATGGGTTAGATTCATTTTATCGTCGTTTTATTCCGCATTTTAGCTCTATCATGGCTCCTTGTACTAATTGCATGAAAGGCAAGACTTTTACTTGGACGCTTGATGCACTTACGGCATTTTGCACTATCAAAGATAAGCTAACTTCTGCTCCTCTCCTTCGGTTGCCTAATTTTGATCTTCCATTTGAGCTCCATAGTGATGCTTCCCATGTCGGTATTGGTGGGGTTCTAAGCCAATGTGATTAGCCTGTTGCTTATTTTAGTGAGAAATTAATTGGTCCACAAATGCGCTATAGTATATATGATATAGAGTTCTACGCTATGGTATAAAGTGTTCATCACTGGCGTCACTATTTATTCCAACTAGAGTTTGTCCTGTATACTGATCATGAAGCACTTAAGCATCTTGCCACCCAATCTTCTCTCTCGCCTAGACATGTGGTGTGGTCTGCCTTTTTGCAGCAGTTTACTTTTGTTGTCAAGCACAAAGCTGGCATCACTAATCGTGTTGCTGATGTGTTAATTCGTCGCTCTTGTTTGCTCTCTGACATGCGTATTATTGTGCCGGTATTTGATACTTTCTCTGATCTTTACATTTCCGATCCATTTTTTGCATGCATTTTACGCCAAGTGAAAGAATCAGTATCTACTTCATTTGTGCTTATTGATGGTTTTCTTTTTAAGGGCACTTGTTTATGCATTCTGGTTTGTAGTCTCCACTTGAAGTTGATTTCTAATATATATGTATGTGTGTGTGTGTGTGTGTGTCATGTACCAAATTTTTTGAGATGGAGAATTTGGAATTTTTATTGGATGGTGGAGATTCACATAGTACCAAATAGATTACTGTGCGTAGTTAATGTAATCACTTTAGCCATGTATATATCCATGAAATTAAGTATAAGATTGGACATCTTGAATTTTGATTTTGTTTTAAAGAAACCAACATTTCTTTTATTTCCCGAGACCAAGAAAGAACAAGTTAGGAATTAAAACACAAGAAGCAAAAATCAGAACATTAGAAAACGAGACATATATAACACGATGTAACATGAAAATATAACAGACTAGAAGAATCAAGCAGCAATGTTGTAGCGAATGTGCTTAAGAAGTACAGGGACGACGACGTCAGGGGAGCTGAGCTGCGGCAGATGGCCGTCGGTAGACATGACTTCGACGATGGAGTCACCACCGAGGTTCTGGTGGAGGTACTCGGAAACCACCACAGGTACGGCCAAGTCCTTGATGCTCTGGATGATGTGGCAGGGGATGCTGACGTGTCGTAGAAGTGGTCTAACATCGCTGTAAAATATGGTTTGTGCTACACTTAGTGCTATGTCCGGTCTCATGTTGAACAGAGTCCTGCTGAATTCTTGAACTACCACCGACTCCATGTCCCCCCCCACGGCCAGTGGTGCGAACCCATCGCACCACGCCTTATAGTTCGATTTCATCGCCTCGAACAATTCGAGCAGCTCCGACTGCTCAAAACCCCCATAGTAATCTGGCTCATTCATGTACCTAAACCATACCGTTTATAAGCTCCAATGTAAGCGGAAGTTTGAACTTGAACAAGAAGATGCAAACACAAATTTATCAACTCTACTCAAGAACATAATATTGTATTGAATAAAGTAGTTTTCCAAAACCTCATCAAAATTCAATTGAGTGAAACATAAAATTCTTGCTTCTTAAATAAGGACAAACGAGCCCAAGTTTAACTTGGAGGGAATATGGTAGCTACTAGCTAGTAACAACTAGGATAGGAAAATATAAATATTATAACTATAATAATGCAATTAACGTGAAATATATATAATAAATAAATCAATTTAATTTGGAGGCTCAATTGATGCACAATCTCATCACCATCACTAATTATTAACAATTCAGTGCCATTGGGCATTGATTAGGTAAAAAAAGTAAATTAAAAAGTCCAATTTAAAATTATATTTGGGAATCTAGTTACAGTTAGTTGAAAAACAAAAAAAAAACTGAAAGCATCTGAAACAGTAATAAAAAATCGAATGAAAAGACAAGATGAGTGAGACTTGTTATTTCCCCTGTTCCCCAAATTCTGCTCCATATTTCATCTAGTATTCGAAACAATACAAAGAGAGAGAAATTCTAAAACTATCGAAGTAATTAACCTGGGAGAGGCGGAAATAGTGAGAACTTTAGAGAAGAGGTTGGGGCGGGAGATGGAGGCGATGAGGCCGATCATGGCGGAGACGGAGTGGCCGACGTATATGCAGGAGTGGACGTGGAGGTCGTCCAAGATGGCGAGCACGTCGCAGGCGTAGCCTTCGAGAGATGAATATCTGTCGAAGTCGAAGTAGTCGGGATTGGTGGTGCCGGCGCCCATATTATCATAGAGCACCACGCGATAATCGTCGACGAGGTGCGGCACAAGATGCTTCCACACCGATTGGTCGGTGCCGAACCCGTGGGCGAGGACGATGGTCTGCTCACCCGACCCCACTACGCGGACGTTGTGAGCTTCTTCGGTGACTCCCATGAGGATGGATGGATGGAAGGAAAATGGGTGGACTTTTTTGGGGGGAGCTGAGGTTTTTGTAGGCTAAGTTTGGAATATGACACCAGACGATGATGGCCACTTGATATTATTAGATAATACTGATCATCATCCAAATTAAATTACATTTTATGATATTTCTTTGTACGTATTTCTCAATTAAATAACGTGACATTATTTCTGACAGATGCTCGTTACCTACTTCGTTAACTAGAACAACTATTGCTGATGCCTAATGTTAATTAAATTTCATGTCATGGGATTTATACATGTTGCTCCAAATCTTGGCGTTTGGTTTCTTTTATTATACTCTTTTTTTATTCCAGTTTTTAATACCTTCAGTTGTAGTTTAATTATTACGTCTAGCTGTGTTAGTTTTTTTTTTTTTAATTATATATGTGTATATAAAATTGGATGAATGATTTAAGATTTATAAAAATTAGAATGTGTTGTGACTTAATTTTAAATGACTGTGTTTTTTCTTTAATTTTATGGTGCGACTCATTTTGAATTTATGTTTAATCATAAAAGATAATTTTTAAGTGGTATAGAGGTCATGTTCAAAACTTAAAATGAGTGATAGGAGTTTGAATTTATTATTATTATTATTATTATTATTATTATTATTATTATTATTATTATTATTATTATTATTATTATTATTATTATTATTATTATTATTATTATTATTGCTGGAGTTTGAGAATTAAATTGTGTATATTGAAACAAAAATTGTGTGTGGGTGACAATAAAATAAAATAAACTATTTTTACTCGGTAATAAATTAAAAATAAATAAAGGATGCGTCAAATTCTTAATATGATTCCCTTCTTTCTTGTCATTGCACAGTATTATTTAATTAATTTTGAGATTGATTATTTGATTCCTTCCTGATTGGGTCAAATTGTAGTTAAGCTTGATATATGTGCTCTTGTCCGTTTTTATCCATTTCATTTAGGATCCGAGATATGAAATAATTTATTCATTTACCATTTAAAAATATATATTTTGATTTTTTATTATTTTTTAATAATATATTTTGATCTTTTAACCAATAGATCGAACTCCTTAATAAATAACACTTTGATTCATACAGGCCAAGTTCATCAGCGTATTCTTCAGGCCAAGTTCCTATTAAATATTAACTAGACGTACGTAATGAAATAAAAGTATGTATGCACATTATATTTTAAAATTATTTTTTAATTTTCTGTGATTCGAAATTTACAACCCAAACTCTGCCGAAGAAAAATTAATACATGCTACCTAACTTTTAATAAATGCTGACAGTGCCAGCCATAAATGTTGTGCATTATATATAGCGAACATTTAATTCAGCCACATTGATTCAATCATTTTACTTTAGAATCGTGGGTGAAATTACCCCAAAATCCAAATTGTGGAGTATGGAGACCAAAATGAAGAAATTATTGCAACGTAGAGCGGCAAAATGGAGTGTTTCACATCATATCATGTACATATCGAGTAACGTTATTCTACATATCTATGATTAACAGTTTCATAAGATGAAAGTAGAAGTACCGACACTAAGTGTGCAGGATAACATTTGTATATCTCTTGTAATTATAATATGTGATAGGACAGCTTGCATCTAGAAGAGTAATTAAAATATCTGGGACCTTATTATATTGCAATGTTTAAAATTGGAAGATAATCTTGGAGGCAGGGAGCTGAGGGATCTGATTCGGTGATTCCCAACGATGGGGACCATGGCTGCAAATCTCTCGTCCACATGCTCTCAAGATTCAACTATAAGATTTTTTTATTTTTGGAAATAAATAAATATTTCTTATATTTTTTTTTTTCTTCATTAACTTAAAATTAAGAGTGAGGAAAGATTTGACCTGAGAGAAGGTGCGTATGGGCCTCTAGTGTAGTTTAGGTATGCATAAGTCACAACAAACACTTGTATTTCATGAAATTATAAATGTTATTTTAATGGACTTTTTTGTCCTTATAACTTCTACAAACTAATACATTAAATAAGACCCCTAATATATAAGTTATAACCCCCATTCTTTTCTTTTTAATAGAAATAATAATCATTAAAAAAAAAAACAAACTCATTTCCACACTTCCACTAAATCGAAAAGGTTTCTTGCTTGGTCAATCATTTCCCAATTCTTTTTTATTTTCTATTTTTCATTTCCCATTAATAAACATTTCCTCAATATTCAAAATTCTGGAATCGAATTCGTTGCTTCCTTTTAAATTATAATTGTGATTTCCCAAAACTTTGATCAGTCCTAATAATATTAATATTGCACGATTATCAAAACCAGACAAGATTTATAATTTTGTTAAGTATTTTTAAGAGTAATTAAGTTATTAATTAATATAGAAAGATTGACAACACTAATGTCCTAATAATTCTTTATCTGTCTGGTTCAGTTACAAAAAATGTGCAGAATGGACAAAGAAAAAGGTGAAAAAACAACTTAAATGAAGAAATTTATATATTTAGTTAGTTTTGTTAGAGTTCAACAAATTTGAAGTTGGTGAAAAATTGACTCTTTTTTTTTTTCACTTGAATGTCTTTTCATGGAAAAAGATAAATCAGTTTAAACTTCAAAGAGTTGTGATGAAATTGGTGTGGATGAATTTTTTTTTAATTATTATTAAGAAGAAGAGGGACTACGTATTAGGGAGTTTTACTTTAGTTTGTTTGCGATTCTAAGTATTGGGGAGTTGTAGAAGGGCATATATAAGTCTATGAAATCATGTTATATTTGTTGGATACTTACATTGGAACACATTTGGCCTAGACATCTGTATGATATTGATATTAAGTTTTTGTCGTTGTTGTTCATTAAGTTGGTTGATGCATTCATAGATATATTCCCCCATAATGTGCAACAAAACCTCTCTTCTCCATTCATATAATGTAATATATATAATTCACTGCTTAGTTAAAATTAGTTAAAAAATATATATATAGAATGAAGAGTGTAAGTTTTTTTTTACTCGATGTCTTCTAGAATCATCACACATTTTGAAAACACACATATCTTTTATGTTCTTTGATCGAACTTGCACACTACAAAAAATCCGTAGTCTTTCGTGAGGTTGTATACAAAATAATCTACCAAATATTGTGGACAATATTTGGTAGATTATTTGGTATACAAATGAAACACACAATTTGAACTAGAAGATCTTATTCGAATATGAATTGTTGATATAAGAAAGAACAAGCTACTGACAAAATTTAATCCTAATTCATAAATTCATAAAAGGAAGATATATACAATTACCAATCCTTCTTGCCAAATGATAGCATGGTGATGGGGTACCATAAAAATAACACTTATTTTTTATAACACACTTAACTATGTATATCGATGACCTTATCCACATTTTAGACCAAAAAAAAACATAACAAATGTAGATAAAGCTGAAAATCTCATCATACCTAGTCTTTTAATTTATAACATGCAAGATAACTCTTACCATCGATCTCATCTCGTGATACACAGGTATCTCAAAAAGAAAAATAATAAATAAGTTGAATGTTAGTATAAGATCATAACAGTGACCATCTGTGATATATATAGTAGTCCCAGAAAAAAAAAAATATGCAAAAAATAAAATAAAAATGGCTATTATATACACAAACCATAAAACATCGGAGAAATCTTCACAAACTGATGGGTTACACAAAAATAAATTGGCAACAACACAAACCATCAAAACTTGGAGAAATTATTGGCTGGAATTTCGTTCATCATCTCATAATCCAAAGCTTCTATATAAGTATTGGTGAGAAAGGAAAGTGTTTCATGAGTAGTTTTCCTGAGTAAATTGGTGCAAGTGAGTTTTTGGGTTTCGCTACATAATTTCTCATTAGTGAGCTTTCTGAATTCGAAATTGTTAAACTCACTTTCTTTGCGAAAATTATGGGACTCAATATTATTACATATATATCAACGAATTCCATGCCGGCAGGCCAAATTATTGGTTTGATAAAATAGATTTTAAGGAATTAGTATATGAATATGATTATAACTATCACTACAAGAATTATGCACATACACAACACTAGATAGACAACAGTAAATATCAATTACTGTTGCGTATGTGAAAAATACAACGATTTTTTAAAAAAACGTTACGTATGTGCGTGCACCTTCTGCTAAACATAACAGTAACATATATACCGTTGTGTATAATCTCATTATAGATAAAAGTGTTGAATGTTACTGTTGTATAAACATATTAAAATTAAAGAGAAAATTATTTAATTATACTACATTTAATTTATTTTGATAAAATGAAAAGATTTGGAGCTTATATCTATCCCGCTCAATTCCTTCATGCCCTTAGAACAAAATTTTCAAAATTGGAGCTCAATTCTATTCTCGCCAGTAGCTGACACAATCGTCGGGCGGTCTTGCCAGCAAGTCGGCGTCGGTCTTCTCCTCGTCCTCTCTTGCTCAACTCTCTCTCACTCTCTCCTCTTTGCCCTAGATTCCTTCTTGTCCTTCGAACGAAAACTTGCTACACAAATTAATTTAGTTATATATGAACATTAATTTGCTTTTGATTACATAGAAAGCTCATATTAAAATATATATTGATGCGATCCTCGCCGGTAGATCGGTGACCACGTGAATCTGCCCTAGGAGTATCAGGTTATAGCAGATGCATTGATGAATACTCCAAAACCTTAGCCTAACAACGATGAATAACCACATATATCGATTTGCGACCCGAAAATGATTGGAAACATGAACTTAGATTTGGTGGTGACGCCACAAACGGGGATGTGAATCCGTTAGATAAGTCGATTTGAAACTCACAGTGTCCTTGTGAAATCCATATAAATTCTCTAGAGAGAAAATGGTAAATTGCCTTAAAATACATAAACTTTGGAGCATCTTTGGTTTTTCACACATTTTAAAAAATTTAGTTTCAATAACATGAACTTAGCCGTTGTTTGGTTTTTCACATGATTTTCGAATTCCGGCCAATTGAATCTGACGTGGCAGCCGGAGATGCCACATGTACATCTACTTGGATACCAAATTGCCTTAAAATACACAAACTTTAGACTAATTTTGTTTTTTCACACAAATTAAAAAAATGTCAATTTTTTTTTTTTTTTTGCTTTTTTATGTAATACAGAAAATTCATCAATTATTACTATAGAGTTGTTGCGGTGGACATTGTGAAATATTTTGAATTTTCTTAGTTCATGCAATATATAAAATTTAGGTTCGAAAAAATTAAATAAAGTAACTCTGTGACCTTTTTAGTTCTCTATTTGAAGAAAAATTATAAAAATATAACTTAAGCTAGTGTAATGATATAAATAATTGAATTTCGAATATAACAGTGGTCGTCCCGGTGGGAATGACTTAATGGTGGAGTGAGATTGCTTAGAGACCAAAGGTCATGAGTTTGAATCTCCTTAATACTACAGGTCGAGTGTGGATAAAAAAAAAGTCATGAGTAGTGGTCTATGACGTATTGTATATGTTGATGAATAATATTACACCATCAATCAATTAAGTTAACAAATAAATTGATCCCGTAGAAACTACATATTAATTTTTCATATATGTTTAATATCATCTTTTGATATAACTTTATATGTTAGATAATCTCAAATAATTTTATAATTGAACATTTCCATTTATATTAATTGTTGAACAAATTCTTAATTCGTCTATTTTATTATTCTTTAAACCTATTAATAATATAAATATGTAACGACTCCAATTTTTCCAAACATCATAATGATAAATGTACACATCACACATACCCTAAAGTCATAGTATGATTTTTGTGCATATTAAATGAATTACATAAGATCAAAAAGATCACAACTGTCAAATGATGTTGATTAAAATCTATATCTTGTTTGATAATTAATTTTAGAAAATATAAAGTGAAGTATTTATATCACGTTTGCCACATTACAAGAAAAAAGTAAAAAAAAATAATCTAAAATCGATCTTTTTTTAATTCGTGTGAAGAAACAAAATCAACCCAAAGTTCATGTATTTTAAGGCAAATTGGTGTCCACGTAGATGTACATGTGGCAATCTCCGGCTGCTACATCATATTTAACTTGCCGAAATTTGAAAATCATGTAAAAAACCAAACAAAGGCTAAGTTCATGTTATTAAAACTACATTTTTTAAAATGTGTGAAAAAACAAAAACACCCTAAAATTTGTCAATTAACGCGAGAGAAAATAATAAACTCACTTTTATGTGTGTGTGTGTGTATTTTTTCAATAAGATGTATGTAGTATATTAAAGAATTGAAAAAAGAAAGTCAAGAACAAAAAACTCTAAAAATCCATAAAGTTGGAAACTCCCGAGCGAGTTTTTCTCCAATGTAATTTTAATTTTTTATGGCTTAGTTTAATTTTATAATTATTATTCAGGGTTCATTCCACTCATTTAGGGTTTATATTTATTTTTTAATATTTATTTCTTATTTTTTTAGTTAATATAATTGATTCATATGGTTGATTATTCTAAAAGTACGGTATATAATTTTTAAAAATTTTAATTTTTAACAATAAATGTTTATTATGATTTGTAATACTATAATAAAATTTATTTTTATAATAAATATTTTTAAAATATTAAATTTTATAGTGGGACACAATAGTAGAACATGAAAAGTAAACTAGAAGATTTTATCCCCATATATCCAACTATCAAAATACAAGATGAAATATCATATTGGAATAGAAGCTATCTCATCTGCAATCCGAGAGGATAAGGAAAAAAAAAAAACAAAAACCAAAGAGTGAAAGCACACAACATATCATATTTCTAACAAATATACTTTCTAACCAATATTGTGGTAACAAATATTTAATTAGACTTGTCACACTCTTATGGTTGAAAATAACTCAGTTACCACATCACACAAATGACGTGATTTTGAAGTTCAATAAACTTCTGCCGTAAATTTCTTCATTTTCGAACACACCCTCCATTTTGAAAGGACAGCTTCCATTTTGAAGACTAATTAAAATTAGGAGAGTAGGGCCGTATATATTGCAATATTTCAAATTGGAAGATATTCTCGTGGGCAAGGGATATGATCATGATTTCCAATGATGGAAATTGCAGTGATTGAAATTGTCAATTACATGATACATAGTGTATTATTTTTCATATTACATCGTCTAGATTATCACCACGTGATATACATAATTAATGGAGCATATGACTATATATGAGTCTCAGTTATGCTAGTTCATTTTTTAAAGTAATATACTCATTTCATTTCATATGCTAATAAGATTGAAAAATAAATTCGAAATTAAAATTAAAAAAAAAACCCTAAAAGTTAATTATAAACTCTTTAAGGATGGAAAAATCAATCCTAAAAATTAAAATATATAAATGTTAAAAATATAAATAATGAATTCAAAAAATAAAAATAAACATAAAATTTAATAAAACAAAATAATTTAAGCAAGAATGGATAAATTATCAAATTAAGGAAGACAATTAATAATTGATATTTTTTTTATTATTTAGAATGATGTGAAAAATGAAACTCTGATCTAGTGTTTTAAACATATTTAATCAATTTTGTGAGATGATAATGTGACGTTAATCTAAATAATGTAACAATACTATATAGTCTATATGTAACACATAATATGTAATAAACAATTTTATTTAAAATTCAAGATGGTACGTGTAGTCTATTTAAGGCTAATTTCTTATATATATATATGTGCGTGTGTGTGTGTGTGTGTGAAGAGAAGGCCACCCTCTTAATAGTTGATGAAATGAGGGGAATCTTTAAATGAATGATTTATCTTAAATGGATTTGAGATTATTCGAGATCATTGTATTATATTGAATCAAGAAAATAAACTTGTTGGAATATTAGGCCCATTTGTTGGACTTATTAAATTTCCCTTCAAAGGCCCAAGCTGCCCGGCCCATCCTTGAAGGCCCATCTGTTTTGCCATATCCACCGACCTTTAAATACCTAAGATGCGGTTTGTTTACGCACATTATTCATTTCACTGTGTGCGGCTAGGGTTGAGAGAGAGCGGTTACAGATCTCGATCTTCTTCTTCTTTCTTCCTCTTATTCCTTCTGTGTGAGATAGATCATCTTGCTCTTTGTGAGTGGGTGTGAGCTGTTGTTGTGCAACTGAGATTGCGGTTGTAGGCAGTTGGGCTTTATTTGTCGGTTTACTTTTTAGTGTTTCACAGTGATCTAGGGGGATTTGCTTGTAGACGGTTCCTGAGTTGACAGTCCGATCAGTTTACTATATTATGAATTCTTTTATGTGTTATTTACTAATAGCAAGAAATAATTATTGTTTAATTATAGGGATCTTCTTTTATTTATTACCTTGAATATAGTTTGTATATATCTTTATTTTACTTGGTCAATACTCATATAATCTATATATATATTGTTAATCAATACACAGAAGATTCACGGTGAGTAAAATAATATCTCTGCATGGTATCAGAGCTCTAACACCTCAATCCCTAGACCCTCGATCTTTCTCCATGGCAGCATCATCTTCTTCTGAAATTCTTCTTTACTCTACCTTAATTCATATGTTAACCATCAAACTCACTTCGTCCAATTACCTTCTGTGGCGCCATCAGGTTTATTCCCTCCTCACTAGTCAGGGTCTTCTCGAACTAGTTGATGGCTCACGCTCGCAACCACCATCCATGGTGACTAATGACGCCAGCAAAACTTCTTCTAATCCGCTGTTCCTCACCTGGACAAAAGATGATCAAAAACTGACCAGTCTCCTTTTCTCCTCTCTTACGGAAGAGGCTATGGCGGTCGTCATCGGGTGCCATACTTCACTCGCTGTATGGCTCACCTTGGAGGCTACCTTCGGCAGACATTCCAAGGCACATGAATTACGCCTTAAACATGAATTGCAGATGATGAACAGGGGTGACAAATCTGTCACCGACTTCTCTCGCGATTTCAAAATGGTGTGTGATCAACTAGCGGCTATTGGCCGCCCGATTGATGAATCGGACAAAGTCCACTGGTACCTACGTGGATTAGGTCCTTATTTCTCCAGTTTCTCTGCCACAAAACTTTCAGTCACGCCCCTCCCTCTCCTTGTCGATCTTCAGTCGGATGCAGAAAATTTCTGGCTTTTTCAGAAATCTATGGAGTCCACCCCTCAGGCTGCGTTCGTCTGTCACACTTCCCAGCCCCCTGTTGGAGCCACAAGAGGTCGTGGTAATGGAGAGGGTCGAGCGGGACGTGGTCGTGGAAGGGGGCAGTCCAGCCGTGGTCCTAGGCAACCTCACTGCCAAATCTGCCGACTCAATGATCATTATGCAGATGCTTGCAGTGAGCGTTATACACGTCCAGCCTCACAGTCTACATCCACAACTAATCTCGTAGAGGCATTTCATGCAAACTATCATATCTCACTTTCTACAGCCTCTGATTGGTTTCTTGATACGGGAGCGTCTGCTCACATGACTCCCGCTTCACATTCGTTGGATTCCTCTACTCCATACTCTCGTAACAATCGTGTCATTATCGGTAATGGTGACAGCTTATCTATTTATGATATTGGCACTTGTTCGTTATCTCATGATTTTAAACTCTTGGATGTGCTTGTTGTCCCGAAGATTACTAACAACCTCTTATCAGTCAGTAAATTAACCTCCGATTTCCGTGTTGATGTTTTATTTACTGCGGATTCTTTTACCATTCAGCATCGAGCAACCAAGGAAACAATGGCTCATGGTAGGCGTTTGAATGGCCTTTATGTTTTAGATGGACAACATTCTGCTTTAAATACGGCTCTGCGGATAAATCCGCCTCAAGCCTCTTTTGAACTGTGGCACTCTAGACTAGGCCATGTCTCTTATGATATTATTAATTTTTTGAAAAATGCTGGACATCTTTCCGTTACATCTTTGTTACCAAAACCCTCTATCTGTGAATCTTGTGAACTTGCAAAGAGTAGGCGTTTGCCTTTTGCTTTAAATCATAAGCGTGCTTCTACTGTTTTGGATTTAGTCCACTGTGATTTATGGGGTCCTGCTCCAGTTTGTAGTACTGATGGTTATCGATATTATGTTATTTTGTGGATGACTTTTCACGCTTTACTTGGTTATATCCATTACGCTTGAAGTCTGATTTTTTTGGAGTCTTGGTTCGGTTCTATAACTTTGTTCGTACTCAGTTTGGTCACCCTTTGAAAGTTTTTCAAAGTGATGGTGGTACAGAATTCACAAGTGGTTTGGTCCAGAACTTCTTTCATGAGCAGGGTGTCCATCATATTATGTCTTGTCCGTATACTCCTTCTCAAAATGGAAGAGCCGAACGTAAACACAGACATGTCACTGAAACAGAGTTAGCCATGCTTTTTCATATGAATTTACCGTCCAAATTCTGGGTGGAGGCTTTCAGCAGTGCCGTTTATGTTATTAACCGTCTTCCAACACCTGTCCTATCAAACAAATCACCCTTTGAACTCTTATTCTCCACCAAACCTAACTATGCCAACTTTCATCCTATTGGTTGTCGGGTTTATCCGTGTCTTCGAGATTATGTGAAACATAAATTGGAACCTTGAAGTGTTCCGTGTATTTTTCTTAGATACAACAGCAGTCATAAGGGATTTCGGTGTTACGATCCTTTAAGCTTCCACACTTATATTACGAGACATGCTAAATTTGATGAGATGTGTTTTCCTTTTTCTGCGTCTCCTCACAGGTCTTCCTCCTCGTTGCAAGTCCATGAGTTTTTGGAGCCCATGACCATGGTGTCATCCCTTGGCCCAAATTCGATATCCAACGTGCCACCATCTCCAAAATCACATGCATCTGATTCTTCGCCATGCTCCATTTATGATATTGGCGATTCATTGGCTCCCACATCCGAGCCTATTCCTTATACGGGGCCTCTGCCTCTTCCGGCTCAGCCTATGATTCGTGAGGCATATCTGCCACTGCCTGTGCCTAGACAAGTTCCCACTTCTTCTCATCCTTTGATGACGAGGGCTCGTTCTGGAATCTTCAAGCCTCATCATATTGCAGACATTGCTCATACTGCATTATCTTCGGCCCTATTATCCGTTGATGAGCCAAAAGGGTTTCGTTTCGCTGCAAAACACCCTCATTAGCTCTCGGCTATGGATGAAGAAATGGAGGCTCTTCGAAATAATCAAACATGGGATCTTGTTCCACGGCCTTCAGATTCCAATATTGTTGGTTCAAAATGGGTGTATCGGACTAAGTTTCTCCTTGATGGAACAATCGATAGACATAAGGCACGCTTGGTCGCTCAGGGTTTTACTCAATTACCCGACTTTGATTACTTTCATACTTTCAGTCCCGTGGTTAAAGCTTCAACAATTCAAATAGTTCTTGCTCTTGCTGTGATGTATAACTGGCCGCTTCATCAGTTAGATGTTAAAAATGTATTCTTACATAGGTGTTCGGTATTTATTTTCACCTAAACTGCAAGTGTACAGTGAGACTTATAGGATAGCGGTGAACAAGGTCGTATCCACAGGGATTTAATAATTAAACTGCTAGTTATTCAATTTAACCTCTCGCAGTTATCTAGACTACAAAACATGATTGGATTGAACTAAATAAAAACTGACAATAATAAATAAACTAAATTACCACGGCAGAAATTAACACAGATAAATCAAACAGTGAATAAAAGACGTATTCTAGAATTGCTTAATCATCAACTAATCCATTCATTTAATCCTTTCATTCTTATGCCTATATTGGGACTTAAATTGTGCTAGAGCAACCACTAATTCATCCTAAACCTTCTCTCAAAGTGCCTAGGTTGTAGATTACAAAACTAGTACTAACGTCTCCGTTCAATACCTAGCATGCAACTCCTAAAGGCTCCTAGGGTCTATTGCTCTCTCAATTAATCTCAACTCTCTTGAATGTTATTGATTAACAAGTTACTTATTCCAGATCACGTGTTAAAACTCCTCTCTCGATTTATGAATTAACACATCAAATTGTACTATTTATTGATCAGGTAAATAATACAGATAAAAACGAGAATAAACAAAACACAACAAAATCATAGGCATAAGAAATCAATAGATTAAATGAACTTCATAGTTTAAATCATAAACAACCCTAGAATACTAGGGTTTTAGCTATCCATAATAATATAAATAACAAAAATCATCCACAAAGAAAACATGAACAATTCTAAGAACAAAGAAAATAAAACCCGGAAGGTTTAATTTGTCTCTAATCTTGAAAGCTCTTGAATCCCTTGGTCTTGTTCTTCGCGTCTGTTTTTCTCTGCAGCAACTCTCTGGTGGCAACTTTTAGGTAGGTGGAATTGTGTGTATTTTCGTCCAAGGAAACCCTTATATACCAAGTAAAGAAAAGCCCAAAAATAGGTCAAAAATCAGACAGGCCCGCTGATAAACTCTTATTTTGCATGTATTTTGAGGTATATTTGAGTGGTATTTGATGGGCATTGCATGCATGAAGTGTTGAGTTTTGCATAGTTTTCTATGTTTTGTGCAATGTCACGTGTTTATTCATTGTGAAGGGAATTAATGTCATTTTTGGTGTGGACCTCAAATGAGTGTGGGAACACCCTAGAAAGATGGAAAATCAAGTTAGGAACGTATTGCAAAAAGAATCGGGTCAATCAGACGAGAAACAAGTGAGAACGAAGCAAAACAGTGAGAGGCTGCCGGAGCTGAAATATACCCGCGACCGGACTCGCGACCAGGGGGGTCGCGAATCTGGTCGCAAATCACCTCTTCTCCATTTTACTGTACGTTCGCGACAGAGAGCGGGTTCTCCTTTGAAATACCCGCGACCCGGTCGTGAATTTGGGAATCTGGTCGCAAATTTTGGCCACGTCAGCGCCACGTGGACCCGCGACCCGAGTCACGGGTGACTGGGTCGAGAGCGAGGTCGCGAATCGAGCGGGCATGTCCGATTTTTGACCTATTTTTGGGCTTTTCTTAACTTGGTATTTAAGGGCTTGATGCACGAAATTTCCACACAATTCCTCCTACCTAAAAGTTACCAACAGAGAGTTGCTGCAGAGAAAAGAAGACGCGAAGAGCAAGACCAAAGGATTCAAGAGTGTTCAAGACCAAAGCCAATATAGAATCTCCGGGTTTTATTTACTTTATTCTTAGAATACAATGTTTATTTTGTGTATTGTTTTAGTTGTTTATATTGCCATGGATAGCTAAAACCCTAGTATTCTAGGGTTGGATTATGATTTATTTATAAAGTTCTTTTAATTCATATTATTTGGTGTCTATGATTTAATTATGTTTTGATTATTCTTGTTTTCTCTGTATTATTTACTTGATCACTAAATGATACAATTTGATGTGTTTATCCATAATTCGAGAGATGAGTTTTAACACAAGATCTGGAATAATTAACTGGTTAGTCAATATCACTCGAGAGAGTTGCGATTAATTTAGAGAACAATAAATCTTTGGAATCATTAGGAGTTGCATAATAGGTATTGAACGGAGACGTTAATATTTGTTGTGTGATCTACAATCTAGGCGCTTCGAGAGAAGGTTTAGAATACATGAGTGATTGTTCTAGCATGATTTAAATCCCAACATAGACATTAAATGGATTGATTAAGAGAATGGATTAAATAATGATTATCCAATCCTAGAATGCGTCTTTTTCTTCAGTGTTTGATTTATCTGTGTTGATTTCTACTGTGGTGATTTATTTTATTTATTATCTTTAGTTTTTAATTAGTTAAATCCAACCATGTTTGATAGTCTAGATAACTGCGAGGGGTTAAATTGAATAACTAGCAGTTTAATTATTAAATCTCTGTGGATACGACCTTGTTCACCGCTATCCTATAAGTCTCGCTGTACACTTGCAGTTTAGGTGAAAATAAATACCAAACACCCGCTGCATTCGCGACCTTGCTCGCGACCCAATCACCCGCGACTCGGGTCGCGAGTCCACGTGGCGCTGACGTGGCCAAAATTCAAGACCAGATGCCCAAATTCGCGATCGGGTCGCGGGTATTTCAAAGGAGAACCCCCTCTCTATCGCGAACGTACAGAAAAATGGGAAAAGTGTGATTCGCGACCCCCGGGTCGCGAGTCCGGTCGCGGGTATTTTTCAGCATCGGCAACCTCTCACTGTTTTGCTTCGTTCTCACTCGTTTCTTATCCGATTGATCCGATTCTTTTTGCAACGCATTCCTAACTTGATTTCCTATATTTCTAGGGTCTTCCCAAGCTCATTTGAAGTCCACACAAAAAATGGCATTAATTCCCTTCACAATGAACAAACACGTGACCTTACACAAAACATAGGAACTATGCAAAACTTATCACTTCATGCATGAAATGCCCATCAAATACCACTTAAATGTACCTCAAAATACATGTAAAATATGATGTTATCAATAGGGTGCTTTCAAAGCTGGTTTTTATGGAACAACCTCCGGGATATATTGATCCTCGTTTTCCGACTCATGTGTGTCGTCTTAAGAAGGCATTATATGGCCTATTTACTTTCCTATCAATTCTAGAGTGTAGATAGGTTTTTACCTTGTAATCTTCGATTATTCGTTGTATCTATCCCTAATAGTGGTATCAGTAGACGATAGGGGTGATTCTTCACCTTCATCGTTGATCGCTTCGGTGAAATTCGTCTTCTCATCTACAGACGGCTGAGGGTAAGATGGTGTACCCTCTCCTAGGTCACCGCTCTGGTGAAGTGGCTTAATCCTCTTGTTTTTTTACGTTACTTAGTGGTAGGAAGGCCTATAGGCTTGGTTTCTGGAACATGATTTTGTGTTTTCTTGGGGCCTGTGTGCTCAGTTTTGTGGTTTCTTTTTTATCCTGGTTCCTCTACTGTCTTTCTCTGAGTTTTCCCGGCCTCTTGAATCCAGTTTCTTACCTTTCCTATAGTTCCTGCTTTCAGATCTGTGTGATCCTCTGTTAAGCTTGTTAAGCTCGGGGAAATTTGTAATTTTCCCAAGAGATTTGTGTCTCTTGTCCAAAGGACTTGAAGTGACCCCTTGCGCAGTCGATAAATCGACCCGTGAATATGGAAATCTTGCTCCCCGCTAGTTGGACGATTACTATTGGTTGTATCCTTCTGGTTCTTTTGTCCTGTTTTCTTCACTGCATTGTTCTCGTGTTTTTTGTTGTCGGTGGAGTGTGGTTTCTTCTGCTTTATGTGCTTTGGTAATTTTTTCCATCTTGTTGTTTCACCATGGCTGTTAATGCATATGGCATGGTTCCTTTTAATGGGAAAATTGGTTTTAATATCTGGAAATAGAAAATAAAATGTGTCTTGATACAACGCAGCCATTACTGGTGCTTATGTTGAAACAGACACTCATACTAAACGTGATAAGATGAATGAGCTTGCATGTTCCACTATTATGTTAAATCTTAGTTATTCTATCATTCACAAAGTAGGGGACTTGACTTCTACAAAAGAATTATGGGAAAAACTAGAAGAAACATACACTGAAACATTGTTTGTCTACCGCATGTATTTGCTTGATAAATTATTTAAATTTAAGTTTGATATGTCCAAAGATATTGATGAAAATGTTGATTTGTTTGCCAAACTTGTTTAGGACGTTAAGCTTTATGGTGATAAAACAATTGATCATTATACAAATATTGCTCTTTTGAATGTTCTTCTTGAATCTTATGTTGATGTAAAATCTTCCATTAAATATGGCAGATATAGTATTTCTTTTGATGTTATAATCAGGGCGGGGCTGGTAAGGCCTCTAAAGTTGCGGCCCTAAAATGTCAAATCCTATTTGTGCCTGCCCAAGCATGCAGGTTAGAGGCCGGCCCGTGGGCTTTTGTGTTACAACACTTTTTTTTTTTTTTTTTTTTTTTTTTTTGAAGTTTTAAACTTGATTTATAATTAATTGTGACATTGTAAACGATGTAAACAACAAAATTAACAAAAAAAAAATATCCAATCAAATTAAGTTTACAAACCAAAATAGTGAAAAACCTCCTTGATTCACCAGCAAATTATAAAAATTATTTAAAATTTATACAAATTTCAAAGTACTCCATAAGTTAATATTCATTACTCAAATTATTGAACATTAATTCACAAATTTGCTAACGTAATTAGAAAATTACAAATTTCAAAGTACTGCATAAATAAGACAAGATTGACGTGCTTCTTGGCCAACATAATCAAAAATAAAATAAAATCATATGAACGGGTTAGCCCACATCAGCCCATCTAATGACTCTTAAAATTTAAAGTCCTACCCTCCAAAAATGAGTGTGGTCGGGTCGGCCCGTTTTGACAATTGACAAATCTTAATATACATATTTATCTCTTACTATTCAAATGGAATAATGATTATTTTTCCGTTGTGATTGTGATCGGAGAAATATGCAAATCTGTGGCTACCAGAAAATTCATTTACAAATTTTGGTCCCTACCTTGAAATATGGTCCCGAATTGTGTATATTTGGTATGTTTCAATTAACTTTTGTTGCTTTTCGAAGGGAGTTTAAAATAAATAAAAAAAATACAAAACTTTATAAAACGGAAAATTTATGAACAACTCAAAGTCATCAACCCATGAAAACATTAATTAAAAGCTTCAATAGAAACAGCTAGAAAAGAAAAGGAGGTTAAATCGTAAATTTATTTCAATAAATATATAAAAAAATAAACCATAGTAACTCAAAGTTTATGGGAAAAAAATAGAGAACTCGTGAGTCATTTATATTAATAATTAATTAATGTACAAAACACTAACAAATAAAAACATAAATTTATTGCAAGTTTTAGACACAATTATTATTGGGGGAATTTCGCTGATAGATATTAATTAACTAATAAAAACTTATAAATCTTGAGTAACGTAAGTACTGTTTATATTATAAAACAATCAAATTAAAATGACAAAAGATGAAAAGATTCATACAAGTTTCCCAAAATTGAAAACAACAACTGGAATACAGAATGGTGTTGTATTATACAGAAAACATTATAAGATATATTGATGCCTAAGTTATAACAGATGCAAGAAAGACAGATTAAATGGACAAACAGGAACACAAAATTTAAGGAAATATTAAACTATGTTCATAAATAGAAGAGATGGTATATTATTAATTGAGGTGGAATGCAAAATACAGAACAAATGAACATATATAATAGAGTTATAGAGACTAAGTTAACTAAAGAGTGAATATTATTACCCAAAAAAGAAACAAAAACAAAGATACAAAATCATTACAAACTCATCAAACCAATGAGGATCTAAAAGCCTGAAAAATATACATACTCCATAATTAATCCGAAACGTGCTGAGCTAATGAAATATAAGCTCAAAATATATAGACAATAAATCTGAATACATTCCAATAAATCTTCACCTTTACTTGAATCCTCTTAAAGAAAACAACATTCCAACAAATCTTTACTTTGATTTGAATAATCTCTCACAGATGTACTACTTCATGCATCACGATAGTGTCAAAAAATGTACGAACAACTCCTCATACTCAGACTCGCCTCCAAAGGACAAAATTAAGAGGTTATAATCATCTCACAGAAAATAGATGAATACTTATATTTTTTTGGCTATTTTTGTGTCAATAAATGTGTGCGTAGAATTATATAATAATTTGTATGTTTGTGTATTAGTGCGAGTAAAACAAGTGTTACTAAGTATAAATATGTAGGTGTGTGCAAAAAATAAAAATGTGTTAGTGTATATTTTCTAACATGGTGAATTTTTTCATCTAAGAAATGATCTATATAGTCTAACTTTTAATACAAAAGGTGACTATTTTAGTCAAATACTTGAGATGACTATTTTCACGTTTTTTCATTTTTATAATAAAACTAGCGTCGGACCGATATTGGGGAGACTAAAATCTAAACCCGACATAATCTTACATTAAAAATAACTCATAAAATCGACCTCATTTAATTAAAATCAAGTAATTAATCTCATTCCCCAAATTTCTTTGATTTCCCCCAGCACCTTAAAAAGTTCAAAATCAAATCTGATTATTCTCATGAAGTCTTTCCACTCAATTAAATGATGTCTCCCACATCTAACATTAATTTTATTAAAAAAATAATTGCAATATCATCCGAATAAAAAAAAACGTAAATATTTTAATCGTCCAACTCAAAGACACAACTAGCTAGCTAATCAAATTCAGAAAACGTCTTAAAATATTGGAGGATCCCACATAATACAATGAATTGGATCCTAAATGAAGAGGGCCCTCGACCGTCGTTAATTAATTACGAAATAACTCGCAATTTGATTCCCATATTTAGGATTTGCCATATTTGCAAATCTGGTTTATCACGAATGAATGAATTAAATAATGTAATCGTGTGTGTGTGTGACAGATAATATATATATATATATATATATATATATATTCCAGCATCAGCATGCAAACATGAAACATATATGATGCATCATCACTCGGACCCCCCAAAACGCAGAAGCTGACCACATCTTTCACTTTTCTGCCCATCAAAATCAATTCAATTTACCACCCTCATTTCAGATCTTATCCCTTAGAGTCTAGAGTAGAGTATTATTCAACCGAGTATGAACTTCCATATTTGCGCCAATTTCTTTGGAAAAAATTAAATCAAATCATGTGAGAATGAGATTTTGTTTATTGCTTCACTACACTATTATACATCCATAAATAGAGAGAGGATGTAGTCTTGTGTGAGATCGTCTACTAAATCAAAATTAGCAAGACGAGTCAAGATCCAGATATAAACAAAATCAAATATCAATAAAATTATAAAACACAAATCAATATGAGACGGAGTAACGGGCCAACCCCGCTCCAAAAAATCCTACCAACTTGCCCCCACCAGCCATATATTTTTTTCTAGTTTTCCAAAAAAAAAAAATCAAAATTCTTTATTTCATTCAAACTAATGCTTATATCTAATTTGAAAAAATTAGTTGTCACACTGCGCGAGCTGTCGAATCAAAAAATTTAAATTTAAAATTCACTAATTCTACTTTAAGATACGTATTTATTTTAAAAAATTAATTATCGAGAGCGGTACACGAGCAGCTAGTGATTTAATTTCACGTATAAGACTGGTCGCACGTAAGACGGACTTGAAACTGTAGCAAGTGGAAAATTAATTAATTAACAAGTGTGTTAGTGTAGTATGAGTGGGTCGATATTAATTCGATTCTATCTTCCAATTGATAATCCATCAAGTTTAATGTATAATATATTATATATATGAGGTGCAAATGATAAAATATGTACTTGCATAGATGCATCTTAATAATGTGTGCCCTACAATAGTACAACGTTTACCTCGCATTCAATTTCTATCGTACCTATGTCATGCACTTGTTTTGTATAGCATACAAATATATATAATACTCCTTCAAATAAACATAATAATAAATGAAAAAAATGTCCTTCCAATCTCGTGCTTCTTCGCAGTGATCAAATGCAACTTTCACACCAACAGTGTAATAAAGTAGTATATTAATATAGTTCACACTTTAATCATGATAGCCACCCCACTATCTCCCACCACCCCCATTTATCAATTATATATCATTGCAATATATATAGAGATAGATATATATACTTGTACAATCATTAATCAATTAACCAGGAAAAAATAAAATAAAATAAAATCATTCATCTCATTTGCAGCTGACATTTAATTTCTTCCCATTCATACTTCTTTTAAGCTAATGATATGTATAAAATTACATCAGTTAAAAATTAAAGTAAGCTACAGGTTAATTAATTAAGACACATTAGTTAGACAACAACAGCCACATGAAATTTTTAAAAAAAAGTTGAGTTACATCAAACAAAAAGCAAATTAGCATGCGCGACAATAATATATTTTTGATTTATCTCGGAAAAATCTAGGGTTCATCGGCAACGGGAAGCTGTTTGAGCCATTCAAACGTTCGATGATGCGACAGATGTTTCTTCGTCAGCTTCTGCGGTTTAATTTCCTCCCTTTGAAGCGGTGCGACGACGTCGTTCGAGTTCTCGCTCGCGCTTCTCTTGATGATCACCACTCTCGCCGGCGCCACCGTTTCCACGTCGTCCGCCGCGCACCTGCACCCGCCGCCGAGTAATCGCCTTCCGATTTTCTTTTTCTCGCCGCCGCCACTGATCGAGCTGCTAGTGCTGTTACGGCTCCCGAAGTTCCTGCAGGAGTTGCTCGAACGGGCTTTCAGGTCTTGGAACGCGATTTCGGGCGGGCCCGTGACCAGCCCGAGGCGTAGGACGTTCCAAATTGATGATTTCTTGATTGAATTCCTGTTGTTGGCGCCGCTGCTGCCCACGCCGTGGCGGTTGCTCGGGAAATGCAGTCTCGGCGACGGACTTGGATGGGAGTGGAACTGGTTGCGCGGTGGCAGTTTGGGCTTGTTGTATCTAGCGGCGGTGGCGGAGGAGCTGCCGCTGCTGGATGACTGGCCGCTGCTGATGCTGCTGCTTCTGCTTGAATAGTAATGATCCATTGAATCCGACCGGGAAATGGAGCGGTTCCGGTAACGGCCGTCGTAGTGGTGCAGAAGCGATCCCTTTTCTGAACTAACTGAGTGGCGGCGGAGTGGGAGAATTTGACCTTGGAAGAAGACTTCATCGGCGGCGCACATTTCCGATTCTTTAGAAAGAGAGCAGAAATCGAATTCTTCGGGAGGAGTACTAGTAGTGTTGGTCTTGCTGCTGATGTGGTCGTCGTCGTCTTCTTTCTTTTCTTTTCTCCATTGATGAATAAGTGGGAGATCGCTCAGTGAGAGCGCTTCGTCGTCATCGTCGTCATCGCCGTCGTCGTTTTGCCGTAATTGAGCTACATTTTCGGTGGAATTGGAGACTAGCCACCTTTGATCATCATCTACAGATTTCTTGTGGTCCATGAAAAAATTAATTAATTAATTAATAATAGGTGGAGCTGGGTTTTTCAAATTTTGGTTATGAGTTATGACAGGAAAAGAAGGTGAGGGTTGGGGTTTTTATACGTGCGCGGAAATTAATTTTATTTATATAGGAACAAAAAATAGAGAGACAAGTGGAACATAGAGATGAGAAAAAATAAAAATAAAAATAAAAATGAAATTTTTATGTATGTGCTTTTCTTGTTTTGGAGTGAAGAGAGGTATTGGAATCCTAAGCCGGCCCCTCACTTTTTAACTGCAGCGTGACATTCTTTACTCATTAATTTTCTTCTAAATGATTAAATCTTTGGAGAAAAAAAAAACATTACTAGTGTAGCTTGTGCATAAAGTGGGACGGCTCTCTCTCTCTCGAGATTTTGAAGAGAGCTGAGGGATTAAATTCTATACAAAATTCAACTTGTAGTGGCACTATCGAAAAACAACAGCTTTTCTTTTTGTGTGTTTGTGGGGGCAAATTTACTTGTTAAGATTGCTCATTGTCAAACGGAATGTTGAAGACATTCATTGTGTTTTTGAGGACAGATAGTGATGTTAGATGACAGGTAGCATAAAAAAGGCCTATATTTTGAAGACAGCCCGTCAATTTTTTATTTGAAATTCATTATTCCGAATTCTCTTTAGTGTTTCTCGAGAGAATATATATAATAATTAATGCACATCTTTTTTTAATATAAAAAAATAAAAATAAAAATTGTGAAGTGTTGTGAAAGAAAATTTGGTGAAAAATTGCCTCTATTACAGGAAAGGAATAAGGAATGGGTACGTAACATACATTTGTATCATGTCTATGTGCAAGCAACTTCAAATTATTCAAATCTAACTTGAAAGAGATGTGTGCGTCAAAATTTGTATCCTTGAAGATGAGTAATGATCGAGTTTTTTTACCACCATGCTAATATGCCAATTTCAATTGATTACTTCTTTTTTAGACTAGTTTTACTTTAGTTGTACTACAATCTTGAATATGAAATTAAAAATATTATTTTATTTATTTTTTACAAAAATTTATGTGGGATTATACTGCATTAATTAAGAATTAAAATTCAAATCCAAGCTCATATTTAATAATATATTTTATTCTTATTTTGTAAATGAGAAAAAAATAAGTTTCAATAAATATCTAATTAAGGCCATTGGTTGGTTCTGTGAGTTATGTGATTAGAAATAAGATTGAAACAATCATGACATGGCAATTTGAACTTCATGTGGCCTTCTCTTGTGTAAGATATTTTATTTAATTGCCGCAATAATATTATGTCACGCGCTCTTTATTTATGTGTTTATTTTTCTTCCTGTTTTTTTTTTCTTTCGGTTACAACTTACAACTTGATTTTGTCATGTTGGATTTTTTGCCGACCCTTTTACCACAAATATCAAACTATCAACAGTAGTCAATGCCCAAATGGTGATAATAGTAGGGGCGGTTAATTACATAACCTTTATAATAATATATTTGATTTTACATTACTAAAAATCATCACTAAATCTGCCTGAAGGCCCAGAACGGTCCAATTAAGATTGATTAATACTTTGGAAGCCAAAATTTTGAGAAAAAAGAAAAAAAAACATAAATTCAAGTAGCTAGGTCTTTGATTAGTTACAACACGTACAAACACTAGAGGTGCTTGGTAAGGGGTAATCAGGGTGGTAATGGGAATGGAAGGGGATCTATTTTCATTCTCTATGCTTGGTACAAAGTAATGAGAATCAAAATAAGTTAATCATTCAATTCTCTTAGATTGATTAACTACCACACCCCCTTTAATCATTCTCCTCAATCATTACCACACTCCTCAATCATTACCATCATTGTTATTATTATTATTATTATTATTATTATTATTATTATTATTATTATTATTATTATTAATTTTATTTATTTATTATTATCGTTGTTTATTATAATAATAATAATATATTTATTTTTATTAATTAATTTTGATATTTATTTATTAATATTATTATTATTATTTATTTATTTTTATTATTTATTGTTTTTGTTGTTATTTATTTATTTATCTATCTATTATTATTATTAATTAATTAATTTTGTTATTTATTATTATTATTATTTAAATTATTTATTTATTTTTATTATTTATTAATGTTGTTGTTATGTATAATAATAATATTTATTATTATTATTTTAAATATTATTATTATCATCTATATTATTTATTAGTACTGTATTTATTTTATTATTATATTTATTTATTATTATAATTATTGTAATTATTATTATTATTATTATTATTATTGTTATTGTTGTTATTTATATTAATTATTATTAAATATTTATTTTTTATTATTATAATAATAATAATAACCATTGATGAATTTTAAACAAACTAATCATTATCTATCACAATAACAATCATTCCATAATTGAACCAAGCTACAACAATGTAATCACCCTTCTCATTGTGATTGACTCTTCAATGATATAATTGTAATTGTCATTACTTAATTTGAACCAAGCGGCCCCTAGAATTGTTGAGGAGAAAAGCTTGCGTTGCTAACAATGAGTTCCTTCCGCCTAAAATTAATGAAGAAATAAAGTAGTTATGTATTTCATGAGAGCGCAACTTTCTCTTTTTCTGTGATGGGTATATGTTGGATTCCTGAAAGTAGGAAAAAAGAATGCTTATAGGCCTCGTTTTGTTGATGGTGAATCCGGTTTTGAAAAGTAATTTGATTCTCTATTTTTAAATTTTTGTGTTTAACTCAATTTTTGATAATTTTGGAAAGTAATAATAATAATCCTCAAAATAAGGAATATAATACAATTTTTTTTGGATTCTGAATACTTACTTGGAGTAAGTATTCTTATTACTTGCCTATAGAAATCTTGTGTTAACCCATTTTTATTATTCAATTTTTTTATCCATTATTTTTATAAATTCTTATTAAAATGGTATTTATAAATTTTCATTAAAAAACTTGAAAATTTTGAAAATACATTTTAATCTTACTTTTTTTTGTGGATTATTGTTAGCTTTTTATTATAAAGTTTAGACTATCAACAACAAAAAAAACTTGAAAAAATAAAATTCTACTAAAATCGATTATCACATTTTTTTTTGCAATTGGTGGTAGGGAAATGACAAACTCAAAATAACGAACAACTCAACTTTAGAATTAACAACAAAATTCGATAACAATTTATCTTCGAATGATGTCGACCAAATATAAATATATATATAGGTATATATAATTAAATAATTTATCTTTATTTATTTATTTTCTTAATTATTATTTTATTTTCTTCTTTTTTTAATTGGAGGAGGAGAATGATGATCGAACTACGATCTCTCACCATAAAATTGGTGAATAATACCTCTAGACTACAAGTCTACAATATTATTAATTTATCTTAATAGACTTACTTGATTAATTTGAATAAAAAATGATAACTCTGATAATTTCCTTATTATGTTCCGAGCACAGAATAAATAATTTGTAGCATTCATTTTCCTCAGAATCACGTTTTTAGAAATCATATTCCCAAACAACTTTACTTTCATGTCAACCAAACGAGCCCATATTGGGTGGGGAATAAGGATACATGAATTTTGCACCGCATTTTTTGTTTTTATGATTCAAATTACTTTCCATAATATTTAATTAAAAATTGAACCGAACTTAGAAATTTAAAAATAAATAATCATATTACTTTCCTAGACTACATTCCTTGCCAATCAAATGGGCACATACTTATTGTAATTTCATCATAGAGTACCAAGATTTTTATTTTTTGTCTATCTATTTTTTTTTAGGGAATTCTCAATAAATTTTATTTGTTCATATATTTTTATCATGCAATGTGTATTTACATTGTCTGATTACTAAACCAATTTTTTTGGCTCAATTTGGTGGGTTTTTTTTGAATTAACCCGCCATAAGATCTATTTAGATGTCATTAATTCTAAACTCACGTAACTCATAATTTTATGTGTGATATTAATTATCCTATGTTGAATTATCATGGTGGTTCAATTTCGAATCTAATGCAACGGAAGATAATAGAATCTATGAAGATCGCACTTACATATGTTGTCGGGTTGATCACAGGATTAAATGTCTAATCTCGTTGTTGATGGAAAGCACATGGATGGCGGTTTACTTCTCCTTGGTGTTCAAAACCTCACAGCTCTAATATTCTACTTGTCGATCTTCTACTGTATTCCCGAACCTCGTCTAGATACATGGTGGGCTACAGATTACTACACGGTTGTGGAAACCTTAGGGAAAAAGAGAGCATAAAGAGGGGTTGTATTATATGTGTTAAATTACGTCCCTCCTCAGCTATATATATGGAAGTGGGCGAAATTTAGGTCTCAAAATCCTAATTGGTTTGGGCTTCCAACTCTTGTTTTATCCCCAGTCCACTTATGTCATATTGGACTATAACAGGGATCTAGAAGAATTTTAAATTGACCTACTAATTTATTTAATTTCTAATATCCATAACTAGGATATAAATAAATAAATTAAGTATTGTTTTTATTGTACTAAAGAAATAATACTGACTTACCAATTTAATACATATTTACGAATATGATTTCTCCTTTAATTTAGTCATTCCCTATAATTTAAGATATAATATCCATTAATTAATTATTATGCTTCTCACAATTATAATTAATTAATATCTTATTCCGAGAGTAGTACCGTACGATTTTCTTATCATGTAAGAATAAATTAATATTCTGCTTGCATGACTTTCCATGGTCTTTATGCTCCTCGAGAGGATATTATCAACCTAGCGCACCAAGACACAATTGCCATATATAATGCACGATCCATCATATATGTAAACAACACTGCCCAAATGATTGGGTCCAAATTTACTATTTATATTTTCCGGTTTATGCTCACTAGACACTACTTAGGACCACACCCGCAATTGGACGGGGTCAATTGTAGAAGCAATAAGCTTAACCCGAGTCGATCTCTCAAGGAAGACTTTATGGGAAAGAATTATCTAAAGACTACACATGCTTTCAAGTAAACAACTAAAATAAAATCTAAACATTCTAACAAGGGGGTTTGATGATGATTATGCTAAGAATTCGAAACGGACAATAAAGCGAGATAATTAAATGTAAAAACACAAATTAAATTAAGATTGGAGGAAATAAGTTGGATTAAGGTATTAGGGTGTAGATTCTCTCAATGGTTTTATCACTATGATTTCTCTCAAATTAAATCAATAATGCTACTCTCACAAATACGATAGTCCCTTCCAATTAGTTTAACTTCAATTACTGTCACCGTCTATCTGTTAAACCTCTCTTAGCTATATTGTACAGGCAAGATTAACATATTAGGCTTAGGAACCCCATCCACCTAACGTCGAATGAACCAATTTCCGGATTTAGATTCACAATCAAGACTCATCTAAATCCTATCAATGTTCAAGTAGTGATCAATTACCTAAACATGAAAAAGCACGATTCCAACAACAACAATTAACGAGAACAAGCATAGATCAAAACCACATCGATCCTCTACCCCATAATAGAGAGATTAGCCACTAAACATGCTCAAAAATATGCAAACACTATAGAAGAACATCATCTCATAAATCAAATGTAAATGAAGATAACTTCTACAATATTGTATATCCTTCAATAGTTTTGGGACAAATCCCTACAAACATCCAAGAAATGTAAAGAAAAACACAAGATAAACCTCCTCTGAGCTTAGCTTCCGCGGATGGCTCGTCGTCGTCCGTCTCGTGTCTTCTCCGTCTCCCTTGGATTGATCCCCTTGCTCTTCATTTTCTCCTCTTCTCTTTTGTGGTGGTGTTGATGGTGAAAATGGTGAGGAATGGTGGTGTAGAGATTTAGTGTGTGTAGTGTGTGTGAAAAGAGAGAGAATGGATGTAGAATAGTGGAGAAGATGGAGTGGTGAGAGAATTGGAAGATGAGATGATTCATGGAATGGTAGGGAGAGTGTGATGAGTATGAATTCCCAAAATCAATATATGATATGAGAGAGAGGAGTGAGAGAGAGAGAGAGAGAGAGAGAGAGAGAGAGAGAGAGAGCAAAAGAGAAAAAGGTGATGGGAGTTGATGGTAAGAGATCAATTAATGAAGGGGATTTGTGGAAGATTTGGTGCCAAAACGTCCACTCTAGAAGTTTAGGTAATAATAAGCTACAAATTCTAGGAATTAAAAATGGCTCAAAAGAGTCATTGAACTGATTTAAATGAGATCAGTTGGAACTGGAGTGAAAAGGAGCGGAGTTGCAACGAACATGGGAAAAACTGGACCGAGAAGGAGAGGAAGCAGCCCACGCGCCAGCGGGCTACAGGGCGCCGCGGGGGCAGACGCGGTGGGGCTGAGCGCGCAGCGGGGGCTAGCCCCGCGGGGACCCTCAGCGCGGCGGGGGCGTGAGGCGGGCACGGCGGGGGCGCGAGGCTCTCAGCATTTTTGGTACCCGTTCGCGCTCCCCTAGCCCGCCCGTGCGGGTGCTTTTTTCTCAATTCCCTTAAAAATCTTGATCTCCTAATTTAAACAATCCACCTCAATTACTCGATTTTCACTTGCCACCTAATTGTCGTAAAATATCTGTTTTTATGATTAAAGGCTCAAGTTTTGCAACACTTGGCACAATCCACCATTAGAGTAATAAACACAAATAAACACATAAAATCAACACATAACAATATAAAATTAAACAAAATAAATACTAAACACAATAAAATAAATAAATTAAAATAACATAATTAGACACTAAACAACTCCCCCACACTTAGCTCTTTGCTTGTCCTCAAGCAAATAAGAAATTAAAAATATGAAGCAAGAGGGAAATATTCACAAGGTGATCATGTAATCGACAATTTGCATGATTCCCACAAAAGCATTCATTATCTAAGAATGTGAACACAATATCTTATCAAGTGAATTGCTTGTCCTCACAAGTCTAGGAAAAACACATTAGCCCATGTTCAATTGATTTACATCCTCACAAATCACATCCACATTTATTAAGATACTTCATTAAGCGACAAAGGGGATTGCAAACACAGGACAAGGATCATTAGGTCAAATCATCGAGCATAACCGAGCTTCCTAATGTGGTTTCCCATACTCATCATGCAACACGTGAAAGGATTGACACACACATGAGAGGAGTAGAATCCGGAATGTAATCCCATTTATTTAAACACATTCATGGGGGTATGGATAAAAAATCACAAAGTACAACCATAGGGAGGACATCCCTAGTGTCCTTGCGTGGTTTCCCATACTCATAGTCGAATAAATCAACTAGAGGAGTAGAGATCCTTATTTTCCCCTTTTTTTATGATTGTGTTTTTTTTATCATGAATACAAGGATAAATGATTAAGGGGAGTAGTTTTCAAGAACAAGGCCAAGCATGCTTCCTATTCTTTCAAGAGCAAGACCCTTCAACGTTAATCATCAAATTGTGATCATATTCAAAAATAATTCATGCTTAAGAGTGACACCACGAAATAATTTCTTCATTCATGATCAACTTGAAAGTAATTCCTTGAAGATTCATATCAAAAAATTTTCAAATTTGACCATCGGGCAAGGCAAAATACTAAGAGGGAGAATCAAGCCATACTTAGATAACTAAAACAACTAATCATGCATATCAAAAAACAACACAATTAACATAACATCATCAACACCAAAATATTTAAGCAAAAACAACAAAATTCACTACATAACATAACAAGCTCTCCCCCACACTTAAAACATGCATTGTCCTCAATGTATGAAAAACGAATGCAAAAAAAGGGAGAAGGGAGTAGAGAACGTCACAATTTTGTAGAAAACCGGCAACGTGTGCGAGCTCCTACAAAACAACACAAGGAAACACCAAAACGGAAAGAAAATACGACAACTACAAGAAAAACAACTCACACGAATAATACAAAACACAAACTACTTCACTGCTCATTTAGTGGTGGTGGTGGAAATGAAGAGGCAAGAGTCCATGCATCCCAGCTCGATTGGAGGGCTCAATTTGCTCATCATGCGTGTCTAGGCGAGTGTTGATGCCCCGAACATCTTGGTGCACGGCCCCAATCGCATCATGCATAAGTGCAAAAGAGGTATCCCAACGCTCTTGCCAAGAGGTCGACATGGAATCCCGGATTTGATCCCCAAAGGTGCTCATGGTGTTGGCAATAGAGTGCTGGAAGTGGTCCAGTCGAGAGTCCATGTACCCTTGGAATGACCCCCAGTCATTGACAGGCATGTGGTACCCGTGATGGGCTGCATGTCCTTCTTCTTGCCCGCTCGCGTCATGCTCGTCATCGTCGCCCTCTTCATTGGGCTCTTGTGGTGCAGACGAGGAACCTCCTGTGAGCTCCATGGTGCTGCGCTGGACTTGCTTCAAGGTGCCAACACAAGTCCTCTTTGCATGAGGGCGCACCTCTCGCTCATTGTAAATCACTTCGGCTCGCTTGAGCTCCCCTTTGTCAATTATGGGGGCATCGAGCCGTCTGTAGCTAGTGGGAGCTGGGGCATCCTCATCAATTGCGCCAATTTTGAAACAAAGGGCGGAGATAAATGCACAGAAGGAAGGGTGTTGAGTCTTCCGTATGATGGCGTCCTTGATAGTACTCAAAATGAAGGTGGACGGGCATACTTTTCTGTCTTTCTTTGCACACGAAAGTAGGAAGACCTCCGTTGAGTTCATCTTGTTGGCTTACTCCTTGCCCGAAATGTTGTATGCCAAGAATTTGTGAACAACGGACAAGGCGGGATCTTCAATAAATTTGCTCAGAATGCCCTTCGTATTCCAATTCCAGAACCCCGAAATTTCATACCATGCATCCGCAGCATTGAAATCAGACGGTATTCGCTTGATCCCCACAGTTGGGAAATCAAAGTAATCTCGCAATTCAGCCAAAGTGATGTTATATTGCAAATCAAACATCCTAAAGGTACAACTATTTCCCTCCTCCTCATCATGTTGAAACGACACCAAAAATTCAAGCACGACATTATCATAAGTATAATATTGCATCCTAGCAAAGGTTTGCAAATTTAATACCTTAAGATACTCCATAATTTATTTTTCCAAATTCAACTCCCACATCAACTTCCAATCAATGTAGCGAGGACAAGATATGTCATGGCTACGGAGAGTGAGGTAACGATTGCCTTCATTGGGTGTGGTGATGAGGAATGAAGCTCCATATTATTGGCAGAGGTCCAATACCATGGGCGGGGAGCTCGTGCCTTCCTGTCCTTTACCCTTGTTTGTGCTTGTGGCTTTGCTAGCATTCTTACTTTTGTCTTTGCCCTTTCCTCCCAAAATTTTGGGCAACTTCATTTTTAGGCCCATGGTGAGGAGGTTGGAGATGTGCAGAGAGAGGAAGTGCAACAACAATTTGGAGGTGGAGGTGGAGCACAAGAAAACAGCCCGGCGGGGCGGTGTAGCGCGGCAGGGGCTAGACAGAGCGGCGGGGGCGTGTAGGAGATCTGTGAATGTTTTGTGGAATTTGGGAAGGAGTAGGAAGTAGGTGCTGTGAAATTTAGCAGAATTGGGAGTGAAATTTGGGGAGATGGAAGAGGGGCGTAGAGTGAAATAGGGAGTGAAAGGGGTTAGGTGAATTATTGATGAAGAGGGTGAGGGTGAGTACAAGTGTCCAGAGGGAGTGCACAAGTGGTGAATGATGTCCACAAGTGTTAAAAGAGGTGGGCCCCGTGGGGGGGTATGTGTCGGTTAGAGGGAGCAAGAGAGGGAGAGCAAGGGAGAGAGCGCCCCGCGGGGCATGGAGAAGGAGCCATGCGGGGGCGGTTGGCGCGGCGGGGCGCGCGGCAGGGCTCGTGAGAAGGAGCCTCACGGGGGGATCAGCACGGCGGGGGGCGCGGCTTGCGCGGCGGGGGCGCGGGTGTCTCGGCATTTTCACGCTCCACCCGCGCTGTGTCTTTTTTTCTTTTCACAATATGTGCATTTTCTTGCTTGTTTTTCTTCTCTTCTCCACCCCTGCAAAATTTTTTTCCCAATTAAAAATTTTCCACACCACAAAATACCATGAACAAATTAAAATTAAGACAAGAGAAAATAAAATCAAACAATAAAAATCATGGGTTGCCTCCCATGCAGCGCTCATTTTAATGTCTCGAGCTAGATGAAGTTTTTGGAAGATTCAACCGGAATTGATAAGTTTCAATTCATCCACATCGGCGTCGTGCGAAAACCCTTCATAGTATAGCTTGACTCGGTGCCCGTTCACTTGAAAGGTAACGTTTGTTATCAGATTTTTCAACGTGACTACTCCATAGAGGAACACTTCTTCAATAATAAACGGTCCGCTCCAACGTGATTTGAGTTTTCCAGGGAAGAGCCGCAATCTAGTGTTGAAGAGGAGAACTTTCATGCCCGGTGTGAGCTCTTTCTTGACAATCGTCTATCGTGTAGCCTCTTCACTTTGTCTTTGTAAATCTTGGTATTGTCATAGGCTTCATTTCTCAATTCGTCGAGCTCGGACAATTGCAAAGCTCGCTCCTTTCCCGCACTTGTTAGATCACAATTCACCGCTTTTATAGCCCAATAGGCTCGGTGCTCGATCTCAACGGGGAGATGGTATGCTTTTCCATAAATGAGGCGGTACGGGCTCATCCCTAGGATGGTTTTGTAAGCCGTCCGGTACGCCCAAAGAGCATCCGGTAGCCTTTGTGACCAATCCTTCCTCGTCACATTCACGGTCTTCTTCAAGATGTTTTGAATTTGTTTGTTGCTCGTCTCAACTTGACCGGAAGTTTGAGAATGATATGGAGTTGTCACCTTGTGAGTCACTCCATTTTTCTTCATCAGTTTTGCCAAAAGCTTGTTGGTGAAATGAGTTCCACTGTCACTTATGATCGCTCTAGGGAATCCAAACCTACTCAAAATGTGCTCCTGCACGAACTTGACAATCACATTAGCATCACAAGACCTAGTGGGGATTACCTCAACCCACTTTGACACATAGTCGACCGCTAACAGGATATACTCAAAACCAAATGAGTTAGGAAAGGGTCCCATAAAATCAATACCCCAAACATCAAAAATTTCAACAACAAGATTGATATTTAAAGGCATCTCATTTATTCTCCCAATGTTGCCAAGTCTTTGGCATTTATCACATGAAATGGAGTAAGCATGAGCATCTTTAAAAATTGAAGGCCAATACAAACCGGATTGTAGGATCTTTCTAGCCGTCTTTTTCCCTCCAAAATGACCACCACAATTAGACGAGTGGTAAAAGGCTAGAACATCAGTTTGCTCCTCTTCCGGGACACATCTTCGAATTATCTCGTCTTTTCCCAAATGGAAAAGGTATGGATCGTCCCAAAAGTAATACCTACACATTGTCAAAAATCTTTTCTTTTCTTGGAAAGAAATATTAGGTCTCATTTTATCACAAGCAAGATAATTGACAATATCGGCATACCAAGGAGAGGAATTAAGCTCAAGAGCATGCTCATATGGAAATGTATCACAATCCACTCCTTTCTCATGCAACAAATTGAAATTTTCATCAACGGGGAGGCGAGATAAATGGTCCGTTACCACATTTTCACACCCCTTTCTATCCTTAATCTCAACGTCAAATTCTTGCACAAGCAAAATCCACCTAATGAGTCTAGGTTTAGCTTGTGGTTTGGTCAACAAATGCCTTAAAGCCGCATGATCACTATGCACAATTACTTTAGAACCTAAGATGTAGGATCTAAATTTATCCAAAGAAAAACACAACGGCAAGCAATTCTTTTTTGGTTGTGGTGTAATTTACTTGAGCACTATTCAAGGTAAGGCTAGCATAGTAAATTACACGAAGAATTTATTCAATTCGTTGACCCAAAACGGCGCCAACGGCGGAATTTGATGCATCACACATTATTTCAAATGGTAAAGACCAATCAGGGCGAACAACAATGGGTGCGGTGATCAATTTCTCCTTAAGAGTATTAAAAGTATGCAAGCATTTTTCATCAAACTCAAAAGGAACATCTTGAGCAAGTAAATGGCATAGAGGTTGGCTAATTTTTGAGAAGTCTTTAATAAACCGACGGTAAAAACCGGTATGGCCTAGGAAACTTCTAATTCCTTTCACATTAATGGGTGGAGGCAATTTTTCAATCACATCTACCTTAGCCTTGTCTACACTCATTCCTTCTTTAGACACAACATGACCAAGGACTATGCCACTCGTAACCATAAAATGACTCTTATCCCAACTACGAGTAAGGCTACTTTCTATAAATCTCTTCAAAATAAGTTCTAACTTCCCTAAACAATCGGAAAATGAAGATCCAAAGACCGAAAAGTCATCCATGAATACCTCAATGAAGTCTCCAATCATTTCGGAGAAGATAGAGAACATACACCTTTGAAATGTGCCCGGTGCATTGCATAGTCCGAACGGCATTCTCCGACACGCAAATATGCCAAACGGGCACGTGAATGCGGTCTTGGCTTGGTCCTCTGGCGCTATGGCCATCTGAAAATAACCCGATAAACTGTCAAGGAAACAATAAATACTATGCCTGGCAAGTTTATCAAGTATTTGATCAATGAAAGGAAGGGGAAAATGGTCTTTTCTAGTGGCGGCATTGAGCTTTCGGTAGTCAATGCACATTCTCCACCTGGTGGTGGTTCGAGTAGCCACATGTTCTTCTTTGTCGTTCTCTACGACCGTTATTCTTCCTTTCTTTGACACCACATGGACCGGGCTCACCCATTCACTATCGGCTATGGGATAGATGATCCCTTCCGCTAGGAGCTTAAGAATCTCCTTCTTTACGACTTCCATTAGCACCGGGTTGAGCCTCCTTTGCTCTTCACGAACCGGCTTAGCCCCTTCCTCTAGAATGATGCGATGCATACACGTAGAGGGGCTAATGCCTTTGATGTCGGAAAGACTCCATCCAATGGCTTGCTTGTTCCTCTTTAGTATGACTACTAAGAGGTCCTCTTCATCCTCTTCTAGCCCGGAAAAGATAATTACGAGCTTCTTCTCTTCATCGTCAAGAAAGACATATTTGAGATGAGATGGGAGCTCCTTGAGCTCAAGCTCGGAAGGCTTCACTTCCTCTTCGGTGAAGGCCATGACTTCCATGAGACTCATGCCTTCTCCTAGCAAGATCTCCATCTCTTCGGCATTCAACTCGTCTCCCACACACTTGAGGTAGGCCTCATCCATAGCAAGTTCCTCGGGCGAGGGTTCACTCCTCAAAGGAGCACCTATTTCCTACAAGAAAACCTCATTGGCCAAGAGATCAATAGCATCAATGTAAGAACAATTTTTCTCAAATGAGGAGACGGGAATAGCCTTGTTTTCATGTACGGAAAAAGACACTATTTCTCTTAACACCGACATTTTTAAGGTTCCATTTTTAACATCAATCAAGGTGTTTGTTGTAGCCATAAAAGGTCTACCTAGGAGAAGCGTGTGTTCTTTACCTGTTTCTTTCACATCACCCACATCTAATACAACAAAATCAACCGGTATGATCAATCCACCAACCTTAACTAGAATTTCCTCTATTATTCTCCTAGGATATCTCACGGACCTATCCGCTAATTGTAGACACATTCTAGTTGGTTTTAATTCACCTAGCTCTAATTGTTTATAAATAGAGAAGGCATCAAATTAATTCCGGCTCCTAAATCTAGCATACCACATGCTTCTTTGCCATTTCTCAAAGCAATTTTAAGAGTAAAACTACCTGGATCACGGAGCTTGTGTGGTAGTTGATGTTGTAGGATTGCACTAGCCACTTCGGATACCTCTATCGTCTTATCCTCTCCAAACTTCCTCTTCTTTAAAGCAAGTTCTTTGAAGAACTTGACATAGGCCGGCACATTTTGAATGACGTCAAGGAGTGAAAGATTGACATTCACCTTGGATAGGAGTTTGTAGAACTCTTGGAATTGAGTGTCTTGCTTCTCATTCCTCAACCGGCTTGGAAATAGAATTGGAGGGTTGTAAGGATTGGTAGCCTTGTGGAGTGTGGGCTTCTTCACTTCTTCACTTTGTATTTCGGGCTCCTTTTGTTGTTGAGGAGCCTCCTCTTCTTTTTCAACCTCTTCAGTTGGGCTTGACTCTCTCACCTTGTTATTGATCACCTTGCCTCCTCTAAGCACGGTAATGGTTTGAGCTTGCTCCGGTTGACTTGGCAACTTGCCAGGCTTGGCTTGCTTGGCCAATTCTCCAACGGTCCCAGCTATTTGCCCAACTTGGGTCTCGATTCTCTTCACGGAAGCCTCAATGGATTCAAATCTTTGTTGAGTGGCTTGGATAAAAGATTGCAATGTGTCTTGCAATGTCGACCTAGGCGGTTGGTTTGGTTGGGCCGGATATTGTTGCGGCCTCGGATAAGGTGGAGTTTGGCCACCTCCGGTTTGTTGAGGTGGAGGCGGTTGTTGTGGTGGTTGAAGTGGTTGTTGAGGTTGCTTCCAAGAGAAATTCGGATGATTTCTCCACCCCGGATTGTATGATTGAGAGTATGGGTTGTAAGGTTGGCGTGGTTGGAATCCTTGGAGGGCATGAACTTGCTCTTGAAGAGCATGAAAATGAGCCTCTTTACTTGACTCCGGCTCGATCGACCTTTGACATAAGTTGGCCCCATGGCCATACTCTCCAAAAATCCCACAAGTCTTAACGGTCATCACTTGTTGGGGTGGTCTCTCGGAGGTTCTAAGCATCTCTACTTGCCTTGTCAACTCGGCAAGTTGTTTCATCACATCATAACTAGGATTGGCTTCATTGATGGAAGCTCTCTTCCCTCTAGCACTATTTTGTTGAGAAGTAGTAGCCATGGTCTCATAGATATTTGAGACCTCTTCGGCGGTGCGTCCTCCAATGTCTCCTCCCGATGCATTGTCCACCATATATTGGAAATTTTGTGAGAGCCCGTCATAGAAGAATTGGTTGAGCAACTCGGGTGCGAGATGGTGGTGCGGGCATTGTTGTTGGAGACCTCTAAATCGATCCCAAGTTTCATGAAATGATTCACCCGGAGATTAGGTAAAAGTAACAATTTGAGCTCTCAAGTCTTGGGTCTTTTGGTTGGAGTCGTAATTGACCATAAACTTCTCATAGACGGTATTCCAATTGGCCGATGAGTTGGCCGGTAGGGACATGAACCACGTCTTGGCTCGATCCTTCAAGGTGTAGGGAAAACACCTCATCTTCAATTGATCTTCGTTCAAACCTTGTAAAGGAAAGTTTGAACAACGGAATAGAACTCCCGGATGAAGTTCAAAGCATCTTCGGCAGGCATCCCGTAGAATAAGGAAAGTTGGCTAAAATGGGTGTTCTTCAACTCGTAATTCCTAGCTGCATTGGCATTTTCGGGATTGTTGAGGGGGTTAGCTTCTATCTCTCTTTCCCACTCGAACATGTCGAATCTCCTTAGTCGATGGATATCGTCAAACACGGGGGCTAATCTCCGATTGAGGCTTTGCCTCCCTAGCATACACAAACACAAACAAAACGGAGATCAAACGTACCTTGCGGAAAAAGATATCAAAGCCAAACAAAAGGATATAAACACAAAAACTAATTTAGACAACAACACAAACGCTTAAACAATGACAAATTCACAATTTCAAACAACACAAAAGCAAGTATAACACCAAAAGACAATTACTTTAAAAAGTCTTCCCCGGCCAAGGCGCCAAAATTTGATTGAGTCCAAATTTACTATTTATATTTTCCGGTTTATGCTCACTAGACACTACTTAGGACCACACCGGCAATTGGACGGGGTCAATTGTAGAAGCAATAAGCTTAACCCGAGTCGATCTCTTAAGGAAGACTTTATGGGAAAGAATTATCTAAAGACTATACATGCTTTCAAGTAAATAACTAAAATAAAATCTAGACATTCTAACAAGGGGGTTTGATGATGATTATGCTAAGAATTCGAAACGGACAATAAAGCGAGATAATTAAATGCAAAAACACAAATTAAATTAAGATTGGAGGAAATAAGTTGGATTAAGGTATTATGGTGTAGATTCTCTCAATGGTTTTATCACTATGCTTTATTCAAGTTGATAATGCTACTCTCACAAATACGATAGTCCCTTCCAATTAGTTTAACTTCAATTACTATCACTGTCTATCCTTTAAATCTCTCTTAGCTATATCGTACAGGCAAGATTAACATATTAGGCTTAGGAACCCCGTCCACCTAACGTCGAAGGAACCAATTTCCGAATTTAGATTCACAATCAAGACTCCTCTAAATCCTATCAATGTTCAAGTAGTGATCAATTACCTAAACATGAAAAAGTACGATTCCAACAACAACAATTAACGAGAACAAGCATAGATCAAAATCACATCGATCCTCTACCCCCTAATAGAGAGATTAGCCACTAAACATGCTCAAAAATATGCAAACACTATAGAAGAACATCATCTCATAAATCAAATGTAAATGAAGATAACTTCTACAATATTGTATATCCTTCAAGAGTTTTGGGACAAATCCCTACAAACATCCAAGAAATGTAAAGAAAAACACAAGATAAACCTCCTCCGAGCTTAGCTTCCGCGGATGGCTTGTCGTCGTTCGTCTCGTGTCTTCTCCGTCTCCCTTGGATTGATCCCCTTGCTCTTCCTTTTCTCCTCCTCTCTTTTATGGTGGTGTTGATGGTGAAAATAGTGAGGAATGGTGGTGTAGAGATTTAGTGTGTGTAGTGTGTGTGAAAAGAGAGAGAATGGATGTAGAATGGTGGAGAAGATGGAGTGGTGAGAGAATTGGAAGATGAGATGATTCGTGGAATGGTAGGGAGAGTGTGATGAGTATGAATCCCCAAAATCAATATATGATATGAGAGAGAGGAGTGAGATACGTAAGAGAGAGAGAGAGAGAGAGAGAGAGCAAAAGAGAAAAAGGTGATGGGAGTTGATGGTAAGAGATCAATTAATGAAGGGGATTTGTGGAAGATTTGGTGCCAAAAAGTCCACTCTAGAGGTTTAGGTAATAATAAGCTACAAATTCTAGGAATTAAAAATGGCTCAAAAGAGTCCTTGAACTGATTTAAATGAGATCAGTTGGAACTGGAGTGAAAAGGAGTGGAGTTGCAACGAACATGGGAAAAACTGGACCGAGAGGGAGAGGAAGCAGCCCGCGCGCCGGCGGGCTACAGGGCGCCGCGGGGGCAGGCGCCGCGGGGCTGAGCGTGCGGCGGGGGCTAGCCCCGCGGGGGCCCTCAGCGCGGCGGGGGCGTGAGGCGGGGGCTTCGTGCGCGGCGGGGGCGCGAGGCTCTCGGCATTTTTGGTACCTGCCCGCGCTCCCCTAGCCCGCCTGTGCGGGTGCTTTTTTCTCAATTCCCTTAAATATCTTGATCTCCCAATTTAAACAATCCAGCTCAATTACTCGATTTGCACTTGCCACCTAATTGCCGTAAAATACCTGTTTTTATGATTAAAGGCTCAAGTTTTGCAACACTTGGCACAATCCACCATTAGAGCAATAAACACAAATAAACACATAAAATCAACACATAACAATATAAAATTAAACAAAATAAATACTAATTACAATAAAATAAATAAATTAAAATAACACAATTAGACACTAAACACCAAAATATCGAGATTGTTGATTCTATCAAAGAATCTCACCCATTGATAAATCAAAGCAGTTGATGTAACATATATATGTCCGTCAATAATATATGGGTTAAGAACCCGATTTCCGTTGATCTTTTTTCTCTCATTTAAGGTTAGAATAGAGAACAATATCATATCGTGATCCTCCTCAATACACACGTCAATGTGCTAGAATAATCTGTTAGTCAAGATAAACTAACAATCATATTATTATATGGTGTTCCGATGGTTGGTTCAAGACCATCTAAGTTGTGAGCCTTTTAATACAATGCAAGGAAACAATGATAAGATCTTTACCGTGTGTTCACCCACACCATATCATCTACAATGCAAGTATATGGAACGTGCAATTAAATATAATAATTAAATGCACACAGTGACTAAAATAATTATCCAATCTATATCATCTTAATGTTGTTTAATGTATACAAAGACAAGTTTCGCAGTATATAAAATTAACCAACACGATTACCGCCGCTATAAGTATAAAATTATACATGAACGAGATTTATTCAATGCATGCGCACTTTCGGATAGTGATTACGGGATATTCTCGTCAAAATAATAATAATAATAATTTAAGTACCAAATTAATTAACTGTCCTATGATCTAACACATACACGTGAGACAATACAATTGCAATTCAATCTCCATGGGTGATCGACGTGAAATTAATTAACAATTATTTGATGTCATTGATGTACAATAAACAGCCAAATGTAAATATACAATATGATTTTGAAAATGAAAGAGACATAGGCCTCACTCAATGGATAGACGATCACTAAAATTTGGAGCATTTTCCAAAACGTCGTCATCTTAATTTGCATGTGATAGCTTAGTCACATAGCATATACTATATTAATTGGCTTAATTGCTTCAATATATAATATTCTATTAGAAATTGAAGGTCTTGTCTCTCTAGATTAAAACAGCACAAATGGCGTTGTCAATTAAACTACATAACATAAAAGAAGATAAAGCTGAGCTGCCGTTATACCAGTTTTAGAATGTGTAGTAGGGCTACTCGGCTACTCCTAGATTCGATATAGTAAATAGTAATTAAAGAAATAATCTAATATAGCCGGGCTACGCATCAAGGGAAAAGAAATAATCTAACATGAACTTATTTCAAATTATTTTCTGAACACCAAAACTCATATGTATCACCTCAGACACAATAAGGCCCATACATTCATCAGACGGATCGGGATCAACGCGGATCAATCCGGTAAAAATCAGTATCAATATTTACACTAAAAAGTATCATTTAAAGTTAAAAAAGTATCACTTGTATCATTAAAAGGTAATTGGTCTGCTACTGATCTTATATGAATTTATGTAGTTCAACTTGTGATTTTTTTCATTCCAATTAATATTTAGAGTTTAGGGAGGTTAGGTTTTTTTAGGGTTCAAGATTTTTATGGTTCATAGTTTTTTAAGGTTTTTTAGGGTTTTTTTAGTATTTTTTAGGGGTTTTTGTTGTGTTTTTTAGGGTTCATGTTTTTTAGATTCATTAATCTCAATTAGGGGTTATATTTATTTCAAAAAATATTAAATTTGTTCACTTTTATTTTAGTGTTCATTAATTCCATTTAGGGTTATATTTATTTCAAAATTATGTTTTTTTTCAATTATCATTTATATTTGTTTTGAAAAATTAAATTAATTATCGAGCGCAATGCACGAGCTAGCCCATGCATTAGCGTTGGGCGAGCGCATTGCGCGAGTCGCCGAATTTAAAAAAAAAACCATTCACTTTAATTTTAGGGTCCATTAAATCAATTTTATGATATATATTTATATTTATTTTAAAAAATTAAATTAATTCATTTCAATTTTTAGGGTTCACTAATTGTATTTTAGGGTATAAAAGTTTGGGGAAAAAGCAAAAAAAAACTGAAAAATCGAAAAAAAAAATAAAAAAAAAATAAAAAAATTTCTTGCGCAGGGTCCACACGCCTGAAATGGAGCTGTTTTTTTTTTTGCTATTGGGCTTATTGGGCCTGAGCCAGTCAGATGGGCCCAGACCCATACACCTTGTGCACAAAAAAGTGCCCCTTTTCTGAAAGCCTCTATTCAACTTTAATTATTTTATCTAACTACAACCTCAAATTATTGTACAAATTCATCCCATGAGTTTTTTTTAATATATTATTTTTTAGCAAATAATATATTTCATTTCAGGACTGGAGATTAAGAGGGGGAGAAAATGTATTTAGCATATAGTAGATATATAGCGGGATTCAACGTAATAAATACAGAACAAAGACATCACACGTAATAAAATTATGATATGATGATATTACACGTTGGAATAGTGTAATGAAGATTAATGGTAATTAATTATTTACACGTTGGAATAGTGTAATGAAGATTAATGGTAATTAAGTATTTACTCGTTGGAATATTAATATAATGAAGATCAATGGTAATGAAGTATTGGTAGTGAACTTCAAGTACACGAGTTCACATTATTATTAGAATTTGTTTGTCAAAATGCATACAACTTTTTTTGGGTGTCAAAATACACACGATTATAAATAATTGTGTTGACATCATTAGACTTTTTTTTTTCACTTTAGGAGAAAAAATTAACTAGTCCCTTTAGATAATACGCATTGACAAAATAGCAATATTGGTAAAAATTTACACCATATAGTTAAATTGTCCAAAATATCCCCTCCCCCCCACCTTTTTTAATTTGACCCCTACTGGACATAGTCTCCTTTTAATGTAGTCTCACGTACGGAGTCATGACAATCCTTTCTCAACATATACTATTCAAATAATTAGTAATTAAATTCAAAAAGTAACTACTGTAAGTGTGAATATAATGATAGTTAACATGTAGGTTAATTTCACTTTCAATATCACTTTTCCCTCATGTGAAGGAATCGGTCAAGAATCAAGCCATTATATCAATCAAAAGGCAATAGTCCATTGACACTAAACTTGACTATATATGTAGTATAAATTTTTTTATCAGTTTTGATATTTGCTAATTGTATTCAAAATTGGCTAGTCCGGCTTTTGAAAATTATGGTTTGATGTTAAGAATGGAATTACAATTAAGTTTTAGGATGTATGAATAATAGTTATGGCAATTAAGTATGATTGTATTTGTATAGTAGTGAACTTCAGTTAGTACATGAGTTACCATTATTAAAAATTGTGTCATGCAAAATAAAACACTACAAGATAAAACATTATTAAAACTTTGTTTGCGTCAAAAGTTAAAAAATAGCACTAGAATTTGGTTCGTAAAAGAAACAAAAAATAAATAAAGAATCATTAGATTTTTGTATTGAAATTAATAAAATAATTTAAAAAATTAATAAAAATAATGTTGAGAGTGGGATTTGAACCCACGCCCTTTCGGACCAAAACCTTAATCTGGCGCCTTAGACCAACTCGGCCATCTCAACACATTGAAAATTGCATTAAATAATATAAATTTGTTTTTAGCATTCATGATCTTTATTTATTTGTTTTCTCTTTTTCCTCTTTTGGTTCTTCGTTCTACAATTTGATTTTGTTAGTTTGGATTTTTTGCCGTCCCCACATCCACAAAAAGTATCAATAGTAGTGAATAATGATAGAAGTAGGGACGGTTAATTACAACACATTTTCAATAATATACTTAGATTTTACATTACTAATTAGTGGCGTAACGAGTTCAAATTAATAAATATATTATTACGCCCTACTACCTATTTAAATTCGTCCTTTGATCGAGTATTAATTAGGATTATTTTTTCAGCAGATTTTGTTAAGAGGTAGACTATAGAATCAAGTGTGTTCGGGAGCATTTTATCAAAATAAATCATGATAAAAAATACAATGACACTGCTAATATATCAATTAACGATACTAAAATCATAATAACATAATGCAAACATGACCCAACTACGATGCTAATGAAATCCGATAATGATGTTAACAAATACACTCAATAAAAGAAATTGCAATTAAAAAATATATAATGACACTGTTAATATATCAATTAGCGATACTAAAACCATAATAACATAATGCTAACATGACCCAACTACGATGCTAATGAAATCTGATAATAATATTAACAAATACATTTAATAAAAGAGATTGCAAAACGAAATAAATCATACATGTTGATAATAAATTCAACTCAATCTAACAAATACAAAGAGGATTGACGAGAGAATTTTAATAGATCTTGCAACTACACCGACAACATTGTATAGACTCATTGCGACGAGTCACCTGTCGCAATCATCGTCGAAAATAGACATCTATGATACTTCAACAAGAAGGATGCACTCCTTCAAAATCAATTGAACAACAGTCTTTGTCTTTGAAGAATAAATCTCTGGTTCAATCATCGTCAACACATTCAAAATATTCATATATGTATATGTGTGTGTGTGTATATATATATATATATATATATATAGAGAGAGAGAGAGAGAGAGAGAGAGAGAGAGAGCATAGATCATGTAAAACTTATTCTAATCTTGATGGTTATACTGAAATTGTAGAGATCGAGAGGAGCACAGATAGATATAGAGATAGAGAGAAGAAAACTACAAAAGTAGAGGGGGAGTAGAGATAGAGACGGCATGAAAAGAGAAAGAACAAACCCTAATATTTTAATTAGAATTATCAAATTATAAATATAAGCCCACAACTCTAAAATTGGTCTAATATTACAAAATTACCATCGAAATTTTGAATCAATCTAGGCAACTCAAATGAACATAATCTATAGTGTGAGAAATGAGAACACATCTCACACCACACATCCATCAAAAATCAAAGGTCCAGATTTGATGAAAAAGGCGGTGGCAATTCTGTAATATCTGAAAAAAATTTCGCGCGGGGGTATTAACGTAATTTGGTAATTCTTATAAAAATCGCGGAGGATTTGATAACAAATCGTTATGCTAACGAAGTATTATCATCATGCTAACGAAGCATTATAGGTATGCTAATTAAAGTTTTCAAATATTATTGGCGAAAAAAATATTCTAAAAATTAATTATAAACCTAATTTGATTTAATAAACCTTAATTAAATGAAAAAAATCATAATTGAATGAAATAAACCTAATTAGATGAAATAAACATTGATTTGATGTGGTACACCCTAAATGAGTTCGAACAAATCATAATAATAATATATTTGTACTACGTTAGCATTATGGTTTTGCTTCGTCAGCATTGCGAATACACTATGTTAGCATATGACAATACTCTGTCAACATACGTTATAAACCATAATTGGATGGGATAGACCATAATAATCAATTAAGAACTATTAACAAAAAATTAAATTTTAAAAAAATAATGATAATTAGATGGAATAAACCATAATCGAGATTAAATAAACCATAATTGAGATTTAATAAACCCTAATAAATTTATACTACGCTAACATTTATGATAATTCTTTGTTAGCACAGCGAATACATTATGTTAGCATATGACAAATGCTTCGTTAGCATACGTTATCATATGTTATCATAATGCTGACGAAGAATTATTATATGCTAACGAAAGCATTTACAACTGGGCACGCGTAAAAAAATTTCTTTTTTATTTTTCGTTCATATTTTTTCATCTAAACATAGTCTTTCGACATCTTAAATGAAAGAGTATGAAGAGAGCTTTAATTTGATATATTTTTTGTGTGCATTGGATTAAAAACAAGCAAGTTATGGTCACTTAAAGTTTTTAGGATTTTTTTTTAATTGCTGACATCATCATTTTTAATGGGTTTGGACGAAAATAGCCATCCTTCCTTTTTTTTCCCTATTATTTACGAAATTGCCACCTTAAATCTCAACAATTGGATCATTAAATTGGATGGTATAAGATGGGTTCTTATTTCTCACACCAACAAAGTGTTCTCATATGATCCATATCCTATATATATATATATACAGGGGTGGGGTTATATAAAAACAACCCCTTGTGTGAGAAATGAGAACACATCTCACACCACACATTCATAAAAAATCAAAGGTCCAAATTTTATGAAAAAGACGGTGGCAATTCTGTAATATCTGAAAAGTTTTTCGCGCGGGGGTATTAACGTAATTTGGTAATTCTTATAAAAATCGCGGAAGATTTGATAACAGATCATTATGCTAACGAAGTATTATCATCATGCTAACGAAGCATTATAGTTTTGCTAATTAAAGTTTTCAAATATTGTTAGCGAAAAAAATATTCTAAAAATTAATTATAAACCTAATTTGATTTAATAAACCCTAATTAAATGGAAAAAATCATAATTGGATGAAATAAACCTAATTAGATGAAATAAACATTGATTGGATGTGGTAAACCCTAAATGAGTTGGAACAAATCATAATAATAATATATTTGTACTACGTTAGCATTATGATTTTGCTTCGTCAGCATTGTGAATACACTATGTTAGCATATGACAATACTCTGTCAACATACGTTATAAACCATAATTGGATGGGATAAACCATAATAATCAATTAAGAACTATAAATAAAAAATTAAATTTAAAAAAAATAATGATAATTAGATGGGAATAAACCATAATCGAGATTAAATAAATCATAATTGAGATTTAATAAACTCTAATAAATTTATACTACACTAGCATTATGATAATGCTGACGAAGAATTATTATATGCTAACGAAAGCATTTACAACCTGGGCACGCGTAAAAAATTTTCTTTTTTATTTTTCGTTAATATTTTTTCATCTAAATATAGTCTTTCGACATCTTAAATGAAAGAGATTTAATTTGATATATTTTTTGTGTGCATTGGATTAAAAACGAGCAAGTTATGGTCGATTAAAGTTTTTAAGATTTTTTTTAATTGTTGACATCATCATTTTTAATGGGTTTGGACGAAAATAGCCCTCCTTCCTTTATTTTTTGCCCTATTATTTACGAAATTGCCACCTTAAATCTCAACCATTGGATCATTAAATTGGATGGTGTAAGATGTATTCTCATTTCTCACACCAACAAAGTGTTCCCATATGATCCATATCCTATACATATATATATATATATATATATATAGTAACAACACAACCAAATGTATAAATTCAATATAATTTAGGAAATGAAAGAGACATGTAGCCTCACTCAATGGATAGAAGATAACTAATTTTATTTTTATTAAAAAAAACTAATTTTATTTTATTTATTGTTTTTAAATCCAATATGTCGTGTTTTTGGAGATAAGATCTTCTAGCCCAATTTTTTTATCGCACTCTTATGTCGCGATATTAAATTTATTATTTCAATAATATTTGTCATAAGAATAAAAATTATTGTAATATAATCAATCATAATCTTAATATATATATAAAGACAAATAAGTATACTTAAAATAGTAACTCTCATTTTCCCGCCTATTTGTACTTGCCACATACGGAAATTATAACTATCCCACATCGAATCTTAAAGAGAGTTGTTTTGTTTTCACATACTATAAATTTTAATGGCCAACAATGAATTTCTCACACATTTCTTGGTCTCTTATTTGAGAATGAGTACAGTGTTTGATTTTATTAGTTTAATATTTAAACATGTATTAAATTATTTGAATTAAATTTTGGCAATTAAATTTTTATTTTTGAAAATGCATTCAAGTTTAGTGATCAGTAATTGATCTTATCATTATAAATTTAAAAAATTATTTTCGTTTTAAATTTTAAATTTTAAATATATTTTAATCAATTAAATTATATTTATTTTAATTTTAAAATTAAATATATCCTACATTGAACACAACAAATAGTAATTAATATTTATTGACAATGTATTTTGTGATATTCTAAATTAATAATAATTATGAAATGTACCATCATATAATAATAATAATAATAATAATAATAATAATAATTTTAGAAGAGAAGTATAATTTACGAGATGTTCAACCGATTGACCCTCATTTCTACTAAAAGAGACAACAACTCTTATTTTGTTTATATTGAATTTTCTTGCCTCAATAAATTATACTAATAAACAAACAAGTCAATTTTGGAGTTTGCACCTTCAAATTCATATAATATATATTTTAAAAAGAAATAAATGAAACGCTATTGAAAATATATAACAAACCTTTTGTGAACTCTAGCAAACTTATATGCTATTTAATTTGAATTTTGGAAAAACCGAAAGAAAGTAGCAAGTAGTCAAATTGTTGTAAATGACAATTATCCCATATCGAACTTTGAAGATAATTATTCTACTTGAATGTACTATAAATTTTAATAATCAACAATGAAATTCTCACATCTCACACGTTTCTTGATCTTTCAATTGAGACTTGAGAAACCTATCAGTTTAATATGTAAATATGTATTTAAATATTTAAATTAAATTTTCAAATAAAATATGAATTTTTTAAAAATTAATTTCTTAGTATAACCTATTTTTTTTTTTTACATTTACATATACTAGCCTTGATTTGCAGTAGTTGTACTTTGTGAAACAAAGTGCAAATATTAACTTGATAAATACCTTAAATTAAAGAATTACTTCAAATCACAATTTAAGTTTAGATATTTTTAATCATCCACAATAATAAAGTTGATATTAGATATGTTTGGATCATGGATGACACTCATAAGAATGTATTGCAACTCTAAACAAGACATATAGCTTCCTTTAGTATATATATGCAAATTAATTTTAAAAATGGTCTTGATAACGTGTAGAATTTTAAAAATCAAGACCCACATAATTTTTTTTAAATTAAATACATTTAAATTTTTAGAACACACACACACACACACACACACACACATATATATATATATATATATATATATTTCAGCTTATCAATGTGCTCAACTTTCTATATATCATAAATACTTATAACTTGCATATATTAATTTTACATACTCAATTCTCTCACATATAAAAGAACTCACACAATTTTTATTTTTTTTAAATTTCTAACAAAATAGACACCCAAAAAATTTAAAAGATTAGAAAATTGACTTTGCATAGTAGAAATCCTCCATATTCGACAACCCAAAACAAATTAATCACTACACGTGGAAAAATATTGACACATCATAATTCTGATCATCGAAAAAATAGGAGCATTGATTATACTACAAATAAAAAAAGGGTTATTATTGCAATATTTAAAAAATTAGTATCTAAATTACAAATTCATTCAAATGTAGTGATTCTTTTTAGCAATTAACCCTTAAATATATTTATTTTTTTCATACAAAATTCATCCCACATCAAAGACTCGACAGTGCTCATTCCACATTTCTCAGTCTTTCAGTTGCGATCAATTGTAATATTTTATTATATAATTTCAATATTTTGAAATTAAAATTTTGAATTAACAATAATAATTAAATATGTTTAAAATTTGAAATAAACGTATTAATTGTTTTTATTTATTGTTAAATATTTTAAATTTTTTGAAGGTAAAATATTTACGTTATCATTTTTATTATATTTTAAATAGTTAAAACTTATTTATTTTAATTTTTGAAACAAAATTTATCTCACATTGAAGAATTAACAAATATTGTTGTACATATAAAACACTATAAATTTTGAGACACAATAACAGTTTTTTCCATGTTTCCTGATCTTTTTGTTGTGATTCAATGTAATATTTTGATACTTGATTTTATCCATTTAATATTAAATATTCAGTATCTTTTAAATATATAGAATTTAAATATTTTAAAATTATTCTTTTATTAAATCTATTAAAATATTGGACTAAAATATTATATATATATTAATTTATTTATTTTTTGGTTTTTAAGTTAATTAAATATTAAAAAAATTAAGACCCACTTCAAAAGTTTTAAATTAAATATATTTAAATGTTCGAATTAAATGTATCAATTGATTTTTATCAATTTAATGTTAAATATATTTAAAATTTGAAGTTGACATCTTTAAGTTATCAACTTTAAATATATTTTATTTGTAATTTTATATAATTTAGTTTTTTCAAACAAAATTTATCTCACATTTAAAAAGTAAAAATATTGTTGTGTATGGACAAACTATAAATTATAGGGCTCAACTACGATCTTTCCATCTTTTGGTCTTTCAGTTATGTAACGCCCTAGTCCCACTAGGACCAAAACGTCACCAAAAGACATGCATACATGCTTACGTGATAAATATTTTCAAGAAATTAAATTAACTTTATAACTAATTTATAAACGGACAGCACCTCAACTTAAAAATGTTCAAACCATGCACTCAGGTGCTTTCAAAGTCAACTTTCAACAAGGCTTTTCAAAATCACAAACTCACATATAACCAAATTATGACCTGTCAACAAGAAAATACACATAGCCAATCAAGTCACTCATTCAAAAACTCCACGGTCAACCCTTATATACATTCAAAATATTTGTATATACAGTCAAAATTGACCACAGAGGTAAACAACTTTCAAACTTAAAGGTTTTGCAGAGTATCAACGAAAGCATTTAATATTTAATATACAAACATAAGTTTAAAGATGGTTTTAAGCAAAAATCATACAAGGGTCAACCATTTAACCCACTCCAACAGCTCGCCCTCAACCAGCTTGATCTCCAGGACCTGAAAATATTTGAAAATATTTGGGTTGAGTGCCAGAAAACACTCAGTGGGCATTTTCATTCGTCCAAGTCATACTTTCATGCTTTAAAATCAATCATAAACATACTTTATAATATAGTTTACTCTTCTTTATTGGATGAGAGACCCTATGTGATCATATGAATACTTTACGGTTACTTATCTAGACATTTAGTCACAAAGTAAACCGTCTATGCTTGTAAGTCGGAATTCCTCTATGCATGAAGTCTCATAGCATCCAATCATTGCGTAAACAATGCTATTAAAACATTTAACATGCTTATCATGGACGAATTTAAAACATAGTTGTGAGTTATAGAAAAACCCACCTGAATGATCTCAAAGTGCAGTGAAATTTGTATGCGATGCTACTATGCTTCTCGATCGTCTCGACCTATACAAATTAAAATTTCTAACTTAGAATCCTCAGATAGGTCAATAAGGTAATAACTTAGATCATAAATAACTTAAGTAAGAATTTCCTATGTCTTGGGATCGTTTGGAATATAAATGGAGTCAAACGGGCGAATAATGCGCATTTGACGGAACGAAACAATTTAGATTGAGAATTTATCGGACTTCGTAAACAAAATTGAATGGATAAAAATGAATTGAACTAAATTCAATGACTGAGTAGCTTGGTTAACATTTAGGAGTGAATTCTAAACTTTAGAATTTCTTTTGGGACAAAATATAAAATTTGAAAATTTAGAATTTAATTACAATTTCTAAAAATTCTAATTTAATTCTAAGAACTAAATTAATATCCAAGAAAGATAAATTTAAAAATTCGGGCATAATTAAAAAGGTTGAATTGATCCGAATTTTAATCGAAAACGAAAGCGTCGGTAATAACTCACCAATTTTTCTCCCTTTCTCTTATTCCTCTTTCTTTTCTCTCTTTTTTTTTGTTCTTTTCCCGATTTTTTTTTCCTGATGCTTCTACTCTTCCAAGTAACTCAAAAGTACTACACACACATATATTAATAAACATATTGCTAAAGCTATACATGTGTACTTTCAAATATGAACCCATTTTAACTAAAAACTTTCCAAGTGGCAGGGGTTTAGTTATGACTCATCATTTCAAAAATGATTGTTTAATCCATGGCCAATTGTCTCTACAATTTGATGTTTTTTTTCTTTTGATTAACTAAAGACGAAAACTTTATATTATATATATGCAATACATTTATCTTCATTAATACACTAATCCCTACAGTTGCATGCCAAATGGTTAAAATGGATTGGCGGTGGTTTATACTTATCTTATTAAATTCTTTTTTTTTTTTCCAAATGGATTTTAATAAATTGATATAAACTTAATTCTCTTCTCCAATAGATAGGCCCAATAGATATATCCTATATGTATTTTAATTATGAAATAATTGAAATTGACATAAATAGAGGGGCCAAGAAGTGGGTAATTAATTGGGCTTGGTAGAATAAATTTGACTCAAATTGTCACATGAACTAAATTTCATTGAAAACTAAAATGAAGTCCGCTTTAGATGATCTTGATATCAAAACGATCCCAATAATCTCTATTTTTATAATATGTATTCTAATATTAAGTAGAAAACTCAACGAAGGTCAAGACTTCTTAATCTTTTTGCGTCTCTAAGCCCATAATTAACTAGCCAAAATAATTTGGATTCTAATTTCATGAAATTTCTAGCTATAAAATAAATTTTATATACTATATTTTTCTAGGGTGTTACATCCTTCCCTCCTTAAAAAAATTTCGTCCTCGAAATTGAATATACCTGGTATGACGAGGGTTGGATACTTTGCTAGGATCTGATCTTCTAGTTCCCATGTAGCTTCCTCTTGTCCGTGTCTGCTCCATTGAACTTTCACAATCATTAGCTCTTTATTCCGCAGCTTTTGGACTTTTCTGTCGAGAATAGCTATAGGAAACTCGTCGTATCTCAGATCTAGATTTACTTCTATTTCTTCCTGATTTACGACATGGCTTGGATCGAAAATATATTTTCGGAGCATTGAAACGTGAAACACGTCATAAATTCCTCCTAACTTTGGCGGTAACGCCAACTTGTAGGCAACTTCACTGATTCGTTCAAGAATTTCGTACGGTCCAATATATCTAGGCCGCAACTTTCCTTTCTTCCCAAATCATACAATGCCTCTTGTAGGAGATATTTTCAAGAATACTTTATCCCCCACTTGAAATTGTAAATCCTTCCTTCTTTTATCTGCATACATTTTCTGTCGATCTTGGGCCTCTTTCATTCTTTGCCTTACTTTTTCAATAACCTCAACAGTTTTCTGTATAATTTCCGGGCCTAAAATTTTTCTTTCACCAACTTCATCCCAGTAAAGTGGTGATCTGCACTTTCGACCATATAGAGCCTCATAAGGCGCCATTCCAATGGTCGCTTGAAAACTGTTGTTGTAAGCAAATTCAACTAAAGGCAAATATTCCTCCCAGCTTCCTCCTTGATCCATGACTACAACCCTGAGCATATCTTCAAGGGTCTGAATTGTTCTTTCAGACTGTCCATCAGTCTACGGGTGAAAAGCTGTGCTAAAATTCAATTTTGTGCCCATTGCATTTTGTAAGCTTTGCCAAAATTTAGACGTGAACCGCGTATCGCGATCTGATGTCACTGACACAGGTGCACCATGAAGTCTTACAATTTCTCTTATATAAATTTGTGCCAATTTATCCAATCCTAAAGTCATCTTGACCGGTAAGAAGTGTGCTGACTTGGTCAACATTTAAGCAAACAAACTCTGTCGCATGACTAATCATATTAGACAAATTGTGGCAAAAAAAAAAGAATGAAAAAGAAGAAAGAGCAAGTACCAATTAATTTCACAGCATGTGACGATGGATGGAAGGATGTCTGCTGCGATATCATGTCAACAAATTTATCAATTATGGATACAAATTACAATGAAAAATAAGAGAGAAAGAAATTAGAAGGACATATCCGACAATACCAAAGAATCGAGATGCGGCTTCTGTGAATGAATGCATCTTGCAATTCACCACTCCCATCTGGATGTTATCTATATAATAATAATAATAATAATTAACATAATTGTGAGATTATTTACCCTATATAAAATAATATATATAATCATCAAAACAATTCATTATCGTGTAATCCGACATTGATTTCATTTGCAAATCAATATTCAGTTCCATGAAATTTATACCTTATAGATTTAGAAATTTAGAATCAATACCTTATTTAGAAATTTATATGATAATTTATTTATTTTTTGAAAATAACTTATAGATATAGCAGTGCATTCCCATGAATTGGCAAACTATTTTATTACTAATGATCGATAACTAATAAATAGAAGAAATTGACAAAGAAATCTATTAATTGTGAATTTATATAATTACAATAGTTAATATTGTTATTGTATATGGTAATTGTATAATTATATAACCACCGTAATCATTATTAATATATATGATGATTGTATATTTATCTACTTACCGTAATTATGCTATCAAATTAAATATATAGATACAAAGGAAACAAAGATACTATATTTTAACTTAAAAAATGAATCTTGCACATTGTATAACAAATCAATCTAATATATACGGATTTATGATACACGAAAATTAATGTTGCTAATAAAGGAAGAAATTGCAGTTAATATTTGTGAAATATTGGATTAAATTTAATTTGCACATTATATCTATAATTTATTATTCGAATATGATATTCATATATAATTTATATAAGTGGAAATGTCATTTAGGCGGGAAAATCATCATTTTCTATTTTCGAACGCGGAGTCGTTATTATATATTATATAGATTCTAAACGACGTTATTTGAATTTACGCGTGTCCGTCGATTGATACGACATCTTGACTTCTGTAATTTGATAAATCATACTCAACATGCTGGACAAATTTATAATTGTCTACATTTAAATGTGATATCTAAATTATAAATAAAATAAAAATGTAATGATTTATTTAACAATTAACCCTTGTAAAAATAAGACTAGATAAGTCCACTTATCAAAATTTTATAATTGATGGGTTTTAGAATCGTGAATCACCGATTTATAGGAATATTTTCACTCAACCATAAGTAAGTTCATGATATCACATTTTCACATGCATTTATAAGTAAGTTCAACAATGCCATTCATAAAAGAAGAGGTCTTGTATGAAACTGTGTTACGGGTCAAAATCTGTAAGACGGGAAAAATATCTGAATTCAAATACTAATAAAATTACAAATATGTCATTGAATATGAGTTTGGATCCGGATGTTAAGCATCTTACAAATTTTGACATGTAAAGCGATTTCATATAGGTTTCTTTCTTTGTAAAAGAGTTAAAGCATTAAAAACTCACCCAAACAATGAATTTTAAGAAAATATGATTTAAATCTAATACCCATAATCGGCTGCAACTTAAGACAAATATATTACTTGCATGTCCCCACGAAAAAATAATAATAATTACATTGTCATATGTAATGAAGCGAGCAAAACATATGCTGCTTACTATACTATCATCATGCGTAATTAGCTATTAATCGAAATATTGGAATGATTCATGATCCATTAAGACGAACAAAGAAAATCAAGATTGGCGGTTGGTGGGATTGGTAGAGAGTTGAGTGTGAGGATCGGTGGCGGCAGCACCAGCGAGGGTGGGAGCGTCGGTGGAGTTGGCGGCGCCACGGCGGGGCTGCGGTTGGAGGTGGCCCTGAGCGCCGTAGCCCTGCTGCTTGTACTCCTCCAAGTCCTTGTATTGTGTGTATGGACTTGAATCTACCGGCAAACCTTCTACATTAGCATTAATCCCTTTCTTTTCATTCTCATCTTGTGATTCTGCCTTTTCCATCTTCTTTGTTTTAATTTGGTAGGTGTACAATTTCATTTATTATTATGGGTTTTATTCTGTTTGTGACGGTCACGCTTTTCTTGAGGTGTCAACTGTGGAGGAAATGAAGCCACAATATGCGATGTACCAACAATATTTACTTGGACGATTATGCACCTACAACAATTTAATGACAAACATAGTGTGCCATTTTTACTGAATTTAATTTAATTAGAATCGAAAAGCTGTCAAAACGGGCCGAATATATCCCAGCCTAAAAAAGGAGAAGATTGGGCTGCTACCTTGGAGGGCGGCGAAATGGACTTTAGCGATCGGCCTACTAGGCGTTTTTTTAATTTAAAATATACATTTGCTTGGAAAAAAATGAACAAACAATGAGATTGTAAATTAAGTTAATCATAATTAATTATGATTGCTATAGAAATTTCATATAATGGTCATCGTTCGTGTTTGTGAAGCAAGATATGCTTCAATATGATTTGGAAATGTTGAAATTAATGTAATGTTAATTGTAGTTTGGATTCGAGAATGTTCACATTAGTATCTAAAGATCGTTATATAAATATAAAGACTAATTATTCAAACATAAATTAATATATATAAAAACTTTTTTCTAAGAGACATGCGCCCGCCAAACTGCAATATGGGTGGGTTAGACCGGATATTTTTAGGCCTGTCTCTCAAGGCCCACCAAATGACAGACTTTTGAGGCTTGCGGATCAACTTTGGTGGCCCGTTTTCACAACTCTACAATGAAAACCATAGCTAAATAAGGTCAAACACAATATACTTTAGTTACTCATATTCTAAACTTTCGTTCATTTTACAAAAATATTTCGAACTTCAAATTATGCAGAATAAGCTGAGACGTTTCAACATATACAGTTGATATAATTATCCACTATATATGTTTCGTGTATATTATAGTCGACTAGAAATAAGTTTTTTACTTCATTTGAGTGCAACACTCAGTTAAGAAATTGTTTGGTTATTTGAACGACATTGCTTAAAATCAATGTCTACCCAAATTGCATCAACGACAGTGAAAGAAGACGTCAAAAACTGAAAAATAAAATAAAATAACTCAATGGTACAATTTGAAATTAATGGGGGGTTTTTTATGGGAGACCTGTTATGCTTTAAGGTCAAAATATGGATGCAAGGTACGCCCCAATTTGGTTCATATATAAATTATTCATGTTTGTGTTAGCTTTTCCCATACGAAATTTGGATTTCATTTCTATCAATTTTTTAATAAATTAAAAGCATCTCCAAATTAACTATGGGTCTTTAAAATTATCATTAGTCTTTTTTTGTTAAAAAAAACAAAATTGAATTAAAATAAGAAACTAATTCAAAATTGTTAATTCTTTTACAAAAACTAGAAGTAATGACGAGAGGATACCATATTTTTAAAAATTAAATAAGACATGGTTTAGTTTTTAAAAATTATTTCGAGTTATATTGTTTCTGATATTTTATTTAGATTTTTTTAATAGAGATTTTAAAAATTATTCAAAATCATGATATGGTTTTTAGTGGTCTAATATATTTTTCTAAGTTGTATATATTTTAATTTCATTACAAGATTTTAATTTGTAAATTATATTTTAATTGTTGAAAACTAAGATTATGTGAAGTTTTTTTCGATTGTTATATTTGAGATTATGTTTTTTTCTTAAATATAGGTTTTGTTTTTTCTAACCATGGACTTTTTTGTTTCTCCATGATGTAATTGAATCGAGCTAAATAGTGACAAGTTCTAGCTCAACAAGGCTAACGTCGAGTATTGTAGTTGACTAAAAGATTCCGAAGTGCTTTCAAATCATGGAATCATCATATGTTTAAAAACATACCATCTTTACTAAAATATATTTTTGAGTCCTACCTTAAATAATCATCAATCATGATTAAAAATAATAATAATAATAATAATAATAATAATAATAATAATAATAATAATAATAATAATAATAATAATAATAATAATAAGGGGGAAGTTCGGTGGCAATAACTAATAACTTAGAAGACAGAAAAGAGGAAAATGATCATCTCTGCAAATCAACAACACATGAGGTAGTATTAAATATGTTACAATGTAAATGTTTTCTATTTTATTTCAAATTTTGGTTGAGAATATATATCATGGTTGTCCCGTGTGACACAGGCAAAACCATGCACTAACCCATGTGCTACATCTATCTTCATCGGAATCATTTATTTCTCTTTTCTCCTCAACCACTGATTCTCAATTATTTCTCCACTCCCCCCAACAATTTAAAAAAAAAAAAAAAATCTCAATTATTTCAACACTAAAATCTCAATGCGAGAGAATCTAAACTCTAAAGTGTCCTCTTGTAAACACTTGATATCCTCTAGTCTCAATTTGTGTGTGTCAATCACGTGTCAAATCTCAAAATTATTACTTTTTTTTTCATTTTTTTTTCAATTTTAATTTCTTTTGGTTGAGTACAATTTTACATTATTATTTAGGGCTTTTCCCATTCAATTAGAGTAATATTGACACAGGATTAACACATAACAATTAAAACACACACACACACACACACTCACACAGTCACTCCAACTTCGCCTACAGTTGTGGACAAATTTGTCCCTATCAATATCAATCATGTCCCTCACCAATTATGCGCGACTGTGATGATATTCGATTTAAAGTTAGGCAGAATTGCATAATGACTTGGTTTGGATGCATATGCTTCTTAAATTGAATTATTTAGATCTTGGTCGGAAATATGAGACATTAATTACTTTCAACTCCATTATTATTGAATTCGTTAGTTTATCTCAACTAAGAAACTCTAATCCTAGCTAACCCTTCAACGCATTGGCAATTTGTATATAAATTATGGACAAATGCGAACAGACAAAGTGATTGTTAAACATAAAACTACAAATATATAGTGGTGCCTACATAAATATATGAAACTACAAACATGCAGGCTAAACTTTGTTGTGTTTATGTACATCTATTATGCTTAAAAACGCTTTGTCTATTTAAATTTGTTCGTGGTTTATCCATAAATCGTAAGAGGGTAGGGTGAGGTGAAGTGAGGTGAGATGAGTGTCTAATACATGCATTAATAGCTTTTATTTAGAAAACATTTCTAATTTTTTGAAATTAATATTCACATCGGAAATACACAAACAAAGAAAAAGAATAATATTTCCCGCGTACAAATGGACAGAAACCGAAGTCAAATGGAAGAAAAACAGGTTGCCCATTCTGATAATTTCGAATAAATATGTTACTACGCTAAGGCATGTGTCCAAGAACTGTACACTTATCAAGAATTATCCTTCCCAATATTTTCCATTTCCCACGGTCCCTGCCCCATATTAAAACAATTTTAATGTTGAACCACAAACACCACAATAATTTAAACATGATATAACTTAGTTAAGGTAACAATTAAACTAAAACAACAAAACCCACACGCTTTGTGCCACCAATTTCTACCCCAACCAAATCTAAGTCCAACTAATGGCAACCGGACTCCCCACCACACGCTTCCCGTCTGACCACTCAATTCGACCGAAATCATTCGTATTCGACGGCATTGATGTTGCACTGAACGTTACAACGTACGATTTCTTCTCATAGCCTTGACTGAAAGTCAAACTCTCTGGATCCACGGATATTTTGGTGGAATCAGTAGGATTTGAAATTGAGACCTTGTAGGTCCCAGGTGGTCCGACATTGGTCAACGTTCTAGTGTACTTAACCACAGTGGATCCTGCGCTGCTACTTTGCGCCGGGAAGTTCACTGCGAACGAGGGGTAATTTAGGTCATTCACACTGAACGATTTTCCCGCCGCGCAGCTGAAATTTCTCCTGGCTAAGCTGTTGATTTGTGTGGAGGTATAATTTAATGCGCACAGGAAATTCAAATAATCATCCGCGTCCAAATCGTAGACCAGTCCTGGATTGAGGGCCGATACGGGGTCCACGTGTCCGGCTCCATGATCGAACGGCGTAGACGGCTTCCCCGTGGACACGTCTTGGAGCAGTTTCCCATCCTTGTAAGCCGTGTAAGCCGTGGTCATCAGAGCCGACCGGATCGCGCCTGGGCTCCAGTCGGGGTGCGCCGCCTTCAGCAGGGCCGCCAAGCCGCTGACGTGGGGGCACGACATGGAGGTGCCGGAGATTATGTTGAATCCGACGCGCCGCCCGTCCTCGGATAAGCCGGTGGGGCCGACCGCGCCCGACCAGCCGGCTAAGATGTTCACTCCTGGCGCTATCAGGTCGGGCTTCAGTATTTCTGGGGTGATTGAGTTGGGCCCACGCGAGCTGAACGCCGCCACCACCGGCGACGGTTCGATTCCCACTTTCGTCCCTTCGAATAGAATCGTGGCCGTTGGATTGGGATCAGAGAATAAGTAGTCTCTGATCGTTTTGCCCGTTGTCTCGCCGACGGCGGTGGCGGGGAGTAAGTGGGCATCCGCCACCAGCTCCTCGCCGTTGGCGGCGGTGTTTGCCAAGATCATGCCCAGACCTCCCGCCTCCTTCACCACCGACCCCTTCTGAACTCGCGCATTGACGCCGCGGTCGCACATCACGATCTTGCCGCGGACCATTTCCGGATTGAGTGACCCCGTCATGCAAAGATTGCCGCTAGTGGCGTTGCTCGCATTGCCGGCGTAAACGAACGGGAGCAGTTTTCCGGGCAGTGCATCGCCTTTGAAGAGAGAAACGCCGGAGAAGTTCTTCCCGTTGCCGAGGCTAACAAACGCCGGGAAGTCGCGGTCCAATGTCCCGGCGCCGACTGTGGTTATCCACGGCGCCACGTTGGACAGGCTGTAGGAACTAGGACCCGCGTTGCCGGCGGAGCAAGACACCAAGATGCCCTTCTCCATGGCGGCGAAAGCTCCGATTGCCACGCTGTCCCTCGAGTAATCGGACGTGCCGCCGCCGAGTGACATCGACATTACATTGACGCCGTCGTCTATGGCTTTCTCCATCCCCGCCAAAATGTCGGAGCTGAAGCAGCCGCCAATCCAGCAAACTTTGTAAACAGAAACCCTGGCTCTCGGGGCCATCCCGCGCGCAGTCCCGGCGGCATAGCCGAATAAGCTGGCGCCGGAGACGACGGATCCGGCGGCGGTGGTGGAAGTGTGGGTGCCATGGCCGTCATCATCGCGCGGCGATTTCGATTCCTTGGACTCGTCTATCGGGCCGAGAGTCCCTTCGTATCCTCTGGCAAAGAACCTGGCTCCGATCAATTTCTTGTTGCAGTCGGATTTAGTGAAATTCGTTCCAATCTCACATTCACCTCTCCAAGAACTCGGGACTTCGGCGAAGCCCGTATCGTCAAAGCTCGGGCTTTCAGGCCATACGCCGGTGTCAAGAACTCCGACGACGACTTCACTGGCCGAGTCAGATTCCGGGAACATCGCCGCGTTCTGCTCCAGACCCAGGAATGTAGGTGTCCGGGTCGTGTGCAGTTCGTATCGCAATTCGGGCAAAACCGAAAGGATCCCGGGTCGGGCCTCCATGGCCCGAACCTCTTGGGGTGTGAGGCGGGTCGAGAAGCCGTGAAGCACGTGGTTGTAGGTGTAGAGCATCTCCGCCGAGTCGGACACCGATTTAAGCGTCGAGTCGTACCAATGAGTGTGGTCGACGAACTCGGCCGGCATCTCGGACTTGGCCATGTGAACAATGTAAGTTCTCTTCTCCGCCTCCGCCGCCGCCGCAAGAAGCAACACAACTCCGACCACCGAGAAAAACGGAATCTCGATTCGTTTCTCCATTGTTAGTGTAGTGTTGGGGTGTGGAAGGAATTGTATGTTAAATAGCGGGAGCGAAACTACAGCTGGTGGAACTACAAATGTGAAACCATGCAGGAAGAGTTAGTGGGGACGCTTCTTCTTGTCTTGTTTATATGCGTGATTGAATTGCAACAAAAAATGAAAGCTTGGCAAGTAGAAACTAGAGAGAGAGAGAGAGAGAGAGAGGGATCAGGCTCAGCATCCATGTATATCAAAAAATAAAGATATAGTAATAACAATTAGCACACACATACACACACACAATGTGTGTGTTGATGTCAGTGATTGGAATTTGGAACATAAAATGCAATGTAATGTAAAAAACTTACCTTTGTTCACGTGTGCACAGGCTTTAATCCCACTCTCTTCAAGAATTTATTCTACAACCCACACTCTTTTGCCCACTCTACTATCCGCCTCCTCGATCTCTTTTTTATCTTTATCTTCAAAGTCACACAACCGTTGAATTTAATTTGAAATATTTGATGGATCGATGCTTGTTCCGGTGGTTAATTAAATTTGTAATAACTGAAGATAGGAAAAACAGAAATCTTGAATAATAAGTTATATATAGTTGGTCACGGGTCGCTGTAAATTGTCGAAATTTATTCAGCGGAGTGGTTGGTGGGTGGAGAGACGTGGTAGCCTTTTCAAATTCTAACATCCAACCAACAACAAAAAATCATTTCATTTTTTTTCTTTTTTTGCCTTAATATACTTTTATAGATTTGAGTGTTCATGCATATTGACATCTTTGTTGTTGTATCAATTTCTGAAGAATTGAAGTAGGATAAGTTTGTAAGAAGCGTGTCTGATCAATATACTTAGATGTGTCTAAAATATAGCTGAACAATTTTGTGTTTTTATATGTATTTTTTCAGATTTCTTTTATATGTAAGAGTGGCATGAGTGCCGCTAAATCTCATGCTCACGTACAAGGATATGTTTTTTCTTTAAGTATTTTGCAAATTCTCTTAACCTAACAAACACACGCATATATGATGGTTTCTTTAGGGGAATGTGGAAATGGCGAAACATCCCATTACATATTTGATATAGGGTAGGTTAAAGTCTTAAAGAGTTGCCTTCCCTAATAAAAAAGATACAGTTATGGGGGTTTTTTTTTTTAATTAGTAATGTAGATCAGTACGGTAATAGTGGGATGAGTTGCAAAAATTGAAGTGCACAGGCTATGCAATTTAAGGCTAGGCTACATAACTTGTCCCAGCTAAAGATGAAACTTAATTCATGTTCAATAAATAACTGTTTAATTACTTTCTTGAGTATTTTACTTCAGATATTTATGATGAGTATTGATGAATAGAAGTTGAGCCTCTTTGGGACAAATGTTGATGTCCTTTTATTCTTACCAGACATTTTATCATATGTTTCCGATATTATACTCAAATGTGAAAATACTAAATTAACATAAAAATGTTTTAAGTATATTTTCTTTCCCCTTAGTAGAAAAGAAAGAAAGATGTGAATGTGGCCATCCCCTATTAATATAATGATATTTCACGGGTAAAGGCAAGACAAAAGGTTCACGTGAAGCAATTTAGAATAGGGATAAAATAGGTGCGGTAATGAAAATGGATATAATCTCAAAAAATTAAGGCTCAATTTTGTCTATATTAGTACTTGGAATTAGGGACGGCTGTGATATTGAAATATGTGGTCTTTGTGAATTTGCCTTCCCCAACTAGACAAACCACGGTCCCTATCATCCACCGTCACACCTTTTTGCTACTACCCATATATCCGATCAGATCCTTGTTACAAATACTGTGATATCTCTTCTATTATAATTATATATTTTTTTAATATATTCTTATTGAGGCATGATAATTCAAAGTAAATATTTTAAATTAAATTAAACTAAATCATAATAAATTAAAAATAAATAAATAAAAGATAGATTTAGCACAAAAATATTATAGAGAATGGCACGGGACTCTCATATATATGCATAAACATGGGAGGAATCAGAATTTCTTTACTTTTTTGGTCAAATTATTATTTACTAATAACTAACTTATATGATTTGACGAGTTGTATTAAGGAGATTGGCAAATCAATCATAAGCATTAGTGTATGTTTAATTTTGGAATAGTAGTATATACGTGTGTAAAAATTAGACACTAATTTCCGGTCGAACAACAATTATATTTTGATATGGTAATATACAGACTTACAATATAATTACATATGATGATATATTGATCATATTCTATTATAATTATTATGAATTACATTATTTTATTGTTTGTATATGAGAATACATATATATTAACATGTATATATATGTACATATATAATAGAACTAAATTAATATACATTTACTCAACTTATAACTATTTTGGGGTTATATATTTAGGCAAGAAAACTCTAGTTACTGACTGCGGCATGTTTATTTACTTTTATATATATAATTAAGATAAGATATAGAACTATTCAACTATAGAAATATAAAGATGTACTAAAGCAAAAGATAGTACAAGATCCCTATACTGAAAAATAAATAAAAGTACAGAGACCTATTAATGTATTTTGCCTAGTTTAATAAGGTCCCTAATTATAAATCACCCGCTTAAGGTGGTCTACCAGCAGAAGAAGTGTTTGTCGTCAAAATATCTTAAATTCGAATTTCAACTTCTTATAAGTCAAGTATATTGAGAATGACTAAATATTTAAAATTTATCATGCATTGATAGTCAACTCTTTGTAATTTATTTTAGGAAAAATGCCCATTTAACTCTCTTAACTATATTGTCAGGGTCAGTTTACTCCCGAAATAAAATTTCAGTCTAAATTATTCCCTCAATTTTTTTAAATGTATTATTTTGATTCTTTCATTGCTCCCTAAACAAAAAGATGTTAATGCCCATCATTTGAGCTCACATTACACAATCTAGAAGACAGTTGTTTTTAAATCGTTGTGATATGATTTCAAACACATCTCTCATCTTCATTTTTACCAAGAGGAGAACAACATACAGTAAAACCTCTATATAATAATACTCTATATAAGAATAACCTCCTTATAGTAATAAAAAGTTATGGTCCCAACTCGGGACCAGTTATAAATAAGAATAACCTCTACATTGTAATATTCCGATGTTTTTTTAAGACCATTCTTAAGAAATTTGCCTCCATATAGTAATAAAATGACATTAAATTTCAAATATATTTAAATATCTATATAAAATATCTAGAATTATTTAACTACATATGTTACATTAAACTTAAGATTGTATGAAATACTTATCTAAAATCGCTTGTGGTAATGCTTTAATTTTTCGGGTTAATACCACATCATTTAACTTGTGCGTTAGAAGTAACTTATCAACACAACACCTTCTTATTGAATCCAAAATATTTCCAGCTTGTCCAACATATATGCTTGAAGCTTCATGACACGAAACTTTTTCTATTTCTACACTATCATCATCTGGATTATCACCTTGTGTTTCTTGCTTTATTCATGTAATGATATCTTCTTCGGTCAGAGCATACACTACTTGTTGCTCATTTGAATGATCGAGGAAAATATCCATATCCATTATTGTAATGAAGTTCTTTTATCCGATTTCTAAAATCTGCAACTATTCTTTGATCATCTTCATCTAATTTTTTTGTAACTTCTAAGTCATTGACACAATCAATTTTTTTTTCATTTCCTAGATACGTATATTCATTAGCACATGAATGAATCTTATATACCTTTTAAATTCATGTTTTTAAAATATGAAGGGATATTTTCAAGTGTTGTATAATCTATATTAATTTTTTTCAAAAAAATATTTTTTTATATGTAAACTCTATATAAGAATAACCTCCCTATAGTAATATTTTTCTCCGGTCCCAACAATATTACTGTATAGAGGTTTTACTGTATCTGGATAAAAGAAAATGATTTAATGAGGACATTGTTGATCGCAGAAAATGGAGGACAAACTTCTGCATCTCATCTTCTTCACAACTGCACCATTATACATAAAAATCAAAATTGTGAGAACCGAAAATCATAAATCTTGCCTCTTGGTGAAAATAGAGATGAGATGAGTATTTGCATTAAGAGGATTTTCTTGTTGATTTGGTGAGGCGAGCTTTGTGCAATAGCGTAAGAGTGTAGTAATTTGAGGAATTTTCTATTTAAATCCTAACTTAAACGTTGTTAATGAGTTCAAATAACAGACATTAATTGTTTTTTGTTTATAGAGTAAGGAAGGATCAAAATGATACCTTTAAAAAAAAAGGGAGCAATTTTGACTGAAATTTTGTTTCAAGAGCAAACTACTCCTAGCGATATAGCTAAAATAGCAAAATGGACACTTTCCTTTTATATTTAAGTTTAGGCCTTTGGGGTACCAGCTGGGATCCTCTATTCCAAATTTGATGTTCCAATCCGTATTCCACGATTAAATTTATGAGGTTTTCTTCCATTTTTTCATCAATTTTAATTTATTATGTTTTAGTTTAATTTTATGATTGTTTTTAGGGTTCACCCCACCCAATTAGGGTATATAATCATTTTTTAGTATTTAATTTTCAAAGAAATGATTATTATGGTTGATTATTTTAAAAATATGATTTATAATTTTTAAAATTTCAATTTTTTGTTGATAGATGTGACTAGGTTGATTATGTTATAATTAATTTTTATTTTTATAATATCTATTATTAAATTTGTTAAATCGATCGTGGAATACGGATTGGAGCACCAAATCTGGAACAGAGGATCCCATCCCTTGGGGTACTCGTTTAATTTTTCACCTTTTACCATTTTATCAAGCTGAAACCTCATCCTTAGGCTTGCTCCATATCTACTGTTCAGAGCCGATCCAAAGGGGTGTTCAAAAAATAAAAAAACACAATATACCTTAGCAAAATAAAATCCTAAGCAGAGATGCTGAGATGCACACCAGTCACCAATGGCATTCAACAATGACTCTCTCTCTCTCTCTTGGATAAAATAGAGCCCCAATTTTTTAGTTTGTCCACTAGTCACCAATGGCATTGAATGAGTCTCAATTAATTTTATCGGGTGTTCATGGATAAAATAGAGCCCTAATTTTTTAGTTTTACCATGTGCCCCCAAAGTATCAGTTATCCTACTACTGTTATTTTGTTTAGCTTAACGTGAACATTTTTTTATTTTTTTTATCACTAACCGGTGTTATTCTACTTAGAAGGTGATTGTTATGAAAGAATGAAATTAGTTATGAATGAAATGACAATTCTTATGATCGTATGGCTCGTGAATGAAAAATGGAATGAAATATTATTTTATTTTTTTATCTCATAAAATCAATATTCTATATACTTTCATATTTCTTTATAAAGTTTAGTTGCTAATTTTATCAACATATGCCGTAATTTTTTTCTTTCATTTCTAAATTGTATTTTTCTTTTTTAGTATGCGATTTTTTCCCTTATATTCTTAACAAATTTTAATTTATTTATACTTATAAAAACTTTATTCTAAAGTATTTAATTAATGCATGCATAATAATTTGTATATCTGAATAGAAATATGTTGACTTCATAGAAAAATAGTTTATCATTTCAATTTTTCGTATGAATATATTAACTTATATCAAATACATAATTAGTTTATTTTTTATTAGAATATATTTATATGTTATATTTATTTTGGTACCACTTTCATTTTTCTTCAATAAAATTTTATGAAATATCACAATAAAATTTTAATATATATATATATATATTTAATATTTTTCAAATAAATAAATAAATAAATAATATAAAAATAATTATGAAATAATGATAGTAATAATAATAATAAATTATTTAAGCTAATTTTCAAATTATTTTTTAAATATGATAAAATAATATTATAAGACATAACTATGTGTAACTATATCATATATTGATTTTTTTTTTGTCCCATGAAAATAGCTAAACCCATGAGGGTGGAATGATTATTCTCTTACTTTTGGAAACAGTGATTCCTATCATTTTTTATTTTAAATCATACCACTCGTAAGAATGTGAACGGACATAGAAATGGTCATTATATTCAATTTCATTCCACCATAGCAATCGGCTCCTTAAATTAAAATTAAAATTAATTGGAGGTACGTGTATTTGGTACAACGGATTAATAGGTGTATGCTTTTATCCACTAATCATAATCGATTGTTTTCATTTCATAACAACTAATTATTTATTGGGTTATCCCTTATATAACCCTTATTTTGTAGGCTCGACTTTACAATCACATACAACAAATTTTGTTAATCTAGAACTAAATTATCCGAGAAGGTCGGTCCAATTTTTGGAGGTAACCCATAATTCTTAGCTCTACCGTTTTTCTCTTATTATTTTCGGTTCTAATTTTATCTTTAATTAAGCATGTGCAGCTAATTTGTGACGGCTGTATCATAATGAGTTTAATTTTTTTTACTTGAGTTTTAAATCAAGATCATAATATCTGTAATCCAAAAATGGGGGAAATCATATATAGAGAAATGAGAGATCCCAAATTTGCAAGTCACTCATCTCCACGGGGCTCCACTGATCCACCTCCACACTATAAATAATCATATATCTCACATTAAATTTTAGTTTTTTTTTATTGATTAAATGCTTTTCAAATTAAGAATTTTATATAATTTTTGGTTTTTAACATTAACTTTAAATTGTTACCCCATAAACACAAACTTAACAATTTTTATAAATTTAATACTAATATTAATTTCGGCAAAATTGAAATTGTTGTTTGTATTTTAAAATCAATGATCTTTAATAGAATTCTCTTGACATGACGTCCTTTTTAGTAACGGGACGATCGGTCTACGTGTATTTCCCGACATTCACGCAATTTTCAATTTATGTTGAAATTTGAATATTGTTTAAATTTATAAAATGTGTTAACTTTGTGTTTTTTGCCTAACTATTTAAAATTTGTGTTAAAACCCAAAAACCATGTAAATCCATAATTTTAAAAGCATTTAACCCTTATTTTATTTTACATTTTGGCTTTTTTTATTTCTTTATTTTGTGTAAAATAATATTTTAATACTGTAGTATGCACTGTATGAACAAAAAAAATAATATAGAAGTCTAATCACAGTATCATACTGAAGATTAAGATCATAATTTGATAATTTTCATTCACATTCGTATTTCGTATTTATATTGCTTACTTCTAAAATCATAATTTTTACCGAGTTTTTAGTTTTGAACGCCATTTTTAAAATCAAATGCAGTTTTATCATAAATTAACACAATTTTCCAATTTAGACATCGACTGTATTTATAATCGAATTAAAACTGACGTGACATACAAAGATATACATTTTTTTCCCTAATTCTTCGGTTTCGAGATGAAATTATTTACTATGTAGATGGAACATGTGTTGATTCAACCAAACTACAGCCAATATCTAAATTGCACATTTATGATAAAATTGCAACAATCTAAAAGTGATGCTTCCACCAAAAACTGAGCAAAAATCATGATTTTGAGACAATTACCCCCAGATAGTTTCAATCACATATGTAAAGCACATTAATAAATAAAATGTAAATTGGAATATAAGGAAGGAAAAAAAAACTAATGAATGTATATAATTAGATAAAAATTCGTGTGAAATTGTCTAGGATAAAATTTTATATGACAGATTGGGATCCGAAATTTAAATTTAGGGGGTGTATTCAATTAGTATTTTGATGGATTTTGTTGGACTTTAAAATGTTCATGAATTTTTATGGATTTTATAAATCCATAGACTCCACATGGAGTCTTCAAGACTCCACATAGAGTCTCCCAACTCCACGCAGAGTCTGGCGGATTTCGTGTATGAATTTTGGACGATTTTGAACGATTTCAATGGATTTCAAATCCATCTCGCCAACGCTTGTTGGAACACAACGATCGGTGTATCCGAAAAAAAATTAAACCCAGCGGCCGCTAGAATCAAGCGACCTTGATCCCAGCGGCCGCTGGGGTCAGGTGACGGCTGGGGTGCCCGATTTCAACTCCTCACCGGCCGCTGGGACACAGCGCTCGCCGGGTTTTCCAAATCCATCGAAATCTCGTATCCAGAGGTCGGATTTCATCCTTTGTAATTTTCACGTGAAATCCAGCTGAAATCCAACGAAATCAATGACTTTTTAAAGTCCGTGGATTGTTGAATACCGCAGAATTTTAAAGGACTTTTAAAAGTCTGGATTGAATACACCAAGATTTCGTTGGACTTTTAAAAGTCTGGATTGAATACACCAAGATTTTGTTGAACTTTTAAAAGTCTGGATTGAATACACCCGGATTTTAAAAGTCCAACGAAATCTCAATCCAATACACCCCTTAAACTCATATTTAGTAATACCTTTATATTTTTGTTAGTATTTAATACCTTCTTCCTCCCCTTGTTGATTTAATTTGATTTGAGCGACGGCTATCATCTTGTTGGCATAGCATGATTATTGATCAATGGACGAAGCACCCATGAAAGTTCTTCAATTTGTATATCAATTGACAATTATACAGTGAATAATTTGGATTTAAAAAAACAAAAAACAAAAAACTCTCAATAACTAGATAGAATATGTTTGAGGCACCGCTAGCTAGTACTATGAACTTGAGGATTAAATATATTAATCAAAATTAAATGATAAATTAAAAAAGACAAATTACACATTAATGTCTGACCTTTCAACCATTTAATAAAAATATACTGACCTTTGAATATTTACAGTTTGATACTCAATCTTGTAAATTTTTATCAAATCTATCATAGAGTCAACTATTCGGTATCCTTAGGGATGTCAATTTAGCCCGAAACCGATGGGTTGGCCCGAATAGACCGAGAAAAATATAAGGTTATGGTCGAAAAATTTCAACCCGAAAAAAAATTTAACTGAACGGGCCAGACCGGTCGGGCTGGCGGGCCAAACGGGCTGGCCCGGTCGGGCCGCGGGTTGGCCCGACAGGCTGGTCTGGCAGTCTCCGTTGTTTTGGTCATAATTTTTTCTAGAAAAATCCGATTCATGAACGGTTGGAAGCGTTGGAAAGCTAACTCAATTATCTTTCCATCCATATATTATGCATTCACAGATTCCAAATATGCTAAAAGTTATGAATTTTTAAAGTTACAACTAATAGTAAATGAGTCTTATTCAATGATGCAATTTTTCATTAAATGTTATATTTTCATTTATGATATACATTATTGCATTTATCAATCTTATAAGGACAATAAGTGATTAGTATGACGTATAAAATATGTTGTTTATTCGTTTGTTGCTTCTTGAATGTCAAGACATTTCACTTTAATTTCTTTTATTATTTTATTTTATTTTTATTGAGAAAATTATCTTTCATTTGTTATACATCTATTATTATATAGTATTGATGTTTTAAAGTATTAAAATTATATTATTTATCATGTTTTCAATAATTTAATTTTATATACATTCTAATATTATCGTTTGTTTAATGTATGAGAAAGAATACAAAGATATACGTAATTTGAAGTACCAAATGTCTTTAAAGTATAAAAATAATGTAATTCAAATATTTATATCAATGATCAAGCGTAGTTATTGTAATGTAATTTGAAATCATTATTTTTGAAAAAATAAACTAAGGTTGAGCATTATTATCATGAAATGTACATAATTTTGATTTTTTCTTTATTACTCGGATTTCTTAGTGTGTGATGTTAATTATATTAGTTTTACCCTTTTTATTTTCTCATATCTTTTTTTACTAGCTAGATATTATTTATAATGTTTTAAATTATTTAATTGTATAATATTATAATGTTGTTATTTTTTTAATAAATAATGAAGACTTTAAAAATGAAATATGAACATGAAGTTGAAAGATCTTCAAATATTATTGTTGAAGTAGAAGAAGATTGTACTTCAAATTAGATCAGAGATTGAGCTATAATTAGATTTATGATTTAGTTTGAAATTATTATTTTTGAAAGAACAAATTATGATCGAAGATTATTGTAATTTATCGTTTCATATACCATTGATTTTTTTATTTGATGCACTATGATGTTAATGAAATTTTATATTCGTCATATTTTTTTCATTTTATGTTATTTTTCGTGTATTTATTTATTTCAAGAATATGAGATAGTGATCATTTTTTAGAATTATCAAGATATAATTTATACATGTGAAAAAATTCGTTAACATGTCGGCCCGACGGGCTAGCCCGAAAACTGAAGGGTTATGGTTAGGGCTAAAAATTTCCAGCCCGAAATTTTTTTTGATCGAATAGGCCCGAACCGAATAAGTCTGAAACCGAGTAGGGTTGGCCCGATTGACATCTCTAGGTATCCTATTACCTACATGGATCGTCGGAAATCTAAGATGGATTTTTATAATGCCACATCAGATAAAAAAAAACTTAAAAATGTAAATTTAAACCATTAAACAATGTGTTCACAAATAGAAATAAATTTGGAAGCATTCTCAATTTCAACTCTACCTAGTCATCTCGTCTTTAAAGATTAAAATCATCTCCTAAGCAAACATTATGACCCATTCTTTGGAATTTGTAAGTTTATTTAGTTTGCTACTTATTTTTATTAAAACAATAATATTGACATAATATGAAAATATACAATAAATAAATATGTTGAAATATTCGACATCATAATACACCAAAATAATTTTTCTTCAAGTAAAATAATTTCTTGAATGTCATATTTCCCAAACACAAAAAATGGTCACTAATACCATATACTCTAGTTTCTAAGTAGGGAAATTCTTTCCTACTCTCGAGGGTACTACCTCATCTATCATAGTAAGTCTATTGTGATAGATGTGGTAATACCCTGTTGGTCCCGAGGCGAGTCAGAATCAGTTTAGAGGGGGGGTGAATAAACTGATTACAAAACTGAACTACAAATACGGAATATTCAGGGCCCATTTTGACTCGCGATGTTATCCGTGCTTTGTGGAGATCAGTTGAGATGATCTGCTAGCTCGGAGTGCTGTGTGTGCTTGGGGTGTGCAGTTTAAAACATGCAATTGAACTGAAAAGTAAAGCATAGCACACAAGCAATTTATAGAGGTTCGAAGCTCAACTTCTACGTCCTCTCTTCCTTCCGCAGAAGGGCAATTCACTATATAAGTGTAAAGTTCCTTTATTACAGTTACACAGTGAAGACAACTGCTAAACCTGGCGAACGGCAACTTTACGAGTCATGGCCTCCTTTTCAGCTGGTGCTGTCCCGAAAACGGCGATCCAACGAATGCAGCATCTTCAGCCGGTAGGTCGACAACTCAAACTTGCGATCCCCAACTGCTTGCTGGAGAGATAAGGTGCTATTGCCCGTCTTTACACAATTTTAGATCTCGCTCAATCTTCAAAAATACAGTCTTGAAACTGGTATCAACTGATATGCTTCTTTGCGCGTCTGCGTCTGAGCTGGGTAGTTGATCTCTGAAGCACTTGAATTGAGAGAGTTGCTCTGGCTGGAAATCTTCAACAGCTAGCTTGATGAGCGTTCTGGCTCCTTCTCTTCAGTTGGACTTTTGATTCTTCTGAGTTTTGAGTGTGAGGCTTTAGTGCTTTGGCGAACATCTTCGCAGAAAGTCTTAACTAAAGTTCTCTCCAAAATTCTCAAAAAGTCCACGGTCACCTTCGGGGTAGCTCACATTTTATAGATGAGTGGCTGATGACCGTTGATGATCACTATGTGATCATAAATGATAAAGCCGGTGATGGGCTTTCATTTAAAGAGGGCTGTTGAGTTTCCTTTGCTCTTCTTATGAGCTTTTGTTCCAAGATCTCGGTTGTATTAACTTCAAGATCTTCTTTGGCTTATCTGAAATTTGAATTTCAGTTACGGCTTCTGTCTTGATCTTCAGTTCTGAGCTTTGTCTGGCAGTTGGAATCTTCAGTTCCTCATCTGTTAGTTCTGCACGTCTCTTGGCAGTTTGGAAAGTTTCAGTTGAGATCATCTTCAGTTGGCAGTTCTGGGCTTGGGCTTGATGCCTTCTGAGCTCCAGTTTAGTTTGCTTCAGCTGGCAGGTTGGACCAGTGTTTTTCAGCTGGTTGGACTTGTGTCCCTTCAGCTTGAACTTCCATGGACTGGTCTTCAGTTCGATTGCTGGCGCTTCAACAGTTGGACTTCAAAACTGATGCGTCTTCAGCGGATATCCTTCGAACTGGTATTTCATCAGCTGGAACTTCATTCTTCAGCTGGTATCTTTTGAGTTGGTATTTTTCCTTCAGCTTGTACCTTGGAATAGTACACTTCTTCAACTGGAGTCGTTCTCTCTTCGGCTGGCAGTATTCATCAGTTGGTATCATCTTGAACTGGCATGTTCATCATTTTAAACTGATGTGCTCTTCAACTGGTATTTCTTTAGCCGGGAATAGTCTAGAACTGTCATGTCCATCAGTTCCCTTCAGCTGGAGCATTTCTTTAGCTGGTATTTGGCCTTGAACTGACATGTCCATCAGTTCCCTTTAGCTGGAGCATTTCTTCAGCTGGTATTTGGCCTTGAACTGGCATGTCCATCAGTTCCCTTCAGCTGGAGCATTCTTCAGCTGGTGTTGGCCTAGAACTGGCATGTCCATCAGTTCTCTTCAGTCGGTGTTGGCCTAGAACTGGTATGTCCATCAGTTCTCTTCAGCTGGTATCGTCCTAGAACTGGCATGTCCATCAGTTCTCTTCAGCTGGAACATCTCTTCAGCTGGTGTCGGCCTAGAACTGGTATGTTCATCAGTTCATCACTGTAGACTGGTGGCATTTGGCACTTCTCTTCATGGTACCTGCAACTACCAGTTTGCCTTACTACATGTTCTAGCAAGCTACAGTTTCTTTTCATAGCCCTTTGTAGCTGGATTTTTTCCTTTTCTCTCTATTCTTTTTTCCCTCTTTTCTTTACTCAGCTCTTGGCTGGTTTCTTTCTTTTCTCCTTTCTTTTCTCTCTTTTCTTTTTCTCTCATGGATTGATCATTTCTTTAATTTTGGCTTTGATAGCTCGATTTTTTATATGATCATCCTTAGTTTTCTGCTTGATTTCTTTTCAGTTCTCCAAGGCTCTTTGCGTGTTTTGACATATTTTGATATCTCATCAAAACCCCTTGTTAGAAAAAATCTTGATAGTTTTTCCTAACATACCCCCACCATGTAGGGTAGAATTCCCTTCCAAGTAAACTAGAATATCATATTTCTTAGACAAAAAAATAGTCATAAAATGCCACCAAAAAGCATGGAAAAATTATCTAAAATATGTGAGAAATTCATCAGCATGTCAGATTCGATATGACAGTGGCAATCATTGATGAACTTTGGCTACTACCATCTTCAATCCTAGTAGTACTTGTATTTGGAATTTGTGATCCACCTTTTCTGAGTCAAGAAACTGCTACAATTGGCATCATAAAAATCCACCTCAGATTTCCGGCAATCCACGTAGGTAATAGGATACCAGAAAGTAGATTTGATAAAAATTTACAAGGTCATGCATTAAGTTGTAAATATTCAAAAGTCACGACATTTTTTTTAAAAAAGTAGAAAGGTCAGCTATTAATGTGTAACTAGTATTTCTGTATGGATTTTGAATTTTATAAACTAATATTTTAAATTTTTTAATGTGGCCACATTGTAATTGAATAATAAATTATAACGAGCCTTAAATTTATTAAAAAAATATTTCTATGTGATTACATTAGAGACCTTCACATATTCTAATAATTACATTTAACATTTGAAAACATGTTGCCAAATATCAAAACACAAGTCAAACTAATAAATAAAAAAATAGTAACTATTATCATTGGTACCATTTTATTAATTTTTCAAAGTACTAAAATAAAAATATTGTATTATTTTAACAAAATACATAACTTGAGTTGTAAAAATAATTATACCCAATATAATTTTATTATATTACTTTATATTCTACGAAATTAAGCACATGATACAGTGGATATTTTTTTTGAACTCTGACTTGATTGATTTTGTTAATTTCTAGTTGTTTGTTCATCAAAAAAAATAAAAATCCTTACACTAAAGATAATAAGATTTAAATAAATAAAAATGAATAGAATTTGGAGAACTGTTATTCCATGTATATCATCTCTACTTTAATTTAGATATTAAAATATATTTAATGACTTATTAGTAAAAAAAGGCTCAAAATAAAGAGATTAAAAAAAACTCCTATAGAAAAAGGCATTACATCCTCATCCGCAAAATTAACGTTTTAGAAAAGAAAAAAAAAATAATTCAAGTAATCTTTATAGCTAAAACCATATATATACTTGATGTGTCGTGCTTTTTTATAACCAATATATCTTGCAATTACGAGCATATATTTTTGTAGTAGATGATCTTTCATTATTTGTACACAAATTTAATCAATTCTTAAAAATTTAGAGATGTGAAGACTGATTTATAAATAAAAGGTGTGTTGGATCTCAATAGTTGTTTTGTTTGTTTTCAAAATTTGAAAAACATATATTATAAAAGGCAGAAAAAAAGAAAAAAAAACAGGAAAAAAAAAAGAAATGCAAGTTCAAAAAAAATAAAAGAAGGAACAAAGAAAAGATGGGATGGAGAGGAATTGATATTGCACTTCGATATTGGCATGAAAGTATGAAACCACTACATCATAACAGAGTTTTCAAATTTTTATAGCACATGTATTGTTTTAAATCTGATTTTGACTGACTATTTTTAGAACAATTTTACCTCTACGATTTTGCTTTAATATATATATATATATATAGATATATAAATAGATTTGCCCTATTTAAAAAGTGAGTCATGTTCGTTCTATTAATTTTTAGAGTAATACATGTCCATTTTAAAAGAAATATACACAATCGACGATTACAACTCACAATTAATTGCATGAAACTATTTTAGCTGTCAAAATTCGTAAGAAAGATTGAGAACTTAATTCAAATTCATATTAGTTGTAATATTTATATTTGTCAACTTTTTGATGAAACAATTAATAGACTTGTATTCAATCCACGAGACTTTGAATAATACCATGTGGATTGATATGAGAAACTGCAACTGTTGTTGCATCTCTTCGTCTTCAATTTCATCTATTGAAGAAACATGCTCTGCACTAATAAAAATAAGATTGTTCGAATATTGAAATGCGAAATTTAATTAATCTCAATCCCAATATCATACTCTAAAAATTCATCATCCACGATAATCCCACATTAAAACTTCATTAATCTTTGAAAAATACACATTAATTAATATGGAGTGGGGCAATTTAGATAATGATCTTCTGCATTACACACCCCACTTAGGAGGTGAGATACATAATCCTACTGAATCCTGCAGATAGTTGTTAGAGATACTGAGCTCTTACTTAATAAAGGGTTTGAATTTTGAACCAAACAACCTATTAAAATATCGTAGATATCTATCAGCTCCTTATCACCCCTAGCAAACGAGCCATTCCTAGATTATTTCCTCGTGCCATGTACGCATGAAATATATAATTTTATTTGTTAGAAATTATAATCATAATTTTTTAAAAAAATTATAATTATTGTGAATTATATAAATTTTCATATTATTCATTTTTTTGGGGTTAATTATAGCATACATCCGTCATTAATGATCATTGAGATTAAGTTCAACAAACAAAGGTAAAACAAAAATGATGATTTAAACCTAATTTTGAAATTTAAATATGGTTGTAATTACGAAAAAAAATACATAGGTTGCTTCACTATGCATTTTTCAAAGAAACTAGTATTGCACCCGTACGATGCACGGTGAGAGTAAGGTACACAATGACAATAAAAAATATTCCTTCAATTATCGTATCAAATCAAAACTCATGCATGGTGTAAAAGGTGTAAAATATAAATCATGAATTGAAGTATAATTTACATCTTCAATAAAAAAGTAATTATTAAAAAAAAGGTAACTTGAATAAAAATAAATTAGAAATGGTTCAAAGTAAACTATAAATAAATATCAAAATTTATAAATATTTGAAAATTTCAAAGGTTTTGAAAAATTTCTTTGTACACCACGTTTGTAGTTAATGAACTGCTGATGTTGTCTATCACACATTAAAATCTTCAAACCACTACGACTTCTTGCTCTGGAAATACATAAAGTTGACCATGAGAGAAAACTGATTTCTTAAGAAATATTCCCACATGCAATAGTGATTGTCCTTGACTTTTATTAATTTTCATGACATACGAAACAATCAAAGGAAATTGACTTCATTGAAACTTGAAAGGGATAAGTGGATCTGATGGGGTAAGTGACATTCTAGAAATGAAAACTTTTTTGCCAGAGTTACTTCCAGTCAATATTTCAGCCTCCAAAATATGGTTACCAAGACGTGTAACAACCAAACCGGTTATGTTGCATAACCCAAGAGAGTGGTCAATGTTTCTTAATAACATTACAAGTGTTCCAACCTTCATATTTATCTCGTGGTTAGGCAAACCTGAACACTTCAATCCATTCAGATATTCTGATGTGTGTACGTTGTTAAGAACATCAAGATTTCCATCTGAACTGCATGTGCTATCTGAACTTAAATATACCTTACTATCCAATTGATTCATGGAAATCATGTAATGATACACTGATTCAACCACATCAAGTGTTGGATCTAGAATAGCCCTTTCTTGTAGGTAAGACAAATCATTCAGAGTCATCGATAAAAATGGATAAGTACTATTAACGATGGATGCAACCGGGTCATCTGAAATCGAAGATGGATGTCGTCCGATATTTCAATGGTAGCGTGCCCATCATTTATACCACCAAAAAGACCATCACCTACTGCAGCAACCCATTCAGATTTTTTTTTAAGTCATATGCTTCTACTTCAGAATCCATGGACTGCAACCTCATGTTCTTAGTTAACCTCAACACTTTCACATATCGCTATATGTAGGAAGAATTGATACTTGCATTAACAATGTTTTGTTTGCTACCTTTGGGTATAACTGGTAATATCTGTTTGAAGTCTCAACCAAATACAATAGTTTTACCTCCAAATGGTAAATTGTAATTGGATGTACTACTGAACTGCATTATGTATCTCAAAGTCCTGTCTAAGGTTTCAAAGCAATGTTTATGGATCATAGGCGCTTCATCCCATATTATGAGTTTACACCTGATAAGAAGCTCAGCAAAGGGACTTCTTTGTCTAATGTTGCACATTGAATCTTCATTTGGAGATATTGGAATAACAAAGCGGGAATGTGCAGTTCTCCTACTAGGTAACAATAAAGATGTTATCCCACTTGAAGTTACATTCAATACTATACCTCATTTCAATCTTATTGCAGCAGATAATGTCCTCCATATAAAAGTTTTGCCTGTCCCACCATAACCATAAACGAAAAAAACACCACCTGAATCTGATTCTATTTTTTTGGTGATTGTGTCATACACACAACGTTGTTCATCTGTGAGATTCCTCAGTAATGAGACATGTTCCGATGCTAATTGAGATCGATCATAGAATAATTCATCATTTATCATACTATTGCCAATTTGATTCAAGCATTCTTCCTCAGGATACGACATTTTATTAAACTCTCGAAGACTGCGACCACACTTCCATAATATTTTTTCCAATTCTGCCAATACATGATTTTGATATGTTGTTCGGTCAACTTAAGATCTGTCATCAATTAATAAGAATTTAAAAATTAATATATACAAACATATAAAACTATGATTTGAACAAATTTTTATATGTGGTTTTGACATAATTAATTGTTAAGTTATAAATATATTGCTCGGAATATAAAGTAGCTTGTGTTACTTATGAAGAACATCATCTGATAAAAAAATCCAACAATTCTCCTGAATAACTTCTGGTCTAGTCATGGAGTTAGCGGTGAGCAAATTAGCAAACAAATGTCTCATTGAATGCGCAGAATCCCATTGACTTGCCTTAGTAATTCCATCGATATACTCTTTATCATCATCTAACAAACCCAATGCATAACATGCATCTCGAAAAGAATTATACTGCACTCCATTTATGTATCTTATATATTCAAAACATGTCGGTCCACGTACAATGTTTAGAAGCAATCTCAGATAATACATCTCTCCACTTCCTGGATGGACATAATAGATCCTGCTAATAGAAAATTCCTTTTGTCTCATAACCCACTCTCGACTTGACTGTTTCCAGACAAACTTAGTTGGGAATTCATAATAAGTTAACTTCTTAGCATCTGGATATTTCTTATTTGCCTCGAACCATGCAAGAAACATACTTTGACCAATAGTAGGATGATTGACAATATTTTTAAGAGCATCATTTTCTGAAAAAAAAAATCTTTTGCTCATTCGGCAAATGAAAACTTAAACGCTCCACATATGGCTCCCTATAGTGAATATCAAAACCAAATGTCCTCCAAGTTGCTTCACATGGTGAAATGTATCTGCAGTCATAGTACATTTTGATCTCATCCACTTCTTTACCATGTCTTTCATCTTTAGCACTTTGGCAGAAAGTAGATGTTACTCGATCATTACCCTTACTCACATACTTGAATAAGTATTTGATGGATCTTGATTGATTGCACCACTCAACATTGATATGAGCTCGATACTTGATCAACAAAAACTTATTGTGAGGAACAACATATCTGTTATTGAGAGAAATGCCTTTTTTCATGATCGTACGACCATTATCCCTACGTCTGTAGACTGGGTAACCATCTTCATCAATGGAAGTGTGTTCAACAAATTTCTTTGGGAAATGTTTCATGCATCTACCTTCGGACATGCAAGGAGAATGTATGTTGTAAGTACCACATGGTCCATGAATCATAAATTCATATACAATGTTGTAATATGACTCATCCACTATCTAATATGGGATTTCAGCTGATATTATACGATCAATATCTTCATTAGATGAACATCTGTCTTCACTTGATAGAAAAAATAGAATATGTGCATGCGGAAGACCTCTTTTTTGAAACTCTATGGTGTAATCGCTGCATTGTACAAAATATAGTAATTATTTATAAAAAAATTGCACTATAAAACTATAAAAATACATATATAAAGTACTTTAAAATATACTTGTACGAACGGTTCCAAATATTTTGTTACGGTGAAGATCTTTCATCAATTCGTCCAACTTTATTTTAAAAACTCGACAAACTATGTCGGGTATATCCTCTACCTTCAATCCACGACTTTCTACATATCTCACTATCTCATGCCATTTGGGTTTGCATGTAAATGTTATGAACAAATCTGGATAACCCGTCCATTTGCATATTGCCATTGCGTCTTAATAATTTTGTATCATATACCTCGCCCCTCTAGTGAAGCTAGACGGCAATATAATCCTCTTTCCTTGTGTGGCCGGGTCATTTTCATCCCTGAAGAATGCATCTTTCAGTCCTTTATACATCTTACAACACAATGACTTCTGATTGAATTGAATATAATTCAATCTTGAAGATTCGATCATCGTGTAAGCATCAATAACAAATTGATGAAACAACCTCCTTGATAATAGAACATGATTTGGCTCACAACTTCGTTCATGTGGACGATATGCAAAGAATTCCCTAATGCTAACCTTTTTAATTCATCCCGAATCATTTTTCTTTAAATCAGAAAATGATATATCTTCTCTATAACTATCTTCACCATATGGGAATAACAAAGGATATTGAAGTCCTAGATACGAAGGATGGAGTTCATTAATGCGTTGAAATTTTCCATTATTACGTTCAACCAATATATCTCTCTGACCTAATGACGCATCGAAGTCCCCAACTATCAATGCAGTAATTTCTGATACGGATGGCAAATTATATGTTCTGGCATCTGTAACATATCCTTCTGCTTATCAACTTCAACTTGATGTTCGTGGATCCATTGGCTAGGAGCATATCACGTGCCATTCGAAAAGACTCCACCAAAATATTATTAGCGTCATGCATCATCTTTAACCCTTCTACAATATCCAACTGAATATTACTGACATCTCTTGATTGTTTGCATTAGATAAACATATTAATAGTTCAATTAGTCATTTATAAAAGAAAAAGATAAATATATTAACAATGATAAATACAAAGTATGACTTGTATTTGAATATATGTACATACCTAACAAATGAAATTTTGTTTGAAACTTCATTGTCGGTGTCATAAATGTAAAGTTGTGCAAATTTTGGACTTTCGCTGGTATTTGGCAATAAACTACCTATACGATGGTAATTTTGACCAGAGAGCTTAAACACGGGCGGAGATCTACCTGTGTTCAAACCTGAATCCACCTTACCATCCATATATGTGAAACTGAATATGCTATTAAACGAACGAATGTTCTCTTGGAAATGTTTGCTACTCGGATGATGCCCAAACAAAAGATCATTCAATAACTGTGGAGGTTCTTTTAGCTTGGGGAGTTCAATTTTACCACTTGAACAACATAATGAGTACACGAGTTTTTTAGCCTTGTAGTGTTTTCCTTGTCTTTTTTCGTATAAAAAAAAATGCACCGCAATAGTCGCAAGCATAAATAGGATCCCCAATATCCCAAAATTCTGTATAAATGTAACATTACATAAAATGGAAATGATTTGGAAATATATTAGAATTAGTACTGTTTTAAAACAATATTTAAAGAGAAAACTAAAATTAGTTAAAAAATAGACAACACTTTAAGAAATTTTGCATTCAAGATATATAGAATCACAATTTTTTTATAGTCTATGACTACCAACTTTATTTACTACCAATAAATGTTGTTCAAAAAAATTTAAGCAAATAAAGCTTGAATAATAAACCAAACTGTCATACCACTATCAATTGTAGCATGGGTTGAAGGATTGAAGTTTTGATTACTTGTTCCCACAAAAAACTCTTGATTGTACAATGTAATGTCATCGGTTAAGTCAATCACAATCGATCTATCAACGTAAGGTGAATGCATTTTTGTTGATATGATAAATGGACCTGTAAATTTTTGGAGGAATTAGTTTGAATTATTAACTGCTCTGTGAAAATAAATACGTCTGAGTATGCAAAAATAATGCTCATACAATATATATACATTTAAGACGATGAATAATAATAATAATAATAATAATAATAATAATAATAATAATAATAATAATAATAATAATAATAATAATAATAATCTACTCCTAAAATTAGGCTTATTCTAAAAAAAAATTATCATAACATATATATATGATTTTTAGACTATTAATTAAACATAGTGGATTTTTTAGGAAAAACGGAAAAGAGTAATATGAATTTCACCCAACAATTTATAAATTTATAAATAATATATATAATCTCAGAAGCATCATTATAAACAGTAAGGAAATAACAATTTATGAGGATTATGCCGATAACAAATAGATTGCAACGATACTGGTGATGATGAACAATTAACGTTTTCTGCAAAATAAAATCTATCTTATATAAAACTTAACATAGTAATCAAAAATAAATAAAATTTGATGGAGGAGGGGCATTAGCAATTATCTATATATGTATGCCTTTTTAACCATAGATTTGCTAGAGGACTCTATATATGCTAACTGCATGTTCCACCTTCTTAATTATTTTAAGTTTCCTAACTTTTACCAATTCACACACACACACACATATTAATTCCTTGTTACTTTGACATCTAAATTCTACTCATTTTAGCTGCAATTCTTGTAATTAATTAATTCATGCTGATAATTAACCACAGAGAATAACTTCCATAGAGAAAAATGATAATTTATGATATAAGCAATAATATATATACTATAGACAGATATATATACACCACAATTAACAAAACCATATGATATTTAAGAATATGCAAATTTAGGTGTGAAAAAAAATATTAAATTCAAATAAAATGAATGTAGCTATTTAAGTTGTATTTTTTTTTACAAAGCCACATTTTTATTTTACATTATTAACTTATATTACAAAAAAATATATATTTTAAGTATTGCAAACATACCATTACTAATTTCACATAGCGACCGTCTTTGAGGGTAGTTCAGAACTTGATTGGTACTGTGTATATTGGTGGATGAACATGTGCCGGTAATAAATGCAGATTGCAACGATATGTATGATGATGAACAAATAATATTTTCTGCAAAATAAAGTTTTAATATATAAAACCGGGTCATTCTTATAAAAAATAACTAAATTTTATAAGCATAATCATACTCATACTAATTATAGGCATGTCACAGAGAATATATAATCTCTTAGTAATTTCGTCGAACACATCCAGTGCAATTCTAAAACAAGCACTAAACATAAACAAAATTGAAAAAAGAAAATTATGAATTGTTTGTGAAATAACATTCATTAATGCGGAAGATGGAACATAAATTAATAAATCAAATGACTAGAGCCTAGGTACTAATATTCACAAATTTTATCAAATAATTATTTATTGATATGTATGGTTCTTAATCGTTACCTTTGCAAACCTTTGTATAATTTTATTCACTCTGTATGTATTTAATACATGAAGCTAGATGATTAAAAAATTAAATAAATATGTTATTCAACTTATCTCAAACTTGGGCAAGTTTGTTGTAATTAGTTTTAAAAAATGAATTAAAGATGTTATGGTTAGTTTGAGCAAACCATACTATTGGTTGTTGCTCCAATTATCTATAAGAGAGGTCAAATCACTTAGTTGGCATTTTGAACGAAGTGCTCTTTTGATTTACCAACTGAATGATGCAATACTAATATGGGTTAATCAACAATTATTTTCACCAAAGAAGAAAAACTCCTTAAAAAAATTAATGGCACTTGCTCTCCTAGCGATGTGCATGCAAGTCTTTTTACGCACCAATTTCTAAAAAAGTTAAAAATAGAAAATATGGTGCTAAGGCTGAGTATCACAATACAGCTTGCAAGGCTTTTCGATCTAGACACCAAATTTCCCTAACAACTACGGTTTTAGTGAGATTTTCAGTCAGTCGTGCATATAGCTAAAACATTAAATTAATTCCTACAATATATTGTCAAAAAACATATTGCTATCAAATAAGCCGGAATAATTTTGTTTATTTTAGATATAAAATACAAAAAAAGATGATGCAGTAGGAGAAGATGACGTATGTACCATCATTAGTTGGAGATATCTTCAAGCGTTTTCCAGTTATTATTGTAGATTTAGTTAACTTCTTCATGTTTGATGTGGAAGCATGTGTTGTTCACAGCCAATAACTATACTAATGAGAGAATACAATTATATATAAGTACTAAAGTAGATATGGTTGCAAATCTGCTAGCATATATTATGCTATGTTTCAAAATGGTAATTATGAAATTAATTAAAGATAGTTACCTTATATATAGTATTGAATATCATTTTGATATGGAAAAAAATTTATACGATATAGTTTGATACAAATAATCATAATGTTCCCAATTTTCAGTCTCGACATCTGGGGTCATGCTTGTGAGTAAATATAGACTGCACTCTCTTTCCCATTTCATCACTTTTATTAAAGAAAGAATTGAAAATTGACTTCAAAACCCTCTTATCTTGAAATAATTAATTAGGAACCTAAAAAATTATTTATAATCTAATATTTAACTTTAAAATAAATTAATTTAAAATTTTGATGACTGATTTGTTAATTATTAGTCTCTGAAATAGTAAATCAAAATCACAATAAAATTAAGAAATTTTAAATGCTAATTTAAGGATTTGGGGGGCAAACTACAACCAGAAACTTTAAATTAAGAAACTTTAAATGCTAATTAGTCTCCCTCTTCCATTTTTCGTTCACATTGAGCCAAACTACAACCAGAAACTAAACAAGTAGTAATCTCAAATCATTTCCATTTCATTCTTCTTCTCCTTGCTGCCACTCAGTACATGTCACCGCCGCCACTGGAGTTAGATGCAACACCTTTCTTCTTTTCTTTCCGCCGCTGCTGCAAAGCCGTGTTTAACAGGGAAAAAAACTATTTAGGCACCGATTTGCGCCTATTGGCCGCCTAGTCGGAGTTTGGCGACTGTACCGATTTCACGACTAAGAGTTGTTCATCCATTGCCTGGCACTGCAGCCCACTTGTCAGGTCATTAACGGCCAATTCGACCGTGGAATATTCTCAAACTTTATATCTGGATAAACCCCTTACATCAAGCTACATGCATCAAGTTTTTGGGTCAAATCTATTGTCATTTTCCACATCATTTATTCGCTAAAAAATGAAGCAAAAGCACTGTCAAACACCAATTTGCTAACGGTTTCTAATCTGAGTTGTTGCTCCTCCTTCAACGGCAGTTTTCTAGTTGTTCCAAAAATCAAATTCCATCATATTTTAGACGGGTAGAAATCGCTTCTTTGGAGTTTTTCATATGTAATATCCGATTCTAGGTTTGACATTGTTTAGCCTATAATTTTTGTGTTGAAAAATCATATTTTAAAATTTGTAATATGGGCATTTTCCTTAAGAGTTCCATCGACTATGCTACAGGAGCTGTTGTTTTCACTCCTAACTAATGTTTATGGACAAAATGAATAAAAAAATTAAAATGAATTAAGACGATCACATGTTAAGAAGATTAAAACAAAATCCATAAGTTCAACGTAACAGTTATGGTTTAAAAACAAAAGCATAACTAACATCAACAATAGTTAAATGAAACCTAATAAACTTAAATCCAAATCCGAAAATCAAACTTCATAGTTTAATAGATGAATAAACCCAAACCATAAGATTAAAACAAATATCCAAACATAATCATGCTTAAAACATTTTCTTCATCTCCTGCCTTCTTTATTTCTTCTCGATCTTTATCACCGGTGATGTATTTTTGCCATTAGTCATCGATGAAAATTGAGAATTCAGATTTTTCTTCACTGAACTACTATCCGTCAACATTGTAGTTGATTGTTGGGTAGAAGCTGACCGCTCTGAAGAATTTTTTGGTTCATCAGCAAAGTCCGTAGTGGCAAGAATTGTATGTAAATCTGGAACTCGAATTGTATTCTGTAAAATAAAATTAAAAAACTTTGTAAGAATATATATAATATCGTACAAATTTTTTCCTATAGACATATATATTCTCACTAAACTCTATAATAGTTATGTGTACTGTTTCCCTATCGGCACTGTTTTAAGTGCTTTGGTTTATCTATGGCTGGCTGTAAGGTATAACACGTGATATCACAAACATGTTTAATATCAAAAAAATTAATTGTGGAGTTTCTCAAAATAAATAAATAAAATAAGCATCAGGGGCCTTTTCACGTAAGAACAAAAGCTTAGGCAGGTGACACTAATGACTTCTTTTTACTCTTCAGAATGGAGTTTTATACTAAAAAACCTCAATCCGCTCAAAGTGTGTTTTATGTGTATTGCATATAAGTGTTCTTCAATATGTTGGGAATAGACGTAAGAATAGTAAATAAAAAGTAGTAAAGAACGCATGAGATTAGTAACCAGTTCGGTTAATCAACACTAATTCTTGAGGACTTAATTTCGGGGCAAACAAAACATCTAGGGGACCTTTCATCTTTGTTTTTTGGAGGGGCAGAGGCTAATTTGGCTTTACTTGAGCTGCCAAAACTGTCTTTCTCATTCTCATTATCTTCCTCCTCTTCATAATCATAATCATCAACAACTTGATGTTCAAAAGCCATAGCGGCTACCTTCTTCTTAAGTTCTTTGTTTCTAAGAAAAGTCCTAACTTCCTCTCTTACATGCTCAAGAGCCTTACTACATTTCTTAGCATTTCGATAACCCCTTGCAACATGTTGTCTTGCCCAAGTTATCCCAGCCTTCATCCATTGATTATAAAACTTACTGATGAAGGCACGATAAGCATCAAAGAATCAAATGAAGAGTTGCCATTAAAGGGTTCCAAAATTGTTACTTTGTTAACAATTAAAGATTAAAGATCACGGTTTGAAGAAGAGAACATGAAGAACAAGCATGCATATGCACGTCACATGCATGAAGATGGCGACGTAAATCACGTGTGTGCATGGAGCTATTTTCGGCCCTTTAATTAATTTAATTAGGGGTTGAATTTTATTTAGACTATAGTATTAATTTATTTAATTTAGACTATAGTTAGATCATATTTTTATTTAATTATTGATGTAATTTCCGTCCATCTTTGAATAGGTTTGACTCGAATTGTATTTAAGGTAATTTCCTACCTTGAATAGAATTCTAGTTTAAGGAATTTCCTAGTATAGATAGAGATCCTTTTTGGATCAGATTTTTAGGACTTTTTAGCATCAATTTTCGTCCCCCCTTAGCACTATAAATAGGGGAACCATGTCACATTGATATTTTAGACATTATTGATTAAATTTGCCTTTGCACACAATTGTGTCTCAACCATTGAAAGCTTTTGTTTATTTTCCTTCAAAAATACACATTCTTGAAGCCTAGCAACTTTAAGTCTTACATCAAGGGAATGTACTAATTCACACGAGGAATTAGGGTGAACTCGCTATCCGAGGAGTAACTTTGAGATTCATTTTCATCATATAAGACATGTCGGGGATTAATCGGGTTGCAATTCAACAACACTATCATCAATACCACCATTTTCTATGTCATCCATCTTCATCAAGTTGTCCGTATCATCCTCAACCATCCAAATTCGTTCGAGCCAAGTTCGAGTACAATTCAAGTCCAATTCTTCGTGATCTTCATCTATACCGTAAGTTCTTCACGTCGTTAACATATCCTATCTACTCCAAGCCCTTCTTCACCATAAAACATGACCTAAAACACCTCTCCTTTCCAGCCATATCATCGTTCCAACTCAGCCCTTTTCCATTGGATTTGTGTTCTATTTTGTGTCGTAGTCTAAGTGTCGTAATTAGGTCTAGTTCTTCGTCTATATTATTTTCGAGTCTTGTTCTAATAATTTCAGTTTATTTTTGGTTTATTGAGTATTAGAGTAGGATTGAATCATTCCTTAATTGACGTGTTCTTTCCTAGAAGTCTTTCGCGCATTCTCATATCCTGTACAAATTGTCCGAGTTACATCACTTACAAAGCCAATTATTTCTACTATTTGGGTCCGGCACTGCATATTTTTTTTATAGGATCATCATCAACATCAGTTGATACACCATCATTATCAGCCATCCTAACTCCCAAACAAAATTTTAAAAAATAAACAAGAATTAAAAAAAAGCAGCACAACAGCACATAAGTATAAATTCAGTATTTCAGATTGCATAAGAATTGAAGAAGAGCAGCAAAGGGAGAAGTGGAGAACTAAATTAAAGAAACAAGACAAGAATTAATAAAATAAATAGCCCAAAACTGGCAGGAAGTCAGAACGCATAGCAGAGTAGAGAGAGAAGAGAACTAGCAGTAGCGCAGCATAAAAAAAAGAAGTTTGGGCGTACTTGTGTAGCGTCGTGTCAGACCGACGGTCTGGAATTAGGTGCTCTATTCCGGTGGTAGCAAGAGCAGAAGGGTTTTCTCACACTTTTTTCTTGTATCGCGTTGAGGCGCTTTTCTTTCTTTTACTTTAGGTTTAATTTAGGTCTAATTTAATAAATGAATTAAGGTAAAAAAACCCCTAAATTGCGCCATAAAACTTGCACCATGGCCCATGGCAGCACCACACGTAAGGTATGCGCCAAGTTCAATTTTTGGTGATTTTCTTGCGCCATGGCGTGATTTTTTAAACCTAGCTTCACACTAAGATCTGAGGCCAACAACGATCACCCCTTTGGCCAAATCAGGTGACAACCATCAGTCAATTCTCCAGCCACCTCATCGAGGTCAGACACAGACTTAAGAGCAATAGAGTGGGCACGGCCCAAATAGGAATTAATCACAGTAAGGGAAAAATTTATCCAATGAACACGGACAAAAATAGAAAAAGCATGATCAGAGGTAACCTCCCGAATAGACTTAGTCAGATTTGTATAGAATTTATGCACCACAGATTTAAAAAAAACATGCATATCATATGCAGACTTCTCCAATCTCATATCATGTAAAAATTCAACCACTCCAGTCCCAACCACATCAGAGCTAACCAAACGTCTCTTAGACACCAAAAAATGGCCAACAACCAATTTATAGATACTTTTATGAAAAGGAGATAGAAATTTATCGGAATCAAGATCACCTGAGTTAGACACATCTCTGTCAGAGACATCCTCTGGCACATCATCACCCTCCTCAGAAAATAGAGAAGGAGCCCGCGCATTCTTCATCAACGGCTGTCGGGAAGATGAGGCCAGACCCAGCATCCTCTCGGATACACTCCGAGTAACACGCCTTGCTGAGACAGAGGTAGAGGCGTCCTTTGGCAGAGGATTTCTTGACAGAGATCTTCTTGGAAGATGCCTTTTTAGCAGGGGCTTTCTAAGACTTGGGGGCCTTGGAAGACTGACCCTTCTTCTGAGAGATTTTGGCCAAGACTCTAGATTTGAGATGAGCGATGAGAGTCTCATCATCATCAGAATAATGGCTTGACACCACTGGAGAGACATCGGGCTCATCCACCAACTGAAGCTTGCGCTTCACACGACGAGACCTAGAGAGAGAGAGAGACATCTTGTTCCATTTAGGGAGGAACAAAATCTGCATCAAGTGAGGAGGCAACAACATCGCCTTCTTCAATCATGACATCTTCTACAATGTTTCTCTCTTCAAACTGGGCAAGATCATCAGCAGCAACTGTTGGGAATACATCACCCAATAGAACTTGAATGGTGACAATTGGTGAGTCACCGTGAGGGGAAATGAATGCCAATGGGGAAGAATCAGTGACAAGCTTCATGGAATCCATGGAAGCAGCAAATTCATCAATTGATGATGAATCAATGGTCACAACAGCAACAATTGAAGCTTCAACAACGTCGGGCATCTCCGGTGGTGGTGATGAAGGTTCAACGGAAACCCTAGGAGAAGATTGAGGTTTCTGAACTGTCTCAGCATCTGACCTAGGTAGAGGAGCACTGAGTGGAGACAATGGTGAGGGCACAGACGGAGGAACACCTGTGGAAGCAGCTTCTTCCTTCTTAGGAATAGAGATAGTAGAAACAGACTGCGAAAACACCAGGGATTTGGACAATTCTCCTAAAGCACACCATAGATCAGACGTATTGATTCTTGGTTTCTTGAAAAATGAAGGTTTGGAAGAGTTTGATTTGTCCGTCATGGATGCAGAGATAAAAAACTTGAAAGCTGAAGCTTTGAGAAAGAAATTGCAAAGAAATTTTGAAAAGATTCGAATGTCTTGAACAGTTTCAAAATTCTGACCACAACCTTTAATTAGGAAATTAAAATAAGGTAATTTTCATAGTTAACCATCACATCCCATAATCATCACCTTTCTGCACGACCTCGGGAAGTGCAACCGACTTTAGCGCGAGAAACAAGGCTCCATTAGCCATTGTAGTGAAAAAATAACCGCTTGAACTATGCTTGCATCTGGCAGGCACACACTAAAAACAACCACGAACCATTTGGTCATTTTAAATTCTCTGTACATACATCACTGACCAAGACTGTACAGAGATACTTCTCTCAAATGAGAAGTTTAAAGAACATAGAGACCCAAGAAGGATCTAAGTGTTTCAAATCTTCCACTATCAAATGCCTTAGTAAAAATATCCGCAAGTTGGGCATCTGTTCTAACGTACTCAATCACGAGTGATCCATCTTCTACCAATTCACGAATGAAGTGGTGATGAATATCTATGTGTTTCATCCGAGAGTGCTGAACCGGATTCTTAGAAATATTTATTGCGCTCATGTTGTCGCAGAATATGGTAAGCACAGACTGTGGCACACCATAGTCAACCAACATCTGCTTCATCAACAAAAGTTGAGTGCAGTAACTTCCAGCTGCAATATATTTTGCTTCAGCCGTAGAAAGTGAAATAGAGTTCTGTTTCTTGTTGAACTGAAACCATGTTGTTTTCAATGAAGAAACATTCTCCCGAGGTACTCTTCTGATCTTCAGTACATCCAGTCCAATCAGCATCACAAAACCCCACCAAGCTAGGGTTTGTATCATAGGAAAACCATAGTCCCAACTCCGCAGTACCTTTTATGTACTTAATTATGTTCTTGACAGACTTCGGATGGCTTTCTTTGGGATCAGATTGGTATCGAGCGCATACTCCAACACTATAGAAAATGTCCGGTCGACTTACAGTCAGGTAGAGTAGACTTCCTATCATACTCCGGTACAAGGTTTGCTCGACAGACACACCGCTTCATCCTTTGACATCTTCAAATGTGTTCCCATGGGTGTTATCTTCATACTACAACTCTCCATTCTAAACTTTCTGATCAAGTTTCTTGCATACTTTGTTTGAGAAACAAAGATTCCATCATCTTTTTGCTTCACTTGAAGCCCTAGAAAGTAGGTTAATTCACCTACCAAACTCATTTCGAATTCAGATGTCATGTATGTTACGAATTCATCCACTATTCTGTTTGAAACAGATCCAAAGGCAGTATTATCGATATAGATCTAAACGATGATTACATTAGATTTTTCTCTTTTAACAAAGAGTATTCTATCAGCTCCACCACGAACATAGCCTTTCTCCAGAAGGAACTTGGTTAGACATTCATACCAAGCTCATGAAGCTTGTTTAAGACCGTATAATGCCTTTTTCAGTTTGTACACGAACTCAGGATGGTGAGTGTCTTCAAAGCCTTTGGGTTGGCTAACAAAAACATCTCCAGTTAAGTACCTATTTAAGAAGACACTTTTTATGTCCATTTGGTATAACTTAAATTTCATCCAAGCTGCCATGACAAGAAGCAACCGAACTGATTCCAGACGAGTAACATGGGCAAATGTTTCGTCGAAATCAATTCCCTCAACTTGGGAATATCTTTGGGTAACCAATCTTTCCTTGTTCCTGGTTATGTTCCCCTCTCCATCAGTCTTGTTTTTTAAGATCTACTTTGTGCCTATTACATTGGCATCTTTAGGTCATGGAACAAGATCCCACACTTCATTTCTTTCAAATTGCAAGAGTTATTCTTGCATGGCATAGATCCATTGATCATTCTTCAATGCCTCTTTAACATTTTTAGGCTCGATAGTAGATGTGTAACACACATTGGCAACGCCTCTTACGAACTCTTCTTGTTCTGACCCTTTTACTCATTTCACCAATAATGTCCATGCAGAATGATTCTTCTGGACTCCTTTTGATGGTTTGTATACATTATGTTTCACAGGCTTTGATTGAGTCTAATCACTGCTTTCACAACTGTCAGATACAGATGCAGGAACATGAATAGTAACATTGAAGCTTTCATCATCAATCTGGACAGCAGGTTCTTCCAGATCATCAACAACAATATTAATTGATTCCATGACAGTTTTGGTTCTTTTGTTGAAAATATGGAGGCCCAGCTATTTCTTGAATATCCAAGAAAAATACATTCATCTCCTTTGGCATCAAATTTACCAAGATACTATCTATCTCTCAACATGTAATAATAACTTTCGAAGATGTGAAAATACTTTACGTTTGGCTTCTTCCTTTTCCACAGATCATAGGGTGTAATTCTTGTCTTGGGTCTGAAGTAAGCTCGATTGATAACATGGAAAGCTGTGTTCACCGTCTCGGCCCAAAGGTTATTAGGAACAGATTTTACCTTCATCATGACTCTACTTATTTCTTGAAGAGTCTGATTTTTTCTCTCAACAAAACCATTTTGTTGCGGTGTTTTTGGTACAGAAAATTCTTGACCAATGTCTTTTTCTTCACAGAATAGTTTGAAGAACACATTCTCAAACTCACAACCATGATCATTTCTTATTCTCACCACGTTAGTTCATTTTTCCACTTCAAGCTTGAGACACAGTTTTTTGAATGTCTCAAAAGTCTCGGCCTTATCTCTTAGGAACTCAACCCATGTAAATGTGGTGTAGTCATCTACACAAACAAAGATGAATTTCTTTTGTCCAATACTTTCAGTTTGAATAAGCCCCATCAAGTCCATGTGCAGTAATTCCAAGTCATTTGAAGTAGTGATCTTCTTTATAGATTCATGAAGGGTATGTATCTATTTTCTGACTTGGTATGGCCCGCACACTTTTCCTCAATCAATATTCAGACTAGGAACACCAATCACGACTTCAATTTTCATAATTCTATGCAGATTTCGATAACTGATATGGCCAAACTTTTCATGCCATAGATTTGCTTCATTAAGCTTGGATCTGAAGCAGGCTCGCTTCATGTTGAGAAGGTAACAATTGTCATGCGATCTGTTCCCGTCCATCAGCAGAATACTTTCTTTGTCCTTGACCAGACACTTATCTCTTGTAAAGTGCACAAAGAGACCTTGATCACGCAACTGACTAATGCTAATTAGATTAGCCTTTAGTCCATCCACAAGCAACACATCTTCCAAATTGGGCATTCCATGAACATTCAACTGACCACATCCAAGCACTTTCTCTTTGACAACGTCTCCAAAGGTAACAGATTGATATGAACAATCTTTTTGAATATTGTTCAGCATGCTTGCATCTCCGGTCATGTGACGCGAACATCTGTTGTCGAAATACCAATTGCTCTTTGCATGTATGTTGAGAGCAGTATGGACCACATAGTTTCTATAGTTGTTCCTTGATCTGTTTTTTCCGTTGCTTCTTCTGGAGAATTGATTTGGTTGAGACACACCTCTTCTTCTCATTCTTCTAAGATCATTAATCTAGTTTCTGCAGTGTGGTCAAATGTGATCGGGTTTTTCATAGTAATGACACACAACACGTGTCCTTTGAGATGACTCTTTTTAATGGGATTGCTGACTATTCTTTGATTCAGCTTTTGATTCTGGGACTGTCGAATCTTTTATTCCAAAAGACTGTCCATGACAAAACCTGTCATAGGTCTGACCTCCATTATATCCAAGACCAGTGAGATCCTGAGGGCTCTTTCCTTTGGAGAGAATTTCATTCAGTTGAGATGATCCAGAGTTCATCATTTTAACAAGCTCTTTAAGTGCTGAAGTTCACCGTTCTGTGCTTGAGTACTGTTCCTGGACTGTGACAGGTCATCTTCCAGCTTCTTTAGTCTGATGAAGAGATCATCTCTCTCTTTAGTGAGGTTGGAGTTCTCTTTAAGCAGGTTTTTATTGACCTTAACCACCATGATCTAACTAGAATGCAGATTTTTATATACCTCCATAGCTGATTCTTCGGTGAATTCTTCATCGTGACTGCATTCTGATGTTTTCTCGTCCTCGTTGTCAGGAACAGATGCAGGCACAAATTCCTTGACAGAATGTGTCATGAAAGCAATATGATTGCTTACACATTCTTCATCACTTCCACTTTTATTAGGATCATCGCTCTCACTTAAGGTAGAACCGTAAGACTTGTTCTTCCTTATAAGAGTGTTAGCACACTCAGCTTGGTAATGACCAAAGCCACCACATTCTCTACATTTTACTTCTTTAAGTTTTTCTTCATTGGAATCATCATCCTTCATTTTTTGAGGTTTAGAGAACCTGTTTTTGGCAGAATTATTTTGAGATGACTTCTCAAAACGTCTTGTAAACCTGGAAAAGTTTTTAGAAAACATAACAATTGACTCTGCTAGGTCAGCTTTGTTAGGAACATTGTTGGGAACAACTATACTGGAACCCGCCTGAAAAGTAATGCTTTTCTTTTACACAGTTTCTTCTACTGTCAGGCTCATTTCAAAGGTTCGCAAGGAACCCATCAATTCTCACAACTTCATCTTGCTCACGTCTTTGGCTTCCTCAATGGTCGTGACTTTGTAGGCGAATCTTTTAGGCAGGGAAAGCAGAACTTTTTTAACAAGTTATTCTTCAGAAATGGCATCTCCAAGATCAAAACTTTCATTTGCGATGTTACAAATTTTGGCATTGAAATCTGCAAGTTTTTCAGCCTCATTCATCCGAAGATTCTCAAATCTGGTGGTGAGTAACTACATTTGTGAGGCACGAACACTACTTGTTCCTTCGTAAGTGGTCTGCAGTATATCCCAAGCATCCTTAGCTTTGTCATACGTGGAGATTAGTTTGAAGACATTCATGTCAACATCCGAGAAAATGGCATTCATGACTTTTGCATTCAGCCCCATACTCTGGTAGTCATCATTGTCCCACTCGTCTTCGGGCTTCATAACAGTTTTTCCCTTCTCATCTGTCTTTGTGGGAGGTTTTCAGCCATCAGTCACCATCTTCCAAGCACACTCATCCATTGAGCAAATGAATGCAGTCATCATGGCCTTCCAGTAGGCATAATTATTGCCATTAAGAAGCGGGGGTCGCACTGTCGACGCACATTCTTTCATCGTGTCCATCTCGGAAAAATTAATATAAAAACACAGATTAATAAACCCAAGATCACACTTGTATAACTGGTAACCCGCTCTGGTGCCAATTGAAAAACCTCAATCCGTGCAAAGTATGTTTTATGTGTACTGCATATAAGTGTTCTTCAATATGTTGGGAACAGACATAAGAACAGTAAATAAAACGCAGTAAAGAACGCACGAGATTGGTAACCCAGTTCAGTTAATCAATCTACTCTGGGGGGACTTCGCCCAAACTTGAAGATTCGTTCACTACTCTTTCATGGAGTGTATTTAGGAACTTACACATACATAACTCCCTCCTTATGTCGCCCGTTCTTCTTTACGAACTCTTTCACTGAGCGAAAGCTGTGAGATCCCCTCACAACCGTGACACTGGACTCTCTCTAGCTACCCACGACTTCAACTTACAATCTCTCCTAAGATTGCGTACAAAATGGATTAATAAAACCCCTCACGTGTTTCACTCAAAACACTCAAAAGTTAGACTATCAAGTTGAACAGTTTAGGGAACAACTTCTAGCTATTACATAAATCGCAAACCAAATGACTCTCAAATAATAAGCTAAGAGAATCTAATTAAGTGGGCACCGATTACTACAATGAATCGGTCTTCTTATAGCTTCACTCTTTAGTTGATGTTGATCATCAATCGCCGGCAATATGGTAAGTGAATAATAGTTTGTGATCTTCCCAAACATGTGTAGATGCTTTCCTTAAGTAATAGGGTTATTTTCAACATGACATCTACTTCATAAGGCAGTCAAACGAACAGATCTTGACCTCCCAAACATGATCGGCGCAAGATCTTTCAAATATGGAAACTGCCATAATTAAACTATTCCTGGGTATGTCTGGAACATCAAAGCGAACAGTTCACCACCTGTTCTTCATTGTTTGCACAATGGATCATTTATCTTCAGGGACATACCCAAGCACATATTGTCGAGTATATCTCGTCAAAACAAACTTTAGTGTATAATGATGACACTAACATATACTTCAATTTTCTTCTATTTCCTTTATTCTGCTCGTGGGATTGCAAGATTCAGATCATAGTTGATTCTTGTAATGTAAAAGTTTTTGTTCTTTTTTTTTATATACGCACAAATTTGTAGAAAGCATCATACATATCATATCTATCATCATATTGTAAAAAATTATTACAAACCTCCTCGTGAATAACCCGCATGCCACAGTATTTTGATATTACATCGTTGTCAACTGAAACTCTTATTACATTAAATGGGCCTTCGGGGTTGGTGTCATTCTTCCGTACTTGAACTTTGAACAACATCTTCTGATTCTTCTGATGAATAAGATTATTGAGTTCGGATGACAACACGATTCTTTTCTTGCACTAATTGACGATAAAAAAAAGTAAGCTACACTTAATAATAATGAAACAATTACAATATGTTTAATTAATAATTACAAATAGTAAACTTACTTCAACCATCAAGGCTTGCAGTTCCATCACAGTTTTACCAATCAATTCCACGGATTCCTTGTTCCATAAAATTAAAGAAGTAATGTCGGTTTCATCATCTATCTTCATAAGTAACTTATATCTATGTTGTAATGTTAAAATTAATTAGATGAACTGAAGATGTAACAAAATTAACAAACATAATTGGAACAAATAAAACAAACACATAAATACCTATAAGACCCCGTTACATCCTTAAGATTACATTTATCACAAAAATCTCTTCCTCCCACTTGTGAAACTTTCCGCGAGCAGCGAGTGCACGCTAAGTAACACCAATTTCCTTTGTTGATAACCTCTATAATTTTTCCATAGATCCAGAAGATTCCAACCTAGTCGAATTATAAAAATCTATTATAATTAAAAATGTAATCTTTGCATTTAATGAATTATATATATATATATATATATTAGTAAACATTAAATTTAACATTAGTAGATCGCAAGGCTGCAACCGTAATCAAAGAATGGTTACCACTCGATAAATCATCATCGATGTTGTTGATAGATGAACCGAAACCTGTGGAAACTGTTAATGCACTAACGCCACTATGTGTAGACAATCTGTAAGAGAATATTAAAATAGATCCAACTATTATTAGAACTTCAGTATAAAAGTATTAAAATCAATTCATGTATTATAAGAATTTAAAATAAAACTCTAAACTAATAGAAAATTGAGTATTAAAAAAATAACGTGTTGCATAGTCGAACACGTATTAAAAAATTATCGATTTCTAAAATCGATTATATCTTCTATTTCGCCATTAAAAATGATTTTCGTGATGTGATATATGTTGCATGGTTGAACCTCACCTGCACAACAAATAAAATATATGAATTTTAAATAAATACAAGATAAATTGAAATCTAAATTTCATATACGTGATAAACTCTTCCTCGGAAAAATTAGAGAATGCATATTAACGGATGATTAGTTTTGTCAAGAAATTTTTCAGTCAATTCACTAACAGCTTTAGTACCCCAAAAAGTACAATTGATACGATGCCCACTTAAAATTAAAAAAATATATATATTTGCTTAGAAAAAATTACATTGCTAATAGAAGAAAAAAAATTATAAAGAATAAATATAGTACTCGGTGTCTTGCAGTTGGGCATCCACAAGCTTGGTAGGACGTCTGTTACATTGTATTTCTCAGGGTTCCGAGTGCTTTTCAACTTTTCCAATAATGTCTGTTATATAATAAAAAATTATATATATTAGTAAAACCAAAAAATATGAACAATATAAACTAAAATTTTAATATTAAGTGTAGTTAATACCAAAAAGCAAACCCTCATCAAATGGACCAACATCTTGTAAGGATGTGAAATCTCAAAATTGGAACATCTAGTGTGGAAAACCTTCATCCACGATGGGGATAACTTTCGTATAGGAAGAAGAGATGAATTTGAACAAATGTTAATTGGGTTGTTTTATATTTCATCCTATTATTTTCTATATCAAAAATTGAAAAGCATATAAATCGCCTTCCACAAAGTCGATATTAAACCGCTCGAGGTCTGACTTCCTCATGGTGCTGTGTATACGATCACCGACACAGTCATGGAGAATCATCTCGAGAGTTGGTTTAGCATGCGATCTTCCATACGATGTACGAACAACCCTAAGTTTCAATATCAATTCATATATGGAATGGTCGGTTTCCCTAACCCTCTCAACTAAACTGAAAAATGGAGGCATGAAGTTATGACTGGAATGAATTAATTTCCTGTAAAATGCAATAGAGCAATTGATTTGTATTGGAGGCCGGTAAAACTGCATATCATATGTATCTATTTATAAAATCGTACGAAGAAAAATATTTATGTTGTGAATTGAATTTTTGGATGAATTGAATTTGTTCCATTATATATGGTTTATATATGCACACAAATCTCTAAAATATACGTGATAATAATATATATTTAACATGTGAAAATTAATATGAGGATATATTCATATATATTATATTATACATATCATTAGTAGATTAGTAGATGTCATTAGCAGATTTTGTAAATGAATTAAAAAAATTAGTTTCATCATGTACGTGTATCATCAGTAGATTTTTTAGGTGAATATTTAATTAGATTAGGTTCATTATATGTGATTTATATGTGCATATTATATTAATCCTCAATCCAATATTAGGTCCTATAAATCATTCTCATTTAATATTTCATATATTAATTTCTAATATAAATAGATATGGGGTGTGTATATATAATCAAATTTATCCATCCCTAATATAAATATATACACAAATTCCTAATGTTAATACTCCCTCCGTTTCGTTTTGTTTGTTAGTTTAGGTTTTTAATCTAGAATTAACAATTAATATTTTAGACTAATATATCCCTCCCTTTTATATTACATAAAATCATATTCACTTATATTTTCCTAAAAAGTTGAATTTTTTTTCTCTCTCCATATATTTGTAAGGTTAAATTTGAGAGAGAGAGAGAGAGAGAGTGTGTGTGTGTGTGTGTGTCAAAATATATAAAACAACAAACATTTCAAAATAAAAGAAAAAATCTAAAATAACAAACGAAACGAAACGAAGGGAGTATTAATATTTCACGGCTGAGAATTGTCCATCCATAATATTAATATTCATATATTACTTCCTAATATAAATAGATATGGTGTCTATATATATATATATATAATGAAATTTATCTATCCCTAATATAAATATATAACAATTTTATATGTAAGTAATAAATAAATTAAGAGAAAATATTAACTTCTCAATTAGGAATAGTGATTTGGGCGGGAAAAATTATTATTTAAATTTCCGATAACTATCTTACTTTTAGATAGTATATATATATATATATATATATATATATATATCATATGAAGCTCTTGATAAAGTGATTTATGATGAATAATAAAATACTACATTACTTAGTGGAATGAACTTAATAATAAAAAAAATAGTTTCTAAAATTACAAATAATTTTAGACGGGAAAATTATTTTTGGCAATGATTTTGTTATTAAATAGGTAAAGATTAATGTTTTTTAAATGAATAGGCTATAAAGTTAAAACAGTACATTAATTAATATATTTATTAATTTTTTAGATGAGGGATTATAATGAGAAAAATTAGAGCAAATAAAATAAAATTATAGTCCATTGGTGGGACACATGGCGAGAGCTTGTAATCGGTATGAATTGAATGACGTTTAACATGCAATTTACCCAAAGATATAAATATCTATACTATATATAAAAGTAGAAAAAATCTGATTTTCCCTCCAAATTGATGGCAATTTTGCAATATTAAATGTGAATGAGGGCAATTATTTATTCTGTTTTTTTCGCTATATTTAATTAAAAAAATAAAAAAAAAATATGTATTCATAAAGAACGTGTGTTTTTCTGCCATGTATATAATTTTCATTTAATTTTTAATTTTAAAATGCAACTGAACGTGTGCTTACCTACATTTGCATTTTCTTCCATAACTATTTTAAATTTTTGTATGTAAAGTTTTTTTTTTATTTTCACAAAATAAAATGTTTAATGCTAATAGAATTTCATTCAAATTATATTATTTTAAGTAGATTTACGCATTGTAAAATTTATAATTTATGACTCAGATTAATTTTTAAACAAAATAAATTTATATTGTGAAAATAATAGTTGAGCACGAAAATAAATTGTGAAAATATGTAATCATTTTCAGATAGATTAAATAGATTGTGATAATAGTAATATCGAAAATAATAAATAAAAGTTTTGTAGAATATAAAATCATTAATTGTCCCACTAAAGAAATACCCACTTCCCCACTATATTTGTAACCATAAAAAAAAGCGAGAAATAGTGAAATAGATACATTTACAAACTGCAGTTCACTTCTCAGAAAAATTTTCAACGATCACAGTAATTTAATTCTGCAAATTTCGAGAAATTTCAAAACCAACGTCCGCAAGGCAGCAAGTAATGGCTCCAGTGTTTGGAACTATCGACATGCTCAAACCAGGAAGAAGTACATTCGGTCTCGAACTGCGACTGATAAGATGCTACGAGAATTCCAATTCTGGTGGAATGGAATGTATTTTCCATGATCGTCAGGTAATGACAATGTTTAGCGCAATTTTCTCGAAAAAATTTTGAACTCAAATAATCTGACAAATAAACGTTTTTTTCTTTTTTTGTAGGCTGAAAGAATACATGTCACAATTCCAGGATCCAATTCTGAAAAATTTAAACAACGGTTGATTGAAGGCAGCGTGTACGCACTCATAGATTTTGTGATCGGGATGAATATTATGAAATACAGGACCACATCCTGTATTCATAAAATTATTGTATTTAAACATACAAGATTGTTTGAGGTTTTTCATGAAGAATTCCCAAAGTGTTTATTCGACTTAAAGAGATTTGCAGACATTGCACAAATGGACAATGTAGGCGACTCATCAATGTTTGGTAAGCATTTTCAGAATTAACGAAATTCATTAATGTATTCCAACAATATATTACTGTTTTTATTTTTATTTTTTTTCCAGATGTCATTGGTGCTATAGTTTCTCACTATAGACCACAACAAAAAGAGATAAATGGGAAGATGACAAAGTTGATGGACATACTGCTTGAAGACTTGGAGTAAGATTTTTACAGTTCACCTTTTATTTTTTTTGATGTTTTCGAAATTATTACATTTTTTTTAATGTTATTCGTTACACATTTGTAGGGGGAATACAATCACTTGCACAGTTTGGGAGCACTATGTTGATGAGGTGATAAAATTTTTGGATTCTCGTCCAGAAGCACCTGTTGGAATTATACTGCAGTTATGCAAAGCATCTATTTTTAGAGGTATTTTCAGACCTTTTCTTTGTTGTATGTTTTTTTATGTTTTTTTTTTTTGCTGGAATAAAAAAAAATTATGATGCAGAACTTATTTATTAATTAGTTTACTTTTATAATTTTAGTGTACGTATGTTGTTCATTTGTATGTATGTTTTCCAATGCGTTGGAACTAGGCCAATTAGACAATTAAAAGTTATAAATACATAGGATGAGATTAGATTACAGATTCATGCCACACAATATTATGAAGTAATATATTTCATTCAAATGGTTTACATGCAACCGTATTACTAAAATGAGAAAAAAAATTTAAAATGCAAGTATTAACAGAAAAGTTATTATTTGGGCCAGAATTCAATATTAATACTGAAAAATTAATTATTTCGGCCCAACATATTTTGGCCCATTTAATGATGGATAACTTATTTATTAACAGAATACTTATTATTTGGTTCACAAGTCAACATTAACTCTGAGATTTCAATAATTTTGGCCCAACATATTACGGCCCATATGTTATTCTGTATAATTTTCGTACTTAGGGAATTAGGTTTGATACACCATTTCAGCTTATTAGGGCTTCTATATTTTTCTCTTAAAATCCAGCAAAAAAAAATGCACGCACATGTTATTTACATTTTATGTTGTATATTTTATTGCATTATACTCACTATATTAATTTTATATCACAGTAGGTGAGGTTAGAGTCTCAACATTATTTAATGTTACAAAGATATTGACTGATCAGAAGCTGGAGGATATAAGAGAGTTTATTTTCGGGTAACATAATTAATTTAAAATCATATTTTGTAATATGCAGTTTTAAATTATACTTCATGTACGAATTTTTATTTAAATTTTTTGTTTTACATATTTAAAATTATCTCACTACTGGAAAAGTGAGATCAAGTACAATTTCTACTTTGACATCATCATCAACAAGGAGTTTGAATGATGAAATAAAAGAAGGTGATTTTCAGTTGAAATCTATATCTGAAATTCTGTCAGATGGAAAGGTATTATGAATTTTTATAAGATCATTTTAATATAGATAATTTGAGAAACAAAATATCTAATATATTTTTGTTTCAGATTGGGAATTTTTGGATATATGCAAGTATTTTGTGTGTAGAGACAAGAGGAGACTAGTCATACTTGGCATGCAAGAGATGTCAGAAGAAACTGAAAACCAGTAGTACTGAATTTTTCTGTGAAAAATGTCAATCCTATGACATTGCAGGAAGACTAAGGTGAATTTAAATAAATTTAAATATAATATTCTGTTAAAATATTTATTTTCAAAATTATAAATTTTATATTACAGATACAAATTAACAGTAAGAGTCGTTGATCAAACTGGAACGACGACGTTCCTTTTGTGAGATAAAGAAAGTACAGCTCTTCTTGGAAAAACAGCTTCAGAATTGAGTGAGGTAAAAATTGTTATTTTAAAAAAAAAAATATTACAATGTTTTAATATTAACTACATCTATCTTACAGGGTCTAAGGACTGATGAAATTCCAGAAGGAATTGAAAGGGTAGCAAACAGAAAAGCATTGTTTAACATAAGTGTACAGCCTGGACAAACTAGCAATTACACTGGATCTTTCAGTGTAGCTAGGATTTGTTGTGATAGGGTAATAATTGAACAAGTTTGTGGAAAGAGATTTTCGATTGAGGTAAATTATAAAATAACTAACAATGTAATTATTTATTTAGATAAATAAATTTATTTAATGGAATAAGTTGTTTGATCGATGCAGGAGGAAGGTTCATTTTCCAAAATTGGAGCAGAAAATGCTGAAGAGATGGTCTGTTCAGAAAATTCGTGTTCATTATTTAAAAAAATTATATTCAAATTTATATATATAAACTTTATTTTATATTTTTTGTGTATAATGTTTTTCTTTCAGGTTGATTCCACGGAAGAGCCTATGTCATCTTTAAAATCAGTTGATGGAAACATAGATGATGTGGTCATCGAAAAAACAATTCAGCAAGTGATAGATGATAAACAGGTCAATATTAATACAACTTTATTTAATTAGTTCATTGATTAATTTTAACATATCATATGACAAAAAACAGATTGGAGAGTTCTGGATTCATGGCACTATTAAAAGCATTGAGTCAAGTAATAGATTTTCATTCCTTGCATGCAAGAAATGTTTGAAAGAATTACAACCACAAGATGAGCAGAAGTTTTTTTGTGAACAATGTCAAACATTTGACATTTGTGGAAAATCAAGGCTATTATTAAATATATAATTTAAATTATATAATGATTTCAAATTTTTAAGAATTAACTAACATTATAGTATTTTGACATATGCAGATACAAATTGGATGTTAAAGTTGGCGATGGAGCTGGAGAAACAATACTTGATATGTGGGATATTCAAGGATTGGAATTAATTGGAAAAAAACCAGCAGAAGTGAGTAAAAAAAATTAAATTTTTTCCTATTTAATCGAATAAAATGTTAACAAATTTTTTTGGCAGGATCAAGTTCTTGATATACAACCTACTGAAATTGATCAAATTGTGGGTGCAAAAGGCTTTTTCAAAATAATAGTGATGCATGAAAAAATGAAAGGACCTTTCATAGTTGTTAAGGTTACAACTGACGATAAGATGAGGACATTGATTGAGGCAAGTTATATAGGAAAAAATTATTTAACACCGGATTTTTATAAATAATTGGAACAAATTTACATGTCTAATTAATGAAAACTTTATATTTTACAGGAGAGTGTTAGAAGATCAAAGGGGAAGAGAAAGATGCATGAAGTTGGTGATGAGGTATTGTATTTATAAAAAAAAATTAATGTCTTTATACGTATAATTCATATGTAATAAAATATAATGGTTTTTACATTTTTTCAGGCTTTTTATATATGTGATGCATTGGAGACACCACCAACAATGAAATCAACAACTGACAGAAAAAATTTAGTTGATCTCATCAACGAGGATGAAACAAATCGGAAATTGATTGACGATTTTTCATCAAATGCATTGAAGAAAAGGCAGAAAAGGAATGTGAAGAAGGAGTAGTTCAGTCATATGAAGTTAATCTATTTTGAAAAGTTTTTTATTCAGACAATTTAAGTTTTGCATTTTGGATTTGTATTCATTTGGACAATTTTTCTTTATATGTTGGTTATTATGTATTGGATTTGATGTTTGATTATGGTTATAGTTTAATATTAAGGTTTATTGAACCCACGTTTAATATATTTAAATTTTTTATCACAAATATTTTTTTTAAAAAAAAATACAACTGAACATATAACAGACAACACATAAACAGAGCACAATTATTAAAAAAAATAAAATCATTCATATAGTAATAAACATAAACAGTGGACAATTAAAAAAAGATTAAACTAATAATTTTCTAAATCAAAGAATTGCAAAAAATTCGAATTCCAGATCACAAGAACAATGTACAGATAAAATGAAAAACACATTGAAGGATAAAGCATTTTTTGGTGAAACAGAAGCATGGATAAAAATTATTTGTGTGCTAGAGTCATTTGGAGGTATGATGTTGAAGAAAATGTATTCGTTCAACTTAATAATCACATAAACAGAGCACAATTAAAAACAATTTAACAAAAATCCAACTGTACAGTTCATAATAAACATAAACAGTGCAAAATTAAAAACAGATTAAACTAATAATTTTCTAACAGAAATAAGTGCGAAAAATCTAGATCATTGATTATTAACCATTCAAAAACCATATAGGAGTAAATGGATTTCCCAGTTCACAATCACCCGTTTGAACGGGGGTGCAGGGGGTCACACAAAGTCCATGGTCCTATCGGGTTAAACACAATGACACAGATCACAACCTCTCACCGAGAGATTTCGCACAGATTGTTCTAAAAAAGAACAATCTCAGAACATACTGATCTGACAGATGGTTTACAAATCATAGCATACAAGTATTGATGTATATATATATATATATATATATCATTATTAAATCATATATATAACAGATTTTAGAAGTATAACATTATAGCATACAAATAAATTTTCAAACATTCAAGTAATAAAATAAAATGCATACTAACAATGAATTGAATTAAATAACAGTAAAATTTTCAATAATTGGAACAGCTCAAATGTTACAGGCACATATAATTAAAATTACAGATTAAAATGAGAGCCACAGACAATTAAAATTGCAAAGAATTAGCAGATTCATATATCACAGAAAGAGGTGTTAATTAAATTAAAAACACTCAGTATTAACTTTTACATTAATATTAAAAATAAACAAGAACAGTAACATTCAATCATATATAAATTATATAACAGACTTTAATGTATAATATTCATTCATACATTGATGACCACATATATAGTTTTCTAAATACAGGGAACACTTAATATTAACTTTCACATTAATATTAAAAATAAACAATAACAGTAACATTCAATCATATATAAATTAACATATTATTAAAAATAATGATAAATTAATTACCAGAGTAATGTAATATTTAATTATCTAAAAAATTTAAATGTTTAATTATCTATAGAAATTATAGAATTTTTCATAAAAAAAATTATTAACTAAAATTTGGCCCACATAAATTTTTTAAATTCAGAAATAAATATTTTTGGTCTGGCCCAATATATATATAACAATCAGTTTATTGCAAAACCATATAAGTGGGCAGTTAAAAAAAATTTAAAATAAAAATAAGCTAAATAAATATATATAATTGTGATTTACGTTAATGGGTATTGGAAAAAAAAATTTAAACCGCCACTTACAATTCAAAAATTCGAATTGCAGATCACAAGAAGAATTTACAGAGAAAATGAAAAACACATTGAAGGATATAGCATTTTCTGGTGAAACAGAAGCACGGATAAAAAGAATATGCGTGTCAGAGTCATTTGGAGGTATGATTTTCCAGAAAATTTTTTCATTCAATTTGCAGAAAAATTCCAGCATCATCAGCAGAACATAACAATAGTATAAACATACACACATGCTCTGATTAAAAATTTTAAGAAATATTACCTTTTGAGGTGGTAATTATATTGCAGTATCGTGTTCATTGTTAATCATCATCGTTTATCTGCATATAAATCCGAAAAAAATGATAAGCTAGGTTAAACATTTTAAGTACAATTATGTTTTAAAATTAATTAAAATTGGAGAAACACATATAGCTACTTATCTATCAATAGGGAGACAGACATTTGAGTTTCAAATGAATACAACAACTTTAGTCTACAGGAGTAGGCTGAAAAAAATGAAATGTTAGTCAACTTTATAGGTTATATTTTATTTAATACAGAAATAGAGATATATAGATAGACATATATGTATAATAGAGACAGATTTTAAAAACACCCAAATATATGTATGTTTACATATTTACAGAGAAACAGAGATACATAGAGAAACTTATATATTAAGAGGGAGATATAGTATATTAGTATAAAAAATGTGTGCGTGCGTGTGTTTTAAGCAGAGATATAGAGCATCGGGTAGAAAAAAAAAGATGAACTTATCTTTTTTCGGATTGAAGCTAAGTTTTCGTGATTTAGTACCTGAGATAAAAGAAAAAATAGAAGACAAAATTAGTAATGCATACATCAAAGTAAAATATAAAATGAAAAATTATAGAGTGAAAATGGCGGAACCTAGCTTATCATCTTGCTTCTGCCCAACTTTCACAGTAATATATAAAATGAAAAATTATAAAGTGTTTATAGATCCAGAGATCTATATATCCACGGATCTAAAAACCCCTAAATCAGTCTGTCAAGAGGTTGGTTTTGGGGAGATTCAAAAAATTTAAAAGTATAGTATAACATACATATAATAAACACTGGAAAATTTTGTAGATCCACAGATATGTGGATATATAGATCGACAGATCTATAAAATAAAAAAACTTTAAAAAACCCTAAATCGGACATGTGAAAAAGTTGAAAAAACCTTCAACTGGAGGATGGCGGAAGGTCAGTGAGGCGACAGAGGGAGGCGGACATGTGAAAAACTTGAAAAACCCCTAAATACGCGTCTCTGTTTAAAATATATTAGCCGATTTCACGGCAGAGTTATGATGAGGGCTGCTTAAGATGAGAGTTGAGAGAGACGGCAGGTTAAAAAGTAAGCGGAGGGAGGCGGAGGGAGGGGGAGTGAAAATGGATTAGGTTTGCAGCTGGAGAGGAAGGCGGCGGAGTTTGAGAGAAAAATCGGCTAGCCCTAATGAGCTGAAATGAGAGACACTAAGCTGCAATATATATATATATATATATATATATATATATATATATATATATATTAATCCGCCTCATCATGTCCGAATTTTTTTTCATTTTAGCTGACCATGGGCCGAAATAATTGTGATGGTATTTTGGGCCGAAAATTAATTAGAACATAGTTTTAAGTTTTTTGGTGTGTACATTTTATGTACATAAAATCTAGAATTTTTATAATTATATATGGTATATATATATATAACATAGTATATTGTGCCGAAAATTAATTATAACATAGTATATATAAATACATAAAATGTGACCGAAAATATTTCCACTTTTGTATATAAATACATATATATATATACCATATTTCTTTTTAATCATTGAATTTTTGTTTTACTAAAACAATAAAATTTAATTTAAAATTGTAAATATTTTTATGAAAATTAATTTTACTCATATAGTTTTTCATATTAGTTTGGATACTTAAAATTATATGTGGGGTATTTTTTCATATTATTTTTTCATATTTTTTCAAATACAGGTGAAGGAACAAGTGAAGCTGAACAGACTGTTGATTTTACAATTAATGAATCATTGGAGGATGAGCAATTAATTGACATACATGTTACACAAATGTCTGATATAGGTATTGAATGCAGTACATTTTAATTTAGTAGTTGATATTAAATTTTAATATTTATTAAATGATTCTTATTTAAAAAAAATATTTATCTTAATTAGGTGTATAGTTTGATCGTAATTGGCAACAATATTGTACTGTTAAGTTAATGATTATGTCCAATTTAAATTATTTATTTTATTAAAAAAATTATTTGTTTTAAATTACTTATTTCTTTAATATTTATTGGAATTTTTTTTTCGTTTCTGCCTTCTATTTGCAAATTTATTATATTTTGAATTTGTAAGTTTGCAATTAAGTACTGTGTAATTTTTTTAAAAAAAAACAACTATTACATATTTTTAATTTGATATTTGACGATATACATAAATTAATTATTTAAAAAAACAAATCCAGGTGAAACAACAAATGAAGATGAAGAGATTGTTGATTTAACAGTTAATGAATCACTGGAGGATGAGCAATTAATTGATATACATGTTACACATGTGTCTAATGCAGGTACTAATTGCAGTATATATTAATTAGAAGTTATATATTAAATTGTAATATTAATTATATAAATCTAATGTTATTTTTTTTCGCAATTAGGTCAACATTATAATCTCAATTTGCAGCAATATTGTAATGGTGAGTTAATAATTATGTGTAATTTTGTAATTTAATTTTTGACACTAATTAATTTATTTATTTTATGCTATTTTTATAATATTTATTAAAATGTAAAAAATATTTGTTAACAAATTTCTATTCATAAATTAATTTTTTAAAATTTTTTTATTATTTAAATAATCGTATATTGTTAATATATAATTAGTGTACTTTTAACAATATAATTATGATTTATATAATTTTATTTTCTAAATTTAAAAATTGTTAACATTTTCAGATTACTCAGATCTTGGTGATCCAATTTTTATTTGTGAATTTTGTGGAGCATGTTTTTGGTATGATGAAAGGTTGGGAAAAAATTCAAAATCACGTGCCACGAAATATACATCATGTTGTATTCGAGGAAAAATAAAATTGCCTCCTGTTCAAAGGCCTCCAAAAGTTTTGGAAAGTTTGCTGTAGGGTAATGATTAGAAGAGTAAACATTTTCTTGATAATATCCGTTCATATAATAGTATGTTTTCTTTTACATCAATGGGAGGCAAGATAGATTTGAGTTTAAATGTTGGTAATTCTCCACCGACATTCCGACTACACGGTCAGAATTATCATATGATTGGAAGTTTATTGCCACCTCAAGGTTCTGCACCAAAGTTTGCTCAATTATACATTTATGATACTGAAAATGAAGTCGCAAATAGAATTTTGTCTGTGAGGTAATTTATATATTGCTGTTACATTTTTTAAAAAATAATTACAAATAACATGTGTGTTCCTTCTAATTGGATTTTAAATTTTTTTTTTATGTAGGAACAAAAAATCCACAGACACACTTCATGCCGAGATTGTTTCTGCACTTAAAAACATGTTGGATGATAATAATGTTCTTGTGAAGTCATTTAGAATGGCAAAGCACAACATTGTTGATCTTGGCCAATCTAATGTTAAGTTGAAACTCATTGGTAGACGTGGGGGTGATGCTAGAACCTATAATCTTCCAACTGTGTCTGAAGTGGCTGCATTAGTTGTTGGAGATTTTGATCAGTCTTTTGGAGATAGAGACATAATATTGGAAACTCAAACAAGAGAATTGAAACGTATTAATGAGTTAAATACAACCTATTTGGGTTTACAATATCCTCTTCTGTTTCCATATGGTGAAGACGGTTATAGAGAAGATATACCACTTTCCGATTTGAGTTCTTCATCAAAATTTTCTCGAAATATGGTCAGCATAAGAGAATATTTTGCCTATCGGTTGCATGAAAGAGATTGTGATTCAAAAACCATTATGAGCTCAAGGAGGTTATTTCAACAATTTATTGTTGACGCCTACACAATGATTGAATCTGCTAGACTTTTATACATACGTACACATCAACAATCATTGAGATGTCATATGTATAAAGGGTTGGAAGAGGCTCTAACAAGAGGTGAAAGAAATCCGGCAACTCAAGGAAGACGAGTTATCTTGCCTTCCACATTCACTGGAGGAGCTCGATACATGATTCAAAATTACCAAGATGCTATGACTATTTGTCAGTGGGCTGGATATCCAAATTTATTCATCAAATTTACATGCAATCCAAGATGGCCAGAAATTGTTAGATATGTGCAGGAAAGGGGATTGAAACCTAAAGATCGTCCCGATATTGTTTGTCGAGTTTTTAAAATGAAGCTGGACAATTTGATTCAAGATTTGCGTCAAAATAATATATTTGGAAATGTTAAAGCAGGTACATGTTAATTTTTTAAAATTTATTATTCTTTTAAGGTTTTATGTTAATTTTTTAAATTTTATTTTTCTTCTAAGGTTTTATTTTAATTTAATTTTATGTTTTTTATTTTCAATTATAGTGGTTTACACTGTTGAATTTCAAAAAAGGGGCCTTCCACATGCACATATATTGCTTTTCATATTGAAAGAGGATCAAATTAGAGGATCAGAGGTGATTGACCAAATTATATCAGCTGAAATACCTGATAAAGAGTTGGATCCACAGTATTACACAGCTGTACAGGATTTCATGATTCATGGTCCATGTGGTGTTGCGAAAAAAAAACTCACCATGCATGAGAAATGGTCGATGCAGTAAATATTTTCCAAGAAATTTTACTGAGACAACAACCACAGATGAAGATGGATATCCAATATATAGACGCATAGACAATGGAAGAACAATTTTGAAGAATGGAATGGTGATGGATAATCGATACGTGGTTCCTCACAATCGATTCCTTTTGATGAAATATGTTGCGCATATAAATGTGGAATGGTGCAACCAGTCAAGATCAATAAAATATATGTTCAAATATGTGAACAAAGGTCATGATCGTGTCACCGCAGCATTTTATCAGAGTGCTCAGGATGAAGAAAGTGGGAAAAATATTGATGAAATAAGTATGTACTATGATTGCAGATATATTTCCCCTTGTGAGGCTGCATGGAGAATATTTGGATTTCACATTCAATACAAATATCCTCCCGTTGAAAGATTAAGTTTTCATCTTGAAAATGAACAGACAATTTTCTTTCAAGATTTTGATTCGATTGATGATGTTCTTAATAGACCAACGGTTCATGAAAGTATGTTTTTAGCTTGGTTTGAAGCAAATAAGAAGTATCCGGAGGCGCGGAAACTTACTTATGTTCAATTTTCAACAAGGTTTGTTTGGAAAAAAGCTACAAAAGAATGGGTACCAAAGAAAAAAAATTTCTCAATTGGAAGAATTTTCTTTGTTCCACCAGGCAGTGGGGAAATGTATTATTTGAGATGTTTGCTTAATGTAGTGCGGGGCCCAATGTCTTATGAAGACATCAGAAAAATTAATGGTGTACAGTATACTTCATTCAGAGATGCATGTTATGCTTTGGGATTGTTAGATGATGATAAAGAATTTATTGATGGGATCATTGAAGCAAGCTATTGGTCATCTGCTGAATCTTTGAGAAAGTTATTTGTTACACTGTTAGCATCTAATTCAATGGGACGTCCAGAAATCGTTTGGAATAATTGTTGGATATATTTATCTGATGACGTATTATATAAGCAACGATCAATGTTGCAACATCCAGGTAAATAAAATTTTTATTGATTAATATTTGAACTTTAATTATTAAATATTATTATAAATGTACAGAATTGCATTTGACTGATGAACAAATTCAAAGTTATTGTCTGGTGGAAATTGAAAAGATGTTGAAGAGTTTTGGTAGGACTTTACGAGAATTTGAAGGTATGCCATTCCCAAGTTCTGAATTTTTTCATTCTGAAGAAAACAGATTGATAAATGATGAAATGAGATATGACAGAACCAAATTGGAAAATGATCACAAAGTGTTTGTTAGCAAACTTACAGATGAACAACACAATGTGTATCAAATTGTTTTGGATGCTATATCATCAAAATCAGGAGGCATGTTTTTTCTGTATGGATATGGAGGTACTGGAAAGACATTTATATGGAAGACATTATCAGCAGCATTGAGATCAAAAGGAGAAATTGTGTTAAATGTTGCATCAAGTGGTATTGCTTCTATATTATTACCAGGTGGATGAACAACACATTCAAGATTTAAGATACCTTTAAATCCAAATGAGGATTCCACCTGCAACATTATTCAAGGAAGTCCGCTAGCAGAATTGATTGTTAGATGCAAACTTATCATTTGGGATGAGGCACCTATGATGCACAAGTATTGCTTTGAAACTTTGGATCGAACACTTCAAGATATAATGCGTGTTTCTGATTCATCAAGTGCACGTAGAATTTTTGGAGGAAAAACAATAATTTTTGGAGGAGATTTTCGACAGATCTTACCAGTTATCCCAAAAGGAACCAGACAAGATATTGTTCATGCCACGATAAATTCTTCTTATCTGTGGAAAGATTGCAGGGTACTAAGATTGACAAAAAATTTGAGATTGTCAAATTTTGGTCCTAATGATGCAGCTGATGAGGTTGAACAATTTGCAAATTGGATTGCCGGTATTGGAGATGGTACAATCGGTGGCACAAACGATGGACATGTCAATATTGACATCCCGGATGACATTTTATTGAAATGGTCAGAAGATCCAATTTCATCAATTGTTCATAGTACTTTTCCATCATATGGTATTGATATTACAGATACAACTTATCTACAAGAACGAGCAATACTTGCTCCAACTTTAAATGGGGTTGAATCTGTAAATCAATACATGCTTTCTTTGAACAAGGGTGATGGCAGATTGTATTTAAGTTCTTACTCGACATGCAACTCAGAAAACAATACATGTTTATTGGAAGAAGTTCATACTTCAGAATTCTTAAACAGTATCAGATGCTCAGGGATTCCGAATCATGAATTATTTTTGAAAGTTGGTACTCCTGTTATGCTGTTGAGAAACATAGATCATGCAAATGGTTTATGTAATGGGACTCAATTGATGATCACAAGGCTTGGCAAACATGTTATCGAAGTAAGATTTCTCACTGGCCAAAATGCACAGCAAATGGTACTAATTCCAAGAATGTCTCTTACGCCTGCTGATCCCAGATTGCCATTTAAGTTTCAAAGAAGACAATTTCCTCTCATGCCATCATATGCAATGACAATAAATAAGAGCCAAGGACAATCACTCTCGCATGTTGGTTTATTGTTGCAAAAACCAGTTTTTACTCATGGCCAATTATACGTTGCTGTTTCAAGGGTTAGAAGTCGTGCTGGCTTAAAGATCTTACTTGATGATAATGATAGCAACACCACTACAAATGTTGTGTATAGAGAAGTTTTTCAGAATCTGTAAACTTCATAATTAATTTTTTTTTTTAATTCTTCATTATTATTTTTCATAATATGTACTTATAAATTGTGCATGATTTAATAATGAATTGATATGATTTTTATTTATTAACAAATATTTACCTACTTATTATATATATGTCATCTAAGATTTGTATTAATAATTTTCTTGATAAATTTAATAATTATGAGACTCTTACAAGTAATTTTATAACAATTAAAATACTAAATTATGTAAAATTACATAAGTTTAGAACATAATATTAATTTCAATTAATTTTTTTTTCGTAAAACGCATCACTTAAATAACAATTCGCTTCCACCGTGCAACGTACGTCTCACATCCCGCGTTACTTCCACCGTGCAACACACGGGTACTGTACTAGTACAATTAACAACACTGTTACTCTATTTTTTTTTTTTTAAATTCGAGAATGTGGATTAAGATTTGGTATCCCAAATCTCTCAAAATATTAATTAAGTTACATCCTATTAGTAATAACAAAGTTACTTAATCAGAGGAGACTACACCATAATCAACAACCATAACATGATTGTGAATTTGTGATGATGTCGGTTTTTAAATAAGAAACTAATCTAATAATATTTTTTTTATTGAAATAAAAACGAAATAATAAGTAGGGTTATAATTTTCCGTACTATGGGAAGATCTGATTTTAGATTTTATTAGATATCGGTTTGTAATTTCAAAAACAAAAGGCCAATAATTGATAATTCTAGTTATTAAAAGAAAGCTGGGCGAATACGAAGCGTAGTTCGCCGCTGGCGCACTACTCCGTACTGTTACCCTCTATCTTGCTATTCTGCGCCGTCGTCGCGTCGCTTGCGCCGGGTGCTCAGTGCTTTGCCTCATCTTCCTGTACCGTATATAAGACCGACGAATCCGTACCGCCGGAGATCTACGGCGCGGAGATGTCGAAAGCGCGGGTTTACACCGACGTGAATGTGGTGCGCCCCAGGGAATATTGGGATTACGAAAACCTAACTGTGCAGTGGGGGTAAGAATTATCGATTGTGATTCCTATCTTTTCTGCCCCTAAATACTAATTAATTGTGTTTATCTGTGGTAATTGCTGGTTAGAAATTGAGTTATGGCTTTTGTTAGTTGATGATTTGATTTGTTAGTGAAAAAGGAGGAATTAATGCCTGGGACTGCATAGTAGTTGAAGAAATTTTAATGCATCTGAATTGGTAAACGAGTTTGTAATTTCTGAATATGTTTTGTATCTTTCTAATTAGATTGGCGTATATCTGATTTATGGTAGGGGTTCTTTTTCTTCCATTTTTTAAGCTCACCTTCAAAAGCACCTATTCAATCGTTTCGTTTATTGAGTTGCTTGGACTAGGAAAGGGAAATCTATGAAAGGGAAAATTGAAATGAAAAATGGAAAAAATGCTGACACAGTTATTGAAGCAAAAAAGAATAATGCAATGAAGGATGTTTCTGTGGCATTTCATTCATCCTCTACAATATGACATCAGCTGGATTAAAGTGACGGATGACAAATTTGGCCAGTTAGTTATTTCTTTAACATAACATGCGATCTATTTTGGCCAACTCTTTGTTGTCCTACACTCCTACAATATCATAAGGTTGTTGATTTATGCTTATGCTATTGGAAAGTGCTGAAAGTTTCAACTTTTGTCACCTGTGCTCGTGAAGTGAAAGCAAGCCATTAGCATCTTTTTTTTCTCTCTCTATTTTTGACAACATTTTATTGATGCTCGAACTTGGAGTGGATATCTGATGTTTCAATATTGATTTCTTTGCTATACTTTCTCAGTGACCAGGATGATTATGAGGTTGTGCGCAAAGTTGGAAGGGGGAAATACAGTGAAGTTTTTGAAGGTATAAATGTCAACAACAATGAACGGTGCATAATCAAGATTCTGAAACCTGTTAAGAAGAAAAAGGTATTTCTTTGCGTGTTTTTTTTCTTCCCACTATAGAGCTAGCATAATGAATAATATGAAGAGGAACTTTATTTGAATGTCTTGCTGCAAGGTGCCTTTTTCCGATGTCCTGCTAATGCCAACCACCTTTCAAGGTTTTTATTGTTCCTGAAGTTATAAAAGAATGGTTTTATCTTATAGAATTCAGAAAACGAACACTGTCCAATTTTCTTACTAACTGATGTCTTTCATGAATGCAAGCAGATTAGTTCTGAGTGGATATTCTGATTTTCAATACCATAGTCCTTTTCAGATATTTGCTCTAAACTATTTTGCTTATGTGCTTTTCTGCACTTTAGAGATATACTGTTGTTAAATGAGACTGTCGAAATACTTGGCCCAATTGCATGTCCTCATGTATCAATTGTCACTTAAGATGCACTTGAGCATACTATTGCCAAGTATATTTTCTGATCTTTATCTTTTGTGGTCTATGTGCAGATAAAAAGAGAGATTAAAATACTGCAGAACCTGCGTGGAGGACCCAATGTTGTCAAGCTCTTAGACATTGTCAGAGATCAACACTCAAAAACTCCTAGCTTGATATTTGAATTTGTGAATAGTACAGATTTTAAAGTTTTGTACCCTACATTGACGGATTACGACATACGTTACTACATATATGAGCTCCTCAAGGTGAGATCTAAAAGTTTTATTTATGTTCTTATGGATGTTATTTTGGTCTAAAAACTATATTAGTGGCTCGGGTTGTTGAGGAGCCCCTTTTCTCCTGCTTGATCTCTATCTATTTCCAGTCCCCCAAATAACTGATCCCCAAATCTACCTTGTTCCGGTATGGAGCGACTGTGGTTCTTAGATTGTATTCACTACAGTCTGCAGAAAGCTGCTTTTCTTCTAAGAAACCTTAGGATGGGGCTTGGGCTGTAAGCTTTTTTAACGCTTTTCAGGGATCAGAGCAAAATTAACTCCTAAAGTTATCCTACTCTAGAGCTAGACAGAGAAGGAATGGAGCCTGCCATTTTTATACATTCCCTGAGAGTAGACGAGTTAGTCTGTAGAAATAGTTGAATACTCAGTTGAATGAATTCAAGAGAGCCTAATTAATTGGCTGCACTGTGCCTGCATTGCTGATGGTTAGAGATAATTATTTCAAATAAACGAGTTGAATTTGGGATGTGCCAAATCCCTGTGAACCCCTTCTTTCTATGGTAAATAGATACTTGGATAGCTCAAAAATGGAATGAGGGTAAAGCTCAAACATATCCAACTTGTTTGTAATATATAGGGAACGGAAGTATGGATTCCCTGCTCACATCATATTTAGGGTGACTACAAGCTGAAGTTCTACTCATTAGTATGAGTGTAAATGTGTAATGATATTATTGATAGATTCTTTCATGCACACTTGAATAGCATCTGTGCAGTCTGTGGGTGTTTAAAAATATAAAAGCTCAGGCAAACACTAGAATGGAATGATGGGTGTTAATCCAAATTCAACTGTCTACATCTAAATTATTTTCTACATTTCATCATTATCCCGGAACCTCCTTGTCAATCCAACAGTTTCTTCTATTTCCGGAATCTGGTATAAAGTTATTTTATCTTAAGAAGCCCTGAATAGAAGGCTAATTGCCTAATTCAGCTTTATTTTATTTTTACTTGGGTTAGATTTTTATATGTAATAATCCATTGGGCTAACTCAAATAAAAGAGACTATTAATTGTTTTTTTACTGATGGAAAGATTAACGCTTCTATCTCTTACATATACTCAATTTCGTAGAAAAATGTGCATATGACCAGGAACATACTAACATTCCATGTAACTATGTTTTGAACAATCAAAAGTTACTCTCTTCTTCCCCTGTTAGGATGTCGTGCTTTAAATAAATTATCATAGAGATGATGTTAGCGTTTGTTAATTCACATGTTTATTTAAAAAAATCATCCAAAGTAGATCAATTGAATTTTTTCTGCCGAAAAGCATATCATCCATAATTAACTTCAAAGCTTTCTCAATTGTCTTTAAAGCGGAATGTTGATCCTTGACCTATAGTTACTGTATAGTTATCTACTACTGAGTGTCAAAACACCTAGGAAGACTACGATGATCATGCATTGACTTGTTGTTTAGGATCTTTGTAAGATGTTGGGGAGAAGTGGCAATACTAATATATTCCTATTACCAGCTTTCTGTATCTTTGTTCTATTTTGCAATGGAGGCTCTAATATCCTGTTCAAGAAAATTGAGACAGATGAAAAAAGTTGACATAAACTTGTAGTTTGTATTAAGATTTTGTGGTTGATTCTGCTGAAAGATCAAGTTTCTATAGAGATGATCTTGGTTTAAAATATAATATGAACTTTTTCCTTGAGTCCACTGTAAAGAACTTAGTTTCCTCTTCGATTTTGTGGAAAAGATCAAAATTTGGTAGAGATGATATTGGATTAACTGATGTATTAATAGTACTCTTGAACATTATTTGTCAACAATTTGAAAGTTTACATGTTATTTATCATTTTATTAATTATTCATTAATATGTAATGATAAACTTTCTTTGTAGTTCAAAGAATAAGCTATTTATATTCTCCTGCAGGCACTAGATTTTTGTCATTCACAGGGAGTAATGCACAGAGATGTTAAGCCCCATAATGTAATGATAGACCACGAGTTGCGTAAACTTCGTCTGATTGATTGGGGCCTTGCAGAGTTTTATCACCCTGGGAAGGAGTATAATGTCCGTGTTGCTTCAAGGTAGTATAGCTAATTTTCTTGGATAAGGACTGGTTTATTTATTGAACACATAATTTTTCTCCATTATTCACACATTGTTACCAATGCCTGTGTTCGCCTGGAGATTGCCTTTTTCTCTAGGATGTTATGTCTGGACCTCTCATTTTTGTGGTTATTCTAAACTTTGGTTTGCTCTGTTCTATACTGAATTAGACAAAGTTGTGGATCTTAGATACAGATAGTGAGCACACACTACAGCAATTCTTCAGACATTTATGTTTGCTGTTTGTTTTCATGTATTGACATCAGAACATCATATGTCAATGCAACCTGGCTGCACCTTATTTTTCAGTTGGTTCTTTCAGGAAATTTGGTTTAACTTGTCGAAGTTGCATAATCCTACACATTGGTGTTACCTCCTGATTTTGATTTTAGGTTTAGACTCAAAATAATGTGTGCACATGCGCGTGCACTCAGCACACTCATACATTCCAAAGAAATATACTCTATGAGTTGTTTTTTTTTTTTAAAATCAGTTTGACCTGTGATGAATCATCCTTTATTTGGTTAACGATTTCATACTTGATAAATAAAAATTGGAGGTATGTGTAAGATATTTTTCAATCATAAAGTGGTTTAATGAATTTGTTTTCTTTTCCTTCTTCCCTTTGAGCAGGCCGTTTGCCATTTTATTTTCGGTTTCATGCGTTTAACTTCGTAAACTTACACTTGTTGTAAAATTTTCTTATATAGATACTTCAAGGGTCCAGAACTTCTTGTTGACTTGCAAGATTATGACTATTCTTTGGATATGTGGAGCCTGGGTTGTATGTTCGCTGGAATGGTGAGAAATCTCGTGGGTCACTGTTCTTGTGTACACCCGTGGATTTTCAAAATTTCCACCTATTTTTTATTTCCTCATCTTGCTTCCCTTAAATGTAGATTTTCCGCAAGGAGCCCTTCTTTTATGGACATGATAACCAGGATCAACTCGTGAAAATTGCTAAGGTAACAAAATTCTGACCAACTACCCATTGATGAGCTTTCTAGTATGAATCTGTTCTGCTAAAAATTGTAAACTCTAGATATCCCTCTATTTGATAGGACTGGACAAAATATAAGTTCCAGACTGATATACAAATTCAAATACACCCTAAAATAATCAGATATAGATATCGAGACATCTGCATCCAGTTGTAATTAGAGCGGGAGATCTTATGTTCAATTAGTGATGATTTTCAAAAAAGCAAATTTATAAATGTAGCGTGTCTCCATGGTATTTAGTCAATAAAGAATTTAATGGATATTCCACCCTTGTCTTTTTAATTTTGAATCTGATATTAGGTTATTCTTTCAGGTGCTTGGGACCGATGAGTTGAATGCCTATTTACATAAATACCATTTGGAGCTTGATCCTCAACTTGAAGCTCTTGTTGGAAGGTATACTATAAACATTGACTCTTTTAACGTAAATGCAAGCTTTGCTGGAATAACTGCTGAATAATTATGAACTAACTTGGTAGAAACACATTTGAGAGTTTTGGTGTAGGCTTGTTTACTTTTCTGAAGTTGTGCCTCGAGGAGGTGCTTAATAGAAAAAATCAGTCTTATCATATCATCGGGTGCATCTATCATAAAGTTGGCTCCCTTTCATTTGACAGGCACAGCAGGAAACCTTGGTCGAAATTTATCAACTCTGATAACCAGCATCTTGTGTCACCGGAGGTCATGACTTTGTTATTTTCTTCATCGATTCTCCTATATTATCTGCACTAGCCAACTTATGAATCGACCTGTTTTAGTTTTTTAAAATTTCATCTCTGTAGCAGGCCATAGATTTCCTCGACAAACTCCTGCGCTATGATCATCAAGATAGGCTCACTGCCAAAGAGGCCATGGTAGTCTACTTTCTCCAATGCAATTTTAGGATATTCTTGTTTTACTCGTCAACTTTCTCGTACTCCCTGTGGTACTGATTATGTTGTTCTTTGTGCTGATAGGCTCACCCCTATTTCTCGCAAGTGAGGGCAGCCGAAAATAGCCGAACGCGTACTCAGTAGCCTGTCAAGGAATGCCCGATGGATAATTTTGTTGTAATTTAACACACAAATTTAATGCGCTATGGGCTAGATTTCAAGATTGCGTTTGTATGGTTTGTCTAAACCTTTGTTTTAATCTCAAGCATGCATTAATAGAGTATGCTTCTCCTTCTCTGCTCAATAACTCACTATAATTTATATAGTTGTATCTTTAGAGCTTACGATTTTCTTTGAATAAACTGGTGTCTTACGCAAATTAAGGAGCAACCGCTTCCTCTTCATTTAATTGAAATTTTAGATTGTATACATTTTTTTAAATTTCTATGGGAGAGTGCATCAATGCAGCCTTTTTTTTTATATAGGGCATAACATTAATTCTATTCACTTGGGTAGTTGAGTGATCGTTCGTATCCCTCATCATCAAAAAAAAAAAAAATGAGAAAAGATTTAACTATTAACTGGGAATTTATATTTCTGGAATTACCATACTAAAACTAAATTTTGTCACAACCATCGTAAAGTAACAACATTCCAATATATGCTCTGAAGAATTCAACCAATAATCAATCTGAAGAAGAGGCAGGAGAATTGGTAAATAAAATGATCAGTTGAGATGAGGGAAGCAGGTCTGCACATCGGCTTTCGGATGGATCAATTGCTCATGAATGTGTGCACTCAGCACTGCACCCCATCCACCCACTCAAAATTAATTATTAAGAATGTAAAAGAAGCAAATCTTCAAATTGCACCAAATATATGGATGCGGTCAAGGTGTATCTTTTCTTTTCTATATGCCCTACACAAAAAATCATGGTTTTTTTTTTTTTTATTTGGGTAAATTTCATATTACTTCACCCTATTTTCCATAAATGAAAAAGAAAGTGTTTAATTAATAGTCTAAAACGCCATCTGTACAAAACATAAAAAATACACCTTTTTTGAGAAAGTGAAACACACTTGCTAAGAAGATTATATGATTTGCTGTTTTTACAATTTTTGTTATACATAAATATATTTTAGGGTCAATTGCAATAAAATTCACCACCTCTGAACAAATTTGCAATTGAAACATAACTTTTAAAACATTGCAATAATAGCCCAATCTTTTGATTTGTAGTACAATAAAATAACCTTATTTTATAAAATTTTGACGATTGAAAAACTAGCATAGCACAATAAAATAACCTCATTTTAAACACCTCTAAACCAAATTAATCCTTTTACATGAAAAAATTATTGCCACACCGTAATTTTGATCATCGAAAAAAAGTTGCAAGTGCCAAATTTGCTGCAAAGCAAAATGTTGGGTTATTATTATAATGTTTATAAAATCATGTCTAAATTGCAAAATTGTTCAAAAGTGGTGAATTTTTTGATAATTAACTCTACATTTTATATTATTTAGTCAACTACTAATTTTTTCTATCGTGATAATTTCCTAAGTTTGTTTTTTTTTTTTTAATGTTGTTTATATATAAACATATTTTATATTATTTAAAAATTATAGTATGATGCCCGAAAAGAGGGAAGTGTTTTGGTGTAGTAAAACATGATATACCACGATGTAAAACATCATAAGCTGTGAAATTGCATACGTAACGTCACTTCCTCTCCTATTCTTTCCCGTTAAAAGAGTCTCTATTCTTTTTAGCATTCAGCTACATTTGGCCCCACCAAAGTTGCCCTAACAAAATAAGCACAGCTCTAATATGGAGACTTAACTAGAAGTATTAATCTTCACTCTCCCTCAAGCAAGAGATAGAGAAACGTCCTATAGATTAGGTTAGAAAAACCATTTTATGATACATATATAGCAGAAGGGGATGTGACAAGCAAATTACAGCATCCCATTTTATCAAAACCATTCATTGTTCAAAACTCTAATCCTTACAACGCAGGGAAGACCAAATGGTAGAGATGCACAAATGAGCCCTAGGTAATGGCTATAAGATAATAAGATACACTTATATTGAAAAAAAGAAGACAACGACAAGGACAACTAAACAACATAAATTAGAAAACACATTTTTTTTTTATATCTCAATACTTGGCATTAGAGCAATGACTAACTATCTCACTAAGCAAAACTTCCACGAGGCTTCCAAGAAAACCCAAAACTGCGCAGATGTTTCCAGTCTCCAGGCTCAAATGAGATTCTTGAGGATTTGGAAAGCAAATGCATCTTAAATGAAAATGTAGACATATTTCCCTTTTATTTATTTCACACTCACACCCTTATTTTTTGACCACACAATTCTAGTGTATTTCCTATTTGGTCTCCCCCCAAGCGAAATATGTTTTCTAATCTTTTTTTTTTTTATTGTTTATTTCGGTTAAATATCACTTTGTAATCTATATCTGGACTTCTAAAAATAATGTATTAATAAATAACTATTAAAAAATAATCCCCGTTTCATATTAAATCACGTTTTAGCATTTTTTTTAAAGAATATCGTTCTACACATTCGAGGTGGAATATTCATTTTTGCTCTTATTTTCACTAATTTAATATATTCAAACATTCATCTTATCCTACTATCATTGAGAGAGAAAATTAAAAAAGAGTGTGTAACACAAATTTCATGCATTTATATTGACAAACACCGAAAAACGTACAAAGAAATATTTTTTGATTGAAATTACAATTGTGGTTCGATTCTCTATTTGATCTTCTGATTCTCCTCTTCAAAAATTTGATCTTCGAGTTCTTTAAGATCTTCAAGGTGGACTTGCCTCTTTGATCTTCACGAATTTGATGTTTTCGAGTTTATAACATCAATTCGGATGGTCGAGACCTTGATTCCAGATCAAACGATGGTTTTGGACGGTCTTGATGAAGAACGTTTTGAATCTTCAAAAACAACTTGAAGATTTAAAGCTTGAAAACGTTAATCGGAGGTTGATTTCGTATCAAACTTCAAGCTTGAGATGATTTTGACGTAGAACGCTTTGAATCTTACACGAACGCCTGAAGATGAGAGAATTTCTTCAAGCAAACTTCCTCCAAGTCTTGAGCTCTTCAAATTATGTCCATTTCCTTATGCCAAGACCTCTATTTATAGGCAAATGAAGGTGTATTTAGAGCTTATGTGGTATAATCTCATTGGTGCCTTCATTAGAGCTTATGTGACATATTTCTATTGGAGCCTCACTAGGGCTTGTGTGGCACAAGCTAATGGTGCTTTGTATTTCATGATTCTCTACAACAATGTATTGATCCTTAGCTCGCCATTTGTCGTATTTCTAAATATTTAATTTAGGAATTAAAATTCCTAAACTATAAATAAGTAATATAATTATGATATTTTAATTATTTGATTTCCACGTGTCACTGTTTGATTGGTAATAAAATTTAAGTGCTTACAGAGTGTATTAGAAAACTTAAATATTTTATTAATATGTGTCTATTGTTTCTAAATGACACTTAATATGTAGCGGAGACGGTACTCTTATTAATTACTCCATAAGTGATCACACGATGACTATCACTAATAATTTTTATTGCCTTTATGAGTCATATTTTGCTCTTGGCTTGTGCTGAAAATAGTTTCAATTGGTCTGATAATTGTTTATTTCCCTCATTATTAAAAAATATCAATAAAGGCGAATCATCAGTAATATATATATATATATATATATATATATATATTATTGACTTTAAATTAGGATGTAAAATATATGTACATTATTTAAAAAAAAATTCAGCTAATTAAATCGTAATTAAAGAAAATCTTGATCAATTTTAATTTGATTCTAATTTTAATAAACTCCAGTATACTTTTCTAATCCTAAAATTAATTTATTTTAATTCACCATCAAAACTCATATTGTGAACTCTTTTTTCGTTTACATTTTTTTTTACTACAAAACCATCTTGTTTATATATAATTATGATAAAAATATAATTAGAAAAAAATCATAAATACCAAGCTCTCATGAATTGCTCAACTTTCTTTAACCAGCTAAAATTAATCTAAATTATGAAGTATTTTTTTTGAACGTATGCTTACAATATATAATCAGAAATATTTTTCAAATTTTAGTTTAACATGAAACCTGCTTTTATGAAAAAACTCGAAGTATTCAAGATTTTATAATATAAAAAGGACATTTTCAAGGATGGAGGTCCAGGAGGACATTTTCTAAAACTTCATCATAAATATCAAATTTGAATAATACAGCATTACTCATTTCTTTTTAACTTTATATAAAAAACAAATATGATTTAGTGTTAATTTAGTAACTATACTTTTAAAAAAATAAATCCAGTTTTAGAATAATTTTTTCTATCAAATATAATACAAAAATGAATTTTTGAACTCATTCAACTAATCATTGAAAGTAAACATGTGACCAAATCCTATGATTTATTTATCTTTATTATCACTCATCTCGTCGAAAAAAAGTAAATCTAGCTCGTGAGTTAAAAAAACATGCTGAATTACCCAATCTCACTTAAAATCAACTATTGCGCCTAAGGAGTATTTTTGTTGCTAAATTAAGCTGCAGTTGGTGAATTGACAATTCTCCCAATAATAATAATAAGGGAGAAGAATATAGGAGAACGTTATCTTACACACCCATCATGGATACCTCCGTGAGCACCTAGTGTATTTTGAATTTGAAACAATGATTCATGTGACATCAAATACATTAGGTAATCATGGTAGGTGTATAGACTAACATTACTCTCTATATATAATCGGAAAAATAGGGAATGCTCAAATTGCTCTTTATTACAGTAAGAACAATGCTCAGTGCAAATATTTGTTGATTAAAAGGGTGAATGTTCTATACAATGCAAAATTTGTGGTCAATTCCAACTACCGGCAAAAATGGATGCCAAGTTTCTGATTTCTAATGCCAGAGACTGAGTTACAGATATTAAAATTCCTCATCCTGCTCTTGATCCCTAACCCATTTTGTAGCTACCCATTTTTCACCTTTGATCACTGGACAACTCCCATGAAGAGATGTCTGCACGAGCACCAAACAGTCAGAAATATCTTGATCGTTAAGGGAGCGTTTACTTTGGATGATAACTTTGATATATACAAATAATACATGATTAGATGGATCTATCACCCAACGTAAACGACCCTTAAAAGGATGAAGCAAACAGAAATCTCAGAGACATCATAAGTAAGACAACTTGTAGCAAGCCACTCACAGGATCAATTGTACCGTTCGGAAACACGGAGTAGAATAGAAGACCATCTCCTCTCTGTGGCTTCACCTTTAGACCAAGACATTTCCCGAAATCATAATTGCTATCCATGTTTTGCCCATTCTGTGTATCAAAAACCATCAAGCAACTGTAAACTACACCACTTGAGGAACCTTCACTTGGTCGAACGAGAACAAAAAGGCAAAGACCTACCTCTAAAGGGAACATGGTTTCACCCCCTTCTTCAACATCAGACAAATACAACAGGAAAGAAGCAACCTGACAATTTTCAATGAGGGGTCAGATGTCATTTAAGAATTGACAAGATCACTAGAGATATCATATATGCAGATGTGCAGCAGTAATAGGACGCAACCGCTCAGTATCAGTTTTCTTCCCCTCATCAAACTGAATGATAAAATGAAAGGAAGGGAAAAGAAAGTGAAAGTTAGACTTGTGTTTCTCCCTTGTTTCATTGGTTATTCTAAATAATTCAACTCTTTTGAGCATTAGACACTAACAGCTAGTGTAGATGCTTCAAGAACAAACTAAAATAATATTTCTGTTACCCGCTGGCTCTTCTGTGGGCCATATTCAGCTGGATTGAATGCATCATAATGTGACTGGTATCTCTGTCCAATCTCATAACGCAAGACATTGAAGGACTGAAACATGGGAATACACATGATCAAATAAAAAAAAAAATTGTTAAAGGAGATGAATCAATGATCAAATGAGAAAACTCAACCAAACTCATAGAAATGCAAGCACCAATCATCTTTTGAACCATTTTGAATGATCATTGCTCAAATAAAAAGGAAAAGATGGGGTAGCAAGACCTCTAAAACAGTTTATTGGTTACTTTGTTGTCAAAAACTGAAACCAGAGGAAACCTAGGTATCAAAGTGCCATAATATGCACACTAAGCTCTGCGGCGTTGGAAAACACAGCATTGAGATTGTTATGTTTCATTCCATATCAATTACGGAACATAGTGTCAATATCAAGGTTGTTGTGTGATGAGTGACTTACGAGTGGTCACATTTTAGGCCATGGCATGAAAAGAGTATTACAATATTAGACTGATGAGGAACTGATATATATTGCTATATCATGAAACGTGCACATATGTCCATCCCAAATTGATCTTTCAAGGTAACCGTCTCTACAAAATGGCTCAAAGTAAATAATCTCTTTGAGGGTATTGTTGAAAGATCATTAGTAGTCAATGAACTTTTCAAGCATCAACCTGTTTCATGGAATCATAGAAGTGCCATAGATGGTGCCACAATTTGTGCAGACGATATATTGAACTACTTCAACAATTAACTTCTTCTCAGGCATAATTATTTGATGGCATAGTTATTTGATAGGAATTCTCATCACAAGAAATGAATCTGACAAGCAATCATCTTGAAATCCTTGTCTGTTACCAGGCATTAAATGATCTTACAGGCCGACATAGCAAAATGCACTTTATTAGAAGATAATAGAGCCAATTATTAGAGAACAAAAATAGACTAAGTTCCTAACTACAGTACCTCTCCATGTCTCTTGGAGATCATTGTTACTTTAGCAATTTTTTCCTCAATCTGATCCAGGGTTCCAGTTTTGTCTTCATATGCACTAATAAACATCCCAGAACTAATAGGCCAGAAAATCAGCATGCAAAACACATGTGAATAGCCATGTTTTGAAAAGAACCAGACACCAACAAAAGGTTTATAACAAGATAAGATTATATGCATGCTCATAAATTCAGCATTTGACTGTAGATGCAATGATTTATCACCTCGTCCTGATTCCTTTAGTATTTTCTGCTGTTTCTCCCTCGCGTAAAGCTAAGGTTGATGGTTTGAGTTTTTCTTTCGCCATTTTGATAATGCTTTGGCATTGTTCTTCAGTAGCAAAGTTTGGAAAGTATAATGCCCGAGGCTTCCAGCTCAGAATCTACGATAGAAAATAAAGGGACAAAGGCAATTGAATTAAAATATATATATTATACAACAATGGTGAAGAATGACATCAAGTACAGCATCATACTATACTAAATGATCTAGAAATTACATGCCAAGGTTTGATATACCAAAAAGAAAGAACAAAATCTCAGGTTTATGATTTATATTGAGCAAAGAAAAATCGAAATGAACAGAAAAATAAAGTATTGTGTCAGAAATCTGATTTAGATCTACAACCCATGTGATAAGAAAACATTTAAGCTAAAGATATATTGGAAAGAACGAAAGGAGGTAATATTTTCTCCTAGCTGTTCTACACCACGTGAAGTACTTATTTACAAGCTTTTAACGCAATGAAACCAAATGAAAAGTAAAAGACCCTAAGCAAGAGGTGATCAATCAAGAACAAACTGATAAAACTTTGGGTTAGCTTTTCCTATATATAGTAATCATTAATCAACGCACTAACCACTTATGATTCAATCATATTACACAAAGTTGTTTCCAGTCAACCACTATGAATCCACTTATGATATCAATTTACTCAAGTCGTTATGAAGAATTAAGATCCAGACTCCGGCAGAAACACATACCTGAAAGGGGATCGCCTCCACAGACTCTCCGCCGGAATCTCCATGCGGGAGCCCCTCAAATTCTATCTTCTCTTCCACCAATTCCCGCGTCCGCGGCCTCAGATTACTAGTAGGGCTCTCCTGCCGTACACATTCAACAAATGATTATCGCGAACAGTGACACACACACACACACACACACACGCATAATCGTAAAACACAAGTAGAAATTGTTCAAAAATTGCACACACAAAAACAAAAAGAAGCAAAACGCTGTTGATGAACCTGCTGAGAGAAAAGAGATGCGCCGAAAAAACCGGCGAGGAAGAAGAAAAGGCACAAGAGGAAAATTGAGGGCAGCCCTAGCGTAGTCCAGGTTCCGGCGGCGATTTTACTTCCTTTGAACTTCATTCTCTCCCACCGGAAAATCTGAAGCGCGATCGGTGGGAAATAATAGATCTTCAGAGTTGATTGATCGGAATTTAGAAGCAAAAATGGGAATCTGTTGCAGGTGAAATGGCCGGGAGAAAAATTGGAAGGCAAACGGAGAAAAAATAATACTACGGTTTATATGAGTTTATAGCGCGGCGGGAATTGTTTTTGTTCCGTTATCGGCAGTCTACTTTGTAATAAAAAATTAAAACCCCCATTAATCAATAATTAATAATCATTATTATTCGTATTACTCAAATCTCGATTTTCATTTTACACACAAATTGTAAATAAACACTTTTATCCCCTTTCAGATTCAGTGATTGACTTAATTAGGCATGTCGTCAAATAAATATTAAGGGGATTGAGTTTATTAATTATTTCTATTTTCTACTCAAATATATATATTTTTATCGTCTACTCAAAAAGATATACACATATTTATAATTATAAGAATAAAAAATATTACAAAATATGGTATATTACTTTAAGATGGTACGAAATCATCGCATGAAGTTATATATTTTATAGCTAAAAAATTTAAATATTTATATCATTTTAATAATAATCTATATATAAAAATTGAAAGATAGATTTTGGAGCTCAAATGCACCTTTCTACATTAGGAAAATCTTATCCACTAATGAAAATATTATTATTAAAAAAAATGTAAAAACAACCTCAATGTTTAGGTGTAGGAGTGGATCTAATCCCAAACATTATTTTGACACAAATACACCAAAATTGAGTAATAAATGGAGCAATTAAACCCAGTTCACTGAAATATAGAAGACAACAGTTAAGAACTTTTTTCAGATGTTTTTTTATTCTTCTTCACATTTCATAATATTTTATATCTTATGAATGTGTGTTTGCCAATCTCTTGCAAGTGTTTTCATAATTTTATAGTAAATTGAGGTGACATATTTACAAACTTAATTGTTGATGGAATTATGATTTAATTTGGTGTAATGGATGCAGATTAGGCAAATCAGATCTCAAACTTTGACCGACTTATTGCTTAATACAGACGTGGACTCCATTGTTTCATTATTTTTTGTCAATTTTAAATTTTAAATAGACTGCTAACTTTAAACTTTAAATTCGTTAAGAAAATCGAAAGGACTGACTTTAGATAAATTATTTATTCCAAACATCCATCAACTAGAAATGCAAATTTGTCGCTTTCTTTTTTAGGTTGAGTGGTTTACTTTTTTATTCGTACGATTCTCATATACGAAAATAAAATGCATTTTTACCAACTCTACAATTACTCAAATTAATTATCGTTTAGAATTTTTATCGAATTAAAATATAATTACTTTCACAAATATACCCCTCTTTCTCTTATCGGCTAAATTATACTTTAATATTTACATTTTTGGCTCTTTTTCAAAAATAATCTATTTTTTCAAAATTATCAAAACAGTACCAAGTTTTTTAAAAATATTATAAATCTAACATTTTCTCAAAATTTTCGGACCAAAAACCTTATTTAATTGATTGTATTTTAATATTTATACTTTCCCAATCGTGTAAAAAAAATAAAATAAAATCCTTCAATCAAGAATTTATTTATTATTTTTTTCTCAATCAAAACATCATTCGAATTCATTTATAACAAAACAACGACACCTTTTGACGTAAATTCTCAATTTATAGTTTAATTTTCAAATTTTTTATGAGCCCGAAACCACAACTTCAACATCACTATTCACTAATCACACCACCACCATCATTTCCGACTTAAAAACATTTTACCATCGCAATGTAATCATTTTATCTCAAAGCATAATCATTTGAAATAGTTTGATTGTAAAACTCGTGTTGTAATTGTATGCAAATGTAATCCAAATTCGTGATTTAAAGACAATGTAATGTAAAAAAAAAAAACTCACACCGTGGTACCATTTTATTTCGTCTATTTTTTGTCGAAAATAATTGGTTGTAGTTTGTAAATAATTAAAAATTAGTGTGTATTAATTACTTCATATTAAAATTCATGTTCTAATTGTAAATTATGTTATATTTAATTAATTATATCAGATTTATTGTGTAATAATCTGCCATGTGATTTACAGAGTTAGATCTAGTTCATTACTCCGTTTACATCTTTAGAAACATATAAAAAACAATAGATACGATTATGAATTTTAAAGTTGAGAAAATGACTTTTTTGATACTCAATGTTTGGCCTCTTATTCATCTGGTACACTACGTATTGTTTCAGTTAAAATAATACCCTAACGATATTTATTTTAACCATTTTGGTCATAGCTACTTAGAATAGTAGGTTTGCGGATCATTCGTATAATTTTTTAAAGTTGAGGGACCAAAATGAAAATTTAAAAAATTATATATTTTTTAAAAATAAAATTAAATATATATTTTTAAATTACATTATATAATTAAAAAATTAAAAATTAATATATTTATGTATATATATATATATTAAACTTAAAATTATATAATTTAAAAAGTATATGTATTTTTTTAAAATTTAAAATTTTATAATTTTTATAAATAAAGTTATATAATATTTTTATAATTTCAAATTTGGTCCCTCAACGTTAAAATGAATAGTTGATGGTTTATAATCATCGTAGATCTAATGTTTTGATCTCCTAATTAACCAGAAAGTAAATAAATGTGAATAATTCCATTTGAATTGAGGACATCTAAAGTTCTTTTTCTGAAGGGGGAAAAAGAAAAGAAAAACTGCGCCCCACAAAACGACAGAGAAACCTATATATATGGGGAGCAAAATGAGTGTTTTCTTCACGTGTGAGTACAAATGAAACACAATTTTAGTTACTTCATCTCTCATTCTATTCTATTCTATATATATATATATATATATATATATATAATTCTCACTGTTTCCAAAACTCTCATTTGCAAAACCTTTCTTATTCTATGCCGACGTGTCGTCCGTTGAGATAATAAATAAATGACCATGGGGAGGTGATTTGTGTGCATGAATAATAGAGTAATCATGTAGGAATGAAACAAATTCATAAATTAAATGATAATATGAAATGAGAACTATGGAGAAAATTTCGATTTTGGTCCCATAGGACATGGTTTAGTCCGATTTTGATCTCAACTCTATCGTATTTGGTCCTATTTTAGAAATTATTATTAAATCTGGTCCCACAGGACTTGGATTATCAATTTTGGTCCCACAAATTAGACGGAAAAAATAAATGGGGTAACGGCCGCTAGTTTTGGGACCAAAATCGATAATCCAAGTCCTATGAGACCAGATTTAATAACAAATATAACTTTTTTTAAATTTTTTATTTATTTTACATGATAATTTTTAATTTTTTTTAATGTTATTAATTTTTAATTACTATATAATTACGAATTTGAAATCAATCTTTTTAATATTATTGATTTTTTATTTATTTTACATTTTACAATTTATTTTATTTTTAATGTTTTAATAATATATATTATTTTTAATATTATATATTTTTCAATTACTAATTAATTGCGAATATAAATTTTTTAATATTTTTATTTATTTTACTTTATGATTTTTAAATTTTTTAATATTTTTATTTATTTTACTTTATGATTTTTAAATTTTTTAATATTATTAATTTTTTAATTACTAATTAATTATGAATTTGAAATTAACTTGTTTAATATTATTAATGTTTTATTTATTTTATATTTTCAATATTATATATATTTTTTATTTTTCAATTACTAATTAATTATGAGTATAAATTTTTATTATATTTTTATTAGTTTTACTTTACGATTTTTAAAATTTTATATTACTTTATATATATTTTTAATATTTTGGGCTTGACTTGGCTCGCTTCCATCGCTAAAATGTGAATTTTTTGTAGTGAAAGTTCAAAATGTAGGTATAAAAATATAATTTTTTTTAAATTTTTTATTTATTTTACATGATAATTTTTAATTTTTTTAAATGTTATTAATTTTTTAATTACTATATAATTACGAATTTGAAATCAATATTTTTAATATTATTGATTTTTTATTTATTTTACATTTTATAATTTATTTTATTTTTAATGTTTTAATAATATATATTATTTTTAATATTATATATTTTTCAATTACTAATTAATTACGAATATAAATTTTTTAATATTTTTATTTATTTTACTTTATGATTTTTAAATTTTTTAATATTATTAATTTTTTAATTACTAATTAATTATGAATTTGAAATTAGCTTGTTTAATATTATTAATGTTTTATTTATTTTACATTTTTAATATTATATATATTTTTTATTATGAAAGTATAATTTTTTCCTAGATTTTTTACTTTACGTTTTACAAGAATTTAATTATGAAATAATCAATCATAATAATGAATTATTAATTGAAAATTAAAATTAAATATTAAAAATAATTATAAACGCTAATTAGATGTGGTGAACGCTCATAAACAATTTTGTAAAATTTAACTAAATAAAAAAATTACGTTCATTTAGGAGTGTAAACGAGCCGAGTATCTTCTTGATCGAACTCAAGCTCGACAGAAAATTAAACTAAATAAAAAAAAATGGCTTTCTTTTGATTTAGTAGTTGTAATTTGATGATTTGGTGAGTAGATATATATAGATGCATGTTCGTGGGAAATTTGGAACCAAATTAGGTTAAATTTCTACCAAATCAGTTTAATCTTGCCTCCAATTGAATTGTAAAGAAAAAAAATTCTAGCATTTTTCTGTTTGGGACCAAAATCGATATCAAAATGGGACCAAAATCAATATCAAAATGGGATCAAAATCGAGAATTTTTTTAATGGAAAACTTGGGACCAAAATCGATATCAAAATGGGACCAAAATTGATAATTTTTTAAACGAAAAACGTTACGGCGGGACTACAATTGATAATTCAATTAATTTGGGACCAAAAGTGATAGAAATGAGACCAAAATCGGACTAACCCATATCCTATGGGACTAAAATCAAAATTTTCTCGAAAACTATACAAGAGCTATATCTCGTATGATTGGTATGTTAATAAAAAATGAAGAACATGCTGAAATATTAATTTATTTTGAGTTGGATACTAAACCTTAAAAAGTAGAAACCACAAACCGATTATATCAAATTTGGTTAAAATACATTATTAGGGCTTCTCGAAGAGTCTGTGTAATTACGCTATTGTAGATGAAGGAACAAATTCATCCACGACCATCAATTCTACATTTCACTGTATGATGGAATATTTTATTTTTATACTTTCTAATATTGTATTATTTGAAAATCAGGAGATAATTTCACTTTAAAAAACAATTGAGACCAAAAGTGTCGAGCTAATAAATTATGGAACCGAAAACGAAAGATATAGGATCAAAAGTGTTTTGACCCTATTATAGTGGGACTAAAAGTGAAGTTATCCTGAAAATCAGAATGATTGAATCACCATCATTCATTCTCGTGTCATAACTAGTTTTTTTTTTTTTTTTAAAAAAACTTTTGCCAATTTTCTTTAACATAACATACCTTAATCGGGAGAGGATGAACCCAAAATAATTTTTTAAGTCAAAGTATGTCATAATAAGATGTCCCCTAAAAAGCCATAATAAATTGAAAAAAAAAAAAAAAAAATTGGCACAGGGAATGTAACATATATAATGCCTGGATTTGAAATTATTGAAATAATGAATTTTGAGAGAGAAGTGCGTGAGCAAAATGAGAAGGTTGGAAGCCCGTGGAGACACGCCACAGCATAACAATACTGCGTGGAAACATACACCTAACACGTTACAACGTAACGCAGTCTGCCTCAGCCACTTAAATTAAGCCAGATATCTCCTCCGATTTTAGACTGCCCAAATTTGTGGATACAGAACAAAACAATCAAGTGAGGCCCCACTTCCTTTTCCAAAACAGAAAACCAAATATATTTTATATATAAACAAGTTATTTCCTATCAATCCTTTCCGTCCACGCAAATAAAATTGCATGATCCTTAATCAATAGATATTTAATTTCTTGATGAGTTCAGGAGCTTCGCTTCCTCTCCTTGCCTTCAAATTCTGAGAAAGAAATTTAACTGTTTCAGCCTCATTAATCTAAAAAATAAATGCTTCGATTGAATCTTTACTGTTCTATAATCCCAACTGCCACACAGGCTAAGTATGGAAGCAGCTTCAACACAATAATTCCACACCGGAGAAATCACAGTTTACATGGAAGAATAAGATTTACAGTGAGGGCATTGAAAGGTGAAAAGGATGAAGGTAAAGGTGGAGCACCTGGTCAGAGTTGGGATCCAGGGTTGGAGTTTGAGGTGCCGTTCGAACAACGACCGGTACGTCCCCTCCAACTCTCTGTTTCTCCAGCTACTTTTCATTTCCTCACAAGTCTAATAACACGTACAACATAGATGTTAATCACATTCTCATCAAGTCTTATACCATCAAGTAAAATGAACTGCACTGCACAGCATTAACTAGGTATATGCAGTGTTACTACTTGACTGAACTCCCAACTCAACAAAATCATGCTTTATTTGATATGATATATTTATATACGTTTTCAATTGAATTTATACGAAGATATAAGTGCGCATATCTCGAGTCCGACTATCATGGTCTAAAGGTACACTAACAAAATCTGGTGCTACACAGGTGAACGAATATTCATCTTTGAAAGACGAGACTTTATACTCGTGGGCTGACCTCGGGCCTGGATCATTCTTCATACGTCTTGGAGGACTCTGGTTGACCACTTTCACAGTCCTGGGAGTACCTATTGCAGCAGCAAGCTTCAATCCTGCCAAGGTAGTATGAGCATATACTTGCAGGAATTATTTGAGGAGCACAAATTACTGAGTATAAAAGCTCAAACAGATCTAGTGTACCAAAACCAAGGTTCCATTTAATACCTCGTGTACAAACTGTAGGAGAATGAAGATATTTCCTCATCTTACATTGCACAGGTGGGATTTAAAAAACAAACAAAATGACCATCTCGTCTGCCATATAGTAAATTTACAATGTAGTTTTCCCTTAAAATTATGAAATGTCCAGACATCAAACAGTCTCTATATGACATATCGAGCAAAAAAAGATTACTATTTTGTGGACAAGGCTAAAGAACATTGTTCTGTACCATTAGAGAACAAAATACAGAGGAACACGTCCTAGTTTCTTTGTATGCTTTTTGAATTATCTATTCCTTGCTATGAAGATTGACAATAAAACTTTTTCAATGATGTAGGATCCTTTACGATTTGTCCTGGCTGCTGGAACAGGAACTCTCTTTGTTGTTGCATTAATTATCCTGAGGATTTATTTGGTAAGCTACATTCTTTTTCCTAGGACCTATAGATTATCGTTTTATGAACCACTTAAGATGAGCCAGCAGGAGAAAAAACTCAGTTATACAAATTCTGAAAGAAACACTGCTCTGATTACCTCCTTTTAGCGTTCTGTACTGAATCAGAACAGCTCAATCCCATTTGCAAAAAAAACTCTAGTTTGCATAGGTCAGGATGCAACGTTCTATACCATAACTTACAAAATTATGTGGAATCAATCTAAACAGTGCATCATCATTACCTGGTAGACAAGCCTGATTGCACTCGAATTTCCGCACATGATAATATGAACTAAGTAGCAGAAAGAGGTGGCCTGTTTGTGAATACAGAATGCATCATGCATGTCTATAACAGTACGGTCAGTACCATGTCTATTCACATCAGTAAAATCAGTCCATACTACATGTTTGCATGATTGACAAGTTTGTTCAATTGTTCCTTAAACAATTCCATTTTTCAGGCCTTATTTTAATAAAATTAATGTTTACGTACAATCTACATCTCCATTATTCATTTGACAGGGATGGAGTTATGTTGGCGATAGGCTTTTATCTGCAGTCATACCGTATGAAGAGAGTGGATGGTATGATGGGCAGATGTGGGTGAAACCACCAGAGGTCAGTGACTGCTGGTTATTGTATTAACATCACCTAAGTTTTATCATTTAGTGAATAATCTAAACAAGACTAGAAGGAGTAGGGTTGTATGCTCAGCTGAATTTTTGAAAGTTCTCCTTACGATTACAAGAAACAAAATTCAAGTTTCATCCTAGTAGGCCCTCAGGATAAGAATCAACTCTGTGGCTTCTACAAAAGACCTCGAGATAAAAATTGTGGAAAGGCCCTCAGATTATTATGTTCTACTTGGAAAAATTCAAAGTTCCATATTGAGATTTCCAGGGGCCCCGGATTATTATCAATAATAGATAGTACACATGGGCTAGCATTCGTACTCCCTGCTGGAGATGACTTTGGAAAATAAAGTGCAAGAGCAAATAAAAACCACAAATGAACAAAAAAGAAAGAAAATGATAATGCTGAAAAGTCATTCAAATTTTAAGGTAGTACCTCCCAGGCAATCTTATTATCACTGCTCATCATCAACTGGATTAATTAGATCGGCTGATCATAAAACTATCTCCTGCAGCAGAGATGCAAGTCTCACCAGAGCCATCTACCTTGAAATAAGTACTATAAGCTGTACATTGAAATATTATTTTATAAGATTGTCAGATGGAGCTCAAGTATGTAATAATATAGTATGATTGGAGTCTGTAGAAAGATTCTTTAGATTCGTCATATGCTATTGGAGCGGAGACTAAACCTCCCCCAGAATAAAACAAAGAAAGAAAGAATAAGTAAAATGTAAACTCATTAATATTCTATGATATCATTTATCAGAACTTTATGTTTCCTATTTCACAGATCCTTGCTCGGGATAGGTTGCTCGGCTCATACAAGGTATGCAATGGTGAAGTTTACTACCTTCAATACAAGTGCCCAACATAAACAGGGACAGTGATTGATATGGACAATTGTAGATGCTCAAATTAAAATGATAAACACAATCAGCACAGGACTCATCATGCTTATTGTATGAGCGAAAATAAATCCATTCAATTTTCTCACAAGAGTAAATATTTAAACATGCTCCTGTCAACCCCAATAAACTGTTATCTCCACCTGTAGGTTAAACCAGTGATCAAGTTACTGAAGCAGACTCTAGTTGGAACCGGAGCTCTGCTTGTTGCAGCTGTTTCACTGTTTGTTTTTGCCACACCAGTAGAGGACTTCATCCAGAAGACCTTTGTCCAGAAAGAAAACCTATCTGACATCTCAGCCTCAGAGACGGCGGCTAAGTTCAATATAAGGTAGTATGAGAACATGGAGATTCAAATAAAAAATCTGAGGCTTTTGTATTTACACACATCTCAAAGTTGTCTAACATTATAGGAAGGAGGAACTTCTAAGATTGCCAGTAGACGTGAAGTCTGACGATGATTTAGCAGCAGCAGCTGCAGAAGCTGCTGATGGAAGGCCTGTCTATTGTAGAGACAGGTATTACCGTGCATTAGCAGGTGGGCAATACTGCAAGTGGGAGGACCTACTCAAGTAAATGTATTAAAGATGACAGTCTATTCAATTTTGACACCATGCACAAGCTCAATGAACCATAATAGCTGGAGCTACAGACCATTTGGAAAGTGTCAGAATCAACTCCGAACAGACGGGATCACGGGAAGGGAACTTTTGAACTTCAATGTGAAAATGTTTGTATCAGAGCACTCAGATAAATGAATATGGTTCGGTAGCTTCCAGATAGGACTCTTATTTATTGGAATACTATAAGACATGACACTTTATAACATAAGCATAAATTAAGGGATACCATGTTGGGATCAGGGAGGTGTTTCTTCCGGGAAAGTCATGATCAAAATGCTTCAAATGCACATTTGTCTTTATGCTTCATGCTTCGCCTATCCTTGAAAAATGCTCTGAGTGATAATCTGACCTCACTGTACATGCTATGCCGATTTCCTGATGGATTTTCAGTGGGGGTGATAATTGAGAGTCATATCCTTGAGTGACTACGGTTTTTGCTCTTATTTTTATGTCATAACTTGCTAAGTCATATTGTTCTTATTTCTTCGTAGATATGTTCTTAGAACCCTGCACATTCTGGAAACAAACTGCAACATGCCCTTCTTCCCAACATTTCAGATATCTCCATTTCTTTTCATTGCAGGATTTGTAAAGATCGACACCCCTAATGATTGTGGGACTCCAGGCTCAGCCATGCTGAAGCTGTATATTTGAGATCGGCAATGATAATCCAATGAGCCACTAATTTCTTATGAACTAAGCAACTTTCCTGAACAAAGTGACTACTCTTGAAATTTCTGATCCAACTACATCCTTAATTTTCTTTTTTCCTCTCCTTACATCTTCAATATCCAGGGTCCTATAGGCCAGAGCAAGCAAGTAAATTGCTGGATGAAGTCTCCTGCAGGTCACATTGAATGACATAAAATAACTTTTAAAGCCAAACAATACAATGAAAGCACAGTGAACTGAGCAGCTAAGCTAATCTCGGCCATGATCTTCTGAATGTTAAATTGAGAAAATTTAATAGCAACAAGTCAGTAGCATATGCCATGAGACTTCTTCAAGGAAAAGGAGCAGGATGAGTTCTTTCTACTCATTAGTAAGATCAACAAATTACTTACTCCTCAAACTGTGGATTTGTATCCGAACCATCCCAATATCTCTGGGATGGAACAGTTTTTCCTTTATTATCTCTTCCAAATGTCTCAATGTACCATCCTCCTACGTCATGCATTGCACTGCGAGGTTCAAACAGCCAATATCTGTAGCAAATAAAAAGTTGATTACATTCATGAAAGGAAGATAAAAAAACAGTCCAGGTCGGCAGAGAAGAAAAAGATGTAGCATGCGGTTAGTTAGACGCTTTATAATTTACGGAAAAACACACGACAAAGCTACCTGACTTACATAGTACACTAAATAAAATTTATAGATTGAGGATCATATTTTAGGGTATCAACTTGGTGAGAAATGAAATTTGGGAAACCAAGGCACCTCAGCAGTTACAGTTAAGCAATTAGTTTTCATGCTTACAATTTTGCAGGCACACAATCAGCTGATTCATGAAGCAGAAGAAAAAGAATCGTTTTGAAATCTTGATAGACTCAACACTCAAAACTGGCACTATGGTTTCACAACTCACCGCGGAGGTCTGTGTCCATTCAAGCCAATGCTTTAGTAGAAGGGACCACCGACATTCATAACAACAAAGTTTGCCAAAGACAAGTCAAAAAGTTCTTGCCTTTAGGAATACGAAATAGAAAAATTTGCACCAAAATGAAAGTCTCGTGTTCAATGGGAAGGAAAAGAACCATGGAAAGGGATTTCAACAGTGAAACCTAGAAGCATTCCATAACCACCAATAGTATCACTCCATATAATTTGTGGGTTTCTGTTATGCTATCCCACATCGGTTCTGCTGGTATCCCACATCAGTTCCACATGAAAGTGTGGAAGGGCACGTGGGGGTCAACACTTGACCTTTGACCATGGTTTTGGCCTTTTGGGTTAAGTTAGGGTTCCCTATCTTATATGCTTAACAATTTGGTTCGACCTTCTGGATTCGGACAGGCTGCGGAAAAGAGTTACCCGATGGTGGGCACGGGAGTTGACACCTGATCTGGGCCTAAAGTGGGTTGCCACCTGGAAGTGGGCCCTTGGTGTGGGTTGCCACCCGGCATATGCCGTCTGTGGACATCCGGTTTGAAAGAGGGATGGATTGTCATGATATCCCACATCAGTTCCACATGAAAGTGTGGAAGGGCATATAAGAGGGGGGGGGGGGGGGGGTCAACCCTTAACCTTTGACCATGGTTTTGGGTTAAGTTAGAGCTCCCTATCTTATATGCTTAACAGTTTCAAGACTTACTAAATAAGAGAGAGAGAATAGGTGATATTGGTTCTAAACTTCATGCCACATTTTACCAAAAGAAGGTAGATTGATGATAACATTAAAATCAAGAAGTTTCAACTATAATAAGGTAAGGACATTCAAAAGTATCAAGTTAAATAAACACAAAATTGCTGCTTACTTGCTTGGTGGCAAGCGGGCTCGAGTGCATCTACATTCACAAACAGAAATTTTCTCTCCAACTCGAAACCAATGCAAATGTTTCACCTAAAATATGCATGTGTCAGTGCAAGGATAATGACAGTACATCTACAACAAATATGAATCCCATTTGTAACCATTTCTAAGGCGCAATATGAGGTAGAATCCAAAGCAAGAGAGTGCTATACATGCTCTGAGGAACCAAGGAGCTGATGATGCATATTAGCTGTCAACACCCAATCAAAATATATTTCTGAAAGAAACAACAAAAAGGTTCCATGACAAAATTGAATGCAATTCCACAGGAAAAGGAGCATATTCTCAAGTACTAGTCGTAAACAAAAATATTTGTAGGAAAGAGAGCATATTCTCAAGTTATAGTCCTGTTAGAATCTCTCATTGTGAAGGGAAGCAACAAGCTGCTGCTTATTTGCATAAGTAATTTATAGGTGCACATGTGCATATGGTTAATATAATGCAATATCATTATGAGAGGACTCCCATCATTGATTCCACAATCAAATCTTAACGGCCCTCGGGTGGAAAAAGGCAAAGAAGAAACATAATTACATACAATTTAGATATTCACCAATCATGCACTGGCAGTATCCAACCCTCCATAATTATCATGGGTTTAATGCAGCAATATTAACATACCAGCAATGTTCTATGCTTCATAATCATATGGGTCTGCATGCCACCATTGTTGTAGACATAGCAAGTTCCTTCTTCAGAGGTAGTTCCTAAACCTTTTATAATTCCCAGGGGAATTCTATGTCCACCTGAAGAATCAGTATGTGTATCTCCAGGATGTGAATGCCTTGCATGCAATTGGTTTTCAAAGGAAGTGAGATAAATATGTATCAGGTCATCAGAATCCTCATCTTCACTTTTAGGTCGAACTCTCGTAGCCACAGCCATAACTCTCCCAGATAAATGTAACTCCAGGTTTCTGTACGCATCAGATGATTGATAATCAGTATGGATAGATTGATCCGAGAAATCTTTCCCCTCATCTACATCAGATTGAAGTTTCTCGCTCACATTATCAGTCAATTGCACCGAACCCAGAGCAGAAGCTGCAAGTTTCTCAGTGCGGGAATCTGATAATTCACGATACTTCTTAGCTAGACATACCATGCCAAAAAGATCCCGACCTGAAACTAAGTGTAGCACCTCTGATGTATCATGCACAGACCTTTCCTCAGCTTCAAAACGGTCGGGAAGGAGATCCATGGACTCAATCTCAGGTCCATAGAATGCTGCGTGCATGGCTGAGTAAAAATCTCTTTCCAGAAGATCAACATACCCCGATCCAGATGTCACCCTTCTTTCGGACAAAATGTCATTTATTGTGTGTCTATACCATTTCAGCCATTCAACAACTTCCATCTGGTTAGTTGGGTGTCGCGAGGAGTTGTACTTGAAGATTTTGGTATCTCGTTTAGTATGTCCGTCGACAGACATTCTTTGAGATGATATATAATTATCATAATGTGCTCTCTTGGTAGTGTCTGATAGAATCTGAATTCCATTAGAATGTAAAACAAGTTAGATCTTACCACAACTCACAAGGACATGTTAGTGATGGTTTTACCAAAATATGATATCATTCACACCGTTTCTGAAATCATGGAGAGATCCAATTGATCAACTAGAAAGGCAAAGCTAACCACAAATTCAAAGATAATGCCAAGAAATTTCAGAAACAGCCAAATGAACAAAACCACCCCCAAGCACAAGAAAGAAAGGTACAGGTGTTCAACTTGACTACCTAATTTCATTTCTCATTCAGAAGAAGGAGAATTAGAATCCAATACATAGCTAACCACATAATAAACTCTATTTCAACCACCAGAAAATCATAAAGGAAACGTTGAAAATCAAAATAAAGAGGATACCACCGCTTCATATATGGCCATAGGAACAAATGAATTACTAGAACCAAAATTCAGCTGGCACACAAACAAGTAAGTGTAATAAATACCGTAAACTTGAAATTCCACTAATTTGGCACGTACAGACAATGTAAAGCTTGCAGAAAAAGAAATGCACCTCGTAAGCAGCGAGAATTTGGATGAAATTCTTCTCAGGAAAAGATGAATGGTTTCGCGAGCGAGCTAGGTCGGGATGAGTTTTCTTAGCCAATTTACGAAAGGAATCTTTGATTTCTGCAAATGAACTGGTCGGTGATACCCCAAGTATATCATATGCGTTCATTCCGGCGAAATCGGGAGGATCCGCCCACTCGGCGTTGCTGCTCAGCCACCGTTTACCAGAGGAATAAGGATACGATGACAATTGCGACGGAACCGAAGTCGTCAGACGGCGGTGGTGGTGGAGAAGACGGTGAAGAGTGCCAAATTTGGGAAAATACGCCATATCCAAGAGTTCTTGGAGAATTTACAGTTGCACCGGTATTCTTTGATCGTTTCTCCTTCCAAACATAAATCTTTTAGTTTTTTTAATAATTACAATTTAACTGTCATAAATAATTCAATATTTTTGATAAAAAAAAAAAGCTCGATTTTGAACCCATCTGCTTAACTAAGCTACACAACCTATATAACATAAACACACTTTTGCCGAAAAATCAACTCGAATCATATTTTTATTGAAATTTTGGGGTTACTTTTTTTAAAACGTCCAAACTTCTAAATTTTTATATATATATAAAAGTAAAAAGATCCTTAAAATAGCAGTCACCTCATTTTTTGTCTAAACGCACCTACTACATATAGTAAATTGACATTCTATATGTTAATTTAATTATATATTATGTCTATAATATAATTTATATTTTTAACTAATATAATATAATAGTTAATATCTACATGTAATACAGTTACGTACAATATATAAAATACATATACATACAAAAATATATAATATAATAGAACATATAAACATATATTCAATTATATATACGTATATAATACTAATTAGTAGTACTTAAATACACAATTTGTACGTTGTAATGTAATAATATATATATATATATATATATATAAAACACATAACAACAATCTAATCAAATATGATATAATATGATAGTAATTGTTATTTGTGGTACATAATTACAATGTTTTGGAACTCGTACAATCTGAATTACAAAGAAACGAGAAGAGGAGTAGAAAAGATACAAAAACTGAAATGGAACAAATTAAAACAAACTGGAACTGGAGTGCAGATTTCGGCAAGCCGAGTCGAAGGGACCTCTCTACGCAAGACAAATAGTGCTCACGATTAGACGGAGCCCCTTCAGGAGTTACAGCCTCTAGCTTCTAAAGATCCCGACAGGTGCGATGTCCAAGGCAGCTGCAGACTTTTGACACCTTTGACTCTTTTGACTAATTCCTTTACATTCAGTTACACTATAGCCACTAACTCCCAGGCAGAGCCGCTCCTAATGATTTAGGGGCCTGAGTCGAGGTAAAAAATGAGGTCCTAATTTTCGTCTTATAATATATTATAATTTATGATTACAAATAAAAAAAAAGAGTATTTTTCATCTAATAGTATTTTTAGATCCATGATTACAAATTAAAAAGAAAAAAATGGTGGTGCAGTTTGGGTTTGGGGTGGGGGAGGGGGGTTTTAGACATAAAAAAAAGATTCCTGAGTTGTAGTGAAAAATGAGATTTTATAATATATTTGGATTTAGGATTACAAATAAAAAAAATACTTTTGTTTTTATAATAAATTTAATTCGGAATTACAAATTTAAAAAAGAAAAGAAGAAAAAAATGGATGTTACTGTTTGTGGGGGCTTTAGGCTGCATAACATTAAATTTAGATTTAGGATATAAAAAGAAAATGAAAAAAAAAAACTGGTAAAAAGAAAAGTGGATGAAAAAGGCAAAAAGAAATGTCATTTTGAATATAAAAAGAAAAAAATTCGGTAAAAAAAAAAAACAAAAGCTAGCCTTTAGGATTTGATCACTTGCCCACTCCAATTAATGTACGGACTCTAACCGCTGGACCTAGAAGACATTTAATTAATATTTACAACTGTGTGTGTATATATATATATAATATTATGACAAAATTTGGGGCCCCTAATTTTCTCGTAATTTTTGGGGCCTGAGGCGACCGACTCACTTGCCTCATGCAAGGACCCCTGCTCCCAGGAGTTACAACCTCTAACTTCTGCAGATCCCGACCTTGACACATTTGACTCTTTTGACTAATTCCTTTACATTCAGTTACACTCTAGCCACTAGCTCCCAGAAGTTATAGCCTCTAGCTTCTGCAGATCCCGACAGGTGCGGTGTCCAAGGCAGATGCAGACCTTTGACACATTTGACTAATTTCTTTATGTTCAGTTACACTCTAGCCACTAACTCCAGGTGGGAGTTACACCCTTGAACATGTTACTAACTCCAGGTGGGAGTTACACCCTTGAACATTCATTTGCATTCAGTTACACTTCAGCCACTAACTCCAGAGTCCAGGTGGGAGTTACACCCTTGAATTCACTTAACTCTGGACGTGCACCAGAAAGTGCACCCGCGACCCGCGGATCGAGTGTCCGGGGAGTTACACCCTTGAATCCACTTAACTCTGGACATGCACCACAAAGTGCACTAGTGACCCGCGGATCGAGTGTCCGAGGATGAGACGAGACGAGATGAGCCGAGCTGATGAGCCCGGGACTAGCATTGATGATTCAAATCCCGAGTTGCAGCTTAGAGGTCTAGTGACGAGACTTAGAGCCAAGAAGCTGTAAGGATACCTTCAGTGTTATGTTGGAAAGAAGCTGGAGGATGTTGGAGCTGATTTCAAACAGTCCAAGTTGGTGACTGTATTGAGCATCGAGGAGCTCGACTGAATTGAAGAATTGGATGTTCCTTGCTATTTATTTTAGTTATTTTATTTATTTTGGGCTATTATTATTAGTTGTGGATTTATTTAATTAGCAATCCAATTTATCACAACTTGTTTAGGTGATATTGGACCCAGTAGTAGTTTTAATTAGCCCAGTTCGAATTCTAGGCCCAAGACACTTTAATTTTCGTTCCCTAGGTTAATTATTTAGAGATTTTCGTTTTTGAGGTTTCTCAGACTGGATTTGAATGAAAAACAGCTTTACGCTTTTCTCCCGTCTCACAAACACACATCGGTTCTTTAGTAGAGTTTGGTTCTGGCGATTCCAAGCTTGAAATCTATTGTCTCGTTCGTGATATCTCGTAGTATTCGGGTTAGACAGCCATTGAAGATTGCTCCATAGGCGCGTTCGGGTCAGAAACTTCCAACCATTCGATATCTTAAACCACTTGGCCAAATTAGCTGAATTTTGGGTATGTTTTGCATCTCTACAGATTGTGCCTTGTGTTAAAATTTGAGCTCAATCCGAGGTCGTTTGCATAGGTTTCTGTTCGTGTCTTTAATTTAGGGTTTTACAAGTTATTTAGGGTTGTTTTGTGTTTAATTCTTGTTGAATTCGAATTTCTTGATTTAGTACAATATATTGGGTTATTAATTTGTGATTGTTCAGTTTTGTTTGGATTGAATCAACCATATAGTTGTCGTGTGTTCGTTTCTTTGCTTTCGCGTATTATTGGCCGCATCACGAGCACTAGCACGGGCACGGGCGGACGCGCATGTGTGTGGGCGTGTGGGATCACGACCCATATCCTTGTGTAGTTATTACGCTTAAGTGTTAATACACTTAAATACACCTCTTAACTAAGTTAAGAAATCAATATTGGATAATTCAATGTGTTTTAAACAAATTATCCCACACACCATAAATCACGAGCACTAGCACGGGCACGGGCGGACGCGCATGTGTGTGGGCGTGTGGGATCACGACCCACATCCTTGTGTAGTTATTACGCTTAAGTGTTAATACACTTAAATACACCTCTTAACTAAGTTAAGAAATCAATATTGGATAATTCAATGTGTTTTAAACAAATTATCCCACACACCATAAATGCCCAATCGTGTGACCGTTTTCAACAATTTATTTCTCACTCACCGAAAATTGAATTTAAGAAAATAAAAATACTACGATTATCTGCTCTAACCATAGATCAATCGTACGCTATTTAATTCCTTCAAAATTAAATAACCCAATCACCAAAAATCAGAAAAAATGAGTCACGACTCAATTTATTACATCCAATTTTCCAACCGTAATAATATAATATAATATAATATAATATAATATAATATAATAGACATTAATATATACATAATCTATATGATTTCATAATTCTAGAAACCCCCTCATCAATCAGCCTATAGTTATCTATGTTTTGCTATCAATTAACCACCATTGTGCAATTATTAATATATTGCACCATTATGCATTCAATTAATAGAATGAATCATTCACTACATTTCACAAATGCTAAAGTCCGCATTTCTCAATTAGGCGATGAAGTATATATTTATGATTTTTTTAATTAACCACATATATTATATTATGCCTTCAATATTTATGATTTTTTCAATTATCCACACCTATTATGCCTTCAGCATTATCAATGCAATTTCGAGGCTCCCCGAGAAATTTCCCAGAGGTTACCCATTCCACCATTACCCCAGGTCAAGCACGCTTAATTTTGGAGTTCTGGTGGAACCAGCGCCAGAAAAGAAGATATACCTTGTGGTATGAGTAGCACCAATCAAATCCTTTAAACTCTTTTCGACTATACAGTCTCATTCCTATATAGCCTCAAAATTCCTCTCTTTCGAGTGGATTCAATTCATTAATGTGCCCTTCGCTTGTGCGTTTCATGTTGTTGTGATTCTAACATTTTAATAATTTATATATTTGAATATTTTTTTAAATTCCATTTTTATTTTATTTTTTATACTTTGATGCAAAGAAATGCAGAATTGCCTCAAATGATGAACGAGATGTGTTTTTTCAAAGACTTTAAAATTGCGAGATGAGGTTCTATGTGATGGATTTCCATGACTCATTTGGATGTGTATTGATCAAATAAAATAATTTTGATATATACAGATTATATATCACCCACTACATGTTAAAACTGAAATTAAACATCATGCGCAGTGGAACAACCGAGATAGATCAACTTACCTGCGTAGTGGCCGAAAATATTGAGGCTTTTATGTGGGATTGATTTTCCACTCCAGAGATCTTCTGATGTATATCCTTGATCTCGATCTAGACGTCGTGTAGGCGACGATCCTCCAAACCTCGAAGAAGCTTAAAGACTAAAAATCTGAAACCCTAAAATTTTCAAAAATATTTCTCTTGTGGAGGAGAGGTGAATTTCGAAATTCTTGTGGTGTGCTAGGGTATTTAGTCTCCTTTCAACATATATAAATAAGGCTACAGCAGGGATTTATAAGGGATTTTAGGGTTGGGCCTCCAACATGCTTAAATTCTCCATGTTCAGCCCAGAACATAATTTAAGCCCATTAATATTAATCCAGTCCACTAAAAGATTAATATTGCACTAACTCCCTAAATCATATTTATTGAAAATCATGGACTTCTTTTAACTCAATTAATTTCTCGTGTTTAAGATATCGAATGTCCATTAATTAATTACAGTATACTGATAACTGAATTATTTAATTTCTTATCCATGAGCAGTACCACTCAACTTTTATTATTATATCGGATATAAATTCACATGCAGGGTTTAACATAATAACCCTTTTTGAGCTCCACAGGGGACACTATCAATCTGGTGCACCAGGATACAAATTCCTTCTATAATTAGTAACCCATCGATTATAGTAATGTCACTACCTAATTTATCGAGCTTATTGATTCTTTAATTAGAATCTCACCCACATGATAAATCAAAGTAATAAGCATTAAAATAAACATGTTTACTATTATATAGGGATTAAGAATCATGAGTAACCGAGATCTATATTCTAATGTATGTCGGTCCATTAGAATTATCTCACTGCGATCCAGTTCAATGCATTACCAAAATGTACTGGTATAATTTCATGGTTAAGATAGACTAATTCCACATTATACCACAACTATACCGATGGTTCGTCTACTTTCATCTAGGTTGTGAACACTCTCATACTTAATAAGGAACTGATAATATGATCTTTTATGTGCATTCCACACACCATATCATCTTCAATATTAAGTAAACGACGATATTGCATAAATTAAATAACATTATAAATGTAATATAAGTGACTGTTTATTCTCATTCAAAATAAGAAAATAAGGTATATACAAAAAACAAATTGTTTTAGTATAAAACCCAATAATCTCCCACTTTATACTTAAAGTATTTGATTTTAAGTATATTACTAAATAAATAGTACAATTTTCTCCCACTTATACTTAAAGCTATGCTGGCATGATCCGAACTCTCATTCCTTCCACGTGACTATCGAAAGTCTTAGCTCGTGAGCTCTTCATGAACGGGTCTACATGCCAGGTTGTCCAATGACGCAATCTTTGTCACAATAATGGCTCCTCTCTTTACGATTTCTCGTATAAGATGGTACGTGCGCTCAATGTGTTTACTTGCCTAATGGGCTCGTGGTTCTTTTGAATTTGCAACTGCACCGGCGTTATCACAGTAAATTGTGATACTCCTAGACAAATCTGAAATCACATCTAAGTCCAACAAGAAATTCTTGAGCCAAACAGCCTCTTTTGCAGCTTCTGACTCGGCTTCCATGGTGGAGTCAGAAATGCATTTCTGTTTTATGCTCCTTCATGCCATGGCTCCACCTTCCAAGGTAAACACATATCCCGAAGTAGATTTATTCTTGTCCTTATCAGCTTGAAAAAACTTACATTAGGGGATGATTGCAGTAGCTAAAAAATATATAAGAAAAAGCTTACATTAGGGGATGATCGCAGTAGCTAATTACTTTGGCATTGTGATTAGTTGTCATGTAGGCTCAAAGTTGTGATTAGAAATTATATCATATATGCTGGATAAACGCATAAAACAAAGCAAAGCAATATTTATATTTAAAAAAACCCCTTTATTTACCCTTCATATATAGAAATTTTAAATTTTATATCTATACATTTGATATTATTTATATTATAAAATATATTTTATAAAACAATAGAAAAGGAAGAAAAAATTCATTAGGGTGATGATCACTATGGAGATGAGGACAATGAAAAATTTGTCAACTTAGAAACTTGTGTCAAATTGTAAGTGAAACATGTACAATGTCAGTTTTCTCATTAGTAAGTAGTAATGAATCCAGTATGGGTTTGGGTCATTCACATGGTGCAATGTTGTATATAACATGGTATTGTATTTTCACATCAGTGTCTATGAAGTTCCATTTGACGGGTCAATATTTGTCGGACAATATCATACTCAGATCCAAATACAACAAAATGACAAATACGTCACTGGATATTGATACTCTGATAAATCTTGACCCATCAGACAAAATTTTTTGTGTTTCTCAATAATACAATTCATACAACTATGGATAGTTGTGGCAAATTATAATCCATCTATAACATGGTGCAAATATTCCATCTGTACACATTCTGCTGTTGCTCAAGAAAAAGGTGTAAGAGTAACTCACTGGATTTTCATGGACCCGTACAAAATAAACTAGGACAAGCTCAGTTTTGTTCATACTAACTTAGGTTGAATCTGCTCGAAGTCAAACACCTCGAACATAAGCCGCCTAACGTCTGGCTTCCCATAAACAGCATATGCAAGGCCATGAATGGCTTGCTGAACTGAGGTGGTAGCTGGATTTCTCAACCTCCGATTGTGCTCGTACGTGTCTTGTACCTCCTCGCTGTAAATGATGAACCGGTGGAGATATTTCTCCCTCAAGAACTTGCCACAGAACTTGTTCATTAGAAGACACCGGTGCTTCTCCTGTAACCATTTTCCGGGACCATCGATATGCTTCATAAGCAACCTCTCAGCCATTACTAGATCCTGTCAAGGATCGATAAACCTTGTCACGTGGCTAAAACTTTCACTGAGGTCTTACAAGAACTTTATAATCTTTTCTAATTAAGCGTTTAATTGCAGCATTTATAAAAGGACCATATCCTAGTTCTGAACTCAAAAGCATACCTGGATCTTCTGACCAACATATTCCAAACGCTCGAAGCAAAACCGCGGATGTTCAAACTTGTATTTTGATGGATGTGTGAAACAGAGCTGCATTGTATTTCAAGAGAGAGAAAATAATATTAGAAAAATCTAATGCATGTGGACAGATGTAAAGCCCTATGTTGAATGCGTTAGGCAACAAAAGAGTAGAGAAATAAACTGATGAATAATGACCTACACAAAAAGAAGGTAAAAGAGGACTGGCTAAATCTAAAAAGTTAAATTAAAGCACATGTAGAATTAAAACTTAACATATGGGAGAAGGTGCAAATACCCCCAATGTTTACCCGGAGGAACGAATCCCCCTTAACGTTTTTCTTTTTGGAGCAAATACACCCAAAAAAAAAAAGGTTCATTTTTAGGTGCAAACAAACCCAAAAAACTAATTTTTGGGTCAACTCCACCCATCAACTAGCGGAACTTAATGTGGCTAACAGAATCTTCACTTTTTTTCATTTGTTAGCAGCTTGCAGCATTTAAGTAGTTTTCATCTTTTTGTCCAGCAGGAACGAGCTTCCTGAGCTCCTGACTCTGGTTCTCAGTAATCCTACTCTGCCTCTGCTTGGCCGCAATGCTCTGAGTAGATAAGCTCCCACTAATTGCTTCTTTCTTCACTCTCATAACTCCCCTTGCTGAAACCCACTTGATGAATAATCTTGAAGCATGGTTAGACAAGGATGGCAAGCAACTATCTTGATGAAAGAGGAGTGGAATTCTCAATAGCAGCCCTTTCGGCATTATGGGTAGAAAGGCTCGAATTCTTGGTGCAGCAAAAAGGGTTTGGGTTTGAGGCAGTTGAGATTATCGAATGGAACTCCATTTGTGAAACCGTAGAGAAGAGAGTTGGAGTTTTCTGAGTAAACCAAGTAGTTGGAGTCAGTGAGATAGTCGGCGTTCCATGCATCGTACGAAGCTCAGAGCTCCCAGCATTGCAACTGACAGAATCTTGGCTTTAATTTTTTCATTTTCATCATTAAGTTCCGTTAGTTGAAGCCGAAAACAGGATTTTCCTGGGTGTATTGCACCCAAAAAACCCTTTTTTAGGGGTGTATCCCCCCCCCCCCCCCCAAAAAAAAAAAAAATGAAGTTGGGGGATTCACTCCTCTGGGTGTGGGGGTTAAGTACAGTCTAATCTTTAGAATATTGAAAAAAAAATGAAGTTCAAAAATTGTATATACAATTAGAACTTAAAGTGCACATAACTAGATTTAAATTTGATAAGTTCAAATAAGTTCTAAGTTCCACTACAGTTAAGTTTTAGTATATGAAACTAAGTTTTCCCAAATTCTATTCTAGACTTAAATTCCACATTTGAATAATAAAACTTAATTTCTAGCATTTAAAATTTAGTTTTCCTAAGTTCAAAAAATACTATTTCAAAATTTATACATCCCTATTTTTTGGGAAAAAACAATACGGCTAAATGGGCTAAGCAATTAACCTACAGGCTAGTTTTAAAAGGTCCAGACCAAAACGAGCCTTAATTTATACAGATAAAAAAATCGAACCCTAACTCTATAATTTTCCAAGTTAAACAGGCTACTCAGTAGGTCCATGACCCATTTAAAATCTTTAGTTGGAGGGATTAGAATAATTGAGGATAAAACCTGCAGGTCTTATTTAAAGTAATTAACCTCATAACTAAGCAAATGTCACATATCTTATTCAAGAAACAGAGACAGTTGTGCATAAAATGTAAGTCAGTAATCAATCCATCGATATGCTACATTAAAGCTGTAAGAAAAATACCTGCAACCCTAAGCCAAGCTCGATATTCCTTGCTTCTGTTATCTCAGGTATCCGATCCACCATAGGCAAGGGGTATCCAAGTGTTCTCAATACTTGAGGTTTACAATCAAAATCCCATATATTTCCACGGAATCGGTGCATGCCAGGTGGCACACATGCTCTGAAAAGTCTAGGATGAGCAAAAAGAGCATCTTCTGGTGGCTGCCAACATCAAGGGCCAAGACATCTATAAGTTGATACCATCTTCTTATATACAGTTATTTGAATTACAAATGCATCTTTTAACAGAAACATTATATTATGATTAACAAAGAATTGTTAAAGTACTGCCTTAACCTTCTGCCCTGCCATAATGGATGTGGATGCGCCACTTCCAGATTGCAATCCCACATGATATTTAATCTTGATGAACAGAATTTTATGTGATACAGCAGGAAAAAATCCTCGTATCCAAGTACTTCATTTTAGTTTGCACATCATATCATGGTATTTTCCATAGTCCATGTGATATGAGATTTTAGGAAAAATCAATGTTCATTTCTGATACCTCACTATCATACCTTTAGATCTCAAAGGTGTTTCCACTTTCTACCACATGTTTGCAAGGACCATGAATGTAAACAAACTTTGTTTCTGACAAAATTGAGTATTTCGAATCTCAAAGGAATATTCTCACTTTGTGGGTAATTTTCCTCATTAGACATTAAAAGAGAGGTTGAAGGTGAAGTAATGATATGAATGGATCAAGAAACTGGCAGAGGACAAAAGCATGCTTTTTCTTGAATAAGAAGGGAACAAAAATTAAAGTAATTCTTCATTAAAAAAAACATAATAGTTTCTAATAGAAGATTACTAAAAGTTTAGAAATAAGGGGAAGAAACAATTACCTTATACGCAGCAACATCTTGCCAACTCAGTTTTCGGCTATCAAACTCGACAGAAACATAATCTACATCCTCAAGCTGTCTCCTCATTTTAGGCTGGCAGTCTTCAGCCTCTGGATCAAGCCCAAACACTTCAAAAAGAACACGATACACTTCTGGCATGCCAAAACACAAATATATTGCCCCAAACAAGGCCCAGAACACAGACCTACCAAAATAATATCACCAGCCAGTCAGCACTTGAATAATAATTAGCAAACTACATTATATAAGAAGCAGTGCCTTTAATACACACTAAAATCGTAGGTTCATACAGGATGGTAATTAACTGAAGACAACACAATTGCATCATCAAACTCAAGAACACCAGCGATGTAAGCAAAGGATTATACGTCCAATACACAAATCAGACCACTCAGGTGGAGAACAGAAGAATCATATACACGATACAATGTAAATACAAAGCCCTGCGAAACCATAAGTAACTATGTTTTCCATTTCCAATTCTATACTGAAGCCAGATAGGTCTGCAGATAAAAGGAGCCACTTTGTTTCTTTTTAAGCGTGCATGAGTTTCTTTTCCTGGGTGATCAAATGTGAATTCATCAAACTTTGTTCAACTTGCTCACTCTGTGATATCAAGTGATGCAAAGCCTTATGTGACACACACCTTTCCACAGGTGCAATCCTATTACTTATCATTGCATAGAATGCTGCTAACACCAACTCTACGATTTCTATAAGGGATAATGAGACGCAGATTGATTCAAAACTAAAGTGATTTCTCTCTCACTCACCTTATTCAGTTAAAAAAAAAACTTCACAAAAACTATATTAGGCATGCATCAAGCTATATAACAGTAACTTATCTCAAACCATAAGATTTCTTAACATCCAATTGTGCTCTCTAAGTCTGCTTCATTCATGAAAACCAAAAATCATATTTGTTCTATCCGAAAACATGAAACTGAGCTAGGACAGTGACATACTTCACCGGAGGCTCCCGGTCTTTCCGCATGAGCCTGTCTATATCATCATATTGGAAAACCAAATTGTGCAAGCTAGCAGCTTTAATCCACTTGGGCAAGAACCTCTTCCCAATCAAAGCATATACCCTCTCTCTCATAGGCCCTGGGGACTCCCTCGGATACCGTTGCATGAAAAACTCACACAATGCCAGCTCTAACACATACTGCCCCAAGAACCACAACCGCGAATGCGCTGACCTCACATGGCGCACGTTAGTCCTCTCACAGTGAGGGTGCTGAAATGCCAAATACAGCAATGTATCGAACTGCTTAGCCGGATTATCATCTCCGTAGGAATCCGACGGCTCCAGCGGGTACCCCAAGGCCTGCTTGGCCTCGAGCAAATACTCGTCCATCCATGTTCTATCGGCATTGTTCAATCGCTGAGAAGGGAGGCAAGAACTCAATAAAGGGAACGACTTTAGCGACAATTGTGGGCTGTTGAGGAATCTTTCAGCCAATCTCTTGTCATCCAAGGGCGGTTTGAGAATGAATCTTCGAGGGGGCGCCCTTTTCTTAGGGGCAACTGCTTTCTTGCGCTCCTCCAGCTCTTTCAGGAGCCGTTGGGGACTGTTTTTAGGGAGCTCTTTCGGGTCGACTGAAGCGACGGCTAGAATGTGAAAATTTGAAGGGGTTTTGGGGAGTTTGAAGTGGGTTTTGAAGGGGAAGAGAGAGAGTGAGGAGGAGAAAGAGAGTTCGAGCTTGGAGTGTGGTGCGAAAGATGAATATAGTTCCATTTCAGAGCGATTAAAAGGAAAGGGAAAAAAAAAGAGAGGGTTCTCTACAGCGGGTTTTGGTGATGAAATTATTGGGTAATTTTATGAGAAATTGCTGTGAATTGAAGAAGCAGAAGCCATCATTGATTGAGGAGAGGTTTTTGCAGGGTTTCTGAAGCAGTGTTATGAGGGATAAGGGACAAAATTGGATTTTTATGAAAAGATTGAATGCAGATATTTCTCCATATAAAACGTGGTAGCGCTTTTGCGGTTAGAGTGCAAAGCTAACAAATTTTTCTCACTTTTTTTTTATCAAAAAAATAAAAATAAAATAAAATTAGTTTTAGGGAGTTCTAAATAGGGATGACAATGAGAAGCTATGGGTACCCGTAAAAATTACCCACGATGGATAGGGTAATTATCCATTTAATGGGTAAGGGCACGGGTACGGGTAATTATCCAAAAAATTTGGCGAGTATGGTTGCGGGTATGGGTACCTTAGTACCCAACTCACCCCATACTCATATATATATATATATATATAATATTTATATATAATTATATATTTAATTATTATTATTATTGTGATATGATATTTTCAAAAAAAATCATGACATTGTTATGTTTGTAGTTTTTTATTAAATATCGCATTTTCATGAAGGGTCCTGTATTATATTTTAATTGAATTATGATTTAATTTTAATCAATATTTTTAAAATTATAAATTTTTAATCATAATTTTGAATTATTTAATACAAATAATAACCAGTACATTAAATATTCAATAAATAGTTGTTTTTTTTAGCAAAGAACAAGTATATTAAAGATAAAGCCGCTCAACCGGTGGAACGTCAGACAAAATAATATCTGGTATAGTGCCAATATAAGAACAAAACAAATAATCACTAATAGCTAGTTTTGCAAGAGCATGAGCATGCAGTTTGCTGTTCACCTCGCCCATGAGTAAACCACAGCATCAAAATGAGTTTCCTCCAGCCGAATAGAGTTGCATAGCTCACCTCTATAAGACAGATCATTGTGCTCATTCCTCATCTGCTCCTGAATTCCTCTACAATATGTTTCAATGACTATTCATCGGCCACCGAACTCCCGAGCAAGAGCTAATCCTTCCTGGTAGGCAAATCCTTCCGCAATCTCTGGCACCACCCTCGCTTGGATTTTCTTGCATCTTGTCACTACACCTTGTCCCTCCATGTCTCGGATAATAATTCTCAAACTCACTCTATCTATCGGATGCACTGTTGCATCCACATTTACTTTCCAATAACCAGCCTTAGGCTTTTGCCAAGCTTCCATTGTAGAGTCACGATCTCTCATGGAAGGGTGATGTATATTTTCAAAATATTCATTATGAAGTTTCAATGCCATGTCAAAGCACACTTTGTGAGGGGTGTTGATCTATTGTAATATCACCAAATTACGCTTCTTCCAGTTAATCCAAAGCAAGACAGCGAACAAACTAAGGAAATTAGGTTCATCAATTTTTGCAACTGCTGCAAACCATGAGATAATGGATTGCCTCCTGTCAGCAAGCTCCGATCCCAACCGCAGTGGGGATGCTTTCCAATAAAACGAGCTCCAAGAGCAATCCCGTTACATTACACATTAAATTAATTTAAAACTAATTATTTATGAAATTACTTAAATAATCTTTTTAAATAAAAACAATCTAATAAATTAATTAATATCAACTAAAAAGAGATTAAAAAAAATCAAAAGGGAATACACCTATTTCCAACATTTTGCTTGGACAATACACCAAATATATTCAAAAAACTTCATGCTAGCTCCCTCCAGATTCTACCTTATCGCAAAGCTTACAAATGTTCATTCTCTAAATTCTACCATATCTCAAAACTTACAAATGTTCATTTAGATTGAGAAATTTTTCGATAGAAATCAACCATGAGTACAAAAAGAAAAGGAAAAAAAACACAATGTTAATGATTTGTTGTATTTTTTGGGGTTAATTGCTTTAAAAAATCATGAACTTTGAGCTTAGTTGCAAATTTAACATGAATTTTAAAAGTAGATACTTAAAAGGAGAATTATCAATCTAAGGCCCGAAAGATGGTTTATCTTTCGATATAGATCTCAAAAGATGAATTCTATCGATTCAAGGCTTGAAAGATAAAAAACTATCGATTTAAGGCTTGAAAATTTAACACCGTTAAATCTCCATCCAACAGAAGCTTATGTGGACATTAAATATCCACGTCATCTTGACACATTATTTTTATCCTAAATTAAATAAAATAAAAAAAGGTTTTATTAAATTCTTCAATCTCTCCAATCCCTCCCGCGTTTCTTAGACGGCGCTACATAATTTTTTTCGTTGATTTTTGCTTCTCTCCCTCTCATCTCTTGTGTACAATATTTCAATTCTGTCAAAAGATATTCCCTCTAAACACTAGTTCTTCACCTATCGAGAAATAGGATTTCATCCACTTTGCAGGTAACGATATTTGAGTTTTTTAATACCTCTAGAAGATATACAATTTATATATTCTTGTTTTGACAACATGTAAATTGTAGATTTTTGTTTTTTTTCAGATGGGTAAAGAATATTTTTCATCTAGTGAGTGGAATTTGGATGAATTTTTTGACGACTATATTCAATTTGATGGTTACACTCAACCATTGAGTGACTCATCTGACGGAGAAACTATAAATTCTATAGAGGAATTGAGGAGCATTGATGGATCACAATATTCATCTAGTGATGATGACATCTAGTCGACCCGTATTGAAGTACTAAAGGAGAGGTAAGTTTTAGGTTGGGGCAAGTATTTGCATTCATTAATGATTTTTATGATGATGTTAAAAGTTATGATGCCTACAATATGTATGGTTTGAAGTTTGTCCAAAAGAATAAAAAACGATGTAGGGTGAAGTGTGTAGACAAGTGCTCATGGCTTATTAACTGTTCAAAAGTTGGGAATTTTGAAACATATGAGGTGAAACTTTTGTCGATAATCATAATTTTCAGAAGGAGGAAGTTCGAGAAAAGTTTGCCAATACCACATGGTTAGGTAATATGGTGATTGGAGATTTTAGAAATCATCCAAAAATTAAATGACAGGTGAAGAGTTGAAGTCTGTTGTAGCTGAGAAATACAAAATCACAATAAATATATCAAAGGCTTATAGAATAAAAGAACATGCTCAATAATTACTTGATGGCGATGTTACTCAGCAATACTCAAGATTGGCAGATTATCGTGAAGAGTTAGTTAGAACTAATCCCGGATCTATTGTAGAATTATTAGCTTCAAAACAGGGCCAAAATGGTCCTTCAAGGTTTAAGAGAATATACATATGCATTGATGCTTGCAGAAGAGGAATTTTAGTTGGGTGTCGACCATTGATTGCATTAGATAGATGTCATTTGATGGGGTATTATCGTGGTCAACTTCTCGCAACAGTAGGTCTTGATGGAAATAATGGTCGTTTTGTTTTAGCATATGCTACAGTTGCATCTGAAACTAAAGATACATGGCAATGGTTTTTAAAAAAATTATTAAGTGATATTGGGCAAGAATCAATTCGTGGAGAAAGATGGACATTTATTTCTGATCAGGGGAAAGTAAGTTCTTCTCCTTTATTATATTTTTCATTAACGTATACATCACCTACACATATGACTTTTGAGTACTAATGATTTGTTTTGGTACAGGATCTTGTTCATGTATTGGATGAAATGTATCCTTCTTCCTATCACCGCTTTTGTATACGTCACATGTACAACAACATTCAAAAAAAGTGAAAAGATGAACATGTTAGATCTCTATTTTGGTCAGCTGCAATATCCACCACTAGGAACAAATTTGAAATGTACATAGATAGGATGAAAGATAAAGATCATAGTTTATGGGAGTATCTCACTCGTATTAGTATGGAGATGTGGAGTAGAGCACATTTCCAAGAGTATGTTAAGTGTCACATATTATCTAGTAGTATTGTTGAGTGCTTCAATGATGTTATTAAAAAGTTCAGAGATAATCCCATTTATATCCTTATCGATAATATAAGGATCAAAGTGAGGTCATTAATGAGAAAGAAAAAAGAAAAAATGAAGCATGGGGGTGGTGTAATATGTCCTAAGATACTAAAGAAGTTAAATCCCTTAATTGTGGAAAGCACGAGTTGGCATGTAGCTTCATGTGGGGATGTTTCATTTGAGGTTGCACTTAGACCTCAAAGATTTGTTGTTCACTTGCACAACAACACGTGTACTTGTAGAGTATGGAATTTGACTGGAGTGCCTTGTGTGTATGCGTGTGCCGTTATAAAATTCATTAAGGGTAGACCAGAAGAGTACGTCTATGAATATTTTTCAAGGGATAATTTTTTTAGGGACTATGAGTATGAGATAAAGTCGATAGCTAGTCCAGATTTTTGGCCAAAAACTGATAATGAGCCTATACAACTGGTGTGTCGTTTTGCACCAAAAATAAATGTTCCGACAGCAGTCGGTTTGCCCAAACTGCACAGTACAACGATGAGCGAGATCGTCTCCCAAAGGACCGGCGAGAATTATTCTATACTTCCAATCTGCAGAAACCAACTTTAAAAAGGGGGGAAATTTATGGGTATAAACTGTAGTGCATGAAAATAATTAAATAACAAGGAATTAAAATACACACACGAGCAACGAGTTTAAACAAATAATTAGAAATATTCCGGATATCAACTACTCCACTCTGGCACAATTATACTGATCCTCGATTCAAGAATACAATTAATTATCACATGTAAATCAGTTGCGGATGCCGAAGACACTTACTGACACATCCCTATTTCTCCGTATTTTCTCGAATGGCAGGAAGACACTTCACCACACATTTTCTCTAATCAACTAACAACCCAAAAGAGACACTCTTATAGATTTAATTAGCCGATTGCTTTATGCTCGAGAGAAACCCGATTCTAATCTAGCGAACTCTGACACAGGATCACCGAACCAGATTATTATCCCCACAGTATTAGCTACTGATTTTACCACTAATTAATCCTAAACCACGATTACGTATGGCCGAATTAATTGGCTAGTGATTAATTCCTATACTCCGAATATTCGCGACTACTCGGTTTAATAGAAACAATCACGACTCGACTTACAGAGGATAATAAATACACATGCATGAATTAATAAAGAAAAAAAATGTTTAGATCTCACAGATTTAATTGGCCAGAGCTTCGTGAGTTGATCCCGGAATGGAACGAACTTAGCTTGATTGCATAATCAGAACTGAACTTCAAATTATTGTTTTAGTAGTAACGATGAAAAGAATGAAAAATAGAAGAATAAAAATCTGTTCTCCGCGTCTCTCTGCTCTGCTGTGTTTTTTTGCTGCTATGTTGCGTTGATATGGATGAATAAATCCTAATCTATGTTAATATCCTTAAATAAAATAGTATCCACATGGAAATTAACATCCTAATCTAATCCCAACTAGGAAAGTGATAAAATAAGGACTCCAAGTCGGTGGAACAGCTGTGAGACACGTCCAGACCATGGGCTTTAGTTAAAATCCGTGCTCCAGCCCAAATTTGCGCGCACAGGCCCAGAAACTGCTATCTCTGCACTCGGTCCCGGCAGTATGCCCAAACGGCATGGTTCTCCCGAACTTCCAGCTTCAGCTTTTCTTTGCACAGCTTGATCTCCTACCAAAAGCATGCCACTTTCTTCATCTTTGTATAGATTACCTGCAAAACCCTCAAGGCATAACATTCTCCCAAAACGACATCATTATACGACAATCAACACGATGAAATCACATCAAATTGGCCTAAAATATTAAGTAGAAATGGCCCAATCAACAACCACCACTGTTAAGAAGACCACCAGTGAGGTCGAAGAAACAAAGGCATAAATCCTCCGTAGAAGGAAAAGATCCCCACAAAATTAAGAGAAAATATGGGATGATTAATTGCAAGAAATGCTATCAACTTGAGCATAATAAAAGGTCATGCAAAAAAGGTGAACGTGTATAACTGTTTTTTATATATTATGTATCATTTTTCTATGCATATCACTTGAGATTGAGTTGCTTAGTTATCAATAGATTTTAGTTGTCTATCTCCATGATGAATGCTTAGTTAAAAGATTCTATTTTCTTCTTTGGTTTGGTCATGAGAGAATACGAATTTTGTAAATGTTGGGTTCCAGATTCATTCATCTTTCTCCACTTTGTATGGCTTTGGGAAATGAACCTATTGAACTATAGTATATTTACTTTTATTGATTTTTTGTTGCCTTTATTTCAATGTATTCGCATTGATTACCTTTCATGTATTTGAGTTAATTGTTTGTCTAGTTTTAATTCTTCATATTAAGTCTTTTATCTTTCTTGAACGCCCATTAAAGTTCAAAATTCCAATAATGAAATTGTAAAGATTAATAATTCATTGATTGTGTTTGGCAAGGACAACCCACTGAGGTTTCATTCTTTCAGCTTCCAACATCTTCAAGAATATATTATGCTTCCTACATTTGTTTCGGAGCACAACAACTTTTTTTTAACGGGATATCTTATGTTTTTTCACATTTTGTTGGATTTTTTTTTCACGAATTAAATCTTTTGCAGCATTTGATTATTTAATGTATTGCTTAATTATGTTTGCTATTCCACAATTGAAAGGAACTTTTGGATTAATTGTATCAATTCTTTAGCTGCAAATTAATTCTATTGCAATTCAATTCATTAAAGAATTGCCTTAATCTTCAATATCATTATTATTTTATCGTCATGCATTTAAAAGTTGATATGATCAGTAAATTGAAATAAAAATCAACAAAAATACCCGAGAGAGGGCAGAGAGAGAAACAAAAATCAACAAAAACAAATTTGTAGTGTCGTCTGAGGAACGCCGGATGGAGAGATTGAAGAATTTAATAAAATATTTTTTTTAAAATTTAATTTAGGATAAAAATAATGTGTCAAGATGACGTGGATATTTAACGTCCACGTAAGGAGAAAATTTCACTTTTGGTCCCATAGGACACACCTTGCTCCCCTTTTGGTCCCAGCAGTGTATCTTTTGATCTGTCAATTTTAATCTCGTCGTGACAGTTTCCATTAAATTTACTATCGATTTTGGTCCCATTGCACTATGAATTTCAGTCCCAAAGGAACACTTAACCAAATCACTTTAACATTATTTAGAGGGAAGTTTCACAAATTTTTGCCATATTTTTGAGGGACATGCCACATATTTTTGGAGGGAGAATTGCCACAAATATACACCAATATTCCCACTTATCATTAACAGCTGGCTAGAAATAAAATGAATGAACATAATGTTAACAACCTTTATGCATTAACATAATGTTAAGAACAACCTTCCTAAATCATTGACTATAAATAAATTGAATGTATATTGCTCTGAATGTGAACATCCTTCCTAAATTAGCAGGCTATTCTTCAATCTTTCCATCACGGTAATAAGCACCACTCAGGCTATTCTTCAAGCAATTGTATGTTGAAACATCAGGACAAAACCTCTTTACCCAACATAAGGTTGAATATTGCTACTGTTTCTCCCAATTCGCCCGCTCTACAGTAGGCATTTATCAAAGTATTAAAAGTCATTACATTGACTGCAACCTCTTTACTCACAATATCATCAAACAACTCCCTGGCTTTATTCAACATTTTCTTCTTGGAATATCCATTGATAAATACAGAATGAGTAACAATATTTGGCTCCAAACCTATTCCCACCAATTCATCCCTTAAACTCATTGCTTCATCAATTTTCCCATCAGCACAGAGTCCATTAATCAATGTATTGTACGTGATAACACTTGGTCTCACACCCTGCTCTTTCATTTCCTTAAAAAGCCTTAAACTGGCAGCCAAATTATCATCCTTGCAAAATCCATCAATTAGAATGTTATATGTGATTACACTCGGCGAGAGTCCCTTCTCCACCATCTTCTTCAACAGTGCATCAGCTTTATACATTCTTCCGGCACCACCCCTCTTGCAATATCTATCAATCAAAGTGTTATAAGTAACCACACTCGTCGCTACCCCATAAACACTCATATGCTCCACTATGTCACTCGCTTTGTTTAACCTCCCAACCTTACAGAGCCCATTAACCACTGTATTAAACGTGGTCGAATCAGCCTCAATCCTCCCCCTAACCATTTCCTTGTATGCAAACTCCACATTCCCAATCCTACCACAACGTACCAGCGCAGCCAACATCGAATTACACAAACACATCGACAACTTAAACCCAATATCCCAAGCCCTCATGAAACCCTCAAATGCTAAATCAACCTTTCGATTGGTCACCAGAGCCAGTATCAGCATATAAAAAACAACACTGTTAGGACACAAATTGTCACTAACAGTCAAAAGGGAGTTACAAAACATAGAGATTGAGATGGGTTCTACTTGTTTCGTGGACAAATGCAATAAAGATCAAATCTTGGTGTACTTCTTCTCATTCACTAGCAAAATAAAGAGTTTCACATAGTTATCAGTATAGTAGGCGACCTTGTGTATGCGCTGCGGCCATTTAAAGAAGGATATAATGAGGTCGGAGTCGATGGCGGCCACGCCACTTCGTGAAGCTTCTCTCCGTCCATGGCGGCCACGCTGCCGAAGCTGACGTAGACCACGAATTTTGGCGGTTGCTTGGCGATGGTGAGGAGGTGGCCGACGGCGGAGACGAGGGTAACAAGGAGCGCTAGGTGCGCCTTGAGGGGAAATTAAGGTTTTGATTTGGGTGGAATTTGGGATTTTCTTAAGTTAAGGGTTTAAAATTGAGAAATTAGGGTTTTAGATCGATTTTGTTAAAAATCCCGCTCAAATAGGCCGCACGTGCGAACGTTTTCGTCTCTCACTCTTAACAACCGTTTAAATTTTAGGGACTAAAATTGACAGTGTCAAACCTGTGGGACTAAAAGTGAGCGATTTTTTTAAAAAAGGACCAAAATTGATGACACAACTGAGACCAAAAGGGGAGCAAGGCGTGTCCTATGGGACCAAAAGTGAAATTTTCTCTCCACGTAAGCTTCCATTGGATGGAGATTTAACAGTGTTATTTTTGAGCCTTAAATCGATAGTTTTTTTTATCTTTCAAACTTTGAATCGATAGAATCTATCTTTCGGGATCTATATCGAAAGATAAACCATCTTTCGGGCCTTAGATTGATAATTCTCCTAATTAAAATATCAACTCTGAATTTGTGTATTATTCAACGTTCCCAAATTTTTATAAAATAAATTGACCTCCAATCCAACATACAATTTGTTTATCTCTTTGAGTCCATCATGACTCGACCATCAATTTTTGAAAATGACGTCAAAGTGGCAACAATTGTATGTTGGATTGAAGGTCAATTTGTTTTATAAAAATTCGGGGATGTTGAATAACACATAAATTCAAAGTTGGTGTTTTAATTGCATACTTTTAAAGTTCATGTTAAATTTGCAACTAAGCTCAAAGTTCATGGTTTTTAAGGCAATTTAAAAATTGTGCATATTTGAATTTCTTAATTTACACTATAGTATCACTAAATTCAACATCGATTCGATCTTGTCAATAAAATTATAAATTTGATAAAATTATTATGTACAACAGTTGTATATAAGCCTTATATCAGAAGGATAATTTTTAATTTTAGAAATGTTGTTTTTCAGCATTAAAAATAATATTTTTTCAATAAAAAAAATGTTGTAATAATTATAAAAATATCACCGTCTATTTTTCGCAATATTTTTCAATAAAATAAATATGATATTTTTCTTTTCATCTGATTTATAAGACTTATACGTAGCTGATGTAAGCAGGATTAGCCCTAAAAATTTAGTAGCTGATGTAAGCAAGATTAGCACTAAAAAATTTAGTAAATTTAATTGATTTGAGTAAAATTTATCGATTGATCACCTCTAAATTGTAGTAGATGTTGAGCAGGCTTTAAGCTTCACAGACCACAGTAGAGTATCCAAGTCAATTATTATGTGCGAAGACTTAAGTCGGTAAGGAAATTTGGCTATTCGTCATTAATGTACTTGATGGGACTTTTCTCTACATCCATTTATATATGTATATATAGTAGTTTTCTAAATCTTATAAATTGCATCAGTAACAATTCCAAATGTTCATTGAGATCTAAATTTTTCTTACAAATATCCCTACACTTGCAAGTTTTTTGTTTTTTATTTTTTTTATTCACTAACAATTTGACCAAATTTCAAAGAGCTTTTTTATTTTTATTTTTTATTTTGTGTCTGATTAATATTTTATTAAGTTGAGCAACATGTTAACGAAAATATGAGGCGACACTAAAGTGACGAAACCAAAACATACATGGAATTTCTCCCTTCGATTTACTTTTATTTACTTTATCCTCCATAAATAGTGAATTTCACACAATAATTTGTTGTTGAGCGAGTATATCAAAATAACTCATCGTTTGCAAATTTTTTTTACTAAAAATAACACTTTATGTATTGGTATTTACTAAAAAAAATCCTATAGTAATCATTTTGTAACAAAGATGTCATCCAACTAGTTTCCCGATCACTGAAATCTTAATAGATTCACCTGATGTGAACGTAGATATTTGAAATACTAGGTAAATAATAGAGTGACTGAAACAATGCCTTCATCCATTGAGTCCTCTAGGAATATTTCAAGAGATGGATAACTAGTTGAATAATAATTTTTTAAAAAAAACGAAAGCGATGAATTTTTTTGGTAATTAAATATCAATATATTATACTATTTTTATGAAAACGCTCAAACAATGTATTATTTTGGATAGAAACTTATGTGAGGATGCTTATGAGTCAAAATTTGAATCATAACTTATATTTAATGATACATTCGTAATGCTATTAATATTTAATTATGTTTGAAAAATCCAAATCTTGATTCATTTTATAAATTTTGACTTATAAGACGATTTGAGAAAAGTCTCCCTCGTTATTTCGATGTACAGTAAAATCTTTATACAGTAATATCGTTGGAACGAAAGAAAAATATCTAAAGGTTATTCTTATATAGAGTTTGCACATAGTTTTTTTTAAATTAATATATATTATACAACACTTTGAAATGTCCATTCATATTTTAAAAACATGAATTTAAAGGTATATAAAATTCATTTATGTGCTTTAACCGAAGAAGACATCAGTATAGGAATCATGCAAGAAACTCAAGGTGATAATCCAGATGATGATAGTGTATAAATAGAAAAAATACTGTGTCAAGAGCTTCAAGCATGTTGGACAAGTTGGAAATATTTTGGATTCAACAAGAAGGTGATTGTGTTGACAAGTTATTTCGAAGTTTGAACACGCAAGTTAAAGGATGTCATATTAACCCAAAAAAATAAAACATTGTCACATGCAACTTTAGATAATTATTTCATGCAATCTTAAGTTTAATGTAACATATGTAGTTAAATAAGTCTAGATATTTTATATAGATATTTAAATATATTTAAAATTTAATATCATTTTATTACTATATGTAGGTCAATTTCTTAAGGATGGTCCTAAAAAATTACCGGAATATTACAATATAGAGATTATTCTTATTTATAACTGGTCCCGAGTTATGACATAACTTTTTATTACTATAAAGAGGTTATTTTTTATTTTTTTTTACACACACCCGACCTGTGGTATTGAGGATATTCGAACCCGTGACCTATGGTTTTCAAACAATCTCATATAAAGAGGTTATTCTTATATAGAATTTTTCTGTATTTACTATTTATTTTCTTCCTCCAGTCTTGTTTCAATAAAAACGCCAGAACATGACAGCCTTTCATCCATTAATTCGTTCCCGTCTTATGTTGGGGGGCATGGAATTCCCTTTCATAAAAAAGAAAAAAGAGCTTAATATATTTGATCAAATCATCATCCATCAATCAATCCAAAAAAAAAAAAAAAAAAAAAACTAGTTCCATTAAAAAAGAAGAAACATTGAGATGAGTAGGGCAGATAAATGCAGAATGGAGCCCTCAGCTTGATAAGTATTCATTCAAATTATTTGATGAAGGCCCAATTTGATACCAATCATTTAATTGAAAATTTATCCGGACCAAGTATTTTTAGTATTGAATTGAGATTATATCTACCAATAAAATTCTGAATTTTCAATGGGGTAAGTAGGGAAGTTATGCTGTGGAGAAAACTAATTTGTTGATGTGAACTCGTGATATTAATGTCCTGCAGCTCGAATTGATGTGATAATGTGAAAATTTGATCCTACCAAGGGGTAATTTTTGAAATCTCGATGAAATTTGAACGCCTATGTGAAAATTAGTGCAGTTATAATTAGGTCCCTATATGTCAATCATACCAAGATTAGAGAAAAGTTGACACTAGCTTAGCCCTTTGATTTTTGGCATAGCTCATCGAGCCAATAAATTTATGAAAATTAAATTTTTAACACATATAAATTTGTCGATTGATATCCGTCTAAATTTGTAATTTTAATAAATTAACATCAAATATAACATTAGATAAGTGAAAAAAAGAGTCCAATACACGTACTCCTAATGTTTCCTCCAAGGGTCAAATAAACTCTCAAAGTATTTTTAAGTGCAAAGAAGTCTGTAATTGATACGATCCTAAGTGCGTTGATATGATCCAAAGCTGGCTAAGGGTCCAGTGAAGGAAATGAACCCGCCGCCACCAAAATCCTACTTGGATGAAATTAGTTTCTATATTATTTAGGAGTCCTATTTTAATTAAGAGAGATATTATCTTATTTTAATTAGTTATTTTCGAATTTAATTAGGATTAGAATTAGAATGATAGTTTCTTTATTTTGACAGATTTATTTTCTTAGCAGATTTATTTCCTTGTTTTCTTGAATCCTGTTTAGGAAATTTATTCTCTTCCACTCCTATATAAAGGGGGCTAGGGATGAATGAAATTGAAGATCTTTGATTAATATATTTTGTGAGTTTTTCTCTCTAGAGATTTTATCTGAATTTCACGAGAAGTGCCGTGAGTTCGAAAACTAACTTATCAAACAGAAGATCATATCTGTTTGTGGCGTCTTCATCTTTGTTCTAAGGTTCTTGTTTCCAATCACAATAGGGTTGTGGATTTCATATATCTATAATTCGTCTGCGTTGTGAGATTCAGGTCGAGGAATTCCATCCTATTTATCCTGTTATAATCTGATACTGCTGGGGTAGATTCCCGTCGTCATCAACCTGCCGACGAGGATCGCATCAGTAATTGTAGTATTAGTAATAGTTGGTGGTGGTGCAATACAAATATTAATGGTTTATTCATATTTGAAAATATGCAAGAGATTTACTTGATCATAGAAGGAAACATTATGGGTGTATTTGATAATTTTTCGTCATAACTTACCAATTAATTGAATCAATTATTTAAGTTCTTAACATTATCTTTTAGTTATCAAACATGAAATTAACGTTCAATATATAAAATATAAACAAAAGAAAATTGGGCTATTCGAACTGGTTTACCTAATTTCGGACTAGTTTTATAAAAAATATTGAGCTATAATTTTTGACCTAACCTTCTTTTTGTTTTTTTTTCTCGGATTATTCAATCTGAATTAACATTACTGTGTATAAATATTAGGGTAAATGGCCAAAAAAACACTCGAACTATATACCCAATCCCACCTAGACGTGCGAATTATTTTTTGGCTCAAATACACACATAAACTATTTAAAAAGTACAATCAGCCTCCCCAACTATTCAAACTATATCAAATTCACACTTTTTGTTTAATACTGTTAACTTTTTTCGTTAAATCAAATGCTTATAAATTTTTCGACCTAATTATGATTGATTCAAACGATGATGATACCCTATATTGTGGTATGGTTAGAAAGCCCTCGCCATGGGCTTTCTAATTATACTCTCAATTTATCAATCGGGTGTTACATGATAGAATAATTACACGAAGAAATATCGATGACGAGGATTTTTATTACGAATTAAATTTTAAATCTCGATACCAATTCGATGTTGGATTTTGAAATTAAAAGAGGGATTTGAAACTCCATAGTGTGGGCTACTTGGCCGTGGTTTTAATTTATCTGATCGGAATTCATAGATTATAGAATTGAGCTTGACATGTTTTAATTAGCGGAAAAAACTAACGGTGTTAACTTCACGTGACGTCAGTTTGTTCTTTTTTGAATAGTTTAGGGGGTCAATTGTTCCTTTTAAATAGTTTAGGTGTGTATTTGGGATCAAAAAATAGTTCATACGTCTAGTTAGGATTCGACATATAATTTGGTTGTTTTTTTTTTACCCTTTGCCCTGAATATTATACACATTTTTTTATCAAATCAAATTGCTTACATATGTTTCTATTTGCTACGTATTGACAAATAGAATCGCGCATTTGATTAACCTAATTTCTTACTTGTATTATACATTTATACTAACACATACAATTAATTTTTACATTGGGGTCCAAAATTCGACTAGATCTAACATCTGTGGCGCTACCCATGATAAGTCAAATTTTGGTCTCCAATTAATATAAGTTTTACAATCCATTATTTAATGCTACACGCTGACAATATACATCTAGCTAGGTGCAACCGTGCAGTCCCCTCCATAAATTCAACTACGACAAGTCAGTGAAGGCGGATTCTATATTGCATTATATATGTGTGTGTGTGTGTGTGAGATAAAAATGAAGACCCACCCATTTCTACTTCTTCAGAAAATCAAAATTTCATGTATATAGGAGATAAGGATCCCTAACTTCTTTCAACCGTAGCTAGCTAGCACACTTTGTTGAGTCTAGATGCTTCGAGCTATGTATGTAAAGTTCAAGTCGTAGATCTGATTAATTGCGCGATTTGGGCTTTTTTTTTTCCATGACGAGGAGTTGATGATATAATCTGTCGTCACTAATCAATTAAGTGTCTGTACTGAATAAATTTCACTCATATAAAATAGTCTATGATCGATAAAATATTGACTACTCGTAAGTGCACGGTGTAGTCATGTACAATGATGAACAAGATCATATTCTAAAGAGACTAATGATTAATTTATGTGTGAGTATAGCAGCATCAATTTCCTAACACTATTTAGACAACACATTAAAGGATTTGAATTTAATTAATTACTCAAACAAGAAAATAAATAAAGTAATTAAATAGTGAATATATGGAAGATGTTCTAAATTCAGAGAGTAATAAATATTCTAGGGTTTTGATTTCATTGATTTATCCATACAATGTCAATCCAATTATATGATTTATTCATGATTTGACTTTTATAAGGACAATCACTTATTTAATTTAAATCTTCTCTCGAAGTGCTTAAACAGTAGACTACATGATAGAATTAATGTGTCCATTCAATTACTAACACTTCTAAAAGTTCAAAGGATTTATTGTCCTTACAATTAACCTCAAATCTTTTGATTGTTATTGATTAATATGCGTTGTGTTCTTGTGTTCAAGTGTTAAAACCCCTTTCTCGATTTATGAAATAACACAACATGTCATGCTATCGTGGTGATCAATCAATCAAACAAACAATGCTAAGAACACAAAGAATAAAAGAAGAATCAAAATCAAATAATTAAATATTCATTGTACTTCAAAATCAACTACCATCAAACCCTATAATACTAGAGAAATAGTTACTCATAATTAAATGAATAGCTAATAACAATGCAAGAGAAAACATAATTAAATAATAAGAACACAATAAATCCGGATGATGAATTTTGATCTTGATCTTCAACTTGTTATTCTCGTGTTCTTCAATCTCTATTTTTAGGGGAGGGATATAGTGTGTGTTGTTATGATTTTAATGTTATGGTATAGTTTGTGATGCCTGATTTTCGTGCTTAAAGAGATATATATAGTGTAGGAAGTATTCTAATTGAACAAGAAAAGAAACTAGGCCAAAATAGGTCAAAATTGGACTCTCAGGCATCATTTGTGACCTCGCTCGTGACAAGGTCGATTGCGAGCCTAGTCGCGAGTCCACGTGGCAGATTTTTTGTGACCATGTCACCATTCGGGAGTGGGGTCGTGAATAAATCAAAGGCAAACCCCCTCAATAGCGAGCGTACAGAAGGCTATTGAGAAGGCGATTCACAAGTGGATTTGCGATCGCGGTCGCGAGTCTACTTGCTACTCGGCAGTCTCTTACTGTTTTACTTCGTTCTCACTCGTTTCTCATCAGATTGACTGATTATTTTTGCAACGCATTCTTTACTTGATTTCCTATCTTTCTAGGGTCTTTCCAAGCCAATTTGAAGTTCACACAAAAAATGGTATTAAATCCCTTCACAATGAACAAACACATGACATTGCACACAAAATATAGAAAACTATACAACACTTATTACTTTATGCATGCAATGCCCATCAAATACCACTCAAATGAACCTCAAAACACATGTAAAACACGCAGTTATCAGTCTACAAATCATACAGAAAATGTAATTAAACTACATTAGACAAATTAATCACGTGTGACAGACTCCCACCGATAGGCTATTTTCAAGGGACATGAACACGACTTCCTTGATCTATTCACATGTGCATACACGTGTTACAAATTCAATAGAGTTTTGATCAATTTCATTTCAAACTAGCTAGGTGGGAATCATTGGACCCGTTTTTTCTAGAGCCAAACAAAATACTCTCTCCGTCCCATTTTGATAGACTAATTGATATTTTTTATGGAATTAAGAAAATGATTGAGAAAGACAATTAATTAAGAGACTTCCTAATGTACCCCTATTTATTTTTTTGACATAGAATTAATGTTTAATATAAACATATTAAATAGGGGTATATTTTAGTAAATTAGCTAAATAGATATAGAAACATGTCTATATATTGAGACATCCCAAAAATACAAACAAACCTATCAAATGGGACGAATGGAGTATATGAATTGAGTCGTTAATGTGATCTACATGGGTTGATTTAAGCTGCGGAGATAGTAAATTAAGGGTGTTACTATTTGCACCACTCTTTTTTCAATGTACACCACATTTTTTTTCTATTTTTACCCTTTAGTTTAAAAAAAAAAAAAATGAAATCCGAAGATAAAAAATTAGGAAAATGAAAAGGCATGAATGAACTGTGGATTCCTACGGCAGCCACCGGCTTGAAGAATGAAGAATAACTCCATTTTTAGATATCGCCACCTCCGCTCAACTCCACCTCTGCCACCGCCATCTCTTCCCCGCCGCTCCACTGCCATCGTTGTCTCCGCCAGCATCATATAGAATGAAAATACTTTCGAATCTTATGTAGAGGCCAACCTTCAAAAAATGATATTCAAATTTGTCTCAATATTGTTTGAAAAATATTAATCGATCCTCATTTCCACTTTTGAAGATTATTTGTCGAAACTCAACCTAATATTTGAAAATAATATTTGAAGATTATTTGTCGAACCTCAACAAATAAAATTAGGTTTTGTATAATCTTGATATAAGTTAAAGGGTTGAGAATTTAATTACATGAGCAATATTCTCAATTATTGCATGTATATATTATCAACATAAATATTAATCCAACTTCATGATTATATCCCCATATGTTTTGATACAAAAGCTTTAATTTTATCACAACTAGACTCTCGTCTCATTTTATCCCATCTCGATCTGCCTCTGAAACATTTTTAAATGTGAAGATGTAGATCATTTACTTAGCCTTCCTTTTATTTATTTTTATATATATCTTCATTAGAATATAGAACTGTGTATGTAAGCACAAAAAAGAAGTGAAATGGTCAATATTTAATTAGTTGAAACACGTACGGATTTAATTGCAAGACTCAAGTAATTAATCACACAGTGGTCCACATTTGATTTTCTTGTGAATTGATTAAATTAATTGTGATATTCTGATTGAGATGATGAGGTACAAACTTCTTGATCATCATGAGCTCATCATGTCTCCGGCCATAGTTGATAATGAAAGCAACACCAAAGGTCATCTAATTACACAATCCCTCACGTTACTACATCTCAATATTAATAAAATAATAACATACATACAGAAATTAATTAAAACACGGTAAGAATTAGTGAAATTTGAAAAAAAGAAAAAAGAAAAAGATAAGCTATGGTCTTTGATGAAAAACAAAATAAAAAGATTGACAGTTTCTGTGGAGGATAATCCATCTCACATGGGGAAATTTCTTAATTTGGCGCCATTCTCTCTCTCTCATAATGTGACTCCCACCACCACACACTCTTCACCAAATCTTTTCCCAAATACAATTTCAATTTGCCCTTCATTTCCTCCAAATATTATCCAACATTCATCAACTAGTTGATCACATATGGAGGCCTAAATTTGGAATTTCTCTTAATTGATGATGATAATGATGAGTTCATAGCCATAACCTTAGGCAGAGAGACTATCATGTATATGTATATTACAACCTGGAGCAATAATATTATTGTTAAGGATTGTCATCTAGAATCTGATCAACTGCCGTCCCTTTATCAGCTGTTCCTTGGCCATGCTACCTAAAACAAACAAACCAAATTTCTCATAAAAATAAAATAAAAAATGATACTATACTTTTTGTGCCAATAAATGAGGCCAAGGGCCCTTAGCTTCTAAGTACTAACTCCGATGGTGGATCTTCACTCCGAGCAGACGGCGCCATCGCCTCCTGCAAACATGTCTACCAAGAAAAAGGAGCTTCTTTCTACTGCCATGAAGAGAACTAGTGAATGGTTTAATTCCTCTCTTTTCGATCTCCTTTAATTTATTATCCAGTTCATTATTAATCGGAAAAAACATGTATGTACCTACAATTACTTGATGGTTTGTGCTGTGTTTCTTGTGATTTTTTATTATTTTTCTTTTTTAATAGGATCTTTTCTCAGGAGATTCCTAGTGATGTTACTGTTAATGCTGCAGGAACTTCCTTTTCTCTACACAAGGTGCAGCTTAATTACTTAAAAAAAAGAAAATTAACTATAGAGATATATTATTAAACATATACACATGCTTTAATTTAGCAACATATATAATATGAGTAAATGAATTATGATGCAACAGTTTCCATTAGTCTCAAAATGTGGATACATGAGGAAACTAGTGTCAGAATCCTCGGACGCGGACGTGGGAACAATCGAAGTCCCCGACGTCCCGGGCGGGGCGGAGGCGTTCGAGCTGGCAGCGAAGTTCTGCTACGGCATAAACTTCGAGATCACAACTGAAAACATAGCGATGCTGAGATGCGTGGCAGAGTTTCTGGAGATGACAGAGGATTACGCAGTGGGGAATCTGGTGGGGAGATGTGAGGCCTATATAAATGAAGTGGCATTGAAGAGTCTAGCAGGGGCAGTCTCTGTCCTGCACTCTTCCGAGACCCTTCTCCCCACCGCGGAGAAGGTGAAGCTCATCAGCCGTTGCATCGACACCATAGCTTTAGTGGCGTGCAAGGACAATCAGTTCTCCTCAGCTGTCATCAACCACGACTCTAAACCTGTGGTTGATTGGTGGGCTGAAGATCTCACCGTGCTTCGCATTGATCTATTTCAACGAGTGCTCATTGCTATGATGGGGAGGGGATTCAAACACTATGCTCTCGGTCCAATTCTTATGTTGTATGCGCAGAAATCTCTTCGAGGTTTGGTGAGGTCTTACCCCATATACATATATAGATTAATGATCTTCAGTTGATGTTCATTTCTTGATCGTATTCGTGTCTTGTTTAATTTATTCAGGACATATTTGGGAAGGGAAGGAAGAAGATTGAGCCAAGGCAGGAACATGAGAAAAGGGTGGTTTTAGAGACTGTTGTTAGTCTTCTGCCTAGAGAGAGAAATGCTATGTCAGTTAGCTTCCTATCGATGCTGCTTAGAGCTGCGATTTTCTTGGAAACGACGGTTGCTTGCAGGCTTGATCTGGAGAAGAGGATGGGTTTGCAGCTGGGGCAGGCTGTGCTCGATGATCTCTTGATCCCTTCCTATTCCTTCACCGGGGACACCTTGTTCGATGTTGAGACCGTGCAGCGGATCATGATCAACTTCTCAGACTCGGAGCTGGAGGCCAACAATGCAGATAATGATCAAGACTACATGACATCTCATTCTCATTCACCAACCGACTTAGAAAGAGTCACTAAATTGATGGAGAATTACTTATCTGAAATTGCTTCTGACCGTAATTTATCTGTTTCCACCTTCATTAGCCTTGCTGAGCTCATCCCTGAGCAGTCAAGACTAACGGAAGATGGAATGTATAGGGCCATCGACATTTACTTGAAGGTTTGTAATATTAAATAAATTTTGTTCCGTTCGATCATCACAATCATATATATATACATAATTGGGGCATGCAGGCACACCCTGCACTAAGCGATATGGAGAGAAAGAAAGTGTGCAGTGTGATGGACTGCCAGAAGCTCTCTCGAGAAGCATGTGCGCACGCAGCTCAAAACGACAGGCTACCGGTTCAAACAGTTGTCCAAGTGCTCTACTACGAGCAGCAGCGGCTAAGGGAAGTGATGGATGGCGGCTTCAATGAGTCCTCCCCTGCTCTCACAGCCAAGCTCAGTTCTTACTCCGTTGTCGACGTTCACCCCGCATCCGACGAGGTCTCAATGCTGAAGAGAGAGAATCAAGACCTTAAACTGGAGCTGGTCAAGATGAAGATGAGATTGAAAGAAATTGAAAGATACACAGAAAAGGCATCAGTTGGTAGTAGCCCGTCCGGGCCGCCACGGCCCGGGGCATCGTCGGAGAAACCTCCATTGCCTAAGAAATCATTCATAAGCTCTGTGTCGAAGAAACTTGGTAGGATTATTCGGGCTGATGGACTCTCACCTCAAGGTTCAAGAGGTAGAACTAAGCCAAATAAAGACAGGCGCCATTCCATATCATGATACATTTTTAATTGACAAGTATAGCTCTTTTGTTGCATATATTGTTTTCAAATTCATGTTTAATTTGCTGTTTTGTTTTCCTAGTAACTCAAAACTGATTTTGTGTGATATATATGTACGTAAAAATGGCTGTGTGTGTGTAAATTGTTGTGAACTTGAGTGCAAATTGTTGATGGTGAATGTGATATTGATGCTTATACAAACAAATTCTATAGCTAGCATAATTAAATTACCATTCATCAATATACATGTATGCATAATTAGGAAAGAAAAAAAATGCAGTATGATTATATTGATGCAAATTTAAGGGTTCTTTTGGATGATGTAGTCTTTGATTCGTGTTGATATTTATGAACCATAATTATGATGTCCGGAGCCGAAACATGAAGTGATTGTCGGTGCACAGACAACGATAAAGAGTGGCTCATGTCAAACTTCCAAATGAAGGGACACATAAATGAACCTAATCCATCTGGAATCAGGAATGAAACTGTATAGTCGAGGAGAGCTTAAAGGATTTGATAGTTGCTACTCATACCACAAGGTACACTTCTTTTCTAATGCTCGTTCCACCAGAACTCCAAAGTTAAACGTATTTTACTTGGGGTATGACGCGCGGTCGTTTCACGGTCAGAATAAATCTCAAGAGAGACTTATCCTTATGCCTACTGCAAGGCGTAGCTAGCAACGAGAGTAAGGGTCGATCCCACGAGGAGCTGTGAATCCTATCTTCCAGTGTCACTATTTTCAAAGGTTTGAGGGTTGTTGTGGTCTCCGTACTTCTTAATGTAACTACTGTAAAGTAAAAATAACAAAACAAAATAAAAGAAAGGAAAATATTAATAGTAACGTATTCCGGATTAGAACTTAGATTTTGAACTTAACAAACACTTGACCGATCATGGGCACGCTGATTACTTATGCGAATCTAATTATCTGGTTAAAGGTATCGAATCTCTTTCAACGTACCCAATCTATCCTTTTAGTATAGACTAGAGGTGATCTCTCATCCCTTAACCCCTAACCTGTTGCCCAACCCCGATCGAACAAAGGTCGTGAAGAGGTCGCTCCCATCTAGTGCCCAAAAAAATGTAAAAATGGGCCTAGAACATCAGCTATGTCGTCGATCACCGAGTTATGTTGCAATCCAATTTCAACATCTTTTCCCATTGATCCAACCATTATTTTTCCTCGAGGTTTACACAATTTTAAACCCCACATTTCAAGCTTTTCAGAACAGGTCTCGGATCATCAATACGAGATTGTTTGGTCTATCAAAGATACGTCACAAGTTGAGGCGTTAAATCTGCCACAGAAATTATTGTGTTGCGAGTGCAACTTCGGAAGCTGTTGCCCGTCGTTCCTTCCACTGCATGGACTTGATTTTTGGCTTATATAAACTTCTCCTTGCACTCTTTCAATCCATTGTGTCCTATTGAAGATCAGACATCGTTTGATCCTCCAAATCCGATCTGTAAGTTTCCCAAAAACCACACTTTTTTCTGGCAGATTTCATCTATGTTGAATATGCTATATTCCTTGCCCATTTACAGTTGTTGTATCCATTTATTTATTGAACGGTTTGTTCCATTGAAATCTTTATTTTCCATACTATCAAAAATTGTGGTTTTGATCGAAAATCCGTTAAGTATCGAGCTCGATACTTAACCTATATTTTTAAAATTATTTCATCCATATATGATTTACGACTATTTTCACTCTTTGTGGATATGATTTGACCTGCATAATGAATTCTGGCATGGTCAATTACATTGATAGATTGTTATGTGATCACATAGGGTCTATATCCATGCATGGTTAATTGAGCGCATCGGGTTTTGAATAAATATATTCTTAAGCACATTAACATGTGAATGAATATTGAATTGTTCACTTTTGAATAATTATTCTTAAGCGCATGGGCATTATAATGAATATTGGATTATTGGATTTTGACATGATAAATATTTACATGTGTTTGGACGAACATGATAAGCCCATTGAGTGTTTTTTAGCACTCAGCCCACGTTTTCTTTATTGTTTTCAGGTACGAGATGATGCAGACTGCTGATGTGGACATATTGGTTCTTTAAGTCTTATATTGTTCAAAATTATATTTTGAATGTTGAATGTTGACTTCGGTTAATATTTTAACGTATTGTGCTTCCGCTGAATATTTCGAATGTTTAAGAATATTAAAATCTTACATGTCTCGCCATTATTTCGGACTCGTCCAAATGTTAGATTTTCAATATTGGTTGGTCCTTTGTGAAATATGTTTGTGATTAATTATTTGAAAAGTCTTCCCAAACGATGATTGGTGGATTTTATTTCTAAGAAAATTTCCATATAAATATTTTCTTTTTAAAGGCAAAATGGTTATGAAATTAGGAATTTTATTTAATTTTGTCTAGCGCCTTAAATTTCAGGAATTGGGGCATTACAAAGATTATATAGTTGAGGAGAGCTTAATGATTTGATAGATGCTACTCATACCACAAGATGCATCTTCTTTTTGGCGTTTGTTCCACCAGAACTCTAAAATTAACCGTGCTTGACCTGGGCCAATAATGGGATGAGTTTCTCTTCTGGTGCTCGTTCCACCAGAACTTCAAAGTTAAGTTTGCTTGACCTAGAATAATGGTGGGATAAGTGACCCCTAGAAAGTTTCTCAGGAAGCATGCGCTCTCGACAAAGTATATTGGAAAGACTCGTGTTGGTTTGTGGGTACAGTCATTAGTCTGGTAGCAGCATGTTGGAAAGACTCGTGTTGGTTTGTGGGGACAGTCGTTAATCCGGTAGCCGGGCCGTTATTGCTCATATGACCTAACCTAGCATGCCAGAGTGCAGTTTTATCATGTTGAACAATATTTGCAGTTTGAACAGGCACATAGTAAGCAATCACAGCATACAAATCTCCTTTCCTTGGAGCATCAAAGTAAAGCATGGAATTCTTTTCAAATTTGAAGTTATTATTGTTTACAGATCCAAACATCATTTGATCAGCCAATTTAGAGACAGAAAGTAGGTTGAACTTTAATTTAGGCACATATCTTACATCATGCAAGGTGATCATGCTTTCATTTTGAAATTTTAGGCACACATCACCTTTTCCAACTATTTCACATTGCTGCCATCAGCTAAAGCAACATATCCTGATTTTATAAACTATAGATTGTGAAACATGTGCTTGTGTGGAGTGACATGGAATGTGCACCCAGAGTCAATCAATCATTCAAATTCATGCATGATTTTTGACACAGCATTGGAATAGTTTATGAATTGAAAATCACATGCATTATGGACCATGTAGACACCACCATCATCATGATAATCATAATCTTCATCTTTGTAAGCATGATTTGCAGGTTGGTCAAAATGCATCACATTGTTAGCATGATTATTCCCAAAAATTTTGTTTCTTTTTGGTTGCTTACACCTGTTAGAAAAGTGGCCAGGCTTTCCACAGTTCCAACAGGTTTTTCTAGGCTTCATGTCAGGATTTTGAGAGTGGTGGGCAAAGTTTTGGTTTCTTAAAGCATTTTGAGAAGAACTTTGGCCAAAATTTTGGGTCTAATTTTGATTTCTGAAGTGATGGGGATGATTGTGTGCAAAATGATGGGGCTTTTCAAAATTCATTTCCCTCCTATGCCTTTCTGCAGCTAAAACACTTGGGTTTTCAGGATTAACACCATTAAAAGGCCTCCTAACAGTGTTTCTGTTGACATATAGGATTTCATTTTGCAAAGGCTTGGAATTCATCTCTTTTATCTCATTTTCTTTAGCTTTTAACCCAAACACAATCATATCACATGTAACCTTTGACCCCCCCCCCCCCATATTTTAAAGCAGACTTTACTTCAGAGAAAGCTTCAGGAATGGCACCAAGAAGTATTTGAGGAGCATATTTTTCCAGAATGTCATCCCCAGCCAATGTTAAGTCTTTCAGGAGTTTATTAAAATCTTTCATATTAGTGTCAATATCTTTTGCAGCATTCATTTGAAAAGTTATAATTTGATTTTGCAAAGAATATGTAGATTCTTCAGATGTAGCAATATAAAAAGAAGTCAAATTGTCCCACAGATCTTTAGCACACCTAAGATGTGACACTTTTCTGACCATAGCACTACTCAGATTTAACAAAATAGTAGCTCTAGCACCAACATTCAATTTTTGTAGGTTTTTATTAGGGTCATACTCATCAATTCTTTCAAGAATTGCATCTTGCAGGTTTTCTTTAGTTAAAATACATTCAACCCTTGTTTGCCAATCACTAAAATCATCATTTCCATTAAAAGGAACAACATTTAAGGTATTCATATTGCCAGGCACATAAAAATTGCCAAAAAACACAGAGACCACCACACTTGACACAACAGCAGTCTTTCAAACAGTATAAAAACACACAATACACAAGAGAGAACATCCACAGGCACTGAATCAAGTGCATAAGGGGAATTCAGTGCTGAGGCTAGCCCAGTTCTCAGCACAGATTGATTTGTGGAGCAGGGGATCACTTAAGACAATCCCAAAACCTGATTAAGTAAGGCCACTAACTCTTAAACAGAGTTAGTCACTGAGAAAACTCAAACTTTGAGGAAACCACTCAGGTTCCAACCAATCCAGGAAACAGGAAATCAAAGAATACAACAACAGACAATAAACCAGCCAGATATACTCAGAATTTCACAGAAGGCACAACAACATACAAACAGCCCTCAAACCCTCTGTTACACCCTAGTCTGATTTGCTAACTGGGCAACCCGCTTTGAGAAAACCCACAGGAGAGTCCAGATGGTCCGATCCGTAAGCAAAAACAGAGAGAATGACTTGGAATGTCAAGGTGTACACAGAAAACATAAAAGCGGAAGAACAGAGAAAGGCAGTATCGCAAGATACCACTAAGAGTTTTAGGGTTTGAGGAATATACCAGAGCCGACCCTCCCAGGCAGGGGAGGGGTCGGTCTTACCTTTTCGGAGCCCGATGGGGGCAAAAGATCACGGCGCGGCCCTTACCGGCGGCGGGGTGAATGAGATAGAGGCAGGAGAGTGCCCCCGACTAGGATAACCAGGCTCTGATACCACTATTGTGGTATCGCCTAGCTGGGGGATTCACTACTTGTTTCCCTGCCTCTTGCGGTCTCACACACAAGCTACTCAAGTAGCAAGAGCCCTAGCTTCTATTACAAGTTTATTACAGAGGTTTTTAGACTAATTTCAGAGGGAAAGAGCCTTTGATGCTTCACAGCAGATGGGGCTTCAATGAAGAGAGCCTCAGAAGGGTAGATCTAGTGGATCTACTTGTGTTCTTCACATGCTAGGCACCAACCTTAGTCAAATCTGCACAAATGAAAACACGGAGAGTCAAATCAGAGAGATATTGCAAAGTAACCCAAAGAGCAGGAGAGATATGAAGCAAATAGAGAAGAAATCAGAGGGAGATCGGTGGGAAAAGTGCCCAGGGGCACGGTGGCTCAGATTTTCCCACAGGCGGCGGCAATGTCGACTCCGACGACAGAAAAGATCTAGACCATAAGGAAGGGGATGGTGAAACGAACAACTCTCGAAGCACTTACAGGTCCTCTATCTCAGAGACCAGCCCAGCCGACTACACTCATAGGCCAACAGGAATCACAGTCAGATTCCGGCCAGAGAAACCGAGATCGGCGGCAGAAAACAAGAGAGAGAGCTTTTCATATAAGGGGTTGTGAACAGTGTGAGGTTTGAGAGAGAAGAGAACTCTCTCGAATGTTATAGAGAGTGAAACAGCTTTGGAAAAGCAAATCAGCATAAGTGCTGATTAATGAAAGAAGTCGAAAGGTCATTAGGGTTAAAAGTTTTGAGCTTCGGGTTTGGGCCACAACAAAATAGAAAAGCACTTGGGCCAACGAAAGATCAGTTGGGCCAATCTCAACAATGAACAAACAAGATTTCCACTGGTCATTTTTAATTGAGTGGTTTCATTCACATTTTTTTCTCTCTCTCTCTCTCTTTTGAGTAATTGTGGTAATGTGGTCTGATATATGTTTTATATGAATATTAGCAAAAAGAAACGTTAAAGGACGGTGCAGATCTCATGTCCGTATACGCAGATGATTAATTGTTTTCTTTTATTTATCTGATCGATACCAAACATAAATATATATTTGTATATGTTTTCCCGGCCAGGATTAATTCATGTACATAATTGGAGCTCCTTTTGTTTATTTGAAAAGGAATCTAATGTTCGCTTGGTGGCAGACACATCAAAACATTTAAAGTCAATATATTAATGAAATTTTAGTTTCCATGTGGTAGGTGTGAAATGAAGACCATAAAGAGAGAGAGAGAGAGGGTTGGCCTGCTTATGCCTTTATGGTGGTACATATGTTATGTAGTAGCTTATACCTTTTTATTATGGAAGAAGTGCAGCAGGCTTATCTATCTAGATCAGATCCATCCATTGTCCAATCTTGCTTACAATGAGACGATCGACTGTCCTATATATTTATATACGTAAAAAATATATGTATATATATATATATATTAAAGGAGACGTCGTAACACCATTTTAAAGTAGATGAATATGATGGATTGACACGAAATCTGTAGAAACCATATGCCCTGGTTAACCGGCAATTAGTGGAGTTAAAAACTCTCATCCAAGTTAAAGGTGTCCACGAGTACACCAAATTTAGATTCCCCCTTCGATCAACCATCACTTTTCCTTGTCAAACTCAACATATACATATATAAGATAAAGGGTTTTGTCTTGGAAGTCAATACCCATCCCCTCTACTCAAATAATTCATAGAATCAGATTGCTAAGCACCAAAGGCTTGAATCCATTAATTGTGCACTGTAGATCTACAGTTTTTTGTTTTTATTTTTATTTTTAATTAGATCCTGATTAATGTGATCATATTCCAATATATATATATATATATATATATATATATTGATCCAAGTCTTCTTTTTTTTTCATTGGTTGGGATTCTTAGTAGAGTAGGTAAAAATCTTAAATAATTAGCCAATTGGAACTAAAGAAATGTGTGGTTGTTTGATTATTTGTATTTGAGAGGGGACAAATTCTAGGTTTAATCTAAAAGTAATTAATACATTTTAGGCGATGATGCTAAGTCTTATCTGCATGTGAGTCATGTGGGACAATGCTTCACTCTCGGGATTCCCAGCAGATATTTTTGTTTAACTAAATTCCAGATAATCTCTCAATCTGTCCACTCACAGAGAGAGAGAGAAAGAGATCTAGAGTTGGGAGAATAGAATTAGCATGTAATTAAAACAAAGTGAGCTAGAGAGACAGAATCTTGTTATAGATAGAACAATTAATCAGAAAATAAGATTAAAAAAAAAATTAAAATCTCCAATAACAATCAACACTCACAGAATCAGATGATATAAAGCAGTCTAATAACAATTATCATACCGATTCTTGATGAATATTATTGATAATCATGTCATATTCAAGCTGAGGGCTTGAAATAGCCAAGGGGGACTATTTAATCTATCTTGATTTGAAACCGGCGTTTCGGGCCCCCATTTCTGCTGCCTCAACAGCTCCTCCCTCGCCCTCTTCGTGCGGCTTGAGCCCGTTGACGACGACGAAAAGCTCGGCCCGGAGTTATCCGACTTAATCCCGGGCTCAGCGGCTTTGATTTTCTTCTGATAGTAACTTCTCGGGCCTAATGTCAGCTCAAGCTCACTCTGATCATATTCCAATTCAGAAGCTCTACATTTCCCACCCAACGCTTCAACGGGCTTCGATTCGGGCCGATTATTATAACTACTCCTATAATGTGGATCAACTCCTGCGTTTTTCGCGATGTCTTTCATTAGCATCTTCTGGATTCTATACAGGCGATGGAGCTCGTAAACCTGCACCAATAAATTAATTTTAAAAAAAAATAAAAATTTGAAGATCATAATTGATTATAGCTAGAGAATATATATTGTAACGACTAATGTGAAATTACCTGCTCTCGAAATGTCTCCTCGTGCTTTAACATGACCATTTTCATGCATTCCTTGTCGTATTGATTGAGAAGCCTCTCCATTGTCAGATAACACAAAAATTCATACAATCTATTTCTGATTCTTGCAACCTACGATTTTTGGTGTTTGTACAATTAATAATCTTTCGATATGTGTATGTTGCCACCTGAAGCAGGAAAAAACAGCAGAAATTAAGGAAGTGGGATAAAACTACTATAATAACTATACTAAATGCTAACGGAAAAAATCGGTACCACAAAATAAAGACTGCCTCAAAGCTGTATCGTGCCAGTGAGGCCATAGATGTGAAAACCCACGTGTTTTTTTTTTTTAATTTTTCTAATTTTTTGGTATATATGAACATTTGATTTTGTGTGAGTTATGATAATGTTTTGGGCCATAATAATTATTGGGAAGGAAAAATATCTATGAGCATGGGTTGGCATCGTTTTCAGTAGCACAGTGACCTAAAAAAGTACCTGCTGACTCAGATATTTTTCATTGATTTTGAGATGTGTATTCGATCATCATCCCTACTCCACATATTCTGGTTACAATTCATAACTAGTTACTATTTTAGATATTTGGTTCAGAATTATTGGACAGGATTTGTTTGCTTTCATATATATTCAATAATACTTTAATTAATTTTAACTTCTGCGTTTTTTGTATATATTCACGTTGGTTTCTCATCAATTAATAAGAATTTAGAGAGAAAAGGGAGTTTTATGCTTCGTAAAGATTGCGAAAAGAAGAAATCCAAATATTAGTTCTACTTAAGAAGGAAATGGTAAAACTGTAACATGAGATAACTGGAATCTCTCTCTCTCTCTCTCTCTCTCTCTCTCTCTCTACGCATTAACGTACCGGAAAATTATTTCTTCTGACTCAAAAGATGGATTCGTTAAAATTACAGAATTTTGAAGAAAAGGGTGAAAAAGGGAACTGTTTGATTAACAGAAGGCCTAAGATTTGTAAAAAGTAATGAACTCGTGATTTAATTTCTGAAAAACACAAAACTGACTTCTTCTGTCATTCTGTGATCATCAACGAACGGAGCTTTAATTTATTTTGTACAAGTACCAAGAAAACAAAGCCAAGTATATTAATTAATGAAGAAGCACCAAAAGCAACCGAAGACGGACGAATTAATCGCTTGTTGTTTCAGAAACACAGCAAATTAATAAGGAAAGTGAAGTAAATTTGTTACCTCAGCTGGAAGAGTGTCATCAACTTGGAAAACCAGATATTAATTTGTGTGAATCTCTTTCTTCTCTTTCTGGATCTGAAATAGCTAGTTATTTCTCCCTCGGTGGAACAATGTTAGCTTTTGGCATATAGTGCCGCCGTATATATATAGTCGATCGTGTTTGGACACAAATTAAGCAGATATGATGGTGCAGAAGAATTTAAAAGAATCTGTCTTTCTACACACAGAAATCAAAGCAATTGTTTGTTGGTTATGGGGGTTTGATGTGAATGATGAGGGGCATGCCAAACAAATCCCACTGCCCTTAGCTAGCTTATGTATTTCAAGATGCCCCGACCATGTCCAGCACACCAAATATTTTTTTAATACATATATATATATATATATCCTTTATTATAAATCTTGTAACATCTTTCTTTACGTGTATATATAAATGACTCAATGAGCGCATACATATATGGTAATGATGTTAAAAATATAAAACGACTAGCTAGCTAGATAACTGAATAATCATATATAGCAATACTATAATATATATTATTGATTTCATCAGGAATCTGTGCGTGTATTATTTATTATTGTATATATATATATGAATTTTGTAATTGAGGATCACAAGGGAGGGCCCCTTGAGACAAATCATCCAAGTAACAGCGTAGACTGACAAAGTGAAGCACATGCGCCCAAGAACTCAATTTTATTTTCAAATATTGTCTTATCAGATTACGGTGTATATATCTACCCACTTCTACATGTAGACAACACACATTAATGAGAAATGTATAGATACACATATATATATGGAATTGAATACACACCAATTACATACCACCACGTGGCACACCGACAATTGGATCTCGACCGTACCTTGAGGGGTACCTCTTGGAATTACAAATCATGGATACTCCAATTAATTGCTTATCACGTACGAGATCTTCAAGCTACGCACCGTCTTAAAAATTAATAATGTAATTTAGATTCTCCTTTTTTAAAATAAAAAAAACGATATTACAATTTAGATCCTCTACATATTGTAGGATATAGTGTTGTACCCCTTTTCTCTTCTCTTTTTTCTTCCTGTAACATTTTCTTCTATATATATAGTTTGGGAAGAGAAGAATTGAACTCAAGACATCCCTTTGCTTGTGTTTGTGTTTGTGTTTCGTGAATAGGTGTGTGTTTTGTATGGGGCAAGGGACTGTCCGTTGGAGGTGGCAGCATGTTCGACAAAATATTAGCCATATCTGTAAGTGTATGATGGTAATTAGTAAAATTATCATATCCACAAGGACTAATGAAATTAACACATCAACATAGCAATATACTTTATCATGGTGGGTGGTGGTGTTTGATTAACTTTTGAGGGTGAAAATTAAAATTAGATATTTTTAGCAGATTTATTTGTAATCTATTTAGTTTTCAATTTGACCACAATATTTTTAACTATTGTCCAGGTACGTAGCTGTCACGTCAGATTGATTAATCCCATCAATTTTCACTCATGTTGTAATGAGAAAATCAAAGATTAGTTTATGATTGTTTTACGCTAAGACGATTTAAAATTAATACTGAAGATAAAAAAAAAGGGACGTAAATTTAGTTCATATTATTTAATTTAGGAAAATTATCAATTCCAAATTTGAAAGATTGTAATGTATCAATTTAGGACTTTAAAGATGAAAATTATCCATTCATGACTTGAAAGATCAAAATTGTCAGTCTAGAACCTCAAAATTTATGTATTTCAAATTCTTTTAAATTTTTAATTATTTTTAAAATTTTATTTATTAAATTTAATAAATAACTAATAAATAATTTTTTGTTTTAAAAAATTAATATAAAATAATTAAAAAATAAAAAGAAATTGAAACACATGAATATAATTTTAAAGTTCAAGATTGACAATTTTGATCTTACAGGTCCTAAATTGATAGATTGTCCATTTTTCTGATACTGAATTAGGAAATGAAATCTTTACAAATATTTGAGAGGTTTTATTTAATTTAAAAGTGCATAACTTTATTAAAATTTAAAACTAAGTAATACTTCTTATTTTAAAACATATAAAGAATTAAAGTAATTTTATGTTTCTAAAAATCTAAAATGCATTGTTCGGAGTTAATTAGGAACAATATAAGCAATATGGAAAATTAACACGATTATGGCTCGTCTACTAAACAGTATGGCATAGGTTAGATATATTTGACATGGGTTGTGTTTTATCATATAAGATATCAATATCATTTTTGTTTTGGTGTATTATTTTATATATTAATAATATAATCTTTTTTTTAGATGTATTATATTCTCTATAAAATTTCAATTCCTAAAATATCATTTAATTAGTTATCATATATTTTGTAAATATTCTATAATAAAATTTTTAATTAATATCTAAAAGGTTATTTTAGTATGCAATTTTTTTAATAATATGATATTACATATCACACATGCAGAGTATGATATGTTATATGATGCACTATTTATTATGCAATTATCTGCAACTAACACAGGTCATGCAATATAGTAAGTGAATTGAGTATCGTATCCACAGTGACTGAAATAAAGATCAACACTAAGTACTAAGCTAATAGTTTTTATTATTCAGGCTACCGATTTTTCGGATTGAATTAATCCTAGTCAAATAATTAAAAATAAACTACTAAACTCAATTATCAAATAAAATGCAAAGCGAACGAAATTAAAAATGTAAACTATCAAATAAATAAAATAATTAATCCTAGGGAATGCATACACATGAATCCATCATATATTAATATAATTTCATCAACTTCCAATTTAATCCAATTATCGGTGGAGGATCAGAATTCTAATTACCTATCTCCGCCAGATTTCAAGATAAAAGTAGATTAACAATTTATATATTACTTTCGTCTCTAGATTAATTGTTAACTCCCGATAGATGAACAGATTTAAAACATCCTACAGATCACAAGTACGTGTATCAAATCATTCAATTAATCCCACTAATTAATTATCTCCGCTAAGACTCAAATTAATTAGCTAGCATACAATGACTTATGGCCTCAATCATGCATGAGAATTCTAAACTTGAATGTTTGAACCATATAATTTAAAGGAAAATTGATGTAGAATTAAATCAATACATAATTTCATACATGCTACAAACCCTAGAATTAATTATAGGAACTACTCACACACAATGAAGTCTAAAATAAATGAAGAATAAAGAAACATAATTAAATAACAAAGGTTAGAAAAACCGTAGAGAAATTCGATGCATAAAACTTCCAATCTTCAGAGTTGAATTCCACAGGTGGATCTCGACTCAAAAATAAAAAGAAGACTCTAAAATAATGAATAAAGTCTAATTTTCGTCCATAGAAATCCTATATATACTAGGTATCAAAAATCCGATCCAAAAGATAAGTTCGCGGGCTGAAAACAGGACCTCAATGGCCAAAACAGCGATCCAGCAACCCGTAAGCAGGTACCCGCCGACCGGCAGCCAAAATCTGCCGACCGGCGGATAGGTCAATGGATTTTGCTGGAGAGAACCGCCGATCTACGGCTGAATCCGCCAAGCCACGGCTGGCTCAGCAGTTTTGACCCCCTTCCACTGTTTCGCTGCCGCGGCTCGGCGGTTTTGACCCCCTTTCACTGTTTCGCTTCGTTCTCACTCATTTCTTGTCCGATTGAAATGATTCAAGTTGCAGAATGACCCCAACTCGATCCTCTATCTTTCTAGCTTATCTCCCAACTGAATTGGATCTTAAAAGTATCCCCTTTTTAGCTCCAGTTTCAATAAAAATAGCAAAATATGAAAACGCACGAAAAAAGTCGAAACAACAACCAAACACCAACTTATGCATGCATTAATCTTTAAATACCATCCAAATAGACACCTAAATGCATGCAAAAGGCATATTTATCATTATACCATATAATTATTTAACACATGTCGGACCTTACATAATCATGGACTTTAATATTGCTAGCAAATATAATATTTGGGTATCATATGTATCTATCACACCCTTATACTACCTAGTAAATAGGCCTTTAATGCATAAGTTTCCAAGAAGATCGAGTGGCGATAAGCAAAATGTCACTGAGTTGTGTTTCTACCTTCCCATTTATATAGGCTGATTGATTTTTTTACTAGAATTAAGAAAATTATTGGAAAATAAAGTTAAATAAGTAAACTTTTTAATGTGCCATATTTAAGGGTGTTTCTATTTACACATAAAAATTTCTTTATACACCACAAAATAAAATAATTCAAAATTCATTATTTATAAAATTATTTAAATACCCTTATTAAATTAAAAAGGGTAAATTATGCTTTGATACCTACATTTTGGGTACTTTTTAAAAAATGATCAACTTTTACAAAATTAGCAAAATGGTACCTACTTTTTCAAAAAACTTCAAATCTAACATTCAATCAATTTTACGGCTCAAAAATCGTACATAATTGATTGTAATTTAATATTTATTGATTCGAAGAATATTTTCTACATGGCTGGGGAAATATGAATATTAAAATACAATTAATTATGTAAAATTTTCGGGCCATAAAATTGATTAAATGGTAGATTTGCAAAAAATTTGAAAAAGTGGGTACTATTTTGTTAATTTTGAAAAAGTTCCCAAAATGTAGGTATCAAAGTGTAATTTACCTATTAAAATGCCAAAAAATAAAATAAAATAAACAATAGTTTATCAATTTGTGTTAATATAAGAAAATAGTCATTATTGCTTAGTAAATAATGTAAATAGCCACTTTTAAAAAATATAATGCTTCTAGCCTTTTAGGATGGGAATATACATCAATACCCTTAGTAATAATATAAATAATTTTTAACATTCATGATTTCCTAAAATAATAACACGCTAATATATTAACAAAAAAATTATGGATAATGTTTTCAGAATCTATCTTTCACACCCTCAAAAAAAAAATTATCTTTCACCATCGTTCTATGTCAAAGTCTCAGAAGTCACAACTTTCAAGTTCTTTTGCCGTCTTCTGTTGTTGTAGTTGCCGTCTTCTGTCACTGTTGTTGCTGGAGATGAAAATTACAAGATTCAAACATCCTCACCGCTGAACAATCATGGACAATAATTTCGATCAACCTCATCCTCATAATGAATACACGAAGAGTACATGAGTGCAACGACACGAGTAGTCCAAGTCATGTTTTCGTGCATTAGTTCAATAATAATTTAATACACGAGTACACGATGAGTTCAATGTGGCAGTTCAAAAATAATTCATACACGAAAACACGATTAGAGTCGTTCGTGTACACATACAACAGTTGATCATTAATTAAATTGCTACACGATTGCATGAGTATGCCTATTCGTGTACTCATGTACTAGTTAAAAATTGCATAGATACACGAGTGCATGAATTTACTAATTCATGCCCTCGTGTAACAATTAAAAATGAGATATTGTTGGAGTTCACAAATAAATTATTGTATGAATCAACTCCAATACTCGTGTACCAAAAGAAATTGATTCGTGCACCAAAGAACATTCAATTTTTTTGCACCCATTCTAAAGAAAGATTCAAAAAATTTAAATATCTAGATCGATAAAAAAGAGTACAGATCCGTAAATATCATATACCTTAGTGCCGCAAAAAACAACACACACGGTGTCAACAAAGCTTCAAAAAAATCTCAAATTCGCAAAGAATCTCTAATTTTCGATATTGCAACAAATAATTTATTACTAAAATGGGAATTAGAGAGATGAAAAATCGTGATAATATTCAAAAATCATCACTTGACAATCTTCACCAATGATAGTTCTGTTTCAATTGATAAACAGAGATTAAAAATGAGAGAGGCGAGAGAACGGTGTTTGCAGAGGAAAGAGAGAGAAGATTAGATCTTTTTCTTATTAGTATTGATATATGAATATATAGATATACATAAATAAAATTCTTAATAATAAATATGGAACTAAGGATATTGTAGTATTTTTTTTATGATAATGGCTAGAAACCTTACATTTTTAAAAAGTGACTATTTACATTATTTACTAAGTAATAATGGCTATTTTAATATTTCCCTCTTATCATTTCTTCTTCTACACCATCCCCTCTCGGCGGCACCATCCCACCCCATTCCTCTTCTTTCTTCTTCTTCATCAGCCCTCATTCGGCTGTCTCATCTATCACTCCTCATTCATCCCACTTTTCTTCCTCTTTCTTTTTCGTCAAATTAATCAGAGGAACGACATGAGGAATAAGGATTAATTTTCTATTTTACAAAAAAAAAAGTGGAAAGTTTTTAAATAGTCATTATTACTTAGTAAATCATGTAAATAGTTACTTTATAAAAAACTAATGTTTCTAGCCATTTCCATAAAAACGTACTATATACCCTTAGTTCTATATTTATTATTAATTATTATAAAAGATTTAATCCTCTCTCTTTCTCTCTCTCTCTCTCACACATTCATTTTTTACTCTCTGGTTTATCAATAAAAACAAAACTACCATTGGCGAAGATGATGAAGCTATGATTTTTGAAGATATCATTTTCTTTCCTCTCTCTAATCCACCGTACCTACAATAAATTATCTGATGCAATTTCAAAAAATAGGGATTTATTCTGAAATTGGATTTTTTTTTAACTTTTGTTGACGCCAATGTTGTTTTTTTTAATTAATGATCTAAATATTTAATTATTTTTTAATCTTTTTTTGGAATGGATGAAAAATTATGAATGTTATTTGATGCACAAATTGTTTTCGATCAGTACACGAGTAGTTGAGTTGATTCATGTAGCAATTCATTTGTGTAGTCGTGTAATAACTCATTTTTAATCGGTGCACGAGTGCACAAATGAGCATACTTGTGCACTCGTGTATTAGCTCATTTTATAACTGATGCACAAATACACGAGTAGGCCGACTCATGCACTCGTGTATCAATGTAATGTTCAACTGATACACGAGTACATGAATGAGCATAATCGTGTTTTCGTGTATGCGTTCATTTTGAACTGTCACATTGAACTAATTATGTACTCATGTATTAAAACATTATTAAACTAATGAATGAGTACACAAATATGACTACATGTGTCACATGCAGTGGCGGATTTACATAGGGGCTGCACTGGGCAATTTTTTTTTATTACCTACATGTATATTTAACCCCAATTAGATATTTAGCCCAGTCCAATTTTAAAAAAAATAGCCCAGCCAAAGGATGAAATGTTTTTAAAGAAATTGCTTTGCTTTGCTCGCTGCCTCAATTCTCCTTCTCGGCGCTCCTTTAATCAGAAACAGCACCATTCACCAGTCACCACCGTCCGGCTCCCGGCTCCGGCATCGTCGTCGTTGACTAGTTTGATTTCTTAGTTTGTCTCTCTATGACTTTATCATTCACTTATATATGGATTTCTAAATTAAAATTTAGGGATTAAAATTCAGAATTAAAATTTAGGATTAAAATTCAGAATTAACATTGTTATTATGTTGACAACTTCCTGGAAGAGGTCTGCCGAAGATATTCAATTCATTCAGTATGGCCAAAAAGTGTTCTTGCCTCTCTCCTCGTTTTTAGAAGAAGAGCAGAGCAGTCACCAAAGCTAGGCAGATAGATAGACTCCTTTCCCACCCACAAAACTTAGATTTTGAACATCATTCTATCTTGAGCTTGGAAGAATATGGCAGTCGTGACTGCAATTAAAAATCACATCCAATTTGCTATGGATTGATTATATTTCCTTAATCCTTACCACGACTACAGAAGCATGTAGATGCAAATCTAAATACTGTTTATTGGTTTCTAGGATTTTGAGAATTTGTTCTTTATTTCTAGGTTATTTATTTGGTGTCTTGTGGGATCCCAAAGAAGTAGAGAAATTGTAAAATGGTTAAAGAGTTACTTGGTTTTCTGATTTTGTTTTGTGGTTGTTGGTGGATATTGCTTGTCTTTTCATATAATTTATTATATGAAATCCTCTTGTAGTCTTGTTTTAATATCAATTGATAGTTCAAATACTAAAAAGCAAATGTCATAAAATTCTTATTTTTGGTTACCTTTGCAGTTGAATGATATGGAGCAACAACCAATTGCAAAGAAAGGAAAAAGACTTATATCATCTTTTTTTAAGAAATGTGATCGTCAAGAGACTCAAGATAATGAAGGTAGCTCGGAACCTTCAACTATGGCCACCCAAAATCAAACTCATCAATCTCCTCCAACACCTATAGAACAAAATCCAGTTCCATCTATTGAGCGTGATCCGGGAAAAAGAAAGCAAGTGTGCGAATATTCTGTTAATGTTCCAGATGAGATAAGACGTGCATATCTTAAAGTTGGGCCTTATCAACCGAAAATGGAAGTATATCCTAGTACACAGTTTGGCAAGCAGAATCGTAGTTTTCAGAAGAAATGGTTTGACAAGTTTCATTGGTTGGAGTATTCGCCTTTCACAAATAAGGCCTATTGTTTTTATTGCTTTCTTTTCACAAGTGATGTTAGTATGTCTGGTTCTTCGGCATTAGTCAATGAAGGCTTTGACAATTGAAAAAGGGTAAACCAAGGAAATAAATGTGCATTTCTTACTCATATTGGTTGTGCAGCTACATCACCACATACTATGTGCCTAAGACGTGCAGAAGACTTGATGAGACCATGTGGGCACATAGACAAAGTTATGCATTCTCAGACAATAATTGAAAAGGAGAGAAATCGTCTGCGATTAAAGACCTCAATCACAAGCCTTCGTTGGCTTGCACTTCAAGGTTGTGCTTTTAGAGGCCATGATGAATCTTCATCCTCATCCAACCGTGGAAACTTTATTGAATTGGTGAAGGCTTTTGCAAATATGAATAAGGAAGTTGGTGAAGTTGTTCTTGATAATGCTCCGAAAAATGCTCAATACATTGCTCCGGAAATTCAAAAGGAGATTTTGAATATTATGGCCAATAGAGTACGTCAAATGATCCGTGAAGAAATTGGAGCTAAATATTTTTGTATTCTTGTTGATGAAGCACAAGATGTCTCCAAGCAAGAGCAAATGACAATTATCTTGAGATTTGTGAATGATGATGGAATTTTGACTGAGAGGTTTTTTGCGATTAAAAATGTTGCTGATACCACTTCACTAACTTTGAAAAAAGAGATATGCGGTGTGCTTTCTCATCATGATCTTCTGGTTGGGAAAATGAGAGGTCAAGGGTATGATGGTGCTAGTAATATGTGTGGTTCATGGAATGGGCTTCAGGCATTATTCCTTAGAGATTGTCCATATGCCTATTATATTCATTGTTTTGCTCACCGTCTACAACTTGCATTAGTTTCTGCAGCTAAGGACATCAGTGTTGTTTGGGAATTCATTTATCACTTGGATAATGTTGTCAATATCATAACTTCTTCACCAAAGCGCGTCTCTCAATTGCATGTTGCTCAAAGACTTGAAATTCAGAAATTATTGATTGCAGATGAGCTTGATTCAGGACGCGGTGCTAATCAAATTGGTAATTTGCAGCGGGCTGGAGCTACTCGTTGGAGTTCACACTACAACTCTGTGAGAAGCTTGATAGATATGTATGCTGCAACTTGCAAGGTATTTGAATGTCTTATTGAGCACTCTCAAAACGGAAGAGCTATGGCTGAAGTTCAGGGGATTTACAAAAATATGGCAAGCTTTGAATTTGTATTCACTCTACACCTAATGCATAGGATTATGAGAGTTACTAATTCTCTTTGCCAAATTCTTCAAAGAAAAATTCAAGATATTTTGGGAGCTGTTGCATTTGTCTCTACTACGAAGACTCTTCTTCAAGAATTGAGAGAAAGTGGTTGGGAAAATTTTCTTGAAGAAGTCAATGATTTTTGCTTGAAGAATGATATTGATGTCCCTAATTTGGATTCTCCATATAAGGTTGGCCGTTCTCGTGGGCAAACTACAATTGAACATCATTATCACTTTGATGTTTTCAATGTAACAATTGATTGCATCTTGATGGAGTTGAATACAAGATTTAATGATGTCTCTGTTGAATTGCTTCATTTCAGTGTGGCATTAGATCCTAAAAATTCATTCGAATCATTCAACAGTGATAATATTTGCAAGCTTGCAAGAAAATTCTATGCTGAAGATTTCTCTGATCAGGACCTTGTTTCATTAGCGTATGAGTTACAGCATTATAAGCATGATGTAATGGTGCTGCAAGAGTTTTGAGTTTCTACACTTGTTGAATTGAGTCAACTACTTAGTAAGAGTGGAAGGTCGATGGTTTATGTTATGTTAACTAGATTGATTCATCTAGTTCTGACGTTGCCTGTTTCTACTGCTACAACTGAACGAGCATTTTCCGCAATGAAGCACGTGAAGACGGCACTTCGTAACAAGATGGGGGATGATTTGCTTGAAGATTCATTAATACTTTATATCGAGAGGGATTTTGTTAAAGATATAGATATAGATTCAATTATTGATGAATTTTATGTACTAAAGTCTCGTAGAGCACAACTTATGTAAACTTACCTTTAATATATTTTGCTATGTATAAAATTTATTTTTCAGCCCACCCCACTCTCGAATCCTGGATCCGCCCCTGGTCACATGCAGCATATTTGTGTACTCATGTAGTATTACAATTTTACTACACGAGTATACAACTATATATCCAACTTATTGGAAAATGGTGGGAGGGGAGGGGAGGGGGGTGGCATTTGAGAAAGAGAGGGGAGAGGGAAGAGTACGAGACAAAAAGGGAGAGTTAATGGTTGGGGGGCATTTGGTAGGGGTTGCGGCGGTGGGGGGGTGCGAGAGAGGGAGATGGGGTGATGATTGAGAAGGAGAGAGAGAAAGAGAGACTTTTTTAACTAAATATTATTTTTGAAATTATAATAAATAATTGTAATAATGTTATTGTTGTACACTTGTACATTCTCCTAAAAAATGACTAATAACATTAGTTTTTTGTAAAAGTGACTACTTACATAATTCACTAAGTAAAAATAGCTATTTTTTATATTAACACGAAAATAATATGAAATTGTAAGAAGCTTTCTAAAGAAGTCAACAATCCAAAGATCACTAGAAATTAAGCTTAACCAACGCCACCAGTATAATTTTGAATAGAAAAATTTCAATATTCATTACCTTCGAAAAATCAATATTCAAATGCCCATCATATCGTTCGAAAATAAAATTCAGAACCCATATCCACTTCTTTGATTGAACTATAAAATCTGAGCCCCTTCTTTAGATTTTCCGAACCTAAAAAAGGGAATTCCAATTTTACAATTTGAATGAGGCTCGTGGAAGAAAGTGTCTGTTTTTTCCATCTGTTGCATTTTTTCCACGTGGTAGATTTTTTTTTTTTTTTTTTTTTTTTTGCTTGTGATGAAGATGGTGGTGGCCGGTGGAAAATGGTGGTGATATGCACGAAAAAGAGGGTTGCGTCCAATTTTATTTTAAGCCGAGCCGTAGAAGGTGGGTCGGAGAAGGTGACTCAGTCGGCGAAATTCATGCCAAGAAGATGAATGGAAGTGTAGATTTTAACTTCTCTTGTTTTGTTTTAATTAATAATTACAAATATTAATTTCTAAGTTGAAGGTTAAAGTAGTCTTTTAGTGTGGTGGGTAAAGAAAAAAAAATGTGGTGTATAAAGAAATTATTATGGTGGGAATAGAAACACCTCATATTTAATTCTTTGACAATAAATTAATGTTCAATATAAATATATTAAATATGGGTATATATATTAGTAAATAAGAAATATACATAGAAATCGACCTATATGTTGGGACATTCAAAAAATGAAAATAAACATATATGAATAGGATGAAGGGAGTGAATATTTTCCGATTCATATTTTTTTTTTTTCCTTCTACTTTTACATACAAATCAATAATTAACTATTTTAAAAGAAACGGATATACACGAATTGTAAAATAATCAATACCCGATTTCAGTTTTTTTTTGGGAAAGCATATGGATTCACTTTATACTATGTATAATAAAAGTTGTAGATTAAAATCTAATATAATACGATTGACAAATAAGTTTACTAAAGAATATATAAAACGTAAAAATCATATTCTCACAATCTATACATATATTAAAGCAAAATTGCAAGGATAAATTTGTCATTAAAAAAAGTCAGCGAAAACTTTATTTAAAACATTATTTCTGGCAAAAATATTCTAAACTCGATTTCGGTGCAGTGGCTTTATTGTTGTGAGATTATCAAGAAAGGCTTGGGATCAAATCCCATTGTGCCCCTGTTTCCATTTTTTTTTCTTTATGGTTTATTTTTTGGATTTTTTTTATTTTTTTACCTTTTTTTTTTCTTTTTCTGGACCTTTCCTTTTTTTTTTTTAATATTCTTTTCAACTTTTCCTCCTATTTGGATTTTTTATTATTTCTATCCCTCCGTAATTTTTTCTTTTTCTTTTGTTAATATTTTATAGGTACGTAATCAAACACACCATTTACTATGATAGTTAACATTAATTTTATTTATTTAATATTGTAACTCTTTTATTTACCTCTTTAATCTATTTTTAACCCGTAGGTACAATCAAGTCCATCATTTATTTTAATTAACATAAATTCTAACTATTTAATATTGTAATTGGTCATATCTTTATGTATTTTAAATTCTAACTATTTAATATTGTAATTGGTCGTATCTTTATGTATTATTTTCTAGACTTATATTTTTTTTTTATCTATCACTTTCATATTAAAAATATTAAAAAATATATTCACTCCAACTGGTTACATTAATAATCATGAAAATTATGACCTTTCGAATCATAGTTATCCTGCATTTATAAATAAAGTTTTTCCGAAAACACTTCAAATTATTCCTTATAATATTCTTCAAATTAGTCATTTATCATGATTCAAAATTCTCCTTATTGCTTTAAAACTCTCCATACCGTGTGCATATGTTGAGGAGGTAGAGTAGTAGTGATGAATGGATTGGTGATTCACACCATCCTTAGTAGGGATAAATGATGAATATATTGCATATGGAATAAAGACGGTCACTCACACATTTCTTCTCAAAATCTAAGTTTTTGTTTTATATTAAAATTGTTGAAATTTGTCTATACATATATGAAGGCAAAATCGTGTGATATACAACGGTTCTGGTATAAATCGTTGTCTATCACACGATTTAACAATTACATTTTAGACAACAATTTTTTTATAATAGACAACAGTTTTGAGTTAATAGACAACAATAGTGACATTTATTATTGTAAATTTTCTTCTTTTTCTTTTTTTTTTCATTTTTCACAACGCTTTAGATTACAATTGTTGCATTTTAACAAATTTTTGCGATCTTATTTATTATTTTTTTTACTTGAAAATTCGAGATTTTTATAACATTTTTAATTTTATTTTTTTATGCATATGTTTCCTAAAAAATAGATTTCGTTTGTGTTTCACTATAATAAAAATTTTAATAATAATAATAATAACAACAACAACAACAACAACATATTTTATTATTTTTCTATTTCAATTTCATCATTTAAAATAATTAAATAATTATATTTTTTATACCTATCATAAATTCAAAGAAATCAAATTTTCTTTAATCGTGGACAAATAGACAATTATACATTGTTATTTAAAAAGTTGTGTCGTTTGAAATATTTTAATTCAATCTTTCTAACTTGGATTTTCAATTAGTTCCTAAAATTTAATTTAATTTTTGTTTGTCGTAATTACATAAATTTAATCTTCTTATATAATTAATTAACGTATATGCATATTGTCATTAATTTTTAAAAATTGAACACAACATATAGAATTCAAAAATAATTATAATTGTACAGATCTAAAAAAATAATAATTATTTATGCATCGCACAGGAGAAATACTAGTTTGGCTATAAATTATAATCGAAGTTATAGATTAAACTCTATAATATACAATTGACAAATAAGTTTAACAAACAACATATACAACGCAAAAATATCCTTCAGTTCACACAATTTGGTAGAAAAACTGTCCACACAAAAATATACAGAGCTCCACCTAAATCATTCAAACTTATTTTTTGGTTTCCCCACGTGATCTTGGTTGGATTAAAATCAATACGGATGGGGCTATTCTTAGTGCTCCGGACTCTTTGGCTTGTGGCAATGTTTTTCGTAAAATTAATTTTCACTTGACGTTAGTTATTGGTTTTTTCTTATTCCTTATATTTTGCCTCTCTTTTTTTCGGACATTGTTGGTGAATGTTATTGTTGTTCTTTGACAAATTTTTAGAAGGTACTCTTTTTTTCTATTTATGATTTTTTTTTTCACTGAGTTTTCGTGAGAGATTTTAACGAGGCCTGACCATTCATGAGTTCTTATCCTTTGATTTCCTCGGCTGTTGTTCGCCAATTTTGTCCTCTTTAATTCTTATATACAACCTTTATTATCAGACCAAGAGATATATCTTGTGTAACGACCCGAATCTTTTTAAAATTGGTCATTATCTTTTTTTATATAAAATGAGGTTCGAAAATATTATTTATTAGTGCATGTTATATTATTTTTTTTGGTTATGTTCCTATTAGTCGTGCCTATAGTATTGTTGTTATTATTATTATTATTATTATTATTATTATTATTATTATTATTATTAGTGAAACTTTTATTTCTTTTAAAGTTTAAACCTTTTATTTTGGTGATCCATTTTTTAAGTTACTACATAATATTATTGCATTAAGTAATTATTTGAAATTGCACAATGATAATGTAGCTATTTTATTTTGTAAAGTTAATTACATTTTCAATATTTTAAAAGGGTTCCTCAATTAATTAAATTAATTATCTTTTAATTATTATAATATTTATTTTATTTTGAATCCAAACATAGGTCATTTGAAAGGTTTATTCTTCATGTGAATAATGACATGATAGTAGATATTTTCTATAAACTCATGGCATTTATTTAAGTTCTTTCAACTTTATTAGAAAATAAATTTGAGGATTTAAATTGTTGACTTTTCAAAAGCTCCAAAATTTATTTTTTTTACAATTAAAGATGAGACCTCTCCTAGCTCCAAATTTCACTATAAAAAGAGGCTTTCTTTTCATTGTTAAAACACATCAAAAATATTTCTAAAGCATCTCATATGAAGTGGCTTTTCATTCAAGGTATATATATCTAAGTATATGTTTTTGCATTATTATTTTAAAGATCCAAATTATATAGTTTTATTAAACCATATTATTCATGCAAATTATTTTAAAGCTCTTATACTTATTATATTATATTTGATGTTAGGTTGCGCGCATGGACCTAACTAAGTAATTTTTCAGTCAAGTTCAAGTCAAAGTTAAGGTGGGGAATTCGATGTGACGCACATATTATTTATCTTTGTTATGCTTTTGTTAGAATTTGTTGCCTGAAAAGTCGTGAATTTCAGATGTAAACAACAAAGTTGTAAGTAATGTCGAAGCTAGTGTTTTCACTATGCCTTCAATATGCAACGGAAGAATAAATAACAATTTGCACAAAAAATGTTTTAAATCACACTCCTTACGATGTGTGATTGACTCAGGGCGAAATTTACTAACATAAGTGAAATACAAAAAAATAATATAAGTGTTGTCTCGGTTCACTCACTTGACAACATTGCATACAGCATACAAGAGATCTATCCTAACTTCACTCAATTGAATAATCTCTCAAACAAACACTATCTAAATATATAGATAGAAACAACACGTCAATCTAAATTCTAGACTCTCAAATTTGACTATCTAACCTACACACACAACTGAAACTAATCTTTATTTGATTGGGACGCTGGACAGATGCCGGGAAAGATGTCTTAGATCTTCGAGACAACACTAGATGCAAGTTTCAGAACTTCTCACAAACCATGGTGATAACCTGCTTGCACAAATGATTTCAAGGTCTAAGGAAACCTTAAATACTTCTTCCATCTTGCTCCAGCAGTTACTCAATGATCACAAGAGATGTGGTCTTGAATTAATTGCTTTCCACTTCCCATTGTTGTAGTGGACTTGAGATAATTGTCTTCTGAATTGCGATTCACACGTTATTCAACATCGTGTAATGGTGTCAGTTACTCCAGTGACCACGATTTTCCTACAACGGTCAGTGTTCAAGATAAAGTGGGAACATCACGTCCCTATACATTTGGAACAGATTTTGACCAATTCAAAATCAAATAATATCCACGATTTATTTCATAATAAAATCAACAATAAATCCCTAAATACGTGGAAAATAAAATGTGACAAAAATCAAAAAATAATCAGATTAATTTAAATTAAATTAATCCTAAATAATAGAAAATGATAAGGTTAGCATCCAGAGAGTTGTACTCGATGTCACAAGAATGGCGAAACACATCCGATACAACATTGAAGTGCTTTTATGCAGATTCACAATTATTAATCTACGGGTTACAACTATTATTATTGGCTGACGAGTTGCATATGTCCCGATATATTATTAGCCGTGAGCTACCCATATTATAATTTGTTATAATTGTATAACTTAGATAAATGTGTTTGTTAAAATTCGTTGCCTGAAACAATGTAAATTTCGGATGTAAATTGCAAAGTTAAATAAAATGTTGGAGCTAGTGTTACCACATTGCCTTCAACATGCAGCGGAAACGTAAATAGAACTTTGCACAAAATGAATTTTAAATCACACTCCTTACGGTGTGTGATTGCCTCAAGGCAAAATTCACTATCATAAGTGATAAACAAAAATAATGCTGATGTTGTCTCGGTTCACTCCCTTGACAACACTGCATAAAACATACAGAGGACTATTCTAGCTTCACTCACTCGAATAATCACTCAAACACAGACCTATCTAATCACATAGATAGATTACAAACAGTCACTCTAAATCCTAGACTTCTCAAAGTTGACTATCTAACCTATACACACAACTGGAATGAAAGTCTCCAGCTGATTGGGACGCTAGGCAGATGTCGAGGAAGATGTTTTGGATTTCAGAGATGACACTAGATGCAAGATTCAGAGCTTCTCACAAACAACGGTGATAACCTGCTTGCATAAATGATTTTAAGGTTTGGAAATGCCTTAAATACTTCCTCCATCTTGGCTGGGTAGTTTCTCCACGATCTTTGATGAGTCGGATGCAAAACTACCGCCTTCCACTACCCTTGCTAAACTGGACTCGAGATAACTGGCCTCTGCACTGCGTGGCACACGTTCTTCAACATCGTGTAATAATGGCGGTTACTCCAGCGACCCACGTTCTCTGCAACGGTTAGTATCTAAGATGAAGTGGAGAACATCACGTCCCTTGAAACTCGGAACAGATTCTGACCTAGTCAAAATCAAGCATAATCCACGATTTATTCCACAATTAAATCAGCAATAAACTCCTAAATACGTCGAAAATGAAATGTGACAAAAATCACAATTTAATCAGATCAATTTAAAATAAATTAATCCTAAAAACTAGGAAAGGATAAGATTAGCATCCTGAGTGTTACACTCGATGTCGCGAGAATAACGGACGACATTGGATACGACATTGACTTCGATGTCATCAACGAAGTGATAACATCATCTGAAATCCATCATTCTCAACAGTGTTCACCACTGAGTCAATAGCACTCACCCCAAAGCTATTATTTATTTCATGTCGATTATTTACTCGGGCGATGTGCGTAGTGACGTGTGGTGATGGATTTCTAAAAAACTTTTATTCTTTATCTTCCGTTGTAATGATATTAAATATTTTATATTTTAATAAAAATAGCGTCCCTTCTTTATTATTGCTATTATTTTATTTTATGAAAATTGGGGCTGGCATCTTGGATATAAAATACTAGATTTCGCTCAATCATTTGAACTTTTATATTTAAGATCATGCTTTTGCACGTATCAACTTAACAACAACAACAATTTATTAAATAAAAAGAAAAGAAAAAACAGCAGGTCGATCCAGCCCATGAACTCCAATAGTTTGACAGATCATCAAATCCTCGCTATATTATATAAAAACATTAATGTAGGATTGTGATTAATGAGTTGGATTATGATAATGTTAATGAAATTTTAACGAATCGCAGTATGCTAATCATATTGTATAAAATTTAAAATTCAATTAATTATTGGGCGCACTTATAGCTAGGTGAAGTCATTAATTCTTTATTATGGTCATTGACCAAAAACGATCTTAGACAATCTAGGCAAAAAGGTCGAAAACTAGTTGGGAAAAATTAATTAATGCAAAGTTGCCGAGTATCTCCAAAATAAATAAATAAATGAATAACACTTGAAAATATCATTCGTTTATATATCTCCTTCCCCTTATCTATTAATATAATGAGTAAAATTTATAAATTGGAAAATTGTATAGGTGATTGATCAATAAATGTATATTTAATTATTTAAAAAAAGTTCATTATACTTCAATTTGATCCATATAATTGTTGCGGTGATCGAGAACTGAATCCAATTGTATTTATAGTAACACTATATATAATTAATCAACAACACCTAATGACGTCTAATTAATTTGATTACATAAATTACATTGAATTAATTAATTAGATATAAAATCACTGATGACGCATTATTTTTTAAGAATGTTAATCAAAGATTTTTCTACAAAAAGTTATTTTTACTCCACAATTTTTTATACTCAATAAAATATTTATGATAATTAATGTGTTAACTATTCTAAGGCTCTATCGATACATTCAAAAGGGTTAATTTATAGTTTTAAAGAAAGTATAGACTCATTATTTATTGATTAATCTACAAATTAATTTTATACGATTAATAATTCAAATTGAGAATTCGATTATTATCCATTACTGATTTCTTGAATATTTTATATTATGGATTGGCAAAACATATCATTATCACCCCTTTTTTTAGTATTTCATTCCACTAATCAATTGCATATATATTATATTTAATGTTGTTATTATAATACGACAAAAACACAAATTATAATATAATAAAAGACAGACGAATGAGACTCCTTACATACCAGTTTCCTTCTTATTAGGTCCCAATGTATAGATTAAGACAAGTTGTTCATATACACTTATTTCGTATGGTGAAGTGATTAAATACAATATTTATTACATAAATATAAAATTCTTGTAACAAGTTGGATTGCTGTAGTTTTACTTTTATTCCGTGAATAAATGAGTTTTTTGGATTTTATATGTGGAGTGATCTTATTGCCTGCAACAAATAACAATACATTATTTGGAAAGATAAAAAAACATGCATGGAGAAGAGATGGACTTATTAATATTAATATTATTGCATATCTACATTATTTAAAAAAAAAAAAAAAAGATGCGAAACAGTAGATATATATCGATGAAATTAACATGTTGAGTGGGCGCAGATATATAGAAAAGAAAAATGCGAAAAATATATAAGAAAATGAAATATATGTCTGTTCGTGCTTATCCAAGGAGGGATAGTCACATCCATTTGTCGGATGATCTCATAATCTCTGTCTTGTCTTTCTCTTCCTTCATAATTAACGTGTGGCAGAGAAAGTGCTACACGTTTTTATTTTATTATTTTTTCCATTTTCTTTAGTTAGATTCGTCCATTTTTTTTTTTTTTAAGATTGCATAATGGTGCACCAAATAGAGTTCATATATATTTTCATTTTTCCCCTCTAAATATTTTAAGTTAATTATCTAAAATAGTGCAATATTCACCTTATTTTACAATTACAACATCTTTATTATATATATATATATATATATATATATATATATATATATATATAGGGGTGGGTTCAAATAGGAACCAACCCCCCGAAGGAACCTAGGAACCAATCAAATTTAAGAATTTTGATGACATGACGGATAAAAAAACGGTGGCATAGTTGTAAATATGTAAAATTCGAATTATAAGGGGTAATTCCAGATTTTTTTTAATAAAGTGATGACATCATCCTTTAAAAAATTCCTAAAAACTTTAAATAATCATAACTTATTCGTTTTTATCCAATTTACGCAAAAAATATATCAAATTAAAGATTTTTTCATGCTCTTTCATTTGAGATCCATAATGCATATGTTTATTTGAGCAAAAATTGATGAAAAATACAAAAAACTAGTTTTCATGTATATTCAACTCATAACTGTCAGATATTTGCTAATATGATATCACAATATTGCTCATATCTTGTGTTTATGTTGCTAATATGAAATTTTTTATGCACGACTTTGAATTTTAAGTTGCTTTCATGAGAAAATAATTAAAGTATGAGCTATATATAGTTAAGTTCATAAACAATTATAACTTTATCAATGCTTAATATTATTTTGAAAACTTGTAATATTTGAGAATTTAAGTCATGCTAGCATATCATTATTCACATATTAGCAATGTGTTACTAACATATTAGCAAATTAATAGTCGCGTATTAGCAGTGTGTATATTCTCTAACATATTAGCAATATGTTGTATGTATAAATGATGTTACACATGTTACACAATATTATTTTAAATGTGGTCCAATGCTATATGTGTGGTGTTTAATACGTGTCAATTTAATATTATGATCCCGTCAAGTTAGCAATATACATCTTTCATATTAGCATATTAATACAACGCCAGAAAAGACAATGGTTTTAAAGTGTTGTCTACTTAATTCCGGGAATTGGGCCCAAAATCTGAAAAAACATAACAGAATTTCTAAATTACGAAAATAACCCCGCTTTCATTAAGTTCTCAAATATTAGAAGTTTGCCACCTTACTTTGACTAAAACTTTGACTAAATTATGGTCATTAGATCTAATCAAATCTAAAGTTAGGATTGGTTCCTAGGTTCCTTCAGGAGGAATTGGTTCCTATTTGATCCTTCCTCTATATATATATATATATATATATATATAACTGCAATCAACTGCATGATAGAATGAAATTGAATAGAATAATAATTTTTATATTTATTCTCATTCTAATAATTGGTATGATTTAAAATCAAGAATCACTCTTTACGAATGAATCCATATTCCTTAAGGAAGTAGAATAATCATTCCACCCACCCCCATGAGTTAGTTAGCTATTCTCATGGATCCAAAAATTAATATATGATATATTTATACATAATCATGTTTTATAATATTACTTTATCATATTTAGAAAAATAAATCAAAAATTGGATTAAATAATTTATTATCATTATTTCCTAATTGTTTATTTATTTTCAAAAAAATAATTTAAAAATATATTTTAAAATTAAATTTTGATAGTTTTTATAATTTTGTTAAAAAAATGAAACTGGTGTCAAACTAAATATAAAATAAAAATGTATTACAATACAAAATAAAATAATTATGTATTTGATATAATTTAATTTATTCGAATGAAAAATTATAATGACAAACTATTTTTCTATGAAGTAAAAATATTTTTATTAAATTATACAAGTTATTATATATTAATTAATTAAATACTTTAGAATAAAATTTTTCAATAAAATAAATAAATTATAATTTGCTAAAATAAATGGAAAAAAATCACATCCTAAAAAAGAAAAATGAAGTTTAGAAAAAAAAAAAAGAGGCATGTTTTGATATTCATTAGCTACTACATACACTTTATTCAATTATAAGAAAATTTGAAAGTATATAAAATATTCATTATATTAGATAAAAAAAATGTTATTTCATTCAGTTCTTCATTCCGTAACATATCAATCATAAGAATTATCATTTCATTTTTAAATTCATTCTATTCATACTAAATTTCATTCTATCATACAAATCATCTTCTAATAGGTTAAATTTACTAATTAATACAACATATTTTTTAAATTTATTATTAATTATAACAACTCTCTCTCTCTCTCTCTCTCTCTCTCTGTTTTTCTTTTTTTCTTAAAACTTGTCCCACGTGAAATGCTACTGAGAGAATAACCTTTTACCATTGACATGATAGTGTTTTGCGACGCGTTAAAAATGTGAAATTTTAAAATAATTAATTAACTTTGTCTTACATAAGCAATATTGTTTTTGTTGAGTGCTGTATGACATTGAGGTTCAATATTGCACTCGATGTCAGACAGACACCCTGCGACATTGTTTGTGATATAGTCGTAACTAATCTTATCTTTTCTAGTTTTATTTATTATTTTAATAAATAAAATAATTTTATATATCTTAAAATATATGTGCATATCCACGAAATTGATATTTCAAATAAATGGATATATACATATTAGATATATTATTTAAAATAGAGTTTGACAAAGTCAAAACTCTATCTCCTTTTTTTAGGTCTAGCGGTTTTTCTATTTATTTCTTTTTCTTTTTCAGAAAATTATATTTGCTGGATATTTAGAAAAAGAGCATGAACGTGGGGAAGCTTTCAACCACGCTTTGGAGGTGGTTTCTTCCATATACGGTGAAGTCATGGACTGAAGCGGTTATCGTCAACCCATGTTCAAGAAAGAGAAACCGTGGACCTTGTTGGATTCAAGTGAAGAGCATATTTAAGAAGCATGGTCGACACTTGAAGACTTATTCAAGCTCAATCCATTTTCCGCTGCGTGAAGATTGAAGAAAGCTTGAGTCACAAACTTAGTATAGGTTTTTTTCTTCGTTCCTTCTTCTATCTTAACGTTTGTTGTTGTTCAATCCTTTCACGGAATAGATTGTATAAATTAGGATAGATAGCAAGGTTGTGAAACATTTACTAGTTTGTATACAAGTTGACGGGATGTCAATTTGTATGTTTTAGTTTGTATACGAATTGACGGGATGTCAATTTGTATGTTTTAGTTCTTTTTAGTGATAGTCTAGATTAGAACTTGTAAATGTTGCTGAAGTGTTGAGAGCCTTCGCGTCCAACATCGACAACTTGATAATTTTGTGCTCATAGTATTATAATTTCGCCCTGTAGCAATCACACACATGTTGTGTGTGATTTAAAAGTTATATCTTGTATCATTGCGCATTTTATTTCCTGTATATTTGTGTTAAGATAGTTGTGTTAACTGTCTGTAACATTGAGTTTGACATCACGAATCTGTGTCTAATTTTAGTGTTTGTGTCAACAAATTCCAACAGTTTTTTTTTTTTATCAAGAGTAACCCGCAGCCGCTATCGAAGTGTGGACTGGGTAAACTCCGCCCCTATGTAGTAGCCTACAAACCACACAGAGGAGGTTAACCACACTGGCAAGCTAAGTATGATAGGCTCACACGCAGTGATGTTGGTGGTGGGATTCGAACTTGACACATTTGACCTCAAGATAACACCACTCCACCACTAGGCCATCCCCAAGGGGACATCAATATTGCTCTTAAATAATAGATGGCGCGCATAGGGGTTGTCTTATCAATCTAACATACACGTATTAGCAATTAATTAACAAAGTTTAGTAAGTACTAAGTCGTTCGATCATATATGTATATCACTGATATTTTTTTACATGATACGAACACTAACGAAATTAATAGATCAATATATTTAGTCTTATTACGTATGTGTCCATATCGTACCAACATGATAAAGATAAGCAATTTTTGTATAATAATATTATATGAATATATTTATGTATATATATATTAATTATTATTATTTTCATTAATTATAATTGTTTAATAATTTAATATATTTATTCAATTTTTTTTTTGTCAAAATTGGATATCGTGTTTGTGCTGTGTGTGTTCATTTCGTGTTTGTGCATTTAAAATGACACACACACACACACATATTTATTAAATTTGTGGTAAATTACACTTTGATACTTGCATTTCGATCTCTTTTTCAAAAGTAGTCAATTTTTTCAAAAATTAACAAAATAATACCTACTTTTTCAAAAAAAATTATAAATCTAACATGTGATCAATTTTACGGCCTAAAAATCATACGTAATTATTGTATTTTAATATTTCTATTTCCCTAACTATATAAAAAAAATTCCAATGAAGAAATCTTAAAAAATAATCAATTATATACGATCTTCGGGCTTTAGAATTGATAAAATGTCAAATTTACAAAAAAATTAAAAAGTGGGGGTTTTTTTTTTTAATTTTGAAAAAGTGGGTTGTTTTTGAAAAAGAGCCTAAAATGTACGCATGGAAATGCAATTTACCTTTAAAGTTGCGTTAAAATAGTCACTTCCATAAAAAAATGGAAGTTTATGCAATATTTTTATCAAAATACTACTCTTTCTGTTTCACAAAGAGTGTCAATTTTAAATAAATGCACACATATTAATAAAGTAATTGAAATATATACATTTAATTGCTAGCAAAATATATAAAATATAATACTTCGACTGAAAAATATACAATGCTCTTGTAATATTCAAAAGGGTTAGGTTTTATTTCTAAAGAAAATTTTCATTTTGGTATCCTATATTGACCTCATGTCACTTTTGATACTATGTATATTGTACCTGCCAAAAGAAGTACCCAAACAAATAAACAATACATATTATATCACCTTTTATTCCCAATAAAATGCAATAATAGATTTCTCTTAATCAAACCAAGTCAAATCTAATTTAGGGATTTTTTTTTTCCGATTCATTTAAATTTATGGGATCAAAATTCATTTTTAAAATGTTCACCCAAATTGATTCTTTTAAGTCAATTCTTATATTTCCTTATTTTTCATGTTTTATAATATTTAAATAATTACTTGAAAAATGAAAATCTCTCTAAAAAAAAAAAAAGGAAACTTGCATACTTGAGACAAAATATCCACAAGTTTATTGGGCATTTTTGTTGGGGCTTTTTTGAATTGAACCACCACACGATTTATTTGGATACTCATTAATCATATGTTCATGTATATCATATTTTTATGCATTTAATGTAAATAATTAATCCGAGTGAAATAGCATGCATGTTCCAATTTTCGATTCTACTAAAAGCGGAAACATAAAACTCGAAAATACTTTACAAATTAACATCGGGTGGATGACAAGATTAAAGGTCTAATCTTGCTGTTAGGGGTGGAAATGGGCCAAGCCGAGCTAGGCTTTGCCTTGGTAGGCCTGAGCCTATTATACGAATGTTAGGCCCAAGCCTAGCCTGTTATCTGTTGTAGGCTTTTTTATAGGCCCGGGCCTGGCCTCTTTAACAAAATGAGCTAGGCTTGGGGCCTTATAAAAGCCTATTTGAGCCTACTTAAATTTTTTTTTATTCAACTAATATCAATAATAACAAGAGTAACATATCTAATAAAAGACACATAACATATATCATGCCAAAATTAATACAAAACATAAATGACAATAAAAATTATTTCATATTTTAAATAATAAATATATGTGGTTTCAAAAAAAAAATATATATATATATATATATAATAATTTATATTATACTATACCATATTATATTACATAAATAGGCTGACCGGTTAAGCTTATTGGGCTTTTTTCAAAACCTAAGCCTAGGCTTACTTATAAATGTAAGCTTTTTAAAAGGCCTGAGCCTGGCCTTTTTATTATATAGGCCAGGCCTAACTAGGCCCAAAGTAGGCCAGGCCATAGGCCCCTGTCGGGCGGCCTGGCCCATTTCCACCCCTACTTGCTGTTGTTGAAGTATGTAATCGGCGCCCCCTATCACAGTTGATATTCCACTTCTCGATCTTCTGCTGTATTCCCGAACCGCGTCTAGATACAGGGTGGACTGTATACTACTAAACATGTGTGGATACTATGTGGATTAAGAGAGCACAAAAGAGAGGCTGAATTACATGACCTAATTTTCGTCTCCCACTCCTCTATTTATTAGAGGGGTGGGCGAAAATTAGTTGTCCAAACCCTTATGGGTTTGTACCTCTTACTCTTGTTTCATCCCCAGTCCATTAAAGTCATATTAGGCTAAAACAGGGATCTAGAATAATATTAAATTGGTCTGCTAATTTATTTAATTTCCAATATCCACAACTTAGGATATAATTAAATAAATTTTAAGTATTTTTATTTTTATTCCAATAAAGAAATAATATTGACCTACCAATTTAATACATATTTATGAATATATTTTCTCCTTTTGTCCAGTCATTTCCCATGTTTAAGATATAATGTCCATTAATTAATTATGTAAGCTTCTGACAGGTATAATTAATTCATATCTTGTTCTTTGAGTAGTACCAAACAAGTTTTATCATGTACGAAATAAATTTCACGTGCAGAGTTTCACATGAACTTTGTACTTCCTCAATGAGACATCATCAATCTGGCGCACAAGGACATAGTGGCCATATATATTGCACGACCCATCATATATGTAAATGTTACTGTCTAAAATATCAAAGTTTTTGATCATATCAAGAATCTCACTTATTGATAAATCAAAGCAATAACATAATATATATATGTTCGCCAATATATATGAGTTAATACATTGCAGGAATCCTATGATATAATCTTTACTGTGTGTATACCCACACTATATTATCTGTAATGCAAGTATATGGAACTGACAAATAAATATATAACTCATAAATAAATGCACACAGTGACTGCAATAAATATTCAATCTATATCGTCAAATAAAATATTGTAGAATATATACAAAGACAAGTCTTCCACTATACAAGACTAACAATTTTATTTAATTTTTTCATAGATTTGTATTTTCCTAAATTTTAATTAAACATTATTTACAAAAAAAATAAGGAAATAGAAGAGTTGACTTAAAAAAAATATGTGAAAATTTTCAAAATTATTTTTTGACCACATATTAAATAAATTGAAAAAAAATCCTAAATTACCTTTTATTTAAGTTTGATTGAGGAAAATCTATTATTATGCATCATCAAGACTAAAAGTGATAAAGTTTGACTTATGTGCACCTTGTGCACATAAGGATGTATCAGACGGTGGGGTGCGCGTGGGCGTCATAAGCCAGTCTTTTTATTTTATTTTTTTTTCTGATTTTTTCTTTATTTTTATTTTTGATTTTTTTTCTTTTTTATTTTTTCCCAAAAAAATATATCCCTTAAATTCAAGTGGATTATCTTTTTTTTTTATCCGGTAACTCGCATAGTGTAGAACTCGAATTTTGCAATTAACAAAATCGGGATCCAGGCTCTGGTGGTTTACAAAATAAAGACAACTACGTGAAGTCGAATGACCGACGGATTGGTTGACGATCGATCGGTCTCCAACGTTCAAGTCATAATACAATCGCGAATGAGTAAATAATAATACGGTAAATAGGAATGCAATTTAGAGTTCTAGAACACAATTTGACGAGTATATGATTATATTTTTTCTAATCGTAATGTTTCTTTCTCAGATCGTCTCCCCTTGAGATAACTTTATATTTTCTCCAATCGTAATGTTTCCCTCTCAGATCATCTCCCCATGTGATAACTTCATTCTTTCCTATTTATTCTAGTTTCACTCAACCTCCCTTCTACTTTTCCGAATTCTTCTTATCCCCCCTAGAGTTTTGACCTAGTCTGTCTCTTATCCCTAACGGGGTATTGACTTAGTCCATTTGTAGATACTTATGGAGCTCTGTTATTGTCACCATAGAACTCGCGGTCATGGACCTCATTGACGAGGACTCTAGCGTTTGGCTTCGCAATGATCGACTTTTGACCTATATTGGGCTTCCATTCTTACGGCTTTTTCAGAAAAAAGGCCTCTACACGTAGTGCACTCGTCTAAGGCTAATGTGTGAGCTCGTATATTGGCTAATTAATTTTTTTAGATCTGGCATTATACTTAGTGCAGTCGTCCAACGCTAACGAGTGGATTTGTGCTCTACGCTCTACAACAATCTTTTTAAAATTAAATATAAGTTATAGTTGAGATTAATAAACTTTAAGAAAACATAAACCCTAAAAAACCCAAAAATAAACCCTTTAAAAATCTAAAAATTTCTAAAATACTAAAAAAAAACTAAACCATAAAAAATCCTAAACCCTGACCCTTAAACTCTAAATATTAATTGTATTGGAATATATCATAATTTAGACTAAATAAATCCGTATAAGATAACTAATAAATAAGATAAAGTGTTATGGTTGATACGATTTTTAGTGAATTTTTTTCAGTGGATTGACCCATGAATTAATCCAACCTGTCTAAAATAAATTTATATACACTACACTAAAGTATATATAAATGTTTGCTAAAGTGATATGATATGTATTATTAGAGTACCATTTAACAAATACAATATATGTAATATTTAAAAATAATAAGAGATGAAATATAGAGTACGAAAAAGAGGATTTCCCCTTTATTTCTATGTGACTCGTTTTAAAATTTTGCTTTCCATTTAGATATTTGGCATCTTGATTATTAATTGTTGATGATGATGATGTACGAGAGATAGATAGAGAGAGATTGGGACATGGAAAGCACGCGTTGCCGGTGCAGGGTGGTGGAGTGGGTCCCACGGGGGTGGGTTTGCTAAAACTTAAAAGGCTGCCCCACTTCACGTAGTGCCCCCTTGTCCTACTTTTTTTCTTCATTTTACCCCCCTAGCATTCATTCTCTACTTGTTTTTCCAATTTCCATATCCTCAAAATAAGTGCCCCACCAACATTACACTCCACATTCCCTAAATATTTCTAACTCTAATTATAATTTCAGAGATTGGAAATTTCCATTTCTCATCTAAATTTACTTGATAATAGTAGAATCAAATGTTTGTACTTTGTGAGCATTCGCAATCACTACCACTTCATCAATCAAAAACTTAGAATTCTATAAATAAAGAAAAGTAATAAAACTTAGAAGTCCCGGAAATCTACTACTAAGTGATCATTTTAAATTAATAACATGGTTGCTACCCGTTCTTCTTTAAAATTAATTTTCAACACTTATTAAATGCAAAAATTTTACATGTTCATATATGCACATCCATTGTTCCCCACTTAGTAAGAGAGTACAACAACATCCTTGATTAAAAAAAAAAAAAAAACTTATTTGAGGTTTTATATACTAATTAAAATCCGCAAGAGAAGCTAGGTCAAGATTTAGTTCATAATTTATATTCAGTGATATTTTATATTTTTTATTGGTATTTCATTATATTTTAATGCGAATCTAACCCATAAAACGATCTCACGCAAAACCTATCATTTATCATTCATATGTATGGTAGTGTTTGTATGTTGGATTTGTATTATAAAAATAGAGGAAGGAGAAAAATTAGGGCATGCTCCTTGCTCTTTTTTTTTTTTTTTAGGGGCAAGAAAGTAAATTAGCTTAGTTCGGCGTGATCACGTTTCACGGGTGACACTATTATGGAACTAATGACAGGGACTAAGTACTGAGCTTACAACGTTAATTAATCTAACCTAGGATAATGCCATTAATGATGATATATTCTGGAATCTTTAATCCATCCAAATAAACTACCGTTTCGCTTTCTGCCGTGTTTTTTTTTATTAATATACCTGAATAAGTGGGTGTGGAGAGATTGCCAGTATATTGTAGACACTCATAAGAAACCTGAGTTCCACATTATGGTCTCTAGCTAGTAAGACGGACGATTACCTTAGCTCTTATCCTCATATCAACTTAGCAATCCACGTGCATTAGAGGACGTTTTCTGTTATTTCTACCAATTACTCAACTAAAAGACAACTCGTTCGGAAACAATTATTTGTACATTTTTTATTTTATATTTGCTACTAAATTAATGATGAATAATAAATTTAATATAATTAAACAAGTGAGTTATTTTTAATTAGGACAAATAATAAAAAAAACTTAGGTTACTATATAATGAAAACATTAAATTAAATAGTAAAACGATGCTTTTATAATTTTATTCATGGGATGATAACTCAATATGATTTACGAGTCAACTTAATTAAATAAATAATGACATCTGACTTTAAATTGCATCGTTTAAATTTCATATTCATTGCTAGACCTTAATATAAATCGAAGTACACGTACACCCCTATAAAAATAAAAATAAAAAAAATCTCGATATACATACCACATACTTATCAAAAACATTATTAGAAATGTTGAGGGAGCCAAAAGAAACTAAAATAAAGACAAAATTATATGGAAGCTCCAAGATTTTCATGTTTTGACAATATTTGAATTCTTCTATTTTAGTTTGCATATAGTCCTAGAATTAGTTCAAAGCGTAACACTATTTAATAATAATAGACGATCCAAACTTATTATAATTTGTAGCTACTTTTATATATCTTGGCTTTCGATGATGATACCTAAGAATTAAAAAAATCGAGACATTATTTAATTAATTAATTTGCTTTTCCAGTACATAAAAATTCAAATTTAATCAGCGGCATGACTGCATCAGGGCTCCATTTTCCAGCGCACACAGTTCACCTGCTCGAAATTTCGAGAACAATGCATTCTATTCTTTCCTTGATTTCCATGAAATGAAATATATAAAAAATTTGAATAATTCATGAAAAATCAATTGAAAATTGCAGAACCCAAGAATTAAAGAAAAAGGTTAAAAGAAAAAAAAATGGAAATAGGTTTTTCCACGTAATGCCTGGAGTTTGTGATCACTAGTCTCTATTTAGTATCGAGCATTGAAATTAAATGGTTATTTTTTCTTAAGATTTCGATAATGGAGGACAAATGCTGACACTTTTACCATGCTTTCTTGAGATTATTACCAAGTTAAATTAATCACTTTACTTTTTACTAACACAGATGCAAAACCAGATGCTCATAATGATATATAATATGCATATATTTAATTAATTTATGCTGACTGTTAAATAATTTTGTCTACCGCAAGCAATCATATTTGATCAAGGCACAATAACTTCATGAAGAAAAATAAAATATATTATATGTCGAATTTAGCAAACAAGTCTTCGTCGTATGTTTTGATGTATATATTAATGCAGTCTAGCTAACAATTATATCGTTGAAATCATTCAAAGAAATATTGTGTTGGATATTTTGTTAAATTCTCTTTGATTCGAAAGTATATTGCGGAACTACTACTGTGGGTCGAGGGGTTGCCCCGTCCCCGCGGGGTTTGACTTGTCCGATTAATGTTGGAAAATTGGATATAATAAATTGAGTCGTGATTTATTTTATCTGATTTTTGGTGTTCGAGTTATTTAATTTTGGAGGAATTAAATAGTGTACGATTGTTCTATATTTGTAGTAGATAATTATAGTATTTTTATTTTTTCAAATCCGATTTTCGGTGGGTGAGAAATTAGTTGTTGAAATCGGTCATACGATTGGGCATTTATTGTGCGTGGAAAAATGTGCTTAAGGCACATTTAATAATGCCACATTGATTTTTTAACCTAGTTAAGAAGTGTATTTAAGTGTATTAACATTTAAGTGTAATATCTAAAATGCATAAGGATATGGGCCATGAGCCCACACGCGCACGCGCGCCCGCCTGTGCCCGTCCTCGGACCTGGACTTCGGGCGGACGTACACGGGCTTTTGGTGCCTAACAATTACGGTTTTACAGTTCAGAATCGGACGGGTCATGAAGCGGGTTGGACCATCGACATTACCTGGACTTCAGGTGGGCGTACGTGAGCTTCCAGGGCCTAGTAGTTATGGTTTTACGGTTCAGAATTGGACGGGTCGTGGAGCGGGTCAGACCATCGACATTACCTAGTTCGTCGGAGCCTTGTCAGAATTGTGGTACTACTGCCGGAAAGACGAAAGTCATTTCATCTTTGAGAGACAACATATCAAACCGTGAGCACTAGTCGGGGCATATTTGTCTAGCGAAGAGAGGTCCCCTCGACTCGGCTCGCCGAAAATCTGCCGGTTTCAGTTTGTTTAAATTTAGTTTCAATTTAGTTTACTGTATTGTTTTCTACTCGTTCCTATTTCTCGTGTATTCCAGAAAAGCACTGTAATTGTACTAAACAATCGCAAGACAAATAGCAAATCAACAATTACTTTTGCTTTGGAATGACGTCTACATCATCAACTGCCGTTGCCCCCTACACGAGGACCGTTCCCCATGGCCAAGCTGAGAAGCCGGAGAAGTTTTTCGGTCTGGACTTCAAGAGGTGGCAACAGAAGATGCTCTACTACCTGACCACCTTTGTTTTGGAATGCCTTCTACATCATCAACTGCAGTTGCCCCCTCCACGAGGACCATTCCCCATGGCCATGCTGAGAAGCTGGAGAAGTTTTCCGGTCTGGACTTCAAAATGTGGCAACAGAAGATGCTCTTCTACCTGACCACATTGGGAGTTGCAGCTTATGTGAAAGAAGACACTCTAGTCATTGTGGAAAATGAGCCGGACATCAACAAACGAACGACGTATGACCAATGGATCAACGATGATTTTTTATGTAAAAATTACATTTTGAATGACTTAGTTGATAGTTTATATTCTGTATATGCCAATGTAACGAGTGTAAAAGAATTGTGGGAAGCTTTAGAAAAGAAGTACAAAACGGAGGATGCCGGAACTAAAAAGCTCGTGGTGGTAAAGTTCCTCGACTATAAAATAGTTGACACCCGGTCAGTGATAGATCAAGTGCAAGAGCTTCAACTCATTGTGCACGACGTTCATGCTGAAGGGATGGTCCTTCTGGATGCTTTCACATTGCTGAAGTGATTGACAAGCTGCCACCATGTAGGAAGGACTTCAAGAGTTATCTCAAGTACAAACGAAAAGAGATGACTCTTGAATACTTTGTGGTTAAGCTTTATATTGAGGCTGATAATCGAAAGGCGGATCTGAGACCATGAGTCCCGATCGAGGCCAATGCTAACTGGATGAAACGTAGTGGACCATCAAATAGCAATAAGAGGAAGCGCCAGGGTCAAATTGACAAAGGAAAGAAGCCAATGACAAGGTTTGATGACAACTGCTTCAATTGTGATAAGTCGGGGCACATGTCTAAACATTACATGGCTCCAAAGAAGAAGCGTAACAATTATGGTGCGCACATGGCTGAACATAACAACAAAGGCAAAGGCCATCAAGACGGTTGGGATGATGATGACTTGGCTGCGGTTGTGTTTGAAGCTAACCATGTGGACAACTTGAGAGAGTGGTTCATCGACACCGGGGCCACTTGTCACGTCTGCTCCGACAAGGGCTCATTTTCTACCTCTAAAGTTGTTGAAGGTAGAAAATTGCACATGGGTAACCAAGCCTCGTCTGAAGTGGCTGGTGTGGGCAATGTTATCTTGAAACTTACTTCAAGCCAGGAGCTGACTCTGAAGGATGTATTGTATGTTCCGGACATCCGCAAAAATTTAGTTTCGGGCTCACTGTTAGTCAACCATAGTTTTAGACTAGTGTTTGAGTCTGAAAAATTTATTTTGAGCAAATACAGAAGGTTTTTTGGTCAAGGCTATCTCGCCAATGGACTTTTCAAAATGAATATAATAGCTATGCACCGTATTGCAAAAGAAAGTGCTAATAAAGTTGATTCTTTTGCTTACTTGCTTGTTGAGTGCTCAGATTTATGGCATTGTAAATTAGGACATGTTAATCTAAATGCAATAAAACGTTAAGTAAGTTTAGATTTGCTAAAAGTAAGCCAATTTAATACATAAAACAAATGTGAAGTTTGAGTTGAAGCTAAATTGGCTAAGTTACCGTTTCACTCGGTAGAACGGAGCACTAACCTCTAGACCTAATTCACATAGACGTGTGTGACTTAAAGTTTGTGCAAATTAGAGACGGTAAAAAGTACTTTATTACTTTTATGGGATATTATCAGATTTTAGCATGACCTTTCAAGAAATTCACAAAAATATCCCGACCTTTTATAAATAACAATTTAATGTCTAACCTTTTGAATATACATCAAATCTAGCCTGAAATTAATTTTTGAATTTTTAGTTGTTAACGTATATTTTTATACATACGGTGTTGAGTGAAATATAATTTTATTTGATCAATTGACGCGGCATAAGTATTTCGCACATCATTAAAATTTTCAGGCAAAAAATACACGTTAGCAACTAAAAGCCAGAAAATTAATTTTAGGCTAGATTTGTTGTATATTCAAAAGATCAGGTATTAAATTATTATTTATAAAAGGTTAGGACATTTTTGTGAATTCCTTAAAAGATCAGGCTAAAATCTGATAATATCCCTACTTTTATTGATGATGGCACAAAGCACTATTATCTTTATCTTTTAAGAAGTAAATACGAGGCTATTGAAGCTTTTAAGAACTTCAAAAATGAACTCGAAAATCAACTAAGCGGTCGAATTAAAGCAATTCAAAGTGATAGATGTGGGGAGTATGTTGCTCCGTTTGAAGAGTTATGCGCAGAGACGTGTATAATTCATCAAACTACGGCTCCATATTCACCACTGTCTAATAGAATTGCTGAACGCAAAAATCGAACTCTTAAAGAGATGATGAACACTTTGTTGATAAGTTCGGGATTACCACAGAACTTATGGGGGGGGGGGGAAGCTGTGTTGACATCCAACTATATCCTGAACAAGATACCACTTAAGGGTAAGGATGTAACACCTTACGAGTTGTGGAAGAGACGCACTCCGTCTTATAAATACCTCAAAGTGTGGGGGTGTTTGGCTAAGGTTGAAGTGCACTTCCTAAACAAGTTAAAATTGGCTTTAAAACAGTGGATTATATCTTTATTGGGTATGTACTCAACAGTAGCACATATCGTTTTCTTATTCATAAATCAAAAATTCCCGAGATGACTGAAGGAACGATGGTGGAATCGAGGAATGCTATATTCTTCGAGAGTGTCTATCCTTGTAGAAATAAGGATATGATAGGAGGGAGTTCTGAGAAATGAATTTCTGAATCTACTACTTGTTCTGATCCTATGGATAAGGAACTGAGACAAAGCAAGCGAGCTAGAACGGCGAAGATGTTTGGTCCGAATTTCATTACCTATATGCTAGATGATGAGTCAAAGTCTTTGAAAAAAGCTCTATCTAGTCCAGATGCTTTGTTCTGGAAAGAGGCTATCAATAGTGAAATTGATTCCATCATGCAAAATCACACTTGGGAGTTGACGGATCTCCCGAGTGGGTGTAAGCCGTTATGATGCAAATGGATCATGAGAAGAAAATATAAGGTAGATGGTACTGTTGATAAATATAAAGCTTGTTTGGTTGCCAAAGGATTTAGACAAAAATAGGGGTATGATTTCTGCAATACCTACTCACCAATAATGAGGATTACATATATTCGGGTGCTTTTAGCGATTATTGCTTTGCACAATCTTAAAATTCACCAAATGGATGTGAAGACTGCGTTTCTGAATGGTGAGCTGGAAGATAAAATATACATAGAACAACCTGAAGGGTTTGTTGTACTAGGATAAGAACAAAATGTGTGTAAACTTGTTAGATCATAGTATGGTTTGAAACAAGCACCGATTCAGTGGCACTTGAAGTTTGATATAACGATGCTATCAAATGGTTTCAAAATCAACGAATGTGATAAGTGTGTGTACATAAAGAGCAATTCTAATGGCTACATCATAAACAGCTTCCTTCAAACTTCTAGCACAACCCGACAAATTTCTCAAAGTATCTAGAAGAGAGATATTAATGTGTATCTTCTTGAAGATATCTAAGATATGATCTGTCTTCTCATCCTCTTGTAATTTGACTGAAAAGGCAGTAGGAGCAACAAAATTTATAGAAATAGGAGTAGCAGGTGGCTCCAATTTTTGAGCAAAAGAATGAGTCTCTATAACTGGTTTTACTATAGGATAGCTATTGATCTCGTCATGTACTACTTGAATGGCGTTGCAGTGTGTATTCGAATTGACTTCGGTATAGCTTGAGAATTGTCCCGACTTGTGCTGAGTAACTACTTGGTTGGCTAACTAGCTCACTTGGACCTCTAACATATTCACTTTCTTTGATAGTGCACTCACATTTACTTCTATCTGAGTGATATTTGTGTCCATGGCACCTATGAAATTATTTTGATTTGCCATCAACTGATTGAACATCTCTTCAACAGACAGTTTCTTTGACTCAGAAAGGGCTGCAGCTGAAGCAACAAAACTAGGAGGCTGCAGGGCGTTGTTGGGATTGGCATAGGAAAAATTTGGATGATTCCTATTATTTGGATGGTATGCCATATTGTTGTTCTGGGATTCCCTGCTGACCTTTGTTGTAATTCCCACCATTGTAGTTCCTCTGATTGACAAAATGTACACATTCAACTGCGGTGGAATCTGAACATTGTTGCTACACGGCATTAACATCCACCTGTGTGCACCGCTCCTCAAGAAATTATTTTTTCAAAGGCTCAACCTGAGCCACCAAATCATCTACTCTGGAATTAGACACTGCATTGGTTGTCCTTGTTGTTCCTCTCTATCGGCCATTGATAACTGGTAGTCGTCATCTCCTTGATAATCCGTAATGCTTCAGCAGCAGTTCTATTCACTAGACAACCTCCAATTGAGGCATCCACTAATCTCTTGGTGTTGTTGGTCAGATCACTGTAGAAGTGTGTGATCTGTTGGTCGGCACTAAACCCATACTGTGGGCATGTCCGTAGTAAGTCTTTATACCTCTCCCAAGCCTCATAAATGGAGTTGTCACCCATCTATGCAAAATGGTTGATCTCAGTAATGATCTTCTGAGCCTTTGAAAGAGGGAAATACTTGGTGAGAAATTCCTAACACATCCCATCCCAAGTGGTGATGAAAGCTCGATCAAGACTCTTAAGTCAGTCAGTTGCTCCATCCAGATGAGCATTTGGATTCTCTGCAGCCATCCCGCTAAATTTCTCTGACTGCACCATGCTAATTAGTGTTGGACGAAGCTCAAAGTTGTTAGCACGGATGTTGTCGTCCCATCCTAGACCTTGGTACCTCTCGGTATTTGCTCGGTTCAACTAGTTCAGAGGAGGGTCTGGCAGTGCATTCATGTCCACTACTTGTTGAGCCAATCTCTCTTCCATCTCTTGAAATCTTTTCACCAGATCTCCTATATTCGGAGGAGCATTCTCCGCGGCCATCTCTCGTTCTTGGTTGTCATTATTAGCTACCATCTCTCTCTCTCTTTTCTTTTTTCGTTCCTTATTTCTACGTGTGGTTTTGTAGACCTGCAATAAAACTAGTGAATCGAGTATCGTATCTACAGTGACTGCAATTATGATTTGATCGACAAAATATTGACTACCCATAAGTGTACGGTGTAGTTGTGTACAATGATGAGCAAGGTCGTATTCTACAGTGACTAATGATTAATTTATGCATGAGTATTGCAACGTCAATTCCTAACACTGTCTAGGCAACACATTAAAAGATTGTATTTAATTAACTAATTAAACAAGAAATTAAATAAAGCAAATAAAAGATGAACAGATGAAATTTGGTTCTAAATTCAGAGGTGATGAAATATTCTAGGGTTTTGATTTCATTGATTTATCCATACAATGTCAATTCAATAATATAATTTATTCACGATTCGACTTTGATTAGGACAATCACTCATTTAATTTAAATCTTCTCTCAAAGTGCTTAAACTGTAGATTACATGCTAGAATTAATGTGTACATTCAATTACTAACATGCAACTCTTAAAAGTTCGAAGGATTTATTGTCCTTATGATTAACCTCAAATCTCTCTATTGGTATTGATTAATGTGCTTTATGTTCTTGTGTTCAAGTGTTAAAACTCATCTCTCAATTTATGAATTAACACAACAAATCATGCTATCATGGTGATCAATCAATCAAGTAAACAAGACTAAGAACACAAAGAATAAAAGAAGAATCAAAATCATATAATTTAATATCCCTTGTACTTCAAAATCAACTACTATCAAACCCTAGAATACTAAAGTATCTAGCCACTCATAATTAAATAAGTAACCAATCCAAGGAAAAAATAATTAAATAACAAAAACACGATAAACCCGGAGGATGAATCTTGATCTTGATCTTCAACTTGTTCTTCTCTTGCTCTTCAATCTCTGCTTTTAGGGGAAGAATATGGTGTGTGTTGTTGTGATTTTTGATATTATGGTAGGGTTTTTGATGTTATGGTAGGGTTTGTGATGCTTAATTTTCGTGTTTGAGAAGATATATATATAGTGTAGGAAGTATCCCAATCGAAAAAGGAAAGAAAACGGGCTAAAATCGGACTCCCAAGGCTCGTTCGCTACCTCGTCCGCGACCAGGTCGGTCGTGGGTGTGGTTACGGGTCCATATGGCACTGACTTGGCAAAATAGCCGCGACCAGTGCAAAATTCGTGAGTGGGGTCGCGGATAATACAAAGGCGCACCCCCACCCCCCAGTCGCGAGCGGGCAGAAGGCTGTCTAGAAGGTGATTCGTGACCGGAGTCGCGACCCAGTCACCCGCGGCTCGGGTCGTGGGTATTTTGTGGGTTCGACAAATTCTCATTGTTTTATTTTGTTCTCACTCGTTTCTCGTCCGATTGACCCGATTCTTTTTGCAACGCGTTCCTTATTTGATTTCCTATCTTTTTAGAGTATTTCCAAGATCATTTGAAGTTCACACAAAAATAACATTAAATCCCTTCACAATGAACAAACGCATGACAATGCACAAAACATAGAAAATAATGCAAAACTTATCACTTCTTGCATGCAATGTCCATCAAATACCACTCAAATAAATCTCAAAATACATGTAAAATACGAGGTTATCATGATTAACACTAATTACTAAACTAATAGATTTCTATTATAATCCTAGACAAATAATCAAAATTAAAGTATTAAACTTAATTAAAAATCAAATGCAAAACAAACAAGGCTAAAAACGTTAACTATCAATTAAACAAAATAATTAATCCTAGGGAATTCATACACATAAATCTATCATATATTAATCTAATTCCATCAATTTTCAGTTTAATCCAATTATCGGTGGAGGATCAGAATTCTAATTACCTATCTCTGCCAGGTCTCAAGGTAAAAGTAGATTAATTTATCTATTACTTTCATCTCTAGAATAATTGTTAACTCCCAATAGATTAATAGATTTAAAACCTCCTACATATCACAAGTACGTGCATCAAACCATTCAATTTAATCTCACTAATTAATTATCTCCGTCAGGACTTAAATTAATTAGCTAGCATACAATGACTATGGCCTTAATCATGCATGAGAAATCTAAACTTGAAAGTTTGAACACAATAATCGGAAGGACAATTGATGAAGAATTAAATCAATACATAATTTCATGCATGCTACAAACCTTAGAATTAATTATACGAACTACTCACACATAATTAAGTCTAAAATAAAGGAAGAAATAAAGAAATTAAAAGACATAATTGAAATTGCAAAAAGATTAAAAGAACCGTAATGGAATGATATAATACAAACTTCAATCTTCAAAGTTGTGGAGGAAACATCCATCACGCCGCTATGAAATCTAAAATAAAACTGAAAAAATAATGAAAAATAGTGTCCAAAATTCATCCATGAATGCCCTTAAATAGTAGAGGGAGTGGAAGCCCACATAATGAATGAGAGCCCGATCCAAAAGAAAATCCGTCGCGAGTCACCGATATGCATATGGGCCGTGCTCAGGGGAGCACGGTCCGTGCTCCTGGAATGAAAAAATGAAGTCTGCTTTACCGAGACAGGAGCACGGGTCGTGCTCTTTTTCGCCACCCGACACACTTCACCGTTTTGCTCCGTTCTCGCTCGTTTCTCATCCGACTGACCTGATTCAAGTTGCAACGCGTTCCTCACTTGATCCTCTATCTTCTTACTTTTCAAGCTTAATTTCATCTCATAAAATAATTGAAATTAAATCCCTTCAAAATAAGAAAAAATGTGACACTGCACAAATTATGGAAAACTATGTGCAACTTGTCAACTTATGCATGCAATGATAATTAAATAACATCCAAATAAACGCCAAAATGCATACAAAAAGCATATTTATCAACCCCTCAAACTTGAGCCATTGTTCGTCCTCGAACAATGAGGAGAACACTAAGAAAATAAACATGGAAAGACACATAACAATGATCATCGATGCCTCAAAATAAAAATAAAAATAAAGAACAAACATAATTGTTGTATCTTGCTTTTATGTGTCTATCTTTAATTGCATACAAACACATCACCACTGCACACGAACTGAATATCTCAACTGATTCATAACACAAAATTAACAAATATCAAAACGAGTCAGTGCCCCTATTTATTCCGCATTTAAAGTAATTTTTGAAAGAGTTTATTCAACCCCACTTCTAAACACTATTAGACTTGTCTGGGACCATCAGTCTTAATAACAAAAAAATGTGTTATTTGCTTTATCAAATAATCACAGTTTGATCAAAAACATTTTCAATGTATTCTTGTAAAGATTTTCCAATTTTTTGAATGACAAAAAGAGTGTTAATTATTTGGTTCATCACATGTTGTTTGATCAAACAAATTTCTATTGTATCTTGAAAGAGATTTTTCATATCATATTTCAACCAAAACAACGATTAATTAGCAGGGGATGGGGGACATTTCTTGAAAGACAACAATTAATCATAGTACAATTTGATCAAAAAAATAGAGAATATTATAAAAGATCGATTACATATGTTAAAAATGAATATTGGACCTAAATTTACCTTATAAAACAGGCTTGTATGCATGGAACTATGCCTTGCAATATTGTGGGCAAGCCAACATTGAAACTGAGTTTAATTCGTATCCGTTATCATGTTAAAATTTGATATTGAAACTTATTGTCCTCACAAAACTGACTTGTAAAGGGGGGTTATCCTCACCTTAATAAAATGACAAATATCACTTTCCCCAACCAATGTGAAATATTTAACAATATATATATATATACACACACACACACACACACACAATTAGAAATTTGTTCAGAAAATTCCCTCTTTCTTTTTTATTTTTTATTTTGTTACCGTTGAATGTTTAACAGAATTATTTAATATTAGGACCCTAGTAATTACAATATTGATTATTTGTATGAATTGGAATGAAATACATCAAAAAATAAAAATAAAAATCCGTACCTTGCTTCATATTACAGCTTAACGAAGAAGTACAACCATGAGAAAACTCTCAACAAAATTGGATGAGGTCTAATAGATTTGGGCCAATAACATATTTCGTCATATCATATCAATAAAAATTTGTACATGAAATATTGACTCCAAAGCAGTGGATTAACTATTTAGGCGGCAATTATTTCGCTTATCTATATATATATATATATATATATATAGGGGTGGGGTTATATAAAAATAACCCCTTGTGTGAGAAATGAGAACACATCTCACACCACATATCCATCAAAAATTAAAGGTCCAGATTTGATGAAAAAGGCGGTGGCAATTTTGTAATATCTGAAAAGTTTTTCGCGTGGGGGTATTACTGTAATTTGGTAATTCTTATAAAAATTGCGGAGGATTTGATAACAGATCGTTATGCTAACGAAGTATTATCATAATGCTAACGAAGCATTATAGTTATGCTAATTAAAGTTTTCAAATATTGTTGGCGAAAAAAATATTCTAAAAATTAATTATAAATCTAATTCGATTTAATAAACCCTAATTAAATGGAAAAAATTATAATTGGATGAAATAAACCTAATTAGATGAAATAAACATTGATTGGATGTGGTAAACCCTAAATGAGTTGAAAGAAATCATAATAATAATATATTTGTACTACATTAGCATTATAGTTTTGGTTCGTCAGCATTGCTAATACACTATGTTAGCATATGTCAATACTCTATCAACATACGTTATAAATTATAATTGGATAGGATAAACCATAATAATCAATTAAGAACTATAAACAAAAAATTAAATTTCAAAAGAATAATGATAATTAGATGGAATAAACCATAATCGAGATTAAATAAACCATAATTGAAATTTAATAAACCCTAATAAATTTATACTATGTTAGCATTATGATAATCCTTTGTTAGCACATCGAATATATTATGTTAGCATATGACAAATGCTTCATTAGCATACGTTCATATGTTATCATAATGCTGACGAAGAATTATTATATGCTAACGAAAGCATTTACAACCTGGGCATGCGTAAAAAAATTTCTTTTTTATTTTTCATTCGTATTTTTTCATCCAAACATAGCATTTCGACATCTTAAATGAAAGAGCATGAAGAGAGCTTTAATTTGATATATTTTTTGTGTGCATTGGATTAAAAACGAGGAAGTTATGGTCGATTAAAGTTTTTAAGAATTTTTTTTTAATTGCTGACATCATCAATTTTAATGGATTTGGACGAAAATAGTCCCCTTCCTTATTTTTTGCCCTATTATTTACGAAATTGCCACCTTAAATCTCAACCATTTGATCATTAAATTGGATGGTGTGAGATGTGTTCTCATTTCTCACACCAACCATGTGTTCTCATATGATGCATATCCTATATATATATATGGTTGTAAACTTGTAATAAAAAACTTGTATGATCCAAATAATAATTTTAGGTACGAAAGTAATATTTTTAATCTACTAAAATTAATACTTTACTAATAGTATTATATTATATTTTTATGCTTATTAGCATTATTATTTATATTCAAAATTATTGCTATTATAATCTATCTATATATTTTATATCTAGATTTTGGTCATGAGATTGTCTCCCAAGACACCTGTTCATAATTCGAAAGCGGTTTACAATATTTAAAAAAAAAAAATCAATCATAAAAAGGAGCTGCATTGGCCAATCAACATGTTATATATATCACAATTACAATGACATTAATTAGTTTCGAAGCCCAACATATGTGTACATATATATGTATATCCACCTCCACGCACTCTTCACCAAACGAAACACCACTTGAGATGAGATAAATAAATAAATAGGAATATATATAATATATATAATGAATAAAAAAAAGAATTGAAGATAAATAGTATTATAAGGGCTCATTTGCTAGGCTGTATGGTATAAGGTTGGATGTATTAGAGATGAGATGTGTTTCACCGTATAAGATATCAATATCATATTTGTTTTGGTGTATTAAAATATATGTATTAATAATATATTGTTTGTTTAGATGTATTAGATTATCTATAAAATTTCAATTTCTAAAATATCCTTTAATTAGTTACCATATATTGTGTGAATATTCTATAATAACATTTTAAATTAATATCTGCAAGGTTATTTTAGTCTAAAATTTTTAATAATTCTGTATGGTATTAAATATCTCACCAGCAAGGTGTGATATGTTATACCATATAAATGGTTAACATATACCGGGCCCTTGCATAATCATGAGCTTTAATATTGCTAGCAAATAAAGTATTAGGGTGTCATAAGTATTTATCCCACCCTTATACTACCTAACAAACAAGCCCTGAAGATTATGTCGCAAGATAAATAGTATTATTAAATATTACGTGGCGAAAGCACTATGATATGGGCTTCGAACAATAAAGTCGTTTGAAAAGAAAAGATTGATAACATATATTGGCATCCACTATATATTGATTTGAGGCCCCTCATTTGTCTCTCTATTTAATTAAACATTAATTAATTGGCTGTCCAATCTCATAACTTAAAAGAGTTATGCTACAAGTCTGTGTGGCCACTTATTTTAGAGACCCATTATATTATCTCTGAAAAAAATATTTTAACGCGTGATTTCTTCTCGTGTTATATGTGCTTAAGTGTTAATATATGAAAATACCTAATTCCCTTAACAAAAAATCTATATTGTCAACTCTCTTACACACATTCAATTACCCTTTTAGTATAACTCTCCAAAATATCCTTAAAAAGTGGTCACATAAACCATCCTTACATTATTCTTACACATTCCTTGCACATTTGTACTTAATGTCATAACATTTAACTCATTCTCCTCCAATTCATGTGAATAAAAAATAGAAAGTTTGTCAAAAAATTTGGATTGTCATTGGATATCAATAATACCAATGATACCCGTAATACAAAAAAGAATTCAAAATCCAAATGCTTAAATCTACTCTCGAATAAATATTTTCATTCTCGTTAATGAAGAATTTCAATGAAATGTGACCATTAGAAGTATATGAGTCTAAGATGAAATTTTATAGTAAAAAAAAAAATCGGCAAAAAAAAATTGAAATACCGTCCGTATACTGCTTGTAGGCGGTAGCCGAGCGTCATTTGAAATTGTGGCAATCGTCACTAAAACGGTCATAACTTTCTCCACGGTTAATATTTTTTGGAAATTCTTTTTTTTTGTTGAAAACTAGACTCAAATACATTTCTAAAATATTACTCATAATCTAATTCCATCCCAATTAAAGTCAGTGATATTTTTCAATTTGGTATAATGTTCGTGACACTTTTTCGGGCACTCGTTCGTAAAACGACCATAACTTTTTCTATGAATATAATTTTGTTGAAATTATTTTTTAGTTGAATCATACAACCATATATGGATCATTATCTAATTCCTTCTCAATCAAATCTATTATTTTTTTCAATTTGGGATTACATTAGCTACTCATTTTTCAAACAATCATTTGTAAAAGGGCAATAACTTTGATGAATAATATTTACTCAAAATTATTTTTTAGTTCAAATCTAGACTTAAATATATTTACAAACATATATGGATCATTACTTAGTTGTTTGACAATCAAATTAATTTTATTTTTCTAATTCGGACAAAATTCATTACCTATTGTTTGTGCTAGAAATGCGTTTTCACTCTCGTTTCTAACTATCGTGTTCATTTGCTTCACTCTTCTATTCTTTTTCATCAAAATATGTTATTGTTCGAATATTATAGATTTTTCGAGGCATAACATATACTTTTGTCACTCGCATAAAATAAGATATTTTGATTCATACGAACCTACAATGATATCATATAGTTAAATTCAATGATTTTGGGCAAAAAATAGAGAGAAATTTGACAACACCGCTTGTGGGCGGTAGCTCAGCGCGATTTAAAATTTTCTGGCAATCGTCACTAAAATGGTCATAACTTTCTTTACGGTTAATAATTTTTGGAAATTCTTTTTTTTGTGCTAAAAACTGGACTCGAATACCTTACTAACAAGGTATGACTCATAATCTAATTCCATCCCAATCAAAGTCAGTGATTTTTTTAATTTGGTATAATGTTCGTGACCCGTTTTTCAGGTACTCGCATATCTTTTTCATGTTGGAAATTCCCCACCATTCTCATCATTTATTCTAGGGTATTACTTTCATTCTCGTTAATGAGGAATTGCAATAAAACAAAATATTTTGATGCATACGAGCCTACAATGATATCTTATAGTTAAATTCAATGATTTCGAGTAAAAAATTATGAGAAAATTGACAATACTGCCCATATACCGCTCGTGGGCGTCACTAAAATAGTCATAACTTTCTCCACATTTAATATTTTTTGAAAATTCATTTTTTTCTTTTTGCTGAAAATTAGACTCGAATACCTTTCCAACAAGATATGACTCATAATCTAAGTCCATCCCAATCGAAATTAGTGATTTTTTCAATTTGGTATAATTTTTGTAACTCGTTTTTCGAGCACTCGTTTGTAAAACAGCCATAACTTTTCTATGAATATAATTTTATTGAAATTATTTTTTAGTTGAGACATACACAAATACTTTTCTAACTATATGTGGATCATTATATAATTCCTTCCCAATCAAATCCATTGAATTTTTCAAATTGTGACCACATTCGCTACTCTTTTTTCGGGCAATCGTCTGTAAAATTACAATAACTTTCTTCATGTATAATATTTACTTGAAATTCTTTTGTTGTTGAAACCTAGACTTAATTACCTTTTCAACCATGTATGGAGTATTATTGAGTTATTTCACAATCAAATTAATTTTACTTTTCTAATTCAGACCATGTTTACGCTCTTATACCGTCAAGAATGCATTGACAATTCAAAAATCGCTGGTGTTTGATGAAATCCGGCTCGGATACCGCCCGAATTCTTACTATGGGCAGTATTAGAGCCTGGTCCATATTGCTGAAAAGGATTTGGGTATGAATAAAATAATTTTTTGAAAGGTATTTGTGTAATCCTTATGTCTTCAAATAATTAGTTACGTTTCACATTTATTGTTTGTTAGAAAAGACTTACATACAATGTAAGAACCCATGTATAATTGCATTGAAATATGCAAAAGTAAGGATATTTAAGATAAAATGGGTATTTCTTAAATGTGTGTAAGAAGATGGGTAATATAGGTTTTTAGTTAACAAAATTGGGTATTTTAATTTTTATCCCTATGCTTAATAACTATTTTACATCTTGAATTCAAGAGCTTAATTTGTCCAAAACATTTAAGGTTTACGAATTTATTTGTCATGCCCCAAATTTCATAAAATAAAATAATAAAAAAATTAAAGAAGGGACGCCACTTTTATTAAAATATAAAATATTTAACATCAATACAGCAGAAGCTAAACAATAAAAGCTATTTAAAATCCATCATCACACGTCACCACATACATCACCCGAGTAAATCATCAACCTGAAATAAATAATAGCTTTGGGTGAGTGTTATTGACACAGCGGTGAACACATTTATCCAAGTTATACAATTATAATAAATTATACTATGGGTAGCCCGCAGCTAATAATATATCGGGACATATGTAGCTCGTCAGCCAATAATAATAGTTGTAACCCTTAGGTTAATAATTGTGAACCTGTATAAAAGCATAACAAGGATAAATAATATGTGCGTCACATCGTATTTCCCACCTTAACTTGAACTTGGACTTTTGACTTTTGAAAATATATGAAACAAGTTAGGTCCACACGCGCCGCCTATCAATAATATTAATTATAATAAATAATTAATATAAATAAAATAATAAATAATTAACATAGAATTAAATTTATTTAATTAAATAAATAAAATAAAGATTTTAATAAAATGAATAAAATGATGCATGACTTTTATATTTTCAAACCCAACTAATCTCCTCCTCAAATAATTAAACTTATCTTTCTCTCTCTCGTAAACCATCGCCAATTCCCGATACCCAACTCCAAAACAATAGAAGAAATTATCTCTCTCTCTCTCTCTCTCTCTCTCTCTCTCTCTCTCTCACACACACACACACACACACACAACTCCATTCTCCCTCCAACTCACTCAAACCTCCTTCCCTGACATAATTCATGTGTGCAGATTTTACCTCTTTCAAAAGATAGAATTGATTTTGCTTTTGGTGTGTATAAACTAATGAAAACAAGGCCCTATTTATACTAAGCTTATGATCAATGGAAAGGTCTCCATTTAATTAACCAAATAAATATTTGAGAAGATGAAAGAACTCACTTATTAGCGATTCAATTTGAAGAGAAAATCAACCCTGTGCATGCTAACCGTTACTTTAGTAAAGAAGACAACCTCAAATGATTCTATTTTGGCTCAAAATTGAATTAAAATAATCTTTGGGCTATCGGAATACAGATTTGGGCTAAACAAAATAATTAGTGGGCTAAATAAAATATAGAGTTTAAGTTTTTAGAGGATAAAATCAAATACTTAAAATAATAATAATAATAATAATAATAATAATAATAATAATAATAATAATTTAGGCGCGACTTATAGGAACGTAACAAAATATTTTAAAGTAACATGAATCAATAAATAATATTTTCAAACCACATTTTATAAAAGGTAGCAACCAATTTTAAAAAGATCCGGGTCGGTACATTAGTCGAGTTTAGTTTTTTTTTTTTTCTTACTCATACACCCGACTTATGGTTTTGAGGAGATTCGAACTCGTGACCTTTGGTCTCCAAGCAATCTCACTCTTAAACGAGCTTAGTGAAAATTTTATTATTCATATAATTTTCCTTAAAAAAATATTATATTCTAAAAATATCTATTTTATAACGAATAATGTTCAGTACATAATTTTCTATTTATCGCTGGTAAAAGCATACATTAGTATCAAATTAACAGTTTTATATTTTTTTTATATAGCTCACAGTTATATTAATGAGTTTGTTTTATTTGTTGGAGGCTAGCTCACTTTTTGTTTAATTTATTCGATTTAATTATTTGAAAAAATGAATATAATTGGAATCACAATCCACAAATAAACATGAAGAAGTCATTTTTTTTAGTGATCGATGGTGGGGGTGTGGTATACAGGTATTGGGGGGCTTTTATTTTGGTTAAGGGTTTCAAGTTGTGGAATATTTATAATTTAATAACTTAATTTAGGGACTAGAGTAAATTGACAGTTATGCTTAGAATATTCCTTTTTCTTAATATACAGTATCTTATTAGGATTTAGGAACTAATAAAATTAGTTCTGCTGAAAAAAAAAATTAGGATTTAGGAGAGTCCCCAGTTCCAGTTAAGAATATAGAAAATTGTTAAATTTTCTTGGATATCTGTGGATTTTGTTCTACTTTCTGAAAACCGTACGTTCATTTACCGGAATTACTAAAAAATAACTTGAAAAATATTTAGATTTTTTTATAGAATTAAGTTACCCAAATTGGTACCTATGTTTTTTTTTCTGATTTGAAAACAAAATGTGTAACTTATACATTAAAACCTCTATACAGTAATATCATTGGGACCAGAGAAAAGTATTACTACAGGGAGATTATTCTTATATAGAGTTTACATATAAAAATCATTATTTTTTTAAAACAAAATTAATATATATTATACAACACTTGGAAATGTCCTTTCATATTTAAAAATATGAATTTAAAAGGTACATAAGATTCATTCATGTGCTCTAACCGAAGAATACATCATATAGGAATCACGCAAGATGCACATGGTGATAATCCAGAGAATGATAATGCAGAAATAGAAAAAGTATTGTGTCAACAAGCTTCAAACATGTTGGATAAGTTGGAAATGTTTTAGATTCAACAAGAAAGTGATCGTGTTGACTAATTACTGCTAACGTGCAAGTTAAAGGTTGTGATATTAACCCAAAAAATTAAAGCACTGCCACAAATAACTTTAGATAAATGTTTCATACAATCTTAAGTTTAATGTAATATATGTAGTTAAAATAGTTCTAGACATTTTATATAGATATTTAAATATATATGAAATTTAATGTCACTTTATTACTATATGGAGATAAATTTCTTATGGATGGTCCTAAAAAAATATCGAAATATTACAATGTAGAGGTTATTCTTATTTATAACTGATCATGAGTTGGAACCACAACTTTTTATTACTATAAAGAAGTTATTCTTATATAGAGTATTTTTATATAAAGGTTTTACTGTATATTAACATTATGATACACATGAATTCAATTTGGGCAGCAAAATGAATGGGAAGAATTCAGGCTAGAGTTGGCCCGATTCATCAAATTCAAAGCCCGTCTAAGTTTGTCACTGTTGCAGTCCAATATATATTCGCTATGTGGACTTTGGTTTATGATCAGGCCCGTGGGCCTTATTAATCAAAACTCTCCAATTATTTGTTTTTTTTTTCTTTTCTTTTCTTTTTCATTTTTTTTATTATTTAAGTTAACGATGTGAGCATTTTTAATTTTTGACCCTTTAAGGCCTTTACCATCCATTATCTTCTATGTATAACAAAGATTTACTGTAAATTGTATATTGACTTCATTACGCAATAAAATTATTCTAAATTAACAACGTGTGATCCTTCTCCTAAATAAACAAATAAATAATAATAATAATAATAATAATAATAATATATTGTATCCTTTAATGTATTATATTTACATTGACTAGACTCCGTTCAATTACACGCACACAGTAAACTTTTAGTTAATTTAATTTCATTACAATACCATAATATCTGAAGTTTTTTTTTTTTCTCTTTGCAACTCTATATTATATGCTATAAAACCAAAGCAATATACTATTTATAGAAATATAACTAATTTTAAAATCTTTTTTGACCCACCAATAATGTATGTTTTTTTTCTCGCATGACAGAGAATTTTCACTTCAGATTTTCTATAACTATGTTACACTTTCAAATTATATTTTTTTTTTCAATTATATTTTTTTATGATTTAGTTTAATTTTTAAATTGATTCTTAGGGTTCATCCACCTGATTAGGATTTATAATTATTTTTTAGCATTTACTTTTTAATTAATAATTCATTATTATGGTTGATTAATTCAAAATTAAAATTTATAGCTTTTTAATTCATTTTTTTATAAATGTTGACTATTATTATTTATGTTGGAATTAATTTTTATTTTATAATAAATATTATTAAAATCATAAATTTTATAGTGAAACACGGAGTGAAACACATAGAAGTGTAACGGGAAATTTGACCCAATAATTTTAGCGATGAGATCCACTATTTCACATTTGGTATTTCAACTCATGGTGATGATCAAATTTGTATGTATTTTTCATTTTTTTTCTTGTTAATTTCAATTTCATGTTAATTAGCCTAATTTTACAATGGTTAATTCTACCCAATCATAATTTATATTTTAATTTTAGTATTTATTTTTTAGCTAATAATTAATTATTATGGTTGATTATTTTATGATTTTTTTTATAAAATGTATATATAAAATTAAAATAAGATCAAACCTAAAAATCCCGAAAATCACATTATGATAACTCAGGGGAACAGAGCCTCATCAAAACCAAAATGGAAAACCCATACAAGGAAAAACCATTTTGGAAAAAAGTACTCTTCTAAGAAAAACATAAATAACCCATACCAAACATATCAATGTTTACAATATCATCATTACTAACAAGAGAATGAAACCGAACAACCGAGGGCGTAGAAGGACTAGCCAGTAGATCAACCACTTGATTGCCCTGCTGAAAAATATGTGACACTCGAAAACGAATCCCTAGCAGGTAATCCATCACACGTTACCGACAAGCACGAACTAGCCAAGGCACCATCCCATTTTTGGACAGTAAAAGAGATACCACATAGGTAGAGTCTGTCTCTAGTCAAATAAAGTCTATAGAAAGAACATTCACCCACTCAAGAGCAATAATAACCTCCAATAACTCCGCCTGAAAGGATAATCCAACCCCTTCGTCAGTATGAAAACAAAACGCCATTGACTATCATGCCGACAAAACACACCACTTGTAGTAATTTTACCTGGGACCCAACAACAGAACCATTAGTATTAATTTTAATCCAACACTGAGGAGGAGTACGCTAGACAACTTGAAACACATTAGTATATGGAGCAGATCTAGCGTTAACACCCAAAGTAACAATAGGATCTGACAAAGAATTCATCATAAAACCTTGTCGCTTGCACACCAGATGGATCTCCTTAATCGCCAACCGCAAAGTGGAAAGAAGAAGAAAATGAGAGGGAAATAAATCCTCAAATATAGACTTGTTTCAAAAAGTTCAGATTGACCAAACCAAAGTGATAACAGCAGCCTGCCAAAGAATTTGAAGCTGAGAACTAAAAGAGAAATTCATGAGCTGTACAAAAGCTTCATGAATGGAGAAATCCATAATAGGCGTAACATTAAAAGCAGCAAAGAGCCAACCCTAAACAATTCGCGCAACTGGATAATCCCAAAACAAATGATCTATTGACTCATCTACCCTTGTATGATGATAATAGGACCAATGCGCCCATGATTGTGCAAAGAATCTAAAGTCAGCAGGCTCAAAAGAAGCATGCACCAACAAACCATAGAACGATGAATAGGAATATGATCTCCCCATATCCAACTACCGGATCGAATAATCAAAAATTGAACATGATTGTGAAGATGAGCAATCTTAGCCGTAACATTGTCATGCACAGATTTAACCCAAACCCTCTAATCTTTACTATCACATATAGGAACCCACAAAATATCCATGGATACATTCGGATACAATCTGAAAAAATTAGCCGTGAAATGCTAAGTCCCATCAAAGAAATAATTTGAAAATTCATCACAAAAAATCCCATGCAAATCCTCTAGAATTTTCATCTTTTCAATTAAAATGTAGCCGAGCTAATTATCATGCTAAAAATCAATCAAGTTACCCCTCTCTACAATGCAGACTGAGTCTCTAATAAGCTCTCCAAAACAAGATCAAACCGTCGTCCAAATGGAAAAGAAAGTAACAGGTCTAATCTTACAAATATTTGGCAAATATCTCCCACAAAACAACAACATGGAAAAGGAATCCAAAGTGAGAATTTTATAAGTTAGTCACTGCATTAAGCTATCATTTAGTGCTTCAAATGAAACAAAATTGAGCCCCCCTTTCTCTTGAATAACACACATTCTGCGCCAAGCCACAGCAGTAGAGGAATGAATATTCTTATCACCCTTCTAGAGGAAATTGCGTATGGCCGCATCCATGTCTTTAATAAGTGATGAAGGCCATTTATAAACCATCATCGAATGGTCTGCAGAACTGTTGATAACAGATCTGATAAGACAAAGACGGCTTGTTGTGAAAAAAAAATTCCCCGACCAACGATCGAACTTTGAAAGTATGCAATCAACAATCTTCCTTAAATGAGAGCGTATAGGAGCTCCTTGAAAAATAGGCACACCAAGATATGTAGTAGGAAAAGAGCCTATAATAAAACCAAGAGACTGCTGAAGGAGAGATCTAACAGCAGGCAATGTACCATTGCCATAGAAAACCCTGGACTTCTCTTGTTGCAAACTTAGCCAGAAAGCTTTGTATAATCATCCAATATCATAACAATAACCTTGACATTATGAGTAGTAGCTTGGTAAAAAAGAAAGACGTCACCCACATAAAGAATATGAGTAGAAAAGCAACTTCTTGACAGTAAGATATCTGCCTCAACTCTTCCATATTTACTGCAACATGTAACTAAGCACCTCCTCCGCAATTCCAAACAATAATGGTGAAAGGGTATCTCTCTGATGCGCTCCTCTTGAGCAGTTAAAATAACCTTTTGGAGTACCATTGTGGAGCACTAATAACCTTGCTAAAGGCATAATATTGAAAATCCAACCATAAAATTTTCCCAGAAACCGAAATAAGTAAGCACCTTTTGCAGAAATTCCCAACTAAGAGTATCAAAATCCTTGGAAATATAAAATTTCAGAGCAAAATTTCAGTGATCATGTGTTCTATTTGAACAATTAACCCCTTCAAAAGCCAGAAGAATTGCATCATGAATTTGCCTTCCTTGAATAAATCCAAATTGTTGTTTCGGAACAAAAACAAATGTCACTTTATTAAAATGAGTAGCCAGAACCTTGGTAATGATCTTAAACATAAAATTATTGAGAGTAATCGGTCTATAGTGTTCCACAAATAAGGCATTATCCTTCTTAGGAATAAGGATCAGAAAACTCGAATTAAGTCCCGCCGGAAGATAATATACCTGGAGTACTCAATCACCACTTCATGAATATAATTAGAAACAAATACCCAAATCTCGTGAAGAAACTTACCAAAAAAACCATTCAGACTCGAAGCACTATCAGCACCTAAAGAGAATGCAGCCTCTTTTACTTCATCTATAGACAACTCAGAAATAAGCATTTCAGCTTGCACATTCGAAAGTAAATGAGGAATGTATTTCTCAATAGATCTAAAGTTAGTCCCTTGCAGCTGAGGCTTTTGAATAAAGATGAAAAACAGTCACATACATGTATAGCAATTAACTCAGAATCATTAACTATCTCTTCATAAATTGATAGTACAAATATGAAAGCTTTAGCCCTCCTGATTTTGAGCTTGGCAAGAAAAAACTGAGTATTCATATCTTCATCTTTAAGCCAATTGACTTTACTTTGTTGCTGTAACATGACAGATTTTGATAATAAATGTGAATTTATATCTATTTGGATTGAAATCTCCTCATCAAGGATTGAAGAAGAATATCCTTGATGAGAGATTTTCCCCTGAATATCTGAAAGCGTCAGATCCAAAGCAGCAAGCTTAACATTGAAATGACCAAAACCATTAACATTCAACTCCTTTAAAATCCCTTTAAGATGTTTTAATTTCAACTTGACTCTTCTGATTTTACTTGGAGAATCCACCTGAGCCACCCAAGAATCTTTAATAATATGATGAAATTAATCATGAGCTATCCACATATTCGAAAAATGGAAAGGACGGGTATCCGTAAAAGAGTGAGACTTGCAACAAATGACAAGGGGAGAGTGATCTAAGCAATTACGGGGAAGCAAAATAGTAGAAATAGAAGACCGTTCATCCTCAAAGGACTTAGATATCAAAGCACGATCAAGTTTTCTCTTAACATGCTCTAGAAGCAGCTATTTGCTAGACCAAGAAAAAAAGGCCAGAACTGGGAACCTCTATGATATACATATCTCCAATAAAGTCATTAAAATCAGAAATAGACTGCATAGAAGGCCTAACTTTACTCCATCTTTCATGCGCTCCCCTGATTGCATTATAATCACCAAGGATAATGAACTTTCCTCGTAGATGACAAAGATCATCCCAAAGAGTTTTCCGCAAAGTGTAAGTTGAAGCACCATGTACAATTTCCACCAAACCTGAAAAATTGTGCCTAGTTCCTTGAAGAATGACGCATTGATCATGTTAGTGCCTTTGTGAAATCAATCTGTTAAGATGGAATCAACAGTGTTACAAGACTATGTTTGTTTATCAAGATCTCTACATTGCTCTTTTTATAAGTGGTTGATTGTCATTCATCTTTATGGAAATTCATAAATCACTTTTGTATTTGGTTTTTCCAAGTATATTACTACTGTTCTGGACAACGTTCATAACAATGTATGTGAACGTGATTTGAACTTCCTGAAGACAGCTCAAAGCAAGGAGTTTGGATTGAGCTGAGAAGAAGACTATTGTGCATCGTGCCGCAACAGAGATTGTTCAACATGATGTGTACTGCCAGCTAGCTTGAGTGATAGCCTTAAGACAGTATGTGAACATACAAAAGATTCTGATGTGCTACCTAATGTCAAGATTCAAGATCATCAATGTACATTGCAAAGTACATGGACGTCTATATCTGAAGAGAAGACTCAAAGATCAACAATGTTCACTGTAACATTCTTGAACATTTACAAGAACATCTTTGTCTAGATTATTCTTCCAAAGATTGATGGAGCTGTTCAAGGTTTACAACCAAGAGAAGATTCAGAGATCTATCCAAAAGCTGCAAGAAGAGTTCAAGACTGAAGTCAAAGGCAGAGTCTATACATGGAAGAATTCCTAACATGGTTTGAGTTTGATCTCAGTTCTAAATAAGGAAAGTTTTCTTATGTATTTCCGAATCAAATTAGGACTTCTATTCCCTTATTAAGGCTATTTCTTTTCATCTATAAATAGCTAAGAAATCAGACATGTTACGGAAAGCAGTAACGTAGAGAACACACTGTAAACAAGAACTGCACATTATTGTTTTAAGAGCTCTATCTATTTTGAGCCACATAGTTCCGGTAGTGTCTTAGACTAGAGATTAGTGTTTTAGTCATCGTGTATTGAAATACACTTGTTCATACACTGTGAAAATGAATCTCGGGAGAGATTTCCTATGGGAACTAGATAGGTTTGACATCTAAGTTGTGAGGGGATCTCACGATTCAATTCAATGAAAAATGGTGTACGGGTAAAAAGGGTAGCGAGTGACAGGAGGTCAGCTGCGTGTAAAATCCTCAGTAAATGTGACACTAGAGTAGTGGATTATTTCCCAAAGACCTAACAAGTCCCCCTGACATAGATCTATTGATCGAACAGGCTTACCCAACCTCTGCGTGCTTTACTTTCTGCAAACAATATAAACGTTCACAATAACATTCTTGAACTTTATTGTGAACATATCTATAACATTCAGTAACTTTTCTGTGAACGCTGTGAAGACAGATACTAATCACACGGGTGTGTAATTTCAATTAGCACCAAAGTATGTCGTTTTGTGTTTAAAATGAAAAGATCAAGGGAAGTACATCTCTGTGAGAAGTATTTAGTTTTTTAGCCATGATTTCTATCAAAGAAGTAGGTTCCACTGCCAGGCCACCTCTTCTAGAAGGCAACAACTATCCTTACTGAAAAGCAAAGATGCGCGCTTTCCTCAGGTCCATCGATGATCAAGCATGGAAGAGCATTATTGAAGAATGGACTAAACCCACATTTGCCAAGGATGACAAGTACACTCCCATTGTAGAAAAAGACTGGACTGGACCACATAAGAGATAGTTCAATGCCAACTCCAAAGCTCTCAACGCCATATTCTCCTCTGTGGATTTGGAGTCATTCAGTCTAATCTCAACTTGTGAAACCGCCAAAGCTACATCGGATGTATTGGAGACAACTTTTGAAAGAACCAGCGCTATCAGACTTTTAAGACTTTAGAATATTACCTTTTAATTTGAAAATTTGAGAATGACAGATTCTGAAACTATTGGAGAATTTAATGCTCGTCTGAAGAGTATATCTAATGAAAGTTTTGCATTAGGAGAAGTCATGTCAAATGAAAAGCTAGTAAGAAAAGTCTCGAGGTCTTTACCAAAAAGATTTACCTACAAAGTTGTTGCCATAGAGGAAGCTAATGATGTTAGAAACATGAGGCTGGATGAACTGATGGGATCTCTCAGAACCTTTGAGATAAATCTTGAAGAAGACAAATTCATGGAGAAAAGTAGATGAGTTACCTTAAAAGCTGAATCATCAGAGAAAGTTCCTGACAAAGTTCACAAAGAAGTTCCTGATGAAGATCTAATGAATTCTATGGTACTCATCACCAAGAATTTCAGAAACTTGCTAAGAAAAGCTGTAAGCCAAGGCATCAACAGGAACAACAACAGGAAACAATTTACCAAGATGTGAAATCTTCTATAAAGCCATTGAAAGATTTATGAGGCATCTATTTTTTTCTTCAGATGAAAGAATTTAGACTTTAAATCGGCTAAATTGGCTTGTATTTTTAGTTTTTATTATAGTATTTCTCTGTGTTATTGTTGGTGCTTTTGGTACTTTTTTTACCTTTAATGTAGCATGAACTAATATTAATTTTTATTAGCTTATTGTTTGAATTACGCTAGAAATCCATTATATGTTGAATTTGTCTAACATAGTTATTCAATGCTAATAGTGTTATATTATAATGCTAATGAAGTAATAACATGTCGCTAACGAAGAACAGTATATTGAGAGAGAACAATATATATTAATGCATTAAGTCATTTTAGCATTGGTTATCAATGATCATATCTTATTACTATAATGCTAACGAAATAATAACATATTGTTAACAAAAGACAATATATTGACAACAAACAATACAATAGTGCATCAAGATATTTTTTATATGAGAATGTAAATGCATTGCTAAGATTAGCATTGTTATATATGCTAATGAAAATATTACAATAAATGCTAATAGAATCATGTGTCTTTTATATTACACATGATGATAATATAAACAAATATTAATAATAGCAAATACTAACATATTTGTTAGTATAAATGAATGTTAATGCTATTATTAGCATTGTCATATGCTACTATTAGCATATGATAATGCTAACGGTAGAATTAAGTAATCCATATGACAATAGCATTATAACGTTAGCATTGTCAAATGATATTGCTAGCATTCTTATATGCTAACGAAAACATTATATATTGTTATAAGAGTTTATTACATCAATTTTAGGATTCAATAATTTAATTTTATTACATTTCATGATTTACTTTTATTAGCAATGTTGTATGCTAACGGATGCATTATGTAATGTTAAATGAATGCATTATCCAATGCTAGTGAAACAATAATGTAGTGGATTGAAGCCAAATAATGCAGCTAACAACCTTCAATAAAACAACCATAAGTTTACCAACGATTAATATTTTTTTGAAATTATTTTTTTGTTGAAAAGTAGGCTTGACTAGTTTCCCAACCAGATTAAACTCGTCATTTAATTATTTCACAAGAAAATCAGTTTTTAATAATCAATATATGTGTTTTTGATATTTTTGTCCACATAGTATGAAGTTAGCATGATATGGTTTATTTGTTAATATCATTACGATTTGTCGTTAGCATTATGTTTTTATTGCACATGTTAAGAATTTGTTCGGGGAAATATTTGTACTAACGAACATTTCTATGTATGCTAAGTAAGATATTTTTAAATGCTGACCTTATAATATTATGATGCAGGTTCCAACTCAATTTTATGAGGCATATGTGCCTCTTTTTTTTAGATGAAGAAATCTGAATTTGGAATAAGCCGAATTGACTTGTATTGTTAGTTTTTTGTTGTAATATTTTTTTCCAGATAGTTTGTACATTTAATGTAGAATGAACCGATATTATTTTTCGTTAACATATGTTCGACTTACGTTAATAATATATTTTGTGTTGTATTCGTTTGACACAATTATTCAATGCTAGAATTGATTTATTATAATGCTAATGAAGTAATAACATATTGCTCACGAAGAACAGTATATTGATAGAAAACAATATACATTAATGTATTAAGACCCTTTAACATTGGATATCCAATACTAATATCTTATTAATATAATGCTAACGAAATAATAATATATTGCTAATGAAAAATAATATATTGGCAACGATCAATACACTAATATATTAAGATATTTTTTGTATGAGAATGAAAATGCATTGCTAAGGTTAGCATTATCATATGCTAATGAAAACATTATAATAATACTAACAGAATCATGTGTTTTTTATACTATGTGATGAGAATATAATTGAATATTAATAATAGCAAATACTAAAATATTTGCTTTCATATGCTAATATTTTATTAGTATAATGCTAATGAAATAATAACATATTGCTAAAGAAAAATAATGTATTGACAACGATCAATATATTAAGATATTTTTTGCATGAGAGTAAAAATGCAATGCTAATGTTAGCATTGACATATGCTAATGAAAATATTATAATAATGCTAATAGAATCATGTATTTTTCATATTATATGTGATGATAATATAAACGAATACTAATAATAGTGACTACTAACATATTTGCTTTCATAAATAAATATTAATGTTATTGTTTACATTGTTATATGCCACTGTTAGCATATGATAATGCTAGCAGTAGAATTATGTAAAGCATATGACAACAACATAATAATGTTAGCATTGACGTATGCTAACAGAAGCATTATATATTGTTATAAATGTTTATCATATCAATTTCAGGATTCTATAATTTAATTTTATTGCATTTCATCATTTACTTCTATCAGCATTATTGCATGCTAATAGAAGCATTATATAATGCTGAAGAAATATATTTCATAATACTAATGAAATAATAATGCAGTAGATTAGAGCCAAATTATGCAACTAATAACATTCAATCAAACAAGCATAACTTTGTCCATGATTAATATTTTTTTGAAATTATTTTTTTTGTTGAGAAGTAGATTTGACTAGCTTTCCAACCATACTAAAATCTTCATTTAATTATTTGATAACGAAATTAGTTTTGCATTTAAAGTTACGTGTTGTGCATGAAGTCATACTGCTTCGTTAGCATATGATTGTCTCTTCGTTAGCATGCCTCCTGGAAGTCTCTGTGTGTGTGTGTGTGTGTGTTTTTTTTTTTTTTTTTTTAATTTTGACCTTGAGGCGAAAATTATCAAATTGCCACCGCATTTTTTTGAAGTTCCTTTTATTTACAAAAATGTCACCGTCCTTTTGACCAAATCTTGACCATTGGATTTTAATAGATATGTGGTTGGAGATTGATTTACAGTTTATACACCGGTGATGGTTTACACAAGAACCATCCCCTATATATATATATATATATACTTTTTTAAGGGAATCCAAAAATACCATTCCCCGGTCCTAATTATATAATCTTCCAACATCTATCAAAGAATTGATTTAAAAATATTATAAATTATAATTATGCAATACAAACTAATTATTAATTAAAATTAAAAATTAAATATTAAAATTTATATATTATAAGTGGGGAGAATGTACTCTGATTATTAATTATAAAATTAAACTAAAGTATAAAAAATTTAAATTGAAGAATATATATAAAATAAAATAAAATAAAATAAACCCCTCATAATTTGAGAGTACGTGGAACAATAATTGTAACACAAAATATGTAAGAATTGTTCCTATGGAATTTGATAGTGTTTTATTTCATACCAGAATCTAAAGCCCTAGTCTAACCATGATATATATATATATATATATATATATATATATATATATATATATCTATTAGCTACTTTTTTAGGGCATCCAAAAATACCACTCCCCTATTTATAACTTTCATAAAAATTAATGATTAGTTTTAAATTTAAAAAAATTTAACAATGATGTATTTGTATATTACTATGAAAAATAATATTTATTATAATAATAAGACTATATAATTGGGACATCCCAAAATAGTAATAGTGACTATAATTTACATTTTGTTTGCCTCATAAAATATTTTAGCGAACTATAATTAAATTTTATTTTAACATAAAGAGAACAATAAATAATTATATTATAAAATTAAACTGTGAAACATGCATATTATACCAGTCGTGTAGTCCTAGCTATTTTTTTGTTTCCCCCCTAAAAGTTCTTTTTTTTTTTTTATGTCGAGGGTAACTCGCAGCCGCTACCGTGAAATTCTTTCTTTTTCTAATGAAATTATTGTTTTTTGCTACCTTGAGATTTCAAACGGTGATCGTGCACAACTGTTGGCAGATATGATACGTTGATAGAGCTGTGAAATTAGTGGAATTCCACATTTTATGATATTTGGTCTTTCAGCAAAAATGTGCACACGTTAAGAAAAAGAACGTGTCACCAAACTCACATTATTTAATTCGTTCTATTGTTGAAAATACTATACTTTTTTCAATTTATTTATTATATTATATAAATTAGGGAAAAAAGATATGAAATAGTCAAAAAGAAGAATTGGAAAGACGAGTCCACTGGAAAATTATTACTGTTTAGGAATGACGTAGAGAAATATATATGCATTTTTGTTAAAGCTAACATTAAGATACATGCTATTATTTAAGCCACAACTTTGTTAATATCAACAGTTATTGCACGTAGAACTATGCCTAATTTTGAAAGTGGAAAAATACATATATTCTTTTACCTTTTATTTATTTGATCCAGTTCGATTGATTAAATCGTGAATCGGTCATTTGTTCAATCTCGTTATATATCTATTACGGATCGCCTCTGACTCGGAGTGAACGGGTCCTTTTTTTTTTTCAAAGCTCTGTCCAAATTTTTATTTGGGTGATTCTATTCACAACCCCCGTTATTATCTATACAATCCCTATACTTAATAAAATATTAATATTATTTAGATGTAGTTTTTTGCCCTTAATTATTACATAAACCCTACCAAATGAAAATAATTAAAACTCCCTCCATATCTTATTCTTCTTTTTTCATTTTTAATTTTCAAATCAAAGATTTTATCCAATTATGAAGCAAGGTTCAACGATAAATTGAGCATGAAGAAATTTTTAAATTGAATCGTTTATGGTGATTCTCGAACAATCCATAACTATTTTTTTTCCTTTTTTTTTATTTTCTTCTCCAATGAACAATTCGGGTGTTTTCTCTTATTTTATGTCGTTTATATTATTTTTCTTATTATTTAATATGTTTTTTTTTGTTATATAAATTTCAGATGAATTATGACGAAAAAAAAACTTTTGAATGATAGCTTAAAAAATATTGATAAGAGAAACGTTAAATGTTTTATTTTAAGTTTGTACCTTTTTAAAGAAAGTAGTATGAATATATTTGATGTCGTCTTCTTGACTTTGTAAATTTCTCCATTTTCATGCGTTTGATGAAACAGTTTAAATGATATTTATTATTTTGTTTTCTGTTTTGTTATTATTATTATTTAGGAAAGTGGTGGCTATATTTTGGTAGAGTTTTAAAGTACTTGGGGGCTGTAAGGGCAAAATATTATAAAAAATTATATGTATATTTTAATTAATTTTGGGGGTTGTAAAGAGAAGAAAGGGGGTTGTGAATAGAATTACCCATTTTATTTAATTTCCTCACATGAGACTTGAAGAATTCTAACCCAGACCTCTAAAAATTGGATAACGTTATATAATGTGCTCAACTAACTAGGTCAGTATCCTCTTATGTTATTATTTGAATATTAAATATTAATAACACACACACACACATAAGTATTTGACAATATCTCATTTAGCATTTTTTTAAAATTAAAATAATTGGAGAGAATAATTAAAATCTAAAATAGTGGCTTGTGAACTAATGATCATGATTAGCAATGTTTTTAATTGTCATTGTGTAGTAATCTTTGTAATTAACATCAATATGTAATTATGTGACATTTAATTATTTATTTTCTCAATAAATAGTATTTGATGTTCCATATTTATTTTTATAAATATTATACTTTTAACTATTTAACTTATGGAATAACTATCAATAAATTAAACACTTTATTTCTTTGTATTGATATAAATTTGGTGTATTTTTAAACTTATCTAATAATTTATCATGATACTCTAGTTTGTATAATTTTAATATATTTTATTGTGTATATATACATATAATATATATAAATATCATATAATGGGTTATTCGATTTTTTCAAAACAGTTCAACTGATTGAACCAGCAACCCAGTGATTCAGTAAATTGCTTGATTCTATTTCCGATTCGATTTTTTAAGGGTGATGACCCGAGTTCACCTATTGTTTCTTGTTCCAAGCCTTTGATTTTTTTAAAAGAAAAATTATTATTATTTTAATTTTAATTCATTATGATTTTATTTAATTTAAATTTTTTATTTAGGATTCATCCATTCTAAATTAGAATATGTTAATTTTTTTAAAAAAATTAAAAATAAAATCTAATTATGCAATACCAAGTGAAACATGAAAAGATCTGATATTTGACCACTTTCAGTCAGGGAGCATGCATTGTGTGGTTGTACCCCTCAATTTTTTTTCAAAAAATGTAAGGCTATTTTAGTAGTTTTACGGTATTTAAATCCCAAAAATTTAAAAGAATATGCGCAAATATATTAAAAATATATATATATTTTAGCCTCGTTTAGTTACAACTAGGCACCAGCACTAACATATTTTTACCTCTTCTTCTATATTTTTATTTTTTAATTTTTTGTCATATTATGCACTTAAAAACTTATCAAGGTCCACTTAAATTAGACTTTACATACACTCATTTTAAGTTTAAAAAAGTTGCAATTTATTGATTCTGGTGGATCCTTTTCTTTTCTGATCTTTGGTTCTACTCTGAAGTGTGTTTTTTTATATATATTTATTTTAAGGCATGTTATAACTTTCACTTTCGATATTCTAAAGTAAAATTCTTGGCATTTATACTCATAATTTATTCTTTTTTCTCAATAGTATTGAACAATTATTATTTGACTTTTTTTGTTGAGTGAATTATTAGAACATATTCGGTAGCTCAATTCATGTATCGAATTTTATTTTCACTTGCATGAGCAATTTAACTTATTTCTTAAGTATATGAAGTTATCAATAACCTTTAATTATTGAGTTGGACTTGTGTGCACTAGGTGTACCATCAAATGCGTTGACCAGTCAACGTTGGAAAGTGCGTGTTAACCGATCGACGTCAAAATCCGTATCAATCATAATATTAAAAAATATCATTCAAAACCCCAAAAGTATTACATATATCTTTAAAAAGTATCGGCCAGCAAAAATAAATAAATAAAACCCATCAAAATCAGTATCAATCGTAACACTAAAAAGTATCATTCAAAATTCAAAAAATATCACTTGTATCCTTAAAAAGTACCACCCATGTCTGCGGGTTGACCGGGTCAACGCGTGTTAATCCGGTCAAAACGTTGATCCGCATTAACCGTCTGATATAACACTATATGCAACTGGTGTAGGGAAGTTCTTACCTTAGTTTTTTTATTATGAATAATAGAAGACTAGTGTTAGTATGCAATTTTGTTACACTATTAATTTTTTAATACTGAGACATAATTAAGATAACTAGAATAACTTGTCCTGCCATGCACGGGTTTCACATTTTAAAATTTGGTAATAATATTTTATTAATATTTAAAGCACTCAAAACGCATTGTATTAATTGAACAAAATACACAACTTAAGTGTTGCAATTACATTAAACATTAGTGTCAAGATATATATATCAGAAAGTGGCAAGTAAGTTTGTGATATAAAAAAGGTAATGTCGCTAGAATGCCTCTCGCAGGCAAAGCACAAATCAGACCGTCATTGCCCCGATTTTTCATCAAATGGATCATAGCAATAACAACACATTCACTCAAAAATAAAATAAAAATAACAACACCTTCAAATTAAGATCTATAATCACCGTTGGTGGTATAATAGAAATATAATTCATTTATTATAAATCTAATTTCCACCAAAGCGTTAGGGTATTGGTGAGTAAATTTGTGACAACATGGAGATTATGTTTGCTAGAAACATATAATTTTGACACATCATATAAATGTAATAAAGCAGAGTTGGTACGAATCATAGGGACATGATGTGATGTACATAAATAGAAAGCAATGAGAAACAATATAATCATAATTAAAATTAGACAATAGTCCATTAATTACGTAGAACATTAGAAAATCCACTACTGTAAATATTTAAGAATTTTTAATACTTAATCATAACACAAAATATTTTATAACACCTAAAAAATAAATAAGACTACTGAATTTTTCTCAAATAATAAAAACAAACAAATTGTGGAATTAGATTATGTAAATTCTCTTTATTATTTATATGAACTCAGAAACATTTTTTGTGCATATATGAAAGATAGACAATAGTTATATTCACGCGTAGTTTCTTTAAATTATTATCATAAATACTCGTAAAAATTATATTCACAAATTTCAATATTTCAAAATTAAACGATCACCGAATCAATTACCGAATCACACGGCTATACATGATTGCATCTATATACATTTGTGGATTAATTAGTTCATGATGATTTTTATGTAACTAATGAATTAATAGAAAAATATTTCTTAATTAATTATGAATGTATTAATTTAGTTAGATATATGTAATCTTTCTATATGTATGTATTTGTAGAAAGAGAACATATATTCCATTAGTGTAATATAAATATTTAATTTCATAATTTTTATTACTTAATTGCAGAATTATTTATATTTATTACTTGTATAATTATATCACTATTAATAGAAAATTTATTTAGGCGGGAAAACTTGTTGTTTTTATTTATAGTGACTATCTTACTTTTAGATATAATAATATAGATATAAATATTATGACTTTATTTTAATTTTCAAAACTTGTTATTTTATTAGTAATTTATTTATATGATTATATGCAAATGAATGAATGTTTAAAAAGACATTCTAGGAATATCTCTTAATAACTTCATCTAGGAGCTAACGAAAGAATAATAATTTGATAGCAATCGACATAAATAAATAAATAAATAAAAATTTAGATGACAAATTAAAGTCAAACCACATAGGCTATATGATTAAAAATAAATAAATAAACAACCATTTTCCCTAAAATAAATTGCCACTAGGCCCGCACGACCCTGGATGTAAGTAAAAAGACGTTATGTTGTTGAGCCATCTATTCTATCTACTAATTTTGGATAACCACTATACATTAATAGAACATTTAGGCTTTTCAACTCATTAAATTAAGATACATTTTCAGAGAAACTTTGCAATAAATTAATCTTAGAGATATTTAAGTTGATATCATCTATTCCACTTTTCCTACCCTACTTGGTGTTCCACCTTTCATTTATTAATATTTCTTCTTCTTTTTTTCTAGTTTAATTTAATTTTATAATTATTAATTATGATTTATAATTAATTTTTATTATTTAATTTTTGATTTCTTAGTTAATAATTAATTGATTATTATAGTTATTATTTCATAATTAGAGTATATGTTATTTTAAAATTTTAAATTTTGTCTATAAATATGAATTATGATGATTGATTATATTATAATAATTTTTATTTTTATAACAAAAATTATTAAAATACTAAATTTGATAGTGAAACAAGAGAGATAGGAAAATTCTCATCCTGAGATTTTTAGTCGTTGAGTTTACCTTGCCAAAATTAATCATTCAATTTTGAGGCCAGTGATATTGTTTTCGTCCAGTTTGCTAGGTAACAACTCATTAACCAATTGGGTTAAAAAAATAATTGGGTTTAATATATAGATTTTATTATTATTATTATTATTATTATTATTATTATTATTATTATTATTATTATTATTATTTACAGTGTATTACAGTACTCTGAAAATCAGAACTTATCCATTTCCCTGAGAAAATATACTAATTATTGGTCGGAATCATTTTCCAAATTAATCACACGTTTTCCTCATAATTTTTTACGAAGTAGTTCACGAGTGGGTTGCATGAATTATAAACATCACATGATCGTGGAATATTTATTAATCATAAGTCATTATAATCTCATGGTTTTTATTATTAGAATAATAATAATTAATTTTGTAATCGATCACGAGTTCTAGCTAGCTAGTACAATTGTACAATTATCAATATGTGACGTCCGGGCCTAAGCATAGCGTTATCGTTGGTGCATAGGCACGGACAAATAGCGGTTTTTATCGGACTAATTTCAAATGAAGGGGTACATGAGTGAATCGAATCTATCTGAAAGTGAGAAATTATGAGATTATATATGAATGAGACTGTATAGTCGAAGACAGTTTAAATAATTTGATAGGTGCTATTCATAACAAAAGGTGCATCTTCTATATCATTCCACATGCATGTTCCATCTTTTTTGCTAGACTAATTAAAACGAAATAAGAAAACTTTACATATTATTTGAATTTATATAACTAGTTAGATTAGATTTAAATCTGTTGCCACACGAGTAGAGATTCTTTAGTCTCAATTTTATGTATCAATCGTGTATGCCGACATTAAAATGAAATTTATTATATTATAACTAATGATAATTAATATTTACGGCTAAAAATTAAAATTTTAAAAAATCAAATACCCTAAGCTTGGAATAATCAACCCAAACATCAATTATATTAACTAAAAAATGAAAATTAAATATTAAAAAATAATTATAAACCTTAATTGGGTGGAATAAATCTTAAATAATAATGTAAAATTATACTAAACCAATTGAAATTAAAATTGAAGAAAAAATGAAAGAAAACATAATAATTTTGAAATTTGGTACACAATTGGCATACATAAATTGGGACTAAAAGATCTCAAGTGCTACCACAACACAATCAATTGATAAAATTCAAGATTTTTCTCTTGAAGATCGAAAGAGATCTAAAACTTTGTAAAGATTTCAAAAGTACCTAACTTTCCACCTAAGTGTGAGTCGCCACTAAATAAACTGACACTGCAATAGTTATCTGCCGGAAACTGTAAGTGTAAGAAGTCGACCCAACTGAGGTAATCGTGTCGAGTAAGCCATCATTACCAGGTTGGCTACCTTGTTTCTATATAATTTGTAAAGTGTAAACCTCAAGTTATATAATAAAAATCCCTTTAGAAGAAGGAAGAGATGACGTATGAGTTTTAACTTGGAACCTATAAAATCCTTGCATGTTGTAAATTGTTTTAAGTTATCTTTATTCATATCTACCTACAACACAACTGCTCTGAACTTAACATTCTCAACTCAACTGAAATTATCTATTTATCTCTTTCATCGATAGAAGAAGTACTACAAACTTATCAAACGAGTCAGGGTCCCATTTATTTGGCACACTTGATTATTTTTTAAAAAAGTTTATTTAACCTACTTCTAAACTCTATTAGGCTCGCCTGAGACTGACACCACGCGACTGAATGTTTTTGCAGGTATGAATTGATTTTTTCGGCAGATTTAGATTCTATTTGACCTGTTTAATATAAGTAACTCGATCATACAAGTGTTGTACTTTTTTTTTTAAAAAAGAATGTCTTATTTTATCTATTTGGTTATAACTAACTGTGCGCGCATACGTCAACGAATTATACACAAACCAAAACGCACATACTAAATACAAAACTCGGCCGTTTCAAATTGTCACGTGTCCCCCACTATCCCAATCTAGAAAAAGAAAAAGAAAAATATATATACTGTACAGAGAAAAAAATAACTTTCGATTATAATTGACCTTATTATAAAAGTATTTTCAGGAGATCATATATATCATATAAATATTGAGGCGAAAAAATCTTAAGGTATTAATAATTTTGTAATATGAGATATTAGAGCATTATTAACTAGTTTTCAGAAATTAATTAGTTAGAATATATATCAAATTAATTGGCAACTGTTCAGGTTTTTACGATTTTCCTAAATTTTTTTATCATAAGAATTACAAGCTCGTCATCGTTTTACAGTAATTAAATTTATTCTTAAATAATTAAAATCAAACACATATAGATTCTAAAATGATTAATGAATATGCACTACCAACCTCAAAATATCTTACACAAGATTGTTTTTTTTTTTTTATTCCAAAATTGTATTAATTTCGTATTCCTATATTGTAACGCATATTACATATACATATATGCCCGATGCCATACAAGATTCAACTTACAAAAAAATTATAAGTATCGGAGCTAGTGGGTCAATTTGTGATCAAATATCATCCGTTTTAATCCCACCAACATTTTCTATGTCAAATGTGAACTCACATTCTCCTTTTATCTCTCTCCTTCTCATGCCCAACTCCAATTAAAATAATTCCAAGGATCATGATTCGCTATCTCGGCATATGAAAAGGAACATATATAATTCTCTCTCATTTTTGCCTTTCTAATATGTAAATATAACACGTTAATTAACTTACACATTTCACATTAAAACGCGCGTTTACTAATTCGGTTCAATTTCACTTTGATTTTGAATTTGGACGACATGCAAGAAATTGAAAGTTTGATAACGGCATTGTTAAAAAAAAAAATTATATAAATTATATTGTAAAAATAGATAAAAGTCATTAATAGTCTTGCAATAAACCATATAAATATAAGAGGGTATATTGGTGAGCAGTTTACAACATGGCCATAAAAAAGCAATTGCAAGGCCGTCTTGGACGAGATAGGCAGCATCAAGTGTCACCATCATCAACATTTATAGTATTAATTAATTAATGGGTTTTTTTCTTCTTTGAGGAAAGATTCTGAGCCAACTGGCGCCCCCGACCACTTCTCCTATTCACAATTTAAAATAAAATCACATAATTATATGTCCATCTATCTCTATATATATGTAATCTTCCAATAATGATTTGCATTTTATTTCATATTGATTGTCCCAAAAAAAAACATCTCTAGCAGGCTCAGCCAATTAACATGGCTCCATCCAATATCTCTTTAATCACTCTCTCCCTTTCTCTCACTACTCTTCTTCTTCTGTCCGGCTCCACGTCAGCGCAACTCCGGCAGAACTACTACGCCGCCACCTGCCCCGACGTTGAGAGCATTGTAAAGAAGGCGGTGACGGCCAAGTTCCAGCAAACCTTCGTCACCGCCCCGGCTACCATCCGCCTCTTCTTCCACGACTGCTTTGTCTCGGTGATTATTAATTCATTGATAATTACTTTCTGAATTAATTAATCAATAAATATATTTCCATGATTTAATTTAATTTAATTCTCATATATATATGCGCAGGGGTGCGATGCATCAGTGATCGTGGCGTCGACGGCGGGGAACAAGGCGGAGAAGGATCACCCCGACAATCTGTCACTGGCCGGAGATGGTTTCGACACCGTGATCAAAGCGAAAGCCGCCGTGGATGCTGTTCCCAAATGCAAGAATAAGGTGTCGTGCGCCGATATTCTTGCATTGGCAACTCGCGACGTGATTGCTCTGGTTTGTATATACCTTAATTTTCTATTTTGGGAAATGCATTAATTGAGCAATTAAGATGATCGCTTATTCGTTTATATATATAATGAATTAATTAATGTTGCAGACTGGTGGGCCTTCGTATGCTGTGGAATTGGGAAGATTGGATGGATTGAGTTCAACTGCAGCGAGTGTTAATGGCAATCTGCCTCAGCCAACTTTCAATTTGAATCAGCTCAACTCCATGTTTGCTTCAAGAGGCCTATCTCAGGCAGACATGATTGCTCTCTCAGGTAATTAATTCTTTCTTATACCAATCACATCCCTCACTGTTTTATCTTCTATTTCAACATACAACATTTGTGTATACCATAATTCCCCATATCATAACAATAAGAAAGCACACTTTACATTTCAAAAAACATTTATAATTTTTAAATATTTAGTTTTGTTCGAACTCAGTATGAATAGTCTGAGATAAGACTTCCCCACCTGTTTGTTGCTTGAGGGATTCAACTAAAAAAATAGGATACGACCAAACCGCCAGCAATTTGTTACTCATACATTAATTTAAAAATACAATACGACGACTACAAACCAAGTATTACAAAAAACAAAGTGAAATCGATCTGAAATAATTTCCCTGGATATGACAATATAATGTGGTTCGATTTTTCTGTTGCACTGCTTATTTCATATTATCAATATACATCATGCATACATTGATTGATAAAAAAATGTGGTGTTTCCGCACGTGCAGCGTGCCACACCGTAGGATTCTCCCACTGCAGCAAATTTGCGAACCGAATATACAACTTTACCAAGCAGAACCCAGTTGACCCGACCCTGAACAAACAGTATGCGACCCAATTGCAAAACATGTGCCCGAGAAATGTGGATGAAAGAATAGCCATCGACATGGACCCCACAACTCCAAGGAGATTCGACAACGCCTACTTCAAAAATCTGATTCAAGGAAAGGGACTTTTCACATCGGATCAAGTTCTCTTCACGGATTCCAGATCCAAGAACACCGTCAATGCGTGGGCCTCCGACCCGAAATCGTTTAATTCCGCATTTATCCAGGCCATTACTAACTTGGGTCGGGTCGGAGTTAAAACCGGGAAGAACGGAAATATCCGGTTCGATTGTGGAAGATTTAATTGAGAGATGCCAAGTGGAAAATCACATCATATAATTCCATTTTATTTCAAGTTTCTTTTTTCTTTACTGGCAGTCGTTTCTCAGCGAAAAAGTTGGGACAAAATAATAAACGTGGTGTACAGAGCTAACCTCCAAGTGTGCCGTGGTTAGTGATTTTTGCGGGTTGGTTTGGTTTACTTTGTTAAGAATATTTTATTAAATTAATTTCCAAGTTGTTGCCAATTACAAAAATACGTATACTGGTTGATGATATATATGTATACGCAAACTTTGTTGTTTCGAAGACAAATGGTTAAGCATATCGAATTTTGTTGTTAATTTCACTTTTTCAAATCTTCTTTATATATATAACTTATTCAATCTCTCTCTCTCTCTCTCTCTCTCTCTCTCTCACACACACACACACACACAGATATTCATATCATTACAAGTGAGACTCATTATTTAAATATTCAATAATTAATCATAATAATACAGATTTTTATCTTTTTATCTCAATCATAAATTTCAAATTGAAAATATAATCAAACAAACATATTTCCATTTTTTCAAACATATAACTCTAAACATTAAATCATTCATGATCATAATAAAATCATTTCATTTTTTCAAAATCAATACACCTCGTAAATTGATCTGAAAATATTGAAAAATCGAATATTGATGTTGAAAATAAAAACAACACATTTTTCAGATAATTATTTCCCAAATAATTTTATCGTTTCATTAGCTTGCATAATGTATTTATTTAATCTGCTGAAGCCCAAAGTATATGTGAGTGTGTGCGTGTGTATTTTTAAGATGGGCCAAGTTATTTCTTTTAAAGATGTTCAAGATATTTTTTTTCAAATAACCCCAAAATGTATTTTTATTTTAGAAGTCCACACCTCACTTCTTATTTATACGGGATCAATAGTGAAATTATTCATTTAAATTTTTGGCATTATAGTGGATTTACTGGTAAGTTTATAAAGCAATCGGTTTATGATGTTCATATGTACTTTTCCTACCAGATTGTGTACTTTTTGGATTTCTTTGAAATTAAATAAAATTGGTCATACACAATAGTTAATTTAAGGTTGATTATTTGATAATTAGGGTATATAATTTTTTAAAATTTCAATTCTTAGTAATAACTAACAGTGTTAAGTGGCTTGTTAGTTTAAGTCGAAAAAAAAACAAAAACTTCTGACCAAAAATGTAAAAATGGGAACTACATGTGTTTGAACACTATTTTTATAGGACTAAAAGTGAAATCAAACCTTAATTTTTTGTATTATAGTGGATTGACCAATAAACTTATATAACTAAATTATGAGATTCATATATATTTTTTTACCGGATCGTATAAAACAACTGGTTTATTTGATTCATGTTTTTCTTACGGGACCATAAGTGCTCGAACCTTATTTTTACAGGCCTAAAACTGAAATTTCCCCCCACTTTTTAGGTTGAAAACTAATCAAATTTTCCATTTTTTATGGATAAAAAGATTATAGTTAAATAAACTAAATAAATAAATATGAGTTTTTTTAGCACTAATTCGATCAGAATATATAAATCTTAATGAAATTATTGAGAATTTAAGTTCGTATTATATGTACAACTATAAATATGGCCCACTTTAATAATCTTAAATATTTTTGTACAAAATAACTTAAGGGTGATTCTATACATAGCCCAATATTTTCTCAATACAGCCTCTTATATAAAAAAACTAAAATATATTATTTGGTACCCTATTTTACCCCTATAACCCCCAATTTAAAACCCTAATAAAATAGCAAACCTCGTCTCTATATCCCCTCCGCCCCTAGCAATCAAATAATTTTAAAAAAAAAATCCCAGAGAAACACATTAGTAGTCATAAAAAAATGAGCCATACGAGCTGTCACTCATGATTTAAAACTAGATCTATCCAAAATATGAGTGGAGGAAAGCAGAAAACGTAAAGAAAAATGAAGCAAAAAATGTAAAAAAAAACATAGAGATGATATCTAATATTTAGTGATCAGCAGTAAACTAAAAGAATCGTCAAAGTTATTGATATATAAGAAAACATAAACACCATATAGAATACGCTAATCAATAGACAATAATAGTACAATTCCAATTATTAAAATAAGTTTGTAGAATTCTACATCTTCAAATTTCAGAATATGAGATTTCAGAACTCTACATTAATTCTTTATTTTCTCAACTTTTTTTGATGTGAGTGTTCTAGTGATTCTTTATTTCGTTGCCTATTCTCCCAAGGAGACGATTGAGAAGCAATCATGGACCATATGCAATAATTTAATTTAGAAAAATAATAATTATGATTGTCTTCAAAATCATTGATTCTGAGAACTAATTGGAGTTTGCATAATTCTGGACAAAAAGTGTTATGTAAATTGAGAAAAAATATGATGAGATACAAAACGACAAACATGGCTGTCAAGGGACCGTGGTGTACATTATTTTTAGTGGTTCTGATGTGCATAAGGGTAAGAGAGTCTATCAAAATATTTTTTATATTTTAATTATATATGATGGCTATGAAGAGAAAAATAAGAGCTATGGTTAGAATTGTAAAGAAATGAAAAAGCAGCAGAAGCAAACAGAGAAGATTGCAGAAATAAACTGAGATATATTGCAATAAGAATAAATGACAAATACAAGCTAAATAAATACTGGAAGAAATCCTAAAATATCTCAACTAAACACATCGTGTGTTAAGCTACTAACTAAAGATAATGGAAATAACTGATAGCTAAATAGAAGGAAAAAACATAACAGACTTTGACTAATTCAACTCTAACTTAATTGACAATAAATTTCACTAATTTGTAACACTCCCCCTTAGTGCAAACTTGTCAGACTTGATGTCCACACCAGAAGACTTGCTGTCAGCAACACCAAGATCCCTTCGAAAGCCTTCAAACTTTGCTTTGCTAAGAGCCTTTGTAAATGTATCTGCAACTTGATCTTCACTTCAAATTTTCTGCAACTGAACCACTTGAGCCAAAACCTTTTCACGAACAAAATGGTAGTGCGTTTCAATGTGTTTCGTGCAAGCATGAAACACGGGATTTCCAGCAAGCTTGATTGCACTTTCATTATCACAATGAACAGTAACAACATAATTCAAATCACAGAAAATTTCTCCAATAAGCCTCCTCAGCCAAACACTCTCTTGAGTAGCCATAATAGCTGCCATATATTCAGCTTCACAACTTGAAAGAGCAATAGTGGCCTGCTTTTTACTACACCACGATATTGCAGCACTACCTGTATCGAAACAATACCCCGTTGTTGAGCGCCTATAATTTATGTCACCAGCCCAATCTGCATCTACATAACCACTCAAAGAGAATGGTGTATTATTCTTATAATACAACCCAAAATTCAGAGTACTCTTAATGTAGCAAAGAATTCTCTTTGCGGCAGTCATATGAGTCTCACACGGTTTTCCCATAAATTGAGAAATAACTCCTACAGAAAAAGAAATGTCAGGTCTTGTGATAGTTAAGTAAAATAAACTACCAACAAGTTGACGATAACGAGTTGCATCTTTCAGCAACTTTCCTCCATCAGTAGCAAGCTTTAAGTTAATTTCCATAGGAGTAGCCATAAGCTTTGAATCTGTCATATTGAAACGATTCAACAGATTTGCTGCATATCCACGTTGTGAGACAAAAAATCCATCTGACTTCTGAACTTCCAAACCAAGAAAAGAACTAACTTCTCCCAGATTCTTCATTTCAAAATAAAGAGACAGGGCATCCCGAAGTTGAGTAATTTCAGCATTATCATTGCCCGTAATGATCATATCATCCACATAGAGAAGAAGCATGATACAAACTGAAGATGTTTTCTTGAAAAATAAACTGAAATCTGCAGCTGAAGACTTGAAACCACAAAAATCAAGATATTGAGCAATTTCACCGTACCAAGCACGAGGTGCTTGCTTGAGGCCGTACAACGATTTTTTGAGTTGACACACATGGTTTGGGAACTCTTTAGAGAAATCCAGGGAGTTGATCCATAAAAATATCACGATCCAAGTCTTCATAAAGAAACGCATTCTTCACATCTAATTGCCACAAATTCCAATTATTATGAGCAGCCAAAGAAATAATAGTTCGAATTGTTACGATTTTTGCAACAGGGCTGAAAGTTTCCTCATAATCTTCACCATACTATTGAGAAAAACCACGAGCAACTAGACGAGCTTTATAACTATCGATTGTACCATCTGCTTTCTTCTTCAACTTGTAAACCCATTTACAAGTGACAGGCAGAATATCCTTAGGCTTTTCAACGAGCTCCCAGGTGCAGTTCTTGTTTAGAGCAGAAATTTTCTCATTCATTGCCTTTTCCTATTCGGGTATCCCTTTAGCTTCATCATAAGATGCTGGCTCATCATCACATGAATCTCCCATCAGAAAAGCTGAAACAACAAAACAAAGATTTAAGGAAACTTCATAATCAACAAATGAGATGGTTGCTTTCTTTGTCTGATGGGCCTTCGATTTCCAGCCTCTATAGCTTCTTCCTGCTGAATAGTGTTGCTCACCCTTTCATCATCAACAAATGGTGAAAGATCAGTCTTCACGCATTGTTGTCCACCAGTAAAGTCAGATGAAATTTCATCAAACACCACATCACGTGAGACTATAACTTTCTTTGTATCTGGATCCATACATCTCCACCCCTTCCTGTGAGTATCATATCCAATAAAAATACACCGCTTCGCCTTTGGATCAAGTTTAGTTCGATGGGATTTTGCGATATGAACATAACAAATTGAACTAAATACTCGACAATAACTCACATTGGGTTTGTGATGGTATATTAACTCATATGGAGAAATTTCCGAACCTTGCCATGGAGGTAGTCGATTAACAACATGACATGCTGCCTGAATAGTTGCTGCCCAAAGCTCTCTTGGAAGATTTTTTGCATATAACCAGGATAAAACACATAGATGTAAGATGTGCTAACTTACGCTCAGTAACCCCATTCTGTTGTGGAGTGTCTGGACATGTCATTTGACGCCGAATACCATGGTCTCTGCAATAATTAAGAAACTGATCTGACATGAACTCTCCTCCATTGTCAGTGCGTAGACACTTTATTGACATCCCTAACTCTTTCTCCACTTGCTCCTTGAACTGAATAAATTTGGAGAAAGCCTGACTTTTATTTTCAAGAAAGAAAACCCATGAAAAATGAGAAAAATCATCCACAATAATCATAACATAGAGAAAACCACAATAACTTGGTTTCTTTGTTGGCCCTATTAAATCTGAGTGCACCATTTGCAAGGCAGCAGAAGCTCTATTCTTTGAATTCGGAAAAGGAAGACGATGTGATTTTCTGAATTGACAGCCCGAACAAACCACATCTGGATGAACTTTCTCAAAGCGAGGAATGCCTTCAATTAGTCTCTTCACAGAAATTCTCTGCAGCAATTGGTAACCAACGTGGCCCAATCGAGCATGCCAAATAGTGGCACTAGCATTTTGACCTGTCTTTTCAGCATATGCATTGGTTGCAGACAAAACATATAGTGAATCTTTTCTATTTCCAGAATATAAAACATCAGCTTCAATGTGTTTTATATTGGCAAGAATCTGTACATCATGTGGATTAAAAAACACATACCTCCCCGAATCAGTAATCTGAGAAACCGAAGCAAGATTCTTTTTCAGGCCTGGAGCGTGATATACATCTTCAAGTGAGACATCCTTATCAACACAAACAATCCCTTCTTTCACTACAGGGTGTAGTGAATTATCCGCAGTCACAATAACTTTCTTCCGAGTATATGGACGAGCATTTGAGAGTAATGATTCATCACCAGTTGGATGGTGAGAACATCCAGAATCAACGATCCATTCCTTGTTGACATCAGTGGAAACATTGGTATATATTTCTGCCTTACAATGTTGTCTGGCAGAATTCACCTCACAAGGTTGATGAATATCCTGAATAAACAAGCATTGCTCCCACTTAGTCTGCTCATCGGGCTCATGAATTTCATGTGCTGAGTTCATTCCGTCTCTAGCAAGATCAACACAACAATTTCGTTGAATATGACCTGGTTTTCCACACCGATCACACTTCACTTTCACACGATAAGTGCGTTTCATGTGCCCTGTTTTTCCACATCTATAGCATTCATTTGAAAAAATTTTAGACTGCCCGTCGCGTTTAAGATAGTTTCTGCCATTTGAATTATTTATGTTAACAAACTTGCCCTTTCCCTTGTCTTTCGCGTAAAGAGCATCCTCAACTGGAGATGCCGATTGTTTGTTAACACCAACCATTTGTTTCTCCAATGCTTCCTAATTTGATAACAAATTTTCCAACTCAATAATAGAGGGTTGAGTTGCCCACCCTTGTATCGAAGAGATAAATGGCATAAACTCTTCACGCAATCCACGAATAAGATAACGACGCAACCGAGCATCTTTTACAGGTTCGTCCATATCTAATTCTGAAATTTCAAAACACAAAGTTTTAACTTTCAAAAAATACTCAGAGATTGAAAGCTGACCTTGAACTATCCGAGCAAGTTCATTCTCCAAAAATTGGAGCCTCATTGTGTTCTTTTGAATGAACAGCATTTCAAGTGTCTCCCACACTTCTTTAGGTGTCTTGACATCACGAACATGCTCGATATAATCCATACTGATCGATGTACGCAAAACAAATAAAGCTTTGCCGCACTTGATCTTCCACTTTCTCCGTGCTTCGACATTTGCTGTTGTATCCGCTGAGAGTTCATCATCTCCAGAGATAAGATCCTACAAATCTTGCCCTTGTAGATAAGCTTCCATACACAGTTTCCAGTAACTATAATTGTTACAAACAAGTTTATCTACTGAGGCACTACTTCCACCATTCATCTTCACAGAGAAATAAAAATGAACACCTGATATGCAGGATAACCAGACTTTGATACCATGTAAATAAATGAAATAGCAGCAGAAGCAAACAGAGAAGATTGCAGAAATAAACTGAGATATATTGCAATAAGAATAAATGATAAATACAAGCTAAATAAATACTGGAAGAAATCCTAAAATATCTCAACTAAACACATCGTGTGTTAAGCTACTAACTAAAGATAATGGAAATAACTAATAGCTAAATAGAAGGAAAAAACATAACAGACTTTGACTAATTCAACTCTAACTTAATTGACAATAAGTTTCACTAATTTGTAACAAGAATCACCCATAACTTAATTAATTTCATTAAGCCCATATGATTTCCTAGAGACACGTTCAATTATAACGAAGTTCGTTATCCGATCAATCTTTACTTCTGAACGGTCATTTACAATATATATATTTATATATATATATATATATTATGCGAAATTTTTGGATCATATTCTTAGAGAATTAAAGTATTTTTTTTTAGTTTAGGTATTTGGGAGATTGAGATTTGTACCCAGTTTCGCCACATGAAATCATCTAATCCAAACTGTATGTTCCATCTGTGTTCCAATATTAATTTATTAGTTTTTCTTCAATTTTAATTTCTTTTGGTTTAATTTAATTTTACACTATTATTTAGGGATGCATTACACTCACTTAGGGTTTATAATTATTTTTAGTATTTAATTTTTATTTTTTAGTTAATATAATTGATTATGTAGGGTTGATTATTCCAAAACTATGGTATATAATTTTTTGAATTTTCAATTCTTAACAATAAATAATAATTAGGTTTGGTCATATACATAATATAAAAAAAAAATATTTTTATCATACACATTATTAAAACTATGTATTTTTATGTTGGTGACACGGATGTGACACGCTTTTCAAATTAGGAATCTCATCTCATATTTTTCGCCCTTACAAGTGGAAAAAATACCAACTAAATTAGGTGTTAATGATACCAACAACGCAAACCCTACTAATGATATGAATGATGAATCAATTGAATGCAAGTACGTACGATTCCACTTTCTCAGTTAATATATAAAAGGATATAAATTACAGATAAAATGGTGTGCAATGTATTTTCATGTTGCACAGTCTTTTTTTTTTTCTTGGATTTCATTTTCTTGCGTTTAATTAGTTGGATTTTGCACTAGTTATTGAGGTTCATCTGACCCAAACTAGTTTTTTATAATGATTTTTTTAGTAATTAATTCTTAATTTTTAATTATTAATTGTTGATTAAAAAAATCAAAAAAATATAATAAATACTAATTGGATATATCCCTAAATAACTAACAAGTGTAAAATGAAACAAATTAAAAAATGGAATGTAACAAAGAAATTTAATAGACGGTGTTTGTTCGATCCATGCATATATGCTACGTACTAATTAATTAATTAGGTCATATACAAGAGTAGAAGACGACTGCATAATCCATGATCAGTTTGCATGTATATATGTAATGTCACAAAACACAAACGCAATCTAAGCGCGCAGCTGGAAAAAAGATCCATTACTGATGATACAAATTAAACTACATATTAATTCATACTACATTTGCAGATGATCGATGAAAGTACTCATTGTCATTGGAGAAGAAATTAAGGCTAGCTAGCCTATATATATATATATATATATATATATATGTAAATTAATGAAGGTAGGATGTAGGTGCAGGTATCCAAGCAGTTGCAAAAACTACATTGTGTCCTTTCCAAGTGAGCACAAGATCTTGTTCTTCCTTCTTCATCCCCCAACCCGCCGCATGCTCATCAAGCATGTTCTTGACCTCCGCCACCGTGTCGTCGCTGAAACCGACTCCTCTAAACCCGGCATTCCTCATTCTCCCCTCCCACTTCCCCCTGGGCTCCAGCCTCTCCACTCTCCCACCCCCTTCCTGCGCAATCACGTTCTCGATTTTCCAACAAATGTCACCTTCGTACCACTGCCTCTGCTTGCTCTCCCTCGGCAGGAATGTCTCCACCGTGTCGTACGGTATCCATAAATAGTTGTACGCTGCTCTCAATCTGCTCACCAGATTGCTCGACGTGAAATCCGCATCCTCGTCCACCACCACCACCACCGTCGGATTTAGACTCCTCATCGCCTCTAGAAACATGGTCCGTAGACATGAACTACTGCTCATCGATAGGGTTTCCTCCGGTATGTAGTGAAGCATCATTTGGCAGTTTATAACAAGGGCCTCATTGTTTTCGGCACGTACCAAATGTTGCATTCTCAGCTGCTCAATCAATGAAGAAAATCCGTTGGAACAGGTCGACGGAATCACCCTGAATTCCATCGCCACATTGCGAGACCTTGCGAAATTCACCAACTTACTCCCTAATTCCTCGTAGGAGAGATCCAGCATTGGAGGGAAATCTTCCATTGCGCCGGCGACCGTCAGTTTCACTAGCGGCGGCCCTTCCAGCCGACTGGCTATTGAATCGATCAGTGTAGGGATCTGCATGCAGTGAGTAAGGCTTAGATCGATTATATGAACCACCGAATATCCCTCCACGGCTTCCAGCACGGCTGCGTTCGCCGCCGTGAAGCCGAACCGGTGCCACGGAGTGAGGTCGACGAATCCGGCCAGCTCGATGATTGAGAACTTGTGGCTGTTCATGGCGAGGTCGTTGGTGGCGTGGACGTTTGCGACGGCGGTGAGCAGCTTGCAGTTGCCGGTGTTGGCGGCGCGGGCGATGAGGGCGCGGAGGAAGCCGCACGTGAGGCGTTGATTGGAGTCGCCGTCGGGCGGCGCGATGTTGTTGAGGACCCACAAGATCTGCTGCGCCAGCGTGGCGTCGTTGCTCTCGATGGCGTTGGCGCAGTGCACCAGCAGCTGCTCCATGCAGTTGGCGTCGCCGAAGCTGCCCAGAGCCTTCGGCGCCGTCGGGAAACCGGGCCATGGCCGGGCCCGAAACGTTTGGTTGTTTTTGTTCATTGATAGATTTGGGAACTGCGGCGGAGGAGGCGGCGGCGGCGGAGGGAAGGTCTCAGTGAATTGCATCATGGGGATGGGGGCCGGGGTGTACAAGTAACAAGTTGTTGTGTTGTTGATGAGGAGTTGTGACAGTTAATTAGATTGTAATAATATTATGAAGAGAAAAAATATAATAGAGAAATTAAATTGAGGGACAGAAAGGAAAGAAAAGGACTACACTAGTAGTGGTACCTGGCCATTGGGAAACGAGACCCATATTCTCTCAGAGAAATTTCTGTGAATGAATCGAACAGAAATGGACTGTTCATCTTTTTATAATTTGTTTTTCTTCAAGATTGCAAAATTATTCTATTTTTCCATGCAGAGAAAAGGGACTGCTGATTGCAAAAAATCTGTCAAACCCCAAGGAAATCTTGGGTTACAGTCAAAATTAGGCAATTCTCTTGCAAGGTTTTATATATATTATTCTCACTGCAGCTACATATGAGTAGCTGCAATTTATATATACTAAGGAGCAAATCAGATCAGAGAGAGATGGAGTATAGTTAGAGAGAGAAGCAGAAAGAGAGCGATGTGAATTGAAGAGAGAGGAGTAATATAGGGGGGGTGGGGGGGGTGGGGTGGGGGCATGTGAGTGAGGTGGCCGGCTATGGTAATTTGTAAGTATGTGGGAATTGGATTTTGTCATGTAACAGTGAAGAATGAAAGCAGTTCTGGTTTGGCTTACTCACGGGCTATATCTATACATCATCATGCACAAATCATTTTATGGTTCATTAATCATTATATATATATATATATTATATGTTATGTCTCTGTGTACCATTTTTTTTTTTGCTAATGTCAGACTGAAATATAGTTTCCCTTACCATAATGGCTTTCTCAAAGTAGGGACAAACAAAATGACACTTCGTTAACAGAACATCAATATTATTCCTTTATTAATTAGTTAGGATTTGTAGGTGGTTGTGTCGTTCGGGTGAGGTTGGTGATCATGTTTTAATTTGTGTTTTTTCCTTTAATTATCTATATTTTATGACCAGGCTGATTTACTATATTAATATAATTTTACAAATTCATGTTTTCATATATATAGATAAGCTTTTCGCTAGAATATCTGGATAAAGATATTTGTAAATAATAAGTGAGATGATCAAGTTGATAATAATCTAACCACCATATTTTAGATAAAGATAGAAACTGAACTATTATGGCTCTAGTGAACGGGATAAAATCCTCCAGTCATTATTCTCTAATCAACTATTGTGTCCCACTATTAAAATTTATATTTTAAAAATGCTTATTATAAAAATAAAATTTATTATAATATAACTAATTAATGAATAGAAGGTGATTTCATTCCATTATTTTTTACTTATCATGGCCTATCAAAGTGGGTTCTTGATCCACGTTTAGGGGTTAGATTCAAATGATCATGGTTTATGATTTAGTGTGTCTAGGGTCTACGAATTTAGATTTTTAATTTAAAATAATATTTATATTTTTAGAACAACTGTGAAAATGATGCGAGATGAAACAAAAAAAGTAGGACAGTTGCTCGAATCTGATCACTCACCACATACTATATGCATAACTTCAGCATAAGATTGTGATCTAATTTTCAACTACCATATATATATATATATATATATATGTATGAGATATTTAGTAAAATCCACGGTGTAGAATAAATAAATTAAAATAAAAGCTCGTAGAAGAATGAGAGCGATAAAGATATATAAAAGGAGTTGCATGTTAGGTTATCTCAATCATGGGCCCCTCAAAGAAAAGAAGCAGCAGCCATACGATTTCTGTATTTTAATTGCATGCATAACTAAATAACTAATAATGATAACTAAATAAATAAATAAATAACGAGAGGGTCATTGTCCAAACCAATAACGATAGGAAATGAGCCTGTTTCAGAATTCCCGACTTTTTCTCAAATCCTTTTTATCCCTCAATTTCTCAGTTTCTTTACCAGAAAAAGCAAAGAATAAAAACTATATATATACAAATTTAGGCTATCAAATTAATGGAGGAAAATAATAAAATAGCCAGTCTTTTTCTTTCATTCATTAATTAAGAAAACACCCCCATATATCAACGTATATGCGACGTCCTATGTTAAATATTATTTCGTAAAAATAAATATTTAAATTACTGATCATGATAGCAATGGAAATTGATGTATACGTACGTGTCTCTTTTGCCAATTTTTCTTTATATAAGCGATAATTTCTAGTGTAAGAATGTGTGTGAAAGTTCCATTTAACAAAAAAAAAAAAGAGCTAGCTAGTTACAACAATAATTGAGAGAATGTCGGCTTGATATTATTAATGGTAATTAAAATGCGTATTCAAGTCAATTTGAGGAATCATGTGAAGACAAAATGTCACGCGTACTCCTCCTATTGTTTATCATTCGCTGTATATATATTAAGATTAATTATCACCAATGTTGCCAAACTTACGGAAATTTATAATTTCGTGACGGCCCTACATATATATTTCAACTTCAATTATATTTCAATTACATAAGATCTTGGCAGCGAGCTAGCCCAAAATTTTCATTTTCTAACATGTACAGAATGTATACATGTACGTAATTATATATTAGTCCAGTCCAGCAGGTTTTTCAGGGTGTCACGATTTAGAGAGAGAGAGAGAGAGAGAGAGAGAGAGAGAGAGAGAGAGAGATGAAAAAAAGCTTATCCAATAGCAATTGTTGACATCCACGAGAAAAAGGGAAGAGAATTGATCGAACTGGCATGCAAGCGACGGAAGAGAACGTAAATAAACAGTAACATGTGAACATCACACACTATATGCATCGTCGGGTCCATGCTTCAATTTTCCACCTTCCTTAATTAACCCTATACAACACACACCTTTTTTCTTTATTATTATTATTATTATTATTATTAGTTTCATTGTTGTTGTTTCCACTCTCGCTACTCGCAAATGTTGCTCGCATCGTCGCCATAGGAATAACTTTCTCCTTTTAAATTGGGGAAGATGGAGCGTTAGATTTCGAATCCGAAATGTCTCACTTTTATACGCGAATCTCTATTATTTAGATGTTCTCAAAAGAACGTGATCGTCTGATTGGTATAACTAGCTGATAGACTCATATGTGAAAACTACCATGGACATCCTTCTAATTAATTACACGCCACGATAGTCCTATTTAAAATTACTACTACACCTTAGAAGAAACGTAACTATATATACTTCTTTTCAAGACAAATAATATTATATATATATATATATCATATAATATAATATATTTTGTTCGTTGTCGTTCACATCATCGTCATTAGTATAACTAGCTGGTAGGATTATACATCAAAATTATGGGGGGCATCCTACTAACTACCATGCATCATGGTCCTATAGGGTACCGTAAGTATAAACTGTAGTTTATATCACCCATTATTTTCTTTTTTCAAATATTCCATACTATTACTTTTCTCAATAAAATACTTAATTACTATTTAAAAACTAATCAAATCTATCATCGGTTGTATTTTTCAGTAAAAAATTATCTTATGCTTTAGTTGAATACTTGAGTCAGCTTAAGACTACAAATAACAACAACCACCCCAACCACCTAGCCACTTCAATATTTAATTAATTTCTTTCTCTTCCACATCATCAATATTCACCTAACCCAGCCATACCTATTTTGCATGCTTTATTCATGACCACCAAACCACAACATTATATATAATTCTTTTATTTTATTTTAAAATTAAAATATTACTTGTAATAAAAATAATATAAAAAATTATAATTCTAACAAGAAAATGAAAATATTCCAAAAAAGAAAAATCGAGCAATAAATAGAAATAAATAGCCCATACCAAAAATATTACAAACTAAATTAATAACATAAATTGCAACATGCTTCACACCAATTAAATTACATTTCCTAAAATTACAAAAAATAAAATCACACCAACTAACTGACATTTCCTAAAATTACATAAAATAAAATCATACTCATTAAACGACATTTCCTAAAATTACATAAAATAAAATCACACTCATTAAACGACATTTTCTAAAATTACAACCACCTCAACTTTAGATCATCATGGGAATAATTCTGCTTTAAGACGATTTTTTAGATATTTTTCTTGAGGAGACAAGTTGCTTTTACCCAGCAAAATGTTATAGCAAATGAGATCTCTCTATTTATAAAGGAAAAAATTAAGAATTTTGACATACATGTGTGTGTGTGTGTGTGACCATGTGTGGAGATCAAATTGACATGGATTGTATTTTTTGACGAATGACTGAGATTTATTGCTTTTGTGATTCATGGTGGAGATCAAATTGACATGAGTTGTATTTTTGATGAATGACCGAGATTTGTTGCTTTTGTGATGAATCGTGGGGATCAAATTGACATTGATTGTGTTTTTGACGAATAACTGAGATTTGTTGCTTTTGTGATGAATGATAGAGATCAAATTAATATGGATTGTGCTTTTTATGAATGACTAAAATTTATTGTTTAGATACATAGAAAACTAAAGAAAAAAAGAGATAAAATAGTCAATACCAAAAATATTACAAACTAAAATTACATAAAATAAAATCACACCAATTAAATGACATTTTCTAAAATTACATAAAATAAAATTTTATTGTTTGGATATATAGAAACTAGAGAAAAAAATAGATAATTTTAAAGTGTGTTTAAATATAGCAAAATTGATGCATATTTATGGAGAATGAAAAATATGAATTTTGGTATATTTTTTTATTTATTTTTATTATATTATATAAAAAATGAGAAGCACTTGTGTGCACCGGTGCACCATCAGACATATTGACCGGGTCAACGTATTGACCGGTTAATATCGAAAAACGCGCATTGACCCGGTCAACTCCAAAAAAAATAAATAGTTTGAAATCAGTATCAACTGTAACACTAAAAAGTATCACTCAAAAGCCCAAAAGTATCACCTGTATCCTTAAAAAGTATCGGCCAAAATAAATAAATAAAAAACAGTCAAAATCAGTATCAACCATAATACTAAAAAGTATCACTCAAAATTCAAAAAGTATTATCTGTATCCTTAAAAAGTATCACCTATTTTACCATTTTTCTTTTTTGCGGGTTGACCGGGTCAATGCACGTTGTCCTGCATTTGACCCGGTCAAACGTGTTGACCGTCTGATATAAGCTTATATACATCTAGTGCATGCAAGTTTTTGCCATAAAAGATATACCTATTTTATCTATATATCTAGATAAAATTGATTGACCAATAGAATGGAAAGACTTGTCTTCATCCCATTGGCGAAAGTGATGGTTGCTTGGAGGCCTCTCATGGTTGGATGTTGCCCCGTGGTCGATCGCTGCGAGGAATTTTTACAATTTTTTTTTTATTTTTGTTGACGTCAGGGTCGATCACCCGCACACAGGTTGCTGATAGCAATGGTCTAATAAATTCTTGTGTTGTGGCCAAATCAACCTTATTTATGGTATGACATACTTATCCTAATTTTTTACCACTTTTTTAGATCCCATTTAGGTTGAAAATTGTGTAGAATGTTAGATTTGATTTTTTTTTTAAAACAATTTGGATGTCTTATTAAAAAAAATGTTAATTTATGATACATTTGAAAAAGGAAAATAATTTGGGATATTAACGATAGTTTGCCTAATTAAACTTTACACCACGTCCTTCAAAATTCAATTGTTTAGATTTCATAAAAAATGCGGTGACATTAGTGTAAATAAAATGAACTTAAAATAATGCAGTGGTATTTTGGTAATTTTTGCATCAAGATCATTTTTTTAAAAAAAGTGGACTTCGCTGAGATGCATACAAATGGAGACACAATCATATCCCGACGAACACATAATCATATGTTAATGAAGCAATATCAATTTATGCACAACATCTAACTCTGAACACAAAACTAATTTTGTTATGAAATAATTAAATGATAGTTTTATATATATGATTGCTAAGCTAGTTGAGACTATTTTTCAACAAAAGAAGAATTTAAAAAAATATTAATCGTGGATAAAGTTATGATAGTTTGATTGAAGGTTGTTAATTATATTATTTGGCTTCAATGCACTACATTATTTCTCTGTTAGCATTATATAATACAATTCATTTAGCATTACATAATGATTATGTTAGCATACGACAATGTTAATAGAAGCAATGGAAGGAATTCAATAAAATTGAATTATTAAACCACTAAATTGATGTGATAAACTCTTATAGCAATATGACTGATGTTGACGAATCATATGTCATATGCCAATGAATAATTTGTTAGTTGCATGCGAATACATTTTAGATTCGGCTTCAGTGCACTACATTGCGTCATTAGCATTATTGTATACATTTGTTTGACATTACATAATACATATATGTTAGCATATGACAATGCTAACAATAGCATTATGTAATCCTATTATTAGCATTGATAATGCTAACATTAAATGTTACTATTATATGATTACATAATGCTACTGTTAGCATATGATAATTCTAATGTATCATAATGTATGTTAACATTAACATTATCATATATTAACAATAACATATGACAATGGTCCCCTTGGGGATGGCCTAGTGGTGGAGTGGTGATATATTGAGGCCAAAGGTCTCAAGTTCGAATCACACCAACACCACTAGGTGTGAGCCTGTTACACCTGGCTTGCCAAGTGTGGTTTACCTCCCATGTGTGGTTTGCAGGCTATTACACAAGGGCGGGGTTTACCCAGTGCGCACCTCGGTAGCGGCTGCGGGTTATCTTCGACAAAAAAAAAATAATAATAACATATGACAATGCTAATAATATAGCACTGACATTCATTTCAGTTAGCATATATTTTAGTGTTCGTTAGCTAATACGTACATTCATTTGTATTAATACTAATCACGTGTAATATGAAAGACACATAATTCTATTAGTAGTTAAAATTATATTACGTTAATATTGTTGTAATGTTTTCATTAGCATAGGACAATACTGACGTTAATAATCCACTAACATTCTCATACAAAAATATCTTAATATATTATTATATTGTTGGTTGTTAATATATAGTTCTTCCTTTCATGAGTATTGCAAACAAAAAGAAAAATCCATAGATATTAATTTGATAAAGTGATGGAGTATATCGTAATCCTTTTCCCAAGGAGGTTGGCAACCAAACTTTACAAGCATATAGCAACACATTGGAAAACAACATTACCATAAAAGTCCTGCAATTTCGAAATAAAATAAACATATGTTTACTCCTGAAAAAGACTACTCCATACATTTCCCTTCTTTTTTTTTTTTTTTTTTTTTTTTTTTTTTCAAACTGTGCCAAATACCATTTAAATTCGCGTTACCCTAACCTAAGAATACAAATATACAATATCTCCACTAACAGGAAGTTTACACACACATGTGTGCGTATATAATTGCAGCAGAAATAACAGATTTTTTTTATCGATTTATTAATTTTCACACCACTTATTAAACATTTCATTTACAAGATGACCTTTTAGTTAATTCGTTATTTGTAATCATAACATTCTCAGTTTTTTTCAAGGATAAAATTATGTGGTTTCATTGCAAAAAATACATTTTTTCAGAGGTACACAACGGACAAACTTCACCGACAAAAATTGAGATATAGTTAGAAGGTGAAATTGAGTTCAATTGTAATCGCAACGTTTTCATCTTATATATGAAAATTAAAAACTCGGGAAAATGATAAATATACCACTAAACTTAATTAATGTATATATATATTTAAAAAAATTGGTGAAGGGAAGGCAAAAGCACGAGGAGAAAAGCTGACAAACTTTTTGTCATATCTTGTCGTTTGTAAGTGTCCAACTATTAATAGAATTAAACATCGCATCAAATAATTGGAAATGGAATGAGAGTATTAGAAGAATCTTGAGGGAAGCATATAGGGAGAATGGAGTGAAGTTAAAATTCTTGAGTTTTAATATAGTCTTCCCATTTTAATATTCACGCGATAATTTTGAGGAATACAAAAACTAAATGACACCATATATCTATCTATAGTTTTTTAGCTAAATTTTGGAATTTATCTCCAAGGGAAATTCTCTACCATCCAATCTCATCTCATCTGCACATGTGTGTGTAATTAAAATTTGAATTCCCTAGCTCGATCAGACAACACGCAAAACAAAGGGTATCAATTCAATTCATCACCATGCATCAAAGTAAGGAATGTAACCACGTGGTCGTTTAAGATGCTGTAAACCCACATAAATTCTCTTCATTTGATCTACAAAACACAGCACGTAAATTAAGGTTAATGTTTCAATATTATTAATTATTAATTCATTAATTAATGTCTGAATTGAATGATTTGTGTTGAACGAAATAAATTTTCTTTCGGTCTCGGCCAGATCATATAAATTGAACCCAAAGGTATAGAGACATTGTTCCTCGTATTTTGAGCTCTACGTACTTGCACAGAAAAATAGGGACCTTTTTATTAATTTCTTGAAATATATATGTTACTACTATTTAATTTGTTTGTTTGGGTTTGGGTGGATTATATTCCGTGAGTACGACTTGCGTTATCCAATCATTACTAATTAATTATTTTCATATATAAACATGTTATAGACCGGGGCAACATATATGGTTGCTAGCTAGATAGTCCGGTCTTCATTTACACGTACTTGCTCATTTTCCTCAATGATTAATGGTTATAGTTTCACTCTATTCTTCTTGATTATTAATGATATTTTTTTTCTTGAAATAAAATTATTTTAGATGTTCACTTCCATTGTGTTAAGTTCTTGCAAATATAATAAGATTGCACTTTCCTTATTAAATCCCACACACTGCAAAAAAAGTCACGTTTTAGCGAGGGATTTTTCCGTCGTTAAACATCAAAAATCCGTCGTTAAACCATTTTAACAATAGATCCAATCCGTTGTCAATAATCTCCTCGTTAGTCATTTTAACAACAAAATTAACGACAAAAAAAGGTTAGCGACGGAATTTTTTCCGTCGCTAATTTATCGCCAAATTCTGCCGTTAGAAAAAAAATAAAAAATTAAAAAAAAAAACTAAACTGGGGAGCAGAGCCGGTCCCGAGCCATTTAGCAAGCTAGCACAAAGTTGGAGCCAAGCCGCAAGCCAGAATTAATTTCACCGAATTTGGCAGCACGGTAATTTGAACCCAGGTTCTCCTGGGAAAAGCCTTGCAACTCTAACCATGTAGACTAGTGAACATTTACGTCAAATTATAGAAATAATATATATATATATATATACACACACACACACACACGAAACCTATTTTGATCGGATTTTTATTTCTAAATTAAATAATTATATATTATTCATTTATTTAAATATTTATTGTAATTTTTATTATTATATGTTTATTATAAAATATAATTATATTATATCATTATTTAATATTAGATTATTTTAATTATTTTCGTCGTTAGTCCGTTGTTATGATAAAAAAATTAAATTTTAAAAATTAAAATAAGACGTGTAATGACGGATTTTTCCGTCGTTAACTTAGAGATGGAAAAATCGATCATTAAAAAAAATTCTTAATCCGTCGTTAATTTATCGGTATTTTAATGACGGAATATAATCCATCGCTAAACTTCATTTTACTTGTAGTGACACGCGTCAAATGAATTGTATAGATAAAATGGAAAAAGAACAAAAAAAAAAAAATCCACAAATTATCGGATATCACATAGTGATATCTCTAGGGATTAAAGTCTCAGCAAGAGTGCTCTTCAATGAAAAGCTGAAAACAAATTAAAGCAACAAAGTCTAAAAAAATTAAATTACACCATTCATTACCCTTAGGTTGAGACATATACACACACACACACACACACGTAGGGTTGGGTTCAGGTGTGAAAAGATCTTAGTGTAAAAAATGAGAAAAAATGCTTATCATATTGTATTTTATTGCTTAATTGCCATAATTTTATTACTTAAATATTCTATTGCTTAATTTGTATAATTTCATTGCACACGTGCATGGAACAAATTATACCAATTAAGCAGTAAATTACAATAAGAAAAACATTTTCTCATTTCTCACACCAACAAATATTACTAGAAAGTAGGTGATCAAGTAATGGTATCCATATTCTCAGAAGCCGTGGACGTAGAAATAAAAACCATTTGCTCTGAATTATGTTGAAGAATCCGCGAGCTGAGCTGCAGCAGGCTTATGCGTCTAAAAACATACACAAGAAGCAGCCTATCTCATCCTTCTGGTGACAATTTTTTTTAGGGAATAATGCTAGCCAGCCAGATTCTGGCTAGCCAGAATCTAATTTTTTGATGATTAATAAAACTGTATTATTAATAAATTAATTATGTTAATTATTAAATGTTATGTTTTTAATATATTATCCTTCTGTCATGAAATTAGTGATTTGTAATTAATTATTAAAATCACTCCAGAAGCGGATCGGAAGAAAGGGGCGCAGCTTCATCTTCTTTCTTTTCTTCACTTCTTTATTTTTTTTCCATCTTCGATTTCTTCTGAATTGAAGCGCATATAGAGTTGCCATAATTATTATGGAGGGCATTAATGTAAATTTATTGAATAATTAGTGTTTTATTAATTAAATTAATTAATTATTAAAAATAATAAAATATTCTGACTAGCCAGAATCTGGCTGAAAATCACTACTCTTTTTTAGGTGATGTAACAAGAAATGTAAAATATCACATTTCCATGTAATTTTCTTATTCTATAGGAAAGTAATACCTAAGCGCATTTGATTATTCAAAAATTACATTGTCGGATTGAGTCGGGGAAAAAAATGTTTGGTATATATTAAATTATAATTTATTGAAGGTTGGGATAAAATTAAAATGAATATCAATAGTTTGGAATAGAATATGGTATTACTTTTTATATAATTATCAGATTTCATCCTTTTTTTAGTAAAAAAACAAACATAACTTATATCTAACCCATCAAATTCCAAAGGCTAGCAACCTTAAGAGTTCATCTTTTTTTAAAAAAATTCTCTCGCTTTCAATTATGAATGGGGAAAAAATCAAGAAGAATAATATTCACATTCCAAACTTTCAGAACTCTACAAGTTTTGAATGGAGGACTTCATCCGTTTGTATATAGGACTTGAATGCCTTTCTAACTTTCCTAAATGGTATAGAATTCATTTTATATTGCCCCAAATAGTCTACAAAACCTAAATTATAAGGGCCACTTTTAGATTATACAAAAAACATATAAAAGAGAAAGTTATGTTTTGTGGACTATTTTGGGAAAATAAAATGGATTCTATACATTTAGCTAGGGTTATAAATGAACCGTAATGAACTGAATTCCTTAATATTTGAGTTCGACTTTATTAAGGAATATTTAAGCTCAAGCTCGGTTCGAGTTTTTTTTTTTTTTTTTTTTTTTTTTTCTTATTCGAGCTCGACTCGACATATATTTATCATGCTCAAATTCACCTTGAGCTCGACTTGTGAAATTCTCAAAAATTTACTAATTAAGCATAAGCTCGAATGCTCGAAAAAAAGCTCGTTTAATTTATATATTCGAGCTCGACCTCGAAAAAGAAAAATTTATTTAATTTACTTATTCGAAATATTTATGATATTCATGAACATGTTCTATTAAGCTGAGCTCAAATATGTTTGCGAGATAGCCAAGCTGAATACTAATATGTTCGAGTTCGGCCCGATAATTTTATCGAGCTCGATTCAAGGTTCAAGCTCGCCTTGTTTAGAAAATGAACAAGCTTCAAACAAGCTTTTTTTTTTCGAGTCGAGCTCCGAATGGCTTGCAAGTAGCTATGTTTTTCTACAACTCTACATATTTATGAGAGTTAGAAAGACATTCATGTTCCTATAGATAAGCGGATGAAGTTCTTTATTCCAAACTTGTATTCAATCTCGTATTACAATCATTGAATTTATGTCATGTGCAGAGCTGGCCCTGGGGGTATAGGCCAGGGCCTCCAAAAATTAAAAATAAAAATAAAAATAGGTAACTCTTAGAAAAATACACCTTTCTCTAAAAAAATACACTTTCATTCGGGCAACTTCAAAGTGAAATTCATTTTAATTTGACTATTAATCAACTCTCCATACTCTAAACAAAGATCAAGTACGAGAAATATACCATTAAAGACTCAATTTTTTTCATTTTTTTTTATCAAAAATACTGGTTAAATAAAAAAGACAAAAATTTAGTGGTTGTATTTTGGGTTTTGTCCCAATTTTGAGTTCATCAAAATCCCAACATAAAAATATCACAATAAAAATTTTGAGTTGTTGCCACTTTTGAATCATTTTTTTAATATCATCAATATTTTCTTGTACCATAGTTTATTGACCTTCAAAATGTTAGGGTTGACCATAGTCACGTGTATTGTATCCATTTCGCCTTTAAGAGAGAGATATTTTATTTTATTCTTGAGTTGGGCTTGTGAGAAATGGGCTAAGTGAAAAATATAAAATGATGCATTCATACATATGTTGGGCCATGTTAATTATATAGTGGGTAAAGGGCTTGCGGTCGATTTTAAATGGCTTGTCTCCTACGTACGACACTACAATTAATTTGTAATGATAGTGATCGAACAAGGTGTAATCTCAAATAAGTGTCGTAAAATTCTTATTCATAGACTCGGACCAAGTAGCCTAAATAAGAATTTGAATTAGTTAACCACAAGAAGTACTAAGCAAAAACAAATGCTAACAAATACACAAAATAAAATACATATATTTAAATTTTACAAACCCCCCCCCCCCCCCCCGTCATTCATTCGGTCACTAATCATAGGCGACCTTCAAGCAGTGTTTTCAAATCCGATCGTTGAGTCTGATCATTTTAACCGCGAACCGATCATTTGTCTGGTCCGATTATATTTAAATTTCAGGTTGAAAATGATCAGCAGGCCGCAGTGAACCGATCAAATTCCGATCGAATCTCTTAAACCCAATTTAAACCGGTCAAACCGGTCAGACCATATTTAATTCTCTCAAGAATGATGAGGATTTGAACCTGTAACCTCCAAAAAATATATAGTTTTATGTTGCACACTTAACCAACGATCTTGATGCATGTTTTTATTATATTTTTATATTAATATAATATAATATATATGCACAAATTGAAAATAATTAAACTCCATTTCAATTAAAATCAATGTTTAGCATATAATTAAAATAAATATTTCAAAATACATCTAATTTATCATTTTAATTAAAATGAATGGAGAGAAGAAATAAAGATTGTCAATGTTTTTAATTGTTATTAATCATACAATATTTTTTTGTAATTAAAATAAATATTAAATTGTTATTAAAATAAATATTAAATTGTTTGATATTTAATTATATATATTCCCATAATCTAATGTATTGATGTTCTATGTTTATTTTAATATAATATATATTGTACTTTTAAATTGTTTAACTTATGGAAGAAGTAGCGATAAGCACTTCATTTACTTAGCATTAATATAAATAAAGTGCATTTTTAAACTAAATTTAATATAATCAACATCATACTGATTTGTTTATTTTATTTTATATTTTAATGTGTACATATACATATAATATAAATAAATATTATATAATGGATCATCCACTATTTTAAAACGATTCAATCGGTCGAACTAGTGATTTAATGATTCAATAAATTGACCGGTTCGATGTTTGGTACGGGTTTGAAAACATTGCCTTCAAGTCTATTATCATAATAAACATGTGGTTTCTTCTAGATTAATTAATTAGGCAAAAACTCATCCTTAGCTCCATATACTATTAGTTTTTATTTCATTACATTCTTATACAATTTATTTTATTACATTCTTATACAATTTATTTGATTTCAGAAAATCCTTATTTAACGGATTAAATGAGTTAGTTAATTTTTTTGTTGGTTAAATAATACACATCCATTACATCGTAGCCTAGTTGGCATAAAATCCTCTAGTCCACTTTCAATGTCTCACTATTGTGTCCCACTATAAAATTTAATATTTTAAAATTGTTTATTACAAAAATAAATTTTATTATAGTATTACAAATCATAATCAACATTTATTGCTAAAAATTAAAATTTTTAAAAATTATATACCCTACTTTTAGAATAATCAACCATATTAATCAATTATATTAACTAAAAAATAAGAAATAGATTTTAAAAAATAAATATAAACCCTAATTGGGTGGAAAGAACTCTAAATAATAATTATAAAATTAAACTAAGTCATAACAAATTGAAATTGAAGAAAAAAAATGATGAAAATTGAATAAAAATTAAAATGGAACATCGAATGAGATAAAAAAAAGTGAGATAAAGGATTTCATTTGAGCCTAGTTGGAAAGGAGAAAAAGACTCACAATCAAAATGGTGAGAAACCAAAAGCCGTAAACAAAATATAAAAATCGAGTTGGCAAGTTGAAAAGGAATCGCACTCCTAGTCCAACATCTGGGATGTCGCACCAGAAAATTCTAGGGGTTTGGGGAGAGGATTGAAGACAGGTGAAACGTGAAGGGCTGCAAAGATAAAAAGAAAAAAACATCTATCGTAAAATCATTAAAAATATGTATGCAAATTCAAGGTGCATGTCAAATATTTAATTTTGTCAGCCGTTTCAATTGAATCGCATCACAATTTTCTTCATTATAATACCCATTTTGATTATATGTAGCAGAGATTCAATCAAATAGTAAGAAGAAAACAATATGTATTTTGTTTAGGGTAATTCTAAACACAACCCCCATTTTTCTCTTTACAGCTCCCAATATTAATTTATATATTATTTTTCTTAATATCTCACTTTTGCCCTTGTGCCCATACGAATTTTCTGGTTTTCTTCTACATAGTCCCAATATTAACTTAGAAATACTCTCAAATTTCCATCAATTTCCTCTGCTTAGTTTGATTTATAAAAAATCGATAAAAATCATTGGAACATTGAATCGATTCATAAGATTGCATGTATTCAACATCATGTACTCTCAATGATGGCGATAGCGAGCAGTCCTCAGTACCGCCATTCGTCAAAGAGAATCTCTCGAGTACTGAATTACAAGATAAAGATAACGGTGCCGCAGCAGGTTATTGAGATTGCAGTGTCTTATGCCCGTAGTTTGGGATACGATGACGTCAAATTTAGCCCGGATGATATTGGAGAAACTCATAGAGTTTTCTTGCGAAAGTTTGTTGATTGTTAAAGAGAAAATAAATTACAGAACCTTACCTTTGGTTTGTAGTTATTAAGAACATATATTTTTTTTTTCTTGTTATAAATTTTGAGTTTTGTTGATTATTTGAAGAAACAATAATTTCTTTCATGTTCGTCTGCACAAAAACATCGCAATGACAAGGACCGCCATATTGTAGTTCTCTTGTTTAATGATCTAACAAAATTAGATCTTATCAATAATTTGAAGAGGGCAACATTCATGGGAGAAGTGGTGGTATTGGTTGACTAGGCGTAGGTGATTATCTATCTTAGGCAGATGATTATCATTCTTGGATATTTGAGTTATTAGGGGATACACGGAAGAAAAATTAGGAAATAAGTGGGGGTTATAAGGGCAAAATTGAGATATTTAATAATGTTTTATTTAAATAAATATTGGGGGTTGTAAAGAGAAAATTGGGGGTTGTATTTAGAATTACTCTTTTGTTTATGAGGTGGTCTCCGGCCTGGCCCACCAGACTAGCTTAGGCCTAATAAAGTCCAACGGTAAAAGAACTGGCCTATCACCCTTCGATTTTTCTAGTTCGCAACTCTTAGGTTGGACAAACATAATTCCTTTTTTATTTTCTTGTTTGATCATTTTTATTTTATTTACAATTTTTGTTTCATCACCCTTTAACTTCTGGTGGGTGTCTTGTTATTTAACTAATGGAAAAGATAACCAATCTGTTAGAACAATTAAACAAGGATCTGATAAAATCAAACTTAAAAGTACAAGGATCTAGTAAAATGAAAAAAATTGTACAAGGACTTAATGAAACAAAAATTACACAGGGAGCTAACGAAACAAAAATTATACAGGGGCTCTCTCTCTCTCTATATATATATATATATATATATATAGAGAGAGAGAGAGAGAGAGAGAGAGAGAGAGAGAGGCAGCTCATAATGGGTACTATGTTTTAGGTGAGAATTAGGAACCAATCATAGCCCTTTGTTTTGATTATTTCTATGACTGAGATTAAATTGAATCTGAGATAAAAAAACATAATATTAGATTTAAAATTATAAATATATGGATATTAATGTAAATTGTGTATCGATCTGGATATGGAAACATGCAAATCATTATAATCCTCAAGATACTATACGTATCTAATTATTTCATTAACGTGAAAAATTAAATTTATTGCTTGCTTAGGATGGTGAAAAGCGGCGCTGCCACTATGATTCATCAACCGTGATGGCTGCTATATATCAGCATCATATCGCTGACCACCGTCCACCACCGTTTGCGCAACACCAACCACCACCATCTGCATGACACCAACCACCACAACTATCAGTGACGAACAACAATCGATGCCACCCCTATGACGTGATACGCATCAACCCAACGACGTCCAAAATCTCGAAGCTAATATATTGGAATAACGAGATACAAACCTTGTTAGGAAAAACTATCAAACCCTACATATATGATTTTGATGAGATGTCAAAACATGTCGAATTATTTTCTGAAAAACTGCAGGAGTTCCAAGCTGTGAGCTTAAAAGTTGATCAGAAGACAACTCCTTAAGGATTCAGCTAAGGATTCAGTTGTAGCAAAAAGTCAATCAAGTGGAGCATGATCAACCCAGTTGAAATGATGCATTAACCAGTCCAGAATTAACCCAACTGAGGGTTAAAACACGAAAATCGAATCAGCTTCAATCAAACTGGCGGTCATGTCAACTAAGCCAAAGGAGAAGTTAAACTGATTGAAGAAACTGATAACAAATTAGTTGAAGTGAAGACTGAAAGCATCCAACTGATGGCCCAAAATGAGATATCAACCGAAATGAAGTCAGTCAACTGAAAGCTCAAGCTCAAAACCGACTGCTGACCAAGTTCAAAATAAGACTAGCCAAACTGACAAACTTTCCAATAGTTTGCAATCAGTTGAACTGGAAAGCAAGCTCAGAATAAGACCAGCTGAACTGACTGACTAACTAACAGTTGTGATCAGTCAAACTGGCAAAAGAGCTCAGAGGAACAACCAACTGAAGCAACAACCGAACTGAACTGCTAAAGCTCATAACTGCCAACTGGAGCTTAGAACTGATGCTCCAACTAAAGACCAGTACTGACAACTGAAGTTCAGAAATTGCCACATTGAAGCATAGAACTGCCAGCTGGAGAATCTTGTAGTTAATGCTCAACCTAAGATCTCGACATTAATGATCAAAAGATGATACTGGAGTAAATGCTCAACAGAGATCGATTGGCTAAGCAACAACTATCTCTTTCAAAGCTTCAACGGCTATAACTATCAACTACCATTGATGAACCAGCAGAATTAATGATCAATGCAGTTCAATGGTCACAAGATCACTCCTCTATGTAAGAAGAGTGAATCTCATTTTCAAATACTTTCAACTTTCGCTTATCTAATCTCTGATATTCTTGCAACTGAGCTTTTCTTTCTCCCTCCCACAGCTCAAAGTTCAAGCACTGCCTATAAACTGTGAAAGTTCACAACTGAGAAGAAGAATCTAAAAAATCAACAAATCAGCTAGCTGCAGAAAGTCCAGCCAAAGCCATCTTCTCAAGTTTAAGATATTCAACGATCAACTACTCAGCTCAAGTCTAATGAGTATATCAGTTGATACCAGTTTCAAGACTGAATTCTTGAAGATCGAAAGAGATATAAAACCCTGTAAAGACAGTAATAACACCTACCTCTCCAGAGAGCAGTTGAGGACTGCAAGTGTGAGCTGTCAAAACTGGCTGAGGAGACCGTTGCGGTGGTTCAATTCGAAAAAACCTCAACAACTAGTATCAGAGCGGGTTTTGACACTGTTCTAGATTTAATCCTAGGATTAATTCAAAAAATATGTATAAATTTGATGAAATATTTATGTTGCTTAAATTTTCAGATTTATATGTTGGTAAATTTCGAATGGTATGTTCAAAACTTGGATGAATTTTTGATGTAATTCGAAAATTCTAGTTTTGAGGTTTTATGTAATTTTTGAAAATCATAAATTAAATTTGGGATGATATTTGATGTTCTTCAAATTTTCAGATTTATTTTATGGTGGTTGTCGAAAATTTGGAGTTCAAAATTTTCGAATTTTGATGTATTAATTTCCCTAATTTGTTATTTAAAATTTTCGACACTATGTATTAAATTTGGATGGATTTTTAATCAACATTGAAATTTCCAGATTTAAGTCTATTGTGGTTCGAAAATCATGGTGATTAGAATTGGATTTGGTGATTTTTGATGTATATCAAAGGTTGCCTAATTCTAATCTAGATAGGTTTGAAATTAGAATTTTTAATTTGGTAATTTTTGAAGTGGATCAAAATTTTCAGATTTTTAATTCTTGAAATTTTCGAAACCTAGCTATGTTATTTGGAATAGTTTTTTGATTAATTTCAAAATTTCCAAATGTGAAATATAGTGTAATTTTCGAAATTTTAATAAATTAATTTGGATAAGATTTTGATGAAAATCAAATTTTCAGATTTATTTATTAAGGTTGTTCGAAAATTATGGGGTTGGATTTAGATTTGATGTTATTTGATGTATATCTTAATTTACCTAATTTTAATCTAGATAGTTTTGAAAATATAATTTTAAATTTGGAAGAATTTGAAGTGGATCAAATTTCCATATTTAATTTTATGGATATTTTCGAAAACTATGAGTTTAAAATTGGATAAGGTAATTTTGGATATATACAAATAATTATCAAAATCCAATTGTGATAAGATTTTAAATTTGGATAAGTTTTGGAAGATTTTGGATTGGAATCAAATCTCCAAACCTTATCCTTGAAGATTTAGATTCTTATGGATAATATTTGGATTAGATTTTTGATTTATATCAATATATCCAATTATTATTTAATTAGGGTGGCTAGAAAATATTAAATAAATTTGGTGGATAATTTTAAATAATTTCCAGATTTATTTTAGTAATATTTTTGAAAAATACAAGTTATAAATTGGTGGATAATTATTTTAATTTTCAATTTTTATCTTGTGGATAATATCGAATTAATTAATTTTATTAATTGGAAAATTCGAATATTATTTAATATGTTATGTTTGGATATCATATGTTATTTTATGCTAATCATATAATTGTGATTGTTGGTTTTGTAGACTGACTTGTTTGCAGGGTTACCGACTATCATGGCTCCTTAATCATGTGATGTATGTTTTAATTTATGTTGGATGTATGATGGGCTGTATGCCGGTTTGGCTACGTGATTTTAATCCATGAGAAAATCCATGGATTAGGTCTAAGTTTTTATTTTATATTGTTTTAATGTAATAGAAATAAAACTGTTAGACCAAGTTATTGAGTTGTAATTTTATTCTAGATATATTAGTTTTTTCCTTTACGGAATAGATATTCTATATTGAATAAAGTTTGAAGATCAACTCAAAGAAGGAGAGTAGTACAGCTCAAGAAAGGAAGTATCACTGATTCACGTCCCGAAATCCTAATTGGAGCTAGGATTTTTGGCGAGGCGCAGTGATGAGGGCGGCGGCCATGCCCGAGGTTCCGGAGCTGACTTTCCAGTTTTATCTCATTCAGCAACCTGAGATATAAGCCATGATAGTTGGTTTTTATTATTATTGCTTATTATGTTGTTTGAAGCATGCAATGGTGTTTTATCATTTTATGTGATGTTTGCATGTTTTACAATGGGATAAAATGAAACCTCAATCTTAAATAACTAAGTGGGAGAGATTCATACCAAAGTATGTAGAAATCTCAAACGGTCTCCATTAATCTGGTTTAATTGAGATGCGATTGACATGCGAGTTGACAATAGGTCTTCCTCCATAACGGATGTGTCATATCACTGTTATCTCTAAAAATTAAACTTTTTTATCAAGATAGCTGTAGAACACTACTAGAACAAACTGACTCCTCCAACTGGAGCAGGGAGTTCGAAATAGTGGACTTGGTGCTAAGATGATGGTGTTCACACTTAGGTGTAATTTATTAATAAATGTCCACACTAACGTGGCTTATTAATTTGAAGGTTACACGACCGTGATTATTTCCGACTATTAATTTACTTGTCATAAGGAAATTTGACTGGAGGTAAATTAAAGGTGGTTTTACCTGTTTAAGGATGAATTTTATAAACGTCAACACTAACGTGGCTTATAAGAAACATTTTTAAAATGTCGGTGGATTACATACAATTTTTTTGAGGTATATTATATGTGAGTATCCTAAAGTTTGTGACTGTACTGCATGTTTACTTTTCAGTTATTCTATATCATCATGGCACTCTCCAACCTGTCCACTATTCTAAAAAAAAAATAAGTTAATCGGTGAAAATTACAATGATTGGATTCGAAACTTTAATCTTGTTCTCACTTCGGAAGGACACAAATTTGTACTTGAAGAGGTATGCCCTCAGAAGCCAGATGAGGGTTCTGACGAAGCCCAAAAGGTTGCATATGATAAGTGGGTTAGGTCTAATGAGATAGCGCGCTATTACATTCTGGCATCTATGTCGAATGTATTGCAACATCAGCATGAACCTATGAAAACCGCTTATGATATCATGTACAACCTTAGGCAGCTCTTCGGTCATCAGAACTGCTCGGCACGCCATTTGGCAATGAAGAAGCTAATGGATGCGAGAATGTCTGACTCCACACCTGTTAGGGATCATGTTCTCACGATGATGGGGTATCTGGCTGAGATCGAGACCTTAGGTGGAGAGCTGGATGGCGATTCTCAAATCCATATTGTTCTTCATAGCCTGTCCTCGAGGTTTGAGCAGTTCAGGCTGAACTTTAACATGATTAAAAGGGATGTCAGCCTGACTGAACTGCTCATGGATCTTCAGGCGGCTGAGTTACTTCAAAAAGGAAATCCGGAGGCACACATAGCTGAAAATAGGACGTCTTCTTCCGGTACTAAAAGGAAGAAGAAGAACGCACCCAAGAAAGCTGCTGAGGGGGCGCCCAAGGTAAAGAAGTCCAAGACTAAGGTTCCTTCCGAGGAATTTAAGTCAAAGACAAAGTGTTTCAAGTGCGGCCAACCAGGTCACTGGAAGGCGGATTGTCCTAACAAGAAGAAGAAAAATGGTACATCTCAATCTCTCGTCGTTGAAACATGTTTAGCTACTTGTTTTACTTAGTCATGGGTAGTAGATACTAGAGCTACTGATCATGTTTGCATGTCTTTACAAGGGTTCCTGACAAAAAGACAGCTGAGTGATGGAGAGATTTCAGTCTACATGGGCAATGCTACGAAAGTGGCGGCAGTTGCAGTGGAAGACGTAACCTTATCTTTTAGTAGTGATAGGATTTTAGTTTTAGAGGATTGTCTTTATGTGCCTGGTTTTAGGCGAAACTTGATTTCAGTTTCTAAACTTTTTATGGATAGATATTCTGTTTCTTTTGATAACAAGGTTGTTATCTTTAGTGATAAATGTTTTATCTGTTCTGGCACATTAGATGGACATCTTTATTTACTTAATCCTATGCAAAACACTACCCAAATGCATTTACTGAATACATCGGTCATAAACCCTAACAAATGAAAAGAACCTTCGGAAATGAATCAAACCTATCTTTGGCATCTTAGGCTCAACCATATTAACCTTAAACGGATACAAAGACTAGTAAACGATGGGCCCTTGTCTTCATTGGTCCTAGAATCGTTCCCTTTGTGTGAATCTTGTTTGAAAGGTAAAATGACCAAGCGACCCTTTAAGGATAAAGGAAATAGATCTGAAGAGGTACTAGATTTGATTCACTCTGACTTATGTGGCCATATGTCAGTTCAGGCTCGAGGAGGGTACGAGTATTTCATCACGTTCATTGATGATTACTCAAGGTATGGATACATATACCTGTTACGCCGCAAGTCAGAATCCTTTGAGACTTTCAAAGAATTCAGAGCGGAAGTGGAAAAATGTACAGGTAAAAGTATCAAATCACTACGGTCTGATCGTGGTGGTGAGTACCTCTCAAGTGAATTTAGGGACTACTTAGCAGAGAATGGGATTACATCTCAGTTGACTGCGCCGGGAACACCACAGCAGAATGGTGTGGCGGAGAGAAGGAACAGAACATTGTTAGAGATGGTTAGATCAATGATGAGCTATTCAGATCTGCCTATTTCGTTCTGGGGATATGCCCTGGAAACGGCAGCCTATATTCTAAATGTGTTTCCATCAAAATCAGTCCCATCTACGCCCACAGAACTTTGGACTGGACGAAAGCCCAGTCTTGGACATTTTCGGATTTGGGGTAGTCCAGCACATGTGCTGGATAAGGAAGCTGATAAGCTGGCACCACGTACGGATGTTAGACTGTTTGTTGGATATCCCAAAGGAACGAAAGGTGGTTTATTTTATAGTCCTAAGGATTAGAAGATCATTGTGAGTACCAATGCTCGATTCTTAGAGGAAGACTATGTAATAAATCACAAGCCAAGAAGTGAGATAGTACTCGAGGAACTTCGAGGGGAAAGTTCAAATCTGACACCAACTGTACAAGAAGAGGAACCACAATTTACTGCACAACGTGTCACAGAAGTACAAGAACTGCCTCATCGCAGTGGGAGAATTGTACGCCAACCTGACATATTCATTGGTTTGGGTGAATCTTCGGATTTCCCTGAAGGACTAAATGAATTGGATCCCAGAAACTACGACGAAGCGATCCAAGACAAAGATGCAGATTCTTGGAAAATTGCAATTGAGTCTGAGATTGGATCTATGGATCACAATCAAGTCTGAGAGCTTGTAGAACCACAAGATGGGGTAAAACCCATTGGGTGTAAGTGGGTTTACAAACGCAAAAGAGGAGCTGACGGGAAGGTTGAAACCTTCAAGGCAAGATTGGTGGCGAAAGGGTACACTCAGAAAGAAGGGATCGATTATGAGGAAACCTTTTCGCCGGTAGCCATGCTTAAGTCAATCCGGATTCTCTTGTCTATTGCCGCTCATTTGGACTATGAGATTTGGCAGATGGATGTCAAGACTGCTTTCCTGAATGGAAGTCTTGAGAAAAACATCCACATGAAGCAACCAGAGGGTTTCATTGCTAAAGGCCAAGAGCACTTAGTGTGCAAGCTTAAGAGATCCATTTATGGACTTAAGCAGGCGTCAAGGTCTTGGAACATCCGGTTTGACGAGGTTATCCAGTCATATGGATTCGTGCAATGTCCGGATGAGAGCTGTGTGTACAAGAAGAGTGATGGAAACGTGGTGGCTTTCCTCGTGCTATATGTTGATGATATCTTACTTATTGGAAACAGTAAGAAAGTATTATCTAACATAAGGGTGTGGTTGTCCAAGCAGTTCGATATGAAATATCTAGGAGAAACTGGACACGTCCTTGACATCAAGATAATTCGAGATCCCCAGAAAAGGATGTTGTGCTTATCTCAGGCGACATATATCGACACAGTGCTAGCTAGGTTTAACATGCAGGATTCCAAGAAAGGTTTTATACCTTTCAGGCATGGAATTCATCTATCCAAGGATATGTGTCCCCACACACAGACTGAGATAGATGAGATGAAGGGCGTTCCATATGCTTCGGCTGTGGGAAGCCTTATGTATGCTATGCACTAGACTTGATATATACTATGCAGTCGGCATGGTAAGCAGATATCAGTCTAACCCTGGACAAGGTCACTGGACTGCGGTTAAGAATATACTCAAGTACCTAAAAAGGACTCGAGATTATATGCTAGTCTACCGCTCTGATAGTCTAGTGCCTTTGGGTTACACGGACTCAGATTTTCAATCCGATAAAGATCAGAGTAAATCTACCTCAGGCTATGTGTTTACCTTGAGAGGCGGAGCCATTGCATGGAGGAGCATAAAGCAGAAATGCATTGCGAATTCCACCATGGAGGCCGAATATGTAGCTGCCTCTGAGGCTGCAAAAGAGGCCGTCTGGCTCAAGAGCTTATTGTTGGACTTGAGCGTGGTTCCTGATTTGCCTAAGAGTATCACGGTATATTGTGATAACTCGGGTGCAGTGGCAAATTCGAAGGAACCTAGAGCCCATAAGGCAAGTAAACACATAGAGAGAAAGTACCATCTTATATGAGAAATCATTAAGAGAGGAGATGTGGCAGTGGTTAAGATTACATCGGAGGACAATTTAGCTAATCCATTCACGAAGAGTTAGACAGTTTGTTTTATATTTGAAAGACATGCTTCAAGTATAAGTGGGAGATTGTTGGTTTTGTATACTAGAAGACCTGTCTTTTGTATACTTTATTGATGATGGTTTTATGATGATATAGAATGAATACAATTGCAGTCACTGTTTGCATTTAAATTGTTATTTTTACATGCATGTTCACTATACTTGCATTATAGATGATATGGTGTGGGTAAACACACGGTTAGATCATATCATCAGTTCCTTGCAATGTATTAAAAGGCTCACGGTTTAGATGGCACTGAACCTGCTATCGGTACGCCGTAGAATAATCTGATAGTTAGTTTATCTTGACTAACTGGTTATTCTAATACACGGTCAAGTATATTGAGGAGGATCTACTTAGGATTCTATTTTCTATTCTGACCTTAAATGAGAGAATAAGAATCCACAGAGTTCGGGTTCTTAACCCCTATGGGTTGGCGGACATATACGTGTAGTGTTTGCAGCTTTGATTTATCAAAGGGTGAGATTCTTTCATAAGGATCAATAATCTCGATATCTTGGGTTGTGACATTTACACTTATGATGGGTCGTGCAATATGTAGGGGCACCGTGTCCTGGTGCGCCAGTTTGATGGTGTCCCCTTGAGAAAATGCAAGTTCATGCTGAAACCCTGCAGGTGGAATTTATTCCGTGCATGAGTAAAGCTTGTGTGGTACTACTCAAGGATAAGATATTAATTAATTATAGCTGTCAGAAGCTTACATAATTAATTAATGGGCATTATATCTTAAACACGGGGAATGGCTGGACTAAAGGAGAAAGCATATTCAGAAATATGTATTAAATTGGTAGGTCAGTATTATTTCTTTAGTGGAATAAAAATAATACTTAATTTATTTAATAATATCCTAAGTTTATTGGATATTGGAAATTAAATAAATTAGCAGGCCAGTTTAATATTCTTCTAGATCCCTGTTGTAGCCCAATATGACTTTAATGGACTGGAGATAGAAAAAGAGATAGAGGCCCAAACCCAGTAGGGTTGGGACACTGAAATTTTGCTCACCCCCTTATATATAAGAGGCTGGGGGATGAAATTTTAAGAATATAGATCAGCTCCTCTTGTGTTCTCTTTATCTTCACAGATTCCATACCGATCTAGTAGATTTCAGCCCACCCTAAAACTAGATTCAGTCCGGGAATACAACTGAAGATCAAGGAGTGGAATATCACAGTGGGCTTTGATCATCATCATACACAACAAAAAGATTAGACCTTTAATCTTGTCCTCCACCCGTCGTTTGATTTGTAAGTCATTTTTCAATTTTATGTTTCCGCTTTAGTAGAATCGTTTAAACCGGATTTGCATGTTAATTAAACTCGGTTAATTAAAACATATGAGATGCATGAAATTATGATCTACATGACATTAGGATTAATGAAGATCCAATTAGATCCTGCGGTGGTTCAATTTGAAAAAACCCCAACAGAAGATCCTTGGCCTATTGGTAAGTTTACCTAGTGTCTTTGTACTCCTATATATATGTCTTTCATGGAAGAGGCCGAACAGAGAATTGAACACAATTCCACAAGATACAATCTCTATTTTTATTTTAGTTTTATTTTATATTTCTGCAATAGGTCTCGGGCCTTATGCCCACAGATACTTAGGATTTCCAATTTTATGTTCTTCAATCCAGTATTGGTGTTGGATTTCTTTTGCAATTTAATATAAGTAAGTTTTTTCGTTTATATTATGTTTTATTTATTTCTTTTATTTATTATTATTGTTCTAAGTCTAGCATGAGCGGCTAGACTCGTTATTCCAGATTGAACAAAGATAAGAACTTAATGAAAACATAAGAACCGTGAGGCTTATGGGCACAAACTGTGTGAATCTGATTCCGTCGTGTAGCCGTTTTCTTTGTTGCATTATATAGTGGGCTAAACTAGTTAATTGTGGATGATCACTCGTTAATTAGAATTGTGTTCACTACCTCTATAAATGATCAATGAATCATAGCTGTGTGTTGGTCATGAAAGGATGTGATACATCACGGGTACTGAGGGCATAAGAGAGATCTTTGTCTAGGTAAATCTGAATCTGTCTAGATCATAATGCTGCTTTGTTGTTTACAATCATATGAGAGATCGGGGTTGGGCAATGCGTTAGGGTTTAGGGGACGAGAGATCACCTCCAAGCTAAACTGAAAGGATAGATTGGGTATGTTGAGAGAGATCCAGTACCTTTAACCAGATAATTAGATTTGCATAAGTAATTAGCGTGTCCATGATCGGTCAAGTGTTTGTTAAGTTCGAATCTAAGTTCTAATCCGGAATACGTTTACTACTAATATTTTCCTTTCTTTGTTTTCTTTTATTTTGTTTTATTTTAGTTTACAGTCTTTACATACAAGTACGGAGACCACAACAATCCTCAAACCTTTTGGAAAAGTGACATTGGAAGATAGAATTCACAGCTCCTCGTGGGATTGACCCTTACTCACATAATCTTGCTACGCCTTGCTGTGGGCATAAGGATAACTCTCTCTTGAGAATTATTCTGACCGCGAAACGACTGCGCGTTAGTATTCTGAACTAGCCTTTCTTCAGCTGGAATGTCTTCAGTTGGAATTCTGAACTGGTATCTCTCTTCAGTTGGGATTCTGAACTAGCATTTCTTTAGTTGGAGTCTTGAACTTGCATTTCTTCAGTTATTCTGAACTGGCATTTCTTCAGTTGGAATCCTGAACTGGCATTTTCTTCAGCTGGTACAGATCATGAACTGCAGACTGAAATGCTTCAATCGACAGGTACCTTGGACTTGTCAGTTCTATTATTCTGATAGCCCGCATCTTCAGTTTTCTTGACTTGCTAACTGTTTTAGCAATCAGGCTTCTGCTTTCTTTTATTTCCAGTTCTTGACTAGTCTTGATCTCCTTTCTTTTTCTTCTCTAGATTGACCATTCTTTGGCTTTGTTTAGCTCAATCTTTTATATGATCAATCACAGTTTCCTGCTTGATTTTTTCTTTCAATTTTTCAAAGTATTTTGGCATGTTTTGACATTTCATCAAAATCACAGTAGGGATTGCTTTTGATAGGCCACTCTTGATAGTTTTTCCTAACAATTTCCCCCTTTTTGATGATGTCAAAACTTGGCAAAATTGAGCAATGATGATGGAAAAACTGATTTGAGAATTTTTTTCATTTTGTGTAAAGAGATACACAATCAAGCATAAGAAAACTTTGTACATAGTATGTACATTAGCTAAGAAACTGTATTAGTACGAACTGATTAGATTCTTATAATCTACAACAGTTTTGCCTCTTTTTTTTCAGTTTCTTGCTTCTTTTTCTTCCTTCTTTTCTTTCAGCTGTCTTTTTTTGTTTCTTCTTTTCAGCTGACTCTCTCTTTTTCTTTTCTTTCTTTCTTTTAGCAGCTATCTCTTCCTTCAACTTCTCCACCCATTGCTAGATTCTCTTTTTTCTCTAGCATTTCTCCATGTCTCTTTTTGAGGCTCATGCCACAGCCATGGTTCTCCCTGAGGCTGTTGCCATAGCCATGGTTCCCCCTGTGGCTGATGCCACTCTTCTCTGAAAGTCCTCATTTCTTCCCCCTGAGGCTGCTCTTCCCCATTTCTTTTTCCATCATTGTCTTCCCCTTCTTTCTCATCAATTTTCATATATTTTCACCTTTTGGCATCATCCAAAAGGGTGTGCAATTGTAGATCAAAGGATGAGATGGGAATATGTGGTAACAAGCTGAAGGTAGTGACAAGATTACCTTCATACGGTGATGGATATAGGATTTATGGCGAGGGAGAGGGTATCCAATTGTATGCCTCTTCAGTGGGCATAAATTGTCCTAGATCGGGGAGTGGAGAGTGATCTTAAGGATCAGTTATCAGCGCGACCAAACTGGTAAAAAGATTTTTAGTTGACAACGGTTGGATGAACTCGATAAGAGTGGAGGAGGAATAGGACAGATCATTGAACAACAGTGGGGCTTTGGCTGGAACACTATATTGGATGCGTTGAATCATCGAATCTATTATCTCTAAAGAGCTTTAGTGGTGTTTCTAGGTAATAAAGAATTCTTGTCTTGTGAAGATTAACAAGTAGGTTCGGGCTATTTGACTTCTGAAGAGTTTCCTGGATTTTCTTTCTTTCAAGGAATTTATCTCACAACAATTGGCTATTGAAGGAATTTGAGAAGCTGGCGGATTTTGCCATTGAAGAAATTGTCTAGAATTCTTTTTGTTGAGAGAATTTGAGAGGAGAGACTCTTAGAATGATTTTTGAATGAGTGTGTCTCTTGGAAAAGGACTATCTCGGAGGAGAGTTTTATGAGTATTTAATGAGACTCATAAATTTTTGAAAAATAATGTCCTTTGTTTTTTTTCTTTTAGCTTTTAATTTCTCACACCGCGTGTCAGAGATTGAACGGTAAGAAATTTTAAACAAATGCTGATGAGACATTTATTTATAAGCAAATGAGAATATGATATGTCACTTGTCAATAAAGATTTTATTGATTTAAGGATTAGTAGACTAGGTTACAAGAAGAATACTTAAAAGTACTAATCAGTTGAGATTGATCAGTCTCTAGTCTTTCTTGTCCTCAATATTTCTTTTTTTTTACAGCAGACTCACCAATTTTGTCGCTGCTTGAAGGCTTAGTTTCAGCTGGTAGAGTCCCAGTTTGAGACTGCAGCATTTTGATGAGCTCGCTATGCAGTTTGAGTTGTTCTTGCATGCTGCGAATCAGTTCTTCATGACAAACTGTGAATTGAGCAGTTGAGCTTTCAGGTTGCTCTTGGAACTGAACTGCAGCTATTGTATGCTCATGGAGAATTAAGGTGTCGCTATCAAGCTATAGTATATCACCTCATGATGTGGCTTCTTTCCCATCTGCAATTCCTTCAAACTCCTCACAGCGAACTGTCCTAGACTGCTCAGGATTTCCCAGACTTTCTATCTTTCTACAGCTTGGTTCTGGTTCTGTTGCTGCAACTTGAGGTCCTAGCTGATTTGGATCCACATATACTCTTACAGCCAGTGAATCTGTGTACCCTTGCTGTTCTTCCAACTGATCAGTTGGATCTTCTTGGATTAGCTGCTCATCAGTTTGAGCAGTTGGAGCCTCTTCTGAGGGGTTAAACTAGGAGATTAGCTTGACAAGAGTAGCAATTGGTAGTCAGAATGTTGTCGCATTCTCATTTTCCTCAGTAGCTGGAGCTTTTTCAGTTAGCTCATTAGTTGGAGTAGTTTGGAACTCTGTCTGCTCCTCAGACTGACCAGTTTGCTCATTTAGCTCTACTAATGGCCCTTCAGTTTAACCTTCGGTTGGTCAAATTGGTGATCTGAGTATCTCTTCATACTCGAAGTCACTTGTGAACTTGTTAGCTACCTCTTCATTAGCTAACTGATTGATAGGAGAGTTTGGAATGAGATTGATTTCGACCCCCGTGTAGTGCATTTCTCTCAGAGCTTCATCTATAAGGTCATCCACTGGTGTTTGCTCTTAGATTGCTCATGGAGTTTTAGACTGCAGCTCTGGCTGATCCTTCTTTAACTCTTCATAGAGCCACTTTTGCAGTCGTGGCCATTTATTGCTTTCGTTTTCTATGCAGTGAGCTGGAGGCCTGATTCCCTTGTGATCACATATCTCGCTGAACACATCTTTCATCGAACCCTTAGATGGTTCCAATCACATCTTTTTCGTAGGTACAATTACCTCTTAAGGTCTTTGCTTCTTATTGCTCATGCATTTTTACTGCTTGTCCACCACAAACTCCACTCCTCTTATCTCTTCCAATAGCTCATTCCATGAAAGGCTAGCAGGGAAAGAAATTAATCGGTTTGATAGACATGTCGCCAGAGAAACCAGTTAGATACCTGGTTAACGTGTTAAATACCTCTTCATGACTAGAGAGTTCTGGCACATAGTGCTGAGCTGCATATTGATAAGTTGTCTCTTCAGCCCATCTTTTAATGTCTTCTCCTTTTGAGAAGGCTCTAATGTTTTCTTCAGTTTGTGCCATTGGAGGGCACGTGAACCGAAAGTAATCAGCTCCAGTTCCTTCATGCGGTATTCCTCTTTCAGGGATCAGATCTCTTGGATGGCACATGGAGAGAGATCTTCAATAGTGAGGTTTGGAGGGATAGTTGGATCCGAAATTTGACTATCCTCCTTTCTTTTTGAAGTCTACATTGGCTTAGTTATTTTCTTCTTTGATTGAATAACCAGTTTCTTGTTCTAAGCTGATCTGGTGACTGGTCCTCTCTCAGATTCAGTTATAATGTCAGCTCTGGATGTTGCTGTTCCAGGTTGAACAACTGGTAAACTAGCTCTGGCTGATATGCTGGTTCCAGTTCCAGTTGCATATGCAAGGACTTCAGCTTCAACTGTATTTTGTGACTCAGGAATTTCACCTTCGGATTCTAAAGAGTCATTCTTGGAGATGTCAGTTATTTGTTGTTTTCCTTTTCCTTTAGCTGCAAATTCTTTCTTTTTGGATCTAATTTGTTGAACTGATCCACTTTCTTTGATCTTGACTGATTGAGTCGATGCTGGAATGAAGTCTCCTCTGCTTATCAGTCTATAATCTGTCTCTTCATTCATCAGTTCTGGAAACTATTTCTTCAAGATTAGGTTAACCCGATTTAGATAGCAGATGTGTTGTAGGAATTCATCGATCTTCCATTTATCTTCAATAAGTAGTACAAATTTCTTGATCTGATTGAAGAAAAATTGAGCCTAGTTGATGTCCAGTTGATCGTCGATGGCTATGCAGGCTTTGTACTTTGGCTTGGACATTTCTAAATGACTGTCAATAGTTCCAATTATCATCTTTGCTACAATCGATGCTAGTATTTGATATTCTTCCTTAAAGCATGAAATAAAGTGGTTGTTTTTGTAAGATACTTTTGAGCCTTCTTTCTTCCAGAGCCTGTAGGTCTTTTCTAGATTGACATCTATATCATCAAGAATGAGTCCCCTAGTTTGCAGTTCAAACATAGTCCTAAGAGACTCAGCAGTGACTGTAAACTGTCGTCCTCTGACTCTGGTTGTGATTTCTGACGACTCTTTTGTGCTTCTTGAGTTGAGAAAAAACTCGGCATCAGCTTCTGGGTACACACAATTTGGAGTTACCTCTAAAAATGTCTTGAGATTTGCCTGGTACAACTTAGAGATAATCTCATTACTGAGCGCTGACTTGTTGCAGTTGCAAGAGAAGGCCGTTGGTTCAAAGAACTTGTCTCTGTATAACATTTCACAGAACTTAGTGGAGTCTTCTCAAGTTAATCGGAAATTGAATATCTTGCGAATGCGGCGACCAACAACTTGAGCCATGACTTTTTAAGAACTGATTTTTGTGAGATTGAAGATTTTAGCTTGTTGGGCAAAGAGAGATCTGGAAAGTAAATCGGCAGCTAGGGTAAAATTAACTTGGGATTTGCAGCTGTCCTATTTATGAAAGGATGAGGCTTATCTAACGGTTGGAAAAATTTCACCTTCAGCGATCTAACGGTTTAGATTTAATGAGAAAGAGGTGGCTGAAGAATCACTTTGACTTCTAAATAGAATATATCCATTGGGGGTAAATGAGGAGAGAGAGAGTGGGTCCAATGGTAATAGTGAAACGACAAATCATTTTACCGTTCACAGAGATAAATTTGAACTTATCTGATCATTTCTCTCTCCTTGAGGCGGAACTGATTACGTCATCAGTTGGCTTGGCAGCAGCTGATGATCTCCAGTTAACTTGATCAGTTTTCAACTGATGTATCTTCAGTTCAGTTCCTTTCTTAGTTGAGATGGCTTTCAGTCATTCCTCCAGTTCAACTGCTTATTTCAGCTGATGATGAGCTGCTTTCTCCAGTTTGAACTAATTGAACTTTTGACCAGTTCCAGTTCAGTTGACTTTTTAGTTATCACATCAGTTTGCAAGTTTTTGATCTTGCTCTTCTCTTGAACTGATAGCTTGATCAGTTTCGGACCCTTTTCGCTGACTGTACTGATACGCCTTTGGTTTAGTTCTTAGCTTCTCCTCTGTTTGCCTCGTCAGTTGAGGCTATTTTCTGTACTCTTTCATTCAGTTGATCATCTTCATCTTTTGAAGCTAGTTCCATTAATCCTAATTGGATACATAGCTCTTCGAATCTTGCTTCTGGCAAAGGCTTTGTGAAGATGTCAGCTATCTGCTTCTCAGTATTGACATATTGGATGCATATGTCCTTCTTTTCAATGTGATCTATGATGAAGTGGTGCCTTATATCAATGTGCTTTGTTCTTGAATGTAGAACTGGATTTTAAGAGATCGCAATAGCACTATTGTTATCACAAAAGATAGACACTTCTTCATTTTCAACTTTGTAGTCGTTCAACTGCTGTTTCATCCAGAGTATTTGTGCACAATAGCTCTCAGCAGCTATATACTCGGCTTCAGTTGTTGATGTGGAAACTGAGTGATGTTTCTTGCTGAACTAGGATATCAGTTTATGTCGAAGAAACCGACATATTTCACTAGTATTTTTTCTGTCGATCTTGCATCCATCGAAGTCTGAGTCTAAATAGCCAGTTAGACTCAAGCTATCATCTCTAGAATACTATAGTCCAAGATTTATGGTTCCTTTGAGGTACTTGATGATTCTCTTTGCTGCCTCAAGATGATTCTTCTTCGGGTTGGCTTGGAACCGTGCACATAAGCCGACTGAATATGAAATGTCTGGTCGACTGGCAGTTAGGTAGAGAAGTGAACCAATGATGCCTCTATAGTAAGTTTGGCTAACTGATTCTCCTTCTTCATCGAGAGTCAGTTGAACTGATGTATTCATGGGAATCTTAAGAGTTTTTCCTTTATCAGTTCCAAACTTCTTCACTAAATTATTTGTGTACTTGGTCTAGCTGATGAATACTCCAGCTTTGAGCTGCTTTACTTAGAGTCCTAGAAAGAAAGTCATTTCTCCCATCATGCTCATTTTGAATTTGCTTTGCATCAGTTGAGCGAAATGAGTGCATAGATCTTTGCTTTTTGATCCAAAAATTATGTCATCCACATAAATTTGAACCATTAAGATCTTAGTTGATCATTCTATGCAAAATAGAGTTCGATCAATTACTCATTTCTGAAACCCATTCTTTAGCAAGAATGTTGTAAGGGTTTCGTACCAGGCTCGAGGAGCTTGCTTCAGCCCATAGAGAGTTTTCTTCAGCTTGAAGACTTGATCACCAATTTCAAATCCTGGAGGTTGCTCAACGTACATGTCCTCCTTGAACATTCCTTACAAGAATGCACTCTTCACATCCATTTAGTAGACTATGAAGTTGTTGTGAGCTGCATAGGTGAGGAACAGTCTGATAGCTTCCAATCTTGCAACTGGTGCAAATGTCTCATCAAAGTCAATCCCTTTACTTTGAGAGTATCCCTTGGCTACCAGTCTTGCTTTATTTCCTGTAATGATGCCTTGCTCGTCCAGTTTGTTGTGAAAAACCCACTTCGTCCCAATGATCTTCTAGGTTTTAGCCTATCAACAAGAAACCACACATCGTTTCTTATGAACTAGTTCAGTTCTTCTTATATGGCGATGATCCAGTCTGAGTCTTCAAGAACTTCCTTGATGTTTGCCGGTTCAATTTGAGATATGAAGCATGTAAATAGAGCATGCTCAGTTGAACTCGCATGCTCAGTTGAACTTCTGGTTTGAACTCGGCTTCTTGGATCTCCAACAATCTTGTCGGTTGGATGGCTTCTGAGCCATTTGGGAAGATTGTCTTCAGCTGGTCCTTCAATATTATCATTTGCTGTTTTCTTTTCTCCAGTTTGCTCTATTTGTTCATCAATTCTTTTCTCTGCTTCAGTTACGGGGTTGATGGTCTCAGCACGATTTGTATTCTCATTGTCCTGGTTGCTTTCAACTAGTCTAGTGCTGGACTCATTACCTTTATCCTCTAGTCCAACTTCAAACGCTTCTGGAACAGTGTTATCCACATAGTCCTGTGAGTTATCAGCTTTACTAGGTAGTACTCAAACTGATGTGTCAATTAATTCTTTGTTCCTATACTCATTGGCAAACTCATAAAAAACAATATGACATGTTACTTCCACAACAAGGGTTCACTTATTGAACACTCTGTAAGCTTGTGCATGAGGAGAATTGTAACCAAGAAAGATTCCCTCATCAACTTTGGCACTGAATGCTTTCAGTTGAGTCTTGCCATTGTTGTGAATGTAACACTTGCAGCCAAATACTTTAAAGTATGAAATGAAAGGCTTATGTCCCCTATATAATTCATAAGGGGTTTTGTCATGTGAAATGACAATGGCGCTTCGATTTTGAGTATGGCATGTTGTGTTAACTACTTCGGCCCAGCAGTTTTCAGCTATGTTGGCATCAGCTATCATTGCTCGAGCTACTTTCTTGAGAGTTCGGTTTCATCATTCAGCTACACCGTTCTATTATAGAGTCCTAGCAGCTGAATGCTCATGAGTTATTCCCAGTTCACTGAGAAAACTGATTATCTGTTGATTTACGAATTCTGTTCTATTGTCTGAATGAATTCATTGAACTGATCTCTCTCTTTCAGTTTGCAGCCTTCTGATCATAGCTGATTGCTTGGCGTAGGTTTCGTCCTTGCTTCTGAGAAACTCTACCCATGTGTATCTTGAGAAGTCATCAACTACTACAAGAGTGAATCTCTTCCCTTTAGGAGTTTGTGGTCTAACTAGCCCAAATAGATCCATGTGTAGCAGTTGAAGAGGAGCATTTGTCCCTTGAGGATGACTTCTATTCTTGAATGACGACCTCACTTGCTTTTCTTTTTGGCATAGCCCGCATATGCCAGTTTTCTTGAAAATCTTCTTGGGAAGCCCCTCAACTAGCTCCTGCTTAACTAGGTAGTTTATGGTTTGAAGTTGAGGTGATTCAGTCGTCGATGCCATAGACAGCTTGCTTCAGTTGAACCTTTTGAAAGAAAGCAAACTTCTGAGTAGCCCGTTGACCAGTCAATAACATATATATTGCCTTTCCTCACGCCGGTTAGGAGGATTGCTCCAGTTGATTCGTCTCGTATATCACATGAGCTTCGACTGAAGTTAGCTGGGTATCCATTATCACATAGTTGGCTGATGCTGAGCAATTTATGCTTTAGTCCTTCTACATGGGAGACTCCATTGACTATCACTTTTTCTTTGACCACGAACCCTTCTCCAATGGTTCGGCTTCTGGAGTTGTCTCCAAATGTGACTAATTGGCCTTTGATTTCTTTGTAGCCTTCAAGATCCTCTTTGTCTCCTGTCATGTGTTTGGAGCACCCGCTATCTAGATACCAAACTTCATTGGTCCTCCTCTTAGATAGGATGCTCTTTTCCTGCAAGAGAAACTATTAGTTTTTAGGTACTCGTATGATATCGGGTCCTTGTTTACTAATCAAATGCTTAATGATGTAAATTTGCCAAATCTTTAGCTTATCAGCAGGTAAAGAATATTTAGACTTTGATCGCCTGATCAGTTTTACTTTCTTTTCAACTCTTCTTCTTTGAGTTGAATCAGTTGATTTGTACATGCGATGAGAGTTAGTAAGATAAAACATTTCAATCATAACTCTCTGATTTTGAGCTTGTCTGGCCTTTCCATAAGGCCAGTTTTTTGTATATAGCCAGTTGATCCCTTTTGGAGTAACTCTTGGTTCATCTCTTGAATCCAAATACTCATCATACTGGCTTACAAAGGTACTTTTCTTTTTTTTTTTCTTTGAGAATTCTGATACCTTTGTTGTTGATTGTGCCTTGATGGTTGATAAGGCTGAGGTTGCTTGAGGCCTTGTGTGACCTGGTGCTTTGGTTTGAACTGACGGTCTCTGATGAATTGGAGGTCTTAGTTGAGCTGATGGACTCTGCTAGTAGGCGGGTTGCCTAAACTGAACTGGTGGCCTTTGATGATTTGGCTGTCAAGGATGCACTGATGTTCTTGGCTAATCAGAACTTTTCAGTTGAATTGGTGCTTTCAGTTGAGAGGATTGGCTGGACCGCCTAGGTTTACCTTGAGGAATTTTAAGTGTCTCTTAGCTTTTGGTCAGCTCAACTGACTGGGTTGGAGCAGGTCTGATGAAACCAGGTAGAGTTCCTTTTTCACTGGCTTGAGCAACTGTGTTTCTTTTTTCAGCGGCAGTGAACCTGCTGTATCCTAACCCTGGACTTCCAGTTCCAACTCTTTGATGACTTAAAATCTCATCAAGAGTTTGAGATCCTTTCTTGAACTTAAGAGATATTTCTTCTTTCTCAAGGATCTCTTACTTGAGTTTCTTATTCTCAGCTTCTAACTCATCATTTTTCAGCTTTAATCTTTTACATTCAACTGACTGACCTTCAAGATCACTACTCAATCTTTTGACCTTTCATATTTCACATTTTTCAGCTTTAATCTATCATGATCACTACTCAGTCTTTTGACCTCATCCCTTAGGTCATAATTTTCTTCCTTCAGTTCAATATGCATACATGATATGGCAGCTAACTGATCTTCTAGCATTTTCAATTTTTTATTTAATTCATTACTAGAAATAGAAGTTTCATGAATGTGATAAAAAGAGGTTAAGGAGTCAGATGTGATATCCTCTTCTTCTTCGTCAGCCATGAGGCAGAATAATGCCTTATCATCAGAGCCGTAGCTGTCTGAGTTGATTCCTAACAGATAATCTGAATCATCCAGCATGGCTTTCTCATTGTTGGCCATCATCGGTTTTCTTTTGAAAAAGCTTCTTTTCACTCTGGCCCTTTTGTCTTCAGGGAGCTCTGGACAATCATATCGATAGTGTCCTTGTTTATGATAATGGAAGCATTCTCCTATGCTTCGGCTGGCTGTCCTGGGTTGTTCAGCTAGCTGCTGATTCCTTTCAGCTCTTGGCTCTTCATCAGTTTGAAGCAAAACTGATGGTTGATTTCTGATCTTTTTGAGCTTTTCTAGCAGCTTAGTAACTGATTAAATTTGCTCATTGATGTCTTCAGTTAAACTTTCTTTCTTTCTTTTCAGTTGCTTCTCTTTTTCGATCAGTTGTGCCTCCTGGTTGTTCTCTGGCTGGAGAACTTCTTGGTCGGAAGTTGTTTCTTCCTCGAGCTTCTCTAAACCGATTTCTTTCTCCGTAGAAAGCCGCATCCTGAACTGATGACGTGGATGCCTCTCTTTTCCGGTTTAAGTTGTACTCGTGAGCCTTGAGAGAACCAAAGAATTTTCTTGGAGTGATGTTGTTCAAGTTCCTCGACTCCTTGGTAGCTATCACTTTCATATCTCATTCCTCTGTAAGATTATCCAAGATTTTAGAATTCATCTCACTATTGGAATAATTCCTTCCCAGATTATTCATCTCACTGATGATGCCTAGAAATCTCATTTCAAGGCTTGAGATGGTTTCATCTGATGGCATTTTGAAGGACTCATATCTGTCCACCGCCAATTGGAGTTTGTTTCCCTCGATTGCTTCAGACTCCTTGCATAAGTCAGCGAGCAAGTCCCATATCTCCTTGTTAGTTTGGCAGTTCTTCGTATCCTTCATTCAATCCTTGTCTAGAGTTTGCAATAATGCAGCTTGAGCTACAAACTCTAGGTTCTTCAACTTCTTCTCCTCGTTTGTGAGAAGATGCATTGGCTTCGGGATCCTGCCAGTTGATTAATATCAACAATATGGGCCTCGTTGTCCATCATGATGGTGATTGGACCTTCTTTAATAACCTCCCACATATTCTCTTGGATTGAGCAGAGGTGCGCCTTCATTCTCCTGCTCCAGTTATCGTAATTCTCAACTAAAAAAATAAGTAGCTTATGGTTTCCCATAGCTGACAGATTAGCACAGATAACAAGATCTGATTCAGTTGACTGCAGACACAGCTGATCCTTAGAATCAACCGCTCTGATACCACTTGTTGGTCCCGGGCGAGTCTGAATCAATTTAGAGAGGGGAGGGTGAATAAACTGACTCTAATTCTTAACAACAATGGCGGAATGAATAGGGCCCTTGACTCGCGTAAACTTTATCCGTGCACTTGATCAGTTGGGTCAAAGTGCAGCTTGTGTGACGAATGTCTAGTAAATTTACAATATCTAACACTTATAATTAATTTTATGTTATACTTAATGCATAGTAATGATAAATATATTCTTATTTAATACTTAGTAAATAATTCTTACAATATCTAAATTAATGTTGTAATATTTATTGAGTTTATGATATTTTATCAATTTATATATAAACTACACCTAAGAGATAAACAATTTAAAGTTATATCATATGTGTGATGAATAAAAATCTTAGATTTTCATTCAATTTTATATTTTCAACTAATATTATCAAAATCAAGAAATCAAATACAATAAATTATATTTGGCTAATTATTAAGATTAATATAGTAGCATTTAATTAATATGTGTGGCATGAAAAGATTTATTTTATTTTGTTGAATTTTGATCTTTATTAGGAGTGTTTCATATTTTTAGTAAATATATGAGATATACCGTAAGATGGTATGGTACGGTATACCGATTTCGGTAAGGTATACCGAAATAAAAGTAAGGTAAATGTGTGTTATTTATTTCATACCGAAATTAAGGTATACCGTAGGAAGATATACCGAATGTTAAGGTAAGATAACTGTATGGATTTTCTCCATACCGTACAAGTAAGGTAAGGTAAATGTATGGTGAAAAAAGTAAGGTATACCTTACTGTCCCACCCCTAACCAATAGTCCAGTATAAAGCATCTTAGCTTTAATTCATAAATGATTTAACAGTTATGCAGGGCCGGCCCTGAGATTTGAAGTGCCCTATTTGAACTTAAAACGGTTGCTCCTATTTGTTGAAATATAAAATTACTGCATAATAAATAGCACAATCATTTTGGCTATAATGTTAGACAAAAAAATGCACGAAATATGTTCAATATGCTCAATTTTTGAAAAGTTCAAAGTCATTCTTGAGTCACTATCATCTTCGAACAACCCTGAAATAAAGTAAACAAAGTTATTTAAATAATATCTTTTAAAGATACTTCTTCTAGTATTTTTTGAAGCAAACTCACTTATAAATTTTTCATAATCAACATTTTCTAACAATTTGTGCTCAATGGATATCAAAGAAAGTTCATTCAATCTTTCTTGTAACACGGTGGATCGCAAATAAGATTTCAATATTTTCAATTTTGAAAAACTTCTTTCAGAAGATGCAACTGTAACAAGTATAGTTAATAAAATTCTATAAGTAATATATGCATTAGGACAACTATTAAACCTCTTCAAATAAGTTAATATATCTAGAGCTATTTTTTTTTGGTAAAAGATATCGCAATGATTTTAGCTTTTGAAACAACTCTTCACCATCAGGATCACTGTGCTCTCCATATTTTAGAATATTCTCAAAGTTGTCACAACTTGCTTTTAAAGTAACATCATCCATCGAATTCAATTTATCAAAAGAAAACAAAAATCCAAAATTCTTTTCATATGGAATGAATTGATCAAATCTTCTTCTTTTTTCGTGATCATATTGCTTGATCTACTATATAGAGGAAATAATTGATTCTAGAAGAATCTTCAGGTGTTTGCTTATCCTCCATCATTTCATTTTCATCAAAATATTTTTTGCCCTTCGAATCACACGTTTTATTTGAAATACAGGATCAATTTTCATTTCCTCAGCAATTTCTTTAGCTATATTTATCGCATTAAGAAATTCAATTTCTTTATAGTTTTCAAAAAATAATGCAAATAACTATTTCACTTCCTAAATAGCAATAACAATTAGCAGATCTTCAGATTGTAAGTTCTTACTAACTAAATTAACAGTAAATAATATCTCATACCATATTATCATAGCAACTAAAAACTCAAAATTTCCAACATAAAGAGTTGCTAAAGAGTTAACACAACACCTCACTTCATTATCATTATCATTTTCATTTTCAGCAAGTTCAAGTAAAGCTTCTCTTAATTCAGAAGCTTGGAATCTAATTGATTTAACACCATCAATATGACTTTCCCAACGCGTAGCAGATAATGGCTTAACATTTATTTTAACATCTTCTTTTAAAATTTTCCATCTCTTTGTAGAATTAGAAAATAAATTATAAATACCTTGTATTGCACCAAAAAAAACTTTTGCTTTTAAACAAGAGTTTGCTATATTCAAGGATGAAAATGTCGTTATCGCACCAAATATCGCAACTTCAACTTTACAGAAATATCGCAGGATATATCGATATCACATACTGATATCGCAGAAAATTGAAAAAATGGCAGAAACTATATTAAAATCTTGAAAATTTAACAAGAAATTTTAGGAATTATTATAACATATTATTATAACATATTCTACTCAAAATTTTGATAGAATTGTATTTTGAAAGCACATATGAATAATATATTATATAAATATTGTCCGAAACAATACATTTGATAAAATAATACATAATAAATATAAAATAACTAAATAAACATTATAAAGTACAACTAATACAAAAATGATGATCTATGAAGTTCAAATATAGTAGATGAAATGCCCAAAATCTATACATATATTAAGGCAAAGTCACATTGGTAAAATCGTCAGGAAAAAAGTTGGTACAATTTAAATATAAAAAGCAATCACCGCCAAACATTTATAATAAATAGTCTTGGCTCAGTGATAATTGGACTTCTCTAAAGTATTTTGTAATCAACAATGTTGGTTTGATCCTTTACTAAGGCTTGGTTTTTATATTTTACTTTAATTTTTTTTCCATAATATTGTCACGTAGATTTAAATTAGTTGTTTTTTTAGATAAAGATTACATTAGTTGCCAGATTAGATGGTTCAAATTCCTTATGCTTTATTATATACAATATATTTTTGTATTTTTCTCTTAATGCAAATAGAAATTAAAAAATGATAATTTCAAATATTTATTTAATAATTTTATTTATTATATACCAAATAATAGTTCATATAAAATAAAATAGCACAAAATAGGCTAGCAAACCCCCGCATAAGGTATTTTTACTTCTTCATCAAAATTAAGTAGCATAGAAAGACGGAGATCTCAAAGGTAGAAAGTAGCAAGTTCTCCAATAGTATTTTACATCAAAATGAATGATTGCTACCTAACACTAATTAATTAGTAAAAATATTAGGATTATCATATACTATTATATTTCTCCTTTCCATCCTTCTAGGATTTTAATTTGTTCTTGAATAAATATAGACGGTAAGAATTCTCCACTGCTTTGTATTATTATTATTATTATTATTATTATTATTATTATTATTATTATTATTATTATTATTATTATTATTATTATTATTATTATTATTATTATTATTCAAGTCCAATCATGAATATCATTAATCAAACTAATTGAAAATCATCAGAAAAATAAAATGAATTTGTAATTAAATTACAAGTTTACAACTACAAATAAAATATTTCATAAGCTATAATTACACATTAACTCATATAACATACGTACCAATTTATAAATAAAAGAAAAATACAAATTTATATACCCGATTTGTAGCTCTTCAAAATGACAAATTGAATGCATTAGTTCCTTCCCATGATCCCATCGTAACTGACAATTGCAAAAGAAAATTACAAATAAACATGTAAATAATTAAACTTTATTTAATTAATGATGTTGAGAGAGATTTTCATCCCATACCTTAAAAACTGAATGAACTTTCATTGTGAAATGTGATGTAATTGGGTTATTTTATAGAAAAATATATCATATAAAAAAATTAGAAAAGAAAAATAAATTTACAATAATTGTTTGGGGGTATCGTGTGATCCAGGAGCGGTTTTGAGGGTGTGTGTAACACCCTAATTTTATAAACCTAGAATGTTATTAATTTTATAAAAAAAAATTAACACGTAAAATAATAGACGAAATAGAATTTAACATTTTCTCAAATATTTAATGAAACTAATACTAATCTTGATAATACATAAATAAACTTCTATTAAAGAAACAAGCATAATAATTCATCTAACATAGTGCGGAAGCGATTTCAAATAGTTTAAAATCCTAATTATTTTTAAAGTAAGAAAACAAACAAACAAGTATAGTAGTCAAACAAGTTTAAGAACTTAAATATTTAAATAAAAACTTAACTATCATCCATCTCCCCACTGCCATCACCGAACTCTTTAATCTGAAATGTTATAATGAAGGGATGAGTATAACGAATACACTCAGTGGAGAATACGCATTATCCAAAACATATTAAACGAGCAACTCATATTCAGACATTCATGCTATGTCAATTGTCACTGTAATAATAATGGTTTGAACAGTGGGGAGTCAGCCCAAAGGCAACTTATCATGGCCTCAGACCTATAAACGGTCTCTGAACAAGTATATGCATATACACATGCACAGTGGGCAATCCCAATGACAACTATTACGGTCCCGGACCTATTAACGGTCCCTGGCATACTTTCACTTTCACTTTCACATCAACACTCAGTTGAACAACAAATCACAAGCTCAATATATAATGGATAATAAATAAACATGTGCGTACAAAATTTCCCACCTTTACTTTGAAGACTTTTAGCTCGACTTTTCAATGCAAAATGTTAGAACTTGCAGGAAGTAACGCCCATTTTCCTAACAGAGAATTCAATTTAATTATATTAAACAGTTATTTTTATTAAGATATCAAATACTTAATTTAAGTAAAAGATTAGAGGTTTTTTTTTTTTAAATAATCAGAAACTTCGATTATCTATAGATAAATTATATGATTATGTTAGGCAGAATTGAATATATCATTTCGATTAATATTTGTGCCTTGAATAATTAATGTAATACAATAGTTTTATTATTTAAATACTAATTAAAGGTTATGGAGATTGGAGGCAGACTATTAATAACCTAAGGATTAATGACCTAGGAATTTGTGTACGTAATTGAATTAACAAACTATGTTTAAGAATAGAATTCCCAAATCAATATTCTTTTCTTAAATCCCTAGCTTTTACATTTCTCTCTCTAAAACTCATCTCTAATTCTCGTGATTTGGATAGCTTTGCCACACATCAACTTTATTATTTGATTATTATTATTAAAGGATTTGATGCCAACAATTAATAGACAATCAATTAGGTTTACGTATTTACCTACACAATATGTATAAATAATTAAATTATCAAATCCCTATTTCCTACATCTTTCCACTGCCGATTCTCTCTCTCTCTCTCTAATTTCATATGCTTCAACCTCTGTTACTCCTCTGTCTCTTTCTTTCCTCTTTTCTTACTTCAACCTCTACCGATTTCTCCCTAAATCATATTCTTCCATATCAAAATATCTCAATAAACAACCTAATTACTAGTAGGGATGCGAGTAATTATAGATTAAAGTTCTAATTATTGATGGGTTTCCATTGACTTTCAAAGAGAGAGGAATTAAATTATGTAAGGGAAGCACACTTATTGTTCTGAGTTTGAAGTTCTAATCATCAGTAGAAAATGAAATTGAAGATTGGCATTCCTGGGTTGATCTGATGAAGATAACAAAATAGAGATACTACAGGTACTGTATAACTTGAATATTTCTATCTATTTTAAATTAACTTTTCTGTTAATATTTATGATGATTGAGAAACAAAATACAGTGACTTGATGCAGGATCTCGTTGAAATTATTGAAGGCTTACCAGTTATTATAGTGGTTGAACTCTTTTTCTCTGGTCGAATTGGAGTGTTTCCAAATTCGCTGATGTAGAAGAAGGGAAAAAAATGAATGTATGGAAAAGGATAATATCCAGAAACTAGATGGAAACTTTGCTCGAGTGAATACCTAACTTGGATTTTTTTGGTTTGATACTTCAATTTCTACATTTATCTCAAAATGCTTCTTGAACGAATTGATAGTTCTTTTCTCCTTACTTCAGATATTAAAAGATGGCGTTCAATTAGGAAATTTGGTATGAACAGAGAAGAAAAAACTTCATTGTTGAATCGGAGAGTGTTTCTCAGAATATTTTGATGGTTCGAATGATCAATTGGTTTGAAATGAAAGCTTTTTGATGTGAAGAAACTGTCTTGCAGTTGAAATGAACGTGTGATTGAGTAATTCTGATGATGAAATTATTATTATTATTATTATTATTATTATTTAGCTTTCAAATTTTTAAAATAATTATTGGAGTATAATTTATTTAATTCCTTAAGGATTTGTGGCTTTACATATCTTATTCAATGTCTTATTTAATTATGAGAAATTTTAAATTTTAAATTCTAAATTTCTCTGTTGGCGACGCACTTTAAAAAATAAAATATTTGATTTAAAGTAACGACGAGACTAAAATACTAAAAATAATTAAATATTTTTAAGAACGGGTCGTTACAAAACTCCCCCACTTAAATAAATTTCGTCCTCGAATTTAAATTACTTGACTAGAAAAATCGGGGTACTTCGGAAGCACTTCATCTTCTCTTTCCCATGTTGTCTCATCTTTTCCATGCCTATTCCATTGAATTTTGATAAGAGGAATCATTCAATTTCTTAGAGTATGAACCTTTCTTTCCAGCACAGCTACAAGAACTTCTTCGTACGAGAGATTTTGGTTAACATCTATAGTCTTATAATTGACTACATGACTTGGATCGTGGATATACTTCCTCATCATAGAAACATGGAATACATTGTGTACGTCTGCCAATTCTGGCGGCAAGGCTAATCTATAGGATGCATTACCAATCTTTTCAAGTATCTCAAATGGTCCAATAAATCGTGGCCTCAACTTTCCTCTCTTTCCAAATCTAACTACACCTTTCATAGGTGCAATTTTCAAGAAAACTTTATCACCAACTTCAAAGTGTAGATCTTTCCTTCTTTTGTCAGCATAAGACTTTTGACGGTCTTGTGCTATCTTCATTCTTTCTCTAATCTTCTCTATGACTCCAACAGTTTGTTCAACAAGTTCCGGTCCTAATATTTTTCTTTCACCTACTTCATCCCAATGCACAGGGGACCTATACTTTCGTCCATAGAGAGCTTCATATGGCGCCATAGCAATGGTAGAGTGGAAACTGTTATTATAAGCGAATTCAACCAAAGGTAGATGTCTTTCCCAATTTCCTTCAAAATCCAAAACACAAGATCTCAACATGTCTTCTAGTGTTTGGATCATTCTCTCTGACTGACCATCAGACTGAGGATGATAGGCAGTACTGAAGTTTAATCTTGTACCCATAGCTGATTGTAAGCTCCTCTAAAAGTTCGATGTGAACTTAGAACCTCTGTTAGATACAATTGACACAGGAACTCCATGCAACCGTACGATCTCCTTGATATAAAGTTGTGCATGTTGTTCTAGTGTAGTAGTTCTCTTAACAGGTAAGAAATGAGCACTCTTTGTCAACCGATCAACTATAACCCATATTCCATCATTTCCTCTACGTGACCTTGGAAGTCCATATACAAAATCCATTGTTATCTTTTCCCACTTCCATTCCAGTATTTCCAATGGATTAAGTAGTCCAGATGGGCGTTGGTGTTCTGTCTTAATTTGTTGACAAGTTATACACCTTTCCACGAAACTTATACTAGATCCTTTCATATTTCTCCACCCATATATTTTTCGCAGATCTTGGTACATCTTTGTACTTCCCGGATGTACCGTGTAAGGTGTACAATGAGCTTCATCAAGAATTTTTCATCTCAAATTTTCATCTTTTAGCACGCATAATCTTCCTTCAAACACTAAGGTACCATTATCAGTTAAAACAAACCCTTTGATATCTCCAATATGAACTCTACTCCTTATCTTTTCCAAGAACTTATCACTTATTTGAGTTTGCTTTATTCTTTCTCTCAAAGTAGGTTTGACCACTAATGTTGCCAACACTGTTGTTGTGCTACTTGGTGGAACCACTATTTCAATCATTAGTTTAGCCAAATCTTCAATTAATTGCTCTTGACTTGTGGGTAAGGCTGCTAACTGACCATTATTCTTCTGACTTAAAGCGTCTGCAACATTTACCTTTTCCGGATGGTAATGAATGGTACAATCATAGTCTTTTACCAATTCTAACCATCTTCTTTGGCTCATATTCAACTTCTTCTGGGTGAAGAAGTACTTTAAGCTCTTATGGTCAGTATAGATATCACACTTACCACCATAAAGGTAGTGTCTCCATATCTTCAGAGCATGAACTACAGCAGCTAACTCCAAGTCATGTGTAGGGTAGTTTAGCTCATGTATCTTTAATTTTTGAGAGGCATAGGCAAATTACCTTACCACGTTGCATCAAAACACAACCAAGTCCGAGTTTTGATGCATCACTGTAGACAAAAAAATCTTCTGAACCATCAGGAACAACTAAAATTGATGCTGAAATTAATCGATGCTTCAACTCTTGAAAGCTGTTTTCACACTTATCAGACCATTCAAACTTTACTCCTTTTCTAGTCAATTGTGTCATTGGTCCAAAAATCTTTGAGAATCCTTCAATAAACCTTCGATAGTAACCGACTAATCCTAAAAAACTTCTTACTTCACTCACATTCACCGATCTACTCCAGTTTGAACTGTTTCAACTTTAGGAGGGTCCACTTCTATCCCTTGTGCAGTAACTACGTGTCCCAAGAAAACAACACGATCCATCCAAAACTCACACTTCTTGAACTTTTCATAGAGTTTCTCTTTTATAAGTATTTCCAAGACAATTCTCAAATGTTCTTCGTGTTGCTTCTTGTCTTTTGAATAGATCAAAATATCATCAATGAAGACAATTACAAATTGATCTAAGTATGGATGAAACACGCGATTCATCAAATCCATGAAACTGCTGGTGCATTTGATAACCCAAAAGGCATCACTATGAACTCATAATATCCATAACAAGTTCTGAATTCAATTTTCGATCTATCCCCTTCCTTAACCTTCAATTGATGATAGCCTGACCTTAAATCAATCTTTGAGAACACACTTGCGTCTTTCAATTAATCAAACAAGTCTTCTATTCTTGAAAGTGGATACTTGTTCTTGATCGTCAATCGGTTCAACTCTCGATAATCTATGCACATTCTCATCGTCCCATCTTTCTCTTTCACAAAAAAAGCCGGTGCTCCCCAAGGTGAGACACTTGGTTCAATGAAACCTTTATCCAAAAGTTCTTTTGGTGCCATTCTATATGGTGCCTTGGATATCGGAGCTGATCCAGGTAACAAATCTTTCGTGAATTCCACTTGTCGGTCTGGTGCAATCCCAGGCAAATCATCTGGAAATACATCAGGGAACTCTCATACAATTGACACATCATCAATTTTTGACTCAGCTGGTGGAGTGCTTATCAAGCTAACCAAATAGCCTTGGCAATTTCCTTTCTTCAACATTCTCAACGCCTTCATAGCAGATACAACTCGAGGCATTGATCTTATCCTTGCTCCATAAAATGAAAATGGTTCCTCTCCAAGTCTTTGAAAAATCACTTCTCTTTCTCGACACTTAATCATAGCATAATTTTTAATAAGCCAATTTATTCCTAGAATTATATCAAAGTCTTTATCTCTGAGAGATACAAATCAGCATCTATGTTCTTTCCACTAATGTCCAGCCTTTACATTCTTAGCCATATGATTAGTTCTAAGTGTCTTTCCTGAGAGAATACTAATCTCTAATGCATCATCTATTCTATCACAAACAACACCAATTCTTGAATTAAATTTTGTAGATATGAATGAATGTATAGCACCAGAATAAAAAAGAACATATGCAGGTACATTAGAGATGTTCACCATACCTGTCTGATAAGTGTGGTTTTTGCATCATTTATTGAGGATGAAATGACGAGTTCTGGTGAATTAAATGTGTGCTTTAACCCAATTTGAGCTCTTAACCTCCCGGTTTGGATGTTTTGTTTCTTATTTGAGTTTTATAGGAACTTGAGGATCAATTAATTAAAAATTGAAGGATTCAAGACCATAAATAGATAGAGAATTGAATAAGGAGCACATTGCAAGTTGAATTAGGTCAATTGGCCAAGAAACGAGCGAGAATGAAGCAAAACTGTTGAAGCTACCGGAGACTCATGTCGAATGCGACCCTCAAGCGCGACCCCCTTGGGTCGAGTTTCGACTGAAAGCTGAAACGTGACCCTCAAACGTGACCCAGAGCCCGTGTTGCAGAGCCTTCAGAGAGCCGAAATCCTTTGGCCGAAACGCGACCCTCAAACGTGACCAAAAGCCCGTGTTGCAGAGCCTTCAGAGACCCAATTTCCTTTGTTCCAAACTCGACCCTCAAACGCGAGTTCCTGGGGTCGAGTTCCGCACAGACGAAAATTAAATTTAACTTTTGGCATCCAATTATTGGTCCCCTCCTTTATATATCTTTTGGGGTTTTCAAACGACACAACCACCACACCTTAGAGTTGAAAATACACAAGAGAAACACCACATTTGGGGATTTTTGAAGATCAAGAAGAAAAAAGAAGATTCAACCATCCATTTGAAGATTCAAGCCATTAGATTGAGAAAGAGTGTTCTACATTGGGTTATATCATTTCTTCTTCTCTCTTAAGCTTGTATTTAGAATAGGTTTTTGTTCCTTCTTTTGTATTCTTGATGTTATTGTGAATATGGTTGGCTAAGAGCCTTAGGGCTCTAGGATGTGGTAAAATAATGTGAATATTGATCTTGATTTGGGTTTTATATATATATTTATGCTTTGTCAAGATTTTAATCCATGCTAGTTCTTGAATGGTGTTGTTTGAAGTGGCATTCTTCCTAGCATCAAATGTATGAATCACTTGCATCTACTCAATCCCGTGATCATAGGCATGCTTAGATTAAATCTACATAGTTGTCTTCTTAGTCGAATGTCAATTATATGGAAGGAAATGTGACCCCTTAGAGCCTTTGGTAGGTGCGACCTTGGAATGCGTTAGAGATACCCATCCTTGTCGCATTCTCAATTAAAGAGATATTCGAGAGATGCTCCTTCTATATTCGTGGTCTTTCTATCTATGAACTTAGCATGATTATGTGTTTAAATCCTTGTTGTTTGATCAATAGGAGCATTGTGTATCCATATCCTAGAGTCTTGCCCTTATTTATCATCTTCAAATATTTCTCTCTTGTTGTTTGGTATTCACTTGTTTATTTCTTATGTTTTGGTTTTGTTATGACAATCAACCCTCATCCTAATCCATAGTCTAAATATTTCACTCTTCTATCATCATGGTACTTGTATTTTCAAGTTCTAATTTCTTTTCTCTATGGATCGATCTCGTTTCATCCTATCTATAATTATATGCTTGTATACTTGTAAGCATGACACGAGTTTATAAATATTGAAACCATTGTGGAGAGTAAATCTCGCATCAAGTTTTTGGCGTCGTTGCAGGGAAAATGGAATTAATTTGATAAATGCAATATTATGATAACGATTGAGTGGATTACTTTGGACATTTTTTCTTGTTTTATTTGAAAGAGTTGTTCTTGATTTGTTTGTCCTTTTTGATAGGAAGTGTATGCACACTCGTTCTCAAGGTGAGCCACCTATCGACTTGGATCCAGAAATTGAAGCAACGGTGCGCCATAACAACGCACGTAGACAGAGGAGAATGGCGGATAACCTTCCACCGGTTCAAGATCCTATGATTGCCCAAATGCGAAGGAAATTAGAGGTTATGCAAGGGCAATTGAGAGCCCAAGAAGAAGCACAACATAGAAACATGGAGGCCCCAATCCGAAATCTTTTCCAACCCGTTGTGAACCAAGGGGTGGTGAATGGACCACCCATTCAAGCCAACAATTTCGAGTTCAAGACTTCCCTTATACTCATGATCCAACAATACCCATTCTGAGGAATGCCAATGGAGGATCCAAATGAGCACATACGCAAGTTTCTTGAGTATAGTGGGACGATAAAGGCGAATGGAGTCCCAGATGATGCAATCCGAATTCGGCTATTCCCATTTTCTTTGAGCGACAAGGCGGAGACTTGGTGGTTGAGCCAAGCCCAAGGATCGTTCCAAACATGGGATGCATTGGTGACAAAGTTTCTTCACAAGTTTTTCCCACCCGAAAAAACTCTCAAACTTAAAGGCGACATCATCGTGTTCAAGTAATGGGATGAGGAAAGTATGTATGAGGCGTGGGAACGCTTTAGAGAGATGTTAAGAAAGTACCCCGGGTATAGGTTTCGAACCGACCACCACTTCTATGGTGGAAGTAAACCCGAGATGAGAACACTAATGGATGCGGCCGCGGGAGGATCCTTATTAGCAAGAGGCCCGGACGAAGCCATGAGAATCATAGAGGAAATGGCCTCTAATTCATTTCAATGGCCGGTTGCAAGAGAAGGTGTTCAAATAATGAAGAAAGTTGCATCTACCTCAAATTCGGATGCACTTGAGCTATTGGCAGCTCAAGTATCAACTCTAAACTCAAGAATTGAAGCCTTCACCAATCCAAAAGCCGAGACTTCTCAAAGTCAATTTGAGGAAGTAAATTATGTGAACCAAGGAGGCTATTCAAATCAACAAATGCCATACAATCAAGGGTACACACCACAATATGGAGGCCAATATGGTGGAAATCAAAATTATCAAAATAGGGCACAACATCCAAACATGTCCTATGGTAATCCAAACAACACCATTCAAACACTTCCCGACTTCACAGTTACCAATGGTGTGATAGATGAAAAACAGAAACCTAAAATGGATGATCTCTTGATGGCATTCATGGGAAAGACGGAAAAATACATGGGTGAGTGATCGGGCTTATTCTACTTATTCTCATTTATGCTATTTCATTCCTTAACCACTCGTTCACGGCATGTTTTGGAAAGATTTGATGTGTTTTTAGGAGATGTGCAGGTGGAAGGAATGAAGTGAAGAAACCTAAAATGGATGATCTCTCTCCCTTTGTTTTTATTTTCTTTCATTCATGTTATGTTCGTTTTGTTGACTCTCTTCTCTGTACAGTGAGGACACTGTGTTGTCTAAGTGTGGGGGGAGGAGGAAGTTGCTATTTTATGTCTAGTTCTTTTCTAAAAAAAAAATAAAAAAAAAAATTGTTTTGCTTATTTTTGTTGAGTATTGGCTGTCTGAGATTGAATTATACAAGGAGGACGAGTTATAGCATGGATTATCTTGGTTTGTTTGATTGATCCTCTTGTGATTGAATTATGCTATTGCTCGTATGTATTCTTGAATGATGAAATGTGCAACTTGATTAAATTTTGATGAGCTTCGTAAATGTGAGATTTGAGCCTGTTGAGCATGTCATATATACATAGAAAGCTCAATTTTATTCTTTTGCTGAGAGTGTCGGATTTGAATACTGAATTTCTGATTTGCCTTGTTGCCATAGTCATACTGCTTGTGAGTTTCCTTTTGCATGAAAATGATAAAGGCATGTAGGATTAACCATTGCTTTGGCCTGAATAAATTATTCGTACCCGACACTATCCCTTAGTGAGCTCGTTTGTGCCTGACTCCTCTCTTTCTTGATAGCCACTAAATATTTCAGCCTTAGCTTGTTTTGGCCTGCTCTTGTCCCTTGAAAGCATGTAAGTTATATTGGATTGTGTTGAGATGAGTTCGAAATTTACTTGAAGACAGTTAGTGCTGGAAGATTGAAGAAAAAAAAATGTAAAGTCATGTTCTATTCTATAAAAAAAATGGTCCGTATGCCCAAACTGGACGTGGAGGAAATAGGCCTGCACCCGATTGAAGTTAAATTTTATGGCCCTGTATAGCTTTGAAGACCAACACACAAGTTGAGAAATATTGCAATATCTGAAGAAGTAGCTGAAGAGCTCTGTGATCGAGGTTATAATATGCTTACATGTTTTCACTTATTTGAGCCACTTATCCAAATTATCCTACCTAAGCACCCTAGCCCCATTACAACCCATTTCAAAGACCTTTTGATTTGTGCATAGCTTTCACTTGTTGGTAATGGTTTTGACATATGGGCAAATCTATGTTTGAAGGTATCAAGTCGTGACTTGTGTGAATTAAATTCTGTTCTTACTTTCTTTTGAGAGAAATTGAGCGAACCTTGGTAAGGCAGGATTGAGTTGCACGTTTTTGACTTGAATGAAAAGCATGTGTTTATTTCATGAAACAAGAGAAGGGTTAGTGGATTGTGGATGGTTGTGTTGTAATCCTAACTTTGAGTGTGTTCAGTTGAAGCAGCCGGTGCTTGACGTGTCATTTTCTATTTTATTTTTAGAATATGTTCTTTGTTTACATATGCTCGAGGACGAGCATAGTCTAAGTGTGGGGAGGGTTTGATCGGGCTTATTCTACTTGTTCTCATTTATGCTATTTCATGCCTTAACCACTCGTTCACTGCATGTTTTGGAAAGATTTGATGTGTTTTTAGGAGATGTGCAGGTGGAAGGAATGAAGTGAAGAAATGCTCCATCTTTTGAAGAATGCAAGCAAGCAGCTCGCAATACAGTCGGTTTGGGCATATCGCCAGAGGCATGGGCCGAGAAAATTCCAGAACTGAAGCTGTGCGCGACCTGGGCCTGTTTTGTGCGAAAATCTGATCCAGCCCAAGTTCTTGACGCGGATTTATGATCTTCATAGCCTAAAAGGAGTCCTATCCTTGGAAACTTCCTAGTCTAGATATAGAAGATTTATTTCCATGTTGGATACTATTTTATTTAAGGATATTAACATAGATTAGGATTTATCCATCCATATCAACGCAACACAGCAGCAAGAAAACGCAGCAGAGCAGAGAGACGCGGAGAACAGATTTTTATTCTTCTATTTTCATTCCTTTCATCGTTGCTACTAAAACAATAATTTGAAGTTCAGTTCTGATTATGAATTCGAGCTAAACTCACTTCCATTCCGGGATCAACTCACGAAGCTCTGGCCAATTAAATATGTGAGATCTAAATGTTTTTTTCTTGATTAATTCATGCATGTGTATTTATTATCCTCCGTAAGTCGAGTCGTGATTGTTTCGATTAAACCGATTAGTCGTGAATATTCAGAGTATAGGAATTAATCACTAGCCAATTAATTCGGCCATACGTAATCGTGGTTTAGGATTAATTAGTGGTAAAATCAGTAGCTAATACTGTGGGGATAATAATCTGGTTCGGTGATCCTGTGTCAGAGTTCGCTAGATTAGAATCGGGTTTCTCTCGAGCATAAAGCAATCGGCTAATTAAATCTATAAGAGTGTCTCTTTTGGGTTGTTAGTTGATTAGAGAAAATGTGTGGTGAAGTTTCTTCCTGCCATTCGAGAAAATACGGAGAAATAGGGATGTGTCAGTAAGTGTCTTCGGCATCCGCAACTGATTTACATGTGATAATTAATTGTATTCTTGAATCGAGGATCGGTATAATTGTGCCAGAGTGGAGTAGTTGATATCCGGAATATTTCTAATTATTTGTTCAAGCCCGTTGCTCGTGTGTGTATTTTAATTCCTTGTTATTTAATTATTTGATTTTCGTGCACTACAGTTTATACCCATAAATTTCCCCCCTTTTAAAGTTGGTTTATGCAGATTGGAAGTATAGAATAATTCTCGCCGGTCCTTTGGGAGACGATCTCGCTCATCCAAAGGGGATCATTGAGAATGTTCTTGTGTGAGTAGGCGAATTCATTTTTCCTGTTGATTTCTTGGTACTCGATATGGAGGAGAACGAAGAAATACCACTCATCCTAGGAAGACCATTCTTGAGTACCGCAAGTGCCCTAATTGATATGGAAAAAGGTGAATTTACTCTCAGGATTCATAACTTGTCGATCATGTATGAATTAAAGGAGAGAAGAGAAGTTCCTAAAGAAGATGGGTCTAAGGACACGGAAGAGTGCAAGGTGATTCGAAAAGTCAAACCAGACAAGATGATTTTTCAAGAAAAGAGTGAAGAAGATATTCCCGAGGAGTATTTTAGAATCTTTGAACCGAATTTGATTGCAATTCCTTGGAGAATTCAAGAAGGTGCTCTTGTGTGGCATAGGAAGCCATCATATCTTCTTGGTTGACTATTGGCCATTGATATCCCGTCGAGCTCACGACGTTAAATTAAGCGCTTGTTAGGAGGCAACCCAATGATTTTTATGTTGTTTCGATTTGTTGTCTTATTTTGTTTATCTTGTTTAGTTTAGATTTGTTTATAAGGATGGTGTTTTGATTGGAAGTTGATGATTAGTGTTTATGTTTGTGGAGTGAAATGAATGCAGGGAGTTGTGTTGAATGACGGGAGAGCATAAGTGTTCGAAAATAGATGTCAAAAGAAGCATGGAAAATGCTCAAAACCTAAAAACACGGAGCTCAAAACTCGAGAAACAAAGGTTGCGAACTGAGCCCGACCTCATTCCCGAGATCAAAAAACCAATCCCAGTTCATGTTGTCATCATCTTCTCAGCCATTTCAACACTAGTCTCCACGCCATCCACCTCACTGCGCCGTTAGTGAGCCTTGCCACCATCTTTTTACCTCCAAACTTATTTTTTCTCTTGGATCAAAATAAGTTTGGGGGAGGGGGAGAGAGTCATGGTCGCAAGGGCCTTTTCTGCTCATTTTATTGCTTTATTTAAATAATTGTCTAGTTAGTGTATTTATGTTTTCGGATATTGGGGCATGTTCGGATGTTTGAGCATGCTTATTTTATTTATGCTTTGGATTATGCTTGAATTTTTTTTAGTTTTTATGTTGGATTGATTGGATGGAGGCATTGATGGATATTTGATTACATGTCGTTTTGTTTCATGAGCATGTGATGTTTTATCTATATTTTTGTTCAATTGCCTTATGATATGTGGTTCGGGGATATTTTGACTTAAATAGGTGTATGTTCTTGTAACATGATAGGAGTTATGAGAGCATGTTTTTGATGAAATTGGAATCATTGATGAGCATGAGCTTATGTTCAAAATTTTTGAAAAATGTTGATAAAAGGCATGATTTTATGGCATGATAATGTAAACAATGTTCTTTTAGTGTCTCAAAAGTAAAATTATTGAAGGAAAAGCTTACCTTGGGAAGATTTTGATCCAAAGATTACAAAAGTGTAATCTCTTCTTTGATGAGTGATTGATGGTCTTCTTGGTGCACTAGTCTTTTTCTAGAACTTACTTGGTGACTTAATTGAGGTTACAATTGTGTGTTTGATTTCTTGAAAAAGATTTAAGGCCATTTGTTGTTTAACCTCATGATAATCCAAATATTTTTCTTTCCAATACAAATTGAATCCCTTGCAAGCCCTTTTTGAGCCTTAAAATGTTTTCTTGATTTTGTTGGGTTGAGAATGAAATAAATGACAAGTTGTGTATATTATTTCAATTGGAACTTTTGAGAAATCTTGTAATTAGAAAAAGGTAAAATATTGAAATACTCTTGTGATGAAAAGATTAAAAAGAAGTGAATTATCTTGATTTGAATTGAAAATCTTAATTGAAGAAAAGAACAGAGATGTTCACATTGTGATCACAAACAAAAAGAGTAAGAAATGATGAAAAATTTGGAAAAATCTCAAAGAGATTGGGTTGTGAAACAAAAGGAGTAAAAGAGAACTTGTGTGGTTCTACTTGGTTGATAATGTATTGATTTGGTATTTTGGGACGCCACTTTGTCAGATATTTTTCCTACCCTTCCGAAAAGCCTTCAATACAACCCGAAAAGCCCTTAATGATTCTTGTTTGAGAACACACGTAGAGTAGTGGAGATTGTAGTCACGTTGCAAGCATATGGTAGGATTCTAGTGCATACTTTACCTTGAGCAGATAAATGTTTAACCTATACACTTTAGAGTGTGCATTCATTGATCCTCATGAGAGTTTGAACTTCGATAATTGTATCATGGGGATTTTCATGTATTTGTTTATGTTTGATTGCCAATATTATCAATGCATTGTTTATCTGTTGATTTTTGAAGCAAATTGCCATCTTGATTCAAATTTACTCAAATTGCTTGCTTTTGTACTCTTGTTTTTGTTTGAGGACAAACAAATATTTAAGTTTGGGGGAGTTGATAAGTGTGGTTTTTGCATCATTTATTGAGGTTGAAATGATGAGTTTTGGTGAGTTAAATGTGTGCTTTAACCCAATTTGAGCTCTTAACCTCCCGGTTTGGATATTTTATTTCTTATTTGAGTTTTACAGGAACTTGAGGATCAATTACTTCAAAATTGAAGGATTCAAGACCATATATAGATAGAGAATCGAATAAGAAGCACACTGCAAGTTGAATCGGGTCAATCGGCCAAGAAACGAGCGAGAATAAAGTAAAGCCGTGGAAGCTACCGGAGACTCATGTCGAACGCGACCCCCTTGGGTCGAGTTTCGACTGAAGGCTAAAACACGACCCTCAAACGCGACCCAGAGCCCATGTTGCAGAGCCTTCAGAGAGCCGAAATCCTTTGGCCGAAACGCGACCCTCAAACGCGACCCACTTGGGTCGAGTTTCGACCGAAGGCTGAAACGTGACCCTCAAACGCGACCAAAAGCCCGTGTTGCAGAGCCTTCAGAGACCCGATTTCCTTTGTTCCAAACTCGACCCTCAAACGCGAGTTCCTGGGGTCGAGTTCCATACAGAGAAAAATTAAATTTGACTTTTGGCATCCAATTATTGGTCTCCTCCTTTATATATCTTTTGGGGTTTTCAAACCACACAGCCACCATACCTTAGAGTCGAAAATACACAAGAGAAACACCACATTTGGGGATTTTTGAAGATCAAAAAGAAAAAGGAAGATTCAACCATCCATTTGAAGATTCAAGCCATTAGATTGAAAAAGAGTGTTCTACATTGGGTTATATAATTTCTTCTCCTCTCTTAAGCTTGTATTTAGAATGGGTTTTTGTTCCTTCTTTTGTATTCTTGATGTTATTGTGAATATGGTTGGCTAAGAGCCTTAGGGCTCTAGGATGTGGTAAAATAATGTGAATATTGATCTTAATTTGGGTTTTATATATATATATATTTATGCTTTGTCAAGATTTTAATCCATGCTAGTTCTTAAATGGTGTTGTTTGAAGTGGCATTCTTACTAACATCAAATGTATGAATCACTTGCATCTAGTCAATCCCGTGATCATAGGAATGCTTGGATTAAATATACATAGTTGTCTTCTTAGTCGAATGTCCATTATGTGGAAGGAAATGTGACCCCTTAGAGCCTTTGGTAGGTGCGACCTTGGAATGCGTTAGAGATAACCATCCTTGTCGCATTCGCAATTAAGGAGATATTCGAGAGATGCTCCTTCTATATTCGTGGTCTTCTTATCTATGAACTTAGCATGATTTTGTGTTTAAATCCTTATTGTTTGATTAATAGGAGCATTGTGTATCCATATCCTAGAGTCTTGCTCTTATTTATCATCTTCAAATATCTCTCTCTTGTTGGTATTGTTTATTTCATTTGCTATTTAGTTTGTTTATTGTTGTTGTTTGGTATTCACTTGTTTATTTCTCATGTTTTGGTTTTGTTGTGACAATCAACCCTCATCCTAATCTATAGTCTAAATATTTCACTCGTCTATCATCGTGGTACTTGTATTTTCAAGTTCTAATTCCTTTTCTCTGTGGATCGATCTCGTTTCATCCTATCTACAATTATATGCTTGTATACTTGTAAGCATGACTCGAGTTTATAAATATTGAAACCATTGTGGAGAGTAAATCTCGTATCACTGTCATAGCCTCAGGGTTCTTTTCATCATTCTTCTCAGTCATCGCAAAGAAACGTGCATTCTCTTTCCTTTCAGTCTCTCTTTTCTTATGTGTTGGGCAATCATTTACTTCATGTCCCGGTTTTTCACAAGTGAAACACATTCCTTTTCCCAGTAAGCATTCCTTGAAGTGAAATTTTCCACAAACCTTACATTGTGTCTTCCTTTGCGGTGTACTAGAACTGCCATTTCCTTCATTTTCTCCTTTCTTAAGCTGAAGCTGTCCAGTTGGCCTATTCGGCGGTTCCCACTTTCTCTTGTTTGAAGTGTCAACAGTTTTCTGTGTTGAGTTTCCCAAATTCAAACGAGATGATATAGCTAGAGCACGTCGGACCACATTACCATAAGTAGTAATGTCAGTACCAGCTAATATTCCACTGATTTCTGAGCGTAGTCCCATCTCAAACCTTCTTGCTTTCTTGACTTCAGTGTTAATCAAATGAGTTGCATATCGGGAGAGCTGATTAAATTTTCTTTCATAGTCCACAACAGTTATAGTTCCTTGCTTTAAGTTTAGGAACTCATTTTCCTTCTCATCCTGAAATGACTGTGGAAAGTACTGCTCTATTATCATTTTCTTGAACTGTTCCCAAGTCAAGCTGTTAAACTCCTCTTCAGTCATACTACGTGAGATAGACTCCCACCAATGTCCAGCATCTTCAGCAAGCTGAAAAACAGCGCACGACACTCTTTGCACATCTGTGCACTGGATATGCACAAAAATTCTCTCAAGTTCCCTTAACCATTCTTCAGTAGCCAAGGGTCCTTCTCGACCTTTCAGTGTTGGTGGTCGATAACGACGAAACCGCTCCACTGCCATACTGATATTATTATTCTGACTTGGACGATTTTGAGCAGCTGCCGTCTGAAGAAAATTCATGAAATCTTGAAACAATTGTGCATTCATATTCTGATTAGGCGCCTCATTATGTTGTTCTTGAGTTGCAGATGCATTGGTATTATGCCCAGTATTATCGTCAGTGAACACATTCCGACTGACATTATCCTCAACTTCAGTGTTTGAGTCAGCTCCTTGATTGGGATTGGGATTGGCATTCCTTAATGGTCTTCCTCGACGTCCACGTCCACGTCCACGAATCATTTTATCCTAAGGCATAAATAATTTCTTCTACTTAGTAAAGGGATTCTAAGCAAGCACCTAATTTCGAGAACTATATATATATATTTTTTAAAAGACATTACTCTAATAATAGCATCAATGCATATACTTTAAGTAAATAAACTTTGAACTTTACTGAAATACCATTTATAATGAATAACTGCATCAACATATAATTTACATAAACATGAACTTCAACTTTATAATAATTCCATAAACTTCATATAGATGCAATCAAAATATTATTCAAAGTATTCATAATTAAACTTTCAACTTTCAATAATAACATATAAAATACTTTTTCTAACCTTGGAGTCGGCGAGGCATGGCGGAAAGGATGTCTCATTAAAATATTTTACATTAAATGCAAATTTCATTCATTTAGCTCAAATACTTGACTTAAAAACTTTTATTTTCCAAATAAATAAATAATTTATAATTTTAAAAGTCTACAGAAAACTAAATAAAATTTATAATTTTAGAAGTCTACAGAAACGCACACGTACTCTGATACCATTATGTAACACCCTAATTTTATAAACATAAAACACTATTTATTTTATAGAAAACAACATGCAAAAAGATAATTTAGAACATGTTCTCAAATATGGAAGAAAAACCTGTACTTAACCCCATAATAATAATATTTTGATAAACTCATTTCAAACAAATACCATAATAACATAACCATTCAAAAGACATAGAGCGGAAGCGATTTTAAATAATTCAAACTGCTAAATATTTTAAAGTTAGAAATCCACAATCCAACAAAGCATAACATCAACTAAAAGTTTAGAAATTAAACAAGTCTAATAACTTAAATATTTCAATAGAAACTTAGTTCACATCCATCTCCACATCACCATCACCGAACTCCTCAACCTGAAATGTTATAATAATGCGTATTCTCCACCAAGTGTATTCGTTATACTCATCCCATTATTATAACATTTCAAGTTGAGGAGTTCGGTGATGGTGATGTGGAGATGGATGTGAACTAAGTTTCTATTGAAATATTTAAGTTATTAGACTTGTTTAGTTTCTAAACTTTTAGTTGATGTTATGCTTTGTTGGATTGTGGATTTCTAACTTTAAAGTATTTAGGAGTTTGAATTATTTAAAATCACTTCCGCTCTATGTCTTTTGAATGGTTATGTTATTATGGTATTTGTTTAAAATGAGTTTATCAAAATATTATTATTATTATGGGGTTAAGTACAGGTTTTTCTTCCATATTTGAGAACATGTTCTAATTTATCTTTTTACATGTTATTTTCTATAAAATAAATAGCATTTTATGTTTATAAAATTAGGGTGTTACAGTGTGCGGGGTGGGCGACCGCACAAGGCCCCGAAAAATTGAGGGCCCCCGAATATATATAGGTCCATATATGTATATATAGATAAATAGTTGAAAATATTATCAATTAATCACTTAGCTCAGTGGAAAATCGCTTTCTTCAAGTTTCTTGGCGCTGGTATGATCATCTACATATCTACTGAATATTATTTGTAAAGCAAAGAATATTGCAGCCAAAATAATTATGATGAAGACCTAAAGAAAACCACAAAAACATAATATCAAATAAAAATCTAAATATACTATAGAAATATAAATAAAAAATCACGACAAAAACATAATATCAAATAAAAATCTAAATATACTATAGAAATATAAATAAAAAATCACGGTATACTGTGATATATTGTGATATTTTTCGCGGTATTTCACCGATACCCAGGAAAAAATACATTCTCCCCTATATCCGTATTACAATGTCAAAATTTGTGATATATCCACAATATCGCGATATTTTCATCATTGTCTATATCACAAAGAGTCAAATTAAGACTGTGACTTCCACATGGTGTATAAAATGCTTTAGAATTTATGTTGAGTATATTTTTTTTTAGACCTTAGTGTTTACCTTTCATGTTAGACCCATTATTGTATCTCGGGCCTCTTACATTATTAATATCAAGATCAAGATGTACTAAAGCATTTTATAATGCATCTAAGAGTCCTTGTCCTGTTGTATCATCAACTTGCAAAAATTTTACAAAGTATTCTTGTATTCTAATTGAATTATCAAAAAATCAACTCATCTTATTATCAAAGAGATTTGTTCTTCGTGACTTATATCAAGAGTACAATCCAGTATCAAACAAAAATATTTTATCTCTTTGAGTTTCTTAATAATTGTACATTTAATTTCATCACCCAAAGTAATAATCTACTCATTTTAAATACCCTAAAAGTACTAAATAATGGACTTATCATTAATGGGAATAACTTTTTCTTTTTTTTTTTTTACAAAACTAATGGATTAAAATTTTATATTTATGCTAGACTTAATAATTTTTTTTATTAAAAATTAAAACTATACTTAATAATATTATGTAGGGCAAGTCTCCTGTACATAAGATGTACATCAGACGGTCAACGCGTTGACCGGGTCAACGTGTGTTGACCCAGTCAATGCTTTGACTAAAAAATCCGTCAAAATTAGTATCATTCATAATACTGAAAAGTATCATTTCAAAGGCCCAAAAGTATCATTTGTATCAATAAAAAGTATTGGCCAGAAAAAAAAAAATAAAGAAAAAACTGTTAAGATCAGTATCAATCGAAACACTAAAAAGTATCATTCAAATTAAAAAAAAAAAAAGTATCAGTTGTATCCCTAAAAAGTATCACCCGTTTTCACGATTTTTTTGGTCAACGCTTTGATTGAGTCAACGCGTTAACCGTCTGATGTACATCTTATGTACTGGAGTATTTACGTATTATGTATATATATACATGTATATAAAATTTTGATGTCCTTATATTTCGTGAGGTCCTGTGCAGTGCACCTCAAGCACGGCCTCTGAGCCGTCCCTACAATTATGCTTTATATATTGAATTGCTGCAGGCTAAGTTGCATGGACTGGTTCAATTTTCTGAACGCCATATATTCTTAATTGAGAAATTAAATAGATTATCAAATTAATCTGACCAAAGAAAAGAATCTAGATGAAAATCAATAAATATAAATTGTCCCTACATTGGTAGAAGATTCATTTACGTCTCTTCTCACTCCAAGAGCCAGTCTATTATACATCTCCTGCTTCCTTAAGTCTCCAAAAGCCACTATACTCTCTCTCTCTCTATATATATATGTGTGTGTACGGCCCTTCTAAATGAAGCTGTTGTGTACGTCGAAAGGTCCCCCAGACACAATCACACAACTACAATCGATAAAGGCCAATAAACTACTGATCCAATCATGCATCCAATCCCCTATATACTTAGTTTCTAAATGCCAACATATCAGAACCATTAGAATTATCAATTGTTTAATTGGGATAATTATGAATCGGTAGGTAAAAGTAAAACTAATGTACGTACGTTGTCTCGTTGTACATACCACGTAATTATTGGACCAATCTGACGTGTAAAAATAAACAGGTCACAAGCTTCCAATGAAGTTGGGACCATATATAATGTATTCCAATAAATTTGGATATTTGGTTTTGCTGCTTCTTTCCTAGCAGCATCTATTAATTATTAATTAATATAAATTGTCAAACATACATTAAAGTTTAGTCAATTTGAACGGGTCATTCCTTGTTGGGCATCTATCTTAATAAATTATGAGAGAGAGAGAGATGAATGAAAAAAGGATGCAAATTAAAAGGTAACATATAAACCATTGGCAAAACTTTCATTTTCCTCTCAATTTCTCTCTACATATGAGATTAATAAAAAAGAAAAGAGGAATCGTGCGCCTACTTTGTACAAAAACTCGACCGGAATTCTTCCCGGATAATAGAGGGCAAAAAAATTCCCATCAAGGCTAAATTTAACACAAAAAAAAAAAATAATAAGAGAAGAAGAACTCATTATTAATTAATTAATTAAACAGTTTTAAAACCTTAGTTTCTGCAGGCGGCTGATGATCTCCACACATTGTCATTACAGATTCTTCGGCCGAGTCGCAGCTTCTCCGGCGAAGGATTCTTTTTCTTGGCCGGACACCGGCCGTCAAGCTGAGATCAAGATCCGTCGGCGCATCCGGGAAACGGCGGCGCTTCTGAACCTTCTGCCGTGAGGCGACGACCGGATCTTCGAGTTTGAAAATGTCGGAGCAATCAGAAGCGTCGTCATGCTCCGGTCCGCCGCCAAGAAACTCTGGAATTGGTTTCAACGCGCCGCCTCGGAGGACTGTCGCCACGGCGGCTTGGCAGACGTTCCAGTTGCCGGCCGACATAAGCCCTACGGCCCCCGTGACGGGGCTCACAGTTCTTCCGGCGGCTTCGAACAACAGGGACTGAAAAAGAGCTGCACAAAGACACGCGCGCGTGCTTTTCTTTAGTTTCACGTCTCAGATCAATCATCAATTAATTTATAAGAGAGAATTAAAATAAAGAGAAGAAGAAAGTTTAGATTTTGATGTAAAATGTAATTTACCTGGTCTTTGATTTTCCGGCACGGCGGAGATGAAGGACATGAGGCCGGCGCGGCCGAAGAATTTGGCGGCGAAGACGGTGGCGTGGGCCTGAGCTTCGGCGGTGTCAATCCACTGTAAACACGGCCTCAAAATACATGTCTCGCTACAACCCTTTCGAAGAATCCGGCAGCCGTTGCAACTCATCTCCGATACTACTACTTATCAAAACACAATCGCGTAGGGCATGAAGATATATATTAGAAGCTAAAAAACAAGAGAGAGAGAGAGAGAGAGAGAGAGAGAGAGAGATGATGGAGAGGAAGTTAATTAGAGTAGAGTTGAGGTGGTAAGATTCCAAAATGTTGGGCGAGCGAGCGGCTCCATGTTTCCGCGGATGCTTGAGCTTGTCCCTCTATTGGTGGATTCTCTCATGCCCCATCATTTCCGTCTTATATTATCATAGTGCAAAGAGTTGTGTACACTCGTTGTATAACTACGTCTTATATCGTACGAACACTACCCAATATTTTCTCATACCCCATAATTTATGTCTTATAATATTATAAGGCAAAGACTTGCTTACACCCATTATATATAAGTCTTATATATATTAAACATGGGATGAAATCCTCTAGTCCACTTTTGGTGTCCCATTCTGTGTCCCACATCAAAACTACGTAGTTTTGATAATTTTATAATCTACTAAATTTTACACGGCTCATTCAAGCCGAGCCGATGAAAAAATTTTATTTGGTATTTTCTCTCTCTCCAAATCAAAATCACTCTCTCACTCATGCATCCCACGATTTTCTTCTCGCTTTTTTCTTCCATATTTTTTCTTCTCGCTCTTCTCCATTGACGGCTCAATCAGTAATCCTCCGACAACAACATCGTCTTCTCCTATCGACGCCCAATCAGAAATTCTCCAACAACAGCAGCGTTTTCTCCATCGGCGGCTCAATCAAAAATCTTCCCACAACAGCGGTGCCTTTGTTCTTATTCTTCCGCCAATTTTCAACATAATTACTTGGTTAGTTGATTTTTTAACCTGTGTGTTTCTTGTTTGTAAGACCTTCTATATTTTTCCGTCAACTCGTAATTTTATGTCGTCGTCAATGGTGTTCTATATATGAATCGTATATGGTTGTATGAATCACATATGTTGAATTAGAACTATGATCTTGAGAATAAATTCTCTTAGTTACTGATGTTTTGTGTCTTTCCTCCTCTCTAATTATTTTAACTATCTGGACACCTTTTGGTTGCTGCCTTTGCCATTTTTATCACTATTTGCTTCCGTCTATTTCTCTACCAATACCATCCTATGGTTCTTTTTCTAAATTAAATAGAATGAAGCTTTTTTTTTGTTTCAGAATTTCCATCAAGACTCAATGCTAGTTTTCTGCTCTATGTGGTGTTATTGATTGTAAACTTCTGATTTTCTCAATTTGGGGAATGTCTAGATGTATTGGGATGTATTGCAATGAAGGTAGAACATTGAACATTGAATTATTGTAGCTAATTGTGAATTGTTTTTTTTTATTGTTTTTCATATTTGCATCCTTCCAGCATGGTAGAACAGTGTTAGGTACAAAATGGTGCTTCACTTCATAGCTCTGTAATTTGTGTTCACAATAAATGTGATTGCTTTAAAGATTGGATATATAGAACCGTAATGATTTAACATATGTAATTGATCTTCTGAACATGAATGTATATTTTCCCATCGACCATTGAATTCTTGAATAAATAAGCCTCTGTTTGTTTAACCTGTTACAGTGGGGGCAAGATTAAGTCTGTTTATCCGGAGATGTCTGGGATTTCAGGATTCTGGGCCCTTGCACCAAAGACCAAGAATATGATTGTTGTTGGAGGCCTGTCAGCATTTGTGTTTGGGGTGTATTTCAACACGATGAGAGCGGTTGGTGGTACAGATGAACTTCAGGTAGCTATCGACAAATTCGAAGAGCAGAAACACACGAATGAGCAAGCAGCAGCCTTGGCACCTAAGACTTAGTTATAACTTATATCTAATATCAACAGAAACTATGTAATTAGCTGAAAGTTGTGGTGGTACACTTTATCCTCGGCTTGTTATGGTTTCTTGATATTTGAATAAATTATCGATTTTGAAGTTTTTCAATTGGAAAATTGAGTATACTTTCCACCTGTAGATGATCTTTTTGAGAGAGATGATTTTGATCAAATCTCCAACCACATCTGGGATTATATTTTGGCAAGTTGTCATTTTTTGTAAGAGATGGTTTTGATCAAGTCTTAAAAGCATTCTCATGGCCCCAGGTAGCAGAGGAAGAGAAACATATCTTTAGATCATCTATGCTAATGATATATTTAGATCATCTTTCTTTATGAATATTGTTTTTTCTGCCTAAATAATTCTTTGAATTCAGCCATGTTTCATTCAGACATTTCGTCGAACAGCTGGTGTGCATCTCAGAATGCACACTTTGGCTTGTTCGCCCAACCCTTATACACCAGCAGCATGCCCATGATCAAGCAAGGTCTATCTCTATCTAGCAACACCATTGACCAACCTTCTCAGCGATAGTTTGCCCGACAACTGGCTCACAACTTCATTACGAACACGCCTATAAGGTGTTCGACAGAATGCAAGAGTGAAGTTCATCAAGTAAACCCACAAAAATTTTAGATTTTTAACTTGCAATCTAAAAAAACTCTAGAACTAATTAATCATTAACTCATGCTATAGTACAAAATGAAACATAGGTGAAACCGCTACTCTAATACAACTATCAAGATCGATCAAAGAAATGCAACAGAAATCGAGAAGAGTAAACTTATATATATTGTCGAAACATTTAGTTATTCCAAAATTATCCTAATGCATTGGTATGTCAATAACCAAATACTCATTATGTTTGACCAATAAAGATCTTATTAACAAAGATAATGAAATGTGAATTCTCAAATTTCTAAAAATAAAAATAAATAAATAAATAAATAAATATGTCCCGGGTCTCTACTTCATGATCATTTGTATCAACAAAACATGTCACCAAAGCATGTAAATGGATAATCAAATTCGTCATTGGAGGTTGCAGCATAACATCACTACTTCATCATGTTCCATAGATAGTTATTACTTTGCTGAGAATTGTTTGTCATCATGTAGCCGAAATTGGGTGGTTGCTGCGCCTACATAAAAAACAATAACATAATTACTAAATTATAATTCATATAAAAATAATAATTATATTAATGGTGATATAGAACTTATATAACCAATAATAAGTCAGTCATGCCCATTGAAAATGATGATCCCGCAAAATTTTGTAGACTTGAACTTGTGGAAGCTACCTGTCATCAATAAATAAACTAATAAATCAAGAAATAAAACTTCATTGTATTAATCTATGTTTGAAATTGTTATTTTAAATTTAAATTGTACCTGGGTTGCATCCATAGACAAATTACCAACACAAATATCTCTGGGTTGCATGTGATTTGCACTCTAGTTTTGAAAAATAAAATAAATTAAACAAATGCATTAATAAAACCAACTTATACCCAACTAAAAGAACAGTTATAACAAAAACTATTTTACTTCAATATATCAAAGTATAAGCTAATTTCAATTAGCCTACACATATTGGAAAGAATTTCATTTTATTTATATTCTTATTCAATCAAAAAGGCATGTAGAATAATTTATTTTAAATGTAAAGAAAATTTAATGAACTAAAAAATATGCATGACCTCAGTATTGGATGACAAAAATGAAGCCGAATTTGTAGCTATTGGTGAAAGTTCATTGTTTTTCTTCCCAGGTCTTTTTTTTCGAACTTTTTTCTAGGCCACCACTCAATCTTTTTCCCGACGTTGTTTTCTTTTTGCTTTTTATTCCTTTGGCTCCATGAGTGCTGGTATCATGAGTTTGTAACTCACCAATATGTTGGTCAAACTCTTCAAATGGTAGTCTAACTTTTGGTTGTTGAACCTTTAATTTTCCACTTTGTAACCTCCCATCCACCATCTCAGACATCTTCAAAAACCCAGCTTTTATCATTTTGTAAGTATCTTCACTCTCTGCATCTTTTGTAGCCAGTTGAACATATAATCTACACAATTCTTTATATCTCATGTTTTGAAGTATTTTTGGATCCAATTGAGTTACGAAATTTGATTCAGTTACTCCAAATAATCCAACTTTTGCTTGACGTGTCTACCTTTTCAATATACTTTCACTTGGGATCTTCATGATGTTTTTCAATATAAATACTTTCAAAATATGAGAACATAAAATCCTAGCAAAATCAAATTTCTTACAGCTGCAATAAAATTTTTCGCTTGTTGAATCAAATGTAACTGTATGGTGATGACTTTTTCTGTGCAGTGTAATCTTATACTTTGCAATCACTTCCCCATCATCCAAACATTATAAACTAGAATCAAGTGACTTATACCACTCCTGCAAAAACCATTTGTATACCTCTGGTGTATAAACACTAGCTGCATGCTTTAAAATTTCAACTGGATATGTTAAAGATGGAATGGTTATATTTGATTTAAAATCAGCTCTTATCTCATCATATCGACGATCTTCAATAAGTCTCTGGAAGTGATAAAAATATTCTAAGAACTTGTGCTGAAAACTCACATATTTCTTCAGACTACTATTCATGCTTTCACTTCTTTGCATTGTAGTCATATCCGCACAAAATATCTGTCGTCCATAAACCAGAGCCCATTTTTCCTTTAAACCAAACAAACGTCTCAACCAAGCATTAGCTGCAAGTGCATACTTACTCAACATCTTGTTCCATGCATCAATAAACTCTTCCTCTTCTTCAAAATCATATACACATGCCCCAAAATCTTTAGCAAAATCTTTGAACTGAGAAAAACACCGCTTAAATGGATAGCAACATTCTGATAAATGTGCCAAATACACAAACGGTGATGAGTCTCGGGCCATGTTGAAGATAAAGCCTTAGCCATTGCTGCATCTTGATCCGTAAGAATAGTTGTTGGTTTCTTTTCCCGCATAGCTATAGTGAATGTATCAAATAACCACTCAAATGTTAAAGAGGTTTCATCATATAACAATGCAGCACCAAAAATCACAGTCTGTTTGTGATGATTCGCACCAACAAATAATGCAATTGGACGACCTTCATTATTTTTTCTGTAAGTTGTATCAAAGCTAACAACGTCGCCGAAATGAGAGTAATATGTTCTCATCTTCGCATCACACCAAAAAATATTGGTTATCAAATCATCTTCATCCACTTGAATTGCATAAAAAAAATATGGATCATTAAGTTGCATTTTATGCAAATACTCCAATACTCCTCCAGTATCCCCACTTTTCATATCTCTTGTTCTTTTTGATCACAAATAATTTCTATAATCTTGAGGAATAAAACCCAAGTTCTCTCTTCTCCCTACTTGTCTTGCCATAAGAGCATGAGAGGATTTTGGTGGAATCCCAACATCATTTGCCATTTGTATCTGTAAGGCTGCATATGAAGTTATCTTTCTGTGACTTCTATGTAAGTGTGTTTTGGTCGGAGTTGAAAGATAGTGGTTGTGCTCATCAACATATTGAACTACACAAAATTTTCCACCAATCCGTCGTCGAGCACTAACTTTGATTTTAGCATCACAACGAAATCTTATTTCTGGATGGGCTCTTTGTACATAAGCATCACGTTTGTCAGGTCTCCTTTCCCCTTGAGCACTACAACAAAAGATCCGATCAACTAATTTACCAAATTTATCGTTATGGCTTTTGCTCTTCCTTATACTAAAACCAACTCGTTTAGCATATGCTAAATAAAATTTATAAGCATCTTCTTCAGTGTCAAACTCCAAACCAATCTTTGGACAATCTTCATCATTGCTCAAACTTTTAAAGTTGAATCCCTCATTTTCATTGAAGCTACTAGCCATATCTGGAGCAACTTTGTCCAATTCTTCAATACCAAATTCAAACTGAGAATCTTCCCTATTCTTCAAAGTGACTATTTGATTTTCATTGAAGTTAATAACCATATCATGATCATCTTCATGTAATTCCCCGTTATCATTTTCAAAATTCAGGTATCGATAGGATGAACGTCCACTAGCCATGAAAATGATTGCTTAGATCCTAAAAAATTCAGAAAAAACCATAGTTTGCGTCCATCTTAAAATTTCTAAAAATTAAACAAGATAGAGTGGCCTTAAAACTTTGAAGAATTAAACAAGATAGAGTGGCCTTAAAACTCTGGGAAAGTACAATAATATAAATTAAATATGGATATACACACTTGAAATGTGTACTCAAATATATAGGACACCATTGACGATGACATAAAATTACGAGTTGATGGAAAAATATAGAAGGTCTTACAAACACGAAACATACAGTTTAAAAAATCAACTAACCAAGTAATTATCTCCAGTAGACTGTCTACGACACTGAATGGCGTTCACACAAATAAGAAGTTCATTACATAGAAGAATATTACCAAAAATCTTACCCTAATTAGCATGTTCAGGTTACCATATCACATACACAAAATCACAAAGCTAACTCAAGAGAGTAGACCTCACAGAATTCAATAGTTGCACACATTCGGTCATTCTTTTCCATCAGAAAATAAGCTTTGAAGTATATTTCCATCTTGCCCTTCCAAAGGAAAATTAGCTTTGAAGTTCCATTGCAGGGCATGAAAACAGAGGTAAATGGCAGCCTGTTCTACGAATTGCCTTAACTTTTTTTTTTCCACTAAAAATGAGGTTGTCCTAATAGACCAGAGAGTCTTGATGGAAATTCTGAAACCTAAAAAAAAGCTTCATTCTATTTAATTTAGAAAAAGAACCATAGGATGGTACTGGTAGAGAAATAGACGGAAGCAAATAGTGATAAAAATGGCAAAGGCAGCAACCAAAAGGTGTCAAGATAGTTAACATAATTAGAGAGGAGGAAAGACACAACATCAGTAACTAAGAGAATTTATTCTCAAGATCATAATTCTAATTCAACATATGTGATTCATACAACCATATATGATTCATATATAGAACACCATTGACGACGACATAAAATTACGAGTTGACGGAAAAATATATAAGGTCTTACAAACAAGAAACACACATGTTAAAAAATCAACTAACCGAGTAATTATGTCAAAAATTGGCGGAAGAATAAGAACAAAGGCACCGCTGTTGTGGGAAGATTTTTGATTGAGCCGCCGATGGAGAAAACACTGCTGTTGTTGGAGAATTTCTGATTGGGTGTCGATAGGAGAAGACGATGTTGTTGTCAGAGGATTACTGATTGAGCTGTCAATGGAGAAGAGCGAGAAGAAAAAATATTGAAGAAAAAAGCGAGAAGAAAATCGTGGGATGCATGAGTGAGAGAGCGATTCTGATTTGGAGAGAGAGAAAATACCAAATAAATTTTTTTCATCGGCTCGGCTTGAATGAGCCGTGTAAAATTTATTAGATTAGAAAATTATCAAAACTACGTAGTTTTGATGTGGGACACAGAATGGGACACCAAAAGCGGACTAGAGGATTTCATCCGATCAAACATATACTTTTTAGTATTAAAATTATACTTTTCAAAATTGTAAGTGATATTTTTTTCAATCCAAAAAGTATAATAATAATGACAAAACTATCACCGCCTTTAAAAAATCTAACAGGACTTTTTAGTAAAACAAACATGATACTTTTCATTATTATAAGTGATACTTATATAAAATTTATATGCAATTGGTGTACACAAGACAAGTCCATATTATAATTATGTATAGCGCAAGATTTATCAACAATATTCTCATATTCATAAAATCCGACTAGAGTTTTCAAAATGAAACAACCGGGTGGGCCAACCCACAAGCGTCATTAGGGATGTAAACGAATCGAATTGAGCCGAACACCCTAATGCTCGAGCTTGGCTCGTGAAGGAATATTCAAGCTCGAGCTCGGCTCGAGCTTGATTCGAGCTTTTTTCCTCTTGTTTAAGCTCGGCTCGATAAATATTTGTCATGTTCGAATTCGGTTCGAGCTTGGTTCGTGAAATGCTCGAAAATTTACTAAACGAGCCTGAGCTCGAATGCTCGAAAAAAAGCTCATTTAATTTACATATTCGAGCTCGAGCTTGAAAAAAATAGCTTATTTTATTTACCCATTTGAATTATTTATAATATTCATGAACATGTTCAATTAAAGCTCGAGCTCGAACATGTTCGCGAGCTGGCCAAGCCGAATACATGTTCGAGCTCGGCTCGAAAATTTTATCGAGCTCGATTCGATGCTCAAGTTCGGCTCGTTTAGAAAATGAATGAACTTCGAACGAACTTTTTGCGAGCCAAACTCCGAATAGTTCGCGAGCGGTTCTGTTCATTTACAGCCCTAAGAGTCATAGATGAGTGGGACTGAGGAGTACACATTAGCCAATAATGTTAATAAGGGTGGTTGTAGTCAAGAACCTAGAAATCTCAACTTCTTCATTGCCACGTCAGCGCCACATCAAAAGTTAACCCTCACCAACTTCTCCACAGAAGAAGAAAAAAAAACCCCTCACCAACTTCTAATACAATTTTTCCACAATGTAAAAGTCAAAAAATAACTTCTAAGAGGGTCCCACTTATACACATTATATATATAATACACTATCTTTATTTACAATATTTATCTATAAATTTAATTTAATTTTCATAATATTTAATAATTTAAAGTTTAAAGTATATTTTGTATTAATTTAAATTCCTAATATTTTATAATTAAAATAATCATGAAAAAGAGAGTAGTTATATGGATATATGCATATATAAAGGATCAATATACATATTATATATATATATATATTCTTTATTTATAATATTTATTTATATGTTTAATTTAATTTTTACGTGATGCAATAATTTAATGTATAAAATGATTAAATTTATAGTTAATTTAATTCATAATACTTTGTATTAAAATTGAAAGTTCAAAATTATAATATGAAAATTTCCAAAACAATATAAAACTAAATAATAATTGAAAAATTAATGAAATTAAGAAATAATTATTCTTGTGTATATGTATATATACATACACAAATTTAAAGAGAGAAGAAATATTATATATTTATTTATAGAGATTGAGAGAGACGCATGAGGGAGAAAGGAAAGAAAGTGGAGAGGTGGGAGGAGAGAGAAAAAGAAAGAGAGAGAAGATGTGTGTCAGAAAAAAAAAATTAAAAAACTTGAAGAACTTTCCTACTAAATGAGGTAACTAATTTCCAAGAAATTTGACACCGTAGCAACCACTATGGGTGGAGGTTAAGTTTTAGGTTCTTGGGAGTTGTGGAAAAACCTCCATTATTGCCACCCTAAGGAGGTTTATATGCATTTGAGAGGCTAAAAAAAAAAAAGATTTATGTTTTTCTTTTGCACTTTTACATAGATTGTATTTGTGGGTATTCGATCAATGACAGTAGTCATTTTCAAAATATTTTTGGCCATTTTTATTGGATGGAGTTTTTTACCATTCTTATTAAAAAATTAAACGTTTATGGAATCCTCAAGAATATTTTTTTTTTCTTTTGACTCATCATTTATCCAATAATTTTTATCCATCTCCGAAAATTAAAAAATTCAACCCGTCAATTATTAATGAATTGAAAATATCTTACTTAACATGTTTGGGTATATACTTAGAATTTAAAAGAATTATCATATCAACCGGAGATCTTCTAGATATATTAATTTGAGAGTTGAAACTTCCATCGGTAGGTACACAGTATAATACTCATCACATTAATCACCACATAATATATATATATATATATATATATATATATATTATAGGGTAGGGTTCACATGAGAACCATTTTCCATGTGGGAATTAGGAAGTAATCTCAACCACACAATACTTTAATCTCAATGGTCCAGATTTAAATAAAAAGGCGGTGGCATAATGGTAAATATGAGGAAGTCAAACTTACCCCTGATCAAAGCTGACATCAGCATCCTTACACAAAATTTATTTAAACTTTAAACATTCATAGCTTGCTCATTTTTCATTAGATTAACGCAAATTATATATCAAACTAAAGCTCTTTTCGTACTCTTTCATTTAAGATCCATTGTTCATATGTTTATTCGAACATATATTTTTTCGTCCACAATAACGTGATGTTAAACTCAGAATAGCATGATAAAATATTCACGATAACATGAAAGTATACAATAATAGCAAGAAAAAATATTCATAACAACATGAAAAAATATTCATAAAACACATAAATTTTACTCATAATAGCATTAGTAGTGTTCGTTAATAGTAGGACATTAACTGTTCATACTAGCATGTATATATATTCATATTAGCATGTATATATGTTCATAATAGCATGATAGTACTCTCATTTTCACATAGCAAAATTTATAAGAATAGACAATGATTTTAAAGTGTTGTCTATATGATTCCTGAAAATTATGCTCAAATATTACAAGTTTGCCACCCCGACTTTGATAAAAAATTGACCGAATCTTAGCCATCTAAATCAAAGCAATGGATGGATGAGATGAGTTCCTAGTTCTCACATGGGGGCTGAGTTCTCATTTGATCTGTTCCCTATATATATATGCAAGAGATATCCAACATTGTTTAAAACATCAAAATGAAAATGTTCCTTAATTTGCACGAACAAGACGAATAACATAAACACTTGCTGGTTGTGACGCGAGGTCGTTTCGCGCTCAAAAATATATTTGTAAACTCTTGTGCCCACAGCGAGCGTAGCTAGCCAATGAGTACGGGTCGATCCCACAGAGAGTTGTTGCGATTCTATCTTCAAGTAACCAATCACAAAGGGGGGTTTGGTGTTGTCACTAAACTGAATTTAAATCTGCAAAAGGAACTAAAGAAAAGATCAAATAACAAAAGGTTCTGGCATTCGAATTAGAATTTGGTTTAAACATAAAACAACTCGATCATGGGCACACCAATTTTCATACATGATAGGTCATCTAGTTATGGTGACCGGATTCCTCTCTAGGTCTCCTCATCCATCCTTTTATTTTAGGTTTAAAAGTGATTCCTCTTCTATTAAACCCCTAACCAGTAACCCACCTCCCGATTCCTCTAAGAGATGTAAGCAAACAAGCAACAGTGTGCCCTAGACGGACTCAGATCTATTGTGTTCAACTGATTCCTCTTGTGCCCACAATACCCCGTTAATTCCATTATTACTATATGAACCGACACACAGTCACGATTCGCCAATTCAATTAATAGTGGTGTGCCCTCTTTACCTAACGAGTGATCAGCCACATTGGGCACTTCAGACACACACTCACGTGGAACAAGGCTCAAGAATTAACGGAAACTTATCATGCATTATTATGCTCATTTTGGCCTCACGAGTCCAGATTTATGCTCAAACCAATTCCATCATTCAAATGCCAGAATTAAAGATCTAGCCGAGAAGGCTAGACATAATTGAAACTGCAGAATTTAAAGACATCAAAATAAATAAGGACTTACTGAATTAATTTAGCAAAAGCTCAACTCCAACGTTGAGTAATATGATCATAACCTACGTCCCAAAGGTTTAAGACCTTTCGGATTATTTTAGCTGCCTAAGCAGCGTACTGAAAATAAAATGTGGAAATATAAAATGTGAAAATGTTTCTAACTGTCTAAAGATTGTTTTCCCAGAGACTAAACTTGTTTAAATAACTACATTTCCGAGTGGAGTTTCCCCCACAGGCGAGGGTCTTCTGCTGTAATTCCAGAACGGCGTGCCCTCTCTGATCTTGACCGAATAAGCTTCAGCTCTATCAAATCCCTATTTTTTAGGGATTGCTCTTATCTCCTACGTTTGAGCTTATCTCTTCGTTGCAGCGCCTTCTAGGAGTCCAGCTTAGCTCCAACTCTCCTTCGGATATGTAGCTATTTTCCACCAGCTTTCCTTCAACTGATTTCCGAGTTTCACGGGAATGCCCATTCTGACCTGTGGTCAAGTCTGTGCGAGTACTGTGGGCACGACATCATCTGTCAGTTCCATCCATATCTGATATGCCCACTTCGCCGATCGAATGTAGGATGGATACTGGAGAAGTCCCCTGTGCCTCTGATGAACATATGTGCGAGATAATCGTGAATATTTAGGCATAAAATGCCCCTTCCGCCAGACTCGACTCTTGGAATGCCCTCTGACCGCAACCTGTTTCTTTTTTACTCAAAACATACTAAAAAGGACATTTATAGAGGATAAAATGCCCATAAAACACGAAATAAATGGACTTATCACACCCACACACTTTAAGCATGATTGTCCTCAAGCATGGGGTGCAACGCATCCAGAAAAACAAAGGAAAAGAAAAGAAAAAAGAAACAGACTCAAGACACAAGTATGCAAACTGTTACTCAGTGTGGGCACATCAAAAATAATCCAACCAAAAATGCAAAGTTTCAGCACACCTAAAATAGGTCAAAAATGAGTTTTAGTTTGATGTTCCTCACAGACTCTCTTCACTCAGTGTATACTCTCAATTCGGCTGTAATTCTGTACAAATTCATCCCATAAGTTTGCCAACGTTCTGCTGTTCATTCTCCAGAAATCATGATGCATTAGTATCAATAGGGCTTTTTAGGCTACAATTGGGCATTTTAAGTGGTAGGGGTTTTTATTGATTGTATAGACACCTCCCTAGCTCCTTTCTATTCACTACCCTCCTGTGCCCTGTTCAGGCACTGAATCTTTCTTATTTAGGGCATTCTGAATACTTAAGGCTTGGGGAAATTTTATTCAGACTCTTTTTTTTTTCTTTTCTTCTTTTTCTAATCACTTTTTCCCCATTTTTTTTCAAGCCCTTTATATATATGCCTTCCCAACAAATAACTATGACTTCCCCATTTTTTTCTTTTCAGGTTTTATAATGCCCTGGCTAAGCATAAACCATCCCAGAACAAAATCGACCAGGGCATTTTATAGGCTCAAAAGGGGGTGCAAAGGCTGTGTCATTGGTGGGAGTTATTTATTTTAGTGGTTCAGCAAAACATGGCCTATCTCATCTACATGTGCATCAATAATTTCAAGAGTTAAACACAGAACAGAGGCAAATTCTAGAACATCATAAGCACACAAATTATTCACACTCATGAATGAAAGAAAAACTGTAAAATGAAGCATACAGCATATAGGCTCAAGTCTCACAGGGCACGCTAAAAACTCGTTCGTCATCCCTATCTTAAATGGGCATGCTGATTTTTCTGTAAAGTAATTAAAGTTGGATCATCACGTGAAATGCCCACACAGACTTCACAGAATAGCATGCTTTGACTCAACTACCCACCTACACACTTTGCAACTTGCAAAGTGTGGACACAGACTCAAACAACATGACAACAAAGAAAACAGAAAAAAGAATAAAAATAAAACAAAACCTAATCTAAAAGGACAGAAAGAACCAGGCTAGTCGGTTGCAGGCGTTGGGTAAGAGAACCCAACATGTTTGAAATAAGCCTTCAAGGCTACTTTGATTCAGGTTAGCTTTTCATTGGTTTAGAACTGGGCATTCTCGATCAACTCAAGTCTCCTCATGATCACTACGACTAGGTGCTCCCTCTGCGGTGCCTTCCCTGCTGGTGGTTTCCTCGATGTACCTGTCATTGCTAAAAGCATGCTCGAGGGGTCTGTCCCCAGCACAAAGAAAATAGGCTTTCCATCCTCATCGTCAACCACATCTTGCATCCTTCTCAAGCAGTTAAGATCAAAATACTCACGGGGAAGGGAGGTTAAATCAGTATCATGCAAATCAAGGAGCCTATATCTAACCGCAATCTGGGTGATCAATTGGGCACAATAAATACGATGCCTAGGGTGTGTTTTAATCTCCCGAAAGTGTGCAATGGCCACAGAACCAAAATTTATTTTGATTTTATGAACCATGCACCACAAAATAAATAGCTCCTGATTAGTGATTGAATTAAAGCTATCCTTACGGCCGAAAAAATTATAAGCCAACACCCTATGACAGAATCTCAAGGCATCATTGTTTAAGCAATACCCTTTTGTGGATCCGCTCTGAAAAACAGATCCATCCCCAATATCTACCCATTTCGCATTGACTCCTTCTGCAGAGTCGGACACTACAGTCACGGCATCGACATACTCCTCATCCTGGAAGTCCAAATATGTCACGATGCCCAATAACATGTTCAAGTCATCAGCCGATAGAGAATAAATCCTACCCATCAATTTAAAAGATAAGACCTTAGTGGATGTAGCAGGCTTGTTCACAACTTTAATTTTCAAATTTTGGACAAAATCACGAGACAAAGATGGAAAAATTACACACTCCATATCTAGAAAGCATTCCCAACCAATTACAGAAAACAAATCCCTCACCTCCTGCTCTATACCAAGAGCTGCGAGCATCTCACGGTGGACTCCTTTTGAATTGATGATGCCCCTGACTGGTGGCAGGCCACTGCTAGGCTTACTTGGTGTGGGGCTCCCCACCCCTCTGCCTCTTTTAGGCACAGGGGCTGAAGTGCCCTCTTCAGCCTTCCTCTTCCATGAAGAGGCCTCTCCAGCTAGCTTGGCTCCTGCTTTCACACTCACTGATTTCCCTATCCTTTGCCTAGGTGAAGAGTCCTCCGAGGGCTCTTCAGAGCCTGCCTGAGTTTGGGATGGCGCACTGGTTTCCTGCTGCTCCTTCTTTTCTTCGGTATCTCCTTGCTGGGACACCTCTAGCTCGGTTGGCTCAGGAATGGGCTCTCCAACCTTTGTTTTTCCCTTCACTTTCTCCAATGTCTGCTTCTTGATGTCAGCGGATGCCCCGTCCTCTTCTTCGAACAGTGGTACCTTCTTCCGTAGGGCTTCAGCTTCAATGTCTTCTATTTCAGTCAAGTATTTGTCCAAATCAGTGTCTCTGTCTCCTTCTTCTTCAACTTCTTCTCGTCCTTCGACTTTCTCTCCTTCCTCATCCTCGATCTCCACCGATGGCACAGGGGTCAGAGCCTTAACCGATTGTTTAGCTTTCTTCTTTTCAGCCCCTTTTTAGACTTTAGCGCAGGCTCTTCAGTAGCCTTTTCCTCCTGCATGCCTTCTGCAGTTACCTCATTATCTTGTTGCTCCGTTTGAGTCAGGATTGCGGAGCTTTCTTCCGTCGCCTCAACCTCAGGTGCAGATTCCTTTTCTGGCGGAGTTTCCTTGGCATGTTTGCTCGACATGGCTGCCTCAGACGCAGCTTTCCCTTTGGGCTTGGCAGAGGGATTCTTTGTGACCTTGGCTGGAGCGGGCTCTTCAGAGACAGTGGGAGTCTCAAACTCCAAGCGTGCCTTTGGTCCAGCCTTGGGTGCAACCTTCTTCCCTCTTGTCTTCGCCATTGTTGAGTTTGAAGGTTTTCAGAGATTAGGGTTACGGGAGAAATCGCGAGAGAGAGAGAGAGAGAGAGAGAGAGAGAGTTCTGATTTTTAAAATAAGAGAGTGAAAGTGATAGTGGAGATTTTGCGGGGTAAGGCTTTTATATAAAAGGGAATCACTATTCATGATTTGACTTGAGACTCTTCAAATTCCTTAGGAGTCTCTCGGATCAGTATGCCCCATGCTAATGGATAAGTCTTATCCCCTTAAAAATCGGAACAAACTTTATCTCTTTAGAGTGCTTCACTTCAAAATCCCTATTTTCAAGGGATTTATTTTATCTTCATCTTTCTCTCTCTTTATCTAACCCTGCAAGCACCATACTTATCGACAACAAGCGTAAAATTGCTTCCTAAACTAGTTTAATCAACTAGAAAACTTATTTAAAATAAATAAAATTGAATTAAGACAACTAAAAAACCTGGGCTGCCTCCCAGTAGCGCCCCAGTTATTGTCGTGGGCACGACATCACCTCAGATCAGGCGTAAGTGGGCTCTGCGAGCCAGATCACTGTGATATCTTCATCAGAGTGCCCAAGGTAAGCTTTCACACGGTGACCATTCACTTTGAAGCGCCCTCCAGTTTTGGGATTTATCAGCTCAATTGCCCTATTTGGGCATTCTGCGTATACCTCAAATGGACCTACTCACTTGGTCCTCAGTCCTCCTCCCAAAAGCTTGAACCTTGAGTGGTACAAAAGTACTTTCTGTCCTGGGATGAATCTCTTCCTTCTAATTACTTGATTGTGGAGCCTTTTCATCTTTTCCTTATATAGCACCGAATTATCATAGGCCTCCATTCTCATTTCTTTAAGTTCTTAAATTTGAAATTTCCTGAAATGCCCAGCGGCGTCAGGATCCATATTCAGCTTCTGAAGTGCCCATCGTGCTTTGTGTTCTAACTCGACCGGCAGATAGCAACACTTTCCAAATAACATCCTGTATGGGGACATCCCAATTGACATTTTGTATGCAGTTTGGTATGCCCACAGGGCATCTTCCAGATGAACACTCCAATCTTTTCAGTTCGGAGCCACAACCTTTCCAAGAATGGCTTTAATTTCTCAATTTGAGACTTCAGCTTGGCCATTTCCTTGGGGATGGTAAGGTGTGGTGACCCTATGGTGAACCCCATAATTCTTCAACAATCTTTCCAGCATTTGGTTGCAAAAATGGGTCTCTTGATCACTGATGATGGACCTGGGCACACCAAACCGACTGAAATTGTGGGATTTCAGAAATGTGGCTACTACTCTTGCATCATTGGTAGGAGTAGTCTTTGCTTCTACCCATTTAGACACATAATCAAATGCCAAGATAATATATTTGTTCCCCCTTGAATTTGCAAAGGGTCCAATAAAATCCATTCCCCATATATCAAAAATCTCCACTGGCATGATTGGCGTCATGGGCATTTCATTTCTTCTTGTGATGTTCCCTACCCTCTGGCACTGGTCACACTTTTTGCAGACATTGTGGGCATGTCTGTGCGAGTACTGTGGACACGGCATCATCTGTCAGTTCCATCCGTATCTGATATGCCCACTTCACCGACCGAATGTGGGATGGATACTGGAGAAGTCCCTTGTGCCTCTGATGAACATATATGTGAGATAATCATGAATATTTGGGCATAAAATGCCCCTTCTGCCAGACTCGACTCTTGGAATGCCCTCTGACCGCAACCTGGTTCTTTTGGACTCAAAACACACTAAAAAGGACATTTAAAGAGGATAAAATGCCCATAAAAACATGAAATAAATGGACTTATCAGTAGACTTGTTCACTTTGAACAGTAATAATAAGATGCAACAATAGCTTATTATACTAATAAGTCGAACAGAAATACAATGCTAAAATTACACAATGCAATAAAATACTGTACTAATAAAAACTAACACTACCTATATAATAATGCAATAAAAACTACAAATAAAACTAAATAATAAGAACAATTTAAATAACTAAACAATTTAAATAACTAGAACAATTTAAATAACTAAGATAATTAGAATAAATTAATTGACAAGAAAAAGTTTAGAAGAAACCCGAGGCTTGTGGAGATCACAGTTTCCTTAAACCAAATTCGCCCCGTATGAGCGTCTGATTCCCAGGATACAACGGACCAACCGGAGCAACTTCTGGTGAACTGAGATATGTCCAAACTTGAACTAAAAATAATTGAACTAAAATCGACTCGAAATTTGGACTCAAAAAGAGCAAAATCAAGAAGATTAAGAAATAGGGAAAATGCCTTTTTTCTTGGTGTGAAAAATCAAATGGGTTAAATGGCTATTTATAGAAAAATTTTGAAGGCTTTTCAATACTTGGCCGATGTGGGACAAACCCACTTTTCCTAATTTCCTATCACACTTTCCAACAATCCCCCACATGAGGGAAATTCGCGATCAAGTTCAACAGTTGAACCCGGCATAGGATAGGTAGGTGTAACCCTTTGAACCTTCCCTTATAAAATATATCGACTTTACTGGCTCTCAGTAGACGCGATGTCCTTGAACTGGCCTATCATTTATGTAAATAATGATATACTTTACACAGGATTCTCCCTAACATATCTCAGTTCTCATTGTTATGTTCATTCATGGCCCTGAACATCCGTCTGGTTCTGTAAGAGGGCCTAAGAATTGATCTTTACACAATTCTCTTCGAAGCGGCCCCACTTCTCTCTTATATAGGTGATTCTTTCAAATAGCCCGTACTATTTCGCTCGACTTATCGACACGTAAGAATCATTAAAAGCCATATGCTTATCCTTCTTCATTCGGGTATCACTTTAACAAAGGGATAACAACTCCCACAGTGATCGTGTGAGTCTTTTTACAATTAGGTTGTCTCATTGAACCTAGATCTTGGGATCTCTAGTCAACTAGGTTGGGTTTCCATTGTATCAACTCTTTTCAAGAGGTTTTAGTCTCATTCCTCTTGTCGAGTTCGCAACCAACTCTCTGTTTAACCCCTTGGTTAACGAATTCGCTAAGTTATCTTTTAACTTCACATAGTCAATAAAGATAACACCAATTGAGAGTAGTTGTCTAATGGTATTGTGTCTTCGACGTATATGTCTAGACTTACCATTATACATATTGCTCTGTGCCCTGCCAATTGCAGATTGACTGTCACAATGTAGACAGATTGTAGGCACTGGCCTCGGCCAACTCAGAATATCTTCTAAGAAATAAAATAGCTAATCAGCTTCTTCATCACCCTTGTCCAATGCTATAAACTCAGACTCCATGGTGGATCTGGCTATAATCGTCTGCTTAGAGGATTTCCATGATATGGCTGCACCTCCCAAAGTGAATACATATCCACTTGTGGACTTAGAGTCCTTCATATCAGATATCCAGTTGGTATCACAATAGCCTTCAAGAACTGCTGGATATGTCCCGTAGTGCAGTCCATAATCACGTGAATATCTCAAGTATCTAAGTAGTCTCACTATACCTTTCCAGTGTGCATCAGTTGGATTACTAGTATATCTACTTAGCTTGCTCACTGCATAGGGAATGTCTGGTCGTGTACAACTCATTAAGTACATCTGACTTCCTATGACTCTCAAGTATTCCACTTGAGAAACACTTTCACCTTTATTTTTCGATAGATTTTGACTTGTGTCTATCGGGGTTCTAGCAACACTAGAGTCATTCTTGCTAAATCTCTCAAGAATTTTGTCAACATAATGTGACTCACTCAACACAATCCCTTGTGATGTACGAAGAATTTTAATTCCAAGTATCACATCAGCTAGACCCATGTCTTTCGTGTCAAATTTTGAATTCAACATCTCTTTTGTGGAATTAATCATCTTATCATTGCTCCCAACAATAAGCATGTCATCTACGTAAAGACATAGGATTACAAATCCACTTTTCGTTTCTTTAACGTAGACACATTTATCACATTGATTAATTTTGAATCTGCATCCCATCATGGCATTATCAAATTTTTCATGCCATTGCTTTGGTGCTTGTTTCAAGCCATACAAAGACTTTACCAATTTGCACACCTTATTCTCTTGCCCAGGAACAGAGAATCCTTTAGGTTGCTCCATATAGATCTCTTCTTCTAAATCACCATTTAGAAAAACAGTCTTTACATCCATTTGATGTATTTCAAGACTTCTCAAAGCTGCAAAAGCAATAACCATCCTAATGGATGTTATTCTCGTCATCGGTGAATAAGTATCAAAGTAGTCAAGATCTTCTTTCTGTCTGTAACCTTTAATTATAAGTCTGGCCTTATACTTATCAACTGTTCCATCAGCTTTCATTTTCCTTTTGAAAATCCACTTATACCCAAAGGGCTTACTTCCCTCAGGAAGATCCACTAGCTCCCAAGTGTGATTTTGCAAAATAGATTCAATTTCAAATTGAATCGCCTCTTTCCATTGAGGACCATCCGAAGACTTCACTGCTTCGAAAAAGCTTTGAGGCTCACTTTCAACCATGTAGGTTAAAAAGTCTGAACCATAGGATTTTTCTATCCTACTTCTCTTGCTTCTTCGTGGTTCCACCACTGAATCTTCATGTTGTTCTTCTTCTACTATTTCCAGAGTTCGTTTAATGGAAGCAGATTCCATTTTCAACTTTCGTGGAAACACATGTTCAAAGAATGAAACATTTCTCGATTCAATTATCGTGTTTTGTGTATGTCTTCAATTTTAGACTCATGCACAAGAAACCGATAAACACTACTATTTTATGCATAACCAAAAATATGCAATCAACAATTTTTGGTCCAATTTTCACCTTCTTTGGTGTAAGTACTACTACCTTGGCAAGACACCCCCATACTCGCAAGTATTTATAGGACAGTGGTCTTCCATGCCACAATTCATATGGACTTTGTCTAACTTCTTGCGGGGCACCTTATTTAAAAGGTAGTTTACTGTTAGAATAGCTTCCCCCACATTCCAGAAGATAGTCCAGAACTTAATAGCAACACATTCATCATTTCTTTCAATGTTCTGTTTTTTCGTTCTGCAGTGTCGTTCTGTTTAGGTGAATAAGGTGCAGTGGTTTTGTGCCTTATTCCATTTTCAGCACAGAAATTAGCAAAAGGTGACTCATACTCACTTCCTCTATCACTTCTCAACACCTTAATTTTTCTACTAAGTTAATTCTCAACTACAGTTTTATAGAGAATAAATTTCTCTATCGCTTCATCTTTACTTTTAAGAAGATACACATAACAGAACTTAGTGCTATCATCTATAAAAGTAATGAAGTACTTATTGCCACCTCATATGGGCTTAGCCTTTAAATCACACACATCTGTATGAATAAGGTCAAGTGGTTCACTATCTCTCTCAATAGTTTGGAAGGATAACCGAGCTAACTTGGCTTCAATACAAGTTTCACACTTAAGTGTTGAATTAATATGGAGCATAAGAATGCTTTTCAAACTCATTAACCTACGTAGGGTTTTAAAGTTAACATGTCCTAGTCGACCATGCCACATAATGGAAGACTCAAGCATATAAATGGAAGAGTTCAATTTCTCATTAATAATTGACTTAACACTCATTACATTGAGTTTAAAGAGTCCATTGCACTCATAACCTTTCCGACAAATACTCCATTTTTGGTCAACATGACCTTATTTGACTCAAAGACAATACAAAAGCTAAACTTGCTTAACAGTAAACCAGACACAAGATTCTTTCGAATCTCTGGCATATACAACACATTGTTGAGAGTCAGCTCCTTCCCTGAAGTCATCTTCAAAACCACCTTCCCAAGGCCTTTCACGTCAGATGTAGCAGAATTCCCCATAAAGAGTTTCTCTCCATCCACTTGTTCATCAAGGGCACTAAACAGTTCCTTAGTTGAGCACATATGATGGGTAGCACCTGTATCAACCCACCACTCATATGGGTTTGAACCAACAAGGTTCACCTTAGAGATAACCGCAGTGAGGTGCATCTCATCAAGATCCATTGGGAGGTTTTCCACCATGTGTGTCTCTTGGCTTTGATTAGTGCAATCAAAGGCTTTGTGACCAGTTTTGTCATATTTGAAGCGTTTCCCGTTGAACTTCTTCTTGAAGTTCTCCTTCTTTGATCCTAACGTCTTCTTCCCTACAGGTTTAGGCTTCTTGTTAGAGTTCCACCTTGAGATCTCGCCATGCTCGACCACATTCACTTTAGCCACTGGAGGGTTGAACAGCCTTTTATCCTAGCTCTTGTTATCTTCCTCGATTCAAAGTCTTACAACGAGCTCTTCAACAGTTATCTCCTTCTTCTTATGAGTCAGGTAGTTCTTGAAATCTTTCCAGCTCGGTGGTAGCTTCGCAATGATAGCAGCCACTTGGAAAGTTTCATTCACAATCATTCCTTTTGAATCAATGTCGTGCAAAATGATTTGCAACTCTTGCACTTGACTGATTACAGCTTGAATCAACCATTTTGTAGTCGAGAAAGTGACCTACAAGAAACTTCTTGGCTCCAACATCTTCAATTTTGTACTTTTTCTCTAAGGACCCCTACAGTTCCTTAGCAGTCTTGATTGAGGAATACACGTTATAAAGTGTATCCACCAAGCAATTCATCACATAATTACTGCATAGGAAATCAGAGTGATTCCAAGCATCAAGCGCATTGACAGCTTGACCATCAGTATTTGCCCCCAACGTCGGAGCATCTTCTCCCAGAAATCTCGCAAGGTTCAACGTTGTCAAATAAAACATCTTTTATTGCCACCGTTTGAAATTCAGACCATTGAATTTCTCCGGCTTATCAGCATGATTTACAGGAACATTAAAAGCATCGATCCTCACGTTGGTAGCAGCAGCAACATTGTTAGTTTGTTCAGTAAACATCTTTGACAAATAAGAGTTTTTCAGTAATAATTTGGTTTAAGATTGTTGGTTTACTTGTTCACTTTGAACAGTAATAATAAGTTGCAACAATAGCTTATTATACTAATAAGCCGAACAGAAATACAATGCTAAAATCACACAATGCAATAAAATACTGTACTAATAAAAACTAACACTACATATATAATAATGCAGTAAAAACTACAGATAAAACTAAATAATAAGAACAATTTAAATAACTAGAACAATTTAAATAACTAAGACAATTAGAATAAATTAATTGACAAGAAAAAGTTTAGAAGAAACCCGAGGCCTGTGGAGATCACAGTTTCCTTAAACCAAATTCGCCCCGTATGAGCGTCTGATTCCCAGGATACAACGGATCAACTGGAGCAACTTCCGTCGAATTGAGATATGCCCGAACTTGAACTAAAAGTATTTGAACTAAAATCGACTCGAAATTTGGACTCAAAAAGAGCAAAATCAAGAAGATTAAGAAATAGGGAAAATGCCTTTTTTCTTGGTGTGAAAAGTCAAATGGGTTAAATGGCTATTTATAGAAAAATTTTGAAGGCTTTTCCAATACTTGGCCGACGTGGGACAAACCCACTTTTTCTAATTTCCTATCACACTTCCCAACAACACTCTCATAGACAAATCTATGAACAGAAATTGTCCTTTAATAAAATGTCTTTCTTCAATGGAGTTTGATACATATATACAGTGATGGCTCTAAGGTCGTGCGAGAGATGCGCCACACATGGGCCTCAAAAATTTAGGGGCACCATTTTTATAAATTTTTAGTGCTAGTATTTATATTACCATATGTTAGTTTATTAAAAAAAAATAGCCTTTTAGTTTATAAAAATTAACTAAGGCCTTTTAAAAAAATAATAGGATAGACTTGCCCAATATTTGGCAAAATATTTTATAAATAATACTAGGCCTAGCCCAATTCATATATAAGAAAATCTTGAAAATATTCTAAAGTATGAAGAGTTTAGTGATTTTTATGGTCAATAGTTGTTTCAAGAATTAAAACATTTGTCGTATCTTTTACAAAAAGAACATATATAAAACTTTAGTTTTATTGGCTTACCTGAAGATGTTGAATAGTTGTCATAATGCATACGTTATTTAGAGAATTTTATTAACCATACCTGTTAGTTTGTTATAGTTGCATCTGGAAAGTTGCTATTTATTTATTTATTAAAATCTTACTTGTGATTGACCATATCATAAGAAAGATTACTTTGATATCCATTGAACAAAAGTTGCTAGAAAATATTGATTTTGAAATCAATAAATGAGTTTGCTTCAAAAAATTCGAGGAGAAGTATCTTTAAATAATATTTCATAGTTTGCGTTTCGTACATGATACTATTTAAAATATTTTTCTTTTATTTTAGGTTTGTTCAAATATCAATGAGCACGCACAAGTCACATGATTTTAATGTTTTCAAGAATGCAAATTTTTAATGATTTGAACATAGCAAACAAATATTTTTAGGTGCATTTTATAGGGTAAATTACACTTTGATATCTGATAAGCTTAGATTTTATATATACACTATTTTATGTATAAGATGTTTTATTTGGTGGTACTATAGTGGATAATTCTCTAAGTTTATACAAGTTTCCTATTTTTTTTACGGTTCTTATTGTTTGAGATAAATCTTTGCAGAAATGAGTTTTAAATGGACCATTAGGTGAATATGAGTATTAAAATGACTAAGGAAGAAGTCTATGAAGCACAACGATAGAAGAAAAGTTACGAAATTGTACTGAAAAGGTATGCATAGATTTCACGGTTCGAATTCACGGTCAACAATCGCAACTGCTTCAAGAGCCTATTTTTCCTACAAATTTCGCGGTTAGAATTCACGGTCAAGCCATGACCGCAAATTTGGGCCAGAAGGTCCTACTCAGATTAGGATTCATCATCTATTAGGTTTCGGTTTCTCCATCTATAAAAGGACTTCTTAGGGAGGATTTTAGACATCCATATACAATCAAAAGCACTCTAAACACAAGAAAGAAGTTAAAAAAGAAAGCTAGTTATTCAAGAGCAAGTTGCAAAAGTCCGAAGATTCAATAGATTTATGGGTTTATTTTATATTTTATCTTTTGTTTACAATGACTTTATTTTATTTATCTTTTGACCATCATGTTAGCATGGATAGCTAAATTCTATTATTCCAAAGTTGAGATGATTTAACTAGGAGACTTTGTTGATTTTTCTAGTTTTATATCTATGACTTTATTTTGATTTAATTGTTCTTGTGCTTATTCTGTCATGTTCTCGGATATTTTACTTAACATTTAGACCTTTTCTACCAATCTTTGTTGATCTTGCTGTGTATAACAATATTTGTATTGGATCTAAAATAAAATTGCAATCTTGGGGAAATTCCGGTAACAGAAATGGGAGAAGCTTTAGAAGAAATGAGAGAAGACAGTAGAAGAATTTGAGGAAGAAAATCTGGATATACTTTTTCCTTGCCTCACTTTAGGGCATACACAACATTTAAACTTACAAAAATATTGGGGACCATAATTCCCACAACTAAATACCCTAATACCAAAAATGGACCAAGGTCCTTGATTGAATTCAACATAATAAAGAGCCCAACTAATAAATAAAAGCCCAACATTTAAATAAGCCTCCCACCACTTGTGCCCAGCTCTACCATTCCATTTTCAATTCCCTCTTCAACCACAAAATCCCAAATTCAATCATTTCTCTCTCCTGGCCCCAAAAATGGAGTCTTGATCGTTACAGTCATCGCCATCAATTCTTTTTTTCTTCTTCGCCATCACACCTTCATCTCTCTTACACAGTTGGGTCACAACATTACTCCCCCCTTTGTGAGATCCTTGTCCCCAAGGATCTGATGCATTAATTTTCTTAATGAGAGATTTACACTCTTCCCACGATGAAAAGTCCAGCCTTTCAATTCCCGGTGGCACCCGCACTTGCACCTGCAGCAAGACCACCATTTTACCCTGCTGTTGCACCTTTCTAAGGCCCAGAATAGACCCTAGAAGTTGCTGGAACAAGCCTCCACCATTTGGGATCAGTGACTCCGATAAAGGTATAACTCCTTCACACCTTCTTGCCTTTTTCTTTTCTGAAATTTCTTCTGAAAATTCCCCAATTTGAAGCTTTCCACCAACCTTGATTGTTGTGTTTACAGCATCTCGTCTGCCATTGATAGATCCTTATTTGAAATAATTAAAGCTTGTAAATTTTTTATTCAATTTTTTAATATATTCCTCATCTTCTGAAATTGTGCCGGCCTCCACAGTTTCCACCACTGCAGCTTCCACTTCTTCGGTCTCCGGGCAGAACACACCACTGTTCACAGCAGATCTAATGGGAGAAGATGAGTCACCAGTGAGGTCGAAGACAACAACGATGGAGGATTCAATTTTCAGATAAGCGGAGATAATGTAAGGTAGCTTCTGCTCTGACTTTCTCTTAGGATGAGTGTTGCGACTAACTTTCTCTACTCCTAACGCTGTCTTGTAGAACATCGCAACGTCATTTGCCTTCGAAAATCCCACCACTTGCCATGGGCTTGCCGCGGTGAAGACCATCGGGAACACATTTGCTACTCCATTCTCACCTCCAGCAATTGATTCAACCTTCTTCGCCATCCTAAGTTGGTAAAACTCTAGAGAGAGAGATTACGTGTGTGGGTTTCTGTGTGAAAGAGAGGAGGTGACTGATCTCCCACTTCGGAATATGTCTTTGATCTCGATTTGTCTGCATATATTTTCCCTTGGTTTTTAGATCTCTGTGAACCTTCCCATAAGAGTTGCATCATGATATTTCTTTGTTGCACTAGAGACTGACCAATGCTAAGCTCTTGGTTGTTTTGTACAGCCAAACTCCATCTACGTCTCTGCAACCCACCAGTCAATTTGTACTTTGGAAAGGTGGTAGGATTCTCAATCTTAGAAGTCGTAACCTTCTCGAAATAAAGATTAGATTCGTAGTTGAAAACCACCTCTTTCACTCGAGAATATGATACAATATTTATAGCTTGACAGCCCTCTTGAATTTCTTGATGTGATGAGGTCTGCACATAGACCACATATATCCCCTCCATCTCATCCCCTTCCAAGGTGAACAATGAGTGGTGAAAGATGAACTTGAGCCAATGCCCTCCTAAATTAATCTCACAACCTTCATGCTGCACAAGTCTAGACGAATGATTTAGAAGATGTCCCTCCACTTTAATGCCAACCTTCTTAGAAAAACTAATCAGCTTCTGATCACTTGCTACCTGAATCAACCGAGATATAGCTTCCTTAATCTCACCACCCAATTTTTCTAATGTTCCTTCTTTGATAAAACTAAGTGTAGTACCTGAGTCTGTAATCTCCCCTTCACCTATAAGCTCATTTGGACCAGGGTCATTTCCTACAGTAACTAGAGGCTGCATATATGCAAGTTTTTCCTCATCAGACATCTTAGAAGAAACATTAACCCAGCTATTATTGTGAGGTTTTGTAACACCCCGTATTTTTGGATTATAGTTAAAAGTTTTCTAAATTTATTTAGAAGGCTACAAAAAAAAATATTGGAGCTAAAATAAAGTAAAATAGATAAAAAAACCGCGATTTAGGTATTATTTAAGATTGAAAAAAATTTTATTATATTTGAAATATTTTTGACGCGTGGTCAATAATGATTTTTGTAAATAGAACGACCTGAGAATTTCAATGATACTTTTAAAATTTTAATTAGAGGTCAAATGAACTCCTGACAATATTTTTGGTAAAATAAATGGTGATTTCTAGTTAATTTGAAAATGAATATTTTCTCGTTCGATTATCAAATAACATTTTCGGCATACCATTTTTAATTGATTCAATAGGAAATAATCCAATGAACCTCCCGATATTTTTAGATTTATAATGCGATATCAATTGAACTTCCGGTAAAATAAAGTAATTTTTAAATCGAGTCTAAAAATATTTTATCAGTATTTTATATTCGAAATATTATATTTAAAAATCCTAAAATTATCTAAATCACCGCCCCCCTATTGATCCTAATCCCAATCCCCAAGCTATATATATATATATATATATATATATATATATATATATGTTAGAGAGAGAGAGAGAGAGCAGCAGCTGCTGCCACCTGCCGGAGCTGCCATCCGCCGCCGCCGTCATCGGAGCGCCGCCGGAGCTGCCGGAAAACGGCAACGTGGCTGCCACGTTGCGCAGCCTCGTCTCGGTTCGTTTCTCGTCCTTTTAATCTGAAATTTTAGTATGTCGTGTATCTTTATGTGCTCTACGTTTCGTCTTTTGATATCGTTGTCATCCGGTGGCCGGAAACCGGCCAAAACGCCGGAAAACGTGAATAGTAGAGGGGCGCCGAACAGTTACGTTTTTGCCCCGTTTCACCCATTTCGGGTCGTCAAATCGAAAAAGTTTCTTCTCGAAAGTTGCTCCAAAAATTATTTCCTATGCACCCATCGAATTTCGTAATTTTTGGACGAGTTTTGAATAATCTCGATTATTCAACTTAAGCAGTTATTTTTATACTGGAGTCATGTGTTATCGAAAAATTCTAAAACTCTCAAACTATAATCTTGGCATATATAGGATGGTCCTTGAATATTTTCATAATTTTTGAACGGTTAAAAAGTGTCGTGGCACAAATCTGATAAAAATCGATTAAAATGGCAAGTTTTGAAAAGAGACCCCTGTCAAATCGGTTGGTCCCAATAAATCAAGAATAATATTTTGGAATTTATTTCCTTCTTTGTCGGAATTATTCGAGGTCTCTAGAGTCGCGCAATCTATTTCTAAAAAGAATAAAATTAAATAATAGCTCGGATTACAGTAGATTAATTTCCGAAAATATAATAGTCGTTCTGAACTGAAGATCGATCCTTGTAGGATTTGCGTGACTTACGAGAAAGGTGAAGGATTGAATCTCGAGATGGTTAGAGCATCTTAGCCTAGGGGAACCAGGGAAGGACTTCTGTATGTATAAGGTGGGCTATACTATATCTTTATAAATTGTATCTTTCGAGTTATTAAGCTCTGCTTTGCTAAAATTGCATACGTGACTATCTGTGTTAAATATCTACGTGCTACTGTATGTTGTCGGAGTCTCATAAACCAGCGCTGTGTCAATGTGAGTAGCTACAGTATGCATGCTTTATTTGTTCTGCCCTACTCCTTGTCGGTGAGACAAAAATGAAACACTTATGAGTTATACTCATTGGGTATACTTGGCCATACTCAACTTTACGCGTGGTGATGTAGTACGGGTTGCGGGCAGTGACTGGTTACACTCTTAAGCGCTTCACGATAAAATGTTTTGGTGAACTTAGGTTGCTTCCAACTTTTAAACCTCCTAAGTTTCACTACCTGCATGAACACAGATAGATTACTTTAATAAAATGATTTGCATAACTTAAATTATAAAACTTGCCCACTGAGTGCATTAGTACTCAGCCCAAATCTTTTCAAACATTTTCAGGTAAGTAGGCTGGAGCGTGGAGGTGACGAGGCTGCGATATGGGCTATTATGATCTACATATTTTTTCGTTGTCCCCTTTTATTTTGGTCTATGGAAGGGCTTCATTTGTTCAGCATATTGGTGTCTGTTTCTTTTGTCGACCTATGAATGGGTCTATTAATTGTTGGTATCTGGTTATTTATTTCCGTTTGGCCTATGAAAGGGCTTATTAAATTGTTACAGCTTCCATTATTCTCTTATAAGCCGTTATAAACAGGGATTCGCTCTAGTTACAGAGGTTATGCTGTCTAATTTTTTTGGAAGGCATAACCTATCTTTGGCGTACTCGGTTGTTAAATTTTGTTCTAAACATTAATCCTTTTTGGATTATCACCCCGTTGTTAATTAAATTACCCCATTTCTTTCCCGCTTCTTAATTCCCACCCCCATGGCGTCCATTTCCACGGTCTTTCGGGACCGGGGCGCTACAGGTTTAGTTCTTCCCTGGATGGTATTGATAGAAATGTGTACCCCATCTCTAAATCCCTTAGGTCCTGGATCATCTTCTATGGTGCTGGAAGATTGTAGACAAACAGGCTCCTTTACAAGTGTCTGAGATGGAGATAAGGGACTAGAAGTGACTTCCTTAGGATAGGAGTTGGTCCAGCTTTGATTGTAAGCTTGATCAGCCCCCTTTAATTTATGATTAGTTGTCTTTAATGTGAGGAATTGGCTTTCCCTCAATTCAACAGCTTGTTTAAGTGTAGTGGGGTTAAACATGAGGACTGCAGCCCTTAGTTCATCACTCAAGCCACTCAAAAAGCATGCTACAAAATATGCCTCAGAGTAGGCTTCCCTATTACACTTTAACAAGAATTCCTTCAACTCTTCAAATTTGTTAACATAGTCCATGTAATTCCCGGTTTGCTTCAATTTATTTAACTCTACCAATTTCTTGGTTTCCCTAATGTCTTCAAATCTTGCTGCAACTACATCCACAAATTGCTCCCAAGAAATACTATCACATCTTGAACTAAGATTTAGAAACCATGTTGCAGCTCTGCCTTCAAAGTTCTTGGTGGCTAGTGTTACTTTCCCTTTATTCAAGAGGTAAGAATCCCCTTTAAAATATTCATCACAGTGCATCAACCACACCCTTAGGTTAGATCCATCAAACTTAGGAAAATCTACCTTAGGCAAAGGGTTGAAGACCTATTTTCCATCTGGTTTTGCTAGAGTACCTTCATCTTTATAAATGAAATGGGTTTTTGATTGTGGTATTGCACCATTTTATTTTTGTAGAGATTCATCCAAAATAGATTCTTCATCACCTATACCTTTCTTAGGCTCTCCATTAAGTAATTGTAAGTGAAGATTAGCAGCAGGCATAATTAATCGATCTAATTTTGCACTCATACCTTCTTGCATTTGTGTGACTGCTGTGATTTGTTTCTTTAGTATGAGCTGTGTTGCTTCCCTTTTTAAACACTCAACTTGCCACCTCTGATCAAATTCTTTCTGATTGTCTTGCAGCTCCTTGCGATGAGTCCCATCCACCACAGCTGAGGAACAGTGGCTCTGGATATCAACTGTCATGTTCTCGGATATTTTACTTAACATTTAGACCTTTTCTACCAATCTTTGTTGATCTTGTTGTGTATAACAATATTTGTATTGGATCTAAAATAAAGTTGCAATCTTGGGAAAATTCTGGTAACAGAAATGGGAGAAGCTTTAGAAGAAATGGGAGAAGACAGTAGAAGAATTTGAGGAAGAAAATCTAGATATACTTTTTCCTTGCCTCACTTTAGGGAATACACAGCATTTAAACTTACAAAAATATTGGGGACCACAATTCCCACAACTAAATACCTTAATACCAAAAATGGACCAAGGTTCTTGATTGAATTCAACATAATAAAGAGCCCAACTAATAAATAAAAGCCCAACATTTAAATAAGCCTCCCACCACTTGTGCCCAGCTCTACCATTCCATTTTCAATTCCCTCTTCAACCACAAAATCCCAAATTCGATCATTTCTCTCTCCTGGCCCCAAAAATGGAGTCTTGATCGTTACAGTCATCGCCATCAATTCTTTTTTTCTTCTTCGCCATCACACCTTCATCTCCCGTACACAGTTGGGTCACGACATATTCTTGTTGATTAGTTGGCCATTAATTAATTTGCTTGAAATATTAATACAATTCGAAAGAGGCGTTTTAATACAGGTTCTAGAATAATTGACTTGCGAATCAACAATACTCGAGAGAGTTCAGATTAACTAAGAGGAAAATAAACCTTAGGAACATTTAGGAGTCATATAAGTATAATTAAACGGAGTCATTGATTGTGTTGTGTGATCCACATTTTAGGTGTTTCAAGAGGAGGTCTAAAATAATATTGTGATTTTCCTATCAAAATAATAGTCCCAACATAGGTATTAAATCTGGAAAAATAACAAAGAAGATTAGTTAATGATTCGAAAGCTCTAGAATATCTCTTAATCACTGATTTAATTCTAATACTCCATTCTCTGCATTCACCTACTTAATTTTTTGTTTACTCCAAATTTTAGTACTTAGCATCCAATTTAGTTGTCTAAATAACATAAGTGAATTTAATTTTGGTACTCAATTGTTCAATTCCTTCAATCTCTATGGATACGATACATTGTTCACCGCTATACTATATATCACATTGTGCAATTGCAGCATGATGATTAAATCTTGAACAATACCTATATTTTGGACACTTTTTCAAAAATAATTCACTTTTTCAATATTAACAAAAAAAGACCTACTTTTTCAAAAAAAAAATGCCAATATAACATTTAACCAATTTAACAGCCATAAAATCGCACGTAATTGATTGTATTTTAATATTCATAGTTCCTCAGTCCCGTGGAAAAAATTCATCCAATCAAGAAATATTAAATTAAAATCAATTACATATGATTTTCGGGCTGTAACATTGATTAAATATTAGATTTGCAAAAAAATTGAAAATATGGGTACAATTTTATTTATTTTGAAAAAGTGCGTCATTTTTTGAAAAAATACTCAAAATGTAGGTATCAGAGTGTAAATTACCTCATTTTATATGTATTTTTAAATTTTAATTTTAATAAATTAAGGGCACCATTTTTAGTGCTTGTACAGTGCCTTCAAAATCTTAGAACCGGCCTTGCATATATATGTTATAATAAACACTTCAAAGTAATTACTAAATATAAATTCAGCTTCATTGCGGATGAATTAAACATAAGAAGTTTGAGTGTTTCGAGCTAGCTAATCAGGATACAAGAAATTAAAGGCTGATACATAAAGGAAGAATTAGTGAGAGCGAAGATGCATGGTGTGTTGGTTTTGTATACTAGAAGACCTGTCTTTTGTATACATTATTAATAATGGTTTTATGATGATATAGAATGAATACAATTACAGTCACTGTTTGCATTTAAATTGTTATATTTACATGCATGTTCACTATACTTACATTGTAGATAATATGGTGTGGGTAAACACACGGTTAGATCATATCATCGGTTCCTTGTAATGTATTAAAAGGCTCACGGTTTAGATGGCACTGAACCTACTATCGGTACGCTGTAGAATAATCTGATAGTTAGTTTGTCTTGACTAACTGATTATTCTAATACACGGTCAAGTGTATTGAGGAGAATCTACTTAGGATTTTATTCTCTATTCTGACCTTAAATGAGAGAATAAGAATCTACAGAGTTCGGGTTCTTAACCCTTATGTGTTGGCGGACATATACGTGTAGTGTTTGCAGCTTTGATTTATCAAAGGGTGAGATTCTTTCATAAGAATCAATAATCTCGATATCTTGGGTTGTGACATTTACACTTATGATGGGTCGTGCAATATGTAGGGGCACCGTGTCCTGGTGCGCCAGTTTGATGGTATCCGCTTGAGGAAATGCAAGTTCATGATGAAACCCTGCAGGTGGAATTTATTCTCTGCATGAGTAAAGCTTGTGTGGTACTACTCAAGGATAAAATATTAATCAATTATAGCTGTTAGAAGCTTACATAATTAATTAATGGGCATTATATCTTAAACGCGGGGAATGGCTGGACTAAAGGAGAAAGCATATTCGGAAATATGTATTAAATTGGTAGGTCAGTATTATTTCTTTAGTGGAATAAAAATAATACTTAATTTATTTAATAATATCCTAAGTTTATTGGATATTGGAAATTAAATAAATTAGCAGGCCAATTTAATATTCTTCTAGATCCCTGTTGTAGCCTAATATGACTTTAATGGATTGGAGATTGGAAAAGAGATAGAGGCCCAAGCCCAGTATATTTAGGGCTTGATAATTTCAACCACCTCCCCTATAAATAGGGAGGTGGGGGATGAAATTTTGAGGTCACAATGCAGCTCCTCTTGTGTTTTCTTTATCTCCACAGATTTCATACCGATCTAGTACATTTCAGCCCACCCTGAAACTAGATTCAGTCCGGGAATACAACAGAAGATCAAGGAGTGGAATATCACTGTGGGGCGCCATTTTTCATACATACAACAACAAGATTAGACCTTTAATCTTGTCCTCCACCCGTCATTTAATTTGTAAGTCATTTTTCGATTTCTATGTTTCCGCTTTAGTAGAATCGATTAAACCGGATTTGCATGTTAATTAAACTCGGTTAATTAAAACATATGAGATGCATGAATTTATGATCTACATGACATTAGGATTAATGAGCATCCAATTAGATCCTGCGGTGGTTCGATTCGAAAAAACCCCAACAACTGGTATCAGAGCGGGTTTTGGCACTGTTCTAGATTTAATCCTAGGATAAATTCGAGATACATGTTTAAATTTGATGATAAATTTATGGTGCTTAAATTTTCAGATTTAAATGTATATGTATTTCGATTTTTTGTGTGTTTAAACTTGGATGAATTTTTGATGTATTTCGAAAATTCTAGTTTTGGAAAACACTGTGATTTTCGATCCATACCTAATTAGATTTGGAATGGTTTTTTATGTTGTCAAAATTTCCAGATTTAATTAGTGTAGGTTTCGAAATTTTATAGATTCAAATTCGGATGCAATTTTGATCTTAATCGAAAATTCGAATTTGTGTTAATCTATGTAATTTTCGTCCATAGAATTATTAGATTTGGAATAGATTTTTGTTAAGTCAAAATTTCCAGATTTAATAGGCTTAATGTTCGAAAATTTTGAGCCTCAAATTTTTGAAAATTTGATGTCTTAAGTTCCCTAATTTTTGGTGTTAAATTTTCGGTCATGTTAGATAAAATTGGAGAAGTTTTTGATGAAAATCAAATTTTCAGATTTATCTAGTATGTGGTTTCGAAAATTTGGGTGTTGGATTTAGATTTGATGTTATTTGATGTATATCTTAATTTACCTAATTTAATCTAGATAGTTTTGAAAATATAATTTTAAATTTGGAAGAATTTGAAGTGGATCAAATTTCCAGATTTAATTTATGGATATTTTCGAAAACTATGGGTTTAAAATTGGATAAGGTAATTTTGGATTTATACAAATAATTATCAAAATCCAATTGTGATAAGATTTTAAATTTGGATAAGTTTTGGAAGATTTTGGATTGGAATCAAATCTCCAAACTTTATCCTTGAAGATTTAGATTCTTATGGATAATATTTATATTACATTTTTGATTTATATCAATATATCCAATTATTATTTAATTAGGGTGACTTGAAAATATTAAATAAATTTGGTGGATAATTATTAATAATTTCCAGATTTATTTAAGAGATATTTTCGAAATTTAACAAGATTTAAATTGGTGGATAATTATTTTAATTTCCAATTTTTATCTTGTGGATAATATCGAATTAATTAATTTTATTAATTGAAAAATTCTAATATTATTTAATATGTCATGTTTGGATATTATATGTTATTTTATGCTAATCATGTAATTGTGATTGTTGGTTTTGTACACTGACTTGTTTGCAGGGTTACCGATTATCATGGCTCCTTAATTATGTGATATATGTTTTAATTTATGTTGGATGTATGATGGGCCGTATGCCGGTTTGGCTACGTGATTTTAATCTATGAGAAAATCCATGGATTAGGTCTAGGTTTTATTTTATGTTGTTTTAATGTAATAGAAATAAAACTGTTAGACCAAGTTATTGAGTTGTAATTTTATTCTAGATATATTAGTTTTTTCCTCTAAAGAATAGATATTCTATATTGAATAAAGTTTGAAGATCAACTCAAAGAAGGAGAGTGGCACAGCTCAAGAAAGGAAGTATCACTGATTCACGTCCTGAAATCCTAATTGGAGCTAGGTTTTTGGCGAGGCGCAGTGATAAGGGCGGCGGCCATGCCCGAGGTTCCGGAGCTAACTTTCCAGTTTTATCTCATTCAGCAACATGAGATATAAGCCATGATAGTTGGTTTTTATTATTATTGCTTATTATGTTGTTTGAAGCATGCAATGGTGTTTTATTATTTTATGTGATGTTTGCATGTTTTACAATGGGATAAAATGAAACCTCAATCTTAAATAACTAAGTGGGAGAGATTCATACCAAAGTATGTAGAAATCTCAAACGGTCTTCATTAATCTGGTTTAATTGAGATGTGATAAACATGCGAGTTGACAATAGGTCTTCCTCCATAACGGATGTGTTATATCACTGTTATCTCTAGAAATTAAACTTCTTTATCAAGATAGTTGTAGAACACTACTAGAACAAACTGACTCCTCCAACTGGAGCAGGAAGTTCGAAATATTGGACTTGGCACTAAGATGATGGTGTTCACACTTAGGTGTAATTTATTAATAAACGTCCACACTAACGTGGCTTATTAATTTGAAGGTTACACGACCGTGATTATTTCCGACTATTAATTTACTTGTCATAAGGAAATTTGACTTGAGGTAAATTAAAGGTGGTTTTACCTGTTTAAAGATGAATTTTATAAATGCCCACACTAACGTGGCTTATAAGAAACATTTTTAAAATGTCGGTGGATTACATATAATTTTTTGAGGTATACGATTATATGTGAGTATCCTAAAGTTTGTAACTGTACTGCATGTTTACTTTTCAGTTATTCTATATCATCATGGCACTCTCCAACATGTCCACTATTCTCAAAGAAAACAAGTTAATCGGTGAAAATTACAATGACTGGATTTGAAACCTTAATCTTGTTCTCACTGTGGAAGGACACAAATTTGTACTTGAAGAGGTATGTCCTCAGAAGCCAGATGAGGGTTCTGATGAAGCCTAAAAGGTTGCATATGATAAGTAGGTTACGTCTAATGAGATAGCGCGCTGTTACATTCTGGCATCTATGTCAAATGTGTTGCAATATCAGCATGAACCTATGAAAATCGCTTATGATATCATGTACAACCTTAGGCAGCTCTTCGGTCATCAGAACCGTTCAGCACGCCATTTGGCAATGAAGAAGCTAATGGATGCGAGAATGTCTGACTCCACACATGTTAGGGATCACGTTCTCACGATGATGGGGTATCTGGCTGAGATCGAGACCTTGGGTGGAGAGCTGGATGGTGATTCTCAAATCGACATTGTTCTTCATAGCCTGTCCTCGAGGTTTGAGCAGTTCAGGCTGAACTTTAACATGATTAAAAGGGATGTCAGCCTGACTGAACTGCTCATGGATCTTCAGGCGGCTGAGTTACTTCAAAAAGGAAATCCGGAGGCACACCTAGCTGAAAATAGGGTGTCTTCTTCCGGTACTAAAAGGAAAAAGAAGAACGCACCCAAGAAAACTGCAGAGGGGGCGCCTAAGGTGAAGAAGTCTAAGACTAAGATTCCTCCCGAGGAATTTGAGTTAAAGACAAAGTGTTTCAAGTGCGGCCAGCCAGATCACTGGAAGGCGGATTGTCCTAACAAGAAAAAGAAGAAGGGTACGTCTCAATCTCTCATCGTTGAAACATGTTTAGCTACTTGTTCTACTCAGTCATAGGTAGTAGATACTGGAGCTACTGATCATGTTTGCATGTCTTTACAAGGGTTCCTGGCAAAAAGACAGCTAAGTGACGGAGAGATTTCAGTCTACATGGGCAATGCTACGAAAGTGGCGGCAGTTGCAGTGGGAGACGTAACCTTATCTTTTAGTAGTGATAGGATTTTAGTTTTAAAGAATTGTCTTTATGTGCCTGGTTTTAGGCGAAACTTGATTTCAGTTTCTAAACTTTTTATGGATGGATATTCTGTTTCTTTTGATAACAAGGTTGTTATCTTTAGTGATAAACGTTTTATCTGTTCTGGTACATTGGATAGACATCTTTATTTACTTAATCCTATGCAAAACACTACGCAAATGCATTTACTGAATACATCGGTCATAAACCATAACAAACGAAAAGAACCTTCGGAAATGAATCAAACCTATCTTTGGCATCTTAGGCTCGGCCATATTATCCTTAAACGGATACAAAGACTAGTGAATGATGGGCCCTTGTCTTCATTGGTCCTATAATCGTTCCCTTTGTGTGAATCCTGTTTGGAAGGTAAAATGATCAAGCGACCCTTTAAGGATAAATGGAATAGATCTGAAGAGGTACTAGATTTGATTCGCTCTAACTTATGTGGCCCTATGTCAGTTCAGGATCAAGGAAGATACGAGTATTTCATCACATTCATTGATGATTACTCAAGGTATGGATACATATACCTGTTACGCCGCAAGTCAGAATCCTTTGAAACTTTCAAAAAATTCAGAGCGGAAGTGGAAAAATGTACAGGTAAAAGTATCAAATCACTACGGTCTGATCGTGGTGGTGAGTACCTCTCGAATGAATTTAGGGACTACTTAGCAGAGAATGGGATTACATCCCAGTTGACTGCGCCGGGAACACCACAGCAGAACGGCGTGGCGGAGAGAAGGAACATAACATTGTTAGAGATGGTTAGATCGATGATGAGCTATTCAGATCTGCCTATTTCATTCTGGGGATATGCCCTGGAAACGGCAGCCTATATTCTAAATGTGGTTCTATCAAAATCAGTCCCATCTACGCCCACAGAACTTTGGACTGGACGAAAGCCCGGTCTTGGACATTTTCGGATTTAGGGTAGTCCAGCACATGTGCTGGATAAGGAAGCTAATAAGCTGACACCACGTACGGATGTTAGACTGTTTGTTGAATATCCCAAAGGAACGAAAGGTGGTTTATTTTATAGTCCTAAGGATCAGAAGATCATTGTGAGTACCAATGCTCGATTCTTAGAAGAAGACTATGTAATAAATCACAAGCCAAGAAGTGAGATAGTACTCGAGGAACTTCGAGGAGAAAATTTGAATCTGACACCAACAGTACAAGAAGAGGAACCACAATTTGCTACACAACGTGTCACAGAAGTACAGGAACCGCCTCGTCGCAGTGGAAGGGTTGTACGCCAACCTGACAGATTCATTGGTTTGGGTGAATCTTTGGATTTCCCTGAAGGACTAAATGAATTAGATCCTAGGACCTACGATGAAGCGACCCAAGACAAAGATGCAGATTCTTGGAAAATTGCAATGGAGTCTGAGATTGGATCTATGGATCACAATCAAGTCTGGGAGCTTGAAGAACCACAAGAAGGGGTAAAACCCATTGGGTATAATTGGGTTTACAAACGCAAGAGAGGAGCTGACGGGAAGGTTGAAATCTTCAAGGCAAGATTGGTGGTGAAAGGGTACACTCAGAAAGAAAGGATCGATTATGAGGAAACCATTTCGCCGGTAGCCATGCTTAAGTCAATCCGGATTCTCTTGTCTATTACCGCTCATTTGGATTATGAGATTTGGCAGATGAATGTCAAGACAGCTTTCCTGAATGGAAGTCTTGAGGAAAACATCCACATAAAGCAACCAGAGGGTTTCATTGCTAAAGGCCAAGAGCACTTAGTGTGCAAGCTTAAGAGATCCATTTATGGACTTAAGCAGGTGTCAAGGTCTTGGAACATGCAGTTTGACGAGGTTACCCAGTCATATGGATTCGTGCAATGTCCAGATGAGAGCTGTGTGTACAAGAAGAGTGACGGAAACGTGGTGGCTTTCCTCGTGCTGTATGTTGATGATATCTTACTTATTGGAAACAATAAGAAAGTATTATCTAACATAAGGGTGTGGTTGTCCAAGCAGTTCGATATGAAAGATCTGGGAGAAGCCGGACACGTTCTTGGCATCAAGATAATTCGAGATCGCCAGAAAAGGATGTTGTGCTTATCCCAGGCGACATATATCGACACAGTGCTATCTAGGTTTAACATGCAGGATTCCAAGAAAGGTTTTATACCTTTCAGGCATGGAATTCATCTATCCAAGGATATGTGTCCCCACACACAGGCTGAGATAGATGAGATGAAGGGCATTCCATATGCTTCGGCTGTGGGAAGCCTTATGTATGCTATGTTATGCACTAGACCTGATATATGCTATGCAGTCAGCATGGTAAGTAGATATCAGTCTAACACTGGACAAGGTCACTGGACTGCGGTTAAGAATATACTCAAGTACCTGAAAAGGACTTGAGATTGTATGCTGGTATACCGCTCTGATAGTCTAGTGCCTTTGGGTTACACGGACTCAGATTTTCAATCCGATAAAGATCAGAGTAAATCTACCTCAGGCTATGTGTTTACCTTGGGAGGCGGAGCCATTGCATGGAGGAGCATAAAGCAGAAATGCATTGCGGATTCCACCATGGAGGCCGAATATGTAGCTGCCTCTGAGGCTGCAAAAGAGGCCGTCTGGCTCAAGAGCTTCTTGTTGGACTTGAGCGTGGTTCCTGATTTGTCTAAAAGTATCACGGTATATTGTGATAACTCGGGTGCAGTGGCAAATTCGAAGGAACCCAGAGCCCATAAGGCAAGTAAACACATAGAGAGAAAGTACCATCTTATACGAGAAATCATTAAGAAAGAAGATGTGGTAGTGGTCAAGATTGCATCGGTGGACAATTTAGCTGATCCATTCATGAAGAGCCTTCCGGCTAAGACCTGCTACGGTCACGTGGAGAAAATGGGAGTGAGATGCAGACCCGGGGTTGCCGTTTGAGATTTTAGTTAGAGTTGGAGAGTTAGCCAGTTTGTTTTATATTTGAAAGACATGCTTCAAGTATAAGTGGGAGATTGTTAGTTTTGTATACTAGAAGACCTATCTTTTGTATACATTATTAATAATGGTTTTATGATGATATAGAATGAATACAATTGCAGTCACTGTTTGCATTTAAATTGTTATATTTACATGCATGTTCACTATACTTACATTGTAGATGATATGGTGTGGGTAAACACACGGTTAGATCATATCATCGGTTCCTTGTAATGTATTAAAAGGCTCACGGTTTAGATGGCACTGAACCTGCTATCGGTACGCCGTAGAATAATCTGATAGTTAGTTTGTCTTGACTAACTGATTATTCTAATACACGGTCAAGTGTATTGAGGAGGATCTACTTAGGATTCTATTTTCTATTTTGACCTTAAATGAGAGAATAAGAATCCACAGAGTTCGGGTTCTTAACCCTTATGTGTTGGCGGACATATACGTGTAGTGTTTGCAGCTTTGATTTATCAAAGGGTGAGATTCTTTCATAAGAATCAATAATCTCGATATCTTGGGTTGTGACATTTACACTTATGATGGGTCGTGCAATATGTAGGGGCACCGTGTCCTGGTGCGCCAGTTTGATGGTGTCCCCTTGAGGAAATGCAAGTTCATGCTGAAACCCTGCAGGTGGAATTTATTCCGTGCATGAGTAAAGCTTGTGTGGTACTACTCAAGGATAAGATATTAATTAATTATAGCTGTCAGAAACTTACATAATTAATTAATGGGCATTATATCTTAAACACGGGGAATGGCTGGAATAAAGGAGAAAGCATATTCGGAAATATGTATTAAATTGGTAGGTCAGTATTATTTCTTTAGTGGAATAAAAATAATACTTAATTTATTTAATAATATCCTAAGTTTATTGGATATTGGAAATTAAATAAATTAGCAGGCCAATTTAATATTCTTCTAGATCCCTGTTGTAGCCCAATATGACTTTAATGGACTGGAGATTGGAAAAGAGATAGAGGCCCAAGCCCAGTATATTTAGGGCTTGATAATTTCAACCACCTCCCCTATAAATAGGGAGGTGGGGGATGAAATTTTGAGGTCACAATTCAGCTCCTCTTGTGTTCTCTTTATCTCCACAGATTTTATACCGATCTAGTAGATTTCAGCCCACCCTGAAATTAGATTCAGTCCGGGAATACAACAGAAGATCAAGGAGTGGAATATCACTGTGGGGCGCCATTTTTCATACATACAACAACAAGATTAGACCTTTAATCTTGTCCTCCACCCGTCGTTTAATTTGTAAGTCATTTTTTGATTTCTATGTTTCCGCTTTAGTAGAATCGATTAAACCGGATTTGCATGTTAATTAAACTCGGTTAATTAAAACATATGAGATTCATGAATTTATGATCTACATGACATTAGGATTAATGAACATCCAATTAGATCCTGCGGTGGTTCGATTCAAAAAAACCCCAACGTGGTGATGGTATTATATATGATCGAGCTGAGTGTTAATTATTAAAGATATATAGTCAGATTATGAATATATATATATATATGTATATATATATGAACAAGATCATTCACACGAAATCAGAAAATGCCAAAAAAAAGGGGTTTGGCGGCGGAAGCGAGAAAGAGATTAACTTTTTTAAAACATTTCAAAATAGTCCCCCAAAATTCCACTATATTATCTATACTTTAAAGTTCCTTAATTTTATTAAAAGGATTTTCTAATATTTCTAATGTATCATTTCAGATTCCAAGGCTTAAAAAATCTCTTATTAAAACCATAAATATTTTTATATTAATTTATTTTAAAGCAAAATATTAGATTATGATAAATTTTTATTTATTTATTGTTTATTGATGTGCAATTAGGAATTTACTGTAAAATTCTTTCTAGTTTTCTACAATTTTTTACGAGAAAACTATAGGATCTTGTAATTAATGATTCTCACATAATCACATAATTGATTAAATATTACATACCTTTCTCCATGATTAAATCTGAGATTGCACCGTTGAATTTCTTGAGAAGAACGGTAAACCGGTGTTTCACATCCTTGATGTTTCTTTCTATTCTCTATCGTACGTGATGTCTAGGGTTTTAAGAGAATAACTTTTATATCAGGAAGTGGACCCAGTTTTGCGGTAATGGGCTGTTATTCCCCATAAGCCCACTATTTCCATCAAATAGTGGATATAATAAAATTGCTCCATATTAACCCGGATATAATTTAGTCAATAATTAATTGATTATTTATTTATTAGTCCTTAGTGAGCCACATAACTTAACATGAGACAAATAATCTTACATTCTCCCACTTGGCTCATGTGACGTTACTTAACATCATGGACAAATAAATTAATTAATCAAACTAAGATAATATGCATTTGAATGACTAAACATTATATACTTCATTGGGTTCATCATAATTTCATAATTAAGAATATGAACTAATTCGAGTCATGGCGGTTGTACATCACACAATTGACATAGTCCCTTCCATGTACTACGAACTAATCTTCTCCTTAATATGATCATTAATTAGGAGCACATAATTGGTCCATAATAATGTCTTTATACAAGACTATACCTGTTTACATTACTCTAATTCAAATATGCATGCAAAATAGAGACAGGTAATCAAAAACATTTCATAAATGAGCTCAGAGTGTTAATTACAAAATAAATGTCATACTCAATAATCATTGTTAACAATAATGCCCATACTTTCAACATGATCAATAAATGTCTTGGGCGGTAATCCCTTTGTTAAAGGGTCAACTATCATAAGATTTGTGCTAATATGTTCTATTAACACTCTTTGTTTCTGAACTTTTTCCTTTACGGCAAAGTACTTTAACTCCATATGCTTAGCACCTTTAGAGTACTTCTCGTTTTTAGATAAAAATACTGCTGCGGAGTTATCACAATACAATTTCAGCGGCTTGGCAATACTGTCGACAATTCCAAGCCCTGAAATAAAATTCCGCAGCCAATTAGCGTGAATTGTAGCCTCAAAACACACTACGAATTCAGTTTCCATGGTGGAGGCAGCAACAACAGACTGTTTTGCACTCTTTCACGATACCGCTCCTCCGGCTAAAAAAATACATAGCCAAGAGTAGACTTTCTAGTATCCAAACATCCAGCAAAGTCTGAGTCGGCATACCCAATCACCTTAAGACGATCAGACCTCCTATATGTAAGCATGTGATCTTTTGTTCCCTGTAAATATCTCAGAACCTTCTTTGCAGCTTTCCAGTGTTCCATCCCTGGATTACTTTGATATCTTCCCAACATTCCAGCTGCAAAGCTTATGTCTGGTCGAGTACAGGTCTGAGCATACATAATACTCCCAACAACAGATGCATACGGAATTGCTTCCATCTGTTTTCGTTCCAACTCATTTTTAGGACATTGAGCGAGACTAAACTTGTCTCCTTTCTTAATTGGAACTGGTGATGCTGAGCACCTTTCCATCTTGAATCTCTCTAGCATTTTATTGATATATGCTTTCTGAGACAAACCTAATATTCCTTGTGATCTGTTTCAAAATATTTCTATTCCAATCACATAGCTTGCCTCACCCATATCTTTCATTTCAAAGTTGCTAGAGAGAAAACTCTTAGTCTCATGAAGGAGACCAAGATCATTAGTTGCAAGCAAGATATCATCAACATACAGGATTAGAAATATGATCTTACTCCCACTGACCTTTAGATATATACACCGATCAACAATGTTCTCCTTAAATCCAAAGGAAACAATGGTATCATTAAACTTTAAATACCATTGATGGGAAGCTTGCTTAAGCCCATATATTGATTTCTTTAATTTACATACCATGTGTTCCTTTCCTTCAATTGAGAAACCAACCGGTTGGTCCATGTAAACATTCTCCTCTAAATCTCCATTAAGAAAAGCAGTTTTCACATCCATCTGATGCAACTCCAAGTCATAATGAGCTACAAGTGCCATGATAATTCTGAAAGAATCCTTTCGTGAGACTGGTGAAAAAGTCTCTTTATAATCGATTCCATTCTTTTGAGTAAAACCTTTGGCAACAAGTCTAGCCTTGTACCGTTCTAGATTGCCAAGAGAGTCACGTTTAGTCTTAAAGACCCACTTACAACCAACTCTCTTGCAACCTTCTGGTAATTTTACAAGGTCCCAAACACCATTATGTTCTAAAGATTTTAACTCTTCTTTCATGGCATCTAACCATTTTTCAGAATTATCACAACTTACGGCTTGTGAAAATGAGACTGGATCATTGTCATTAACGCTCAAGTCAGTTTCTGACTCATGTAGATAAACCTCATAGTCATTCGAAATAGCTAGTCTTCGTTCTCTTTGAGATCTTCTTAATGCTATTTCTTGAGGTTCTTCTACAACAGGTTCATTTTGAATCAGGGGTTCATTATTGTGTTGCTCATCTTCATTGTTGTTTGGAACAACAAATTGAGGAACACTCACTTTACTGCTAGAGGCACAAGTTAAAGGAACTTGTACTCTAACTTCTTTAATTTCCACGTGTCGTGGAACTGTACTTCCACTGATTTCACCACTTTCAATAAACCTCGCATTTCCAGTCTCAACAATTCTCATTCTATGATTAGGACAATAAAATCTATACCACTTTGATTTTTATGGATAACCAATAAAATATCCACTTATTGTACTTGCATCTAGTTTCTTTTCTTGTGGATTATAAATCCTTACTTCTGTCTGGTAACTCTAAACATGCAGGTGCCTTAAACTAGGTGTCCTAGTCGTCCACAGTTCAAAAGGAGTCTTTGGAACTTCTTTACTAGAAACCCTATTTAACAAATACATGGCAGTTTTCAAAGCATACATCAACAAAAATAAGGGTAGAGATGAATTGCTTAACATACTCCTAAACATATTCATTAATGTTCTATTATGCCTTTCTGATACACCATTTTGTTGTGGTGTACCTGGCATTGTGTATTGAGCACAAATACCACGTTTCTGAAGAAGTAAAGCAAATGGACTGGGTGTTGCCCAGTCTCATCATATCTTCCGTAATACTCACCACCTCTATCAGATCTTACAACTTTCACATTTCTATCTAATTGTCTTTCTACTTCATTCAAGTAGATTTCCAAGGCATCTACTGCTTGAGATTTCTCATACAGTAGATAGACATAACCATAGCGTGAATAGTCATCAATAAAGGTGATGAAGAATTTTTTCTTTCCGAAAGAATCAACATCAAAAGGCCCACATATATCAGTATGCACAATTTCAAGAAGCTGGGTACTTCTTGTGGCTCCTTTCTTTGTGTGGTTTGTTTGTTTTCCTTTAATACAGTCCACACAAATATTTAGATACGTAAAATCTAGATCTGGAAGAATCTTATTCTTTATAAGTCCTTCCATTCTTTGTCTAGAAATATGACCCAAACGTTGATGCCACAAGAAAGCAGAACGTTCATTCACTAAACTACGTTTAGTACCAACATTATGATGCAAAGTTAAAAGACTTTCAGCATACAAACCATCTAAATTCAATTTATATAAACCATCACAAAGAACATCAGTACCAATGAGATGATTATACTTAAATAAACTGAAACATCCATTACCAAAATTGAAAGAAAATCCAGTAACATCCAGTTTAGATAATGAAACTAAATTCCTAGATAAACTAGGAACATAAAGAGTTTCCAATAAATCTAAATGATGTCCAGCATCGAGAATTAAACGATAAGTCCCGACTGCTTCCACTGGAGCTTTCATTCTATTCCCCATGAAGACGAACTTCTCATTCGGGCTTATGGTTTAGATTGTAAGGAATCCCTGCATCGTGTTAGAAACATGAGTCGTACATCCAGAATCAATCCATCATGAATTATGGGGAACTTCAATTAAGTTTGATTCGAAACATACATAAGCATTAAGCTTACCTTTCTTTTCGAACCAAAGCTTACGTTTCTGATAATCCCTTTGGAAATGTCCAGGTTTCCTACAGAAATGACAATTATTGTTTGGTGATTTCTTCTGGATTTGCATAGAAGCCTCATTAGTCTTCAATGGACCTTTGCCTTTATCAAGTTTCTTCTTAAACTTCTTTCCAGCTCCTTGATTTCCTCGGTGGCTTACATAATGAACTGAGTGACTTTCTTGATTTGTAAGTCTCGTTTCCTCTTGAACTAACATACTGTGCAACTCGTGCACATTCCATTTATCTTTCATGGTGTTATAGCTCATTTGGAACGGACCATACTTAGTCGGTAATGAGTTAAGAATAAATTGTACAAGGAAGTTCTCATTCACAGCCATTCCCAAGGACTTAAGTCTTGCTGCAATATTTGTCATCTCAATAACATGCTTATGCATAGTACGAGAACCATCAAACTTCATGGTGGTTAGCGTACTCATTAATGTCCCAGCAATAGACTTATCAGCTGTTTGGGAGCGCTCTCCCACTAACCCCATAAATTCTTTAGCACTTTCGGTTTTGGGGAGAGCTGTCTTAATACTGTCTGCGGCAGTCATTCTCATGAACATTAAGCTGAGTCTGTTAGATCTTTCCCGATTTTTATAATGGGCTTTCTGTTCATTGCTGCTAGTATCAGTAATAGCAGCAGGCTTCTCTTCCATAATAGCAAGATCAAGATCCAAAACACCAAGATGGAATTGAACTTGCTCATTCCAGTCAGAGAAGTTAAGCCCATTAAATATTGGCACAGACGATACATGAGAATTCAAAGAATTGGGAACAGGTACTGCATAATAAAATTTTCACATAAGTGTTTTGAGACATAAAACACATGCTACACATATAAATAACAATTAAAGTATATTGACGATCACCTTTGGGTGATACATCAACACACAACTTACAAACATAATGATGCTAAAAATTTCACATTATTTTGTAATGAAACATGCACCAATTAGAATTATTTACTACCTTTGGGTATATAAATAAACCAATAGTGCACATTTATTACCCACAATTATATTAATCAATTATAAAGACAAACAATCAACCTTTGAGTTAATCCATAAATGCTTTATAATAATGAATTTACCCATAAATCATCAAACATAATATTTAGCATCCATTATTTTATGGGTAATTGAATAAATTAACATTAATTTGGAATCAAATAAACATAAAAATTTGACGTCTTTGATGATTAACAAACTTTACTTAATATTTGATTCCATAATTTTCACATATAATAAACATTAGACAAAAACTTGTATGAGACCGTCTAACGGGTCTCTTACGTTAGATGGATCTCCCCCGACCCGACCCAGCAATACCCGACCCGCTCATATATATATTTAAAAAAAAAATCGCTCGCTCCTTCTCTCCCGCGATTCTCTCGCCCATCTCTTCCCCCACAACAGTCGGCGATTCTCCCCTATAACCGCAACTTCTCCTCACAACCGCACCATCCTCCATCTTCCTCATTCCTTACATATACATTTCGTCTCCCGCAGCGCAGCAAGTATTCCCAATTATCGCGACCACTGTCGCATGAAGTTTTGTGAGCACCACCGCCACCATCACCAACTTTCCTGACCACCGGTGCGACAGTCATATCAGAAACCGGCGCTGTGACGTCAACATCTCCGGCACAGAGTTGAAGTTATTATTGTAAGTTTATCTAGGACCTTTAATTTAGGGTATTGTAATTTAGGGTTTTTGATTTTAGGGCATTTTAATTTAGAATGACACAATCCTACCTTGATTTGAGACAGATATTGTGCGGCTATGGTTGATTGTGTTTATTGATAATGATACTTAATTTGAGTTGATTATGTTGGTTCTGTTTAGGTGTTATTGGTTTATATTTTTGTTGGTTCTATTTTTACGAGAGCTTCATTGGTATAGTCTAAGACAAGGAAGTCACAAACAATCATTCCTCTAATTCTTTACAGCTTAGCTAATTCGTGCTCTAAATTCTTGTTTTTCTTTTTCTTTTTTAAATATTTGCAACTGTTACTCCGATCTATGATTTGAAATTAACTAAATAGAAGCACTATGACAAATCTGTTGATCTTATTATTAATCAGAAATTCCCACAAACAATGTGAGGCTGTTTTCGCATAATTCTCTCAGCTACGAGGTCATTTCATCCCTCTAACATAATTGGTAGAGGTGGTTTTGGAGTAGTCTATAAGGTGATTACAAAACTGTACTCGTTAAGATTTTTGTGACTCAAATGGTTTGGTTTGGTTTCGACGGAGTGAAATTTTCTCCACTGCCTGTGGTTTTTTCTCATCTCATGTTTTACGTCGGTTATGATTTGCAGGGGATTTTGAGGGATGGAACTGAAGTTGCAATCAAGTCTCTTTCTGCTAGATCCAAGCAGGAGACGAAGTAGTTATCGACAGAACTGAGTATGATATCGAACATCTGACATCCTAACCTCGTACAGCTGATCGGTTGTTGCGTTGAGGGAGATAACAGAATACTGGTATATGAATACCTAGAGAACAACAGTCTCGCCAATGCCTTACTTGGTAATAATAATGCAGAACAACATTCGTATATGATGATATGATAGCTCGACATGAACATGTTGAACAAGCTCGCGTGATGTTTTTCAGGCTCGAATAGTAAAGGCATGGAACTAGACTGGTCAAAGAAGGCTGCAATATATTTAGGTACGGCTACGGGGCTTGAGTTCCTCCATAAGGACGTTGAGCCACAGATTGTTTCATCGTGATATAAAGGCGAGCAACGTGCTTCTTGATGAGAATTTTCTCCCTAAAATTGGAGATTTTGGATTAGCAAAACTGTTTCCTAATAATGTCACCCACGTTAGCACTAGAGTAGCAGGAACAGTGTAAATGCAGGTTTTCATTGCATTTCTCTACCTTGAAAAGAATGTTTTGTAGTTCAAACATCTTTGTGTCAATCGTATATACTTGGTCTCTCCCTATGTTTCTCATAGTTTTCGTGTTTCTCCTTTCATCTACTGCAGGGGGTATCTAGCTCCAGAATACGCGTTGATGGGGTAACTTTAGTTCGTGATACTTGCTTTAGTTAGTGATACTTTATTTTTACTTAGTGATACTTTACCTTTACTTAGTGCTCATGAGTTAAGCCCAAAAGCTTCATATAGACGAATTAATTTACAAAAAATGTCACTAAACATACTAGCTTAGGCTTCATTGATTTTGTGTAATATTCGGAGAAGGTATTTGTTGTACTTATAAATTTTAGCATATCCAAGCCTTTTTTTTGTAATAAATTGCTTTTTTGTTGTAGTTATGGACATGTTTAGAGATCTTTAAATATATATTTTGTTGACGTTGCAAATAATATGTATCACTATTTATGAAGAAAAGTATCACTATGCGTGTAGTGAAGTAACACTATTTATTTTGTGTATTACTAGTGATAAAAAAAATATAAAGAGACACACACACACTAATCATAAAAAAACATCAACAACAGTAATGATGTTCTCAATATATCAAATAATTTCATGTATTATTAGTAATCATTTAGTATCATAATGTTAAACTATAGTATCAATACTAATAAAATAAAGTATCACTATTTGTATCGTGAAGTAACATTATTTATTTTGTGAATAATTTAATAGCATAAAAGATCAATATGTATCATTATTTATGCATAAAAGTATCGTCATGTATGTTGTGAAGTAACACTATTTAATTAGTGTAATACAAGTAATAAAAAATAGATAGACACACACACAAATCATAAAAAAGCATCAACAACAGTAATATCACTAATTAAAAAGAAAAAATCACTAATTGCAGAAGAAAGTATCACTAAATAGAAGAAAAGTATCACTAATTGCAGAAGAAAATATCACTAATTAGAAAAAAATTATCGTTAATGAGAAGGAAAATATCACTAATTGCAGAAGAAAATATCACTAATTAGAAAAAAAGTATCGTTAATGAGAAGGAAAATATCACTAATTGCAGAAGAAAGTATCACTAATTAGAAAGAAAATTATCACTAATTGCAGAAGAAAGTAACTAATTAAAAAGAAAAATATCACTAATTGGAGTGAAGTCTCATTACTATGGAAAAAATATCACTAATTACAAGTATCACTAATTATAAAAGAAAGTATCACTAATTAGAAAGAAAAGTGTCAGTTTAAAACATAATCTCAAATTGAGAATCGGGTCTATGAATACAATGAAAACTCATTCTTAAGTAAAAAAAATTATTTCATTATCATACAGAAAAATATTATTAATTACAAAATAAAATATCACTAATTACAAAAGAAAGTAACAGTAATTACAAATAAAAATATCACTAAAAATCTTTAACACCGTCTCGATCTTCCACCTTACAAGACCAACAATGACATCCTCAACGCACCTGTGACAACAAATCTGTTACAAACTCAACCCAAAATAGATCTAAGGATTACTATCATGAGAGAAAGTATCACTAAATACCATAGTAGTACCACTACTGTATATAATATACTATAACGTGTGATATGCACTTTTCTTGATTTATTGAGGCAGAAAAAAATATTGTCAATAAATGTGTGAAATGTACCACTAAATACCATAGAGGTATCACTAATGTAAAAAATTCAATATATGCGTGTGATATACACTTTTGTTGATTTATTCAGACAGAAATAAAATAGTGTTAATAAGTACTTGTGGCATATCACTAACTACTGTTGAAGTATCATTACTATCTAGTAAATCACAATTTCGTTTTAAGTGAAACAGTTGCAACATATCAATAATACCTAGCGAATGATTACTATCATGAGAGCAAGTATCACTAACTACCATAGAAGTATCACTACTGTATATAATATAATATAACGTGTGATATGGACTTTTCTTGATTTATTGAGGCAGAAAAAAAAATATTGTCAATAAATGTGTGAAGCGTATCATTAAATACCATAGAAGTATCACTAGTGTACAAAATTCAATATATGCGTATGATACACACTTTTGTTGATTTATTCAGACAGAAATAAAATAGTATCAGTAAGTACTTGTGGCGTATCACTAACTACTGTTGAAGTATCAATACTATCCAGTGAATTATAATTTCCCACTACTCTTCTACACTTATCCCCAACCCAAACCCTAAATCGACCAATTTGTCCACTAAGCTCGATATGCTAAACAATCTTCAAACTCGCACAAGCCTAATCAATACAAAACTCAAAATTCCCACTCCCAAAAAAACCATGCCCTCAATAGGAAAAAGGTCATCCAACTGCTGAATTCAACACAAAAGGTGAAACAAAACTCACACAACAAAAAGCCATTAACTAAGTGAATCACGCAAAACGTGTAACTACACCCATAAACTGTTATTAACAAACATTGAAGAAAAATAGTGACGCGAAAAATCACTTACGTCGATTGGGAAAGGGGTTAGGAGAGTCATGAGACTAAACTAGCGAAGTACGATCGATTAATTCATAACGGCAGAAAGACAATACCTCAGGTTCAGACAAGGGCTTGCACTGCACGAGCTGCGTGATTTGCTCGTCGAGGTTCCCATTGGATCCTCCGCCACCGCTCAACGCCACCGCCGCATCTCCGATCTGAACGACAAATATGAAAACTAGTCACCCCAAAGATGTTTCTCGCTGGAGAATAATGAAATTTTACCGGATTTATCCGAGAAATCATCGATGAAGAAAAAAATTATGCGAGGGAAGAAGAGAAGAGTCCGCTGAATCGTGTGGAGAAGAGAGAGAAAAATGGTTTGGGCCTGAAATCGGGAAAGAGGCTAGAAAATCTATTTTTTTATTTATATTTAGTCAACTGGGTTGGCGGATCGGGTCAGATGGAGTTCCGTCTAACGTAAGAGACCCGTTAGACGGTCTCACACAAGTGTGCCCCTAAACATTATTATCTATTGATTTAGAAGACCTTCTCAGCAGGCGCTGACGTAAGAAATCGGAAAATTGAAAATAATATCATAATGATTCAATTCTCAGCAATTCAAAAACATTCTGAAATAAATTAAACTCATGGTAATATTGAATCATCACCAGCCGACCAACATCTTTCTTCCGATTCATGCATCCACCATTCAATATAATATATGTGAAATAAATATGAGCATATCAATTCTGAAAAATCTGGCGAAACATGATAAATCTCATGACATTAATTCATCTCATATCACCATCATCATTGCGCTTTATCCAATCGTATATCAAAGATATCAAATAATAGATCATGCTAATAACCAAAAATTCATGACTGAATAAACCCACAATCATTTAATTCTGAAACTTCCGTAAGCATAAGCGGCAGTTTCGACAATTCATAATTATATTGCAGCGGAAATATCATTCTCAATTTTATCATTAGAGTTCATACAAATTGAGAAAACACCATTCATGAAAAATCATATAATTTCAGAACACATGCTCTGATACCACATGTAAAATTCATTCTAGCTTTCTACAATTCTTTATGAGAAAACTACAGGATCTTATAATTAATGATTCTCACATAATCACATAATTGATTAAATATTACGTACCTTTCTCCATGATTAAATCTGAGATTGCACCGTTGAATTTCTTCAGAAGAACGTTTCACCTCCTTGATGTTTCTTTCTATTCTCTATCGTACGTAATGGCTAGCGTTTTAAGAGAATAACTTTTATATCAGGAAGTGGACCAGTTTTGGGGTAATGGGTTGTTATTCCCCATAAGCCCGCTATTTCTATCAAATAGTGGATATAATAAAACTGCTCCATATTAACCCGGATATAATTTAGTCAATAATTAATTGATTATTTATTTATTAGTCTTTAGTAAGCCGCATAACTTAACATGAGACATAAATAATCTTACATTTACGCATTCAATTATTACAAAATATGAGTTTTCAAGTTAAGACTAAGGTACAAACTATTTTTACGTGTACTAATTTATTCTATATGCATATATGATTTCATATATGATAAATGAAATTTTAATCTCAATTCTATAACAGCCATTATAAAAAAAGAAAAAGAAATTGCAACTTTGACACCAACTCCGCTCCTCCCCTCACTAATCTCTCTCAACCCTTAGCCCCGCAAATAGTTACAGAGTTACTATGTGCTACATAGCACCAGCAAATCCTTAGAAAAATGACGAATCTCCCACTAAATGTAGTTTAGCTCCCTCTAAATATTTGTTGTGGATCCGCCACTAATTATCTTACCGTGCTCAGGGTCGTATTAAGAAGTTAGGGGGTTTGAGGCGAGGTCTTCGAGAAATTTACAAACAAAAAATATATATATTCTGTATATAAATAATACTCCTTTTTTATAAAAATTCATTTAATTTTTCTTTTTTTTTTAGTTGCAAATTTTTTTATTAAAGGTTTATAATACAGTTGTTTCAACGAAACATATTTAAGTGTTTCATCATCTAGTTCTAATTATTTAAGGGAGAAATTTTTATCTAGACAATTTAATTCTAAAATTTGGGTAGTTGGGTAAGTTTTAACACCATAGGAGTTATTTGGGCAATTTAAATCCTTTGACCACAAAAAGCTGAATATTCCTGTACTTTTTCAGAAAAGTGTCTTACACACTTGTACTTTCCATAACGATAGGTTAGTTGAAGAACTAAACGTTAGTTTATTCATCTATAACAACAGTTCATAGATATATAACAATAGTTGAACAATAGATTGATTCAAGCTATAACGATTGTTCATAAATAAATGGAAATAGTTGATTTATCGTTATTTGAATTATCTTTTATGCATAACGATAATTTTCGTTAATCTTTTATTTTCGTTAGTCCATAAAAAGAGAGAATAAGGGTAAAAACATTAATGTAGTCCATAATGATATGCATTTAATTAGTTATTTTTTAGAATTAAAAAGATAATAATGAAAGTTTTAGAATTAGCAAATGAAAAAATTATTAGAAAAGTTAAAAAATAGCAAAGTTATTATTAACGAAAGTTTCTTTTCTAAAAGATAATAACGAAAGTTTCTTTTCTAATAATTACTTTGTTATTATTAAATAGCAAAGTTAAAAAAAATTTCGTTATACATAAAAAAAGAATAAAGTTAATTTTTAAAAAAATTTCGTTATGGTTTCAACCCATAACGAAAGTAATAATCATGTTAAAATAAATTTTCGTTATGGCTAAATCTTTTTCCGTTACAACTATCGTTATTAATTCTCAGTTTCGTTAGGTGAAATTTGGTAGGGATCGATTATTTTATTATCTTTATAACGATAGGTTGGTTGAAGAACTAAATGTTAGTTTATTCATCTATAACGATAGATTGATTCAAGCTATAATATATATGTTTTCTCGAGAATTCATAATCGATAATAGTATATAAGTTGTTTTGAGAATTTATAATCGATAATTAATTTAATTATACTATAGTGTATATGTTGTATAGTGATTTCACATACGAGAATCAATTTGATTATACTATAGTGTATAGGTTATTTTTTGGAATTTCTAATCGATAATCAAATTGATTATTGATTATGGATTCCCGATACAATATATACACTATAATATAATCAAATTGATTATCAATTATGAATTCGCGAAACAACATATACAATATAGACTATAGTATAATCAAATTGATTCTCACATGTGAAATCAATAAACAACATATACACTATAGTATAATCAAATTGATTATCGATTATAATTTGTGAGACAACCTATACACTATAGTATAATCAAATTGATTCTCACGTGTGAAATCACTATACAACCTATACACTAACGTTTTGGTTAACGTTTTCATTGTGTAACGATAGGTTAGTTGAGCTTGCATAACAATAGGTTAATTGAAGAACTAAACGTTAGTTTATTCATCTATAATGATAGTGCATAAATATATAACAATAGTTGAATGATAGGCTCAGATCTTCCATAACGATATATTGATTCAAGCATAACGATACTTTATTGATAATAATTAATCATAATATATAACGATTGCTAAAAAATTGATTGCTAAACGATTGATAATAATTAGTATAACGATTGCTAAAATATAACAATAATAATTAGCATAACGATTGATAACTTTCGTTAATCACTTTCGTTACTCCTCTAGGTATTCAAGAGACTAAACGATTATATTTTTTTTTAACTTATTCAAAAATATTTAAGGAAGGTTAGACTAAACGATTTTTATATAACGTAATCGTTTGGATGGGATTCAACTCCTCTAGGTATAACGATTATTATCAATCGTTCTTAATAATCATTTAGTCTCTTTTAGTCTCTTTCGTTATGGGTTTTAGTCTCTTTTAGTCTCTTTCGTTATAGGTTTTAGTCTCTTTTAGTCTATTTTTTAAAAACTAATGTTATACATAGGCCATAATTTTTAGTCTCTTTTAGTCTCTTTCGTTATGGGTTTTTTTTTAATAATCATTCTTATATTTTAAATATAATAACGATAATTAAACTATTGTTATCATTATTCTTTCGTTATCATTATTTTTTTAACTATCGTTATTCTTTTTTTAATAATCGTTATCATATTTAAATTATCGTTATTCGTGTTTTACCTATCGTTATTCTTTTTTTTTTAAAGTTCGGCATTTATCTTAATTATAGTTATGACTTATTTCTAATTACCGTTATGGATTTAATTAAATTAAGATATAAATACAATCGTTATTAATAATTTTAATCACTCGTTAATATTAATCTTAATCAATCGTTATTATCACTAATATTTCGTTACCATTATTTGTTTTGACTTTCGTTATTCATATTTTAAACAATCGTTATAATAAATTTAAAACAATCATTATTATTAATTTTAATCAATCGTTATTATCACTAATATTTCGGTATCATTATTTGTTTTAACTTTCATTATTCTAATCTTTTTTTTTTAACTTTCGTTATGGTTTTATAATTATCGTTATTCATTTTTATTTCAAGTTAGGCATTTTATCTTAATTATAGTTATGACATTATTTCTAATTACCGTTATGGCTTTAATTAAAATATTTGTTATGTTTTTATTTTAATTAGTGTAGTGTCCATTTTAACTAATGTTATGGTTTATCGTTAGGCTTACTTTTAATTATTCTTATGCCCTCTATTTAATTGGATTATGCATATAATTTCGTTATGCATAGATCGTTATGATTTAAATCCATAACGATAGTAATAATTATGTTAAAAAAATTTGTTATACATAAAAAAAGAATAATGTTAGTTTTTAGAATAATTTCGTTATGGTTTCAACCCATAACGAAAGTAATAATTATATTAAAACAAATTTTCGTTACGGCTAATTATTTTTTTCGTTACAGCTATCGTTATTAATTCCCAGTTTTGTTCGGTGAAATTTGGTAGGGATCGATCATTTTGTTATTTTTATATGTTAGGTGTGGGTACATTTGTTGTGTACTTATTAAAAAAATGTAAAAAGTACACTTACCCAATGATTGGGATGTGGGGACAAGTGTGTCATAAGGGTATTTAAGACATTTACACTCCAAATTGTCCATAAAACTACTATAGCCTTATATCCTGCTTTTTTTCTTACCCGATTTCAATTTTCTTTTGTCTATTTTTATAGATTTACACATTATTTAATTTCTCAAATAAATTTTGCTCTTTCAACAAACTTGTTGTACCATCAACTAAAAAGCCATAATAATAATAATAATAATAATAATAATAATAATAATAATAATAATAATAATAATAATAATAATAATAATAATAATAATAACTAAAACAAAATATCAACAATTAAAGAAGTTAAAAAATCAATAAATATAAATATCGAATAAATTGAATAACGGAATCTAGTCACTATTAATTGAATTAGGATTATGATTTTGTTATGGCATTATAATTTTATTCATGGTATATCATAAATTTAGAAGTGATAGTATTGGAAGAATTTCAATGGCTGCTAATTAGTAGAAACTAATAGATTTTTAGGTAAAAAAAATTAATTATAACCAGAAAACTACTAAATAGAGGTGATGAAGAATCGAGCACAAGCTTAATTTATTTAAAAATGATAGAAATGCATCAACTGATGTAACACTAGGCTGCAAATTAATATTTTCATATAATATATTTATATATATATATATATATTCATATATACAATAAAATATATATATATATATATATATATAAATGTATCAACTGATATATCATGAGAGTTGTTAAAAAAATTTAATGCTGAAATTATATTTATTTAGTGCAGAATCTGCACTAAACATGTGTTTCGCATTGAATTAATAGTAGGCCAAAAATCACCCAACTACTCCACAAGTGGGACACCCGAACTAAGTATTTGAGCACACAGTTGAGTATAAAAGTACTTCATGTGTGGAATATGATAAGAGTCAATGATGAAAATTAATATTGGTGTTTGGAAAATTAATAATAATCACCAATTCGAGTCTCGTATGCATAAAAATTAATTATAAACAACAAAGTGAAATATGTTGCCGACATTTCTTTACCTATATTTACCTCCACACATTTTCTATACCCTATATTTGAAAATTTTTGAAGGGCTTTTTGTGGGCGCTCGTTCCTCCGAAAAGATTCCTCTGCATGAATGTATCTTTCACCACGTAATGTAGATAAGATGAAAATTACATTTTGATATCTATATTTTAATTTTTTTATAAAAAATAATTAATTTTTTCAAAATAACAAATCAGTGTTCACTTTTTTAAAAAAAATACATATCTAATATTTAATTAATTTTTCATGATAAAAAATCCAATGTAATTTAATTGTATTTTAATGTTTATATTTTCCCAACTGCGTAAAAAAATCATTCAATCAAGAATCTTAAAATAAAATCAATTGCATTCGATTTTTCAACCGTAAAATTGATCAAATATTAAATTTATAATTATTTTTTTAAAAAAAAAGTGAGTGTTGTTTCGTTAATTTTGAAAAAGTGAATTATTTTTTTGAAAAAAAAAACATAAAATATAGATGTCAAAGTGTAATTTGTCATTGTGTCTAGATCCGCCTACAACCTTATTATATTAGGGCAGGTCTTGTGTGCACTAGGTGCACATCATACGGTCAACATGTTGATCGGGTTAACGCGCGGTGACCTGATCAATGCGTTGACCAAAAAATCCGTCAAAATTAATATCATTCATAATACTGAAAAATATCAATTTCAAAGCTAAAAGTATCATTTGTATCATTAAAAAGTATCGACCAGAAAAAAAATAAAGAAAAAAATTGTTAAAATCATTATCAATCTAAACACTAAAAGATATCATTCAAAATTAGAAAAAGTATAAAAAAAAATTAAAAAAAGTATCACTTGTGTCTTTAAAAGTATCACATATTTTGACGATTTTTTGCGTTGACCTGGTCAACGCATTGACCATCTGATGTACATCTTATGTACATGAGTATTTGCAATTATATTATATCAAGCATCCAACAACAACTACGTGGCAAAATATGGACCTTTGTTCGCGTTGACCCGATCAACACATTGACCGTCTGATGTATATCTTATGTACATGAATATTTGCGATTATATTATATCAGACATCCAACGACAACTACGTGGAAAAATCTGGACCTTTATTAGGTATTTTGTCGAATTTTCCCTTATGTATTTAGAGTCGTAGACATGGCAAGAATTCGCCATGTAGATGGGACATTCATTACTAACCAATAGACTTGATAATATTCAACTTTATCATCTTCGTTCATACCAATTTCCCAAAGAAGTTTTTTTTGTTTATTGACACTACCAAAAAAAGTTTTTGCCACAGTGGGCCAGTGGCTGTCAAAGCTGTTTCCAACTCTCAAGACTAACCAGCTCCTCTCTCTCTATATATATATATATTATATACATATATATGATATATATGTGCGTGTGCGTGACTTAGTGAAGAGTTTCAGCATGATAGAGCAGAGACGAAATATTATGCAAAATTAGCGTACCTTATGAAGAAATTGTTGCAAAATCAGGAATAGTGCAATTATAGCGTGAGAATCGAAGAAAACACAAACTTTAACAAACACTACTCCTTTTGCCAAAAAAAAAAAAAAAACACTACTCTTGTTCATAAAAACATCTCCAACAGTCCATTCAATTAGTCAAAAACTATAAAATGCCATCCATTTCTCCTCCAGTAGCTACCGTCTTTCTCTTCTCAACAGTATAACACTCCCAGCGCCGGCTGAAACTCCAATGGTCACTGGATTACCGTCTCGGCAAAACACTCCAGCCGGCGCTAATAATTTGAAAAAAACACTCAAAGAACATTTTACATTACTCAAATAGAAAAAATACAAAGTACAATATACAATTTTTTCCTAATAATTTGAGAGATCATCCCATCTCCACCAAGATTGAAAAAATTTCCAAATAAAGTAAAATTACTTTATTTCTTGCTCTTTGATTTTGCAAAAATTATTTCTTTCTGATGCAATTCCAGCAGATACAACTGATGATTACATAAAAATTGGGGAGTCTACAACAATTGAATGCGTCAAGAAATTTTGTCGTGCAGTTCGAGAGATATTTGCACACCAATATATGAAATCACCTAATGCTCAAGACGTTGCTAGACTTCATTATATTGGTAAGCAGTGTGGCTTTCCGGGAATGTTAGGTAGTCTAGATTGCATATACTGGAAGTGGAAAAATTGTCCTACAGTTTGGGTAGGACGATACACCGATCGTAATAGATCTCCAACAATTATTCTTGAAGTTGTAGCTGATTATGATCTTTGGATATGGCATGCCTATTTTGGGATGCTGGGATCCAACAATGATATTAATGTGTTAGAGACGTCCAATCTTTTCTCTCAACTTGCTAACTTGCTAGAGGCGTTGCTCCTCCCACAAATTATGTTATATATGAAAAAGAATATGATATGGGGTACTATCTAGTAGACAACATATATCCCAAATGGGCAACTCTTGTGCAAACTATTCATGCACCGATTGGTCCGAAGAAAAAATATTTTGCGATAAAACAAGAAGCTTGCAAAAAGAATGTCGAACATGCATTTGGAGTTCTGCAAAGTCGATTTGCAATTGTGAAAAATCCAGCACGTTTTCGGTGCAAAGATGATTTGCAAGATATCGTGACTGCGTGTATAATAATGCATAACATGATAATCGAGGACGAACGAGATCTTCATGCTACAATTGAAGAACCAATTGTTAAGACACATCAAGACATCGAGTTTGTTGATAATGAAGATACACAATTTTAAAATTTTCTTGCTCAATGTGGAAAAATCAAGGATGCAGAAGCACATTTTAATCTTTGAAATGCATTGATTGATCATTTGTGGAATAAATAATCTAATTCGGGAGATTAGAATATTGTATTGTTTTATAATTTATTTATTTTGCAATATTATTATGAATTGTACTTTTTTTGTAATATTTTAATAAAATATTATTTCTCATTTTTTACTTTTACTATCATTTTAAATTAAATTGCATACGTACATGATATGTTTAACAAATAAAAAAAAATAAAGAAATAAGCATATTTTTAAAATATTCTCTTTTAATGCAGAATTTAGGGTAGACTGCTGGAGATGAAATGCAGATAAAACTATAATATATGTTAATCTTATCATTGAACTAGCCATTTCGACTTCACCAAACCATCAAGATATATGTTAATAAATCTTATCATTGAACTAGAAAAGGGAGACAATCCACATTAGACAATGCCTGATTTATAAGCAAACATAATTGAAGAAACTATACTGCAAAATTACTTGAAATGGTAATATATAGGTAACACTACTGTATAAGTGAAGCTACCTCACAAACTTCAGCATATTCTTTCCCACTCTAATCTTGAAGTAGTATATATGGTGCACTCAATAATAGATGGAGAGTGTTCGATGATGTTGAAGAGAAGGATACCGAACACCATAAGCCCATAGCCATAGATCCAACTCCACACTCAAGACCTAGATAGAAAGAAAAGAAACTCATCTCCCATATCTTTTTCGAATAAAGAAAAATATGAAAACAAATTGAGAAAAGGCATATTTGGAATCCCATGATATTCATAAATATATAATGCTGCTTACCAAGACTCAAATGAGAGTTCATATATCAAATATGCAGTGTCTCTATTTTTCAAGTTAGCTGTCAAGCTTTAAAAAGAAAACCTTACCGAGATACTTGGACTGGACATAGAGTTCATACCTCGGTCCATCAATGTAAGTTAATGGCATATAAAAGCTTCAGAACAGTCATAAAAGAAAATCGAAGATGTAAATGAACATACTACAATAGTAGACAATCAATTTGAACAATGGGCAATAGCATTGACAATCGCAATTTATCACCACTATAAGTCAAAAGCATGTTTAAAATAAGAAATGTACCAACCACTTGAAATAACAAACCAAACAAAATATATCAGCTCATACAAGGCAAAAGCCTGAGTTTAATAGCACCCCATAAAACTGTGTGGAAATATTAAGTTCCGCCAGCCTGCTTGATTAAATGGCTAAACTAAAGACTGGTTAGGTAAAAATACAGAGGCTAAACCATGTCCACAAGATATTATTTGATTAATAGAAGTTATAATCAGGCTCTATTGCAAAATGATTTGGGGTTAATCTTAAAGAGATGTGTACAAGAGAGTTTGATGTTCCTAAGTATTCAAAGTAAACAAGTAAAGTGCGAAAACATTTAAAATATAAAAATGAATATGTAGAAGTGCCCTGCAGAAACCACCATGAATAGGTGATTAAGATGTTCTTATAGTAAGGGGACGGAACTGAAGTGCATTATATCTCCTGACTAAAGGCTTGCCACACAATAACTAAGAAATCGGTTCTCATTTCTAGAATATGCAACAATAGTTTCCAAGACTAAGATAAGATTGTTCACAACCTCTCCTCAAGTTACCTAGCTCGAATAGAAACCTGGAAATTAAGATTTACGAGAAGCCCATGTTGAGTTTTGATAACTCAAATATATCATTACCTAAATCAGATTTAAATGACTACTTAAAAGTGATGAGACATTCTCATTTCTAAATTGTGAAACAAACTTTTCTAACACCAACATTGTTTACTACCTCTTTCACAGATTACCATAGAACAAGTAAAAACCTGGAATTATTTTTGAAAATTTACCTGTGGCGCAAATTAAGCAATGATTACTTTAATCATATCATTATAAAAAATGAACACGAGCACCATAGATCTACTTAATTAGAGCTGCCTTTGCATAAAAAGAACATGACAATGGAAAGGAATGGCCTACGAGAACCAACCTGCTTTCCAGATTTTCTCTGGACCGACTCCCTTATTTCCTCCACAGCATGGATTGTGCATGCTCTAAGTTCCACTTCCTCCTCACTTCCTGAAGTTATTTCTCTATTAGACTCAATTATACTAGACAAAGAATGACTATATCTTAGCACTCCAAGATGCTGAAGAACTGCAGGCACAATATAGTCAGCAAACATCGTCACTGATTCTATGTCTTTGAGTTCACCATATCCTTGACCCTTAAATGCGCCCCATAAATCTGCAGCAAATATCTGAGCTCTCTTGTAGATGAAAATTTGGCGACCTTTGTACACTGAGTGATCCCTGAAACCTGTAACAATGTATACAAATTTATTTTGCATTTCATAGTAAAAGAAGTTGCATATCCTAGGGAAACAGGCTATTGAAAAATATTTATGAAATACATATCTTGAGTGGGTTTAAATAATGCATCAATTACCAGGAAAGTGGCTCGTGATGAGAGCCACAAGGTTTGCAGCTGATTTCTCACAGGATTTCACTAGGTTTGATGCTTTCCCGTCAAAAGACTTCTCTAGCTCAAATCCTACCTAAACAAACATGTGAAAAGTTATTCACTTAACCATGAACTACTTAGAAGTAATCGACACAAAGACCACATTTGACTATGTAAAAATATTTAGAACCACATGACTCAATATTACACCTCATGCAATAAGCGCACTCGTTCATCCTCCAGAGGTAGTGGCCTAGGCCATTTTAGCATCTTGCGTAGTTCAGGACCTGCCAGCCATAATCTTCACGTGTTTATCCCATGAAAGATAAGTTTAGCAGTGATTCCACACAAGTATTTCACTTATAGATATGCGTAATAGGAGTAGCAAACTGAATAGAGACAAGCAAGACCAAATAACATGTGGTAATTTACCAGAGCCGTATTGAGTTTAATTTAAAGAAACAATAGCTTTTACAAATTCTTTTGCCTGAATAAGTTAATGAATGCAAATTCAAATGATGGTTCATAAAGTGAAATTCAATACAAAGATGTAACTTGGACAAGGCAAAATTCAAAAAAGACAAATCCATACATGCAACAAATTAAGTCTTTATTATAAATCTCGATCCTCTTAGCAAATGTGTTCAGATTGTTTCAGAGAAAGAAGACTCTTGGTGAAATATATTTTAATATAATCAGGCAAAATACAACACTAAGAGATGTGATGCCAATTATGGAATTTGTACCAGTGTACTTCTGCAATCGATCTGCATCAAAAGCAGAACTATCATTCTGAAGAGCTTCCTTAAATCCCACAGCCAAATGATCATAATTCATTTCACTATCTGCCATGATTAGAAGAGACATTACATTTCTAGTTAGAAGAAGAAGCTACAAAGAACGTAAATCAAATGATACAATGTCCTTTAAGCGTAGTATGACTGCAAAAATGCTTATTTGCAGCTTCAGATGAGCACACTTTTTGACATTATGTTTTTCATACGGTTAGATCATAAACAGCGCAGAAGAATGAAGTAATTCAGGCTTGAGCTTGTAAGCACCACCATTAAGACGGCAAAAAAATGAAGTCCGGCTCAGAACTACAAGTAAAATTCAACATGAAATACTAAAAATTCCACAGTAGGAAAGCAAGTACCCGGCCAAAAGCAGAAATTGAGTGCATCCAACACAAACAGATATTGCACAGTCAGAGGCCCATTGTCGAAAAAATGGATTCCTTCGAAATTCCACTCCACCTTTGGTATCGAATCTTTAATTTTTTCTGCGAGGCTCTCAATTCCTACAAACATGCGTTGACATTTAGTTCCACGCACAGACACGCACAACAACCACAAATTAGCACTCCCCCCCCCCCCCCAACACCCCGACCAAAAAAAGCCAAAAAAAACCAAAAACAAAACAGAGCGTCGATAGAAACATTACAGTTCTAAACCATTTGAACATGCAATTCCTCTATCTAATAGCAACGATGAAACAGAAATCCACAAAAATATCAAGAAGAAAAAAATGGCGGCGGCAATGCGGGATGACCTGAGGAGTCGAGGGTGACATGGGAGGAGTGAGAGGCGACCCAGGCAGAGGTAGCTCTGACTTCTTCCATCTGCGAATATGTGGAACTGGAAGAAGTGGTCGATTTGATTGTGTGGGTATATAGTGAGAGGGTGAGAGATGCAGCAACGAATAAACCCTAGGAATGGGTGGTGGTGATGAATGTATGTATGTATATATAGAGACACACACACAATATGGTGATGATGGGTCATGGGTGTGATGGTCTAGATTCGAAGTTTCCCGCTTTTGTGGATGTTGGCCTTTTACATAAACATTCACGCTTCCCACGTGATGATGCATTGGACTGGACCCTTGGTTTGTGCTCGTGTGAAGTGAATCCCTTTTTCTCTTTTCTCCTCCAACCAAAGTGAGTTACGAGCGCCTCATGGTCCATAATAAGTGTCTTGATTCATTTTCCATTCTAATTGGGATATTTTTGGAATAATTATTTATTTTTATGATATTATAATTCTTTTTAAACATGAAATGTGTTGAGCGTGGAAATAATAAAACTCTAAAAAATTAATGACATACAACAACAAAACTCACATATAAGAATTAAATTTGATAGATTTTTTAACATCAGCATACATATATCATTTTCTTTATGGTTACAAAACATAATACAAATATTTTCGTAATAATAATTAAATTATTCATGTTTCTCAAAACTTTTTTTAAAAAAGTAATAATAATACCAATAACAATTGATATATACGTACATAGGGAATGGATTAAATGAGAACCAAAATTCCATGCAAGAACAAAGAACTGATCTCCACCATCCATCCACAAAAAATATGTGGTCTAGATCAAAGCAACACAAGGCGGCAATTTTGTAATTTAAGAATTATTTTAATGAGTTTAGGGTAGTTTTGTAATTTGATAAATATAATTAAAAACTATAATTCTCTCTCTCTCTACTCTACTCTTCTTCGCCGCTTCTTTGAGTTCAACGTGCAATAGACAAATTCACGAAGAAAATAAGGCTATCACTCAGATTGAATTCAAAGTAATATTTATTCATCTTCCTTCACGGTTTGTTCTCTCTCTCTCTCTCTCTTGTAGGTTTGCTCCATCTTTCTCGATCTTTTGTCACTTTATTTGCGCATGTTTTCTTCTTCTTCTTCTTCTTCTACGCTCACTTTCTCTCTGTATTATTATTAGCGGTTCAAAATTAGTGTTATATGCAGTTGAGTAAGTTGATCTTTTCAACTTTCATGATTAACAGATGTTTTCAGTTCTTTGTATTTTTGTTGGCGTATGAGAGTGTCTAAAACATATGATTAAATGTTCAAAAATTGTATTTTTTGTCTATTGATTTTCTGTAGATTGTGTTTTTGTATTTTTATACACGTGTTATTTGTCAAAATTTGTTAGCATTACAGTACATCACATTAGTATTGCAAAAGTTATTAGCATTATAAAAATAGTATGTCAGCATTATAAAGATATAGTGTTATTAGAGTATTGACATGATGAAAGATTTATTTATTAACATTACTATGACTAGTTTTAGCATTACTATGATTAGTAATTTATCAGAATTTGTTAGCATTATAAAAGTTCTTATTGGCATTACAAAATAAATTATTAGCATTATAAAAACAGTCTGTGATCATCATTATAAAAATAGTTTGCTATCAAAATATTTGCATGATAAACGATTTATTATCATTACTATGATTGGTTTTAGCATTATCAAAGAAAATATTCACATTACTATGATTAGTTTTAGCATTACCATTGTTCTTATATTTCAATTTTTTATCTTATTTAGTTTGCAGATTGTTTTGGCGCCACTGTATAAATTTCTTCTGGATTGTCTGAATTTTATATACCTGAAGTAACATTCACAAGTAGATGAACATTTCAGAAACAAACCTCTATTTCAAATCATGTTCTAAAGACACTCAAATTAGTGTTGAAGATTTTTATTTGGAAGATAATGATGAATGAAATAATTAGTACATGTATCAAATTTCTAACTTTTTAAAGAATTGTCACTTTCTTAGAATTGTGATAATGTTTCTCAATTGACATTATTATTTCAATATCATGCTATTGAAATATTAATATATGTCAAATCCATTTTTTTTTTGTTAAAAGTGAATGCTTTTGATACTTTACTTTAACACTATATAAATGATATACTATGATAATATTACCATTTAAAAATTCAACTGCTAAAGTTTGTATATGTTGCTAACCATGATTTCACATATGTTATTACTTTCACTTTATGCGTATCATATTTTTTTAATGTTAACAAAAGCAATGATAGTGATAACACTATCCAATAATAATGCTAATAGAACAAAATTCTAACAATGTTGTTCATGGTTGATTTATATTGTTCATGGTAAGTTTTTCTGTTAATGCTAATATTAGTTTTGATAATGCTAAAATGAACAATGACAATGCTAACACTACCGGACGATAATTCCAATACAACAAAATTCTAACAACACCGTTCATGGTTGATTTACAATGTTCGTGATAAGATTTTTTTTATTAATACTAACATTAATTATGATAATGCTAAAATAAGTCATGATATTGCTAAACTAGTGAACAATAATGATAATAGTACAAAATATACAACTAAATCAGACATTGTCAATATCATTGTTCATGGGCTAGATTTTACATGTTCTTGAAAGTTTTCCGATGCTAACAAAATAAAACAAAATTGCCAATTCATCATGAAAAAATGTAAAATATTTTTTTGAACGTTAGATATTTTTTTGTAAAGCATATATGACGTTAGCATCATCAATGTTATTTTCAGCATTATTAATGCTTATATTAACATCATCAATGTCTTTATTAACATATGATTCTATCTCTGTTAGCATGCGCCCATAAAATTCTTTTTTTTTAACCTTGATATTGACAAAATTATGAAAATGTCACCGCGTTTTTCTTATATTCCTTTTAATCACAGTTATGCCACCGTTGTTTTTTTTTTCCAAATCTAGTCCATCCAATCTTAAAATGAAAGGACGTGGATTGGTTCCTAGTTCTCACACCAGGATTGGCTCTCTTTGGAACCACTTCACACACACACACACACACACACATATATATATATATATATATATGATTCATAATTTTATCTAAAGCTTCTTAAGAATGTTAAATAATGAGAAAAATATTATACATTACTTTATTTTATGTCTTAGTATAATTTATTCGAAGCCTATGTTATTTGTTAGCGTATTATTTTATCAATACAAATATAATAAATATATATTTTTAAATGAACGTGAATCATACTTTTTTCACGCAAACTATGTCAGAACATAAAAGAATATGATTTGTTAATTTTTCTAATGAGAGAACAACTCTCAAATGCTCGATCAATATGATCCAATAAATCCTTGCTATATACGAGAATATCATCAAAATACACAGCAACAAACTTGCCAATAAGATGTTGAAGGGCTTGATTCATTACCCGCATAAATGTACTCGGAGCATTTGACAATCCAAATGGTATAACAAGTAACTCATACAGGCCCTCACGTGTTTTGAACGCCATCTTCCACTCATCTCCCTGCTTGATACCACATGATGAGGGGTGAAAAATATCACAAAGGGAGATGACTAAAAACGTTGCTTAATTCGACTTTCAAGCTGAAAGAACAAATGGATGAGAATTCTATTCTCAAAAGTACAATCAAAGGATCAAAATATTCAAATATGCCGCTTTTCTAAGTGTGACAATTCAAACACAAAATAGTATCTATTAAATATATTCAAATTTTCTTAGTGGTTATAATGAAATTGTTTATTCTAAATTGGATTCCAACCAATATTTTAACATATAACCAAAACATGAAGAGATTTCACAAGAATATCTCAAACTGATAAAAAATTAAGAGATTATTATCCACCTAAATTATTTTGCCAAAAAACAATAACAATGAATGTTAATTTAAATTTTACCCAATAATGATGGGCACTATATACATTACAAAAATGTCGCACCAGATTAACTATAAACCTTGGTTTTTGTTTTTTTACTTTTATTTTAATTAAAAAAACACATAGAACCATAAAATACATCAAATTTATAGGGTTGGAGTTGAAGAATCTTCTATGTACTCTTTTTTCCTTTTTAGCAAAGTTATAATAGGGTTGGAGTCGAAGAATCTTCTACTCTTTTTTTTAGGATATAAATTCTACTAATGCATTACATAATAGTATGAAGGATATATTTTGAAAACTTAATTCGAGTAATCGTAATAATGACATAAAATTTTATGTCACAGAATTATTTATCAATGTATGATTAAAATTTTTCATTCAAAGTGTTAGAATTTGTTGCCTCAAATATTGTGAAATATAGAAACACGTACAGAGTTGTAGACAATGTTGTGGTCAGTGTTACTCACTTTACCGACAACATTGTCATGAGAATTTATAGAACAGTTTGCACATAAATAACTTTAAAATACAAGCAGAAAACAGCTTGTGAAAACATCAACGTGCAAATAATAGAGTTGATGTTGAAGTCAGTGTGACCAATATGCCTTCAACACGCAGTGGAAATTTAAAGCAACTTGCACGAAAGATAGTTTTAAATCACACACCTTTGGTATGTGATTGCCTCAGAGCGAAATTCACTAACATAAGTGAAATATAAAAACAATATAAATATTGTCTCGATTCACTCCCTTGACAACATTGCACACAACACACAAGAGATCTATCCTAGCTTCACTCACTCGAATAATCTCTCAAACAAATACTATTAAAATACATAGATAGAAACAACACTTCAATCTAAATCCTAGACTCTCAATATTTGACTATCTAAGCTACACACACAACTGAAACTAATCTTCAATTGATTGTGTTGGAAAAAGAAATCAAAGAATAAGAAGGCAAGATTGAGACGAGCAGGAAATCAGGGATTATATTGATTTATTTCCTTGTTAATTTATTTCCTTATTGTACAAGCTTTTATCTTTAAAAACAGCTTTGTAATTACTCTATTGAATACATACGAAAATTACTTCTTTTGCCATTCTATCTATATTTCTCTTCCAATGGCGTCTGTACCATTTAACATGGTATCAAAGCAGGTGATCAAATGAGAGACTTAGATCGATAATCATCAACGTCTCTAAATCTTTCTCAACCTTTTGCCAAGTTCGTTAAATCTGCACCCAAACAAAACAAGATGTCAGCAAGACAAACCACAGATAATTCAACCACTGGGAATATCCCAGATGACTTAACTCTACGACTTGCGACCATGCTACGAAATAGCCTTGGTCTACAAACCCAAACCGCAGAAACTCTAAACATTGGGTTCAAACTGAGCGGCGATAATTATCCCTTATGGTCGATTCTGATGAAAAAGGCCATCGGAGGAAGGGGCAAATCGTCATACATTACTGGAGATCCAGAACCACCATTGACAAGTGATCCAGCCTACAAAAGATGGGAGCAAGACGATCAGTGTGTCTTTACATGGCTGATACAGAACATGGAATCAAACCTCATGAATACAGTCTCCAAACACCCAACATCTAAAGCTGTTTGGGACAGCCTAGCCCTCACATACGGAAGCGGAACGGATTCTCTGCAGGTCTTCGATTTATATCGAAGAGTAAACACTTTAAAACAGGGGAAAGCACCGTTAGAGGAAATCTGGGCAAAAATACAATAAATATGGATGTCTATCGACCGAAGAGAGCCAAACCCGATGGAATGCCCTAAAGATATCGAGACGTACAATCGAATCATTCAAACCCAAAGAGTATACCAATTTCTCATGTCTCTTCATGACAAATACGAACCTGTAAAGAAAGAGATTTTGAAGAAAGACCCGTTACCCTCAGTTGAAGCGGCATATGTGATGATACGTTGGGAGACTGCTAGGGACAAAATCCTTCGGCCAGTAATCTCTGAGGAGAATCGAGAAACATCATCTGGTTTAGGTTTGGCTTAGCGGCACGGGACAAACAGCAGAGAGGTTACAGAGGAAAAGGGACTCGGCCGAATGAAGAAGATAGAAGCAAAATGGTATGCTCCCACTGTGGTATGAAGAAACACACGAAAGAATCGTGTTTTCAACTGGTGGGTTACCCAGAATGGTGGGACGACACCAAGAGAACAAAATTGCCGAATCAAACCCACAACAGAGGGGGTAGTGTCGCCACAGCAGTGGCCGCCAACCGGGCCACCAACGCAACGGCGTGAGGGAAGAATAGAAGGTGGAGTTGCAGAGGCAAATGCGGCGGCTAGGGATTTTGGAGGTAATAGGGATGAATCAATTGGGCCCTTCGATTCCTCAAATATTTGTGGAAATTCCAAATTAAATGGTAATGGGGAAATTTGTGGAAATTCAGAATTAAAGGACAATGAGAAAATTACTTGGCTGCCCTCAATATTTAAAAAAACCGAACACACTCTTATTTTGTGTACTAATTCCTTTCAGGTCCTTGATAATACTTCTGTGGCGTGTACTGTACCTGATTTACATGACGGGAAAAATAGAAAATGAATTTTTGACTGTGGAGCCACAGATACCATGACTTTTGACATCTCGGATATTGTTAAATCTACAGTTCCACAAAAATCCCATGTTCAGATAGCAAATGGAGACCTTGTACCAGTTAAAGGAGCTGGCACTGTTAATCTATCTCCCACACTTCAGTTGTCTAACTGTTTATTTGTTCCTACCCTGTCACATAAACTCCTCTCCATAAGCCATGTTACCTGGGAATTAAATTGTAAACTACTGATGCAGCCACATTTCTGTTTGTTACAGGATATCAGGACGGGGAAGATTATTGGACATGGCACTGAACGACGTGGGTTATACTATGTGGATGAGATAGCTCCAAAAGGTGTTGCGATGCTGACTCACAGACCTGGTAATCGGGAGGCTTGGCTTTGGCATCGTCGGTTAGGGCACCCGTCTATTAGTTATCTTAAACTGTTATTTCCTAGTCTTGTTACTTCTAGAGACATGCATTGTGATACCTGTTTTTTGGCCAAAAGCCACCGACAGTCCTTTAAGTTTAATAATACCCGAATGAAATCTATTTTTTCCTTAGTTCATTCTGATGTTTGGGGTCCTGCCTCTGTTATTGGGGGTCCTGGATTTCAGTATTTTTTGTTGTTTATTGATGATTGTTCTCGCATGACCTGGATTTATTTTTTAAAAAATAAATATGAGGTTTTTGATAAGTTTACCCATTTTTGTGCCCTTGTCAACACTCAGTTCCAGACCACTATTCAAATTCTTCGATCTGACTATGGCAAGGAATATGTGAATTCTCGCATGTCCCAATTATGTACTAAACAAGGCATGTTCACCAAACCACTTGTCAGTACACTCCTGAACAAAATGGTGTTGCCGAATGGAAGAATAGAATTCTTCTGGAAATGGCTCGAGCTATGTTACTCGAATCAGGGACACCTACCACATTCTGGCCCGAAGTGCTTGCCACTTCGGTCTACCTTCTGAACTGGCTTCCTACTAAAGCTTTACAACTCCAAACTCCTATCCGAACCTTATCCACACAAGCTAAGATTCCTGTGGCCCTCACCTTCAAACCTAGAGTCTTCGGCTGCTCAGTTTTTGTTCACCTCCCTAAAAATACCTGTCATAAATTCTCTCTTTGTGCGGTCAAGTGTGTGTTTGTTGGCTACGGTATTCATAAAAAAGAATACCGCTGCTATGATCCCAAGTCCTGTCACATGTTCACCACTATGAACTGTGATTTTTTGGAAAATGAATATTTCTTTCACAACCATCTTACGAGTCAGGGGGAGAAACAGGGTACTAGTGACTCTTTAAGCTGGTTGACGATGCCAGATTCTATGCCTATACCGAAAACTGGACCAACAGAGAAAGTTAACAACACCGCGGATGTAGCTTCAGATATAGTTCAATCCACGGTCGTTGGTGATACTTCTGAGACATCTCCTCTACTGATACCCGAGGTACAAAATCATGATGATTGTAGTAATTATAGTTATTTTTTAGAAGATACTACTACTGATGATGTGGAAGAAGTTGTGAGTGATAAAGAGACAGATACAGAAGATGTCCTTGAGAATGAACAATTGGAGGAGAGTATGGACCATGGAAGGTATGTATTACCTCCAAGATGGAATCAGGGAGTGCCACCGAAAAGGTATTCTCCGGAACACCCTGGACGGAAATCCCGATATACTATTGGAGATTGTACCACAAGTCATCTTACTGATTCAGCCCAACCTTTCGAGGCTGCACTTCTGAGAGAGGAGGATGTTCCATCGTCAGTTGAAGAAGCTATGGACTATGGGCATTGGAAAGAAGTAATGAAAAAGGAAATTGATGCGCTGGTAAGAAATCAAACTTGGGAGAAATGCAAGCTGCCAAAAGGAAAGAAACCTTTGGGATGCAGGTGGGTGTTCACCATTAAACAACGGCCAAATGGTACAACTGAAAGATACAAAGCTAGACTAGTAGCAAAATGCTATACTCAGACGTATGAGATTGATTATTCTGAGACTTTTTCTCCCGTGGCAAACATGAACACTATACGGGTATTGATATCTATTGTAGCTAGTCGAGATTGGTCTCTACATCAGTTTGATGTAACTAATGCATTCCTTCATGGAGAACTGAAGAAAGAAGTGTACATGGACGCACCTCTAGATTTATCTGAAGAATTTAAGAAAGGAGAAGGGTGTCGACTGTGAAAAATGTTATACGGCCTCAAACAGTCACCCCGAGCTTGGTTTGCAAGATTTACAGATGCCATGGTAAAATATGGATATAAACAGAGCAATTCTGATCATACTCTGTTTTTTAAGAGAAAATGGAACCTAGTAACCTGCTTAATCATCTATGTGGATGATATGATTATCACAGGAGATGACATTGAGGAAATCTCGAAGTTGAAGAAGAACTTGTTCCAGGAATTTGAGATGAAAGATCTGGGGGATCTGAAGTACTTCCTTGGAATAGAGGTGCTAAGATCACATGGAGGAATATTCCTGCAACAGAAAAAGTACATTTTGGATTTATTGGCTAAAACTAGTTTGCTTGACTGTAAACCCGCTGATACTCCAATTGCAGTTAACCATGGGCTGACAATTCTTGAAGGGGCTAAGTTAACTGATCGAGGGAGATACCAACATCTAGTTGAGAAGCTAATTTATTTGTCCCATACCAGACCTGACATTGCCTATGCAGTAGGAGTTGTTAGTCAATTTATGCACAAGCCTCAGTTAGAACATATGAAAGCCGCTCTACGAATTGTTCGGTATCTCAAGGGGACTGTTGGTTATGGTGTGCTGCTTGAGAAAAATGGACATCTGGAAGTTCATGGTTAAACAGATGCAGATTGGGTAGGGAATCATATAGATAGAAGGTCTACAGGGGGATATTTCACATTTGTGGGAGGAAACCTTGTCACGTGGAGAAGTATGAAGCAGAAGGTAGTGGCTTTATCGAGTGCCGAAGCAGAATTCAGAGGCATCAAAAGTGGGCTGACAGAGATATTGTGGCTAAGAAAACTGTTAACTGAGATTGGCTTCCCTCCATCACAGAAGAGTCGGTTGTTTTGTGACAATAAAGCCGTAATCAGTATTTCAGAGAACCCGGTCCAACACGATAGAACTAAACATGTTGAAGTGGATCGACACTTTATCAAGGAAAAAATTGAGAATGATATTATTGAATTACCATATGTTCGATCCAAACATCAATTGGCGGATATTCTAACAAAGGCTGTGAGTTCCAAAAGTTTTACTGAGGTTCTTCGCAAGTTAAGCATTGGAGACGTCACTACTTAACTTGAGGGGGAGTGTTGGAAAAAGAAATCATAGAATAAGAAGGCAAGATTGAGACGACCAGGAAATCAGAGATTATATTGATTTATTTCCTTATTGTACAAGCTTTTATCTTTAAAAACAGCTTTATAATTACTCTATTGAATACATACGAAAATTACTTCTTTTGCCAATCTATCTATATTTCTCTTCCAATGACGTCTGTACCATTTAACAGATTTGGGATTCTAGGCAGATGTCGGAGAGAATATCTTGGATCTCCGAGACGACACTAGACGCAAGATTCAGAGCTTCTTACAAACCACGGTGATAACCTGCTTCCACAAATGATTTTAATATCTAAAGAGACCTTAAATACTTACTCCATCTTGTATTAGCAGTTGCTCCACGATCACAAGAGGCGTGAACTTGAATCAACCGCATTCCACTTCTCATTGCTGTAGTGGACTTGAATAACTGCTTTCTGCATTGCGAAACACACGTTCTTCAACATCGTGTAATGGTGGCAATTACTCCATTGACCCACGTTCACCTCCAAGAGAGAGTGGGAATATCCTTCCCTATAAATCCGAAATAGATTTTGAACAAGTCAAAATCAAATATTATCCACGATTTTAATCATAATAAAATAACCAATAAATCCCTAAATTCGTGAAAAATAAAATGTGATAAATATCACAAAATAATCAGAATAATTTTAAAATAAATTAGTCCTAAATACTAGAAAAGGTTAAGGTTAGCTTTGAGAGAGTTGTACTCGATATCACGAGAATGACGAAACACATCAAATACGACATTGACTTCGATGTTATCAAGTGATAACATCATCCGGAACACATCATTCTCAACACAAAGCAAATAAAAATAATTGAACATTCAATATCTTATTATGTTATACATCATTTAATTACCGTATTCTTATTGTTTACTTATCATAATATATAAAATATGTAATTTATAAATTCAATATTAGTTTATATTTTTATTATTAGGAATCGTAAAACATATAACAAAATATTGAAATTGAAATACATACTTACATTCATCAAATATTCAAATGTATGAGCCGCAACAATTAACTTTTCTTTGCCTTTAAACGTTTTTTTTCTTTAATATGCTCTGGAGGAGGTAAGAGGCAGCCCCTAGTCTTTCCCTCTGAGTACATTTTAAAAAGCGTAAATTACATATCTACATTTTAGAAGCTTTTTAAAAATTGACATACTTTTTCAAAATTAATAAAACAGAACCTACTTTTTCAAAATTTTCACAAATCTAACATTTAATCAAAATTTTATAACTCGAAAATTATACATAATTGATTATATTTTAATATTTCTTGATTGGAGGGACTTTTCTATGTGGTTGGTAAATAAGAATATTAAAATACAATTAATTATGTATGATTTTTCGGGCCGTAAAATTGATTAAATGTTATATTTGCAATTTTTTTTTGGAAAAATGGGTATTATTTTGTTAATTTTGAAAAAAATTGGTCATTTTTGAAAAAGTGTTCAAAATGTAAGTATTAAAGTGTAATTTACCCTTTTAAAAATACCCACTTCTATATTTTCAAATATTTTTTGATGAAGAGTCTGGAGTCGCACGGTGAAAGTGTGGTGTGGTTATTGGTTAAGTTATTAAAAGAGTGCTTCTTTTATATTTAAACTAGGCAAAACTCTATTTATGGTCCCTGTACTTTTAAATTTTTTCAAATTGGGTCCCTTTATTTTATTTGGTTAAAATAATGTCCTTGTACTATCAATTTGAAATGAGGTCCCTATACTATCAATTTAGATAAAATCAAGTTACTATCAATTTAGATAAAATCAAGTCCCTAGAGACTTGATGGGGACTTGATTTTATCTAAATTGATAGTAACTTGATTTTATCTAAATTGATAGTACATGGACCCCATTTTAACCAAATTGATAGTATAGGAACCTAATTTAAAAATAAAAATAAAAATTGAAAAAAAATAAAATAAAAATAAATACATATTGAACTTTATAAGTAAAAAAATTATTTAAAAATTAAAAAATAAATTTAATTATTTTTTTAAAACCACTATAATTTTATATTTTGATTTATTATTTTTTGAAAAAAATTAAATAATATTTTTAAAATTTCGATTTTTATTTAATTGATTTTTTTATTTTATTTAACTATTGTTTGATTTTTTAATTTAATCTTTTGAAAATAAATTAAAATAACACCTTCTTATAAAAATTAAATTATTTATTTATTTTCAATTTATTTTTAAAATTAAAAAAAATGAATAAAAAAATTTAAACTATTTTTTGATTTTTTTAAATAATAAATAAAAATAAAACATAAAATTACAGTGGTTTCAAAAAATTTAATTAAATTTATATTTTATTTTTATTTAATTTTTTACTTAAAAAAATAATTTGTATTTATTTTTATTTAATTATTTTTTCAATTTTTATTTGTTTATTTTTTTTAAAAAAAATGAATTTTTATTTTTATTTTTAAATTGGGTCCCTGTACTATGAATTTTAGTTAAAATCAAATCCCTCTAGTATCAATTTAGATAATATCAAGTATATGGGGTACTTGATTTTATCTAAATTGATTGTAGAGGGACTTGATTTTAACCAAATTAATAGTACAAGGACTTCATTTTAACCAAATAAAATAGAGGGACCTAATTCAGAAAAATTTAACTTACAGGAACCCAAAACAGTGTTATGCCTTTAAACTATGGTATTAGTTTTATATTTCTCATGAGTGTATGATTTCATCTTTTGAGACATAAATATTTTTAAGTAGTTTTCTTTTAAAAACTAGACGACTATGAGGTAATAGGGTACTAGGATTTGTGTTGCTATTCCTTAAATGATCACGAGTTCATGAGTTTAATTTAGCAATTGTTTTAAATTTAAAGTTTGTTATGCTACATGAAGTGTTAGGAAAAACTATCAAGTAAAACCCTAAGGTGTAGTTTTGATGAGATGTCAAAACGTGTTAAACACTTCTTGAAAAACTGAAGGAGGGCTATGTTGACCAAACTGAGGCTCGGAAAAATTTCAGCTGAAGCAGATGACGACCGAACTGGAGAAGCCAGCTGGAGGCATGTATGAACTAGTCAGGAAATAACCCAACTGAGGGTTAAGCTCTACAGGAGACAAACTAGTTACTATCAAACTGACTGCCAGGACAGTTAAACTGGAGAAGCCAAGTCAACCCAACTGATGAAACATGCAGCAAGTCAGTTGAACTGAAGACTGGAAGCACCCAACTGATGACCATAATTAATATCAGCCAAACTGAAGCTGAAGAAGAGTCAACCGCTGACCAAGTTGAAGCCAGTGAACTGAAGCTTAAGAAGAGTCAACCGCTGACCAAGCTGAGAATAACACCAGTTGAACTGACAAACTAGTTAACAATTTGTGATTAGTCGAACTGACAAAAGATGTTCAGAGATATAGCCAACTGAAGCGATAGCCAAACTAAGCATCTAAGCTTAAATTTAGAACTGCCAACTGGAGAATCAATGAAGTTAATGCTCAACAGAGATCATATAATTAATGCTCTTCAAAGATCGATTGGCTGAGTAACGGCTACATCAACAAGCCTCAACGGCTATGAAAATCACATACCATTGATAAACCAACAGAACCATCGATCAATGGAACCCAACGGTCACAAGATCACTCATCTATATAAGACGAGTAATATGATTTTCAAATGACTTTCGCTAATCAAACTTCTACTTTTGATTCTTTCACATATACTCACAACTGAGCTTTCTTTCTTCCTCCATTTCAGCTCAAGTTCAAAGCATTGTCTCAAAGCTACGAAATTCTCAACTGAGAAGAAGAACTTAAAGCTTCAAACAATCAACTAGCTGTTGAAAGTCCAACTAGAGCAATATTCTTAATTCAACCGATACACCGATTAACTACTCAGCTCAACCCAAGGAGTAACATCAGTTGATACCCCCGTTCAAGAATAAACTTTTGAAGATCGAAAGAGATCTAAAATCTTATAAAGACGACAATAGCACATAACTCTCCAGCTAAGTGGGAGTCACCGCTGAGAAAACTGCCGCCGCAATAGCTAGCTGCTGGGGAGTGCAAGTGTGAGCCATCGACTCCACTGAGATAACCATGTAAAGAAACTCACCATTACCAGGTTCAGCAAACCTATCATTCATTGTATAATTTGTAAATAAACTCAAGTTATATAGTGGATTTGCCCTTCTACGGAAGGAAGAGAGGACGTAGAAGATTGAGACTTCAAACCTCTATAAATCGTCTCTGTGCTGTACTATTTTACTCATTCCTGCATACCTCTAGAATCGTACACAAGCTCACACAAATTGCACTCGCAAGTCAACTAAAATCACCAAACTGACAAGTGCATAGATGAGTTTTTAAAGCGAGTCAAGGGCCCTAATTACATTCCGCATTTGAGTTCAAGTTTTGAATCAGTTTATTCACCTCCCTAAACTGATACCGACTCATCCGGGACCATCAAGTGTTATCAGAGCAGTTGATTCTAAGGATCAACCATTTCTGCAGGTCAACTGAATCAGATCTACTTATCTGTGCTAACATTTCAAGCTATGAGAAACTATAAGCTACCTTTATTTTCAGTTGAAAACTATGATAATTGGAGCAGGAGAATGAAAGCGCATCTTTGCTCAATTCATGAGAATATGTGGGAGGTTATTGAAGATGGTCCAATCACTATCACGATGGATAATAAAGCCCACATCATTGATATAAATCAATCAACACAGATCCTGAAGCCAACTCATCTTCTCACCAGTAAAGAGAAAAAGTTCAAGAATCTAGAGTTTATTGCTCAAGCTGCATTTTTTCAAACACTAGATGAAGATAGAATGAAGGACACAAAGAACTACATAACTGCCAAGGAGATATGGGACTTACTAGCAGATCTACACCAGGAGTGAAGCCATCAAAGGAAACAAGCTCCAGCTGGCAGTGATCAAGTACGAGTCCTTCAAGATGCAACCTGAAGAATCCATCTCAAGCCTTGAAACAAGATTTCTAGGCATAATAAGTGAGATGACAAACCTTGGAAGAAGTTATCCTAATTCTGAGATGAACTCTAAAATTTTGGACAATCTCACTAAAGAATGGGATATGAAAGTGATCACGATAAAAGAGTCAAGAAATCTAAACAGCATCACCTCCAGAGAACTATTCGGTTATCTCAAAGCACATGAATATAGCCTTAACCAGAAAAAGGAGACATCAACTTCTTCATTCCAAGATGCAACTTTCTACGGTGAAAGAAACCGGTTCAGAGACAACCAAAGAAGGAATAACTTCTGACCTAAAAGCTCATCAGTTAGAGAAAATCAAGGCAGATCCTCATTCGAACGCAGAAGAGATGCAACTGAGAAGAAAGAAAACATGACTGAAGATATAAATGAAAAAATTCAGTCAGTAATGAAGCTGCTAGAAAGATTGAAGAAAGTCAAGGATAAGCAATCAGTTTCGCCTCAAACTGATGAAATCCCAAAAGTTGAAAGAAGTCAACAACAAGCTAAATGATTAGCTGAACCTGTCAGGGGTGGCAACCGCAGCATGAGAGAATGCTTTCACTGCCATAAACAAGGACATTACAGATACGAATGTCCTGAACTCCCTGAAGATAAAAAAGCCAAAGTGGGGAGAAACTTCTTCAAAGGGAAAGTAATGATTGCAAATTCTGAGAATGCCGTGCTAGACGATTCTGACTATCTATCTGGAATTGACTCAAACGGCTACAGCTCAGATGATGAAGCCCTATTCTGCATCATGGCCGAGAATGAAGAAGAGGTTAGTACTACCGATTATCAAACCTATTTTTATCACATCAATGAAGCATATATTTCTAGCAATGAACTTGATGAGAAACTGAAACTACTAGAAAATCAATTAGCTTTAATATCCAATTTGCATGTTGAACTGAAAGGTGAGAATGATGAACTTAGAAATAAGGTAAGAAAACTGAGTATTGATCATGAGAGAATGAACTATCTTGAAGCTCAGTTAGTAGAATTTGAAAAGTTGAAATTAAAAACTATTGATTTAGAAACTAAGAACCAAAGGTTGAAAAAAGAAATTCATGAAAGGGAAGAAGTATCTCTCAAATTCAGAAAGGGATCTCAAACTTTGGATGAGATTCTAAGCTATTAAAGAATTGATGCTGAAAGCACAAGATTAGGATATAGTAAATTCACTGCTGCAGAAAAAGAGAAATCAGTTGCGAAAAGCAGTGATACATGTATCCTAAAGGTGTTCACTAAGTCTAGTCAGCCGTAACCAATTGACAAAGGTAAAGGCATTCTTAAAACCCCTCAAGCTCAACCAAGATAGTTCAGTCATCCATCTCAGCCAAGATCATCAGCTCAATTGAGACCACCAGCTTACACAAGGCCACTAGTTTAACCCAGACCGCATGCAAACCAACATGTGAGATCAGTTAACTCCAGAAGAAATATCTACTCCAGATCTCAAAACTACCCTCCCCAAATGTTCAGCCAAGATACTTATAGGAGAAAACTAAAAAGCTCCTTTGAACAAAAAAATAGTACGATGAGTACTTGGATTACAAGAATGATCTAAGGAATGATCTAGAAAAGTACAACCCTATAATCTGGAAGTATACAAAGAATTGGCCTGATCGAAGAGCTCAAATGTCTCAAAATCAAAGAGTAATAGTTGAACTATTTTATCCTACTAGCTCTAGTCGTAGGTACCGTTCAACTGATTCAACTCAAAGAAGAAGAGTTAACAGAAGGTTAAAAATGATCAAACGATCCCAATCTGATGGATCACTGAATGATGGAAAGCTAAAGTTTGGCAAATCTAGATTCCAAAGAATTTGATCAATCAACAATGACCCGATATCAAATGGGTACCTAAATGCTAATCCTTATTTTTGTAGGACAAGAGCATTCTATCTATGAACAACAACAGATCCCTTCTCTTTCTGAAGGGCTTGTTCAGCATATGCTGCGATGATCTTCTCTGTGACAGGGGTTGTAGTCTTCTTTGGTGTCTTGGATATAGCACCCTTTGTTCGGACTTTCTTTGCAACAGTTTTCTTGTTGACATTGTATGATTTACTATTTCTTTCAAAAGATCTTAGATTGTAAGATTCTGAGTCTTTGATTTCTTTACAGAGATGCAACTTCTGGTTCTTCTTTCTCCAAGTCTTCTTCTTCTTCTCCATGGAACGTCTTAATGTACTCTTTAGTGTCCTTACTAGAGGATTTATCCCGTAGTGCCCTCTTAGCAGGCTTCTTATATGAAGATTCTCCACGAACTTGTCTGTTAATCCATCTTCTTCATAGAATTAATCGTAAGGTTTGGAATAAGTCACATTTCCATACCTCATTCTTGGTTTAACAACCTTCTTTGGACGAACAATTTTTGTTTTGGGTGCTATTGAAAAATAATAGAGAATATTTCTGTGTATGATCAAGGGATGACAATGGCAGAAAGAAGAGAAGAATAAAAGAGATATACCAGAATTTCTGAGAGAGCAGCTTCGAAATTTGGAATTGTGGAGCGTATAATAATATCTCAAAATAGCTAAATGTAAATATAAGAGAGAACTCCGTTCTATACGTATGCCCAAGTATCCGTTAGACAAAGAAATTGGAAGAAAATCCTGGAAAACTAGTGATGACGATTGTGAGTCAGAACTAGCCGTTGACAAGGATGTACACAATAATTTGAAAATTGTTCATGTACATGCTGATGAACATTTATGGGAATGTTCAGTCCCTTTGTGTATGAATGATTCTTTTCTACTGAGTGATAAATAAACGCACTCATACCCCTCATCTTGGTTTACTGAACCAAGCAAACCCCAAAAGATGCTTTGAGTTTCTCAAATCGAATAACATCTAATCCCTTGGTGAATAGATCAACTAGTTGGTCTTCTGTTTTCACATGCTCAATCTTCAGAACTTCTTCCTTAATTAACTCTCTGATGAAGTGATGTCTGATGTTGATGTGCTTTGTTCTTGAATATTGAACCGGATTCTTGGATATATTCATAACAATCATGTTGTCACAATACAAAATAGGTATATCATGAGCAACTTCATAGTCCTTCATCATCTGTATCATCCATATGATCTGTATAGAGCTGCTTCTAGCTGCAATGTATTCAGCTTCTACAATTGATAATGAGATGCTATTCTGCTTCTTGCTGAACCAAGCAACAACATTGCTTTCTAACAAGAAACAAGCACTTGGTGTGCTTTTTCCACCATCTGGAGATCCTTCCCAATTAGCATCACTGTTCGGTATTTATTTTCACCTAAACTGCAAGTGTACAGCGAGGCTTATAGGATAGCGGTGAACAAGGTCGTATCCACAGAGATTTAATATTTAACTAACTAAGTACTAGAACTTAACTCCTAAATGCTATCTAGACAACCGATTAAAGTGCTTTGAACTAATTAAAATACTTAAACATATAATATAAATGGAAACACAGAGAAGAAAGAGTAAAGAAGAAACAACGGAGAAAGACGAATTCTAGAGTTGGAGAATCCTTATCTAATCCATCTATTTACTTGTTTCATCACACACCTATGTAGGGACTTAAATCTAGCTAGAACAACCATAATTATACCTTAAACCTTCTCTCGAAGTGCCTAAAGCGTGGATCACACAACTAGTATTAACGTCTTCGTTCAATGCCTAGCATGCAACTCCTAATGGCTCCTAGGGTCTATTGTTCTCTCAATTAACCTCAACCCTCTCGAGTGTTATTAATTAATGAGTTAATTACTCCAGATCACGTGTTAAAACTCCTCTCTCGATTTATGAATTAACACATCAAATTGTATCATTTAGTGATCAGTTAAACAATACAGATAAAAACAAGAGTAATCAAAGATCAAGATAAAGTCATAGGAAATATGATAAAACCAATAAAATAAACTTCATAAACAATTCATCATCCAACCCTAGAAAACTAGGGTTTAGCTATCCATATAAATATAGAAAACTAAAATCCAACAAAAAATCATGTCTAACAGAAATAAAGATAAATAAAACCCGGAAGTAATTATTCTGTCTCTATTCTTGCTTGGCTTGAATCTCTTGGTCTTGCTCTCTGTGTTCTTCTCTGTAACTCTCTATCTCTGTATTTAAGAGAGGAATATGGTGTGTGTTGTTGTGGTTTTTGGTGTTATGGTAGGGTTTTGATATCCCAATTTTCGTGTTTGAGGAGGTATATATAGTGTTGGAAGTATCCCAGTCGAAAAAGGAAAGAAAACGGGCCAAAATAGGCCAAAAATCGGACTCTCATGGCTTCGTTCGCGACCTCGCTCGTGACCCAGTCACCCGTGACTCGGGGTCGCGAGTCCACGTGGCAATACGTGGCATGACGTGGCGCTGACGTGGCAGAAAATTCGATACCAACCTTGAAATTCGCGACCGGGTCGCGAGTAAAACAAAGGAGAACCCTGCCTCTGTTGCGAACGTACAGTAAAATGGAGAAGAGGTGATTCGCGACCTCCCCGGTCGCGAGTAAATTTCAGCTCCGGCAGCCTCTCACTGTTTTGCTTCGTTCTCACTCGTTTCTCGTCCGATTGACCCGATTCTTTTTGCAACACATTCCTAACTTGATCTCCTATCTTTCTAGGGCATTTCCAAGCTCATTTGAAGTCCACACAAAAAATTGCATTAATTCCCTTCACAATGAACAAACACGTGACATTGCACAAAACATAGAAAATTATGCAAAACTCAACACTTCATGCATGCAATGCCCATCAAATACCACTCAAATGTACCTCAAAATACATGTAAAATATGATGTTATCAATCACATTATGCAGTAAGACTAGAATTTGTATCTGAAGTGTACCATAGTCCATAGTCAGCAGTTCCACTGATGTTCTTGATAGCCTTTAAGTGACTTTCTTTGGGACAAGACTGATATCTTGCACATACTCCCACATTGTAAGATATATCAGGTCTGTTTACTGTAAGGTAGAAAAGACTTCAAATCATGCTCCTGTATAGTGTCTGATTCACTTCTTCTCCAATATCATCTTTACCAATCTTGACAGTGGTGCTGATAGAAATTCTTTTGTGCTTAGAATTTTCCAACTCAAACTTCTTAACTAAGTTTCTTGCATACTTACACTGAGAGATGAAGATACCTTCTTCTGATTGCTTTACCTGAAGTCCAAGAAAATACTTCAAGTCTCCAACCAGGCTCATCTCAAACTCAGTTTCCATGTCCCTGATAAAGTCCTTGATCATCTTTTCAGACACTGAGCCAAACAATATGTTATCTACATATACTTGAACCACAATTACTCATGATTTGTCCTTTCTAATAAATAGTGTTCTATCCTCTCCTCCTCTGTTGTATCATTTGCTAACCAAATATGTAGCCAGTCTCTCATACCATGCTCGAGGAACCTATTTCAAACCATATAATGCCTTTTTGAGTTTGAAAACATAATCTGGATTATGTGGATCTTCAAATCCTTTAGGTTGTGCAACATACATATCCTTCATTAGAAATCCATTCAAGAATGCATTCTTAACATCCATCTAGTATAGCTTGAACTTCATCATGCAAGCCATTGCTGGGAGCAGTCTGACTGATTCTATCCTTGTGATTGAAGCAAATGTCTCATCAAAATCTATTCTTTCAATCTGTGAATACCCTTGTGCAACCAGTCTGGCTTTATTCCTTGTGATATTCCCGAATTCATCAGTCTTGTTCTTGAATATCTACTTAGTCCTAACTATATTTACTCTTTCAGGTTTCTGTATTAGATCTCAGACATCATTCTTCTTGAATTGTAGAAGCTCTTCCTACATAGCTTCAATCCAGTAGACATCTTTAAGAGCTTCTTGAAATTTTTTTGGCTCTATCTTGCATGTGAAGCAGACATTGGATATTTCCTCAAGAAGTGTCTTTCTGAGTCTGTTTCTGGCCATTCTTCCTTCATGGATATCTCCTGTGACTTCTGTAGTAGGATGATCTTTGATAATCTACCTTAAGGGCTTTCTTTGCTTCAGACCCTGATCTTCAGATTCTCTATCTGTATCATCATGTACATCAGAATGTCCGAATACATCTGAGTGTACATCTTCTTCTATGGGATTGACATCATCATTTTGATCATCAAATCTAACATTGACTTATTCTACTACAACCTTTGTCTCCTTATTGTAAATCATGTATGATTTACTATTTCTGGAGTATCTAACAAACATCCATTCTACTCCTCTGTTGTTCATCTTGCTGAGATACTCTCTATCATTGAGTATATGGCAGATAGTACAAAACACATGGAAGTACTTCAGTGTAGGTTTCTTTTCATACCAAATCTCATATGGTGTAGTGAATGTACCTGGTCTGAGATGAACTTTATTGCTGATGTAGCATGTAGTGTTGATGGCTTCTGCCTAAAACATAACAGCAACTCCTTTGCCAGTAATCATAGTTCTAGCCATGTCCTGGAGAGTTATGTTTTTCCTTTCAACAACTACATTCTATTGAGGAGTCTTGAGGGCTGAGTACTCATGGTTGATCCCATTCTCATGGTAGAAATTATCAAAGTACCGATTCTCAAATTCTTTGACATGATCACTTCTAATTTTCATGATTTGCTGATCCTTCTCAACTGTGATCTTGCAAGCCAGCTTCTTGAATGCCATGAATGCTTCACTCTTGTCTCTGAGAAAGTCTTCCTATGTAAATCTTGAGTAGTCATCTATACAGACAAGAACATACTTCTTTCCTTTGTAGCTCTCCACAGTCATTAGCCCCATTAGATCCATATGAATACGATTTAAAATTCTTTTGAAGTTTTGTCCTAAACTTCTTTATGTTGAGATCTTGACTGCTTCCCAATCTGGCATGGACCACACACTTTATCTTTGTCAACCTTGATCTGGGAAATTTCTCTGACTATCTCCTTGCTAATGATCCTTTGTAAATTCCTGAAGTTGATGTATCCAAGCTTCTGATGCCAGATCTATGACTCTTCTATAGATGTTCTTTGACATGTTAAAAAATATTGTGCAAGTACATGTAGATGATAGCAGTTGTCAGCTGATCTTATTTCTTCCATGAATAAGTCATTGTTCTTATTCATTACCTTGAAATTCTCTTTGGTGAAGACTACTATCATGTCATCATCACATAGCTGACTGATGCTGATAAAATTAGCTTTGAGTCCATCAACTAGCATAGCTTTTTTCAGCTTAGGCATTCCCTCGACAACCAGTACTCCTTTACCAATTACTTTTCTTCTTTTTCCATCTCCAAAGGTGACAAAGTCAGATGAGCAAGCTTTTAAGTTCTGCACAACTGAACAATCTCCATCATATGTCCTGAACAGCCACTATTAAAATACCAATTGCTCTTGTCTTCTACTCTCAAGGATGCGTAAGCAATCAAACTAGTTTTCTTGACAACTTATTGCTTCTTCTGTGCAGGCTTCTTCTATTTCTGTACAACTGGCCTTCTGTTCCTATTGCTGGAATGCTGAACCACAAATCTCCTTCTCATTCTTTTGAGATCATAAAGATACTTCTCACAATGTGGTCGAATGTGGTCTTTCTTCTCACAATAATGGTAGATGATTCCTTTTCTGTTACCATTATAAGCAGCCGTCTTTTTGTCAATAATGTTCTTCTGGATGTTCAGAACATTATCTTGTACATGCACTGGTTGGCTTATACTTTTTTTGACAAATACTGTATTGGACTGTCCTCCACTATATCTAAGACCAGGATGACTCTTCCCTTAATGTCATTCAATAGTAAGAATCTTGTCAAGATTCTTTGTTCTGTTGTTCAGCATAGTGACATTCCTCATGATGGATTGAGTTCTGTAGACAGTTCAGCAACCTCCTTCTCTTGCTGCTAGATTGTACTTTTCTGTTCTGAATCAAACTTGATCAACTTCTCTTTCTCATCTAGAAGATTCTTGTTATGAGACTGGAGAGTCTTGTTGATTTCCACTACTTCCAACCACTTTGCAAACATCTCCTTGTATGTTTTGACAAATTCTTCTTAGCTGAAGTCTTCATTGTCTAACTCATCATCTTCTGCATAATCGAAGGGATCCTGGAATTCAGAGATTTTTGCTGTAAAAGTAATAGTTTCTTCATATGAATCACTATTGCTTTCTTCAGAATCATTGTCACTGAGAGATGCATTGTAATTCTTTTTGTTTTTCTTCAGTGTATTTGCACATTCAACGTGAATGTGCCCAAATCCATCACATTCTCTGCACTGAATTCCTCTTCTTGGATTTTACTATTAAAACTCCTTTTGATCATTGCTTGAGTTCCTATCTTGCAGAGAATTACCTGTTGGTTGTCTTCTATTGTTGGACGTTCTTGAAGACTGTTTGTTGGCTCTTTTCAACATATGACTGAAGTTCTTGGTGATCAAGACCATAGTATTCATCATATCTGAATCAAGTACATTTTTTATTTTTGTACATGTTCAGGTACATCTTCTGAAACTTTAGTTTTAAGAGCAATATCTCTCTTGCAGTCAAAGAGCCCATCAACTCATCAAGTCTCATACTCTTGATATCCTTAGCTTCTTTAATTACAACAACTTTGTATGCAAATTTCTTCGGAAGAGATCTGAGAACTTTTCTTACAAGTTTCTCATTATTGATAGGCTCACCAAGAGCAAAACTCTCATTAGATATGCTTCTTAATTTGGCATTAAACTCGCATATGGACTCAGTTTTCTCTATTGTAAGAGATTTAAATTTAGAAGTAAGATTTTGAAGCCTTGATAACCTAACTGAACTAGTCCCTTCAAAGGTGGTTTTCAAAATATCCCTTACAGCTTTTGCAGTCTTCCAGGTTGAGATTAAGCTGAATGTTTCAAGATTGGCTACAGAGAATATAGTATTGAGAGTCTTAGAGTTGACATTGTACCAGTTCTTTTGTGGCATAGTCCACTATCCTTCTTCAATCTCCACATGCTTTCCTTCCTTGGTAACAGTTGGCTTTTCCTATCCTTCTGTGACGCTTTTCCATGCAAGTTCATCTATTGATCTCAGAAACACCCTCATCCTTGCTTTCCAGTAAGGATAGTGGTTGTCTTCAAGCAATGGTGGTCTGACCATAGATCCTTCATCTCTGATTGAACTTATAACTTGAACTCAACCAAAATCTTCACACAGTTATGTACTTTTCAAGACTCTTTTCACTTTAAACCAAATGTGACCCGCTCTGGTACCAATTGTAGTTACATAAACTAGACAGTTATGTTCAATATCATGTACACGTACATTGTAATGCACATGTAAGGTTAGAATGATAATTTGAAAGCAAAGAAATGGCACGAGGTTGATAACCCTGTTCGATCAACTGATCTACGTCAAGGAAACTTTCCCAAGTCCATGAGAAAAATCCACTACTCCATTGCAAGGTTACAAAGGTTAGTACATGATAATCTTCCGTCACTCGACCCTTTTTCTACACACTACAACCTCTTTCGATAGACTGAATTATAAGATCCCTTTACAACCTAGACTCCCTCTAGTTCTCATAGGAAATCTCTCCCAAGACTCTTTTAAAGGTGTGAATGAAAGAACTTCAAACACAGATTATAAACATAATAATCACAAGGATCAAACCTTGTCTTCTTGTCCGTATTTAACTGTTTTACTTTAAATATGCAACGAAATCACAACTATTATTACAAAACTAGCAAACACATCAAAAACTCCAAATGATAGCAATATAAGCACAAAAGCTATATATAATACACAACTTTATACAATAAACATCATCAATTCATATCCAAAAGTTGTGTGAAATACACAGTTTTCAAAAATAAATGTAAGATGCAACTTTAATTGATCCATCGGTGCATTTAAATTATTTTTGCATATTAGTATCTTTTAAAGACATTGTTCAGTTAGTAAATTGATTTCTATATGTTTTATGTATCATCCTAGTATTTTCGGATTTCATGTTGGAGTTTTAATAAAATCAATGGGTTGAAAGGTATGCTTTGAAAAGAATTAATGGGGTGCAAAATATTTTTCGTAGATAAAAATACTCGACATTTTATATCCGTCCGAAGTTTTGAAAAACCATAAATAGGGCTTCATAATTTCATTTTCATCGTATTTTCAAAATGAAAAAACTGAGCAGGTGAGAGTCAAGCCGAGCCCAAGCACGAGGAAGGAGGGCGCTACAGCAGCTGAGGTTTGAAGGCTGCCAGACCATCGCCGGTACCGCCATCCGCTGCCGTCATCACCACCTCCCCTGGTGAAATATTTTCTGATTTCTTTCATTTTTGAGCATGTTGTAGATGTAATTGCATAGAACCTAGTACCTTAAGGGCTCAACAAAAATCGATGGTCAGATTTCGACTAGGAGGCCGGCGAACCACCACCTTGGAGCACCTCCGGCGCTGGCCCCTTTAGGCCACTCAATCCTAAATGATCCTTCTGCATTGTTGTCCTATAGTGGATTCTCTACGTATCTACCAATCCCGTTTTTATCTAGGCGGATTTCGTTTACCTAATTTTGTAAATCATGTATTTAAATTCGTATCGTGTTCATTCGTCATCTAAAAATTGTAAAACTTTAGCAAGTGCATTATTTTATGTGAAGCATGCTGTCATTTAAATTTGGTAATTTTTGAAAAGCCGGAACTGCATGTAGAATTTATTTAATTGGAATTAAGTAAATTGACAAGTGGTCGACCTCCACATTTTCTAAATGTTTTAAGTCGACTTTACTGGAAAATATTCGCTGAAAAAAATTCCCCAAAGCATCAAGTTGAGAATGGAACCCTAATATTGTGCATTATAGTCCAAAGCCAGTTTATTAGTTTAGAATGCCCCTATTATATTTAGTTTAACTCAGAAAAATCATGTAACAATCTTAGGTTGAAGCTTTTATTGTGTAGGATCCGCTGAGCTAGAGAGAAAGAACAATGGTTGTTTGCCGTAATAGCCTATCCCCAATTACCCGAGCAAGGTGGGTGTTTCTTATTATAAAAATTATATGTTTGAGTTATATAAACTCTGTTTATACAAATGAAAAGTTATATCCATATCATAAAATATTTTAGTCTTATCTATGTCTCCACATGAGTATTATACAATCGACTTCCTTGCCTAAGTTGGCACGTTGGAGTTCTGTATAGTAGATGATACACTGGATAGTCTAGCAAGAAGATCTAGAGCCAGTTGTATGAGTTGAGTGGGAACTAATATCAGATAAGAGAGAGCACTCCAGAATAAAAGAAGTTTTGGCCATGCAGAATCGGTTTTATCTTTTAAACATTCTATTTTTTGATTTGAGACAATTAGATATGTTTGCTAAAAATGAGTTATCAAATGCATTATAAATCTCTTCACCCACTGAGTACATCAGTACTCACACCCAAATTTTTTCAAATGTTTTCAGGTTGATGATATTTGCAGTGGTGGTGAAGGTGGCCGCAGTGGGTTGGCTGGGCTTACTTTGTGTCTTTGTTATGATGTTCTTTATTTACAGTTCTTTTGCTTTGTTTATCAAACAGTGTATTATGTTTCCGGTCTAAACTCTAAATATCTAGCCCCATAAAATGTAGCATGTTATGATTTTCGTTGGGCTTTGAATAATAATCCGAATCTTTTGCTAGGGATGAAGCCCTATTATCTATATCTTAATAAAATGCATGTTTGCGATTAGATTTACTGATCTTGTTATTTGTCTGGATCCTATTTGTCTTTGCGATTGTATTTGTGGGCAAATCCCCCTCTTATAATACGCGTAAAAAGTGGATTTGCTCCAGTTACAGAGGTTATGATTCCCAAATTTCTGGAAGACATTAACTTATTATTCTGAAATATATAATTAAGAAATCCCTAGTTCCATGAGTTTAGTATAACCCCTCCTAGTTTTGTGTGACATCAATTACTAATCTCTTTATTAGGAAATTCATATTTTGGGGGGGGGGGATGTTCAAGCTGAAATCAATTTAATTTTGTTATTTTTCTTCGTGTTCCTCCAAGTCTTCATTTTTCATTTTTTTCAATTTTTCATATTTTTTGCATTTTTTGGCTCCTTTATTGTTACCACCTTTATGGTAGATTTGAGTGCTATTCTATTATATCACATGGTGGATAATTCTTGTTCATCAAAATCCTTGTCCAAAAATTTGAAATTCTCACCCGTTTCACGATTGTCTTCCAGAACGTGTTTAAGTGGGTTTCGGCATTTTGCTTTAGCATCTATTGGTAATGGGGAGCTTCGTGATTTTTCAAAGTTATCCAAGGGTTCATCCAAGTTGGATCTGATGAAAGGATTCCGATTTAAGAAAAATAAAAATAAAAATAGTGTTGGTGATTTTATTTGGCTTTTTTGTTTCGTTTGAGGAGCAGGCAAGACCTTTGATGATTGTGAATGCATTTGGTATTGTGGAGGAAATTATTATGAGTCCAGATCATGGTTTTAAGTATGTTGAACCGCTGCAGGTGTTGGATTTTGAAAATCGGAAGGAAAAAATATTGTTGGAAGCTTCCACTTATTTTTTAGGGTTGGATTCTTATGTGGGAGGTGTTTCTAATAATTCTAGGAATTTTTTGAAGGATATTCAAGGTGGTGGCGGGCAAATGGTGGATTTTTTTTCTTAAAGTGGCTACTTCGGCTTTTGAGTTATGTTCATGATTGGAAGAAGAAGAAAACATTTCAGAACGTGTTTTGTTTGGTAATAGGGATGGATGTAGCTCAGTTTTGATGTCGAATGAAAATTCTCAAAATTTTGTTGAGAATAATTCTCAACAAAATTCTTCTTTTAATTCCCAGCCCAATTCTCATTTCTAATTCTCAGAATAATTCTGTTTTAAAATCACAGCCAAATTCTTCTTTTAATTCCCAGCCCAATTCGTCTGTAAATTCGGGCCCAATTCTGAATTTAGTTGTTTTGCCCCACTTGACCTAATTTTTTCTTCATCTCAACCTGTCCCAGTCGTGTGTGATCCTTCTAGTAAAACAATTCAGCAGCCTGATGTGCCTTCTCTTAATGGGTTGTATTTTGATGATTTTCCTTATTTACCACAAAAAGAAAAAGGTATTCCAACCTATTTGTCAACTGATCCCATTTCTAATGTTATTGGGCCGCTAGATAATTTAAATCCCAGGCCCAATTGTGTGCATAGTTTTTTGCAGCCCAATTCTTCTAATAATTTCTCCACAGCGGCTCCTGCTACAGGTTTGATGAATGATGTAGCTTCTGTTGTTGGGATGGATGTTAATATGGAAGTTGTGAATTTTGGGAATGATGTTGAATCGCATTCTACTGTTGTTGTAAATTCTGGAATGATGTGATGAGGGTTGAGAAGATCAGTTTGATGGAGATGGGTTTTTTGAATGCTCTTCGCGCTCCAGCTCTTTAGAATGGTCCGATCATTTTTAATCAAGCTCAAATCAAAGATATTGGCTCTATTGATGTTTGAGAAGGTAAGTCGGTTATTTCTTTTAATAAATCTGACCATGAACGTCTTGCAGGTCAGATGGGCCTTACCTTGGTGGGCAAATTCTCCCATGCTATCCTCTCTTCTGCTCACATCGAGAAGGCGCTTCGCAATATCGATATAATGAGTAATTTGTCATGGTATTATTTGAATGCTAGACATTTTAATTCGCTTGACTCATGATTGTGATTATGTTAAATTAATTAAGGGAGCGAACGAATTACCTATTTAGTTTGTGAATGGTTATCCTATGTGTGTGTTCAAGTAGACTCCGGGCTTTAATCCTTCGTTTGAGACGTCTATCTTTGTGATTTGGATTACTTTGCCTAGTTTTCCTTTGCATTTATTTAATCTGCGGAAATTGATCTAACTAAATATTATCCGAATGAAATTATTTTAAATTTGGATGAGAATGAAGTGTTGCAGCGTGTGGTGTTTTATAAGCTTGAGGATTCTCCACCGACTTGGAGAGACATTGGCAAATGATTTTTTATTAATAAAATTGGAAGCTTCTAAGAAGCTTCTAGGGAAATAAAGACAATTTGAGATTTGTAAGATTAGATAGTACCAAATCTAGATTATACAAGAAGTTTCTAGAAGCCCAGTAACTAGAATTCTCTAATATATAAAATGATGTAATAGTGGAATCTAGAAAGTGAATTTCTAGAATATTCTAGGTTGGTCATGTTGGTTTAACAACCAACATAATGCAACTATAAATATGGCATTAGGCCATTTAGTGTGTGTGTGTGAGAAGTATTCTAGTGAGAGATTCATAAAGCATTGTCTCTTGTATAAGTGTGAGTGTGTGAGTACTACATAGAGTTGTAATATCACATTTGTGATCACACTACAAAATTAATAAAACTATTGTGATTTTTATATCCAACAAAGCTACCATTATATTATGTTGCATGTAAGCATATTGGACATGCACATGAAACTTGTTATGCTGTAGGTCATAAACCGAATCATCAGAGACCATCTGCTCCTTGTCAACCTTCATCGGTTAATTCCCGTGCTCATTGGAAAGATAAGGGTAAAGGAAAAGTGGTTCACAACTCTCCCGCTATTGTATCTCCTCGGGTTGGGTCAGATGTTCCTGCTTCACGGCATGCTATGACTGATAATGAGGGTTAGCAAACTGTTGAGAAATATAATAAGAAAAATCATTCTGCTTTCGGTCAGAAATCTGATTTAACTGCAGGAAATCATTTTCAAGTTCTCTCTGAAGGTGGGGTTCTACCGATTATAGTGCAAGATAATAGTGGTCCTAATGAGTATATTCAGCGTGATATCGAGGGTTTTTGGAGTATATTTGCTGAGGGAAAAGTCTCTGGTATACCTAGTGTTTCAAAATTTGTTCATCAATCTCATGCGGGGTCTTCAAATCGTTCGTCCAATGCTCAGATTGAGGTCAGGATTCCTAAGGATGTTGCTACGGGTAATGTTGCTGGATTTAAGAATAAAATGGATGGTATGCAGGTTGATAAAAATGGTGAAATAAATCTGCTAACTAATAGGTTGGGATCACATAATTTATCCTTAAGTTCTTGAAGATCATTTGAAGTGGGCTCGATTTCTTTGCATGGTGATAAACATGATGATGCATTGGATTTGGGAGGTGCTAAACGAGATAGTGGGTCTCTTAGTCTGTCAAGAATGGATGTGGAAGATGGTCGAGTTCAAAATTGAGCACGAGTTTTTGACGATTATGGCGGTCTTTATACTCATGAAATGTCATGTTTTCAAAATAAAAAAAAATTAATGTTCCTAATAATGAGGCTGGACGTGGCACTTTTGATTATAAGAATAGTGCGAGAGATGCTGCCAATATGAATGAATATTTTAATGTTGGTGTCTCCTCTCCCATGCACACGCCTTTTGATTCTCATGCTGTTGGGGTTTTTTCGAATTAAACCACCGCAGGATCTACTGGTTGTTCATTAATCCATGTTCATACAAATCATATTTTTATATCACATGAATGTTTATCACGTCAAGCACAAAACCATGCAAAACGAATCTAACAAAGCGGAATACATAGATTTGAATTACTTTCAATTGTCAGACGGTCTGAGGACAAGGTTAAAGATCTAATCTTGCTGCTGAATGAACACAAAATAGGCACCACCTATCTCCCAAAATCGGCACACACAGTATTCAACTCCAGATTTTCTGTTGTATTCCCGGGCTGTATCTAGATTCAGAGTGGGCTGAAATCTACTAGATATGTATGTGGAATTTATGGATAACTTTGAGAGACAAAGAGGGGCTGATTTCTTATTTTCAAATTTTCGAACCCACCTCCTCTATTTATAGGGGAGGTGGCCGAAAATTCAACTCCTAACCCTACTTGGTTTGGGCCTCTATCTCAAGTTCAATATCCAGTCCACTATCAGTCAATTGGGCTACAACATGGATCTAGAAGAATATTAAATTGGCCCATTAATTTATTTAATATCCAATATCCAATAAATTTAGAATATAATTAAATAAATTAAGTTTTACTTTTATTCCACTAAAGAAGTAAAACTGACCTACCAATTTAATACATATTTGCGAATATGCTTTCTCCTTTAGTCCAGCCATTCCCCGTGTTTAAAATATAATGTTCATTAATTAATTATGTCAGCCTCTGACAGTTATAATTAATTAATATCTAAAACCTTGAGTAGTACCACACAAGCTTTACCATGTAAGAAATAAATTCCACCTGCAGGGTTTCACCATGAACTTGTGTTTCCTCAAGAGAACATCATCAACCTGGCGTACCAGGACACGGTGCTCATGCATACTGCTCGAGACATCATGTCTACATTATTATTACCCAAGATATCGAGTTTGATCTACGAAAAGATCTCACTCATTGATAAATCAAAGTAATAAACAACACACATATATGCTCACCAATATCACATGAGTTCAGAACCTGAACTCTGTGGATCTTTATTCTCTTAGTAACTGGGTCAAAGACAGAGAATAGTATCCTATCGTGATCCTCCTCAATACACTAACGAGTGTACTAGAATAATCAGTTAGTCAAGATAAACTAACTTATTAGATTATTCTATGGTGTACCGATGGTATGTTTAGGACCATCTAAGCCGTGAGCTCTTTAATACAATACAAGTTTCTAATGATATAATCTTACCATGTGACTCTCCACACCATATCATCTACAACGTAAGTATATAAAACATTGCATAGAACAATTATAGAACATAATCTAAATGCAAACAGTGACCACAATAACTTTTATTTCATATCATCATATCATCAAAAAAGTATACAAAGATTAGTCTTCCGGCATACAAAACTAACACATGCTTCTCGTGAGATTGGAAAACATGGAAAAGTTGGTAATGTTGATACTACTGTGACAGCTTCTATGAATGAGCCAAATAGTGTGATTAATTTTTCTCTCATGCAGACGTTTTCATCCATGCATGGTCAATCAAGGAAGGTAGCTTCTCCTCCTGTCCTTCATTAATTTGTTTCTCCATATCTGTACAAATTTTATTATGGAATTCATGTGGGTTGGGCTCTAAAGCCAAATGTGGATACTTACAATTTAATTCGCATGCATAGGATTTCTTTGGTTGTTATTATTGAGCTTAAGTTGGTTTTGACTCGGATTTTTTTAGTCATCGGTTTGGAATGGATTTGGTGGTGCATAATAATTCAAATCATATTTGGATTTTTTTTTACTTATAGGTTTGATGTGGTTGTGGAATTTGATTTTGCTCAGTTGTTGCATGTAAGAGTGCAGTCGGCTCTGTTGTGTAAGCCTTTTTTGTCTCTTATTTATGGGAGGCACATATGTAAGGATAGGCTGGAGCTTTGGGATCAGTTGAGAGATATTGTTGTTGCCATTGATGGGTGCCTGTGGCTTGTTGGTGGTGATTTCAATATTTTTTTGATTGAGGAGGAGGTAGAGAATGGGTTATCTGATAGGCACAATGAGATCATGAATTTTGGTGAAACCATTTTTGATTGTCAGCTTATGGATCCGAGTTTTGATGGGGTTTGGTTCAATTGGGAGAGACCGTCTATCGGGTTGAGAGAGGCTTGACATAGTGCTTTTGAGAGAGGTTTGGATATCTATTTTTGATGTGACTAGGGTAACTCATCTTTCGAAACATTCATCTGATCATGCTCCTTTGTTGGTTCGGTGTTAGTTTCTGGCTGAGATTCCCAAGTTTGGCATTCAGATTTCAGAACATGTGGGTCTGACATCACACTTTTTGGGATACAGTAATGGAGGAGTGGAGTGGTACTACTGGTTTTGGCGGCATGATGAACCTGCAGATCAAGATGAAGCGGGTTAGGAAGCAGCCAAGACGGTGGAACTGGGATGTCTTTAACCGGGTTAGACAGGTTGATGTTGTTGTTGCTGCTGCTCAGAGTGTGTATAATTCTTCTCCTTCTCCTGAGGCTCGTACTAAGCTCAGTCTTTGTGTGGTTCAGTATGTACTGAGGACGAGAATGGAGGAGGATTTATGGAAGCAGAAGCCGGTGGTCAAATGGAATGCTGAGGGTAAGTGGAATTCTAAGTTTTTTCTGGGTTGGGTGAAACAGAAGAGGTGTAAGTCCAGGATCCATGCTATTAAGGAAGGTGGACATCTAATTAAGGATGATGCTAGGATTCGTGCTTCTGCTACTGGTTTCTTTCAGAGGCTATTAACTTCTGATATTCCTCAACTTGCCGAGCCCGACTTTGATTATTTGCAGAGGATCCCCCAGGATATGGATACATATGGCTTGTGCAGGGTGCCGAATGTGGGTGAGATCAGAGTTGTTATTTTTGGGATCAGTGGAGACAGTGTGTCCGGGCTAGATGGTTATACTTCTTTGTTTTTCAGCATTGTTGGGATATTATTGGTGTTGATGTTGTGGGTGCGGTTGTTGATTTCTTTTCAGGATCTCACATGCCGCACAACTTCACTGCTACCACGATTGTCCTTCTACCGAAGAAGGAGAGGGAAACTACTTGGGCTGAGTTTCATCTAATCAGTCTATGCAACGTGACCAATAAGATCACCACAAAGATTCTGACGGCTAGGTTGGCTCCATTTTTGTCGGTTATGCTATCTCAGAATCAGAGTGGTTTTGTTCAGGGTTGCTTGCTCAATGATAATGTCTTATTACCTTAGGAGATGATTGGGGATCTTCATATTAGTCGGGATGTCCCTAATGTGGCTCTTAACCTTGATATGGTTAAGGCATATGATCGGGTTCAGTGGTCTTTTTTTGCTGAGTGTGCCAACTTAGACACGTGGGTTTTTCGGAGTAGAGAGTCAATATGATCATGGTGCATTCAAGATTATTGGTTCTCGATTCTCATAAATGGAGCTTCGACTAGTTTCTTTCTTTCTTCTCAAGGATTGAGACAGGGTGACCATCTTTCATCATCCCTTTTTATGGTTGTTATGGATTATTTATCTCAGATTTCGGATAAGCTTATATGTGGGGATCCGACTATGCTCTTCAGGATGACGAATAGAGGTTTCATGTTTCTTACTTCTCTTATGCGGATGACATCATCATCTTCACTAGGGCGGCACTGGAGGGTCTGATTAAGCTGGTGGAGTGTTTGGATCATTATTCTGAGGTTTCAGGTCAGTTGGTGAATCAGGGCAAGAGCAACTTCTACATCATGGAGAAGTTTGTTCTTGCATGGTAGCAGCTGATTCAGTCTGTGTGTGGCTATTAAAGGGGATCTTTGCCTTTCACTTATCTCGGTGTTCCCATTTATAGAGGCTTCTTAAAGAGCTCGATCTTCTTGCCTCTCAGACAACGCATGAGTGTCCGAATTCACAACTGGTCTCATCGGCATCTTTTATTTGGTGGTCGTCTAGCTCTGATCAAGAGCACCCTAGCTACGGTGCCACTTCATATCTTCCAGGTCATGGAGCCTTCTCAAGGGGTCCTACTGTTAGTTTTGTATACTGGAAAGACATGTCTTTGTATACTTTTATGATGTTATGATGATATGAATTGAAAGTTATTGCAGTCACTGTTTGCATTTAGATTATTTTATATAATTGTGTTATGCAATGTTCCATATACTTACATTGTAGATGATATGGTGTGGGGAGACACACGGTAAGATCATATCATTAGAACCTTGTATTGTATTAAAGAGCTCACGTCTTAGATGACCCTGAACACACCATCGGTAAACCGTATAATAATCTGATAAGTTAGTTTGTCTTGACTGATTGATTATTCTAGTACATTTATGAGTGTATTGAGGAGGATCACGATAGGATACTATTCTCTACTTTGACCCAGATAGTGAGAGAATAAAGATCCACAGAGTTTGGATTCTGAACTCTTGTTTGTTGGTGAGCATATGTGTACATTACTTATTGCTTTGACTTATTAATGGGTGAGATTCTTTCATGAATCAATACACTCGATATCTTGGGTAATAATAGTGTATACATGATGTTTCGTGTAATATTCATGAGCACCGTGTCCCGGTGTGCCAGATTGATGATGTTCTCTTGAGGAAACACAAGTTCATATTGAAACCCTGCAGGTAGAATTTATTCCGTACATGAGTAAAGCTTGTGTGGTACTACTCAAGGTTTTAGATGTTAATTATTATAGCCGTCACGGAATGATATAATTAATTAATGAACATTATATCTTGAACATGGGGAATGGCTGAACTAAAGGAGACAGCATTTTCGTAAATATGTATTAAATTGGTGGGTCAGTTTTACTTCTTTGGTGGAATAAAAGTAAAACTTAATTTATTTAATTATATCCTAAGTTTATTGGATATTGGATATTAAATAAATTAGTGGGCCAATTTAATATTCTTCTAGATCCCTGTTGTAGCCCAATATGACTGTTAGTGGACTAGATATTGAACTTAAGAAAGAGGCCCAAACCTAGTAGGGTCAGGAACTGTATTTTCACGCACCTCTCTATATATAATAAGGGGAGAGTGGACGAAAATTTAGTGATATAATTCAGCCCCTCTTTTGTCTCTCAAGATATCCATAGATTTCACAACCCTATCAGTAGTATACTGCCTACTCTGTATCTGATACTCAGTTTGGGAATACAACAGAAGATCTCGGAGTAGAATACTGTGGTGGCCGATCCAGAAGAGAAAAGGGGCGTCTGTTTCATCTTCATTCAACAGCAAGATTAGATTTGTAATCTTGTCCTCAGACCGTCTGACAAATGTAAGTAATTCGGATCTATGTTTTCTACTTTATTAGATTCGTTTTACTTTGCATGGTTTTGTACTAGACGTTGATAAACATGCATGGACATAAAATTATGATTTGCATGAATATCCAAATGATCCTGCAGTGGTTTAATTTGAAAAACCCCAACAATTGGTATCAAAACGGGTTTTGGTACTGTTCTCGGATTAATCCAAGCATGAATTCGACATATATATTTAAGTTGGATGTTAAATTTATAGTTCTTAAATTTTCAGATTTAAATATGCATGTATGCCGATTTTATGGTATTCAAAACTTGGAAGAATTTTTTATTGAATTCAAAAATTCTAGTTTTGAGGTCACTTGAATTTTCGGTCACTATAGATATAGATTTGGGATGATATTTGATGTTCTTCAAATTTTCAGATTTATTTCTCATAGGGTTCGAAAATTTGAGGTTCAATTTTTTGAAAATTGATGTGTAAAAATTCCCTAATTTTTGGTCATGAATTTTCGGCACTATGGTATTAGATTTGGATGGATTTTTGATCAATATCAAAATTTCCAGATTTAATTATACACTACTACAAAAACGCTCATACTCTACGGCTAAAACCCATAGCCTTAAGAGATCTGTGACCGTAGAGAAAAGTGGTGTAGAGATAGAGTACCCGCTTACTCTACGGTTTATAACCGTAGTCTTAAGAGCCAATCGACTACGGTTATGACAGCGTAGTTGTAAGACCAAAAATACCGTAGAGATAAGACAATAAAGACTACAGATTACACTTTGACCGTAGACATATCACCCCATTTGGACCTGAAAACCGTAGTAAAAGGTACCTTAAGACTACGGTTCTGTTTTACACCGTAGTATTTTTCGATTTCTTAATACTACAATTTATTAACTGTAGTGATTGTTTTTTTAAGTCTACGGTTTGTTTTGTAATGTCTACGGTTTTTTTATACTGTCTATGGTTGTAAGTTTGTAATGTCTACGATTTTTTTGTTATCTCTACGGTTAATTTATCTGCAGTTCATACATTTGTAAAAAAATAAAATAAAATTACAATAAATTAAATTCTTAAAAATTCAGATCAAAGCCCAATACAGATTCAATATTCAATACAACATCCAATATCAAATACAACATCCATAATATTCAATAGAACATCATTAATATCCAATAAAATCCATCCATCATCAATATCCAAAATGTGTAATCTAAACTCCAAAATATTCAATATTCAAAATATAAAAGATAGCAACCTGCTCACTTTGATTCCAAATGCCAACATCCTATATTTGTTCCAACGCAAAATCCGCCCGCTCAAAACGAACTTCATCGATCTCTATTTGAGAATATGTTCGATTGTGAAACTATACAATAACAATAATAATCACAATACTTATTTATACTTTTGTGTAGAAAATAATAATGATAAATACAGATAGATAACAAACTTACATGAGATTTCAGAGATATGGAACTGTTAATTGCAATCTAATTAATGATTTGTTTCATGTAATACATCACAAAAAACCCGCATTGCTTGGAATCGGGTTGAATTGGACCCTGGTCAGAAAAACTAAGAAGTGAGCAGGCCAGTTCAATTTAATCTGCATTCTGTAATCAAAAGCAACTTGTAAAGCCAAATGAGGTCATAGACCAATAATTAATCTTAGAATATCATGAAACAATTTAATGAATAGCCGCACATAAATCTGTCATAGCATTATGTTTCAAGTGGTTGCTGACTTGTTGTTCCAGCAGCGATATTACCACTGCTCAAGAAATCTTAATGCATCCTAGATAGTTGAAGTTTGATTATATTTTGATGTATTATGTATAAGAAAAAAACTTATCATGTTTTGCACAGCTATGCCAGTACAAGCATCTGCTTAAATTATGAATAGGAGAAGAGCAATTCGGCATTCTAAAAGGTTAATTTCTGACGTCATCTAACATACACAGAAACAGAATCTACGCAAAAGAACCTTGTTATAGCCGATAAGTTACCTTGATAAGGCCAGCTAAACAGTGTACATCAGTCCCTTCTGGAACCACACCTCTGTTCAGTTGGTCCCTAACAAACCCCTCATGGTTGTTTGCCGTATTTATTTTGAAAATGCCTTCAGCCTGCAAACGAAATTGTGACCTCTGTGAGAGTCCGACAATTCAACAATAAAAATAAAGCAATCACCAAAATATTTAGCCTGAAGCTAATAGTTATAATATTTTTGGGCATATCAAGGTAAACAATAATGCACCTGAAGGCCACCTTGATAGTACAAATGCATTTGCATAATCAGGAGGATAGTAGGAATACTATTGTCTCGGGGATCAAAAGACAGCTGAATTGATTCTGTAGAGACCCCAAAAACAGTCGTATTGCTCGTGGATACCCAGAGCAGCAGCCTAATGAGAAAGGATTGCAATAAATAATAATCTTAATAAAAGTTGACATAACAAAGTATACTGAATTACAGAAATTATGACATGATTACTGGGATCTAGAATCATAACCAAAATACTTCAGCTGATAAAAAAGTAATGATAAATTATGTTAATGAATGCTATGATCTAGAACTTCATTTAACTATGATATAAAATCATGCATTGTGACCAACTAGAAAAGAACACCACAGATGATCATATTCGCCTAGCCAACATACCCAAGAAAAATCACTTAGCGTAACAGAAAACTAGAACCAAGTACCAAGGATGGTAATATCAATGATGCCATGAGTATATGGTACATGAAAGCACAGTGAATCGGCATATAAAACACCTAAAAACAGATAAAACTTTGGCACGTATAGATCATTACAGATGCTTATCACCTGTGTATCACAAACAGTCTTCTGTAACTTAGGCAATACAATTTTAGATTTCAGATTATTGTATAAACAAACAAAAACAGTAAACAAAATTTTAACGAGAGGCGGACGAAGAACAGAAAAAGTAATGACTAAATAAAAACCTGAGGTGAAATAGGTTTGTTCGAAATCACAGATTCCAGATTGGACACTCGCGTATCCAATAAATTAAACTTTTCTGTCAGCTGCACATACATTAACAATCAAAAGTTTCAGAAATATATACACGCATATACGTAAATCAAAACTAGTTTGAAAATTCGATAAAAATTATCTAATACTAAATTTGAGTGTGAAATTTGACCAGCGAAACAATGGAGCTGAGATCTGTCCAGAGATCTTTGAACACGAACTGCGCAATTGCTCCAGATGTAGAGGCGAAACCTAGACTGAACCACTACAACCTCGTTCCATTATATAGAAAAGGAAAGAAAGGATTGCAGGTTTAATATTCAAATTCCAAAAAAGCCCTAAATTACACACATAGACGCCAAAAATCAAGAAAAGGGAAAAGTAATAAAATTCAGAAGATTAAGAAACACAAATTCGATTTCTTGAGTTAAAAATTGTAGTGTGAATGCTCTAATACCTGAAATTCTTGTACTTGCTTTTGCTGCTCAGCTTGCAATCTGCCAATTGAGCTCAGAAAATCGCCCATAGCCGACTCTATGCGCTCATTCAGTGCTTCAGTCACTGCCTTCCACGAACTTGGGTGCCTTATTCTCACCTGTTGTCTACGCGCCGCTGAGAAGGACGACCACTTTGAGAGGCTTCTTTTCTGGTAATGAGTGGGCGGCGGAGATGGAAGAATTCGGCGGAGGGGTTTAGAGTGATATGAGTGGACGGGGTTTGGGAGAGGATAGAGAGAGAAAGCGGCGGAGAAGGAAGCAATTCGGCGGAGGGGTTTAGGTGCGAAGGAGAATGGCGGGAGTTTGACAAAATTAGGGATTTGATGTTTTTTACCCAAATTTTTAAGTCTTAATTTGGTTTTATTTTTATTTTTAAAAATACATATATTACTACGAATTTAATAAAACTGTAGATATTGTATTTAAATTTTATATTTGATTTATTTTTTTATTTATAAATATTATTACTACAGTTATGTGTTAAAACCGTAGACATTGGGATCTGTTGAAATCTCTACGGATAATATTCAATCTGTAGTCTTAATAATTCACATATGCCAATCGACTACGATTTTTATCTCACCGTAGTTGGCACACCGTCGTTTTAGTGTGCAAAAATACACTTGCGGGCAAATAGTCCACAAATGCTTAATCTGTCCTCAACGGCTAGTATAGCTAGTGAAGACGGATGTCGATCCCACGAGGAGTGTTTTAACCTTCTGTCTTTTCTTAGTTCAGTTTGGGTCTTCAGTGTCACTCTAAAAACCTTACTAATAAACTTAAACTAACTAAATGCTGAAAAAGAAATCACAGAAGAAAATATTAGTAATAAAAGTGTTCAAATCAAAGCATCAAGTCATTCGGTAGGTATGTGCAATCCCGGGCAAAACATATGTAATTACCACTACTACCCGTTGTGCCCACACTAGCAAAAAGGTCAAAAACCGAATCCCTATGGCCAAATATGGGTAATTGTCACTTTGAGGGTTAACCGGTTATAGGAAATGGATACGATCAGCCACTCCCCAATCACTTCTTACATTATATCGTCTAGATGATACGATCGGCACCTTGGGACCTAACTATACAGGAACCTAAGGAGAGAATCACACAAAGGTTTTGCAGGTATAACAACTTTGAGGGCAAAAGCGACCCGATTCTAGTAGGTTTGACACGGTCTTGTGCCTGCATATACTACTCAATCTCAACTACCAAGGCTGTCACCCCCGGACTTGTTACTATGCGGGTATCGAGGCATGGGTCACCTATACACTCCCACGTAACTAACACTAGTACTAGTTAATCAGAAATGCGCACTTTCATCTCCAACCACCCTTTACCTATGTCTAAGTGAAAAACAAGTTAAGATTGTGAACCCTTAAGGCTTTAAAGTCCGATTACCTCATGCACATATTCTACCCTTAGACCATTACCTTGACTTGAACAGTGGATACTTAGCCACTAAACATAGAAACGAAAGTAAAAGAAATGATAAAAGACATCTTACTTGGAAAGAAAATAACTCGATTAACTTCTGGGCCCAACCCCAGTTTTGCCAACAAAACAACTGAATTACCTTCTTGCAGGCAAACCGCCAGCTTCAGGCAGACAGAATATCCAGCAACTAAACTAAGTACGAAAACAGTAAATTGTATCTTGAGATGCGAGAGAAAAAGAAGGTGTCTGATATGAAAACAGATAAAAGTATTTATAGCAAATGAATTAAGGCTTCACGCAGCCCAGATCTCACCCACGCAGGGGTTCTTGCACTCCTCCACTTCATTACTTCATGCTCAACGTTCTTCCTTGAATTTAGGAGGGATAGCAACAAACCCTAGCGTCTCCAACAGGGGCATAACAGTTGGTCATAATGATACAGGCAAATCGAATCAATCAAACTCAGGCTACTATTGTAGTGTACACTCAGCTCGCCTTTTTCTCAAGTGTTTAGGTTAAGTGTTTTACTCTCAACAATTCCACCAAATCATCATCAACAAACTTGCAAACACCCTGTATAAATAATTTATGTTATTCACATGCATTCATATCAAAAGGTCTTGTGAGGGTTGTAATGGGGCATGCGGATCAAGGTTGGAAATATTAGGAACTGGCTGCTTTCAATAGTATTCGGGGAAAATCAGCACTGGCAGCTCTGTGCCCACATAACAACTTGGGAAACCATTTTTATTCATACATTTATTTTTTTCGTTTTCTCTTTTTTCTCTCTTTTTTTTATTTTCTTTCTTTGTGCCCATTTCTGGCATCCTGTCACTATTTGGCTTAAACATGCTACCAATACGAGCATAAAGGTTTCATTCCCAGTCATAAGATACTCTTTAGAGAGAGATTTTCAGAATGCAGGTCATGAACAAATAAGCAGGCTCAAATAATGGCAGCAATGGGAAGCATTTATCAGTGAGTAATATGGCCAAATGACGACGAAAGAAAATGCCTTAATCATCTAAGCATGTAATGAAATCAAGTTTGACAGGGCATAAGCAAGTAAGCATCAAATGAGGTGATGGAATTTAAACACACAGAAAGAAGTCGCAAATGTGAATTTGGGCTCAAAGCTCACTGGGTAGTAGTTATATATTGTTTTCACATGCGATTGATTAATTCCATCTGCCTACCAATAAATTTATGTCCATATATGCCCAATATCAATCCATGACTCATATGCTGTAGACTCAACATGCACACACAAAATAAAAACAAAACATACAAACGCAATGACCTAGGCATATCCCTCCCACACACTTGTTGTGCAAAGTACCCTTGCGGGCACAAGCAGAAGTGTGGGTTAGATATGCCCAAAACAGACTCTATATATACAGACGCAACTATACAAAGACAAAAAAAAACACACAAACAAAAATAAAAACAAACAAATCCTAAACTACTGGGGATAAAACATGATTTAAGGAGAGGAGGGGTAGTCTAACCCGAGATGAACACAAATGCTCTGCAGGGCTTTCTCAACTCTTTCAAGCTTCTTTGAATCTGCACTGCTCTGTGCCCTGCTCGGTCCTTCTTGTGCCCTGGGTGATCCTTCTTGTACCTTGGGGGCTTTTCTCTTGTCAAAGTATGTTGGTTCGTCAAAAGGAAGGAAGTATGGGGTGTTCTCTTCAGTGAACCCAACTAGCTGCATCCGCTCCAGCCTCTGGGTATCGAGATACTCTGTCCCTTCATCAAGCTCTGGGTACCCTTCAAAGACGTTGTCGAGGTCACCACCTTTCAAGCCTTCAAACACTCTCGCCACGAACATGCCCAAGGCTACAACAGTTGCTCTGGTGTTGCTGGTCTGTGCCTGCAATTGGATCGCCAGAATGTAGCCAAGGTTGACCTTCCGCTTGTGCACCATGTTCCATAAGAGGAATACCTCCTGCTGCGTGACTTGGCTTGTGCCATCCTTGCGCCCATAAAGGTTGAATGCCATCCATCTATGGAAAATCTGGAGGGCGTGATCAGAGATGTGCTTGTCCTTGCTTGAGCCCGAAAGATAGAAGCCTCTGCCTCCAATTTCCTCCCACCTTTGCTGAATGTTTTGACTCCAGTCATCGCCAACGCTGGTTGCTGCTTCCTTGTACCACTTCGAATGGACATCTTTGGGGTGGATGAAATCCAACAGCAGATTCAATCCTGAGATTGACATGCTATAGCTCTCTCCAGCTATATAGAAGTTCACAACTCCGGGCGTTTCCAAACCGAATCCCTGCACTGGCTTAAACTCATATGAGAAAAGAAATTCAATGGTTAAGGAGGGGCGTACCGTGTTCCTCCAGCCGAGTACTTGCTCCCAACCGATGTTGGCAAAGTATTCATATACTTGGTCAATGACTCCAAGTGTATTCAGCGTTCTGTCATGAAGAACATACAGGGGCAAATGTTTCTTCTTGTTCAATCTCTCGACAATTCCTTGTCTTGAGCTGCTTGGATCCTCTTTCTCCTCCTTCACCGAGCGGTGGGGAAGGGTCCTAATTGGCACCCTGCCTTTTGTGCCCTTTTTCACCTTTGCGGGCACATAGGATTGAACTGGAGCTGGGATGATTTGAATTTCCGGTTCCACTTCCTCACTGTGCACCGACTTCTCTTCCTCTTCCTCGTGGAACTGCTCCACATCTAGCTTTCTTTTGGTGGGGGGTTTCTCTTGTTTCTTTGACTCCTTGCTGACTGGCTTCATTCCTTTTTGCTTGCTCTTAGCCTTTCCGGGCACATCGGGACCCTTGCTTTGGCTTGGTTCCCTTTGTGCCTCCTTCGCGACCTCCTGTGGTTTTGCCTTCTTTGACTTTTTCTTCTTTGTGGGTGGATCTGGTTGTGCCTGTTTCGATTGCTCAGACTGGCTGTGGGCATTCTCAGATGTAGATCCCTCTGAAGCCACCTTGTCTTCTTCCATCGATTCTTCTTTCTCTTCCTCTGGTTCTGGTTCTTTCTCCTTCTCCTCTTGCTGATCTTGCTCTAGTTTCTCCTCCTCCTTGTCTTCTTCCTCCAAGCTCTCACCTTCAGATTCATCAACGCTTTCTTCTTCGTCACCGCTACCCATTTACTTTTCTTCCTCCACCTCTTCTTCTTTTTCTGGTCTACCATCGCCTTCCCCGTCCTTCTCTGGCTCTTTCTCAGGCTCAGACTCGTTTAATTCTTCACTGGGTTGGGGTGTCGGCGGCTTCTCTGGCATTGGTGGATTTTCAGGTGTTGGCGTTGGGTCAGGGCTTTGCCCAGCTTGTGGTGGGCTCTGGGGTTTGCCCTTGTCAGCCTCGACCTTCTTCTTCTTCGACGCACCACCCTTAGCCTTCGGCGGTGCTCGCTTCTTTTTCTCTGTTTGCGGCGGCGGGGGTGGTGGGTGTTGCGGTAGAATGGTCTGGATCGGTGAGGGGTTTAGAACTGATTCAGAACCTTGTTTCGGCTCCTCGGGCTGGGTTGACTGGGTGGTCTGCGTTGTTTCTTGCGATGACTCGCCGGCGTTGCGGGCACTGCGGCGTGTGCCTCGCTTGGCAGTTTCTCCAGTTTTTTTTGCCTTCACCATTTTTTTCTTTGAGGAAATTGGGGAGTAGGGTTTTCCTTGCTTGATTTGTGAGAAATCGAGAGAATGGGAGGGGTATTTGAATGCTTCAGGATGCGTGAGGTGTTGTGAGGGTGGTGGGTTTGTGCAGCGGAATCCTGGCCGAGAATATAGGGAATGGTTGTGCCTAATTTTGAGAAAATTTGGGAAATTTGAATTGGAGAAGAAGATATGTTTGAAATTCATAATGATTATCTGTATATATCATATCTCCTTCACTCCCCCCTTTTTTTCAGCCTCCGTTTTCAATAATCATCACACTACATGGGAAAACCAATCGTCTCTGCAGTTGCTTTTCGTGTCAAATCAGTAAAATCTGCTACAGTCCCCACCCACACACTTAAACCTTGCTGTGCCCTGCACGTTACTTTGCCCACAGTGATATGTTTTCAGTCTTTGCCTTCCTGCAGTGTTAACTCACAAACAAAATACAAATAACAAACACAATTGAAATTAAAGCAAGTAAACAAACCGGGTTGCCTCCCGTCCAGCGCCTTTGTTTAAGGTCTTTGGCTCGACCTTGTTGTGCCTTCAGTAGTACTCAGGAGTGCTCAAAACTTGGGTTTCTGCCCAAGTTTCTTTCTCTTGCTCGAAATATGGTTTCACCCTCTGGCCGTTGACTCGAAATTCGCACCCATCTTTTGGATTCACCAGATTGATTGCTCCACTTGGGTGTTGATGTTGCACCAGATAGGGGCCCATCCATTTTGACTTCAATTTGCCCGCATGCAATTTGAGCTTTGAGTTAAACACGAGCACCTTTTGCCCACAGAGCAACTGTTTTCCCCTTGCGAGTGCATCGTGATATCTCTTGGTCCTTTCCTTATACATCACAGCATTATCGTAGGCTTCGGACCTCAACTCTTCCAATTCTTGGATCTGCAGCTTCCTCTCAATTCCAGCGCATGCATTATTGAAATTCAACTTCTTGATTGCCCAAAATGCTTTATGCTCCATTCCTACGGGCAAATTGCAATACTTTCCGAAAACCAGCCTATAAGGAGACATCCCAATAGGTGTCTTGTAGGTTGTGCGATATGCCCACAGAGCATCTTCCAATTAATTGCTCCAGTCTTTGCGCCTTGGTCCAACAACTTTCTCCAGAATATTTTTGATCTCCCTGTTTGAGACTTCTACTTGTCCATTCGCCTGGGGGTGATATGCAGTAGTAACCCTGTGTGTGACCCCATACCTTACCATCATCTTCTTTATGACTGAGTTGTAGAAATGAGTCCCTTGATCACTGATCAAGACTTTGGGCATTCCGAAGCGACAGAACACATTTGCCCTTAGGAACTTCACCACTGTATTCGCATTGTTTGTTGGAATGGCTTTTGCCTCCACCCACTTGGACACATAATCTACAGCCAGGATAATGTAGAGGTTGTTACCTGACTTGGGAAATGGTCCCATGAAATCTATGCCCCATATGTCGAAAATTTCCACGGGCATAATAGGTGTTTGTGGCATGGCCTCCCGAATAGAAATATTCCCAGTCATCTTGCAATTCTTGCATTTCTTCACAAATATATAAGCATCCCTGAATAATGTAGGCCAGTAAAATCCTCCATCTAATACCTTCCTTGCTGTTCTACGCGGGCCAAAATGTCCTCCACATGCATTGTTATGACAGAATTTCAAGATGTCTAGAACCTCATCATCACTGACACACCTTCTTATGACTTGATCAGCTCCAATTTTCCAAAGAGTTGGTGTTTCCCAGAGATAGAACCTGCACTCCCGCTTCATCTTATTCCTTTGGTAGTCACTTAAACCAACTAGAAACTGCCTTGCGACCAAGTAGTTCACTATGTCGGCAAACCACGGCTCCTTTGCTGCTTTGCCCACAACCTCATACAAGTGCTCATCTGGAAAATTCTCAGTGATTTCCTCTTTGCCTTCAACCATCAGACGGCTGAGATGGTCTGCAACCAGATTTTCTGCCCCAGTTTTGTCTTTGATCTGCACATCGAACTCTTACAGGAGCAATATCCACCTTATGAGTCTTGGCTTTGACTCCTTCTTAGACAGTAGGTACTTCAGAGCTGCGTGATCCGTGTAAACAATCACTTGTGCCCCCAGCAGGTAGGAACGAAACTTCTCAAAAGCGAACACTACTGCTAACAGCTCCTTCTCTGTGGTGGTATAGTTGCGTTGTGCGGCATTTAATGTCTTAGAGGCATAATATATAACATAGCTCTCTTTGCCTCTTTTCTGGCCCAAGACTGCTCCCACGGAAAATCCGCTGGCATCACACATCACCTCAAATGGCATTCCCCAATCCGGAGGTTGGATAATGGGGGAAGACACTAGCATATTCTGCAATATATGAAAAGCTTTCTTGAAGTCATCATCAAAGTCAAATTTTACCTTCAATTGTAGCAGGTTTGTGAGTGGTTGAGCAATCTTTGCGAAGTCCTTAATGAATCGATGATAGAAACCCGCATGGCCTAGAAATGCCCGAATATGCTTGACGTTGATGGGATAGGGCAATTTGGCAATGACTTCCACTTTTGCCCTGTCCACCTCGATTCCTCGCTCGGATACTATATGTCCCAGTACGATTCCTTCTCTCACCATGAAGTGACACTTCTCATAATTCAACACCAAGTCTTTTTCTACACAACGGCTCAGTACCTTGCTTAAATGATCAAGACATTGATCAAAGCTATCTCCATAAACCGTGAAGTCGTCCATAAAGATCTCAATACAAGTCTCAAGCATATCAGAGAATATACTCATCATGCATCGTTGAAATGTGCCTGGAGCGTTGCAGAGGCCAAAAGACATCCTTCTGTAGGCAAATGTGCCAAAGGGGCAGGTGAATGTCGTTTTGCCTTGATCGTCTTGGGCCACCACGATTTGCATATAACCGGAATACCCATCTAGAAAACAGAAGTACGATTTTCCCGCAAGCCTCTCCAACATCTGATCGATGAAGGGCAAAGGGAAATGATCCTTCTTTGTAACTGCATTCAACTTGCGGTAGTCAATGCAAACTCTCCATCCGGTCTGCAGTCTCATCTGAATAAGTTCCTTATTTTCATTCTCCACAACCTGGATTCCAGACTTTTTGGGCACAACGTGAATAGGACTCACCCACTCACTGTCGGGCACAGGGAAGATAATGCCCATATCGAGCAGCTTTAGAATCTCCTTTAACACAGCTTCCTTCATCAAGGGATTCAGCTTTCTTTGAGGATCTTGCACTGGTTTTGCCCCTTCTTCTAACTGGATCCAATGCATGCAAATGGTGGAACTTATGTCCTTGATGTCGGCCAAGGTCCATCCAATTGCTTCCTTGTGCATCTTCAATAGTGCTATCAACTTGACTTCTTGCTTCATGGTCAACAATGAACTGATTATAACTGGCAAATTCTCTCCTTCACCCAAATATGCATATTTGAGGTGATCGGGCAACTCCTTCAACTCCAACTTCGGTGGCTTGATGATAGATCGCAACAATTTATTACCTTGCCTTGTTGTGGGCAAAGGCAGACGTTTATCCCTTGAAAAACTGGCTTCGATGTGATACAATTGCAGGATTGCCTCTTTGATTTGCTTATCTTGTTCCTCTTTAGCATCCCAATCGATCTTACTGTTTTGAAGTACCCACTCAAGTGGATCCTTTGCCAGCAGCCTTGGCATTTCTTCTTAGATCATAGGCTCAAAGACGTCGATTACATGTACACCCTCAGTGTCATTGGGGTATTTCATTGCTTCCATGATGTTGAAGGTAACTTTGTCTCCATCGAACTCGCACATCAATGTGCCCTTATCGACATCAATCTTCGTATGTGCCGTCTTCATGAATGGTCTGCCCAAAAGTATACATGCAGCTTTGGGATTGGTTTTGCCCATATCCAGCACATAGAAGTCTGCTAAGAAAATCAGACTCTCCACCTTGATTAGGACATCTTCAAGCACTCCCTCGGGGTAAACATTAGAACGGTCAGCCAATTGAATAATTGTCCTTGTATCTTTGAGCGGTCCTAAGGTCAGCTCTTCAAAGACGCTTAAGGGCATAACATTGATCGATGCCCCTAAGTCCAGTATAGCTCTCTCAACTCGAAGTCCTCCAATTTCACAGGGAATAAAGAACATCCCTGGGTCTCCACACTTTTCAGGCAGCTTCTTCTGTAATAATGCTGAAACATTTTCGCTCACAACCACTTGTGCCTCCTCTGTGAATCTCGCTTTCTTTGTACATAAGTCCTTCAAGAAATGGGCATATCGGGGCACCTGCCTGATTGCGTCTAATAGGGGAACATTGATTTCCACTTTCTTGAAGATGTGCATTAGATCCCTATCCTCTGCTTCTTTTTTGTTCCGCTTCATCCTTCCTGGAAATGGTAAAGGCACCTCGATCTCTTTTGGAATATTACTCTTCAGGATGGGTTTGGGCACAACTGCTTCTGGTTCGTCATTTGCCTTCAACTTTGCTTCCTCCTTTGTAGGCTCATCATCATTATGGGCATCATTCTTTGCAGTCTCTGGATATGGTGCAGGCAGTTGCCTTTCCACTCTTCAATGTTATTGCATTTACCCCAGCCTTTTTTGGTGGTTTTGTCTGTGAGGGCAGAATTCCCTTAGCTTTCTCCATCCTTGCAATTGCATCACTAATTTGGGATATTTGTCCTCCCAAATAGTTCAATCCATTCCTTGTCTCCTGTTCGAAGGTTTCTGATTTCTTTTGTACCTCCACCGTTTCATTCACAATCTTGTGAACCATGTCTGATAAAGTCGGTCCTGCTGCGGGCGTAGGATAGTATGGTGTTGTCTGCCTCTGTTTGTAGTTGGGGGCAAATTGATTGTGCCTCCTTCTGTGCCCTTTATCCATAGCGTTGACCGTCTCTTCCTTCTCTTTCAATTGTGGACACTGGTCAGAGTGGTGCCCCATTAATTCACATACCCCACAAATTCGCAAGGTATTGGCCGAAAACATGGTGATCATCTTCTCCATCTTATTGCATAGTTGTTCGATTCAGTCATCAGTTGCAGGCACAGAGATAGTTTTGCCCGCAGCGGCAACACTTGTTCTTTCATATGAATCGTCTCTGTTCTCTTCGGCCATTTCTCCAATAAGTATTAGAGCTTCACCTGCCCTCTTGTTCAGGATAGATCCTCCGCATGCTGCATTCAGTAGGGCCCGGTCCTCGCTTCTCAACCCCGAAACAAAGTAGTTCACCAGGTCATGATCTGAAATCTGGTGATGTGGGCATTTCGAAAGCAATTGTTTGAAACGCTCCCAGTAGTCGTAAAAGCTCTCGTGGGGACTAGCCTTTGCGGTTGAGATTTTCTTTCTCATGCTCTGCACTCTTGATGTGGGGAAGTACTTCTCCAGAAAATTTTGCTGGAGTTGACTCCAGTTGGTTACACTCCTGGCAGGAATAGTGTATAACCATTCTCGAGCTCCGTCCTGCAGGGTGAAAGGAAAAGAAACCAGGTGAATATATTCGCCTGTCCCATTAGCTCGTGTGCGTTGCGTCTCACATGCCATCTCAAAATCTTGTAGATGTCGTTGTGGATCCTCCCCTGGATGGTCATGGAATTTGGGCAAAATCGAGATGAAGTTTGCCCTCAGCTCCCAGTTACCAGTAGTTGTGGGCAAAACGATGCCCGTAGGATGTATGTTCATGGTTTGAGGGAAACTCAGCTGCCTCAAAGTAAGGGTGTACGGTGGTGGTCTTTGTTGTTCTTCTTCTTCGTGGTTTGATATCTGATCGTCCTCCATCTCTTCTTCGGAATAGAGTGGATTGACGTTGCTTGTCTCAGCTTGTTCGTTTCTTGCTTAACTTTCTCCACCTGAGGTCAAATCGTTACTGGATCCTTCAGTTTGATTATCCTCCTGCAGTCTTTTCAAAAACGCCATAGCTTGTGCCCTTCTTGCCCTCGCTGACCTCTCTATCTCAGGATCGTAGAGTAAATCTCCTGCGCGGTTAGAACGAAGCATATACTAAGGTAAAATAGTAAATAGACAGAAAAGTGCGCTTACACTCCCCGGCAACGGCGCCAATTTTTGGCACACCGTCGTTTTAGTGTGCAAAAATACACTTGCGGGCAAATAGTCCACAAATGCTTAATCTGCCCTCAACGGCTAGTATAGCTAGTGAAGACGGATGTCGATCCCACAAGGAGTGTTTTAACCTTCTGTCTTTTCTTAGTTCAGTTTGGGTCTTCAGTGTCACTCTAAAAACCTTACTAATAAACTTAAACTAACTAAATGCTGAAAAGGAAATCACAGAAGAAAATATTAGTAATAAAAGTGTTCAAATCAAAGCATCAAGTCATTCGGTAGGTATGTGCAATCCCGGGCAAAACATATGTAATTACCACTACTACCCGTTGTGCCCACACTAGCAGAAAGGTCAAAAACCGAATCCCTATGGCCAAATATGGGTAATTGTCACTTTGAGGGTTAACCGGTTATAGGAAATGGATACGATCGGCCACTCCCCAATCACTTCTTACATTATATCGTCTAGATGATACGATCGGCACCTAGGGACCTAACTATACAGGAACCTAAGGAGAGAATCACACAAAGGTTTTGCACGTATAGCAGCTTTGAGGGCAAAAGCGACCCGATTCTAGTAGGTTTGACACGGTCTTGTGCCTGCATATACTACTCAATCTCAACTACCAAGGCTGTCACCCCCGGACTTGTTACTATGCGGGTATCGAGGCATGGGTCACCTATACACTCCCACGTAACTAACACTAGTACTAGTTAATCAGAAATGCGCGCTTTCATCTCCAACCACCCTTTACCTATGTCTAAGTGAAAAACAAGTTAAGATTGTGAACCCTTAAGGCTTTAAAGTCCGATTACCTCATGCACATATTCTACCCTTAGACCATTACCTTGACTTGAACAGTGGATACTTAGCCACTAAACATAGAAACGAAAGTAAAAGAAATGATAAAAGATATCTTACTTGGAAAGAAAATAACTCAATTAACTTCTGGGCCCAACCCCAGTTTTGCCAACAAAACAACTGAATTACCTTCTTGCAGGCAAACCGCCAGCTTCAGGCAGACAGAATATCCAGCAACTAAACTAAGTACGAAAACAGTAAATTGTATCTTGAGATGCGAGAGAAAAAGAAGGTGTCTGATATGAAAACAGATAAAAGTATTTATAGCAAATGAATTAAGGCTTCACGCAGCCCAGATCTCACCCACGTAGGGGTTCTTGCACTCCTCCACTTCATTACTTCATGCTCAACGTTCTTCCTTGAATTTAGGAGGGATAGCAACAAACCCTAGCGTCTCCAACAGCTTTCTGATGTCCCCACTTCCTTCCCAACGTGTTTAGACTTTCCCAAGACTCGGAACTGACCGCCGCATCACCACCACGTGCATATAGGAACTGTCCCGCGATTCTGTTGCGTAATTCTCGCAACAACTTGGACTGAGTCCTCGGCAGGCAAATCAGTCCTTTGTGCCCTCAGCATAATTAGCACCTGTCTGTGCCTATTGTGGTGGTTTTATGCCCTCAGCCTCCTGCAATCAGTTTTACCCCCAAAACTAGACTAGACTCTATACTAAAAACTTAAAAAGGGTGTAAAAAGATAAAAGAAAAAGCACGAATTTGAGTCTTCATCAGTAGTTATAGGAAGAAAATCGATGCTCATACTCTACAGAAAACTATGTTACCGTAGTCGTGACAAAAAAAAAGCACTCATACTCTACGGAAATCAAAAAAACCGTAGTAATTGAGTACCTTACTACGGTTTTTTTGACGAACCGTAGTCTTAATTGTGTAGAGTATGAGCATTTTTGTGGTAGTGATAGTGTGGTTAGAAATTTTGGTGAATTAGAATAAGACAGGTAGTTTTTGATGTATATCAAAAGTTACCGAATTCTAATCTAGATAGGTTTGAAAATAGAATTTTAAATTTGGTAATTTTTGAAGTGGATCAAAATTTTCAGATTTATTATTCTAGTTATTTTCAAAATCTAAGGTATTTTATTTGGAATAGTTTTTTGATTAATATCAAAATTTCCAAATATGTTTAATTTATGTTATTTTCGATTTTAATAAATTAATTTGGAGTAGATTTTGATCAAAATCAAATTTTCAGATTTATTTATTAAAGGGGGCGAAAATTAGATATATTAGATTAAGATTTGATATTATTTGATGTATATCTTAGTTTACCTAATTTTAATCTAGATAGATTTGAAAATAGAATTTTAAATTTGGAAGAGTTTGAAGTGGATCAAATTTCCAGATTTATTATTTGGTAATTTTCGAAATCTATAGATTTAAAATTGGATAAGGTAATTTTAGATATAGATAAATAATTATCAAAATTCAATTGTGATAAGGATTTAAATTAGGATATAATTTGGAGGATTTTGAAGTGGATCAAATCTCCAAACTTTGTCCTTAGAAATTTCGATCCTTATGTAATATATTTGGATTAGATTTTTAATTTATATCAAGATATCCAAATATTATTTAATTAGGGTGGTTCAAAAATATTAACTAAATTTGGTGGATAATTTTAATTAATTTCCAGATTTATTTTAGGTAATTTTCGAAAATTACAAGATTTTAAATTGGTGGATAATTATTTTAATTTCCAATTTTTATCTTGTGGATAATTTTGAATTTATTAATTTAATTAATTGTAATATTCAAAATTTATTATTCATGCATAGATATCATATATTATTTTATGTGTATCATATAGATATGATTATTGAATTTGTAGACTGTGTTTATTTGCAGGTTTACCAACTATCATGACTCCATTTTTTATGTGATGTTTGCATGTTCTTTAATGTGATAAAATGAAACCTCAAGCATAAATAACTAAGTGGGAGAGATTCATACCAACGTATGTAGAAATCTCATATGGTCTCCATTAAATCTGATTTAATTGGGAAGTGATGGGCATGCGCGTTGACATCGGTCTTCCTCCATATCGGATGTGTCATATCACAGATTTCTCTAGAAATTAAATCTCCTAAAAGGCTAGTTGTAGAACACTATTAGAACTAACTGACTCCTCCATCTGAAGCAGTTAAATTTGAAATAGTGATCTTGGTGCGAAGATAATGGTGTGCACACTTAGATGTAATTTATTGATAAATGTCCACACGATCGTAGCTTATCAGTTAGACGATTACATGACCGTGTTTATTATCCAGCTATTAATTTGCTTATTGTAAGGAAACTCAACTGGAGGCAAGTTAAAGGTTTAATAACCTATTTAAAAATGAATTTTATAAATATCCACACTATCGTGGCGTATGAAAGACGTTTTTAAAGTGTCGGTGGAAAAGTATATAATTTTTTTGAGGCTTTCGATTATATACTGTTTATTCTAAAGTTTGTGACTGTACTGCATGTTTTAATTTCAGTCATTTCATATCATCAATGGCACTCTCCAATCTGTCTTCAATCCTCAAAGAAAACAAACTCGTCGGTGAAAATGATAATGATTGGTTTCATAACCTTAACCTCATTTTAGTTGCTGGGGGACACAAGTTTGTACTTGAAGAGGTATGTTCTCAGAAGCTAGGTGAGGGTTCTAACGAAGCTCAAAAGACTACATATGATAAGTGGGTTAAGTCTGATGAGATAGCGCGCTGTTATATTCTGACATCTATGGCTGAGATCAAGACCTTGGGTGGAGAGCTGGATGCCGATTCTAAAATCGACATAGTTCTTCATAGCCTGTCCTCGAAGTTTGAGCAGTTCAGGCTAAACTTCAACAAGCCAAAGGTGAAGATTTCTCCTGAGGAGTTCAATTCAAAGACTAAGTGCTTCAACTGCGGCCAACCAGGTCACTGGAAGGCGGTGTGCCCTAAGAAGAAGAAGAAGAAGAAGAGGGATACATCTCACACTCTGGTTGTATTAACATGTTTAGCAACTTGTTCTACCTAGTCATGGGTAGATACTGGAGCTACTGATCATGTTTGCATGTCTTTGCAGGGGTTCCTGATAAAAAGACAGTTGAGTGAGAATGAGATCACCGTCTACATGGGTAATGCTACGAGAGTGGAGGCTGTTGCAGTGGGAGACGTGTTTTTACCTTTCAGTAGTGATAGAACTTTGGTTTTGAAAGATTGTCTTTATGTACCTGGTTTAAGGCGAAACTTGGTTTCAGTTTCTAAATTGATTATGGATGGATATTCTGTTTCTTTTGATAACAAAGTAGTTATCTTCAGTAGTAAACATTTTATCTATTCTGGCACATTGGATGGACACTTATACTTTCTTAAACCAATTGAAAACACTACACAAAGACGACTATTGAATACATCGATCATAAACCCTAACAAGAGAAAAGAACCTTCAGACTTAAATCAAACCTATTTTTGGCATCTAAGGCTAGGTCATATCAACCTTTAGAGGATACAAATGCTTATAAATGATGGACCATTGTTTTCTTTGGTACTGGAATCGTTTCTTTTGTGTGAATCATGTTTGGAAGGTAAGATGACCAATCGTCCTTTCCAATCAAAAGAAAATAGATTTGAAGGGCTATTAGATTTGATTTACTCTGACCTGTGCGGCTCTATGTCAGTTCAAGCTCGAGGAGAGTTCGAGTATTTCATCACTCTCATTGATGATTACTCAAGATACAGATATATATACTTGTTGCGTCGCAAGTCTGAATGCTTTGAGAAATTCAAAGAGTTTAAGGCGGAAACGGAGAAACAAACAGGAAGAAGTATCAAGTCACTACGTTCTAATTATGGTGGTGAATACCTCTCAAGTGAATTTAGGGATTACATGGCAGAGAATGGGATTACCTCTCAGTTGACTACGCCAGAAATGCCACAGCAGAATGGCGTGGCGGAAAGAAGGAATAGAACTCTGTTAGAGATGGTCAGATCGATGATGAGTTATTCTGAGTTGCCTATTTCATTCTGGGGATATGCCCTGAAAACGATGGCCTATATTCTGAACTTGGTTCCATCAAAATCAGTTCCTTCTATACCCACAGAACTATGGACTAGACGAAAGTCCAGTTTGAACCATATTCGGATTTAGGAAAGCTCAACACATGTGTTGGATAAGGAAGCTGATAAGCTGGCTTCTCATACTGAAGTAAGACTATTCATTAGATATCCTAGGAGAACGAAAGGTGGTTTGTTTTATAGTCCTAAGGATCAGAAGATCATTGTCAGCACCAATGCTCAATTCTTAGAAGAGACTATGTTATAAACCATAAACCAAGGAGTCAAATCATCCTTGAGGAGTTAAGAGGGGAAGGGTCGAAACCTACACCAGTTGTACAAGAAGAGGTACCACTGGACACAGCACACCATGTTATAAAAGTACGGGAACTACCTCATCGCACTGGGAGGGTTGTATGCCAACCTAATAGATTCATTGGTCTGGAAGAGGCTTCAGATTTCCCAGAGGGTCTAAATGAATTGGATCCCATGACCTACGATGAGGCAATTCAAGATAAAGATGCAGATTCTTGGAAAACTGCAATAGAGTCTGAGATTGGATCTATGGATCACAATCAAGTCTGGGAGCTCATGGAACCACTTGATGGGGTAAAACCCATTGGCTATAAATGGGTCTATAAGCGCAAGAGAGGAGCTGACGGGAAGGTTGAAACCTTCAAGGCTAGATTGGTGGCGAAAGGGTACACTCAGAAAGAAGCAATCGATTATGAAGAAACCTTTTCACCGGTAGCTATGCTTAAGTCAATCCAGATTCTCTTATCAATTTTCTCTCATTTGGATTATGAGATCTGGCAGATGGATGTCAAGACAACTTTCCTAAATGGAAGTCTTGAAGAAAACATCCATATGAAGCAACCAGAGGGATTTATTGCTAAGGGCCAAGAGCATTTGGTGTGCAAGCTTAAGAGATCCATTTATGGACTTAAGCAGGCATCGAGATCTTAGATCATCTAATTTGACAAGGTTATCCAATCATATAGATTTGTGCAAAGTCCGGATGAGAGCTGTGTGTACAAGAAATGTGACGGAAATGTGGTGGTATTCCTCGTACTTTATGTTGATGACATCTTGCTTATTGGAAATAGTAAGAAGGCGTTGTTGAACATTAGGGTGTGGTTGTCCGAGTAGTTTGATATGAAGGATCTAGGTGAAGCCGGACATGTCTTTGGCATCAAGATTATTCGAGATCGCTAGAAAAGGATGTTATGTCTGTTCCAGACGACTTATATCGATACAGTACTAGCTAGGTTTTGCATGCAAGATTCCAAGAAAGGTTTTATACCTTAAATGTATGGAATTCATCTATCCAAGGAAATGTGTCCACAAACACAGTCTGAGATAGAAGAGATGAAGAAAGTACCATATGCTTCAGCTGTGGAAAAGTTTAATGTATGCCATGCTATGCACTAGGCCTGATATATGTTATGTTGTCGGCATGGTAAGTAGATATCAGTCTAACCCTGGATAAGGTCACTGGACTGCGGTCAAAAATATTCTCAAGTACCTAAAAAGGACTCGAGATTATATGTTGGTATTCCGCTCTGATAGTCTAGTGCCTTTGGGTTATACGGACTCAGATTTTCAATCTGACAAAGATCAGAGTAAATCTACCTCAGGCTATGTGTTTACATTAGGAGGTGGAGCCATCACATGGAGGAGCATAAAGCAGAAATGCATTGCTGATTCTACCATGAAAGTCGAGTATGTAGCTACCTCTGAGGCTGCAAAAGAGGCTGTCTGGCTCCGCGGTTTCCCAGTGGGCTTGGGCATGGTTCCTGAGTTGCCTAAGATTATTACGATATACTATGATAATTCTGGTGCAGTGGCCAACTCGAAGGAACCTAGAGCCCACAAGGCAAGTAAACACATAGAGAGAAAGTACCATCTTACATGAGAAATCGTTAAGAGAGGAGATGTGGCGGTGGTCAAGATTGCATTAAAGGACAACCTGACTGATCCATTCATGAAGGGCCTACCGGCTAAGACCTTTGATGGTCATGTGGAGAAAATGAGAGTGAGATGCAGATCTGGTGGCGCAGTTTGAGTTGATAGTTTAGATTGGAGAGTATGCTAGTTAGTTTTTATGTTTGAAAGATATGCTTCAAGTATAAGTGGGAGATTGTTAGTTTTGTATACTGGAAAGACATGTCTTTGTATACTTTTATGATGATATGATGATATGAATTGAAAGTTATTGCAGTCACTGTTTGCATTTAGATTATTTTATATAATTATGTTATGCAATGTTCCATATACTTACATTGTAGATGATATGGTGTGGGGAGACACACGGTAAGATCATATCATTAGATACTTGTATTGTATTAAAGAGCTCACGGCTTAGATGGTCCTGAACACACCATCGGTAAACCGTAGAATAATCTGATAAGTTAGTCTGTCTTGATTGACTGATTATTCTAGTACATTTATGAGTGTATTGAGGAGGATCACAATAGGATACCATTCTTTACTCTGACCCAGATAGTGAGAGAATAAAGATCCACAAAATTTGGGTTCTGAACTCTTGTTTGTTGGCGAGCATATGTGTACATTACTTATTGCTTTGACTTATCAATGGGTGAGATTCTTTCGTGAATCAATAAACTCGATATCTTGGGTAATAATAGTGTATACATGATGTTTCATGCAATATTCATGAGCACCGTGTCCTGGTGCGCCAGGTTGATGATGTTCTCTTGAGGAAACACAAGTTCATGTTGCAACCCTGCAGATGGAATTTATTCCGTACATGAGTAAAGCTTGTGTGGTACTACTCAAGGTTTTAGATGTTAATTATTATAGCCGTCACGGACTGATATAATTAATTAATGAACATTATATCTTGAACATGGGGAATGGCTAAACTAAAGGAGACAGCATATTCGTAAATATGTATTAAATTGGTGGGTCAATTTTACTTATTTGGTGGAATAAAAGTAAAACTTAATTTATTTAATTATATCCTAAGTTTATTGGATATTAAATAAATTAGTGGGCCAATTTAATATTCTTCTAGATCCCTGGTGTAGCCCAATATGACTGTTAGTGGACTGGATATTGAACTTGAGAAAGAGGCCCAAACCTAGTAAGGTCAAGAACTGTATTTTCACCCACCTCTCTATATATAATAAGGAGAAAGGGGATGAAAATTTAGTGATATAATTCAGCCCCTCTTTTGTCTCTCAAGATATCCATAGATTTCACAACCCTATCAGTAGTATACAGCCTACTCTGTATCTGATACTCAGTTCGGGAATACAACAGAAGATCTCGGAGTAGAATACTGTGGTGGCCGATCTAGAAGAGAAAATGGGCGCCTGTTTCATCTTCATTCAACAGCAAGATTAGATCTGTAATCTTGTCCTCAGACCGTCTGACAAATGTAAGTAATTCGGATCTATGTTTTTCGCTTTATTAGATTTGTTTTGCTTTGCATGGTTTTGTGCTAGACGTTGATAAACATGCATGTACATAAAATTATGATTTGCATGAACATGGGATTAATGAACATCCAAATGATCCTGCGGTGGTTTAATTCGAAAAAACCCCAACACCTGCATCAGCTTATGCAGATGATTGTCAGGTTCTTTTGGGGTTCTGTGGGTGAGAAGAAGAAGATGCACTGGATTAGTTGGGAGCAAATTTGTTTGCCTGTTTTAGAGGGTGGTCTGGGTATTCGTCGGTTTGCAGATTTAGTTGCAACTTTCAGTTAGAAGTTGTGATGGAGGTTCAGAGGCTGGGATTCTCTTTGGGCTCACTATATGTGGGCTTAGTACTGCAGTGGTGGCTTTTATCCTGAGTGAGTTCCTATTGGTCATCATGACAGCCGTGTTTGGAAGAGGATTGTCCGGGTTGGTGCGCAGACACATGAACACATCAGGTGGTCTCTGAGGTCCAGTGATCAGGTCAGTTTTTGGGATGATGTGTGGTATGATGATGTTCCTCTTTTTTCTTATTGTCCTGCTATTTTTTTATCATGTGCATGTTGACTGGTATTTGATTGGTGAGTCGTGGTATGTCTCTCGTTTACATGCTTTACATGCTCATTATGCTTTGTCTGCTAATCTGATTGATTCGTTGAGCCGAACTCCTGTGCTGTGGGGTGAGAGGAATAGCATGTGGTAGAATTTGACATCTACTAGTGAGTTCTCTTTGACCTCTACTTGGGATCAGGTCAGGTACCGACGGCCTGAACGGGTTATCTTTGTGGCCATTTGGCATGATTGCTTGACTCCTACTATTGTTGTTTTCCTTTGGAGTCTCTTGCATAATCGTGTCCCTGTTGATGTTAAGCTTCAGTCCCGTCATATCCATCTTGCGTCTCCTTGTCAATGTTGTGTGTCTCCACATGTTGAGTCTGTTGAGCATGTTTTTCTTTGGTCTGAGTCTGCAAAATCGGTTTAGACATATGTTGTGAATTGGTTTAATATCTCTGCGTCTCTCACACACGATCTGGCACATGCACTGGGCTTTTGTTGGGGGGTTGTTTCCACGATCCTCGTCGAAGCACATTAGTTTTCTGATTCCCTGTTTAGCTCTTTGGTTTATTTGGATGGAGAGGAACAGTCGCAAACATCGCAGTGTTCCTTTCCTTATGCCTCATATTGTTTGGCAGGTACAACACCACTTTCACATCCTTGTCATGCCCGGAAAGCTCCTTCCTTAGCACTGGTTGGGCTCTTATCCTCAAGTGCCTTTTATGCCCTTCACTGATCCTGTTCCAAGATCTCTCCGGTCTCGAATGGTATCTTGGCGGCCTCCTGAGGCACCCTGGGTAAAGCTCAACACCGATGAATCTTTCTCGATGGATCTGTAAATGGCGGCTAGTGGTAGAGGTCTCATTCGTGATCATGTCGGGTCGTTCCTTGTCGGTTTCTGTACACCCCTGAGGGTGGTCTCTAGCTTTGATGCAGAGTGTCAGGCTCTGCTCCACGGACTTCGATTGGCGGTACAGTATTTGGACCACATCTGGATCGAGATGGATACTACTTCTATGATTTTTGTTTTGCAGTCGGGTCACGCTGGGTCGGTTGTGATTCATCACACTTTCACATCCATTCGATTACTTTGTCATGGCAGAAAGGTTCGGTTCTCCCATATTCATCGTGAGGGAAACCGGACTGCTGATTTCTTGGCAGAGAGGGGTTCAGACCTCTATCCTTACATTTTATGATGATGTCTCGGCTCCACCATATTTGCTCTCCCTTGTGAGGATAGATCAGTTGGGTTATATAGTTAGATGATGGGGCCTCTTCATTGTTGGTTTATTTTCAGTTGTTTGGAGTATCAGTGTGTTTGTGCCTGTGCTCCACGTCTTGGTTTTATCTTGGATTTTGGAGATAGCTCTCAGTTTGTGATTGCTCTCCACGTGTTCGTTTTTCTATTACATGTTACAGTTCTTGGTTAGGGATATGTTCACTTTTAGGGCATATCCCGCATGTGACGATGTATGAGACAATCTATTTTTTTTATTGACAGATTGAGCATGGTGCTGAATACCCCACCCTTAGGGGTGCTTTGTTTAAAAAAAAAACCTTCCCCCTTTCTCTTTCCCATGTTCTCTTGAGATTGGGGCACTACAATCTTGCTTAATATGATTATTGAGGATGAATGAGATACGACGCTCGATTGGACAAACGACCCTACATCAACGAATCAAGCAACAATTATCCAGAGATGCACCAAGGCTCTACTAGAGCATTTCATGACTATCTCAGAAGAGAGTCCGAACTACGTGACATGGAAAAATCACAAATTTAAAGCTGACTTGATCGAGCACGTGCAGGCATTCTATGGTGATGATTATCAATTTATTAATTTAAATTTTATGTATTTTTTATTATGTTGGATGTTGGTTTGAGTTGTAATTTTTTTGCAATATTTTTTTCATGTATCGATTTGATTTGTGTTTTAATTTTAATTATTGCTCAATTTTTTGGTGGATCATTTTTAAATTAATTTATTAATTAAAATATATATGTAAAATAAATGAGTTATATAAATAAAATAAATGAATTAATAAGATATAATAAAAGATAAATTAGTAGATATGACTGCGAGACCAATTAATAATTAATTTTTAGATAGAATGATTGAGGATATATGTTAGGTTATAAATATTTCATGATGTGAGAATGATGTGATAGTGATAACGCTTCAAATTAGCTAAAACGATAAGATTGGGAGATATATGTTAGGTTATAAATATTTTATAATGTGAGAATGATGTGACAGTGATAACGCTTAAAATTAGATAGAACGATCTTAGATACCCTTAAACAAGCAAACCCATTCCCCATTAATTACTAGACCGGCAAAAAGAATAATGCACATCAGTTTGGAGTGATTAGTGAGTTCTTCATTATTTTTTGTTTTGTTTTCCGCCATTGAATAAGAATAAAAGATAAAAATAAATTTGATTTTTTTAGGCCTAATCTAATTTTTTCGTCGCTTTTGATCCCTCTAATTCTGAATATCTACTGCATTTAATTTCATAAACGACGTCGCAGGATGATAAAGGCCAAAAAAAGGAGAGAGAATTCGAAAAATTAGGGATTCCATTTTGGGATTGACTGCTAAATCAGGAATAAAGTGAAGAATAGCAGTATAACATGTGAACAAGCTCGTGCGTTTGATGGCCTTAAGGCCATTCCAATTCATCTTCTTCCAACGCCACCCCTCTCTCCTCCGCCATATCGCCACCACGGCAGCAGCGCAACGACCAAAACAACAAATCAACGTCAACCAACAAAAGGCAAAGCCATCGCCGCCGCCGCAGTTACCCATCTTGCCCATGCACGATTTCATGTCTCAGAAGATCGGAAAATCCGTCCAGCATCCGGGTGCCCCGTCGGTGGCGCAGGTCTACCCTGACGTCAATCTCGTCCGCCCCAAGGACTACTGGGACTACGAGTCCCACACTGTTCAATGGGGGTAATTAGCTTGGATATTTTATTAACTGATTACTTGTTGCTTAATTTGTTTGATTCTATTTTTATTTTATTTTTTTCTGACTCGAATTCTGATTTTTGTGGGCTTTGATTGGCGGATTCAGGGAGCAGGATGATTATGATGTGGTGAGGAAGGTGGGAAGAGGCAAATACAGCGAGGTTTTTGAAGGGGTTCACACCACGGACAATGAGAAATGCATCATTAAAATTCTTAAACCGTTGAATAAGAAAAAGGTTCCTCCTTTTTTCTCCCTCAAGTTGTAACTTCTTTAATTTTTAAACTTAAGGTTCTTGTAAGGTTTATGAGTGTGTGAATGGGGGGGTTTGGGATTCGTCAATGGTCAAATCTTGTTGGCAACGTGTTTGTCACCACTTGACAATATTCGATTTGTGATGCATATTTTCCATCATTTTGCAGATCAGGAGAGAGATCAAGATTTTACAAAATCTTTATGGCGGGCCGAATATTGTGAAGTTGCTTGATATTGTAAGGGATCAACCGTCAAAGACTCCAAGTCTTGTATTTGAATATGTGAACAATACAGACTTCAAAGTGTTGTATCCTATACTCTCAGACTTTGATATTAGATATTATATCTATGAGCTTTTAAAGGAAAGCCTCTTTTATCTGCATTTACATTTTCCAATTTCCACATCTATTTTTCCTATATATGCTTGGCTACTTGGTGGTAGGTCATTTATAAGCTGACATATAGCATATAGATTGATTCTTTTGGTTCTTTGCAATTCATTCACAAATAATTTAAAGTGAATTCAAATTACAAAACCCTAGTTACTATTTCTGTGTGGTAAAAGAAATAGGAATGGGCAACATTTCCCAGTTAGGAGTTGAAGAAAGACACCTAATCCGTTTCTGTTACTCACTCTAGAAAAAATTCTATCAACATTATTGCAAGCATGTAAAGAGTATTGTTTCTGGTCAAGCAAATTTGTATTAGATGTAACTAGAGCAACACATGAATCCTTGTAAGCTTGTTGATGACTTGACTTGTGTTTTCTTTCTACTGGATATGATCTTTGTTTATTGTCAATGGTATTATTCTCTTATCTTGTTATGAAATAGTATTCTTCTCTATTTCTTTCCTTACCCAGACTTCGAGTTGGCTCCCCTCTCTGGCTTTTACTTAAGCAGTTTTGAGTTCTATGACTCTGATTGGAAAACATTAGAAAATTTATTCTCCTTTGTATATAGGCTTTAGATTACTGCCATTCTCAAGGTATCATGCATCGGGATGTGAAGCCCCACAATATTGCGATAGACCACAAGCAGCGTAAGCTTCGCTTGATAGACTGGGGCCTTGCTGAGTTTTACCATCCTGGGAAAGAGTATAATGTTCGTGTCGCTTCAAGGTGTGCTATTGTGCCTATATCTTTGCTCTTAATGTATGCAGTCTTACTTTTTATAATGTAGTTTCTGTATCTGAGATATGTTAGTTGCACAAACCTGAATGTTTGAATTCTTCTAGTCATAACTTGTACGATATTTATAGAAAGTAGAAAAACAATGGTGTTCTTACTTATCTTGTCCATGTCCACATAATGAATAAATTTTCTTGAATGGTCGCATAAGAATGTTTCTACTATGGATCCATACAAAAGGGACTAATGGTGGGATATTAAAAAGGTGCTCAAAGTGTGGTGAAATTATTTCTTCGTCCCATTGTGATTCAACTTGTGTAATGCGTGCTGATCATGTGTTGGTCTTCTATTTGAACTAGTCTTCTATGCACCAGTTAATAGCTAGGTTTCAATCGCTTCTGTCATGTCAAGCTTGTGATGTCCAACTACCTGTTATTTTCTCTAGTTTGTGCATGCCCCCTGGGTTTATGTAGAAGATGTTATATAGATTTATTTACAGTAGCTGACGGATTTTATTTTACATTTTAAAAATTGTTTGAATTATATGCATGGTTTAAAAAAAGGTTGTGGCGAGGCGGTGCCTCGACGAGGATGGGATCTAATTATAGAATACATTAAAACTTTTAGAAATGTAGAGAGTAAAAATACTGTCATGATTATGCAGTCTTTGTAATGCTCTATATGGTCGATATTAAGAGTCATGTTAAAATTCCAAAAGAATATGCATTAATGTAACATGAAAAATCAGAGTTTGGATTTATTTCTCTCTCTTTCTTGTGTCTGTGGCTTTCACAGTGAACTGCACATATTTAATATTTTAGGCTGCTTCTGGCTCTATAATAATTTTCTGAAATTGCTTTGTAAGTAAGCTTATCTTACGTTTCATCTCTTAGCTATAATTTTCTAAAATTGTTATTAGAGTAATCTATTCCTACGTTTCAGCTGTAATTTTCTAAAATAGCTATTGGTGTAAAGCTTATCAACTTTTAGCTGTAATTTCATGTCAATTTAACAAAGATAGATTCTTATTTTGGAATTCAGCTTCTGATGTTTTATTTTATGTAATTGATTCTAGATAACACTTCTTAATGACACAAAATCACAAATAAGCATGAAAATTGTCTAGTAAACAGTAATTAGTCAGTTCTCTTTCTTCCATCATGTTGGCTGATCTGTATCACGTACAATTTGCTCACCTATCCAGATATTTTAAGGGCCCTGAACTTCTTGTTGATTTGCAAGACTATGACTACTCCTTGGACTTGTGGAGCCTAGGTTGTATGTTGACTGGAATTGTATGTATTTTCATCTATTTCCTCAGCTAAAACACTAATTTTGTCTTCTATTTTAGGGATACATTTTAGCAGGTCTGGTTGAATATGTTATATATTTTACCTCGTATTTAATCAATTTGTATCCAATTGTCACTCTGTAGGATGATTTTAGAAACGGAGAATATTGTTTCATTTTCTCTAATACCAGAGAATATTATTGCCAGAGCTTCCGCTTATGGTAGAGTTTCTTAAGTCATAGTTAATGGATTTGGTGAGATATTTAGGGGGGGGGTGTTCTGAGGGGTGGGGCAGGTGCCAATATTTAATTTTGATGTGATGCTCATATTGAAAGTTTCTTCTGTACAGATATTTCGCAAGGAACCCTTTTTTATGAGCACGATAATTATGACCAACTAGTCAAGATCGCTAAGGTATATCCGCTAGACCCCCACCTCTTTAAATACTTACCTTCACGTTTTTGCGTTTCCTTTTATTATAGTCATGAATATGTGCATATGCAGAACCTCATAGTCGTGCTTTGTGAATGACCTTTTCCAAGTTAGGTTGGACTGTATCATGTGAAAACCAATAACCTCGGTTTATAACCTTTTCTTTGCTGGAGTAAGAAATAATTTTCAAGGCATTATATTGCTTTCTGCGTTAAGATGAGAGTTGTATGAGCTGTCATGTTTACTACCAGAATGCTTATCTATTTTTATTTTATTTTATCTCTCATCGAGTGTAAAAACTATGTAACATTATTAAGTCGTGGAACATATAAATGAAAACATAATAAAGTTACGGAACATATTAATCCATGTCAGGTATTGGGAACAGACGAGCTGGGTGGTTATTTGAACAAGTATCACTTGGAATTGGACCAAAACCCTGCTGTCTTGTTGGAAGGTTCAATCATATAATGCATTGTCTTGTTTATGTATTTATAAAATATGCTTTATTACAAGAATTAATATTGTTCTGGTGGGTAACTCTAGGCATACCAGAAAACCATGGACTAAGTTTATTAATGCTGAGAATCAACGTTTGGCTGTTCCTGAGGTAAGCAGTGTGGGACTCTTGAGGACCTATAAATTCATGTGATGATGTACCTGTATATTTAAACTTATTTTAACCCTTGTGAAGGCTATTGATTTTGTTGACAAATTGTTTCGATATGATCATCAAGAAAGGCCAACTGCCAAGGAAGCCATGGTATGATCTCCATATTCCAATCCTCTCTCAATAAGTTAAAAAGTAAATTATTTCGGCTTTTAAAAAGTGTCACAAATCCTGACAAAACTTTGCATTTAGGATTACCCCCCGCCTGTAAAGTAGTCTATATTTTGCATATTTTGATCTATGTCGACTCTTCATCTGTTGGTCCCGGGTGAGTCGATATCAGTTTAGAGGGGGATGAATAAACTGATTAAAACTTTTTACTTTAAGTGCGGAATAACAGGGCCATTTGACTCGCTTAATGAAACTTATCTATACACAGACTTAATGAATAATTAAAACAGTTTAAGTGCAGCTTGTGTGAGATTGTGTGCAGTTCAAAGATATACAATAACCAAGATAGTACAGCACACAAACAATTTATAGAGGTTCGAAGTCTCAAACTTCTACGTCCTCTCTTCCTTCCGCAGAAAGGCAACTTCACTCTATAACTTGAGTTTTTTTACAAATTATACAATGAAGGACAGTTGGCTGAACCTGGTAACTGCTCGCTACCTCAGCGGGTCGACGACTCACACTTGAAGTTCCTAACTGCTCACTAGGAAGGTAGGTGCTATTGTCGTCTTTATAAGATTTTAAATCTCTTTCGATCTTCAAGAGGTTAGTCTTGAACAGGGGTTATCAACTGGTGTGCTCCTTCAATTGAGCTGAGTAGTTGATCGTTGTGTATCTAAGACTGAGAAGATTGCCCTGGCTGAATCGTTAACAGCTGGCTGATTATCTTGACACTGTGAATTTCTTCTTCTCAGTAGAACTCTCGCAGTTTCTATTAGATGTTGAACTTGAGCTTGAGTGGGAGTGAGAAAGAAAAGCTCTTGCTTGTATATGCGAAAGTTGTGCAGGCGAAGGATTCTTCTTGGTTCTGCTTGAGAGAGTTGAGAGTTCTTGGTGTTCAGCACTTTTAAACTCTGATTCACTCGCCTTTTATAGAGGAGTGATTTTATGACCGTTGAGTTCCATTGTCCATTGATCGGTGGTCTTGTTGGCTCATCAATGGAGAATGATCGCTTGGAGCTTTTGGTTTGAAGTATCCGTTACTCTGCCAATCGATCTTCATTGGATATTTAATTCCAGGATCTTTGTTGAAGCATTTATTCCAAGATTCGGCAGTTTGAGCAATGACCTCCAAGGTTCTCTAGCTTTAGTTTTCTTGCCAGCTTTGAGTTTTAGTTGACAGTTCTGGACTTGTCAGCTAAGTTTTGCTGTTGCTCCAGTTGGCAGTTTTGAGCTCTTCAGCTGAGTTTGGCTGTTGCTCCAGTTGGCAGTTTTGAGCTCGTCAGCTAAGTTTGGCTATTGCTCCAGTTGGCAGTTTTGAGCTCGTCAGTTGAGTTTGGCTATTGCTCCAGTTGGCAGTTTTGAGCTCGTCAACTAAGTTTGGCTATTGCTCCAGTTGGCAGTTTTGAGCTCGTCAGCTGAGTTTGGCTGTTGCTCTACTTGGCCATTAGTTGGATACTTCCTGTCTTCAGTCTAAACTGATCTCTTATCAGTTCCCTTAGTTGACTCTTTTCTCTCCCAGCTTAGCTAACTTAGTTGTCAGCTTGTTTCAAATGTTCATCCTCTTGACTTCTCAGTTTAGTTGACTTCTGACTTATCCTTCAGCTTGTTGACCATACTCTTGAGTAGTTGACTTTGACTTTGCTTGATATCCTTTTTGATGATGCCCTGGATTAATCAGCTCCGATCTGCAGCTTGAATTTCAGTCAGTTTTTCACAAATAGTTTTGACATCTCATCAAAACCTAATCTAGGGGTTCCTTGATAGTTTTTTCTAACAATTTCCCCCTTTTTGATGATGTCAAAACTTCGTTGAAGATGATGGAAAAAGCTGCAAATGTAGCAAGTTTGCTTAAGCAGTTTCAGAGCAAATTAGAGAAAACATTTGATATGTATTTTTCATTCAAGTATCATAGCATTTGTCATTCATGTTGTTATTCAGGTATTAACGCATTTAAGATATGCATGAAATTCAAGTATTAGAGCAATTTAGACTTCAAATTTCAGCGCATGTTCTCATTCTTTTATTTTGGACATGCTTTCATTCCAGTATTAGAGCATTTTTCATTTAAGCATCAGAGTCTTGAACCAAGTTTTATTCAAGTAATAGAGCATTATCAGAGCATTTAAGTTAATCATACTTGAAGTAACAGAGCATGAGTATTATAAGCATGGTCAAAATGTATATTATATATATATATATATTCACTTTAAAGCATGTTGTATTTTCAAGAGTAGTTAAAACTACTAATCTACTCCCTGAAAGTTGTTTCTTTGCTCCTTTTCTTTCTGCTCGACTCTCCTTTTTCTTGAGCTCCTTGCATCCTCCATGCTTCCCCCTGAAGCTATTCTTCCCCCTCATGATGAATTTCTCTTTGAATTTGATCCCAAAGAGTTAAGCATCCATCATCTATCTGTTATTCTTCTCCCTTTTTGGAATCATCCAAAAGGTGGAATTGATAGTAAAATGATGGTAGTGGCAAGCTTGGCAGAAAGGTGAACGCAGTTGCCATATTGTCATCATGATTTAAGGGAACTGAACGAATTTGCATGGGTGAGGAGAGCCATGCATATGCTTCTTCAGTTGTCATGAACTGACCTGGAGCAGAGGTGAGAGAGACTGCTTGCTCTCTGAAGTTCATCGAGACCAAGTTGTTGAAGATCTCATCGGTTGAAGGGATGGGTGGATCATCAACGAAGGGTGAGCATGAGGAGTTGGCCGGTTCATTGTCAGGGAGAGGAGCATCGGCTGGTATGCTCAGCTGGATTCTCTTGATCATCGAATCCATTATTTCTGAAAGTGTGGGTGGCGAGAAGAGTGGATGATTCATCCAGTTTCGACTCCATGTTCCTTTGTTGATCCAGAAGGTGGAACCACGGGTATGGATGAGGTGGAACATTGTTGACTCATCCAATTGATATCGCCATATGTGGTACTGTAGGTACCGTCGCAGTTGGTCGAACAGAGAGGAGTCTGTGCTTTCAATAAGACCGAAACAACTTCTCAGCTGGTGGTCTAGGACTGCTTCAAACTCAACTTCAATGGGGTCAAGTTGAACTGATGGTAGAGGTTGGGAGCTGGCTGATATTGTAGGACGATCACTCAGCCTTGAAACAGGTTCACTCTCAATCATCAGCTCTCTTTCGTCAGAGGAGCTGACTAGTGCCTCCAAAGGTGCCTTTCCACGATCTGAGTTGGAGGGCCCTTGTCGATGTGAACGCTTCGGGATCGGATGACCGTAGATAGTGGGGAGCATGTCCCTTCTTTTAAGTTGTTCGCCATTTGGGATGACCTCATCAAACTGGCTTTGAATGATATGGCTTATGCGACTCATAAACCCGATCTTTTCGCGAAATGAGCTAGTGGATGGGTTATAGGCCGTTCGCTCTACATTAGCTCGCAATTGAACAAGGATGAAAGAGGCCCAGTCGGCTTTACATCCGTAGTATAGAGCAGCTATGAGATGGGCTTTGATGTCCGAGAAGTGGACTGTCTCAAAGTTGCCATGGAGGATATGGCCGGTGATATCCAAGAGTTGGAGGATATCATTTGGCATACTCTTCTTCAGCCGATGTGAACAATCATAGTGGTTGACGTGAGGAAGCTTCCAAGCATCCCATAGTGCGTATTTGCAGGGAAATTGCAGAGTCATAACATCTGGACCGTCGCTTGGAAGGTGAAGAGTAGACATCATCGTCTCTTTCGTCACTGTGATCGTCTTGCTCCGGACGGTAGAAATGATATTGTCACCAGAGATTGTTGCATTGTAGTAGAATTCCGCAACATGAGAAGGTAAGTTCTTGAGTGGAACGATTGTCAAAAATGGTAGCAGCCTAGTTGCCTCCAGTGGGCTATAAATCCTTTGAAAGTTTTCTGAGCCGAGGCGGGCGTTAAGATACTCTATACTTAGAGTTTTATCTTTCTTCAGCTTCTTAAGAAGTAGATTGGCGTCGACCGTCTGAAATGGGGGCTTCATATCTGCAAAAAAATGTTGTTTTAGTTTAAAGAGCAAGTGTTTAGGAGAGAGAAGACTTTAGCAGATGATCAGAGCAAGAAGGATAAAGGATTTGCAGATGATCGGAGCCTTCATCTCTGTGCACATATTTATTTAGCTTTGCATGTAGGAATCGAGGGTACTCGATTGCTTTTCTTAGCTGATCAGCCATCCGATTTGATGGAGGATTAACTGAATTAATGAGGATTACATCTCAGCCGTTTAAAGAAGAAGTAACTTTATGATCTTGTGGCTGAGAAGTAGCTCTTCTGAGAATGCGGTAGTTGCCATAAATAGCAAAATATTTTCTGCAGATCTTGCTATTTATATCTCAGTAAGAAAGTATTTTCTTTTTCAAGTTTGAAGAGTTGATTTAATATCAACACAGAGATATTAATTGCAGCATTGTGAGATAGAACTCTATTTTCAAATTGTAACCGTTTGAGTATAATATAAGAAAATTTTATAATCGCAACGGTAAGTAATGGAATTATGATAAGCATTGGAAAATAAAAACTTATCCTGATTCAGTTGGGATACAGTCCAACTGATTTGACGGCTTTAACGGCTGGATGATCAATTGAGGTTTGCTTCTCAGTTATTGCTGAAGAACTGGTTGAAGTGGAAGCTGTTTTTGAACTGAATTGATCAGTTGCTTGGCTCTCAGTAGACAGTTTCCGCTTCTTGAAGGGCCTAGCTGGACTGGCTGCACTGTTTCCTTGGGATGCAGTTGTGGTCTTTGGTAGTTCAGTCCTTACAGTTCTCCGGGCTTGTTGAAGATGAAGTTGGATGGCCACTGACGACTTTTTCATCCTTTGACTAAGGGATTGGGAAGTTCCCTTTGACGATGATCGAAACTGATCATTTTTCATAGGCAATTGCATGCCTTTTGAGCTAGATGTGAGCAGTGGCAGTGTCTTCATCATCACTATCACTCTCGTCAGCACGCCTTGGATTCTTCTGGGTAGCCACAGCTTCAGTTTGTGATAGATGTGTTTCTATCCTGGCAACGACCGGTGGAGTTTGTCGTGAGGGCTCAGCTGACTGACTTGATAGATTATCAAAGTTTAGTTTTCGACAAAGCGAGCTAGTTAGGCAGTTGACTGGTTGATCTACAGTTTCAACTGCTTGAGGCACGATGCTGGTCTTGATTTCTGCTAATAAGGCGGTGGCTGGAATCTTGTTAGCAATCCGGTGACGCATGATGTGCTGGACTTGCACAATGGTTGGAGGAAAGGGATTCGATGAACCTATCCATTTGATGCTCCAAGTTTCTTCTCGCTGCCAATAGCTCATGCCGTGAAAGGCAGTTAGTAGAAAATGAGACTGGATGGACATAGAATGTATCCAGTTATACCAATAGAAATACCGGTGGAGTTGTTTGAACAACTCTTGATCACGTTGTGCAACAAAGGCAAAGTGATTGAGAAGGAGATTGGTCACTTCCTTTTGTGCACTTTTGACTGCATATTCACCACTATAGAAAGTGCGAATATTCTCTTCAGTCAGCTGGAGATGAGGGCATGTACTTCTGAAGTAGTCCGCTACATAGTTTGGATGAGGGATTCCAATGAATGGAATAAGCTCATCTGGATCAGAGCAAACCTGGAAATCAACTGGTGATCCGTTCTTTGATTTTGGAGACTGAACGGCGTTGGCAGTTGAGTTGCTCGATGAGTGGTTGCCTGTCTTAGCTTTGGCTTTTCTCTTTTTCTTTAGCGACTGAAGATGAGCAGTTCCTTTCTTGGGAATCCAGTCAGAGATAAGAACTGGTAGTGACTCATCATTTGGAAGCTTCAGCAGGTCTTCAAGTATTTTACTCATTCTTAGAACAAGTCCAACCTTGGACTCAAATTTACCAGAGTTCTTTGAGTCAGAGGCCTTGATGACTTGATGCTTGAATTGTTGAAAAACAAATTCTGCCCAGTTTGTTTATCGCCCTTCAGCAAGTTGAATCATAACCTTGTATCTCTCTTGGGTGAGTTGACTCAGGCTTCCAATGGCCCCGAACATCATCTTGTTTGTTATGTCAAGTACAACTCCATACTCGGGCTTCAGGTCAGTTTTAGCGGTTGTAAAACTGAATTGCTTGTCGCAGGTTGAAGCTTTCCATTTTCTCCAGTACAATTCTGCAGATTCCTTTAGATCTTGAACGGATGAACCTTCTTGTGGGAGTTGGAACACTTCTGCAATTGTCCTTTCAGTGATTTGAAGCGGTCGTCCTTGAATCACTGATGACACCGTCTTTCCATCTGCAGATAATTTTTCTTGAAGCAAAAATTCACTCACCAAATATTGTCTAAAGAACTTTGGTGGTGTTTCCAGGTAGTAAAGAATTTCTGTCTTGTGAAGATTGGACAAAATGAGTGGGTTATTTGATTCATTTAGAATCAATTGAAAATTTCTTTCTATCAAGAAATTTATCTCTCATAAGTTGTTCTTTGAAGGAATTTGAAGATCTGGATAATTCGGCCATCGTTGAGGTTGACTGAGACTTTGGGAGTTTAAGATCTTTTGGGAGAGAGTTTTAGAGATTGTAGAAGGAGGGGGCTCTTTGAGAGGTCTGAAAGAGAGAGGCCGTTTTTGAGTGTTGGGACAGGCTTATGGATCTATTGGTTGGAATGGTACTAGCCTCCGGTCTCTTTTAGTCGTTGGCAATTAATGACTTTCACACGTGTCATTGTTTTGCAATGGTCAAAATTTCAAAATAAATGTTAAGCCTCACATTGAATATTGGACATACCAAGCGTCACAACCATTAGATGAGCCCAATTTCTCTATATAAATAAGGTGGATGAATACTTGAGCCCAATTTTAACTTGATCAGCCACTTAGTCCTTCTTGTGATCAGTTTTCCTTTTCTTAGCCAGCGGTTCATGAAGATCCTCTTCTCCATCCTCATCACTGCTTTCTGACTCCGTTTCAGCTGATTGGAGCCTTGGATGGTTTTGCAGCTGCTTGATCTGCTCAGTGTGCAGTTCAACCTGTTACTGTAGGGTGTGGATCAGCTCTTCATAATACGGAGGGAGTTGGACTATTGAACTGCTTGGCTGAGTGATGAACTGAACTGCTCTGGAGTCCACTTCCTCTCCTGCTTCAATTCCAACAAGTTCCTCGCAAGGAACTGTGTGGAAGATTTCTTCTGCTTCCACACTTGTTTGGTAAACAAGTTGTTCATTTCTTTGGCTTGTATGCTCAGCTGATTTGTCTGTAAGAGCTAGCTCTGGATCAGCTGGGGGGAAAGATGATGTGATTTTTCTTTCAGTAGTTGGATCTTGTGAGGTAGTTGTATGGGTTTCAGCTGCCTTTTCAAATTGATGAGTCTTCTCAGCTGATTCATCAGACTCGTCAGGAATTATGTTAATTTCAACTTCAGCTTCATGGGGAGGTTTCTCATGGTGAAGTTCTCTCATCACCTCATCAATGATATCCTCCTCTGAGTTGTATATTTGATCGCCCACGACAGTTGATGGTTGTCCAGTTTGATGACTTTATGGCTTCTTCATTAATTGATTGAATAGCCATTTGTGTTGAACATGGGGGTGCGACCATCTTTCTCGTTCCATTGTAGTGATGACTGGCAATGTTAAGCTTTGAATCTTGCACAGTTCATCAAACACGTCCTTCATCGATCCTTCAGCTGGATTTGAGCACTTTTTTCTCAGTTGTAGCTGCCTTTATAAGGTGTTTGCCTTTAGTGATACTTGCGTTCTCGCTGTCCATCCACCATAGGCTCCATTCTTCCTCTCGCCTCCAGAAACTCATCACATGGAATGCAAGTAATGAGAGAAAAAGCTCTGATTGATATACATGTTTCCATAGAAACCAGTATATGTACCTGGTCAAGATGTGATAGAGTTCTTCATGGCTAATTAGTTCTTGGGCAAAGTGTTGAGCCATATACTTTTGTGTGGTTTCATTAGCCCATTTCTTCATAGACTCTCCTTGTGAGTAGGCTCTTATATTCCCTTCAACTTGGGCCATTGGTGGGCACGTCATTTGGAAGTAATCAGCTCCAGCCCCTTTATGAGGAATCCTTCTTGCAGGGATGATATCTTCTGGATTTTCACATGGAGCTGTATCTTCAACAGTTAAATTTGCTGGGATTGTTGGATCTTGTATAGGACTTGACTCCTTCCTTCTCCTTGATTGAGAAAGCAAGATTTTTCTCCTTTTTGGTTGACCAACTTGTTTCTTCTTTGGAGCTGATCTGACAGCTACTTGCCTAGCTGATTGCCTGATGATATCAGTTCTGGTGGTAGTTGAACTTTGCTGCTTGAATCTCTGAGCTATTGGTATGTCATCATCAGAGTCCTCAGTAGCTGGCTTCTTTCCCTTGCCTTCCACTGCTGACTTCTTTCTCCTTTGCTGATCAGTTTGTTCAGGATCAATCTCCACGATTTTGAGGGGTTTCCAAATGAAGTCATTAATAACTACGGATTTGAACTCTGTTTTCTCAGCCATCTGAGGAAACTGTTTCTCCAAAATAATGCTGACTTAACTGATATATCCAATCCATTGAGGGAATTTCTCACCATCCCAGCTTCTCTCAATGATATCAACATATCTCTTCAGTTGTTCAAAGAAATATTGTGCCCAGTTGATCTGCATTCGGTTGTAGATGGCGGCGCAGATTTTGTACTTTGTCGCTGACATTTCAGATTGACTGCCAGTTGTTCCAACCATTATTTTTTAGGTGATGACAGCGAGCACCTGGAATTCATCTTGCAGTTTTGAGATGAGATGATTGCTCATGTATGGTTGAGTTTCACCTTCCTTTTTCCAGAATTCATAAGCTTCCTGGAAATTGACTTGAACGTCTTCCAGCTTGAGTCCGTTGTTGGGTAGATCGAACATGTTACTCAGGGACTCAGCTGTCACGATGATGACTTGTCCTCTTACTTCTGATCGGATTTCTTTGGGATTTGAAGATCTATTTGAATTTAGGTAAAATTCAGCAACTGGTTCTGTGTAAATTCATTCTAGAAATACCTCCAGGAATTTCTTCAACTTGGCCTGAGAAAGCTTTTCGACGATCATTTTGCTGAGAGGGAAAGCTTTACAGACTTGAAGGAATCCGGCTGGGTTGAAAATTTTATCTCTGTCGAGTTTTTCGCAGAATACTATAGAGTCTTCTCCGGACTGACGGAAATTGAATCTTCTGCGAGTTGGGTTTTGAGCCATAATCCTTTGAGGAGAGAGTGATTTAGGAGACTGAGAAATTGATCTTTCAGAGCTGAGGAGTTTTTGTTTATGATGGGATATAAATCGAAAAGGATAGGTCTTCAGTAAAAGTCGGGAAGCTTATCTCAAGTATTCATCCACCTTATTTATATAGAGAAATTGGGCTCATCTAATGGTTGTGACGCTTGGTATGTCCAATATTCAACGGTCAGATTAACTCAATCGACCCGTCGATTGGCTTTTCGATTCTGTCCGTTGGGGATAAATGAAGGGGAGAGAAAAAGTTCAACGGTAACATTTGAGTGACACGTGTTTTTACCGTTTCTAATATTGAAATTTGAACTTGTCTTTTCTCTCTAGCAGCTTCTCCTTGGCTTGAGACTGATTACGTCATCAGTTGGCTTCCACTGCAACTGATGATCCTTTTGTTGATCAGTTTCAACTGAGATGTCTTTTCACCAGTTTGGAATTGGTCTTAACCGCTTGGACCTTTATTCAGCTGCTTCCCAGTTCAGCTGTTCTCCTTCAGTTGGTCTTTGAACTGTCATCTTGATAAGTCCATTTATTTCGTCTTTTTCTGGGCATTTTAGTCACTCTAAATGTCCTTTTTAGTGTCTTTTGTATCGGAAAAGAACCAGGAAAGTGGTTTGGGCATTCTGAGAGTCGAATCTGGCGAAAGAGGCATTTTTACCTTTAAATTAACTGAAATGGATGAAATGGGCATATCAGATGAAAATCAACCTGAGCAGAAGATGTTGTGCCCACAGTACTCGCGCAGATTCAGAAGAGGCAGTGAAGAGGGCATTCCCGGAAAAAGTGAGATTCTGTTGAAAGAAGATGAAATCTGGCGCTGGAGCTTTATCTGAATTGAAATCTGAATAGAAGAAGGAAAGATTGTTCGTAGATGGACTCTTGGGCAGTAATTTGGAAGATAAGGATGAGATTCCTTAAATATCGGGATTCATTCCACCACCTAAAGAAGTTTCCTTATCCAGTCAGAGTCCAGTGGGCACGGAGATCCAGCAGATAAGGAAGTTTTCTTATCCAAGTAGATTCCAGCGGGGCATAGCGAATCCGGCAGATATTGAAGACCCCTATTTTTTGGGGATTTGAGTCAATCTTTTGTACTCTTTTATATACTAGTTTGATAGTTAGGACGCGGAAGAACTTCATACCCTATTATTTCTGCACTTTTATTTTCTGCAATTAGTGCTGCTCCGGCAGCAAGACAATCTGGGGCCTTATGCCCATAGAGGTTTGGATTTATATTTAATGTTATTGCTGTTCATCGTTGGTGTTGGACGAGTTTTTATTCAATTCCAGTAAGTTTTTCCTATTTATCATGTCTTTATTTTATGTATTTACAGTTCTTTATAGTATGAGTAGCTAGATCTATATTTCAGAATTTAAACTAAAGATGAAGGTTTAACAAAACACTTAAATACTCGTGAGGCCGTGTGGGCACATTACTGCACGATTAGATTTCTGCCGATTTTTGTTCTTGTTCCAAGTGAGCGTGAGTTTAATATAACTAATGTAGCTGATCACTCTTTAGTTGTAGAGGGCACACCAGGGTTAATTGGATTAGCGAATCGTGATTGTGTGTTAATTCAAACGGTAACTGGGAAATCGGTGGGTTACTGTGGGCACACGAGGAATCAGTAAACACAGTAAACTTGGGTTCGTCTAGGGCACACTGCTTCCTATTCATTTACATCTCTTTGGGGAACCAGGGGGTGGGTCATAAGTTAGGGGTTTAATGGACGAGGAATCAGCTTTAAACCTAATCTGAACGGATGAATAATGAGACGCAGCGAGGAATCCGGTCTCCATAACTGGGTGATTTCATCGAGTAGGAAAATCGCTGTGCCCATGATCGAGTGAGTATAAGTTAAACTGGATTCTAGTTCCAGTTCCGGAACCTTTTATTATTTGATATTTCTCTAGTTTCTTTTTGCAGATTTAATTTCATTTGTTGTGACCGCGATACCAAAACCTTTTTTTGTGATTGGTGACTCGAAAGTAAGATCGCATCAGCTCTCTGTGTGATCGACCCTTACTCATAGCTAGCTACGCTCGCTGTGGGCACAGGAGCATACAAATTCATTTTGAGCGCGAAACGACCGCGCATCACATCTCCTTTTGATTTGACTCCAGTTCCTAGTACTCCTCCATCAGTTTGATCAATTTGCAGCTTGTGTGTTCTGCATAACTAACTGGATCATCAGTTTGAGCGACTGAACTGATGATTTAGTTGAACTAATGGGGTAAACTGATCATCTCCAGTTTACTTTTCTCTTAGCAGCTTCTTTTCTTTATTTCAAACTGATGGCTTTTTTGGCCGACTGTTCAGTTTCTCACCTTTTTGATTCAGTTTCTCTCTTTAGCTGAAGTGGTCCCTTGGCCTTTTTCTTCCAGTTTATCATCTTCATCTTGTGATGCTAGCTCCAGCAATCCCAACTGTATGCATAGCTCCATAAACCTTGCTTCAGGTAATGGTTTGGTGAAGATGTCAGCTATCTTCTTCTCAGTGTTGACATATTTGATGCATATGTCTTTCTTCTCGATGTGATCTCTGATGAAGTGATGCCTTATGTCAATGTGCTTGGTTCTTGAATGCAGAACTGGATTCTGGGATATCGCAATTGCACTATTGTTGTCACAGTAGATAGGCACTTCTTCAGTTTCAACTTTATAGTCCTTCAACTGTTGCTTCATCCAGAGTATCAGCGCATAGCAGCTTCTAGCAGCTACATATTCTGCTTTAGTTGTTGACGTGGCAACTGAGTGCTGCTTCTTGCTAAACCAGGATATCAGTTTGCTTCCTAGAAACTGACATGTTCCACTAGTACTTTTTCTGTCTATTTTGCATCCGCCGAAGTCTGAGTCTGAATAACCAATTAGACTCAAACTGTCATCTCTGGGATATCATAGTCCAATATTTATGGTTCCTTTGAGATATTTGATGATCCTCTTAGCTGCTTCGAGGTGGCTTTTCTTTGGATTAGCTTGAAACCGTGCGCATAGCCCGACTGAATAAGAGATGTCTGGTCGGCTAGCTGTTAAGTAGAGTAGTGACCCAATGATTCCTCTGTAATACGTTTAGCTAACTGATTCTCCTTCTTCATTGAGAGTTAGCTGAACTGATGTGTTCATAGGAATCTTGAGAGTTTTTTCTTTCCTTACTCCAAACTTTTTGACTAGCTCCTTGGTGTACTTCGCCTGGCAAATAAAGATTCCATCTTTCAGCTGCTTCACTTGGAGTCCTAGGAAGAATGTCATTTCTCCCATCATGCTCATCTCAAATTCACTTTGCATCAGTTGAGCGAATCGTGTGCATAGATCTTTGCTTTTTAATCCGAAAATTATGTCATCCACATAAATTTGAACCATTAAGATCTCAGTTGATCGTTCTATTCAGAATAGAGTTCGATCAATGACTCCCTTTTGAAACCCATTTTTCAGCAAAAATGTTGTTAGAGTTTCATACCACGCTCTAGGAGCTTGCTTTAGTCCATATAGTATTTTCTTCAGTTTGAAGACTTGATCACCAATTTCAAATCCTGGCGGTTGCTCGACATAAACGTCCCCCTTGAGTATTCCTTGAAGAAAAGCACTCTTGACATCCATCTAGTAGACTGTGAAGTTGAAGTGCGCTGCATAGGCTATGAACAGTCTGATGGCTTCCAATCTTGCAACTGGCACGAATGTCTCATCAAAGTCGATTCCTTCACTTTGTGAGTATCCTTTGGCTACCAGTCTAGCCTTGTTCCTTGTGATCACTCCTTGTTCATCCAGTTTGTTGCGAAAGACCCATTTTGTACCAATGACCTTTTGGGTTTTTGGCCTATCAACAAGAAACCATACATCATTTCTTGTGAACTGGTTCAGTTCTTCTTACATAGCTATGATCCAGTCAGAGTTTTTTAAGGCTTCTTTGATATTTGTTAGTTCAGTTTGAGATATGAAGCATGTGAATAGTGCATGCTCAGTTGAACTTCTGGTCTGGACTCTACTTCTTGGATCACCAACTATCTTGTCAGTTGGGTGGCTTCGGAGCCATTTGGGCAAGGTAGCTTTAGCTGGGTCCTCAGCTGGCTCTTCTGTGGTGATGTCATCAGTCACTCTTTCATTAGCTGGTTCAACATTTTCATCAGTTCTTCCCCTGTTTCAGTTGTGTGGTTTGTGGTCTCAGCACGATTTGTGTCTTCATTAACCAAGTTGTTCTCAATTGGTATTGTGCCACTTTCATTGTCTTCTTTTAGTAAAACTTTAAACCGCTCTGGAACAATGTGATCTACATAGTCCTGCGAGTTCTCAGTTTCACTAGGTAGTACTTGAACTGATGTGCCTATTCTTTCTTTGTTCTTGTACTCATTAGAAAATTCATCAAATACCACATGACATGTTATTTTCATAAAAAGATTTCATTTATTGAACACTCTGTAAGCTTGTGTGTGTGGTGAGTTATACCCAAGAAATATACCCTCATCACCTTTAGCACTAAAAGCTTTCAATTGAGTCTTGCCATTGTTGTGAATATAACATTTACAGCCAAATATTTTAAAGTATGAGATAGAAGGCTTACGACCCTTGTACAGTTCATCAGGTGTCTTGTCATGGGCTGCTATAATGGCACTTCGATTTCAAGTGTGACAAGCTGTGTTGACTGCTTCAGCCCAGTACACTTCAGCTATGTTGGCATCAGTTATCATTGCTCGAGCTGCTTCTTTGAGTGTTCGGTTATGCCGTTTGGCTACACCGTTCTGTTGTGGAGTTCTTGCAGCTGAGTGTTCATGAATGATTCCAAGCTGGTTGAGAAAACTGATCATGTGTTGATTCACAAATTCAGTTCCATTGTCGGAGCGAATCCTTTGAACTGATCTTTCCTTCTCAGTTTGTAATCTTTTGATCAGCGCCGTTAGCTTGTCATAAGTTTCATCTTTGCTCTTCAAGAATTCCACCCATGTATATCTTGAGAAATCATCAACTACTACGAGAGTGAATCTTTTGCCCTTTGGAGTTTGTGGTCTCACTGGACCAAACAAATCCATATGTAGCAGTTGAAGACAATCAGTTGTTCCTAGTGAGTGACTCTTATTCTTGAAGGATGACTTCATCTGCTTCCCTTTTTTACATGGTCCACATACACTTATCTTCTTGTATATTTCCTTGGGAAGCCCCTCAACTAACTCTTTCTTGGCTAGATAGTTGATTGTTTTGAAGTTGAGGTGATTCAGTCATCGATGCCATAGCCAGCTTGCTTCAGTTGATCCTTTTGAAAGGAAGCAAGCTTCTGAGTAGCCGGTTGACCAGTCAACAATGTACATGTTGCCTCTCTTGATGCCAGTTAGCAGAATTACTCCAGTTGACTTGTCTCTTATGTTGCAGGAGTTTTTGGTGAAGTCAACTGAGTAGCAATTATCACACAGCTGGCTGATGCTTAGTAGTTTCTGTTTCAGTCCATCCACGTGGGAGACTCTATTCACTACTATTTTTCCCTTGACTACGAACCCTTCTCCAATGGTTCAATTTTTGGAGTTGTCTCCAAATGTGACAAGTGGGCCTTTGATTTCTTCATAACCATCGAGATCTTCTCTGTCTCCGGTCATGTGCTTGGAGCACCCGCTATCTAGATACCAAATGTCTTTGGCTTTCTTCGTAGATAGGATGCTCTTATCCTGCAAGGAAAGGATTAGCATTTAGGTACCCATTTTATATCGGGTCCTTGTTGATTTATCAAGATTTTTGGAATCCAAACTTGCCAAACTTTTGACTTCTTATCTTTCAGAGATTCAACTGACTTGGATCGTCTGATCTGTTTATATTTTTTTCTCAAATCTTCTATTCTGATTTGAATCAGTTGAGTGATACATGCGTTGAGAGTTAGTTGGAGAAAACAATTCAACTAAAACTCTTTGATCTTGAGATCTTTGAGTTCTGTGATCAGACGAGTTTTTTGTATGTTTCCAGTTTATTGGAATGAACCTTTTTGGCTCATTTCTGGAGTCTAGGTAATCATTATAATGATGGTAGGGTTCAAACTGATTTCTTTGATCTCTCCTATAAGTGTTCTGATTGAACTTCTTGGTAGGATAGGCTTGAGATTCAAACTGATTTTTATTTCTAAAGAGGGCTGATCTATCAGTTTGTCTTGGGGCATTCTTTGTTGGTATAATGATCTTTGTTGAACTGAAGGTTTTGAACGAGTAGATTGGCTTGAGTGAGCTGATGAGCTTGGTTGAAAATTGGTCTTCAGTTGGCCTGGTGTTTTTGTTTGGTAAAACTGACCAAATTGTCTAGGTTGAGTTTGAGGACTTTTCAATATTCCTTTTCCTTTAGTTGACTCAGCTAGCTGATCATGAGATCTAGTGAACCCTTTTAGGATTCCCTTATCACAGGTTTGGGTAACTGCTTTTCCCTTTTCTAAAGCAGTAAACTTGCTGTATCCTAACCCTGAGCTGCCAGTTCCAGTTCTTTGATGGCTTAATATTTCATCTAAAGTTTGAGATCCCTTTTTCAACTACAGATTTACCTTTTCTTTTTCAAGGATCTCTTGCTTGAGTTTTTGGTTTTCAGCCTCTAGATCAACATTTCTCAGTTTCAATTTCTCAAATTTTATAAGTTGGGATTCAAGATAGTTTAATCTTTCATGATCAATGCTCAGTTTCCTAACCTTATTTCTCAATTCATCATTTTCATCTTTCAGTTCAACATGCAAACATGAAATTGAAGCTAATTGGTCGTCTAGCATCATAAGTTTCATATCAAGTTCATTACTAGAGACACTTGCTTTATTTATATGATAAAAAGAGGTTTGGGAATCAGCTGTACTAACCTCTTCATCATTGTCAGCCATGAGGCAGAATCGCGCTTCATCATCTGAGCTGTAGCAGTCAGAATCAATTCCAGAAGGATAGTCTGAATCATCCAGCACGGCATTCTCAAGGTTTGCAACCATTGCTTTTCTTTTGAAGAAGCTTCTCCTCACCTTGGCTTTCTTGTCTTCAGGACGTTCTGGACATTCAAACCCGTAATGTCCTTGTTTATGGCAATGAAAACATTCTCCAAGATTTCGGTTGCCGCTTCTGAATGGTTCAGCTGCTCGTTCAGCTGGTTGGTAAGTTTTCTCAACTTTTGGGATTTCATCAGTTTGAGGTGAGACTGATTGCTTATCCCGAACTCTCTTCAATTTTTCTAGCAATCTGGTAACTGATTGGATTTGCTCATTGATGTCATCAAATAGGTTCTCCTTCTTTTCTGTTGCTTCTCTTTTTCATTCAGTTGAAGATCCGCCTTGGTTTTCTTTGGCTGGTGAGCTCCTGGGTCGGAAGTTGTTTCTTCCTCGAGTGTCTCTAAACCTGGTCCTCTCGCCGTAGAAAGCTGCGTCTTGAGCTGACGATGTCGATGCTTCATTTTTCCGGTTTAGACTATACTCATGAGCTTTAAGAGAACCAAATAATTCCCAAGGAGTGATGCTATTTAGATTTCTTGATTCCTTTGTAGCTATCACTTTCATATTCCATTCTTCAGTAAGATTATCCAATATCTTGGAATTCATCTCAAAATTGGGATAAATCCTTCCGAGGTTGTTCGTCTCATTGATGATGCCTAAAAATCTAGTTTCAAGACTTGAGATGGACTCTTCTGTCTGATTTTGAAATATTCATACCTATCAACTGCCAGTTGGAGTTTATTTCCTTTTATGGCTTCGGACTCTCTGCAAAGATCTGCGAGTAGGTCCCATATTTCCTTGGCAGTTGTGTAGTTCTTTGTATCCTTCATACGATCTTCATCTAGAGTTTGAAATAGTGCGGCTTGAGCAACAAACTCTAGATTTTTTAACTTCTTCTCTTCACTGGTGAGAAGATTAGTTGGCTTCGGAATCCTTGCCGGTTGATTAATATCAACTATGTGAGCGTCATTGTCCATCATGATGATGATTGGACCATCTTCGATGACTTCCCACATATTTTCATGAATTGAGCAGAGATACGCCTTCATTCTTCTGCTCCAGTTATCATAATTTTCAACTGAAAACAAAGGTAGCTTATGGTTTCCCATAGCTAAAATGTTAGCATAGATAAGTAGATCTGATTCAGTTGATCTGTAGAAACGGCTGATCCTTAGAATCAACCACTCTGATACCACTTGTTGGTCCCGGGCGAGTCGATATCAGTTTAGAGAGGGGGTGAATAAACTGATTAAAACTTTTTTACTTTAAGTGCGGAATAACAAGGCCCTTTGACTCGCTTAATGAAACTTATCTATGCACAGACTTAATGAACAATTAAGATAGTTTAAGTGCAGCTCGTGTGAGATTGTGTGCAGTTCAAAGATATGCAATAACCAAGATAGTACAACACACAAGCAATTTATAGAGGTTCGAAGTCTTAAACTTCTACGTCCTCTCTTCCTTCCGCAGAAGGGCAACTTTACTTTATAACTTGAGTTTCTTTACAAATTATACAATGAAGGACAGTTGGCTGAACCTGGTAACTAATTGCTACCTCAGCGGGTCGATGGCTCACAATTGAAGTTCCTAACTGCTCGCTAGGAAGGTAGGTGCTATTGTCGTCTTTACAAGGTTTTAGATCTCTTTCGATCTTCAAGAGGTTAGTCTTGAATAGGGGTTATCAACTAGTGTGCTCCTTCAATTGAGCTGAGTAGTTGATCATTGTGTAGCTGAGACTGAGAAGATTGCCCTGGCTGAATCGTTAACAGCTGGTTGATTATCTTGAAACTGTGAATTTCTTCTTCTCAGTAGAACTCTCGCAGTTTCTATTAGATGTTGAACTGGAGCTTGAGTGAGAGTGAGAAAGAAAAGCTCTTGCTTGTATATGTGAAAGTTGTGCAGGCGAAGAATTATTCTTGGTTCTGCTTGAGAGAGTTGAGAGTTCTTGGTGTTCAGCACTTTTAAACTCTGATTCACTCACCTTTTATAGAGGAGTGATTTTATGAACGTTGAGTTCCATTGTCCATTAATCGGTGGCCCTGTTGGCTCATCAATGGAGAATGATCGCTTGGAGCTTTTGGTTTGAAGTTGCCGTTACTCTGCCAATCGATCTTCATTGGATATTTAATTCCAGGATCTTTGTTGAAGTATTTATTCCAAGATTCGGCAGTTTGAGCAATGACCTCCAAGGTTCTCTGGCTTCAGTTTTCTTGCCAGCTTTGAGTTTCAGTTGACAATTCTGGACTTGTCAGCTGAGTTTGGCTGCTGCTCCAGTTGGCAGTTTGGAGCTCGTCAGCTGAGTTTGGCTGTTGCTCCAGTTGGCAGTTTTGAGCTCGTCAGCTGAGTTTGGCTATTGCTCCAGTTGGCAGTTTTGAGCTCGTCGGCTGAGTTTGGTTATTGCTCCAGTTGGCAGTTTTGAGCTCGTTAGCTGAGTTTGGCTATTGTTCCAGTTGGCAGTTTTGAGCTCGTCAGCTGAGTTTGGCTATTGCTCCAGTTGGCAGTTTTGAGCTCGTCAGCTGAGGTTGGCTGTTGCTCCAGTTAGCAGTTTTGAGCTCATTAGCTGAGTTTGGCTGTTGCTCCAGTTGGCCATTAGTTGGATACTTCATGTCTTCAGTCTAAACTGATCTCTTATCAGTTCCCTTAGTTGACTCTTTTCTCGCCCAGCTTAGCTGACTTAGTTGTCAGCTTGTTTCAACTGTTCATCCTCTTGACTTCTCAGTTTAGTTGAGTTTTGACTTATCCTTCAGCTTGCTGACCATACTCTTGAATAGTTGACTTTGACTTTGCTTGATATCCTTTTTGATGATGCCCTGGATTAATCAGCTCCGATCTGCAACTTGAATTTCAGTCAGTTTTTCACAAATAGTTTTGACATCTCATCAAAACCTAATCTAGGGGTTCCTTGATAGTTTTTCCTAACAGTTTTGTTTATTATGTTTAGATTTTGGGAGCTCATTGAAAAGCATTACATCATTCAATGAACTTTAAAATACATTTCCTCATATTTGATTCTTTGAATTATTTTTTGAAGTATTATAAGCGATTCCGATTCTTCTGTTCTTAATAACTTGAAGCATTTTCTCCAAATTGTTTCCTAAGTTAAAAATTTTGTTTTTATTAGAGTGAAATTTTTTTATAGGTATTGTAACAATTGTATTATTTGTCACTCTTTCGTTGTATCAATTTGCCTTGCGCTCTTACAAAAATAACCGAGTCAATTTTTTTTTTAAGTAAAAACGCACACACAACTTAGTAGCTTTCATTAAAAATCCACTTAGTACATTAGTGCTCACGCCCTCTTCTTTAAATATTTTCAGGTTGAGATACCGAGGATGATGGTGGCTATGGATGAGGGTTGGCTGCCAAGATTGTTTTGCTATTATATAAGTTTCTTTGAAATCTCATTATGTGTTCTGCTACTCTGATTAACTCTTTCTAAATTCCGTTCAAAGTTCTATTATGATTATTCGAGATTCTAAGAATATTCCCAAACATGATTACACATATATAAGACGCATATTAAGTTTATTTCCACTTTTCGAGTATGTTTTCTTTCCGCCTGTAAAAGAGCCTATGCTTGTTGGTGTCTGATTAGTTAGCCGTGTTATTCCGCTAAAGCATATTTCCTTCTTAATCAAGTAAACCTGAGTATCATCAACTATCTTCAAAGCGTACCTTTATTCTTAAACCTCTTCGTTAATCTTCTGACTTTACTCGGTAAATCCCTTAATAACACCCCGTCCCCATTCGTTAATCCCTATCTCGGGACCGGGCTGTTACAGATGGTATCAGAGCCAGGTTGCAACTCTGCAGACCTGTCTCTTTGTTTAAGTTAAAGCTAAGTGTTTATGTGCATATGAATTGCTTCGTGATAAGTTACAGCATCAACCCACAGCTCGCCATCACCCTCGTATCTTCAATAAAAATCGAGGTGTGATAGTATAGAGATTTTAGATTTTGAATTCATAATTTTTTTTACTATAAAAAATGAAGAGATTTGAGCAAGCATGCCTCTTTTATGGATAAGGAGAAAACCTTGATAATGAAGTTCCAAGTAAAAAGTATTCGAACAAAATGATTTCCTGAGGAAAAAGGGTTGTGAAAGAAGTTCTTGACCACAAAGAAAAGTGTTTAAAAACTTATGTCTTAACAAAAGATAAAAGTTTCGAAGAAGAGTTCTAGATTTAAAAGAAAATGGTTGATTTATTCTCGAATTTTTGTTTAAAAAGGAAAAGGTAAAGTTTATGATCAAAGACTTGGGCACCAAAATTTTTGTAAAAGTCAACTGCAAAAAGGATCTATGCATGCAAGATAAGTAGTCTGAATCTAAACGATAGCATGATCTCAGGAGAACCATAGGTCTCCCTTTTATAATCTAGACTGATTAAGCTTCATATTTCTAGATGGTTAAGCATCGTTCGATTGCTAGGAATAATGTGCCTCTTTTCCACCCTGTTCAAGAAATGAACGACTTTGGAGGAACGCCAGGAAAGGTATCCAACTTGGAAACATGCATCCACATGTGTGAGCAAGCACCAGCCGCCGAGAGACCAGCAATGTACTGTATTCTGCAAAGCACCATCACCTGTGATCCCGAGACGCATGTTGTAATCGGAAACCTGACAGAATTCTCTTCAGCCTTGATGGCTCTTTGGGAGTTAAAGTATGGCCATATGAATGCTCTAGCTGAGCAAAATCCCTCCTCCGTGATGGAACCAGAACTGCTAAGGGCGACTTTGAACAGTCCCTCTGAATTTCAAGCACCGTGCCCTTGTGCTGAAGGAACCATAGAAGTAAGACCTTTGATCGTCCAGGACATCGAGTCTTTGTCCTCCAGAATGCACCAGTAGGCCCCTGCCTATCAATCAGTTACCCCTCAGAGTCTGGGACAGCGAATGCCCCATCAGTTCCCCGAAAGGAAGCTTAAGGAAATTCAAGTTCGAGGTACCAGAGACAGATGAAGATGAGAAAGAAAAGGACCCAGTGTATAGTTAAGCTTTAGAAGTAGGCCAAGGAGCTGTTGTTGTTAGAATACCTTGCTGACCTGTGGTCCGTTTATCCGCTTTAATCCAGATCTTGTTCTGAAAATATATTAACCAACCTTTTTGATTTTGATAGCAGCAGTAATTCTCCAAGGTTAGCCCTATTTTTGGATGTAACTAAGAACCTCTTTCTTATTTATGCCAAAAGTCCTCTTATAAGGCAATTTTCTCGCTTTGCTTGATCTATCCTACGTGATCTAAAGACCTTATCGAAAGCTAATATGTAGGATTCTTTATAATGTAGGATTCTTTATAATGTTGTTGAGAAGACATCAAGATAAGAGAACGAGGCCGCAAGCAAGAAAGTCCTGAACCGCGACTCAAGAGCCAAGAATGTGTTTCTCAAACACAACCTTTCCATTCTAATAAGTCTAAGAGACCCGATGGGAGTCGAGAAATGGGTTATTCCTTAGAAGTGAATTTTTGATTTTATAGTCTGATCGGAGGATGAGGAATTAGGTTGTGCTCTTTTATGAATACAAACTTCGGGTAGGAGTCCGTTTGAAAGATGGTAAATTTGAGGCAGTAAGCGTAGTATGATTGGGAAGGTTTCAAGTACAAGTTATATCAGAAGTATATCCCGAACTGTTCATAAGGCAAAGGAGGTAGAGATCTGGAGCTAGAAGCAAGGAAAGAAGACGTTGTCAACATACGATCAAGAGTTCAACCAGTTATCAAGGTATAACCCGCATTAGTGGTTTCAGACGAGAAGAAAATGCGTATAGATCAGGTCGATTGTTGTATCCCTTCGAATAGGTGAAAGTGATTCCCGTATGTCACCTTTTCCAGCCAAGTGTAGCTAATTGAAGGCCAACTGACTCATGCTATTTCATAGCAACCTAGTAAAGAAGAATATACGTGAAGATCAAGGAAAGAAAGAGAAAGAACCTGAAGAAGATCGTTAAGCAGATAGACCTAAAAGTGGTAGATTAAAAGTTTCAGTAAGATAAGAAGTTTTGATAAGTCTATTCATTCATTCTCGTATCAATTAAAACAATCACCTTTCAACAGCTTCATATTAATTGAATTTCTTCAATATCGTTTTGGACAAATTATAATCTTTTGATGATACTTCTTTAATCATCCAGAATCAATGATATCATTCCCTTGTTAAAGTTATGCTGACGCCTTTGTAAATATTCAGTACAGTTCTCAGTTGTTAATGATCGATTGTCTCCCATACGTTTGCTACACACAAAAACCCCTTTTGAGTTTATAAGTCCTCTGAAAAGGCAATGTTTTTAGTATAAGTAACCCAGTGTTATATCTCTTTCAGCTTTTGGAACTTGTTAAAGAATTATTGATCAAGATAAAGTCCTCACTCAGAGGCAATCATTTTGTTTTTCTCCCACTCATAGAGCTCGAGTGTGGATCCTTGATTAGAGCAGAGAGTATAAAGTAATATTCATTTGGAAGAATAAGAGGGAGTAGTCCCAATAGGAAAAAGAATCCAAGTATGATAGTTAGTGCCCTTCTAGTAGGACGCGAACCTCTAAAAGTGATTTTTCAGCTCGTCCAGTATTAAGAGGTAATCTGAGGAATGACATCAAATAAGTTCTGAGCTTATGTTCAAGGTCTAGTCATGCGATCTTTATACCCGCAAGTGATAGTGATCCCCAGAAGAGGCTATGAAGACAGAACACCATTGAAAAGCGGTTACGATGAAGAAAGAGAAAGGAGAGTTTGCAATAGAAGACGTTTCAGGCACAAGAAAATTTTAAAGACGTATTTCCAAAAGGAGCTATCAGAACTACCACCATATAGGCAAGTGGAATCCACTACCGGTTTAGAACCAGGAGCTGCACCAGTCAAAAGCCCCTTACAGTGTGGCGCTTAAGAAGTCGCAAGAACTCAAGGTTCAACTGCAAAAGTTATTAGGCCTACGTTTTATCCAACCTAGTGTGTCGCCTCGGAAAGTTCCAATCTTGGCTGCGAAGAAGAAGGATGGCACATTGAGAATGTGCATCGACTATAGAAGGCTTAATAAGTTGACCATCAAGAATCGATACCCTTACCCAAGAATAGATGATCTCTTTGATCAAGCTTAAGGGAGCAAGTGACTTCTCAAGGATAGACTTAAGATCTGGGTATCATCAGCTGAAGATCTGAAAGGAGTATATTCCTAATACTACTTTTAGGACTCACTTTGGGCATTACGAGTTTGTGGTAATGCCATTCGGATTGACCAACACCCCAGCAGTGTTTATGGATTTAACGAACTGAGTTTTTACCCGTATCTAGATAAGTTTGCGCTAGTTTTCATAGATGATATCCTCATCTATTCAAAGGACAAAGAGGAGCATCAAGAGCACCTAAGGGTGGTGCTGGAGGAGTTAAAGAGGAGAAAGGCTTTACGCTAAGTTTAGTAAGTGTGAGTTTTTGCTTAAAGAAGTTATGTTTCTAGGTCATACGATTTCAGTAGAAGGAATAAAGGTAGATCCAGCTAACATTAAAGCTGCAAGCAACTCGGAGTCTCCAAGGAACGTGAATGAGATAGGAAGTTTTCTAGGACTTGCAGGATTCTATCGTAGATTCATCGAAGGATTCTCGTCAATAGCTAAGACTATGACGCGAGTGTTGAGGAAGGACTTCAAGTTTAGGTAGACACCCGAGTGCGAGAAAATTTTCGAGAAAGAAGATGTTAATTAAGCCCGATGATCGGCCATTTCGGAAGAAAATGAAGATTTCATGGTTTATGCTTATGCGTCGAGAAAAGGATTAGGATGCATGCTGAAGAAGAGATGAAGGGTGATCATTTATGCTTTGAGGCAGCTTAAGAATCACAAGTAGAACTACCTCACGTATGATTTAGAACTAGCAGTGGTTGTTTTTGCGCTAAAGATCTGGAGGCACTATCTCTACGGAGCCAAGTGTAAGACTCTTCTCAAGATCACAAAAGTCTAAAGTATTTCTTCAAGCAAGAGGATCTTAGCATAAGGCAGAGAAGATGACTAGGACTTGTAAAGGATTACGACAACATGACTCGCTACCACCCAGGTAAGGTAAATGTGGTAGTTGATGCCCTAAGTAGGAAGGAGAAGGAAGAGTTAGAATTCGCTCAAGTTAAGAAGAAGCTTTGATATGAATTCAAGAAGTTAAGAATCGAGGTGCTAACACCACCTGTAATCAATTAAGCACAAATTTCTGCAATAGTCGCTCATCCCGACTCGAGACAAAAGATAGTTAAGGTTTGGAAATGAAATGAGTTTCTCGAGAAGAAAAGCCTAGAAGCACGATTAGATAGCACGCAAGACTTTGCAGAAGCCGCCGATAAAACGCTCTTATTCAAAGGAAAGCTTGGTGCGCCAAGCAAGAAAGAACTAAAGGAGGAAATCATGTGCAAGGCACATGACACGCCATATACAGCACATCCCGGAAGCACCAAGATGTGTCAAGACCTCAAAAAGAAATTCTAGCAGTATAACATGAAAAGAAAAGTAGCCGCCTTCGTAGAAAGGTGTTGATCTATCAACAAGTGAAGCCTTGCATCAAAAACCTTCTGGTTGCTCCAACCCATAGAAATTCCTGAATAGAAGTAGGATCATAGTAGTATAGGATTTGTGGTAGGATTACCAAAGTCTAAGTGGTGGAATACCGCTATTTGGGTAATCGTGAATCGATTATCGAAAGCAACATCTCTCATTGCTGTTATCATGACAGATGGGCTAGATCAATTAACCCAGATGTATGATAGGAAATTTGTGCATATTGCACAATGTGCCGGTCTCGATTATATCGGATCGTGATACGAGATTTACGTTAAGATTTTGGAGGAGTATACAAGAGGTAATGGGATGAAAAGCTCAATTTCAGCACGGCCTTTCATCCTCGAATGAATGGCCAGTCTGAAAGAACTATTCAGAATCTAGAAGACATGCTTAGAGGAGTATTCATTAATCACAGAAGTAGCTGGGAGGAGCTACTGTAATTGATAAAAGTTGCGTACAACAACAGCTACCAGTCATCGATCGGCATGGCCCTTATAAAGCCCTGTTCAGAAGGAAGTGTAGATCGCCCTTGTATTGGGATGAAGTTAGAGAGAGAAGGATACTTGGACCTGAAATGATCCCGGAAGCGGTCCAGAAGATCGAGCTTGTTCATTAGCAAATCAAGGAGATTCAAGATAGACAGAAGGTTTACGCAGACGAAAGAGGAACGGAACTAAGATTCGACATTGATGATAGTATTCTTGTAAATGTCTCCGTCAAAGAGTGGTTCATTTTGCCAAACGAAACAAGTAAAGACCCATATTTATTGGACCTTTTGAGAATTAGAAAAGGTGAATAAAGTAGCCTACAGGTTGGCCTTACCACCCAACCTGAGTGATGTTCATGAGGTCTTTTCATGTCTCAATATTGAGAAAGTACTTGTTTGATCCAAGGCACGTGATTTGCAAGGAAGAGATAGTCCTGAATAAGGACTTAGCCTATGAAGAGAAGCCCCAGACCTTTGCGAGTTAAAAGATCCAGAAGTCAAGGAACAAGGAGATCAATCTTGTAAAGTTGATCTGGAACCTCCATGGTTTAGAGGAAGCAACATGGGAGCTCGAATCCGAGCTACTCAAAGTACCCTGATATCGTTTATCATGGTTAGTAAATTTCGGGACGAAATTTCTTTAAGGGGGATAGGATGTAACATCCCAGAATTTCAATTAAGGTTTAGAGGATTCTTAATGATAATTAAGGAGTTAAGGAAGAAAATTACTTAAGGTTAATTGAGGTCAGATGTCAGTCACGACTTTAAGGGTCAGTTTTCGTGAAAATCATCTTTTCAGAAAATTTGATCTTAATTCTTTTATGGCCATTCGTGGTCTCGTTAGAAAGGTTTTAACTCAAGGAGTATGCTGGTGTTTTCAAATTTTAATTTTGAAGTCAATGGAGTTCCCGGTGATGAAAAACGTATTTAAAGGATGAATGAATAGTAACTTTTGCGTGCGTTCGTGTTTTGAGAAATTTACCAAATCCTCCTCGTTGATCCGAGTCTAGTTCTGTCAGGCCCCTCTTATGGGAAATGACCCAAGGATTCCGTTGGCGTTCACGGATTACCATTCTGAGGTCAATCGAACGCTCGGGAGCAAAATCTGTCAGTCTGAGTGAATAGTAAAAAGTAATTCTAAAAAGGGAATCTTTGCTCGTCTTTCTTCAGACGACCCCGTCTTTTTCACGAATCAAGTTGGTTCACTAGTATTTGAGCCAACGAGTCTCCCGGTATTTTTAAATTTCATGTCTGAGGTCATTTGGACCTCGACATCGAATAAAGCAGCTTTTAACCGAACCCGGGGTAACTTTTGCAGTATTCTTGCACTAAAGTGGCTTCCCTTGGAAGCCAAAGCTTTTCCTATAAATACAAGGCCACCCCTTTCACTTTTTCCACACCAATTTCACCCATTGCTCATTTTTAGAGAGTGGGAAAGCTTTTGAGAGCCGAGAAAGTTATGTCGAAGTAAAAAAGCGTTCTTCGTGAGTGTTATGCAAGACGACGAGCGGAGTGGCGTGGAAGGGATGCGGTGAGGGAATGTGCTCAGGGCGCCGTTGGGTTGTAGCGGGCTGCTCTGCCGCCGTTGCAACTCAATGAGACGCCGAGCTAGCCACCTTCCTTCGACGCACCTAACCCCGTCCATTCTTGTTCGTCGGTCTCAATCTCCGTTTCTTTTTCCGTCTTTAAATTCCGCATTTACTTTTCGTTCTTTACGCTCTTCACGTTCTTCATTATTGCTCGTTTACCTTCCGTCTAAGTTGTATTTCAGTTTTTATTGAAGTTCCAAGTTAATAACGTTATGTTATATTTCTCTCTTTATTCTTGTCGTTATTATTCTTGAGATAAGCCCCGTTTATTCCGTTTAAATTCCATTCAAGCTATATTAAGAGATTTCGTCGTTATTCTAAATATTTAAAGAGGATTATCGTGTTTATGCCGTTATAATGCCAAAATTCTTTTTAAGTTAAGGCATGTTATTGCATGATAAATTCAAGTACGTTGTTTTTAAGAAATTTCGGGTTAAGTGTTCTTCGTGTTCGTCGGAAGAATCAACGAACACGAAGAACCTAGTTGAAGAATTGCCCAGGAAGAGAGAGAAACTAGGCTCCGCGACCGCGGGCGTGTGCGCGGCCGCGCGACATCCCCCTCGGCCCAGAACCCCGCGGGCGCGGAGGGTGCGCGGGTGCGCGGTGTGCCGCCGACGCGCGATGCCCCCCCCCCCCCCCCCCGTGTCGTCCGACGCTGGTTTTTCAAGTCGTGTTATTTTCAAGTTAAATTTTAGAAAATCAATCAAGATATTCTCAATTTATTTCGAGTAATCTATTCAAGTTATTCTTTGTCTAAAAATTGGGAAATCAAGTCGAGATGTTCTTTAAATAAATTCTTCTCGAAATTTATAAAGTCGTAAAGTCATGCAATCTGTAAATAAATCTTAGATTTTAGTCTTCGAGTAAAATGCCATTATTTCTCGCTTTAGATAGTCAATTTCCTCAGAGGAGGTCGCTAAGTCAATGATTCGACTTTTGTAGGAGGAAGTGAGCCTCATAGAGAATCGGAGAAGGATCTTCAGCTCGTTGCTTCATCTTCTGTCCAGTAATCGAGGTGGGTAAATTTATACTCATCTAAAGTTTGAGCTAATAAGCTCTAGAAGCATATAGGGCAAATGAAATATCCAATAAAGCATTTTTGCTCTGCTTGATCGATCTCTGTATAAGGAAGGAAAGAAAGAAAGATATTATGTTTAATTGAGCTCGTGAGCATGTTTAGAAATGCTAGCAATATTAAAGTATTGTTTATGCTTAGCATAAGATGGTTAGAATGGTCTTTAGTTGCAATTCGTATTCATTTACGTTCATCTCCTTGTATTGAATGATTATGCTGTGTTAAGACTCGTAAGTTAAGAATTAAGGATTGCCTTGTTAGGGTAGCGTTAAATCCCTTATAGGCCAAGATTATGCCTTATTAAAAGACTAGCCCTTAGACGTTGCTCTAAGATTGGTTTTGCTAGCAAGATGAAGGAAGAAAGGAACTTAGCATTTCGCTTAAGCAGAAATTGAGCTCACAACTTTTAGAGGGAGTCACTACTGGGTTAATTCCCTCACAAACTCATTTGGATATTTGAGGTAACCCCTCTTCTATCCCATGGCATGCCTAAGGGTACAGTTGACATCAGGTTTGAGCCAAGGTTGGGCCCAAAAGTAAAGAAAAGGTTTTGCAGATATGGAGAGGGCTTTTGCGTTTTGCTCTCCATATACCGCCAGTTCATTGTTGGATATTTCTCAAGTTATTAAACAAACTTTCATTAAAAACCCACTGAGTACATTAGTGCTCACGCCCTCTTCTTCAAATATTTTCAGGTTGAGATGCCGAGGATGATGGTGGCTGTGGATGAGGGTTGGCTGCCAAGATTGTTTTGCTATTATATAAGTTTCTTTGAAATCCCATTATGTGTTCTGCTACTCTGATTAACTCTTTCTAAATTCCGTTCAAAGTTCTATTATGATTATTCGAGATTCTAAGAATATTCCCAGACATGATTACACATATATAAGACGCATATTAAGTTTATTTCCACTTTCCGAGTATGTTTTCTTTCCACCTGTAAAAGAGCCTATGCTTGTTGGTGTCTGATTAGGTAGCCGTGTTATTCTGCTAAAGCATGTTTCCTTCTTAATCAAGTAAACCCGAGTATCATCAACTATCTTCAAAGCGTACCTTTATTCTTAAACCTCTTCGTTAATCTTCTGACTTTACTCGGTAAATCCCTTAATAACACCCCGTCCCCATTCGTTAATCCATATCTCGGGACCGAGCTGTTACAATTAAACCCTAATAAGTTTATACTACGCTAGCATTATGATATTTCTTTGTTAGCACATCGAATATATTATGTTAGCATAGGACAAATGCTTCGTTAGCATACATTATCATATGTTATCATAATGCTGACGAAAAATTATTATATGCTAAAGAAAGCATTTACAACCTGGGCACGTGTAAAAAATTTTCTTTTTTATTTTTCGTTCATATTTTTTCATCTAAACATATCCTTTCGATATCTTAAATGAAAGAGCATGAAGAGAGCTTTAATTTGATATATTTTTTATGTGCATTGGATTAAAAACGAGCAAGTTATGGTCGGTTAAAGTTTTTAAGATTTTTTTTAAATTGCTGACATCATCATTTTTAATGGGTTTGGATGAAAATAGCCCTCCTTCCTTTATTTTTTTGCCCTATTATTTACGAAATTGCCACCTTAAATCTCAACCATTGGATCATTAAATTGGATGGTGTAAGATGGATTCTCATTTCTCACACCAACAAAGTGTTCTCATATGATCCATATCCTATATATATATATATGTGTGTGTGTGTGTGTGTGTGTGTGTTGAGTATGACGTGTTCCAGATGATGTTATCACTTCGTTTGATAACATCGCAATCAATGTCGTATCTAATGTTGTTCCGTCATTCTCGTCACATCGAGTATAACACTCGGAACATTAACATTATCCTTTCCTAGCATTTTGGATTAATTTATTTTAAATTAATCTGAATAAATTGTGATTTTTGTCACATATGTTTTTCCACGTAATTTGGGATTTATTGGATATTTTATAACCGATTAAATCGTGAATTATATTTAATTTTGACCTTGTCAAAATCTGTTCCGATTTTATAGAAACATGATGTTCCCACTCTCTCTTGTACACTAACTGTTGCAGGTAAATGTGGATCACCGGAGTAACCGCTACTATTGCACGATGCTGAAGAACGTGTGTCACACAATGCAGAAGACGATTATCTCAAGTCCACTTCAGCAATGGGTAGTGGAAGACGGTTGATTCAAGTCCAAGTTTCATGGGTTCATGGAGCAACTGCCAATACAAGATAGAGGAAGTATTTAAGGTCTTCTTAGATCTTAAAATCATTTATGCAAGCAGGTTATCACCGTGGTTTGTGAGAAGCTCTGAATCTTGCATCTAGTGTCATCTCTGAAATCTAAGACATCTTTCCAGACATCGACCTAGCGTCCCAATCAGCTGGAGACTTTCATTCCAGTTGTGTGTGTAGGTTAGATAGTCAACTTTGAGAAGTCTAGGATTTAGAGTGACTTGTTGTAATCTATCTATGTGTTTAGATAGGTTTGTTTGAGTGATTATTCGAGTGAGTGAAGCTAGGATAGTCCTCTGTATGTTTTATACATTGTTGTCAAGGGAGTGAACCGAGATAACATCAGCATTGTTTTTGTTTATCACTTGTGTGAGTGAATTTCGCCTTAAGGCAATCACACACCGTAAGGAGTGTGATTTAAAATTTATCTTGTGCAAAGTTCTGTTTACATTTCCGCTGCATGTTGAAGGCAATGTGGTAACACTAGTTTCAACATTTCATTTAACTTTGTAATTTATATCCGTAATTCACATTGTTTCAGGCAACAAATTCTAACAATATATATATATGATAATTGAATTTTAGTAGATTTTTTTTATTTTTTCATTTTGTTCATTTTTTTGTTGAAAGTTTAAACTTTATAATAAAAAATTGACAATAATCCACAAAAAAAGATAATTTTTTATTAAAAATAAGAAATAAAATTTTATGAATAATTTATAATAATAATAATAATGAATGGAAAAATTGAATGATTGAATCATTTAACACAAGATTCCTAGAGGCAAGTAAAAAGAATATTTGCTCCAAGTAAGTATTCATAATCCAGAAAAATTGTATTAGTTTCTTTGCTCTGAGGATTCCGATTACTTTCCAAAATTCTCAAAAATTGAACCTAACACAGAAATTTAAAAATAGGGAATAAGATTATTTTCCAAGACCACATTTCTCACCAACCAAACGAGGCCTAAGAGTATTAAAGCATCTATTTACAATTTCTATAGTTTGGTTTAAAATATCTCACTTAAGATATTTGTTGCTATGGATATTAGACTTCAATTTGCTACTCCCTCCGTTTCATAATGTTTGTTGTTTTAGGATTTTAATCTAGAATTAACAATTAATTTTTTGGACTAATATATATCCCTTCCTTCTACATCAAATAAAATCTTATTCCCTTATATTTTTCTAAAAAGTTGACAAAATTTTCTCTCTCCATATATTTGTAGGGTTAAATTTGGGAGAAATAGTGTGAAAATATCTAAAACAATAAATATTTTGATACAAAATAAAACTCCTAAAACAACAATTAAAATGAAACGGAGAGATTATTATTTTGGAACTTGGAACATATAAGTCGATATGTGGCAAAAATATTTCACCTAAAGTTGATATGTTGAGGGTTTCTAACGCACATGATACTATCTCCGTTTCAAAATATATATTGTTTTAGAGTTTTTTCAAAATATATGTTGTTTTAGAGTTTTTGATTTGTGTCAAAATGTGTGTAATTTAACTATTTTCACAGTATTTTCCAATTTTGACCCTGCATTTATAAGGGGAGAGAGAGAGATCTTCATTTATTAGAGAAATATATCTTAATATCATTTGATATGTGTTGGAAAGAGAAGGGTATATTTGTCAAAAATATTACATCTTAATTCCATGGAAAACTATAAAACAACATATATTTTGAAACGAACTCCTTTTTAAGGGTTAATTACACTTCAGTACTCACACATTTGTCCGTTCTTTCACTTTTATTAAAAGTTTCGAAAGTTACATACTAATACCCAATATTTCATAAATTAACACTTGTAGCACTAGAGTAATTTTTCAGCTGATCAAATGTGTAATGACCATATTTTTTAAAATTGGTCGTTACTTTTTATATAAAATGTAGTTCAAAAATGTTATTTATTAGTATATGTTAATTTAAAATGTTTTGTTGTGTTCTTGTAAATCACGCACACATTATTATTTTTTATCATTACCTATTATTATTATTATTATTATTATTATTATTGAGTTTAGTGGAACTCTTATATTTTTTAAAGTTAATTTTTTTATTTAAGGTGATCCATTTACGAAGCTATTACACAATATTATTGCATTGAATAATATATAAAATAGTAAAATAATTATTTAATTATTTGTTTTGTTTTACTAAGTTAAAATGAATTTTTAACTTAAAAAAAATAGTGTATCAATTATTTATCCCAAAAGTCAGCTCAACTAATTAATCTATTTTGAGCCAAACGAATTCTCTAAAATCCCAAAACTATTCGTTTGTTTTGGAGCCATTTTTGAAATCACGTGAGTAATAACAAAGAGGAGATTGAAGATATTTTTCTTAGAAAAAATTATTATAATATTGATAGAGTTTTTCATCTTATCAAAATATTTATTGGTGCAGGCTGTAAGAGCTTCCACACATGCACGAAAGGTCCCGTATTCAAAATTTGGGAGCCTCAGAGGAGGGGAGATTTTCGGTAGGATTGGCAGGCTTCCTTGGGTGGGGTGTTGGGGAGATTTTCAGTGGAATTGGCGGACTTTCCTTAGGTGGGGGATTGTGTGTGAGGGGGGTGTGCCCAACTTTTTAATAAATTTAACAATCCCACCGGATTTTTCGCTGGAATAATTCTTCTTATTTAAAATAAATATCTAGATTCCAAAGAAATTTGGACGTTGGAATTTTATTCCAACAAAAAAAAAATCGCTGGAATTGAGCTGGAAATTTTCAATTCCACCACACAATTTTTAAGCGTCCGAGATCCACTGGAATTGATAATTCAAACGGAAATTTAGCCTATTCCAGCGTAAATTTATCCGTTGGAATCAATGTATTCTCTTATAGTGTTGAGGGAGGAAGAAGTTCTAATGATAGCGACTACTAGTGGCAGCGGCATTGGTGGTGATGTGGCCCCTCTGCTTCGGCATGAAGAAAGGAAGATGGGAGAGTGTTGAAGATATTTATGTACGGAGTTGCAAGGTGCTTGGGCACGTGGCTCTCTCTCCATATTTTATGGGAGTTAGTTATTCAATCTTGCCAGTTGTTAGTTCTAGTTGTAGGTTATAAATATCTGTAGTTTCATTCTTTGTATTCACGTTTTCTGTACATGAAATAAAAGTTACAAATTCTCTCAAATATTCAAAATATCTTCTCTTAAACATTTTTACAAACATCTTGTGTTCTCTTTAGATTCTAACATGGTATCATCGAGTCTCTTTTGATCGGCGTTTCTATCGTGATCTCTGCATTTCTATCGCCATCTTCTTATTTGTTGCTGTAATTTTTTTTTTCTTTTCGATCCTGTTGTCATGGCTTCCGCTCCGAATTCCTCTGCTTCTTTTCTTCCTGTTCCTACGTTCAAGTTGGATAGGAACAATTATGCTTTCTGGCGCTTTCAGGTGTTGGCTCTTTTACGAGCGCATGGTTTTGAGGATCTGATCTCCGATTATTCGGTTCTTCCTCCTCAGTTTCTGTCTCCTTCTGCTCGCGATGCTCGTCCCAATCCTGATTTCCAAGTATGGATTCGTCGCGATCAGTTTTTGTTGAGCTGGCTTATTGGTTCGATTGCTGAGGTCATGATTGGTCATATTACTCGGTGTGTGACCTCTCGCTATCTGTGGCGCACTCTGCAATTGCTTTTTCAGTCACAATCCAAGGTGCACATCATGCAGCTCAAGCTTCAGTTGCAGACTACTAAGAAAGACGAGCTGTCTATTAATGAATATGTGCTTAAAATGCGTGGATTTGCTAACAATTTTGCTGCTATAGGCAAGCCTGTGGACGATGAGGATTTAATTATGCATATCCTTGGTGGATTTGGTGCTGACTATGATGCCGTTGTTGTTAATCTTACAAATCGGGCTGATTCTCTAACTCTTCCAGAAGTTCAGTATGCTCTTCAAGCACATGAGGCTCGGCTTCAAATTCAGGTCTCGTTGATCTCTCCTACTGCTCATTTTCCTGGTGCTGTCAATTCTGGTGGTGTTCTGTTTGGTCGTGGTCGCGGTGTTTCTGAGTTTGCTGGCCGCGGTGGTGGTTTTAGAGGAGGTCGAGATGGCAGAGGTTTAACCAAGGATACTAAGATCATCTGCCAACTTTGTGGTAAAAATGGTCATGTCTCTCTCAAGTGTTTCAAGCGGTTTGATGTTCATTTCACTGGTGTTGCTGCTCCTCAAGCTTTCTATGCTGATTATTCTTTTAATTCTTCTCAAGAGGAGGCCTACTATGCTCAGCAGGTTGACTCTCAGTGGTATGCCAATAGTGGTGCCACTGCTCATATCACAAATGATCTCTCTAATCTGTAGCTAAGCACACCATATTCTGGTTCTGAGATGTTACAGGTTGGAAATGGTAATGTTCTCTCTATTACTCATATTGGTGATTCTAGCCTGCCTTCTGCTGATTCTCACAAGTCTCTTATGCTGCAAAATATCTTGCATGTGCCTGGTATTACAAAGAATCTAATCAGCATTTCTCAGTTCACTAATGATAATAATGTTTTTGTGGAATTACATCCCTCTTTTTGCTGTGTTAAGGATCTACACACACATCAAGTTCTGATGAAGGGGTCTCTGGTCAAGGGATTGTATCAGCTGGACCTCTCAGCCATGCCTAGGACCTGCTCTACTTCTCCAGCTTTGTCAGTCAAGTCTTCTTCCTCCTTACCATCTCAAGCCTTTCAGACAGTCACTACTTCTGCAGATTCTTCTGCTTCCTCATGTATAAATAAGTCTGAATTTTGTTTTCTTTCCTGTACTTCTGATATCAATGAGTGGCATAGGAAGCTAGGTCATCCTAGTTCTTCTGTTCTGAAACAAATTTGTAACAATCTTCATATTCAATATAAAGAATCTTCCTTGTTGTTCTGTGATGCTTGCAAATTGGGTAAACTTCATCAAACTGCACATGTATCTCAACCACTTCGTACTAATGCTCCTTTTCAGCTTATACATTCTGACTTATGGGGGCCTGCAGTTACTTCTAGCTCTGCAGGGTTTAAATTCTATATCCATTTCATTGATGATTATACTAGGTTCACCTGGATTTTTCCCCTTACTGTTAAGTCTGAGGCAGCTGATGTTGTCAAACGATTCATTACTATGATTCAAGTTCAATTTTCCACCACTATTCTTTCTCTTCAAATTGATTGGGGGGGTGAATACAGATCCTTAGATGCTTATCTTTCCAACCTTGGTATCCATTTCAGACATTCTTGTCCTCACATTCACCCTCAGAATGGTAAAGCTGAGAGGAAACATCAACATATCTTTGAGACTGGTTTGACTCTTCTAGCTCAAGCTCATTTGCCTTTCAAGTTCTGGTGGGATGCCTTTGCAGCTGCAGTTTATCTCATCAATCGGTTACCTTCATCCACTACTCAAGGTATTTCTCCTTTTTAGCTTCTTTATCATACTTCTCCTGATTATTCCTTTCTTTATACATTTGGCTATGCTTGTTTTCCTCTTATAACTCCTTATAATAAGCACAAACTTCAATATAAATCTGTCAAATGTGTGTTTCTAGGCTATAGTTCTGCTCATAAAGGTTATAAATGTCTTAGTTCTTCTGGTAGGATTTATATATCAGATTCTGTTGCTTTTCATGAGAATAAGTTCCCATATGAGTCTTTATTTTCTTCTACTCCGCTGCTCTCTTCTTCTTCTCCCTTCAATTCATCTGTTCATATTCCTTCTTTTTCCTCTAATCCTTCTTTCTCTAATGACATTCCTTTCTCCTCTCCTCCCACTCCTCTTTCTCCTTCTCCTACCTCTATTCCTCCTTATCCTACTGTTCCTTCTACTACTACCTCTATTCCTCTCCCTTCTACTATTCCTCATGTTTCTCATCCCATGATCACTAGAGCTAAGCATGGTATTTTTAAACCTAAAGTATGGCTGGCTGAGGTTCAGTTTCCATCAGAACCCTCTTCAGTCAGAACAGCTCTTGATGATCCTGCATGGTATAGTGCTATGAAGGCTAAGTTTTCTGCTTTGCACGAGAAGAAAACATGGGTGTTGGTCCCCCCTTCTTCTGATCAGAAGTTGATTTCTCATAAATGGGTTTTTAAAGTAAAAACTAAGTCTGATGGTACTCTTGACAAGTTGAAAGCTAGGTTGGTGGCTAGAGGTTTTGAACAGTTTACTGGAGTGGATTTTCTTGAAACTTTTAGTCCAGTTCTTAAGTTTTCTACACTGAGAATGGTGTTTGCTATGGCAGCCATGAAGGGTTGGAAAATGAGGCAAATTGACATTAATAATGCCTTTTTGAATGGAGAACTTGAGGAGACAATTTATATGACTCAACCAAGAGGCTTTGAGGATAGACAGTTTCCTCAACATGTCTGTAAGCTTACAAAAGCTATCTATGGTCTGAAACAGGCTCCAAGAGCCTGGTACAACACACTAAAAGCTTATCTTGGTTCAGTTAGTTTTCAAAGATCTCAGTCAGACTTCTCCTTGTTCTTTAGGTTGTCTGCTATAGGTGTGGTGCTCATGCTTGTTTATGTTGATGACATTATAATCACTGGGGATAATTCTGATGAGATTCAAGATGTGGTTCAAGGTTTGAACATTAAATTTGCTCTCAACGACCTTGGCTCGGTTAGTTATTTTCTGGGCATTGAAGTTTCTTATCAGCTTGGCTCTTTTCACTTGTCTCAAAGCAAGTATATTGATGAAATACTTGAAAGAACAAACTTGTCAGATTGTAAGTCCTGTCCTATTCCTATGAATTCAGCTATGAAGTTGTCCAAATACAGTGGTTCTATGTTTGAAGAGGCTACTCTTTATAGAAGTATAGTTGGTGCTTTGCAATATCTCACATTAACACGACCTGATATTGCCTTTGTTGTAAACAAGCTCAGCCAATTTCTGCAACAGCCTCTTGACTCTCACTGGGATGCTTGCAAACAATTACTTAGATATCTGAAGGGTATTAAGTCTTTCTCCCTGGTGTTCAGTCCCTCCTCTTCCATGATGATTGAAGCTTTTGCTGATGCTGACTGGGCCAGTTGTATTGATGATAGAAGGTCTACGGGTGGCCACTGTGTGTATCTTGGGACTAATCTGATTTCTTGGTGTTCTAAGAAGCAACAAGTTGTGTCCAGAAGCAGCGCAGAGTCTGAGTATAGATCCTTGGCAAATGTCACTGCTGAAATCGTGTGGCTACAGGCTTTGTGCAAAGAGCTGGGGTTTGGAGTTATGAATCCTGCTCAAGTATGGTCAGATAACAGTAGCGCTATATCTCTTGCTTCAAACCCGGTCTTTCATGCACGAACAAAACATATTAAGATTGATGTGCACTTTGTTCGTGAGAAGGTGCTTGACAAAGTGGTGGAGATAGGTCATGTGCCTTCCAAGGATCAAGTAGCAGATATCTTCACCAAACCTCTAGCTGAAACGCGTTTTCAAACTCTACGGGATCGTCTTAAACTCAAGTTGTGATGATGGGTTTCTGCAGGGGTGTGTTGAAGATATTTATGTATGGAGTTGCATGGTGCTTGGGCACGTGGCTCTCTCTCCGTATTTTATAGGAGTTAGTTATTCAATCTTTCCAGTTGTTAGTTCTAGTTGTAGGTTATAAATATCTGTAGTTTCATTCTTTGTATTCACGTTTTCTGTACATGAAATAAAAGTTACAAATTCTCTCAAATATTCAAAATATCTTCTCTTAAACATTTTTACAAACATCTTATGTTCTCTTTAGATTCTAACAGAGAGAGATGTTTAATTGAGTTAGTAAGCTTAGTTAAGAAGTGAGTGGACGGAGATGAGTGATGGTTGTAAAGGAGATTAGTTATGTTGGAATTATAAAATTTTGAATCATTATTTTAAAGGTCAACATTATATTGTTTTATCAAATCATATTATTGATGCAAATTATTTTAAAACTTTTATAATTATTATGTTTATATTCAATGCATGCGAGACGCGCACATAAATCTAACTAAGTTCGTTTTCAATCAAATCGAATTGAAAGTTCAAGTTAAGGTGAGGATACGATGTGACATATATCATTATTTATCCTTGTTATGATTTTATGCGGATTCACAATTATTAGTCGATGGATTACAATAATTATTGACCGACGAATTGCATACGTCCCGATATATTAGCTACGAGCTACCCATATTATCATTTGTTATAATTATATAGCTTGGATAAATGTGTTTATTACTGAGTCAATTAGCAATCACCTTAAGTTATTATTCATTTTCATGTTGATGGTTTACTCGATGTTCGTGGTGACGTGTGATGTTGGTCTTTAAAAAGCTTTTATTATCTTAATTTTTGTTGTATTAATATCAAATTTTTTTTTTATTTTAATAAAAAGTGGAGTTCCTTTTTAATATTGTTATTATTTTATTTTATGAAAATTAGGACATTACAAAATGTGAACTACCGAAATTTTACTTGGATTTTCATTTGATTTAATAAAATAAAGTGAAAATTGAATTTAAGTCTTCCTAAACAAAATGAAATCATTTTAAGTCCCATTGAGGATGGCCTAATGGTGGAATGAGGTTGCTTGAAGATCAAAGGTCATGAGATCGAATATCCTTAATACCACCACATCGGGTGTGTGAGTAAAAAAAATCTTTTTAAGTGTTAATTTGGTTTGCTAGAAAATTGCTTTGGTTTTATAAATGTCATTGAATATTTGATGCATGTAGAAGCGTGTATAATCCATTAATTATGAGAATATTTAAAAATATAATAATAATATCATTGATTCTCGCAAAAAATATCGAACTGTCAATAAATATCATATTTTTTGTTGAACTTTAACTAATATCAATCTAGACTATTGTGTTTATAATATAATAAAACTTGGAAACGAAGAAGCATAAATGCTAATTATAATAAAATTCGAATCTGATTGTCAAAGTAACTTTTGACGCGATCGGCTACTCGCGTCCTGACTCGCGCTGCACATCGCGCCATTTGGCGCGACCAATCACTCACGTTCCGGCTCGCGCTGCAACTCACGTTCAACCGTACTGCAACTCGAGATCAATGATTTTCACTCGTGCTAGGGTTCTACTCCTTCTACGGGTCTCTTAGTCAGCTCTTGACACCAGACTTCTTAAATGAATCCATTGAGGCTCTCGTTGGACCTCTTAGCTCTTGATCTTGTCACCGACCGTTTTGATACTCTAATCGGATCCGGCATCATCTCGTCTCGATCCGCATCATTCCCTTCTTCTTGAAAAGGATTTGTCATCAAATCCAGACCAACCTCCAAACCATTAAAGCAAGCAACAACTTCTGCAATTTCAGGCTCCATAGGCGCACTTAGTACAGTTTCTCGACACAATTTCCTTCCCCGTCTCATCTCGAACCACCACTCTCACACCTACGCCTTCTGATCGGCAAGAAGCATCAAGATTTATTTTCCAAAACCTCTCCGGAGGATTCTCCCAAGATACACCGCTCGTATCATCAGTCTTCTCTCTGCTCCTACTTTGCTACCTACTCTCGCCCATCTCATAAAATAAATTCATGGCTGACTCCATGGATGCAGTCTGGTCAGCCGCCTTATTTTGATAAACTAACAGGTTTTTCTTCTTCCAAACTGCCCACAATACGTGGCAAACAAATCGTGGTAGTGCTGATGATCAACTTGGGCAATGCTCACAATCCAGTCTCGCACACACAATCATCGGTCACTATCCCCAACTCTCGGTCGCAAGGGATTGATTGCCCACTTTTTAACTAGGAGTTAATATGTGATCAATTATTTTATTTTATTTTTTAGAAAAATCAAAACATATGAATTTGAAAAGTATTCGTCAATAAAAATGTGATCGTGATAGGGAAATATTCACGCTCCAACGTGACATTAGCATATAACCAATAAGAATGTTAATTTATGCTGCGGTGAGCAGAGGAAGAGTTCTACTATATATATATATATATATATATATATATATATATATATATATATATATGTAAACACAAATTTTTGTATTTAATTTAATAAAACACAAAACAGTGTACAAATAAAATATTTTCGGATCAAATTTGTATTTTTGGATCCAATCTCTATTTCTCCTCTGATTAATCACTCTATGAACGATCTTCAAACAGTCTTCAAAGTTTTCGGGGAAGATTTATTTCCTCGATCTTCTTTGACTTGGTCTTTGATTTTGACAACGTTAATTCCGAGGGTCAATGCCTTGTTTCCGGATCAAACGCCGATTTTTGGGTTGAATTCTGGTGAAGAATGCCGTTGAATACCGCTTGAATTTGGGGCAGAACGTTTTAAATCGTCTCGCTTGTGGATCAAATGCCGTCTTCGGGATGACTTTGGTGAAGAACGCATTTGAATGCCGCAAGAACGCCTTGAATATCTGAGAGAACTTCACTTGTGGAACTTCTTCTTCAAATTCTTGAACTCTTCAAATGAATTCTGGTGTGATTTTCATTCTCCATATGGCCTCTATTTATAGGTGTAAGGAGAGAGAAATAGGGCTGATGTGGCGCGATTTGATTGGCCCCTTAATATTTTGGACTTATCTTTATCAAATCATTGATTTCTGCACAGATTTGACACGTGTCGACTCCTGATTGGTCGAGATTATCCACATATTTAAATATCAATATTTATTTATTTAATTTAGGAATTAATTCATGTAAATCCCCAAAATATAAATAAATGATATATTTTGATATTTAAATCTTTATCTCCAAATATTAAATATCAATATCTTTTTATTTAATTTAGGAATTAATTTAATTAAATTCCTAAAATATAAATAAATGATATAATTTGATATTTAATTATTTATATGGCATAATTTAATTTAGCCATTAAAATTTATCCGTCTACAAATGCCCCCTTGAGACTTGTTCATAGACAATTTTCCTTCGGAATGAATTAGTCTCAAGATTTGAGATTTATTAGATAGTTTTAACTCGTATCAAGGAGCCTTCATTTTAGAACTTGAATTTATAGATATTTTATACTCGTGTCCGTGAGTTCTTGAATTAGTATTTATTAGTGTATCTCCAATCGCATGGTAAGTAATGGGCCAAGTTTGAGATTTTAAACCATTAAAGCCCAAACTATTTGGATTTCTTGGTGGACTAATAAAAGTATTATGCCCAATCTTGTATTCTTTAATTGTCAATATGATCATCTACTCATTAGATGTTGGACCAACAATTTTTCCATAACTCCCCAAAGTCCACGTCCAGTTGATAATTGCTAGAGCTGAGGACAATTAAACCATATCTCATAAAAGATTGAGCTTTACTCAAAAATTGAAATCGATAAATGCTGTCAACATGAAATCATGCACGTGACCTCTTCTCTATTCAAGATTCGGCTTGTTTCCACTTTGGAAGAGTCCTACTCAGTTGAATTCTCATCCTCATAACAGACCTTTCAAGCTAGGGAATATTTTCCCATTATTTAATTTGCTTTGTGATAAGAGCCCATATTCGAGAAAGAAAAAAAAATCCTTTTACTTGCAGACTTCTTTCCAAATTACGAAGCATTTAATGCGGCGATTCAAAAGAAATCCCTTGCTCAAATTAAGTCTACAAGACATAGCTAGGATTCCTCAAAGCCGATACCTACGGTTCGATGAACTCCTATTGCTGATACATATCCTAATATGAAACTGATTCCAACTCATTGAACCTATCAATCTCTTTATACGCCACAGTTTTGATATGCATCAACACCCTTAAGATGTTATCGAAATCTTATGCGATAACTTCCAATATCATCTCCTTTGTTGATTAGAACACTTAATCAAGGCCTATAAATACCTCAATCCTTTGAAGATACATCCGACGAACATACAGGAACTTGAAAATTTTCTCTAACTTGTCTTCTTCTAAAATATTTTGAAGAAGGCAGTTGCAGTCGACGTCGCATTGTCGTCATTTGTATCACCAGTTGGATCTTCTTTATCTCAAAGGTGCACGTCTTTTGTCTTCACATCTTTTGTTTTAACTCTGCACTGCACCCTTTTTTTAATGACTCACACTCTTTTAATTTCTTCATGGATTGCCGGGAGCAGTGCCCTATCACTTTTCCTGCCAACTTCGATATTGCAGTTGCTCTTGCCATAGCAGAAGGTTTTCTGGGGATATAATTAAAGTTCCTCTGGTACGTCAACACTATCATCCCGCATGATTGCATTATTGTCATTCATCAAAGCTTTCTCCTTCACTGCATGCGCATACATGTACATATATATGCATTGATTTTTCTTGCAGCTGGTAATTTGTTGTTCCGCATTAAACTTCAATACTCTTCCTACCCCTTCGATTTCAATCAAGAGGCTACAAATCAAGAGGTGAGTTCTCTAGAAAATGATCCATTTTGATTTCGATCAAAAGGTGATTTCTCTAGAGAACGATCCATCTGTGATTCTGATCAAGACATCAACTTCACTCAAAAAGCTTAAATCAAGAGGTGAGTTCTCTAGAAAATGATCCATTTTGATTTTGATCAAAAGGTGATTTTTCTAGAGAACAATCCATCTGTGATTCTAATCAAGACATCGACTTCAATTTCAATCAAGATGCTATAAATCAAGAGGTGCGTTCTCTAAGAGAATGATCCATCTTTGATTTCGATCAAAAGGTGATTTCTCTAGAGAACAATCCATCTTTGATTTTGACAAGACTTCAACTTTGACCAGGGGACTGCAAACCAAGAGATATAATTTTCTTGGTGTTATGGATGCATGTGTTTTAAAAGAAGCTTGTTTGCCTGTCAACTTCTTTTATCTTTATATGCATGTATATATCTGTTTCATGCCCTTTTTCTTTTAATTGCAGTTTCAACATGGTTTTCTTCAAAGATATCACTTTCTCCGGAAGAAGACATTTGGTGATTTTGGATCACGAAGATCAGCGGACTCAGGATGGCATACTTCGAAGGGTTCATGAACCTCTTACCGGCAAGTTCGCAAACGCTTGGCCTAAGCTTACCAATCCTGTTCATCAGAAGGGGTGGTCACGCCAGATTGAAGTGTCCAAGACACCTACAGTGTGGACTTTGCAGTCTACTCACCATCGTTTGATAAATGACACCAACATATTACCGACTCTAAGATATCGTCTTGCTACTGAGAATATCAAGTGGGGAAATGATGTAGAATTTGTCGGAGAATGCCGCTATTTCAGTGGATACTGGAAGTGGAGTGAAGATATCCTTAGTCGATGTACCGATGATCTTCGTAAAGCTGGGATTTATGATGCTGTCTTTGCCTCTCTTTTTACGTACGATCGGAACACCGAAATTGTCAAGGCATTTTCTGAAGCTTGGTGTCCAAAAACAAACACTTTGTTAACCTCAGTAGGCGAGATGTCGATCTCCTTATGGGATGTGCATGTGCTATCTGGACTCCCGATGAATGGAGGACTTTATGATGAAGTGATACCTTCTACGAAGGAACTTACCGGTGCTGATCAAAATAACAAACTATATGTTCTTGCTAGCTGTAAATATCTTTTTCATGCTTATCACATTCTTCGGGGCCAGTCCTCTTTAGTTTCTATTGAGGAATGGATAAAATTTTGGTCAAAGAACAAGAAAAAGTATCAAAGGCCTCCTCCACGTAAAGAAAAGAAGACGGTGCGTTCTAAGTCAACTCATAATCCTACTGGCAAGATCGAACTTCATCAGCCGTGGACTGCTGTGGAAAAGGTCTCATTTGAGAAACTTGAAGTGAAGGACAAGCATATGCACCAAACGTATCTAGCTGCTTATCTTGCTTGTTGGCTATGCAACTTTGTTCTTCCAGAAGGTGATGCTCGTTCAATTCGTCCGGAGACATTTAAAATGGCGAGTATGATGGCGTTTCGAAAAGAAATAACCCTAACTGTACCAGTTTTGGCGAGCATTTATAGAGGTTTAAATGACCTTTCATCTTCTCCAGAGCCTATTTGCGTCCAGGAAGCATTCCCGATTCACTTTGTTTATAGTTGGTTGGGACATTACTTCAAAACTCATTTTCCTCTTAGCTTACAAGTGCAAACTCCCCGGATGGTTAACTATTCAGGTAAGGGAGGGGCGATATATTATGATCCTGCTCAGGCTCGTGCTCGACTTCGAAAATGGGACCAAATTTCTTGGGATTGTATGATGCTTTCTGAGACCGAGGCTCAGAATATTTGGTATATTGATGACGGTAAAGCGCCAGAATCTCATCAGTGCTTCTTTATGGCTATCCGCTCTAATTACCTGATGAAGAGGCTTGGTGATAGTTTTATCATTGAACCTTACAGCCCGCATCGATTCAGCCACCAATTTGGGTATTACCAGGTTTTACCTGGAGTTCTTGATCCAGATATTCGAGATGCTTCCTTAGACGTGGGTCTTAAATACTGGCGACTTTGCTTGTTAGATGATTCTACATCACGTGCTTGTTTTCCAAGTCGAACTTTGAGTGCAAAGAATCTTTCATCCAAGGATTATAAAGATTGGTGGGATTTAGTATACAAAAACTCTTCCCAAGAGGATGTCACTACCCTGATTCATCCCCAAATGGAGGTTGTTATGATTCAGCCCCAAACGGATGTTGTTGAAGGCCAAACACAAGCTGACAAGGTTGATTCTCTTTCTGAAAAGAGAAAAACACATTTGAACACTGGTGATGACTCTGTCAGCAGCAATGCCGAGCGTCATTGGAAGAGACAGAAAAGGCATAAACAAGCTATTGAACAACATGCTGAGAGCGGTCCTGCTGTTGTAGCTGGAGATGAGGTTTTCTTTCTTCTTTATCATTTGGTATATTTTAGCATTCCATATTGCCTCGATTTTTACCCATCCTCTTTTTTTTTCAGGTGACCAAAGAGTGTGTTGGAGGTCATGATTTGGAAGACAATCAGGATTCAGCTAAGCGTAGACCATCTCCAGATAAGCCGACTAAGATCAAACCGACACCTCATCTTGGCGATGTTTCTGAGTTTAATGGCCAGGCTCTTTATGATTCCCATCGTAAGATATTTCTCACAGGTTTCTGGGGTGATCTTAAAAGAAAGATACTGAAGACTCCGGCTGAGTTCATATCATCCATTAAAGAAGATGTTCTTAGTGGGGTTTCAAGTATACAAAATCTTTCCTCTGATTTTGACTTGTCTTATTTGAAGAATAGCTTAACTACTCTTTTCTCCCAAGCTGCTGCTTATGATGAGGCAAGATCGACATCATTTGAATCCGCAGAGGTCTCTTCACAACGTTTGAAAGAAGTCAAGCAAAGTATTCGTGACGCCAAGGCCAAAAAGAAGGACGATGCCAATCAAATTAAATCCTTGAAAGATGAATTGGCCGAGTTGGAGAAACAGAAAGAGCACCTATCCAATTCTTTAAAAGAGTGTCAGGCTTCGCAAAAGGCTCTCCGAAGCAAAATTAAAGAACTTGAGGGTGAGCTTGCTGAGCAGAAAAACAACTTTGGAGTGGAAGCGGCTAAAAATGTGGATAATTTGAGATCTCTTTTGGAGTCTGCCAGAGCGGCTTTAGAAGACTAGAACCCTTTTGCTTAGTTCTTGTCTAGTTTCATACATTTTTGTCGCACTTTCATCCTTTTTTTTTGAATGACATTGTTATGCAATTCATTTAAATCAATGCATTGATTCTTTTCCGCTTTTAAGAATTTATGATCTTTCAACTGAAATGGCAAAACACAAATCATGACTGAACTTAGAAATTATCTAAGCTGCCTACGTACCCTTTTGAAAGGGATCAATTCAATACGTAGTTCAAACGATCAACTTGTATTTTGTTTTGGGGGGGGTGCCGTACACAGTTTACACTCATGCGGGCCAGGAGTGAATATTCTTTAACCACTATAGACAAAGTGGGTGTTTTATATTTTAACCACATAGAACACATTTGGTGGGATAAATAATAGTTTAACCACATAAATTTAACTTTTGGTGGGATAAATAGTAGTTTAACCACATGAATTTAACTTTTGGTGGGAACGTTAGCAGTTTAGCCACGTGCACATTCTTTGGTGGTTGCCATACGCAGTTTATACTCATGCGTGCCAGGAGTTCCCTTCATATCTTCTCCTTTCAAGGATAATAACGCTTCAGGAACTTCCCATTTATCGGGCCAATTCTTACGTTATCTTCAGAGATCAATTTGTAGGCACCATTTGTGTAGACTTCTTTAACAACGTATGGACCATCCGATCTTGACACAAATTTATTTCCGACACGATGAGTGGTGATAATTGGTCTTCTCACAGCAAGGACCAGATCTCCAACTTGGAAAGAACGTGATCGTACTTTTTTATTGAAAGCTTTTGAGAGCCGAGCTTGATAGCATTCCAACCTTTGTTGTGCCTCCAATCTCTTTTCATCCAAAGATTCCAACTCTTGAAGACGTAACTGTGCATTTTCTTCTTCCGTTAATCCCTCTTGGATAGCAATTATGAGAGATGGAATTTGTTGCTCAAGCGGGATGACAGCTTCCACTCCATATACCAATGAATAGGGAGTTGCTTGTGTAGGCATCCTGTGAGTTGTTTTGTATGCCCATAATGCTTCACCAATTCACTCATGCCAATCACGTTTTGATTTTGCAATTACCTTCTTCAATAAGTTGCACAACGTCTTGTTAAAAGCTTCAGCTAGTCCATTTGCAGCTGCATTATACATGGAGGATTTTCTTTGTTTGAACTTGAATTTCTTGCAAAGTTTATCTATCAAAGCATTACTAAAGGGCTTCCCATTATCAGTGATGATGTATCGAGGGACCCCGTAGCGATAGATAATATTGGACTTGATGAAGTCGGCCACATTCTCCTTCTTCACTTCTTTCAAAGGTACCGCTTCAGCCCACTTTGAGAAATAATCTGTTGCAGCCAAGATGTATAAGTGCCCTCCAGAAGATTTTGTCATTGGCCCCACAACATCCATGCCCCAAGCATCAAAAGGCCAAGAAGCAACTGTTGGATGTAATGGCTCGGGTGGTTGATGGATAAGGTTTGCATGGAATTGACAAGGTTGACATCTCTGTGCATAATCCAAGCAATCTTTCACCATGGTCGGCCAGTAGTAGCCCATTCTCTTAATTCGAAAGTGCAGTTTTGGGCCGGTTTGGTGAACACCACAAACACCGGAATGTGCTTCTTCCATAGCTTTTGCAGCTTCTTCATCGCTTAAACATCTCAAAAAGATACCATCAAAAGATCGTCTATACAGTGTGCCTTTGAAGTATATGAAGCGAGCAGCACGACAGCGAACATCAATTCTTTGACGTGGATCATCCGGTAACCTTTCATACTTCAAGTAATCGACAAACACTTGTCTCCAGTCTTCTTGTTCAATTTCAAACACTTCCAAGATATCATTCTCATCTTCTTCACAATCTTTATCTTCGAAGATAGGTGGTATAACCCAACTCTTACAAACGGGTATGAGAATTTTACCATCAGTCATGGATATTGTGGATGCGAGCTTAGCCAATGCATCTGCTTGTTTATTTTCTTTTCTTGGCACATGTTCAATTTCCACATTTCCAAGCCATCCAATCATTCGTCGAGCATACTCGACGTATGGTAGTAATTCGGGCTTTTTTACTTCATATTCCCCATTGATTTGATTGATCACCAACTTAGAATCTCCATACACTTTCATGTGCAACCTTTTCGTATCTACTGCCATTTCCAATCCGAGGATAAGCGCTTGATACTCAGCCACATTATTAGAGCAATTCTTTGTCAGGGTAAAGGAATAAGGCAGTACTTCTCCATCAGGTATTACGAACACAACTCCAGCACCAGCTCCTTCTCTATGGGCCGCACCATCAAAATACATAAGCCAAGGAGGAGAAATTTCAACTGCAAGTGCATCTTCATCTGGGAGATCGTCGGTGAGTTCCCATTCTGCGGGGATTGGATGATCAACCAGAAAATCCGCTAGAACTTGTCCCTTCACAGCCTTTTGGGGAACGTATATGATCTCAAACTGTTGCAATTGGAGATACCACCGTGCAAGCCTATCTGACAGAACAAGTCTTGACATTACATACTTCAAGGGATTTGCTTTAGAGATGAGGCGAACAGTATGAGCTTGGAAGTAATGTTTCAATTTCTGGATGGAGAATATCAAAGCTAAACATAACTTCTCAATTGGAGAGTACTTCAATTCATTTGGCGTCATCATTCTACTGAGATAGTATAGAGCACTCTCTTTGCCGTTCTCATTTTCTTGCGCTAGTAATGCCCCCATGGATCTCTCTTGAGCAGCAATGTATAAAATCAACGGGCGACCTGTCACTGGTGCTACCAACACAAGAGATCTCATAAGATAGTCTTTAATGCTTTTGAAAGCATTACTACACGACTCATCCCATTCGAAAGGCACACCCTTTTTCATGATCCGGCTGAATGGTTGACACCGACCTGCTAGATTTGAGATAAATCTTCGAAGATATGCTAACTTTCCTTGTAGACTCTTTAACTCGTGAAGGTTACGAGGCTCAGACATCTTCATTATTGCATCGATCTTAGCTTGTTCAATTTCTATTTCTTGGTGGCGAACAATAAATCCAAGGAATTTTCCAGACTTCACTCCAAATGCGCACTTCAGAGGATTCATCTTTAGTTGATATTTTCTGAGTCGCTCAAAGATCATCCTCAAGTCTTCTAAATGGTCAATTCGCCGTTTTGACTTCACTACCACATCATCCACATAACATTCAATGTTTTGTGGAGTATATCATCAAATATCTTCTGCATAGCCCTTTGATAAGTAGCACCAGCATTCTTTAATCCAAATGGCATGACTGTGTAGCAGTATATCCCTTTAGGGGTACGAAATGCTGTAAGCTCTTCATCTTCTGGAGACATACGAATTTGGTTATAACCTGAAGATCCATCCATGAAAGACAGTGCTTCATGTCCAGTGGTAGCATCGATCATCAGTTCGGCGATCGGTAATGGAAAGTCGTCTTTTGGGCATGCTTCATTTAAATCTCTGAAATCGACACAAACTCGAATTTGCCCATTTTTCTTTCTTACAGGGACGATGCTGGATATCCAAGTCGGATATTTAACTTCTCTGATGAATCCAACTTCAATGAGTTTGTTTACTTCAGCTTTAATGAGTGGGATCAAGTCTGGACGAAACTGCCGTTGGGCTTGCTTAACAGGCCGTATTTCCTTCTTCACTGCTAGATGATGCACAGCTATCTTTGGATTTAATCCAGGCATCTCTTTGTATGACCAAGCGAATATATCTTTGAACTCTTTATCAGTTCAATATATGAGCATTCTTCATCAGCAGTCAAAAGCGCACTTATGTAGGTAGGCCTTGGGTCATTTTCATCGCCCAAATTGATTTCTTTCAATTTGTCGATAGTGAACTTGACACCTTCTTCGAACTGAGGAGGGGCTATCTCTGCATCTTTTTCTTCGACAGTCACTTCTTCACTTGAGGTAATGTGATGTGATGAAGCAATCTCTTCATTCATTTCTTCGGGACTTTTGAACTCTATGCATTTTCTCATTGTTCCGTCCCTTCGTCTCACCCAAATTATGTGTGCCACATTATTTGTCATGATCACACCTCTTCTAACCAGGCGGGAGATGTCTCGATGCAACTGGTTTTGAACATCACGAGGAATCATGTTTTGAACACCACTGGCAGCATAGTAAGATGAAGCTACACTTTCTCTGTCGGCTTCATCTTCAACGTGTTGCGTAAAGATGACAGTCTTCAACTTGGCTTTTAGTTCTCTTCCACATGACACAGTTAATGTAGTGCGTCTCTTCATGCGGGAAGGGATCAAACTCCTCACCTTTTGAGTTACTCGAGGTTTATCAAATCCATTTGACCTTTCAACTTTTGTGATCTTGCCACCATATTTTCTACCAAGCCTCTCAAAGATAGACACCCTCGGAGTCTCACCAAGTCTCTTGAAAACAGATGTTCTTGGAGTTTCCTTTTTGTATTTGCCAACTGCATCTTCTGTTAACGAAAATTCTCCTTCAAAGACATGATTTGTTGTAGCCCTTTTGATGGTGATGCGGACTGGACTTTGTGGGACAAATCCCAAACCTGCTTTAGTGCTTGGGACAGCATGGCCATTCTTCTTCAACATTTTTTGTGTGGCATTAAGTCCGTAGTTCTGTTGATCTACAACTTTTGAATGGGACTCCGTCACAGGGCTTTCTTGTGGACTATATCCAGCTTTAACGAGAAGTTTAAATGCTTTTGGACCAAAATGCTGAGTGGCATCACTATTCACATTTTCTCCATGTTCGGTAGCACTGCCTTGTGTTGGTCGAATGAACCCTTTGAGTGGTGGTGGGATTGGCTTCTTTGCATCAATTTTGGTTAGAGGCAAAGTGAGTCCTTCCAATGATTCTATTTCAGATGCTTCTTTCTTGATCTTTTGGCTGTTTTCAGGTTCTTTTTGATGGATTGCCACCCCTTTTCCTGCCTTTGTGTTAGGTAGGTAGTATTTTGAATCGGCAAAGTATGATTCAGCTTCTGTGAAGGGCTTGTGGTCGCCAACTACCGTCTTTACAACTCCATCTCGACAATACTTGAGGCATTGGTGCCATGTTGAGGGGATAACTCTATTCTCATGTAGCCATGGTCGTCCAAGAAGCATGTTATATGAAGTCTTGGCGGCAATCACGTGAAACATTGCGGTTGATTTCATATCATCCATTAGTAAATCCAATCTTGTGGCGCCAAGAGCTCTTTGTCCTTCATGGTTGAATCCTTGAATCATCAATCGGCTACCAGAAAGATCCTCCGTAGGAATTTCCAATTCTTTCAATGTTTTTAGAGGCAAGATATTTACTGTAGACCCTCCATCAATAAGTATTCTATTGACCCGTTTTTCACATGCATAGCCACTCATGAATAAAGGCCAATTGTGAGGATCAGACCCAAGCTGCAAATCTTCATCAGTGAATGTTATTGCAGATATGAAATCATTATCAGCCACATGAGCCTCTTTTTCAACTCCTTTATCGTCTTCTTCATCATTCACCACATTACTGGACTCAGTGATGATAATATTCGCAGTGGCATCATCTTCTTCAAGAGATATTTTTCCTTGACGAGCCAGTTGCATGATCTTGTCTTTCAATATGAAGCAGTCATGAATGGCATGCCCAACCAATCGATGGTATTTGCAGTATTTAGGGTCATCAGTTCTCCCTGCTTCATTAGGACGCTTCATTTCTGGCAATTCAATGAGTCCTTCTTTGAGTAGATCATCAAAAATCCCCGAGACATCTGAATCCAGGAAAGGATATTGTTTTTGTTGCATCTCTTTCAGGATCATTCTCTTTTCTGGCTGAATATTCTGCCTGGCATCCTTTTCAGCATCCTTTCTGATGAACTTGACAGGTGTTGCTTTCGTTGCCATAGACTCTTTCTTTGGTGCTTTGTCGAAGGACTTAGCATTCCTCTTGAAATCTTGCCTTTCTTTGAACTTGTGAGGTTCTTGCATTGGTGGTCCATCAATTCCGCTTGCTGCCATACTTAGCTCCATATCATGAGCTCTGGTAGCTAGTTCTTTAAAAGTTCTTGGTTGAATTCCTCGCAAGATGTATTGAAGACCCCAATGCATTCCTTGGATGCACATTTCTATGGCAGACGCTTCAGACAAACGATCTTTGCAGTTAAGACAAAGATTTCTCCACCGATTGATATAATCAATCACAGGCTCTTCTTTCCATTGGAAAGAACTTGTGAGTTCCACCATACTGACTGTTCTTCTGGTACTGTAAAAGCGATTGAGAAACTCATGCTCGAGTTGCTCCCAATTATCAATTGAGTTAGGCTCCAAGTCCGTATACCAGTCGAATGCATTTCCTTTCAAAGAGCGAACAAACTGTTTGACCAAATAATCTCCATAGGTTCCAGCATTATTGCACGTTTCAACAAAATGGGCTACATGCTGTCTTGGATTGCCCTTTCCATCGAACTGTTGAAACTTTGGGGGTTGATAACCTACAGGCATCTTCAAGTTATCGATCCTTTGAGTGTAAGGCTTAGAATAGACCGCCATTGACTTAGAACTTTCACCGAACCTATCTTTTATGGTTCCTTCAATGAACTCCTTGAGTTGGTTGATTGGAATAGAACCATCAATTGAAACATTCAACTCTTTAGCAGATGATTTTGCATCATCATTCATTTCCGGCTTCTCAGGTATTTCGTCGCCATTATTTTCACCATTTTCTTCATGATTCTCTTGACTTATGACTTCTTTCCCTTTCAAGAGCCTCGCAATTTGGTCGTCTTGTCTTCTTATATGGGCACACATTTGCTCCATCATCTTTGTCAAATTTGCAATTTGTTCATCAGTAGTCGATCCATCTGCCATCATAACAGACTCCTCAAGTGGGTAACTTGCAGATGAATGAGTGTTCGATGGTTCAGCACCAGTCTCTGCTTCATCACTTTTCTTATTCTTGTCAACAAGCTGTAGTTCCTTTTCTGCAGGATTAATTGACTGAGCAGTCTCTCTTGCTTGTTTAGCCATTTTCCGTGTAATGACACCGACACTCTTTAAAGAGCTATCTGGAACAGCCGTGGATGAAATTTTTGTTTTCATCGCACTCTTTTCAGTAGTTGAGGTTTTTGAAGTAGGTGTAGTTGAAGATTTTGTTTTCATTGCACTACTTTGAGCAGACATCGTTCACGAATTTGGTAGAGTAAAAAGATGAGAGGTAGAGATGGTCCCACTGGGCGTGCCAAAATTTGTAAACACAAATTTTTGTATTTAATTTAATAAAACACAAAACAGTGTACAAATAAAATATTTTCGGATCAAATTTGTATTTTTGGATCCAATCTCTATTTCTCCTCTGATTAATCACTCTATGAACGATCTTCAAACAGTCTTCAAAGTTTTCGGGGAAGATTTATTTCCTCGATCTTCTTTGACTTGGTCTTTGATTTTGACAACGTTAATTCGGAGGGTCAATGCCTTGTTTCCGGATCAAACGCCGATTTTTGGGTTGAATTCTGGTGAAGAATGCCGTTGAATACCGCTTGAATTTGGGGCAGAACGTTTTAAACCGTCTCGCTTGTGGATCAAATGCCGTCTTCGGGATGACTTTGGTGAAGAACGCCTTTGAATGCCGCAAGAACGCCTTGAATATCTGAGAGAACTTCACTTGTGGAACTTCTTCTTCAAATTCTTGAACTCTTCAAATGAATTCTGGTGTGATTTTCATTCTCCATATGGCCTCTATTTATAGGTGTAAGGAGAGAGAAATAGGGCTGATGTGGCGCGATTTGATTGGCCCCTTAATATTTTGGACTTATCTTTATCAAATCATTGATTTCTGCACAGATTTGACACGTGTCGACTCCTGATTGGTCGAGATTATCCACATATTTAAATATCAATATTTATTTATTTAATTTAGGAATTAATTCATGTAAATCCCCAAAATATAAATAAATGATATATTTTGATATTTAAATCTTTATCTCCAAATATTAAATATCAATATCTTTTTATTTAATTTAGGAATTAATTTAATTAAATTCCTAAAATATAAATAAATGATATAATTTGATATTTAATTATTTATATGGCATAATTTAATTTAGCCATTAAAATTTATCCGTCTACAATATATATATATATCGTGTTTAATCCTTCAACATTTTTTTAAGAATTTTGAAAAAGATTTTGACAAAAATTAAAACAGATGAATTTGAAAATTACTATGCAGTAATGTACTAATGTATAAGAAATAAAGAAGTATTAAAATTGAAAACAAAGGGTGACTCATGATCATTGTGATTTTGTATACATCAACAAGTTATGGTTGCAGAATTAAGGGCGTGTTTGTTGCCATGAATTCTGGTTGCTATTTTAAGTTTGAGGTTGCTTTAGCTTTCAGCCCAAAATCTATATATCTATCTATATATATATATATATATATATATATATATAATAACACACTCATGGAACATCTTTTTTTCCCGCCCATTTAATTACAGCTAATCTAACATTGATAAATTAGTCAATAAGTTAATTTATATTAATTGTGTTAATAGTCTATCAACATTAATGAATCACAATTAATACGCCAATTAGCCATCATTTTGGTAGAGTTAATTACATTTTATGGAGGTAATTTATATAGTATATTTTAAATCTATAATCATAATAATAATAATAATAATAATAATAATAATAATAGTAATCTATATATCAATATATATCTATATATATATTATAACACACAACTCTTTTCCCTCCCATTTATATGGGTATTTTTGTCAATTTCTAATACTATAATTTAAGATAATATTTAATGAAATTAATGCTATAGCATTTATTTTCCATAGTTATTTTTACGTGAGTTAATGATAATTTATTACTACAATTTTAAAGAATTAATCCATAAAACATGTCCTTTTAAATGGATTGTTTATGCCTATAAATACTTGGGGTTCTATAATCAAATCTTAAATCCAAGTTTAGTATTGTTGATTGTTTATCCATTTTTCATCCATAAATATTTTTATCCATTTTTTGTTATTGGGATGGTTGCGTGACTTAATTTTGCTGATATAATGATGGGTTAATTACTTTAAAAATCATCAATTTTGAACTTAGTTGTAAATTTAACATGATCTTTAAAAGTAGGTAATTAAAATACAACTTTGAATATATGTATATATATATACACACACACATACTATTCAACATCCCCATTTTTTCATAAAATAAATTCACCTTCAATCCAATATATAATTATGATCATTTTGATGTTATTTTCAAAAACTGATGGTCGATTCATGATGGGCTCGAAGAAACGAGCAATTGTATGTTGGATCGGAGATCAATTTATTTTATAAAAATTTGGGGATGTTGAATGACACACAAATTCAAAGTTTGTGTTTTAATTGCCTATTTTTAAAGTTCATATTAAATTTGTAACTAAGTTCAAAATTCATGATTTTAAAGCAATTAACCATATAATGATATATACGTGTAAATTTATTGGATACCTATTTTTCTTTATGATGAACTACAGTTTATTTTATTTTATTTTTTTGAAATATTCATATTAAATTATTAATATTGGTCGAATTATATTTTTGATTTAACACTAAAATGCAAAATTATTAGTTGGACATCTATATATTAGTTCTATTGATATCTATCCAATAAAATCCACAAACCTATTGATTGCTTAATTATGCATTATGCATTGTTTTTTTTTATATGAATTAGTTTGTGTTATTGTAGTATTATCAAATAGATGATGAAATTAATATTGTAAAATCAAGCTTAAATGAATACATATTTGTTAATAGTTTTTTTTTTTCAAAAAATAACTAATTTCTAATACAATTTCACATGATGCTAGATGTTTTAAATGTAATGAGAAATTTGGATAAATATGTTGTAGTTATTATTCTTGCACAATATGGATATGAAATTCAATGAAATTACTCCTATTTATTTTAATATTCATTACTCTCTTCGTTTCTATATAAATGTCATTTTAGATGAATGCACACAAATTAATTAAATTATCTAATATACCCTTGTGTGAATACATTAAATGAGTCAAATATAAATTTTTTAAAATTCATTAAATGAGGGCAAAATCTATGAAAAATGTAATTTTTTTGTCTCGAATTTGTAGAATAACACTTTTTTGAAATAAAATTAAAATGTTAGAATGACACTTATTTAGAAATGGAGGGAGTAGTTTTTAAAATTAAGATCAATCGTCTTTTTTTGTTTGTTCTATTTATATTGTTATTTTGAGTTTAAAATTATATTAGTTTTTTTATTAGATATGTTTATTTTTTGTATTTATTTATTTTTAATTTAAATATATATGAATTTATTATTATATATATATTTAAATAATATTTCATTAATTAAATATGCATAAATATACAAAAAAATCAATTAAATATATTGAAATTTTTAAAAATTTAAATGTATTTGAGTTTGCAATTTGAAATATATTTTAAATAATTAAATAAATCTTTTTTCAATAAATTATTCCACATCGAAGAAACGATAAATATTATTTTGAATGAACAAACTATAAATTTAAGAAAACAAAAAGATTAACGTTTTTTATTTTATTTTTTGTTTTAATATTTCATTTTTTATCCTCTTTTTTTTTGGATGTCGAGGGTAACCCGCAGCCGCTACCATGGTGCGCACTGGGTAAACCCCGCCCCTGTGTAATAGCCTGCAAACCTACACAGGGGAGGTAAACCACACTTGGCAAGCCAGGTGTGACACAGGGGAGGTAAACCACACTTGGCAAGTCAGGTGTGACAGGCTCACACCTAGTGGTGTTGGTGGTGGGTCGAACTTGAGACCTTTGACCTCAAAGAACACCACTCCACCACTAGGCCATCCCCAAGGGGACATTTTTTTTTTTTATCCTCTTTAATAGATAATGTTTATGCTCTTCAACTACATAGTACATTATAATTATTTTATATTTATAACTTCAAACAAAATAATAAGTAACTATACAAATTTTATCCGTGCATCGCACGGAGTCATTCTAGTCAGTTTTAAAATGGTACTTCTATTTTATTTCATTTTAAATGGCAGAAGCAATGCACATAGTATTTGTGTAGCAGTTACTGCTTTAAAACCGGACATAATTATTTAGTTTTATTTATTTATCTATCTATTTATTATACTTTTAAATTTGTATTCCGTCAACTGCATAAGATTGAGTAAACTTTAATGTGTAAATGTGCTTTTTATTACTAACATTTAAATTTTATAATTAAATAATAATCAACTTGTTTTATTATCCTTTTAGGTTATAACATTATTAAATTCTTAATACTGTAAATTGGTTGGACTTCTGTTTGAGCTAGGTTAAAAACACAATAGAATATTTTATGTATTATAACATATAAATATCGCATCAATTCCCTGCTCTGTGTGTGTAAATGTATATTCTTTTATTGCCTTTTGTATTGATACCATATAATATTGAACGATATATTTCATAGTTTATAATACATACATGTGTGTGTGTTAATATATATATATAGAGAGAGAATTGATCAAATAAGATATTTTTCTTAGTATGAGAATTAAGACCATATCTCCATCATCCAATTTAATGATTTAATGGTTGAGATTTAATGAAAAAGATGATGACAATTTCGTAAATAATAAGACAAAAAATAAAGGAAGAAGGGTTATCTTCGTCTAAACTTTTAAAATTGATGATGTCAGTAATTTAAAAAAAAAATCTTAAAAATTTTAAATGACCATAACTTGCTCATTTTTAATCCAATACACGCAAAAAAAATCAAATTAAAACTCTCTTCGTGCTCTTTCATTTAAGATGTCAGAAGATCATGTTTGGACGAAAAATACAGAAGATAAATTTATATGCATACCTAGGTTGTAAATGATTTTTTTAGCTTATGCTAATGCTTCGTCAGCATTATGAAACTTATGCTAATGTAGCATTTGTCATATACTAACATAATGTATCCACTGTGCTAATGAAGAATTATCATAATGCTACTGTAGTACAAATTTATTAGGGTTTATTCAATCTGAATTAGGATTTATTACATTTCAATTATGGTTTATTCCATCTAATTATGATTAATAATTACTTTTTTTAATTTAATTTTCATTTTTTAGTTTCAATTGATTATTAGGGTTTATTTAATCCAATTCTGCTTTATAAAGTATATTGACATAGTACTGACATATGCTAACATAATGTATTCACAGTGTTGAGGAAGCAAAATCATAATACTAACGTAGTACATATATATTATTGTTATGATTTGTTCCGACTCATTTAGAGTTTATCACATCCAAAACAAGGTTTATTTTATCCAATTATATTTTTTTCTATTCAATTAAGATTTATTAAATTAAACTAAATTAAATTTATAATTATTTTTTAGAATATAATTTTTCGCTAATAATATTAGAAAATTTTAATTAGCATAACGATAACGATTTGTTAGCATGGTGATAATATTTCATTAGCATGACAATCTGATATTAAATACTCCACGAATTTTATAAGAATTACATTAATGCTCTTGTCCAAAAAAACTTTTCAAATATTACAGAATTGTCACCACCCTTTTAATCAAATATGAGTCTTTGATTTTTTTGAATTGTGTGGTATATAATGTGGTCTTAGTTCTCACACTATGATTGATTTTCACTTAACTCTTCCCCTATATATATATATATATATATATATATATATATATATATATATATATATGGGGTGGTTATAGTGCAAACCAATCCTAGTGTAAGAACTAGGAACCCATCTCACACCATATAATCAATAAAGATCTATGGTCTAGATTTGCTTAAAAGGGGTGGTGGCAATTCTGTAATATTTGATAAGTTTTTCGCGCGAGGGTAAAACGTAATTTGGTAATTCTTATAAAAATCGCAAAGGATTTGATAACATATCCTCATGCTAACGAAGTATTATCATCATGTTAACGAAGCGTTATCGTTATGCTAATGAAAGTTTTTTCTCATATTGTTAACGAAAAATTAAATTCTAAAGAGTAATTATAAATTCTAATGGGATGAAATAAATCATAATTCAGATATAATAAACTCCAATGATCTAAAAAATAGAATTAAATTTTAAAAATTAATTATAAACGTACCCTAATTGGACGGAATAAACCATAATAGCAATATAAATATACAACATTAGCATAATGATATTATTTTATCAGCAATGCGAATAAACTATATTAGCATAATTCATTGTTAGGATAAGGTATAAACCATAAATTGACGAAGAAAATCCCTAATTAATATATTCTAATTTGATGAAATAAACAATATATAATAATCAATTAGTAACTAAAACATAAAAACTAAATCATAAAAAATAATTACAAGTCCTAATTGAAATGTAATAAATCATAATAACAATATAAGTATGTGTACTACGTTAATATTATGATAATCATTCATTAGCACAATCAATGCAATATGTTAGTATATAACAAATGCTTCGTTAGCATACGTATCAACTTATCATAATGCTGACGAACCATTATTTAAAAGCTAACGAAAACATTTTCTCGCTGGACACGAGTAAAAATGTATATTTTGTATTTTTCATCTATATTTATTTGAATAAATATATCCATGACTAATCTTGAATTAAAGAGTATGAAAAGATCTTTAATTGGTATATTATTTGCATTGATCAGATTTGAAACGAGTGAGTTATGATTGTTCAATGTTTTTAAGATTTTTTTTTAAAAAGTGATGACATCAACTTTTATGAGGATTTTACAACTATACCCCTGCATCTTTCTTTTTTGCTTTGACTTTGACATTTAATCTGAGCCATTAGATCATCTAGGTGGACGATATAAAATGGGTTCCTAGTTCCTATACTAGGGAATTATGTATTTTTGATCCACCCTATATATATATATATATATATATATATATATAAACCAATCTCAGCCACAGATCGCTCTTATATTGACGGCCAAGATCCGTCCCAAGATTGAAAAAAATGCGGTGGCATATTTGTAATATTAGCGACTTTTTAATGGACTAAGGGTATTTTTGTAATTTAGCAATTCTGCTAAAATAAGTAATGTCAATGCTAAAAAAAGGCCATGAAAGTGCTAAAATAGGAAATGACAGTGCTAAAACTATAAATTGAAAAATATACACGTAAATTCTGAGTATTCATATATTAATAATTCAACACGTAACAGTGTTTGTTCGTATTTTTTTACAATGTCGATGACATTTTTTTATTCTAATGCTAAAAAAAAGTCATGCTAAAATAACTCATGATAATGTTAAAAAAATCCATGACAGTGCTAAAATAGGAAATGACGGTGCTAAAATAGAAAATGACAGTGCTAAAGCTCTAAATTGAAAAATATATACGTAAATTCTGAGTATTCATATATTGATAATTCAACATGTAATAGTGTTTGTTCGTGGTTTTTTTACAATGTCGATGACATTTTTTTATGCTAATGCTAAAAAAGAGTCATGCTAAAATAAGTCATGACAATGCTAAAAAAGGTCATGACAGTGCTAAAACCCTAAATTAAAAAATATACACGTAAAATATGAGTATTCATATATTTTTCGATTTTACCCTTACTAAGATTCAGGGGCAGCGAAGTTGGACATTATTACTAGATTGCCACCGCGTTTTTTAAAATCTGGAGCAGATCTAGGCCGTCCAAATATACCGGACCTATGGCTCAGATTGATTCTCGGTTCTCACCTAGGGTGTGGTTCCTTCTGGAACCCAACCCTATATATATATATATATATATATATATATATATATATATATATATATATAAGCACAATATAATCTATAATATTAAAATTACAAAATTGACACTTACTTTATGATATTAAATCTTAAAAATATTATTATAAGCTAGACATTCACAATTGCTGAGTAAAATTATAAATAAAAAACATCATAAAAATATTTCTTACAAATAGATTTCTCTGTCAAAATAAATTTAAAAAATTCGGAGACGGTGAAGTGGTTGAATGGGCCGCGTTGTAAAAGTTGAAAACAAGTTGTCCAGGTTCAAAGCCTTGTTGCTTCCCCACTTTTAGATATCCGCATTTTTCTTTCTTTTTTTCCCCCTTTTTCTTCCTCTGTTTTTTTTCCTTCGTATCTTCCTCTATTTTCTTTGTTTTTTTTTCTTCCTCTTTTTTTTCCTTATTCATATCTATCTAATACTACCTCCGTTTCAAAATATTTATTGTTTTAGGTTTTTTTTTTTCAAAATGTTTGTTGTTTTATATAATTTGATATCCTCTCTCCCAATTTTAACCCTCTCAAATCCTACAAGATTTCTTGATTCTAACTTACCTATAATATATGAAGAGAGAAAAATATATGGAGAGAGAAAATATTATTATTTTTTAGGAAAATATAGATGAATTAGATTTTATGACATATATGAGGGATGGGTATATTTGTCCATAAAATTAATTCTTATTTCCAGATAAAAAAAAAAAACAAAACAACAAACATTTTGAAACGGAGGTAGTATATACTAAGGATATATGGATTATATACTTCAACAAAGTAGATAATTTTTTTTATATAATAAATATAAAAAATATATATTTTTTCATTGTTTCTATATTGGGTATTTATTTTTTTAATGTTAATTTCTAATTTATCTTTCAAAAAAATATTAATAATGTGGGCAAGTCATATTATACTATAATATACTAGATTAACGAGTGATAGAAAGTAATGCGTTCAATTCATATTTAATAATAAATAGCTTGTGAGAATAGAGATGGAATTTCTATCCTATTCCGATTCAATAATATGTGTTATCAAAACTTAATCATGAATAACAGTATATGTTTTTAAAACAATATCACTATAATTCATTTTTAATTTTATGTTAGAATTTTATGATGTAAAATTCTATTTTTCGTTAATATTAAAATATTAGGATTTATGCCAATAACATCAAATAATATACAAATATAAATTATAATTTATAATTTTACACCTATTGGAACAATTATATGTTATCATTTAATTGTTGATTGTATCATTCAAGTATTCATCATTATAATTCATAAAATTAATATCCGCAAATAATGCTGGAGATATACTAATTTTATATAAAAACTCACGTTGCAGTACAGGATAGCATAATCAAGAAAAATATTTCATGCAATAGTATTAACAAGTGGTGTTTATATATATCCGTCTCCTTCTCCCAAACTAAAAAAAAAATGATTTTGAAGATTTGGTAATTTAGACATATCATTATCATATATATATATATATATCCGTCTCCAAAAATGTAGATTTGGTGAATTTGGGATATGTACGGACTACGGAGAATCCTTGCTCGGGGATGGGGCCACCCCGTTGGGAATTCATTCCCTGCAGCTTCATTTCATTTCTTTTTAACAAAATAATAATTAACTCTCATTTTTATATTTTTAATTTCTTTACTTTTATAAATTACATCAAAATATATACTCATATACCCATGTTGCTCACTATATATATACACCCATGAATTAAAACGGCAAAATATATCAAAAATATTTCAAACTATTGACTTTAATTTGTTTTAAAAAAGTCTGATACTACTGATAATTTATAAAAAGAATTACCTAAATTATGAATTTGTAATATAAAAATATCATTGGTCTAATTTTCAGTCAAATATATATATATATAGTGACGATATTTTTCAATTCTTATGAAAATAGAATGGCGCTGTTTCTTATTCTACTGCTGATTGATATTTTTTTTTAGTTAATTATTGTATTTTCTTGTCTCCATCTGTCTATCTGATTAGCATATATTTGTTGGAAAAATAGATCGGAGACATTTTTACATAAAAAATTTATACTTCATGCATTTTTTATTTATTTTTTTGTAGATTAACGATAGTATGGGACATTTTTGTAACAAAATTAATAGTTTGGGATATTTCGGTATATATTTGACTGATTAAAAATGATAAACATTAAGATAAATTTTAAATTTTAAGAAACTATTAAATTATAACACACTAAGAGAGGAAGAAATAAGAGCAGTAAGAAGCTAAGGATGGAAATGACGACAAAACTTACTTAATTATGGATGTTAATTCAGCCTGAAACTCTCTCACGGGTTGATTTAAATAGTCCGAGAAAAAAAAAATTATAGGAACAGAAGATTATAGCTTGAAATTAAGTAGCTAGGTTGTCCCGAATAATAAAAAAAATTATTCTTTATCTTTTTATCTCCAGTTAAGTTCATGTTTGATGCAATTTAATTTAAGAACTAATAATATAACTGTTGAAATTTAAATAATTCATTCAAGTAATTGATGGCAAGTTATGCTACATTTAGTGCTAATTTGTAAAAATTAAAAGTTTAAGTGGATATCTATTGATATAAATTTATACATCTTAAATATATTTTGTAAAATTATTGATCGAACGAGCTAGCCCAAAACTTGAAGATTTAGCTAGGGTTATGATAAATAAAGCTCAGTAAAAAGCTAGCACGATTTGCACCAAACCAAATAGTGACTAGTGAGTGTTGGGATAGCAATCCAAGTCCCACATCGGAAATATATCCAAGAGTTGGCTTGGATATAAGGAGTTCGTTCACCTACTCCATTAGTATGAGGCCTTTTGGGAGATGTCCAAAGTGAAAACCGTGCGGGCTTGGCCCAAAGCGGACAATATCGTATTAATGTGGGGGAAATGTGAACTCGAGGCTCACTAGTCGGTGAACGGGTACCCAACATTGGTATCAGAGCCCGGTTCGGTCTGGGATAGTGGGCCACGATGGTGTGGGAGTTTGCCTCAAATGCGACCTCTGGTTGTCTTCGCGACTGTGCACCGTTGGAGGAGATGTGTTCCTTGGTTTGAGGGAAGGATTGTTGGGATAGCAATATCGTACTAATGTGAGAGAAAGGTGAACTCGAGGCCCACTAGTCGGTAAACGGGTACCCAACAGTGAGGGTTGACCCGAAATTAGGTGGGTTGACCTGATCGACATCCTTACTCGTATAAAAAAAAAAAAAAAAATCCTACCAACAGATAAAAAAGAGAAACTTACATTTGAATAATTATGGTTCAAAAATTATTTGAAGTTGAGGAAGTAAAATAATAAAATTTAACAAGTTTTAACTTTAAACCTACCACTTCGGGTGTGACATATTTATCATTGCCTGAAAACATATCCAGGATGACCTAAAACTACATAGATGGTTACAGAAAGGAAAAAAAAACTGGTAAGTGGAAAAACAAGCTCCAAAACATTAGTAAAAACATAATAACAATATTGAAAAAGAAAAGAAAAGAAAAGAAACAAAAGTAGAAAGAAATTTGAAATGGGAAGTAAGTGAAAGGAAAGAGAGACAGAAGGTGGAGTTTAGTTGGAAAGAAGATGAAACTGATGAGTGAGAGCGTTGAAAGTGGGGATGCTTGATAGAGATATATCACTGAGCATGCTTTCCCCACTCTCTCAAATCAACACACCTATATCTAATATCTATCTACACAAAACACACAATATATTCTCTCTTGGGATGACCTAGTAGTTGAGCGATATAAGTTAAGTTTGTGACTGAAGGTTTTCAATCAAATCCCACCAACATTACTATGTATAAGTTTGTCATACCTGCTTTTCCAAGTGTGGTTTATCTCTTCAGTGTGATATGAAGGATATTGCACAAGAGCATTATTCACGTACCCAGTGCACACACTTACGAATAGAGATTGCGGGTTACCTCAATATATAAAAACACACTCGTGCGCACGCATATTTATACATATATACATGAATTGAATCAAATGAGCATTGATGCTTGTCGTGAGGCTACGTACTACTGCTTCTCCTCCGTTTCTTTTAATTGATATTTTAGAGTCATTAACTTTTTTAAAACCATTTAATTTTTAACATATTTTCACACACACTCTCTCACAATTTTATCTTTATATAAATAGAAAATTTGCATTTTTAAGGGAAATATATCTTAATAGAATATGATATGGGTAGAGAGAGAGGGATATATTCCTCACAGTAATTTACATCTCAATAATGTAGAAAATTATAAAATATCGATTATAAAAAACAAAGAAAGTATAATTTTATTTCTTATCCTTTTGTATTTAGTGCTAATTTTATTTTTTTAGTTGGTAATGGGGGAACGGGGGATAGAACCCCGTACCCTCTCATTTTGTTATTTTTTTTATTGATTTCATATGCTACATTTGTTGTTTAGTTTGTTTTTACATTGATGTTAATATTTAGTGTATGTTACGTTCTCGTGTGTGCGTGTATAATGCATATATATATATATATATATATAATGTATGAATATATACAAGTTGCTAGCTCAAGCTACGTACAGCTTCAGATTACGTGGGGTTCTTTTCAATCTATATCTTCTCAACTTTTGTCGCCTTTTCATTATGATATTCAGCAGTTCATCTTGTCATCAGCTCACAAAATGTTACGATTAATTTATTTATTTATTTATTACATGCATGTATTATGTATACACACACTAAAAAAAGCAAGTGTGAAAAATGTATAACCGTAGCATTATCACATAAGAAGCGTACGTCTCAAATATTATATTGTACCATATATATTTTCATGAATGTACACTTATCGAAACTCTCTCTTCAATTAAGCTGGGCTTTCAATTTAGATGAATAATGCTTAATGCATGATTTACATAGAGAGGAGAAAGAAACGCATTCTATGAAAAATAAATAAATAATTAATTAGCTAGTGTTTTCAAATTTCAAGGTTTTTTTTTTTTTGCAAATTTAAATTGTTTTATCCATAAAATAAGAAGATGAGATCCTCTACTCTAATTTTTCAATCTCACTTTTGTGTACTTTTATCAAATTCACTATTCTAATCATGTTTGTCTTGATAAAAATAAAAATTATTGTATATTATAAGCAATCATAATTAATATTAATAGATAAAAAATAAAATTTTTAACAAAGTGTATACTGTAATTATGGAATAATCGATCAATCAAAATAATCAATTATTAACTAGAAAATTAAAAGTTAATAGTAAAATATAATTATAAACTCTGATTAGATGAAATAAATTCTAATTAATAATTGTAAAATCAAACTAAATTAATCACAAAAATTTAAAATTGAAGGGAAAAAAGAAAACAAAAACTAACAGATTCAAAGTGGAAAATTAAGTGGGATATAAAAAGTGGACTAAATGATCTCATGTGTAATATATATGCTTTATTTCCATATGGTAGCTCTCAAAGGGATACGAAAGTAGAAATTGTCAATTTAGAACATGAAAGATACGATATCTGTCAATCCATGACCTGAAAAATGAAAACAATCAATCAAAGATCTAAAAATAATTTATTTTGACTTCTATATTTTTTTAATAAATTCTTCATTAAATTTAATAGATAATTAATGAAAAATTGTTGATAATAATATAAAAATAATTTTAAAAAATCAATATATATGATCTTTGGAGTATTAGATCAATGATTTTGCATATTTCATGTCCTGAATTAATAAAATTCATATATGAAAAATAAAAACTTGTAAAGGTTAATACTTCAAGAAAATTCATCTTCCATATATGTGTGTGTGTGTGTGTGTGTGTTGATATTAATATAAAACTTATTTTTTATAATGGATTCAATATAATTAACCTTTACCGAAGTTATTAATTTGTATATTATGATTGGAATTGATGCACGATGAAGGGTGAAGTGGATGGACATGCCATAATTAAGAGATGGGGTGTAGAATTTGTTCTTATCCGATCCCATGCCTTTTTTTATTGTCTTTTTCGATACACACTTATTTTACAAATTACAATATGTGATGATTTTGACACCACTTCCACCTCCAAAAGCTACCACTCCTGCTTCCATTTCTTTTCTTTTCTTTTTTTTCCAACTTAAATCACATTTTAAAGTTGACTAAGAATGAAATTGACTTCCTGCAGGTTAATTTATACCAAATAGATAATCTAATTCACCTAGTGTAAGTGAAAGAGAGAAGATCCCGGCTCACTGCTCTTCGGCTTCTAGCCCAACTAAAAAAATACGACACAAACTTACTAGCACAATTCATGGTTTGATTTAGAAAATATTGATGAAATCAATTAATTTAAACTCGTGAGCTTCAAATTAAAGCATGCACGTTCATTCCTTAATTTATTAGGCTACTCTGGGTTGGGGTTTGAAGTTCTTGTAATTTTGTGTCTGGTTGAAGTTCAATTATAATTGGCAGTCGGTTTTTCATTTTTGGAATTAATGTTGTATGTGTATATAATATAATATGTATGTATATATATATATATATATCAGGTCTTAACTCTTAATTAGATATTAATTTGCTTACAGTCAGGGACAGTTAGAAACCTCATAGATGAGATATACCATATATAATTAGAGAAATAACAAATTTGCGCATATATATATATATATATAGAGGATTGATCAAATGAGAACCCATACCCCATGTGGGAACTAGGAACTCATCTCATTCATCCATTATTTTGATTTAGATGGCTAAGATTTGGTCAACTTTTGGTCAAAGGCGGAGTGGCAAACTTGTAATATTTGTGCATAATTTTTGAAAATCATATAGACAACACTTTAAAACCGTTGTCTATTCTTATAAATTTCGTATGCTAAAATGAGAGTACTATCATGCTATTATGAACATATATACATGCTAATATGAATATATATATGCATGCTAGTATGAACATGTATACATGCTAGTATGAACATGTAATGTCTTACTATTAACGACACTACTACTGTTATTATGAGTAAAATTTATGTGTTTTATGAATATTTTTTCATGCTGCTATGAATATTTTTTCATGTTATTATGTGTATACTTTTATGTTATCGTGAATATTTTGTCATGCTATTATGAGTTTAACATCACGCTATTATGGACGAAAAAATATATTCTCGAATAAACATATGAACAATAGATCTTAAATGAAAGAGCACGAAAAGAGCTTTAATTTGATATATAATTTGCGTTAATCTAATGAAAAATGAGCAAGTTATGGATGTTTGAAGTTTAAATAAGATTAAAACATTGTGTGGTTGAGATTAGTTCCTAGTTCTCACATGGGGATTGGTTCTCATGTGAACCATACCCTATATATATACACTATACATATGTTCGACTCAAATAATAAAGTACTAATATAAAAGGAGCACTAAAATTTTGATTTCTGTATAGTCTCTTAAATTTTTGACGTACGACGTCGTCGCTTATTAATTAATAAATACAAGATGCGTAAACTGCATTAACTCTAAGAAGATTAAAAATGACATGATCAAGATTAAGACCTATGGAGATCAAATGTTTCACCCATGTTTTTTCACAGACAGTTGAAACGCAGAATTATATATATTATAGAACCCCAAGAAATAATTAGCTTCAATTAATAGTGAAATTGAACCAGACACGGACACATGGCACATGAAATTAATCTTAAAACGTGAATAAAATGCTCCCCCTGTCTCTCCTCTTAATTAATCTCGTTTTAATTATCATCTTAAATTAAAAAAGAAAAAAAGAAAAACTGCGTTGAGCAGGGACCATGTCTGATTAGGGTTTGTAGAACCCTACAGGGACACGTCACAACCCCCATCACGCCTCTCATTAACTATATATATTTTGATCTTACCAATTGGCATTACGCTTACACATATACACGCATATATATATACATCATTTGCAATAGAAGAATGGGAACCATGATTAACACGTTGATTAGCATGTTTGCATCATCGCATGGAAGGATTGGATATTCATGTCTAGTGCATACACGTTCCTGCAGGTCGATGATTATCTGTTATGATATGCATATATAGCATTAAAATTTGTCCGAATTAAATAAATATAAATGATCGAAATTAAGTAGCGAGAGTTATATATTTATTTAATTATATATATGAAATGTCATTTCAGAAGGAGGAAACACGGAGCATAATAATGGGGATTCGACGGAACCAGGGAGGCACCCTAATGTCGGACACTTAGCCTACAAACTGCCCTAAATATACAAAAATACAAACTCCAGAAAAGACAGCTCCTCACCCCTTCTAAATGCGTCCCCCCCAACTCTCTCTCTCTCTCTCTCTCTCTCTCTCTCTCTCTCTCTCTCTCTCTCTCTCTCTCTCCATGTGTGTGTGTGTGTGTGTGTGTGTGTGTATATAGATATTGTTTTTGTTTGTTACTATTGTTTTCACTTCTGTGTTATATTTTTCCCCCTCTGTCAACAACAAGCAAAGCTGTATGCCCGTCTGGGAATATGAACATCATGACTAAGCTGATTATAGACAAGGAAATACTTAGTAATTAATGATTAATTAATTACTCTGGGAAGTTTGTTTCACAATGCAAGTTGACATTAATGAATGATTTGGACAAAACCAGGAGGCAAGAGCACCACATTCGAAATTTTCTAGTCAAGATCAAGATTAATTACGTTGTGCATGTGACTGTTAGGACTTATAAATCGTGTTTAACAGTTTAATCACTCGATTATCGTGTGTCCTATCTATTTTATGCATGTCGTTGTATAGGTCTTTGATCATAGGTATGTATATATATATATATGTGCGTGTGTGTGTGTACGTATGTATGTATATTCTATTGAACTTATAAAAGTGGATGTATGGGTGACAAAAATCATAATAGAAGGAACGGCTTGGACCAAATTCGGGACCCCGTCAAACTTCAACAATATCAAGAAAACTAACCCTCAAAAATCAAAATTCACGTGTTTTAGCATGATTTACTGGTTTTAAATATATCAGTATGTATATCTCATTGTATGGTTTGAAATTATTTGAACGTTACTCATGAGTAATTAAAAAAGTTGCAATATATATATATATATATATATATATATATATATATATATATATATCCCTTTGGATGATCTAACTAACTAGTAATAGAGTGGTATAATATGGGATGAGACTAAAAGTTGACTTGAGCTCAAATCCCGTTAATCTCATTAGGTGTGATCACCTTGATTTTTCAAGTGGGATTTACTAATTAATTACTGCACAGAAATAGATCGAATTTACCCAGTGTGCATATCATCGGGTTCTCATCATATATAATTTAATATAATTTAGGGTAGTGGAATTTAAAAAGAAAAAAGAAAAGTAAAAACTAATGAAGCAAGAAAACATAGGTCTCGTTCTTGAGTAGTCAGTTATCTAATCTTGAAATGGGTTCAGTTTTTGCCGGGTCAAATTAATTGATATTCCTGACAGCCAACTAGCTAGCCTAGGTGGAGAATCGACCAAATTCGATCAAGTAACCATATTAATAATATTTTGTAATAATTTCTCGAAGCACTAAGATTTAATTAATTAAATTAGATTAGTTTATTAATCCCATGTCGCCAAATTAACTAACTAATGATCCCACCACGCATAATTCATCGAGCCACATTTGGGTCAACTTGTTCAAACCTTGCTTTCCAACGCCTTGACACAAGATCCTTTTCTTAAACAAAACCTTGATTCCTGCTAAATTCTTGTCCATTTTTTGCACTTTCCAAGATTTTAATCATAGACAAGATCCTTTTCTAAACTAAACAACATATCTTTGATTCTAAATTCTTGTCTACCTTAATTTATAACATCATATTATTAATCATGAACAAATAAACAAGTCATTATTGAGAGAAAACCGCCATTTGACTGGTGGCAAGATTCTCTAGTTGTCTCATAACATCCTTTATTCCAAAGTTGTATCCATGTTAATCTCTTATTTCAATCATTAAAATTAGCGTTATTTGTATTTTATAAATCCCATAACAGGGCGAAGCCTGAGACGTCACGTAATGCAAGTCTCATTTTCTTTTCTCTTTTTTCGTAAAATTTACTTTTATATTAGGTAATAAGCTTACTGTATAAAAGAAAGGGCCGGGATTAACTGCACTGCCTTTTGTAGTTTTATAAAATAAAATAGAACAAAAAATTATCATTTATATATAGTGTCAAAATTATAATTGAAATATATTTTGAAGCTTGAAAGTTTGATTAAAACTTAATTAAGTCATAATTGAATATATACACACACACAATTGTGTGCATGTATGAAGTTTACAATATTAATTATCTCAATTAAATAACTCTCTCTCTCTATATATATATGTATCATGTATGCATGTATTCTTTCTTTCTACATAGAACTTATTTTTGTGTTGGAATGTGAAGTTAAAGCTGTCCTGTTACGAAATAGGCTGAAATTTAGCTAGGTAGCAATAATACACGGAGAGGGGGGTCACGATCATTTGTAAATAGGTCCCTAATGTGCAAACTATTGATCAATTTGGACCATTTAAATTAATTAGATGGACGGATGATATTCTTATTTTTTTTCTAAAAAATAACTAGCATCGTGTATGTTGATTTTCGCATGTGCATGTTGAATTTTAGCATCTTTATTTTATAATATATATTACAAAATTATCACCGGCATTTTTAAGTTTTCGAGATTTAAAAGCAGCGCGAGTGGTGATTTGAGTATTTGTATATATTGAATTATAACATCTGGATGTTGAATTATCATCGCATTTTTTAAAATAATTAACTTCGAAAATTCCATCTTTTTAATTCATTGGATCAACTTATTGGATGGTTCAAATTTGCCCCTAATTTATACATTCGGGGTATGTTTAAATATGATTGGTAAAAAATTGGCACGTGACATATAGCAATAATGCATGATGTTAGGGGTTTAATGTTTGGAAGGAGCCCTGCAAATATTGTGGTGCTTGATGTTATTCACTCATTTGATTATGATTATTATTTATTATTCATTATTCTAAGGGAACAAGACCCCTCCCATTATCAAACCGAGGCTTCTGTCTACCTATTTGTCTGTAATTACACTCTTAATTATTTCCTTCCATTTCACATCTTTCATCTTTAATTTTTATTCAAATTCAAATTTTTTTCTCAATTCAAAATTTTCGAGAAAAATGACGAATCACGTCACTGAGAGTCCATTGTATGTTTGGCCTGCTCTAATTAAAGTTTCATGATGGGCATATATATATATATATATAGAGGAGGGTTTAATTATGAATAATATCCTGGTGTGTTAAATGTGAAATCATCTCATTCATTGAATATTATTTGATAGACGGTGATGATTTTTTTTAATGATGGATGCATATTTATTTTTGGTAGGAAGGATAAAATTGTCATTTTTTTGAATGATGGATGCATATTTATTTTTGGTAGGAAGGACAAAATTGTCATTTTTTTGGATGTTGAGGGTAACCCGCAGCCGCTACCGTGGTGCGCACTGGGTAAACTCCGCCCCTGTATAATAGTCTGCAAACCACACAGGGGAGGTAAACCACACTTGGCAAGCCAGGTGTAACAGGCTCACACCTAGTGGTGTTGGTGGGATTCGAACTTGAGACCTTTGGCCTCAAGATATCACCACTCCACCACTAGGCCATCCCCAAGAGGACACAAAATTGTCATTTTAATTATATGCATAGCTAATCAAATCATAATGTTTGATAGACGGTTATTTTAGTTATATGCATATCTATGAGACGTGATTATTTTATTATTGAATGATGATTATTTTTCTAGCATAAATTTCCAAGTAACTAATTCATAATTTTCATTAGCAATAATGTTGAATGTTCAATGTATAATCATATGCTATTTTTTAAATTTCAAATGCATTCACATACTGTTATTTAAACTTATGATGTTATTTTATAAATTTCAGACGCTATGTATGCATATACGTGCTTTAGTGGACGTAGATTTGTTTTATTATTAAGTTGAGTTCAAGCTTAATTAATTCACCGAACACATTCACAAGCTTAATTGTTCGAATCTAAACAGATCTTACAAGTATGTATTTAAATTGAATTAATATTTATCATTTTCTAAAAAAATATTTAATTTTATATATATATACTAAAATTCATTTAGTATAAGGTTAGCGAAATAATTAATAGACTTTTTGCTCAAAAAAATTAATACACTTATGACTAATTAATTAAAATATATGTTAAATATCAAATTAGTAGTTTTAAATTTTCAATCTAGCTCAGGAGTATATTATTGAGTTCGCTCGCAAGTTAGAGAGCCGAGTAGCAAGCTTGAGTTTGACTCGCTTATACATATATCAACGTACCTCTTAAATGAATTTTAACGCACCTTTTAAACTAAAATTAAAATAGCTCACGAGAAACTCAGTTCCTTTAATTCACATCCCTACATTATTCATGTGATGGGTAAATCGAATAAAGCATGCATTTACATATTTGACTCGCTTGATGACTTCTTGATGTGATAAATTAAACAATTGCGATTTATTTGGAGGATATTAAAATAATATATGGTGTTGTGGACTATTCGTTTAGTTGTGTTATATGTGTGTGCGCGCGAGTCTAGCGTGTATGACATTATTATTATTTTATTTTTATAAACTGACAAAAAAAAAAGCGATAAGTATCAAATTCGAGATCTCTCCTTTTTCATATAAAACTCTACCCAAATTTGAGATGAAGCATATATTTTCATGATTCTAAAACCTTATTTATGCAGGGGCTACTATTTATGTCTAGTTTGACATGCATATGGTTTTTCAGAGAAATTACTTTAGGAAGTTTGTTCTAATAAATTATACATAGATACTTTTACTTAATATTTATGGGTTCATTTGCGTACAATAGTTATATATAAGTCTTATATATATCAGATTGGAAAAAAGAATCACTTATAATACTGAAAAATATTTATTTATCTATATAATAAAATGGTGGATGAAATCTTCTGCTATACTTTGTACAACACTTGGTGCTACACAATTGAATTTATTAATTTTTCTTATATTTTTTAATTCAATTTCAATTTATTATGTTTTATTTTAATTTTATATTTATTATTTACGATTTATTCTACCCAATTAGGATATATAATTAATTTTTCAATATTAAATTTTATTTTCTAATTAATAATTGATTATTTCGTAAAAAAAAATAATTATACTAATTGAGTAGGATTAACCCTAATTAATAAGAGTAAATTTAAATTAAAGCACATTAAATTGAAATTGAATTAAAAATCGAAGAAAAATTAATTTTATTAATCGTGTAGCACCATGTATTGCACAAAGTGTGGCAGAGAATTTCATACGATAAAATGGAATCCCTGTAAAAAAAATTCTCTCCCAAGTCACAAAAACATCAAATCATCTACATTTTTTATAAATAATCTCTCTCTCTCTCTCTCTCTCTCTCTCTCTCACACACACACACACTCTTTTTATTTTAAAATTCATTTGTGCTATATTCAATAACATATTTTCTTACATACATGTTAGTTTGTACATATGTGCTTTTATTTAATTATATTGTAATTATTTTGATATTATATACTTTGATTACTTGTTTGTTAAATTTATGGATGATTACATTTTTTTATATAATTCTATGGTTGTCTTTCCTTTTGTCTTATTTTGGAACAACTAATTAATCGAATTAAGTGTCTTAATAATTATTTTTTAAAATCTTGAATAATTATCAAATTCAAAGATTAATAATGTTAATATAAACACATTAATGTGGATAGGATAACCTAATAAATTCTCACGAGAATTAAATATAATTTGTGGACCAATAAGATCATCTCATATTAGGCCACAGATCACGATCGGGTAAATCTAGTTACTTCTAATGCTAAAAGTATCACGTTTATTTATGGAAAAGTACTACTAAAAAAATTATAAAAAAAAAAGCGACATTTTATAACCATACTACATTTTTTGGATTGAAAAATCACTTATAATACTGAAAGGTATTACTTTAATATTGAAAATACCACTTCTAACTCTAAAAAGTATAACTTATTTTACTGAAAAATACTGCTGAAAAATTATATAAAAAATAGTAATAATTTTGTAAGTATTGCTACATTTTTTTGATTGAAAAATGTATCACTTATAATATTGAAATATATTAATCTGATATAGGCTTGTATGCAATTGTTGTACAAAAGAATTTGTCAATATTAATTAGGGTTTAAAGTTAAACTATATATATGCCGATATGTGTATACGCACAATTACTTTTTGTTATTCATACTTACGAAAATAAATATTCAATTCATCATCATCGCAGAATTCAATTACCTTAAATTTTCTACGTTGTTCCAAGGATCTAAATTCACGACAGAAATTAATTATATATATTAAATTAATTCTATACATTTAAGAAATGTGAGTCAGTAAAATCTATATTTCTTAACATTTACAATGTCGTCAAATCTCTGAAATATCTTTCTTGATTCCGTGAATACTACAGTTGGACAAGAGATAAACACGAGCATCAAAGTTAAAAGAGCATTGTTTGGACCACCTTAATTAATATAATTAACGAAAAGGTTTCGTGCGATTATAATTTGTAATAATATTCTCTCTCGATTGATGATTTTAATATATAATTAAATCGTTGAGCATTTTATTACTAAGCGTTAGTCAATATATGTTACATCATTGCATGTGTAATAAATACTTCACACGATGAACGTACAATATTATATCGAATATCTATAAACTAGGTATAATATATATTATTGATATGATTAAATATCATTATGATTATATATAATCTGATTGCTACTTTTAATACATTCATGCACAAAGATTTTAAACATTTCTTTGTATTATAACTATTTCAATAATTTTTTAAAACTAATATATATATATATATATATTATTGATGAGTTAAATAAAAATATGGCTTGAAAAATAAAATTTATTTTGGTCCATTCTATCCCACTAAATTTAATTAATTATATACTCTCACATACCAAATTTAGTTGTATTTAGTTAATTTCCTAAATAATTGAAACTGTCAATTTAAAACTAAAAATCATGAATTTTGATTCTTTGAAAAATATTTTTAATAAATTATATATCATCCATGAACGAATTGTCATTGAAAATTATTATAAAAAATAAAAAATAAAGAAATCAAAATTTATATTTTTTTTATTCTTAAATTGATACTTTCGATTATTCATATCCTAAATTAATGATTTTCATCTTTTGAGTTTTAAATTGATGCTCAAGATATATTTTGAGCCCTAAATTGATGAAATTCCTTCTCTTACCAACCTAGCTCTACCTTCTACGAAAACGTAACATTGTAATTAAGCGATCTATACTAAAATTATTTTAATATTATTATTTTTCTATACTTGATATAATTATTAATGACACACGAGCGTGCACACACATATGAGAGGATTAGTGTGCGCACATACCCTTAATGTGTAAATTAGGGGGCAAATCTCAACTATACAATGAGATAATCAAATGGATTGAAAAAGGTGTTCGATAATTTTGTAAATTATAATGTAATCCTAAATTCAATATACAGATACTTAATTAAATTAACACTCACACTGCTATTTAAATTAGAAAATTGAAAAATGGCGGTGACAATTTTTATTATATATGTTAGAAAATAAAATGTTTAAATTCAACATACATATGCTAAAATCAACATATACCATGCTAGTTAACCCTTAGGAAAAAAAAAAAGGAAAGTTCTTATTCGTCCATCAATTTAATTTAAATGGTAAAGATTGATCCATATTTTATACACCGGTGATTTATTTACATTTGATCATATGTGTGTGTGTGTGACTATAATAACTAAATATTTAATTTGAAGATATATTGAATTAAAAAAAAAAATAGAGACAAAATCATGATATTGAAGAAGTTTTGGTAAGGACAAGTGAAATCCACCAACACGATGAGTAACACTCATCATTGATGTAGTTGTAATCATTGTGAAGAACATATAAGATTAATGGTGGTCAATACTCAATTATTGTAATTGTTGTATTCTTTCAACATCTTAAGGTCGCTTTCGCTTCTTTTTTTTGGTGGGTCGATTCGATTCTAATCTAATACATTGTAACGTTAAGGTGTCTTGTGTTAATTGAATAATTACTAGGAAAAGCAATATTGCACATTAATGGAGAAGTGGGAGGGAAAATTAATGGAAATTTCATTAGTCTATATTGGTTATGAATCATTTCAAGATTTATTATTCTTGTAATGACATAGAATTTACCTCTAATTAGTGCGAGCACTAGCTTCGTACTTTGAATTTTGTTTAATTACCACAATGTGAGAAGAGGAAATGCTTCTAGTGTTGGTGCATAACTATTTCTAATCATTGAAGCCATTAAGGGGTTAAATATTTCATTTTATAGTATCATATATATACTTTTATATATGTATAATATTGATCTTTAAATAGTATAACGTTCAATATCATATTAGGGAGCTCAATTTAAGTATACATGCCACACTAGCGTGACAATATTTTTTTTTTCAAATTTTTTGTGACAATAAATGTAACACATGTAACACCAAAACTTCTAATAATAAGTGATTGATGTATTGTCCTCCCACAAACACCCAAACAGTGAAGATTCCAATGTAAAAAATAAAAAATTTGAGTTCGAAATTCTCCGTTCTCCTTTTTCTCTAATTCAAAAAAAAATGAAAATAATAAAATTTCGGACAGCCAAGAAAGAATAATAAGGGATTATGTTCATTTAAGTCCAAGAACACACATCAACACATGCGTAGGCAAACTGGCAAAGTACTCGAAGATTCTAATATTTCATCTTTATCAAAAGTCAAAACGTCAAAATCTAAATAATATTTTAACTAAATAGAAGTATCATATTATCATTTTGTGGTAAAATATATTTCGGTCTATAATATTACAAAAACAGTTAGATGATCATCTACATAAAAACCAATGACCGCCTTCCATTCCAAATGGTCCCACAAATGAACCTCCGTGTAAATAAAAAATTATTTCGGACAATAATTTAATTAATCAATTAAACTTTTTATGTTATTCATATTTAATACTCTATTCGTTTCTATTTAAATATTATTTTGAATGAATACACACAAATTAATAAATTAATTAATTTACCAAATACACTTTTATGTGTATGTATTTAATGATTTTTCTTTTAAATCAACACCCTAGCGGGTGGGGGATTAAGGCGAATCCCCGACCTGTATATATCATCAAAAAGGAGTTTGTAACATCGTTCGGGGAGCCCAAAAATGACTCCCTCCTCTAAAAGAACAAAATAGGACCTGTATGATCTCAACCTGTACCAGGGAATCAAAAGCCAATATACCAAAGGGCAAATGTGAGAAAAATGTGAATTTTTTATCTCGAATTTGTAGAATGACATTTTTTGTGAAACAAAATTAAAATGCTAGAATAACACTTATTCAGAAACGGAATGAGTAAAGTTTTTGACTTAATTACAATAATTTATTGTAGCATGTTAATTTTTTCAAAATCATAAATGATAATTTTTTGTAAGTAACTATGAAAATTAATTGCTAATAAATATAGTAACTATATAACTGGGACAAAAAAAATGGAATAGTAGACAAATTAAAAATAAAATAAAAATTGGGACAGGTGGAAATATATTGATATGCTTATTATATCATTATTATACATTTTTTATTTAAGGGCACTAATGCAATCTAATATATTATATTACTAATATAATTATTTCCTTAATTTATACGGTAATGATAATAATAATAATAATAATAATAATAATAATAATAATAATAATAATAATAATAATAATAATAATAATAACTTTCCCCAAACTTAATAGAATTCGTTTCTTAAGGTCTTTGATTGAGACTTTGATTTATATGATAAAATAGTATTTGTTATTGAAAAAATTACTACACCATAATCACAATCGTCAAGAATTTCAGCCGGAGCCGAGAATCATCCATCATTGGGGGAATTACTATAGCACAATCATTGATCTATCCATTAGGGAGACGTTTACTTTGTGGGATAAATCAGAAAGATTAGATTGACAAAAATACCACATATTTTATGGGAAATTTAATGATGTTTAAACATAGTCAAATTTAACATGACCTTTTTATTTAATTTGGTGCAAATTAAACATGCCCAAATTTTATGACTATTGATTATGACATCCATAACATATTTATTATTTATGCACGTGTATGTCTCGCGTGTAAAAAGAAAGTTCACCATGACAAAATCTCAATGGTCGAAAAAAATTAACCATGCATGATTTGTACTAAATCATGATGTTAAATTTGACAAGGTTTTAAATGTCATGTCGAATTTGCAATTAAATGCAAAGGGTATGGATTGAATTTGGTTACAACATGCAATGGATTGAATTTGATTGTGATATTAATTTGTCATTTGTTTGATCAGTAATTGAAGAAAGCATGAAATTTTCAGACCATAATTCTGTTGTTTTATCTATACAGGAATCATATCATACACAAAATTTTTAAGTCAAAGAGGAAAGAAAACCTTGAACTTAATTAATTTATTTGACTTAACCAATAAATTATTTAATAAATTATTCACTACAAACCAAAGCTGCAGCATGTGCAACTGCACTCCTAGAGCCTCCTCGATGCTTGACAATGCCGGTGCCAAGACCATCGGGCTCAGTGAGCTGATTCTGAGATACGACAGTAGACTTGGCCTTGAAGGCCTCACTATCCCAATGTTGCTTGAAACATTCCCTTATCTAAGGAGGCATGAAGGCAAGGCAGCCATTGGTCCTATTTTTCTTGAAATAATAGACCATGTCCTTGTATCTCTCAGCAGCTTTGGTGTTCCATCTTTTCATGATAGCATCCTCCTCAGCAGGATTCCAAGAAAACTCCTTCTGCAACATATTGAAAATATATGACAATGTTAAATTTTAAAAAAATCAAAATAGAAGTTAACACTTATAAGATTAAGGAACAATACTCGAAACCTCCATATACTGTATCCCAACCTCAGCAGGCACCATCTTCTAATAGTAGCCTGTCGGATGCAAAAATTTCTTGAAGTTTACTGTGATAGTGGATGCGACTGCATGAGCTGGCATCAAAACACTTTAAATGCACAAAATAATTAAGATATTAGAATATATAATAATAAAGATAACAATATATAAAATGGTGTTCAATAATATAATTCAACATATTCATCCACAATCCAACAAACTTGACGCCCCTCTGCATCGAATGCAGGACATGACGACCCTTCAATGAGATATCACCAACTGGACCACTAAAGCCCACATATGATGATGATGATGATGATCGTCCAGATCCCCCACCTCTAGCATCGTCTCTATGCATTTAAGAAATTAAAGAATATTAATTTAAAAAGGTAACAAATACCGAGATAATTAGTTGAATAATAAATATTTTTTTAGGAAACCAGACACACTAATCATCTATGTCAGTATCATCTCTGATATTGTTATCTGATAAATTAATCTCTGGTTCAGTATCTTCTTCATTTTCTTCTTCTTCTTCTTCTTCTTCAATGTCTACTACCCCACCATCTGGATGATTTGGTACTGGATTGTCATCTATTGTGAGAGTGTACAAACCATAGCTAATTTTTCAAAATTTCAGCAGCACCTATGTGAATTTCCTAGTCCCAAGTTCTCGATTGTACGCTAATTGATCTATGTTCTTCTAATCGATTCATAACAATAAAACCAACAAATACTAGCAATTCAATAATTAGCATATATAAATATAAATGTTATAAACCATCAATTAAATAAAAAAATAAATAGCCAATTTTTTAAAATTTCGGCAGCACCTATATGAATTTCCTAGTCCCAAGTTCTCGACTCTACACTGATTGATCTATGTTTTTCTAATCGATTCATAACAACAAAATCAACAAATACCAGTAATTCAATAAAGATGGATCCACTTGATGAGAATTTTACCAACAACCATAAAGAGTCCTAAACAAGTTTTAAATTTCTAATCCCATGATGCAAGCGGACAATCGTGTAGAATATGGAATTAGGTCGAACACAGGGAGTAAAGATAAATCAAGCTATGCAAGCATCAAATTCGTACTACTTCACAAGTCAAACAAAATGAAAACATGGGTTTGATGCGATTTCTATCCTAGGTGTGAAATGGAACAAATTCAAGAAATACCTAAATTAAGAACAACTCAATCACAAGCACAATAAAAGGGTTAACAAATAGATAAAGGGTCCTAGGGAAATGCACATTAACACGGGCATAGGATTTTGGGATTAAAAATCATGTCACATCCACTCATGATTAATACAAAGCTAATCCTAGAACTCTCTCGAGCTTCTAGCATATAATTGAGAAAACAAGAATTTTCCTATCTCTAGAATTAAATCCTAATTTTATCAAATTAGACACAATTAATCAACAAAACCAATTAGACATCAAATTCTCATTTAATATTAAATTGGACCCATGAATCAATTGCACATGCCAAATTGCTCTTCTCAAAGCCAACTTAACACAAAATCAAACTCAATGTGGCGAACCCTAAGCTAGATGCAAACACAACTTTGATTCATAAGAATTAGAGGAGAAGATAGAAACATGATTTCTCACCCAAAAATCCAACACCCAATGCCCAAATCACATTACCCTAGAACTAGAGAAATTTAGCTATTCATGCTTGAAATGAAAAAGGAGCAAAAATATACAAGAAAAATAAATAACATAAATAAATATAAGAGTAAACCCGAATGATAATCGATAATCTCAAAACTTGAATATGTCTTCTACAAAATTGCTTCCAATGCTCAAGAACTCAAATACAATAACTCATCTAACTCTAAAAGCTATTTTTGGGGGCTATCAAGTGAATTGTCCTAAATTTTGAAGCAACATTCGTATATATACTACTCCATTTTTCGCAAAATAAAAATAATTCAAAAATGGGAAAAATTGGCTAAAATCCGAAATAGGGTTGGGGGCGCGACACGGGATCGTTCGCGCCCCGTTCTTCTCGGTCGGGTCGCGCCACCTGGCGCGACCGAGCTTGTCGTGCCAGTCTAGCCTGTGGTCGGGCCGCGCCACTGTGCGAGCTTTTGAGGCCTCTGATTGAACGTCGGGTCGCACCTCCACTGCGCTCGCGCCGGGTCGCACACGGGTCGCACACGGGTCGCACTGGGTCTCGCTATGCTCGGGCCGCGCCAGGACACTTACTTTTTGGGCCTCTGTTTGAACCCGCACTCGCGCACACGCTGTGCTCAGGTCGTGCCTCGATCTGTTCCTTGGAGTCTCGACCAGCTCGATTCACCCTGAAACAAAGACGGATGCGTTAAACACATTTATTATACGACTTAATGGAAAACAACATTTAAATAGAAAAATAAAGGAAAAGAACATCCTAAATAGACGAATTATGCTCGGAAAAATGGGTGAAAATCCCATTTGTCACCACTGGCACTCATCCCGTGCAAATTAATCAAATAATAAAGAGGGATCCAGGGGCCCTCATCCCATAATAAAAGAATTAAATATATAATATTTCAAGATAATTATCATACATATCTAGCACATACATATCATAATTTTTATATAAGTAGCATACTTAGCATGATTATTGCATAATTAGCATACTTAGCCTAAATTGTCAAAATAAATTTTACATAATTGGCATACTTAACATATTTTATTCTAAACCTACTGACTAACCCCGTATCAGCAGCAGTGTCACACAATGACCAACAATCACGAACGAGCAAAACTGTAAATTAAAGAACCTGTTAGTTGTCATTTATATAATGAATTAATGATTATGCAATACATCACTACATGATTAATATATTAAAATATTCTATAAAATTAAAAACTTATAAGCTCTCTAAAATAAGCTAACCATTTTAAGATTAATTGATTTTGAAATTCCAATAAAATATTAAAATCCCGTGCAATAATTGGAGTAATATGGGCATGTTTCCTTCTATTTTCTAAAGAAAAATATATCCATATTTGACCCATCAATTATTAAACGAACAAGTCCATTAAGAAAATGCCACTATATAATTCTCTAAAATTAAAGTGTGGAGCATAAATTAATTAATCTCCTTATTTATAGTTTTCCAGCAGTACTAACCAACTAAGCTTTCTAATAAATATAGTTAATTATGTACATGAGAAGAGACATAAACCCCTAGTTCAATTCCTATTAGTTAAACTCAATACCTTAAACAAAAATTGTCATCATCCATCCAGAAATGGAGCAGTCATCACTTATCACTGTAAGATTAATCTCAAATACTCACTGTCTCGACTATTACTAATGATCAAATCAGCAACAAGTCTACATGCGAATCTTTCCTTTCCTATCATATAAAAGACAACACCCAGTTCAAAGTGTCATACATAAGAGATAACTTAAAATATCTACAAGAGTCGATGATCAGCCCATGATAGATTGTTATGAGTGTCCAAATTTTAATGCTATAATTAGTAGTCAATAATTATAAACTAATTACTCAGCAGTCCCTGTTCAAAAGGAAAAATCAACTGAAAAATGGAAACTAACACTTTACTACCTTAAAGCTTCAAATCAACTAAAAAATGAAAACTAACACTAGAAAATATTAATAATTGGAGCTCTTAAGACATATATTCACACTACAAAACAGTTGAAAGAAAGGGAGAGAGAGCAAAGGGAGGGAGAGAGTAGAGAGAGGGAGAGCGAGCAGAGAGAAAGATAGACAGAGAGAGTACAGAGGCGGTGGGACTTACGGCGTAGATGGTGATGCGGTTGGCGGAGACGGTGGTTTCGGCGGTGGCGGAGACGGGGGTTGCGCCTATCGGCGAAGAGAGAGAGAGTCGGCGGCATGACAGGGGTGGCGAAATCGGCAGTGATTTTTAGAGATTAAGGATCAGAGTGAAATTAGAAGAGGGAGGAAGAAGACCCGTATATCAGAATCTAATGACAGACTAACGATGGCCCTTGTTCGTCGTTAATTTTTTTATTCAATCAATTAAATCGGGGATGTTAATGACGGACAAGGTCCCTCATTAGTATTTTATTTTTCATTTAATTAAATCGAAAAAATATTAATGACAAAAATGGTCCGTCGTTAGTATTTTATTTTTCATTTAATTAAATCAGAAAAATATTAATGACGGACAAGGTCTGTTGTTAGTATTTTATTTTTCATTTAATTAAATCGAAAAAATGTTAACAACGGAAGCAATCCGTTGTTAACTTATTATTTTTTAATTATTTAACTATATTAAAAATATAACCACATAATTAATCCGTCGTTACTGGTACCGACGGAATTTTCGTCGTAAGTCTGTCGTTACATTTAAGCGCGATACGTTCTCGCCATTTTGAATTCCCAAAACGGTTAGCAACGGACTGTCCGTCATTAGTCCGTCGCTAACGCCGACGGAAAACTATCCGTCGTTAGAGTCCGTCGATATATCGCGAATTTCTTGTAGTGAATTACCAATCGAGTCAAGCTCAAATAGCTTTAAACGAGCCCAACGCAAGTTGAGCTCAAGGAGTTTGTCATTTTTATATATGTTTGCTCTAATTTTACTTATTGAACTCGAGTTCTAGCCGAACTTTAAACCTTATCAACCATATACTTATGTTCAATTTTTTATATGTTTATCAAACCGAATATTTAATAAATAAACATGAGTCGAATATTGAATTATTTAATTTAATTTTTAGCCCTAAATCCAACGCACGATATCCCTGCTACTACATGCAAATGTACACAAACGTTGAAAGAAAATGAGCAAAGGAAAAATGTGCCTTCAGAAACTTGAATGAAAACGCACTACAAAAAAAACACCTTTTTGTGACGACAATGCTAGTGACAAATATAATTTTGTACACTAAAAATACCTCTACAGTGACAACAATTATTCTCATCACAAAATAAATATCAGTGATGACTTTGTCAGTGACAATCATGATTTTGTCACTAAAAATGTCACTAAAAATGTCTCTACAGTGATAATATTTATTCTCGTCACAAAATAAGTCATTTGTGATGACTATATCAGTGACAATCGTGATTTTGTCACTAAAATGTCTCTACAGTGATAATATTTATTTTCGTCACAAAATAAGTTATTTGTGATGACTATATCAGTGACAATCATGATTTTGTCACTAAAAATACTTCTATAGTGACAATAATTACTCTCGTCACAAAAAATAAAATAAAAATAAGTGATCAATAGTGTCAATTTAATAAGTTGTAGTATTTGTTGTCACTATATAGTTGGCGGGAAGCTAGTGACGATTAAATTTTGAGACTGAAAAGTACTATGTAGTGACGATAATTCTTCTCGTCACAAAAAATAGAATTTATGAAAAATTTATTTGTTGTCGATATATATTGTCACTATATATTTTGCACCAATTTATTATGTTAGTGACGGAGTGAGTGACAATTTTATTTTTGTCACTAAAAACACCTCTACATTAATGATAATTATGTTTTTTCATAAAATAAAATGTAATTTATGTGTCATTTATCGCCACTAAGGTTTTTATATTTTTTTAATGAGAGACGAAAATAATCGTTGTCACTAATGTAATGCAAAATACTGATGACAAATTGTATCATCACTATTATTTAAATGACAACATATCATTGTCACTAAATGATTAAATATTTTTACGGATGAGATAATTTTGTTACAAAATAAATAAAAATACGATCTTAAAAATCCTTATCATAAAATTAATATAAAAAATTGATGTAGCAAACATAAAACTATAGATCCATTAATAAAAATAAAAATAATCTTCACTTTCATCTAGATTATCTTCTTCCTTGTCATCGTCATCATCATCTTCACCACCACCACCACCATCATCATCATCATACGGCATGTTTACATTTATCTTGGGCAGGGTTTTAATCATGTCAACAATTTTTTCTCTTAAATTCTTTTTCCTTTAGATTTTTTTTATTTATTCTTTCGTTCTTTTTTAAAAAAAAAATCTTTTTCAATCTATCCCTTTTCGTTTTTTTTTCTATTTTTTTGCTTTTGAATCTATTCTTTTATTTCTATCATTTTCCATTTTTTTTCTTGATGAACCCACATTTTTCTAATAATTAACATTGATTCTTTTTCTTTTTTCATTCTTTTTCATTTTTATTTTTCTTTATTTTCCTTTCCCGTATTTTCTTTACTTTTACTCTTTCCAATTTTATTATTAATATTTATTAGGTACGTGATCAATATTTATTTGAATAATTAACATGAATTTCTTTTTCTTTTTCATTTTTTCTTTAGATTTTTCTCTTTTTTTTTCCTTTTCATTTTTTTTTTGTTTTCAATTTTTCTTTTATATTTACACATTTCCATTTTTTTTCTTTTAGTAATTAATATTTTCTATTTCAAAATCAAGGCCACCATATATTTTGATAATTAACATTAATTGTTTTTCTTCTTTTTCTTTTTCTTTTTCTTTTTCAATTCCCTTTCCATTCTTTTCTTTTATTTATACCATTTCTAATTTTTTAATTTTAGTACATAATATTTTTAGGTACATATCAAGTCCGCCATATATTTTGATAATTAGCATTAGTTCTATTAATTTAATATTGTAACTTTCTTATTTCTTTCTTTTATTTCTTTTTAACATTTATCTATAGTGAAGTCCACTATTTATTTTATTAATTTTAACATTAGTTCTACTTATATAATATTGTGAGTGTAGATTATTTAATGTTGTAATTGATAGCATCCTTATGTATTCTGAACTTATTTATTTGCTTTTGGAATATGTCACTTATTCACTTCCATATTATAATATTAAAAGAATTATTCACTCCCAGCCTCATGAAAATTATGATCCTTCAAATCATAGTTGTATTGCATTTATAAATAAAGCTTTCCTCAAAACACTTCAAATTAATTACTTTATATAATATTCTTCTAATTAAACATTTATTATGGTTCACAATTATCTTTAGTGTTTTAAAGCTTTCTATCTCGGTGTGCTTATGTGTAAGAGGTGGAGATAAATGGATTTGGTGATTTACATCAACCATAGTATATTTATTTATGTACTTTGAAAAATTAATAAAACTATATTGATAATCATGGTTACTAATTTTCAATTTTTTATTTAACTAATGTTGTGATATTTGGTAAAATTATGTATATAATTATATATTTTCAAATGTTAAATGTAATTATTAATATATATGGAGGTCTTTAACCAACCATGTAATATTTGTATAATCAGATAGAAGTATTTTGAGTATAGTTAAGACCCACAATATTTTCTGAGTCATTTACATTTTGGCCACATTCAAAGTTAAAATATTAATTTATAAATATTTAAATCCGTGCAATGTATGGGAGAAATACTAGTTAAATTAAATTTTAAAACAAAATATGAAATAAAAATTATAATTTAAAAGTGCAACATGTACATACAGTACCAAAATTTCATATGGGTTGGATATTCTATTTGTAAACATTAATTATTTATTGGATGTACCATTATTATGATTAATTCAATTCCTCGATTAACATGCAATCATTAGAAAAATCTATGAATTGAATGATCTAGAATTAACATAATAAAAATGTTTGTTAAATTTATTGCTATTAATCGATAATTATATTAAATTGAATTAAATAAATAATCGATTCATGTATAATTATTCAATGAATCATATCTTTGATTTCTCTTTGGCATATCTAGAAAACTAATTTCAATTATAAAAACCAAATGAATAAACCCAAAAATAATAAAAAATTTAAATATAATCAAATAGATATACTCAAATATATTTCCTTCAACAAATAGAATTCTTACGGAGTGAAATAATTCAATTACCGCCAATGTATGGCGCCTTTTATTTTCAGCAATAGCGATTCCATCGACATGTTCTTCTCCCCCACTAATTAACTTCCATTATCTCAAGTCCTAATCTCTAGCAACCTCAAAAGTAAAAGCATGAAATTGAATTTATATAGTTTTAAATAATGTGGCAAGCACCAAAGAAAATTCCAGAGGTACGGTTTTATTTTTTCTGTTCTTTTCTTTTTCCAGAATTTGTATTTCACGTGCAATTACAATTTATTTGTATTTCACGTGCAATCAAAATTTATTTGTATTTCACGTGCAATTACAATTTATTTGTATTTCATGTGCAATCACAATTTAGAGCCCAAGTTTTGTATATTTCGTGATTAACACAATTTGTTTCCTCTCCCAGTGATGGAAGAATATGTAGGAGAAGAGTCTTCAGAGCAAGCACAAACCCAAGAACAAATTATAACTGGTTTTAATTGCTTCATGGTTTCAATATATATATATATATATATATATAGGGAAGGGATCAAATGAGAACCCTTCCCCTAGGTGGGAACTAGGAACCAATCATATCCCTTCATTGATTTAATCTGGACGGCCCATATTAAGTGAATGGGGCGGTGGCATAATTGTAATATTTGGCAAGTTTGATCAAGAGGGGGGTAATATAGTAATTCAGATCTTCAACTTTCTTTCTTCATATCTTTTCCCCTTTTCTCTCTCTCTCTCTCGCTGATTTACGTCGTTCTTCTTCTTCTCCTTCTTCCCTTTTGATTTCTCATTATTTTTCAGCATCTGCTTTCTTTTTATCGCGAGGATTCGACCCTGTGATTCGTAGAGTTCATCGGCGGCGCTGTTTTTGTATGGTGACTCCATGTATGTGTTTTTTTTCAATTTATTTTAGCAGTTTGGTATGTCGATTTATTCCTCGTTTATTCTCGTGATTTTTATTTCTCATCTTATTTTAGTTTATAGCTTCATCGTTTTGTTACGAAGATTCGATATTTTTGATTGATTTGATCTTTGTCGTTCAGATCTGGGTTGTATCAGTTTTTTTTTTAGAAAAATATCAGTTTTCTAATTGTTAGGAATTTTAGGGTTTAGTATTTACGAGAATATACAGAATATGTATTAATTTGATCTATTTATTTGTTTTAGCATGTTAATGTATTCGTTTTAGCCTATCGTCACATATGTTTTAGCCTATTAATGTAGTCGTTTTAGCCTGTCGTCACATATGTTTTAGCCTATTAATGTAGTCGTTTTAGTCTGTCGTCACATATGTTTTAGCATGATAACATGCTGGTTTAATGTTATTTCTACTGCACTCTGTGAAACATGTCATACAAACCATGCTTTGCTTTTTTTTTTCTCTTTTGTGTGTGTGTGTGTGTGTGTTTTTATGACTCGGCTACACAATGTTATAGACACCATGTAAATATTAGAATACTTTGGTGTTAAAATGCATGTTGCATCATGCTAGAATGAGACATACATAATGCTAAAAATCAATTTGTGTGTCTGAACATCTCTTGATGTGATTGTATTATTATTTTACCTTGTTCAGTATATAATTTTTTGATTTTAATGTGTCAGCTTCTTTTGTTTGAAGTGACCATAGTAAGATTACTCACACGGTGATATGGAGGGTTCTACTTCACATAGCAAGACGATGATGTTTGAGCAATTCTACGGTTTACGTGCCTCTTCTGAAGTTGTTGTTCATCCACCTATTCTAGTTAAAACAAAAGATAGCGACAGTCGTTTGATATCTAAGAAGGAGGCAACGAAAAGAAAGGAGAACAAACCACTCAGAATATGCAGCAATTGCTACAAGTTGTTAGATCATGATGCTAGGAACTGTCCAGCTTGATGTTATTATAGCGATTGGGCATAGTTTAATATCATGTTTTACCATGCTTGTGAATTGTTTTCAACACATTCATTTTTAAGAATATATATGATTTTTAATAAAAGTGTTTATGACATTTTCTTTGCAGTAATTATATTACTATTAAGTTTTATGAACCACGGTTACTGTTTAGAATATGATGTTAAAATAATGGAAGCATGAAGTTAAATACCTTGTCAGATTCCCACTGCATGTTTTGTTTATCAGAAGATGCTAAAATGAGAAACGCGTGAGGCTAAAATGATTGAAGTAGGAGGCTAAATTTGATGTGACATTTTCCACTAGGATTCACCGTTCCCAATTAGGGTTTATTACGTTCCAATTAGGGCTCATATGATCCCAACTAGTAATTCTGAGATTTCCAGTAGGGGTTCACTGTCCCCATAAAGGGTGCATTGTGTTTGATTACAATGAAATCACCGTTTCATATTTTGTTTATCAACACATGCTAAAATGAGAATCATACTAGGCTAAAATGATCGAAGTAGGAGGCTAAAATTGATGTGACATTTTCTACTAGGGTCCAACGTTCCCAATTAGGGTTTATTACGTTCCGATTATGGCTCATCTGATCCCAACTAATAATTATGAGATTCACATTAGGGTTCACTATCCCCAAATAGGGTTTATTGCGTTTCATTCTAATGAAATCATCGTTCCATTTTTGTTTATCAACACATGCTAAAATGAGAAATGCATGAGGCTAAAATGAGTGAAGTAGGAGGCTAAAATTGAATCTGGGCAGTTTCTGAGTCCAGTAATTAGGGTTTATTACGTTCCGATTAGGGCTCATCTGATCCCAACTAGTAATTATGAGATTCACATTAGGGTTCACTGTCCCTAAATAGGGTGTATTATGTTTCATTCCAATGAAATCACCATTCAATATTTTGTTTATCAAAACATATATGCTAAAATAAGAAATGAATTGGGCTAAAATGAGTGAAGTAGGAGGCTAAATTTGATGTGATATTTTCCACTAGGAATCACCGTTCTCAATTAGGGTTTATTGCGTTCCAATTATGGTTCATATGATCCCAATTAGTAATTATCAAATTCCCTTTAGGGTTCACTATCCCTAAATAGGGTGTACTATATTTCATTCCAATGAAATCACCGTTCCATATTTGTTTATCAAAACATACATGCTAAAATGAGAAATGAATGAGGCTAAAATGAGTGAAGTAGGAGACTGAATTTGATGTGACATTTTTCACTAGGGTTCACCGTTTCTAATTAAGGTTTATTACATTGCAATTAGAGTTCATCTGATCCCAATTAGTAATTATCAGATTCTCATTAGGGTTAATTGTCCCCAAATATGTGTATTGTGTTTCATTCTAATGAAATCACCGTTCCATATTTTGTTTATCAGAACATGCTATAATGAGAAATGAATGAGGCTAAAATGAGCGAAGTAGGAGGCTAAATTTGATATTTGTTTCGAAAAATATTTACGCATTTTCTTTCTTAGTTGTCAGTCATCTCCTTCGTTGCTTCACTTTCTCATTCTTTTTTTATTATTAACTCGTATTTTTTCATTTTGTAGTATCCATATAGGTGTAGGTGTTTATATAAAACTGTTAGAAATATATTCATAATATCACATGCTAAAATGTATTACACAATATGCTAAAATGTTATATAGGTCATGCTAAAATGTTGTATACAACATGCTAATATAAATCTGGGGTTATTCTCTGCGAAAATTATGCCTAAAAATGATTTTTTGTATTTTTCATCTATTTTTTTTAAATAAACATATGCAATATGGATCTTAAATGAAAGAGTATGAAAAGAGCTTTAATTTGATATAAGATTTGCGGAAATCCGATTAAAAATGAATAAATTATGATCATTTAAAGTTTTTAAGAATTATTTCAAAACATGATGATGTCACTTTTTTTTTGTTCCAACTTTACCCTTAATGAAACGCGTGAATTTAAAGTTTTCATTTTAATTACGAGATTGCCACCGCCCCTATTCCACTTTATCTATTTAATCTGGACCGTCCAGATTTTGGAATGGAGGGATGGGATTGGTTCCCAGTTCCCACCTGGTGACTGGTTCTCACCAGATCCCATCCCTATATATATATATATATATGTATATATATATATATATATATTATTTGGGATTCCTAACTAATGGTTTGGTTTCTTATAGGGTCATCCAAACGGAATGTATGAGGCGTGACCAGAGGTCTCTCAGTTCAAAAGAAAAGGGGTGAGACAAAAAAAATTAGATATTGTTATCCATCCTATAAGAAATCAAATTGTGGGAGAAAATGCTAAAGATTTCAAAACCGAAGCATGCGTGATAGTCAAATAATATGCACCTCTTCAACATGCTTGTTGGAGGGATATTCCAATCGATGGAAAGAGGAAGATGTGGATGGGAATGAATGTACGTTTGATGATGGATGACTTAAATTTTGCTAGAAAAATTGGGATTGAATATGTGCATAGAAGTGTATTTAGTTGATAAATTTATTTTTGGAGTTGTTTGTTTCATAATTTTAAATTCTTAGTCCATGGCACAAGAGTGGTAAATAGTTTCGGTGATGGGCGTGTTCACATCAATTGTGAAATTGCTTCAACTAGACCTTATTCTTAGAATAGGCGTGATCATATATATTTTACAATTGTCTTCTGTTTTATTACGAGACTTCAACAGAAAGAATTCAAAAAAAGACATGATCACACCCATTACCAAAATATCTCCAGAACGAGTGTTAAATAGTTTCGGTGATGGGCGTGATCACATCAATTGTGAATTGCTTCAACTAGATCTTATTTTTAGAATAGGTGTAATCATATTTATTTTACAATAGTCTTCTGTTTTATTTTAAAACTTCAGCAGAAAGAATTCAAAAATGGACATGATCACGCCCATTATCAAAACATCTCCAGAACGAGTGGTAAATAGTTTCGGTGATGGGCATGATCATGTCCACTGTAAAATTCATTCATCTAGACCTTATTCAAGAATAGGCGTGCTCATGCTCATTTTACAATAGTCTTTTATTTTATTTTAAGACTTCAACATAAAGAATTGTAAAATGAATATGGTCACAACCATTAGCAAAACACCTCCGGAACTCTTGCGACATGAAATAACATAGCTAGATAGATTTAGCTCCATCCAAGTAGGGCAACTCAATGTGTTCATGATATTCATGAATATTTTCATTTTTAATCATGATATTTGAAATTCACGTTATGTTATTTGACTTTATTAATTTTTTTCTTTGTTGCAAAAATCTAAATATTAAAGGCTAATGTTTATTATTTCTTACTTGTAGAAACTTAGTAATCGAAATCGACTTATCTAATAATGAAAATAGCTTTGAAATACTTATGATTCTAACTTTTTTAAATGATAGCGTGATGCTGAGACTGGAGAGGAGCCCAATCGAACAACTGGATGGAGAATGAGTTGATATAATAATGACAAAAAATAATGGACTGATGAACCTTGAAAAGAAGTTTATGTAAGTACACTAGTCAATTGTGATTGTATCCACATAATTATGAAATGATACATATTAATATAAGTTGAATTATTCAGGAGGAACTCCTTAGATTGCAATCTGAACCAATTGAGAATGGTGAATATCCCATGTCTGAGGATGAAGCTTTTGTCAAAGTTCTTGGGGAAGAAAAATCTAGCCGACTACGTGCTTATGGAGATTGCTTGAAACCGGCTTCTAAAAGAGGAGAAAGAATTAATGTTGAACTACAAAAAGAGAATGAAGAGTTAAGAAAACAAAATAAAGTCATAACCTCCCAGTTAGAGTCCATAGCAGTTCAAGTTAGCAACCAAGAAATGAATATACAAGCTCAAGCTCTTTTGAAAGTTCAACTCCTTGGTCTACTTCAAAGCTTCATCAGTCAAAATAGCCAAAATCTGAATTCTATCTAGTGTAAGTATGTTTATATATATTTAGTATCTATATACATGCTTTATAATTATAAGTTAACCCTTTTTTTATAAATTATTGCATCACTTATTATATATTAGTCATTTCTATTTCTCTTGATCAAATTACAGGTTTCATATTCACAAAGTGCATAAGTTCGAATTCGTGAATGGATTTTATAATAGTTTAATTAGTTTGATTTATAATTCTTGTTTAATGGTACATTGTTTTTTTTAGTTATTTGATTTTAGTTTGTAAACAGTAAGTTACTTTTGAACTCGTTATGTCATGTTTAGTTATTTATACTAATGAATGTTATTTTACTTTGACATGAATCTTATCTTGTTAGTTGAATGATGATTAATTTTTTATATTTTTTTCTCCCAATAATATATATTTATATATATTATTATGAATGAAAGTATAGACAAATTGTTATCACATCAATGGATTAAATAATAAATCAATTGAAGCTATTCTAATTTAAAAAAAAATGATATACGGATATTATAGTGACAAAAGTTGTAGCTTCAGTGATAATATAATTCTTATTATTATATTAGTATTGTGATGATTTATAAATTTTATTTTTGTGACTATAAATTAACAAATAGTGATAAAAATTATAGTGAAAAGAAACTATGTCACTAAAATTTAATAATTTAGTGACTGAATTAACAGGTTTTAGTGATGAAATATATTGTGACTATAGAATTTTGTTTTATTGACAACAATCGGATGTGACTAAACTAAGATTTAGTGACGAGCATTATAAGTGACTATAAAAATATATTTTAGTGATGATAATAGCATGTGACTAAATTAAATAGTTTTAGTGACGATTATTTAATGTCACTATATTACAGATTTTTAGTGACAAATATTTATTGTCACTGAAGTGTTCAATTACAGTGATAAATATTATATCATCACTATAAACTTCAATTATAGTGATAAATATTTTTTGTGACTAAAACATGTATTTTTACTGACAAGAATGTTTGTCACTATAGTTTAAGTTATAGTGACGATTATTTTATGTTGTCACTATAATTTATAGTGTTGGTTTCTATAGCGACAAACAATAAAGTTGTCACTAGGTAGTTTTAGTGACAATTTTAGTACATATAGTGACAAAAAATGTAGTCACAAGAAGCTATTTTTTTTGTAGTGAGGGTTGGATATAACTTATAATTGGTAATTGAGAATTTCTTCTATATCCTTCACATAATTTTTGTTCTATAAAAATAGATTAATAAGTTAACTACTATTTCATATTCGACCAGTTAAACTGCTCATTAACATCATTGAATTATTTAAATGATTTATGGGTATCATTAATAATCAGATCAAGAAACAGTTCATTAAATCTTTGCTTTCATTTGGTACGTAGTTAGATTCTATTATTCCAAATTAGAGCAGTACAGACAAAAAGTTTGTTACTAGATTGTGATAGACACTTCCAGATATTTTGCTAGAAAGTTTCATAACCTTTGTTTACAAGTTAATCATCGATCGCGATCAATAATTACAATACTTTTTATCACATCATATTATTAAATTAAATAATTAAGCAAACTGTAATTGTCACACTAATTTATATCGAGCTGTTTCCTTTCATCTTCAGTGAAGTAGTACAGAGATTAAGTATAGTTGCGCAATTATTAATACTTAATTCAGTCGTTATCACTAATTAGAAAATTAATAAGTAATTAACAACACTGATCAGTCACTGGTGAGTGTGCAACTGAACTAAGTTGTGAAAAAGAAATGCTAAATAAATTGTCGATTTTCAATTAGCGAATTAATTAGTAGTATATTTAATTTAATGATGACGTGGACACTTCCTAAAATGCCCAATCATTGTCAAAAACTGTTCAATGATTAATGCCTTTAGGTTTCTAAGAAATTAGAAATAATGAGATGTATGAACATTATTATTTATATTATATATATATGGAGTTTCCAAATGGGACGTCACTCATTACTCCATCAACTTTATTTTATTTTATTTTTTTTCTTTTTTCTATTCTCGATACATTGACATGTAGTTGCAACAACCAAGAGTTTGAGAGTTGATTATTTTTAAATTTGGAATAAAATCGACTACTTGTCTAGTTGATTAATAATTAGTTTTCATAGTCATCATTTACAAATATATCATTTATGGTCTTAATAGTTAACATGCTAGATTGAATTTATATCGTATTTAAATCTCAAACTTCAGAAAATATTAGTATTTAGTTGACTAGCTCGTTATTCGAAATAATTTTTGACTTTCGTGATCATAAATTTATCAAGTGAACCAAATATTTTGGACGGGAGAAGTATGTAATATACGGACACATGACACTATCGCTTCACTTTTTTTGTGGTGCATAAAAATACTTGTCAGTAAAGACTAAACTCTAAAGATAAACAAAAATAATATAAGAAATAATTGAGTTACTTAGCTTTATTTTCTCAATGTACAAAAGTAGTTTTAATTAATATTTAATATTGGGCTAATAAACCTTATTTGATGACAGTTTCAGAATGCAAATAATTTTAGCTTGTACTACTCCAGATCTTTGTATTCCCCCCACATTCTTATTAATTTAATTTGAATATTCTTTTTTTTTTCTTATTTTGTGGTGGTGATAATAAAAGCTAAATAATTAAAAATTCAAGATCCACATATCAACCCACAAATTAACAATGGCTTTTAGATCGAAATACAGTGTGCGCAACCATATGGTAGCACTAGCAGCTACCGGCCGGTATTAAAAAAATTTCCTAATTAGATTTTTCTCTTAATTATATTTTAATTTTGCATCTTAATTATAAATTAATTAATTATTACTAAGACATGTCAAGTGTATTATTAAATGTCATGTCACGTATTAAATAGCATCCTATACGTTCATGATGCACGTTAATAACTTGAAATATATATATATATATATATATATATATATATATATATATTAAAAAAACTCATAATTTGAAGTATAGCCCATAAAATGAAACATGAAATCACATGTGAAAAAAGGTGATGAATGATTTCCAATTACTGAAGTTTGGACGTACGCCTGGAATGAATTTGATTTAATAATGAAAACGAAATAAGATATTACGTTGTTGTTAGTGTTGTATTTTCTTAGCAGTTTATGTGATATATTCCTCACCCCAACCCCTTATTAATTAGTGGGGCAATATATATAATCTTCATGTTGACGTCACATGTGATTTCCATTTTTTTTATTTGGACTGATAACTATTATCAATTTTTTAATTATATCTAAACCTTAACTATTTTTCAATTGCATCACACCAATTTTATTAGTTAGTTTTCAATTATATTCCATAATCTAATTATGAGCAATACATTTATGACGTGGCTCATCGGAAGAAATATTATATATAGAATTTCCTAATTCAATATAACTTTAGATAATAAAATTTATACGAGCGGCCCAAATTGACGTAGATAGGATTCAACCTATATATTTTTGAAAACCTAATGGTGTGTTACAAAATACTTTTGGTCAAATACAATTTGTGTGATTGTATTATTCGATCCCTTTACAAAAATCCATAGAGGTAGTATTATGTTGTTGCATATAAATAAATAATAAATATTACTCTAATTGAAACTAAGATCAGTGTTAAATCTCATTGGTGAATAAAGTATTAGTAAGTTTATATGATGAACTCTAAATTTATTCCAAAAATATATCAAATATATACTCCCCCAATTTCAGAATGATTGATGTTTTAGCCTCTTAATTTTATTGTAAATTATTTCATATTTTACATTCACTTTCTAACACCACCCCTAATCTCAATCCTACTCCCATAAAATCTCCTACATAATATATGTTGAGGAATATTAAAGAGATATATAAAGGCATAAAGATTACAATGAGAAAGAAATTAATATATATTAAGAAATTATAAAACTTAAAACATTAAGGACGTGATTGGTACGGTGGAATGAAATGTACGTAATAAAATGATCACTCTTATGTTCATTCCCATTTCGATCGGCGATTGGTATGGTTCAAAATCGGGAATCACCATTTTCGATGGAATCTCTATTCCCAAAGGAAGAGGAATAGTTATTCCACCCACTCCATGGGTTTAGCTATTCCTAATGATAATAAAAATAATATATGATATATTTATACATAATCATGTCTTATAATATTATTTTATCATATTTAGAAAAATAAATAAAAAATTAAATTAAATAATTTATTATTATTATTATTATTAATTAGTTTTATATTATTTATTTATTTTCGAAATATAATTTAAAAATATATGTTAAAATCAAATTTTGATAACATTTATAATTTTGTTGAAGAAAAATGAAAGTGATGCCAAAATAAATATAACATAAAAATATGTTATAATATAATATAAAATATTTATGTATTTAATATAGTTTAATATATTCAAATGAAAAATTGAAACGTTAAAATATTTTTCTATGAATTAAAAATATTTTTGTTAACTTATACAAATTATTATATATCGATTAATTAAATATTTTAAAATAAAATTTTTCTTTAAAATAAATAAATTATAATTTTCTAAAAAATTAGAAAAAATCATATACTATAAAAAGAAAAATGGTGTTTACAAATATAAATTATAAATTAATTAAGGCATGTGTTGATATTTATTAGCTACTATGTACACTTTATTCAATTATAAGAAAATTTAAAATTACATAAAATATTCATTATATAAGATAAAAAAAAAAAACCTGATATTTCATTTCGTTCTTCATTCGTACACATACCAATCATAAGAATCGTCATTCCATTCAACCCTCATTCCATTGCTAAATTCATTTCATTCATACGTAATTCTATTATATCATACCAATCACCTAAATTTTGTGAAACTGGTGGAGTAATAAATAGTTCTAAATATACCACCACTCCCGGATAATTCTAGTAATATATTATATGTTTTCTCCTTTTTTTTTTTAAAAGAGTAATATATTTTCTTCTAGCTTTTCCCTCCACAATATAAATTATTATATTTCCATCAGATCTCTTTTTCCCCCTCTCATTCCTTCAAATTAAAATAAAAATATTTTCTCAAAAATATAATTAGAAAATTATAATTATAATTCTGTAGAGAATCGGAATTCATGATGAATGGATTGAAGAACAAAGGTTGACAGATGAAAGCTGGCAGTCCACTAAGTAAGCCATTTATTTTTTCTTTGTTTTACTACGTAAGCAAATTATATTCAGGAAATTTTTGCCCCGCATTGCAATATAATTATAGGAAACGTCCTATAAATTAATATCTAATAGTAAGAAGGTTTTTTTTTTTTTTTATAAACACTAGTATTTCTCCTTCGTGATGCTTAAATAATTATCATTTTTTAGATATGTAATATTATGATTATTTTTTAATTTTATAAATTGCGTTCAATTTTTTAAAATTAATAAAATGATATGCACGTGCATTAATTAATTAGATAAGAACAAGAAAATTTACAACAATAAATGTCATTATTGTTGTCTATTAACTCAAAAATGTTGTCTATTATACACAAACGGTTGTCTAAAATATTATTAATAAATCGTGTGATAAACAACAGTTTATATCAGAATTATTGTCTATCACAAGATTTTGACTTAATATATATATATATATATATATATATATAGAAAGGTAGATAGATAGATAGATAGATACACTTCATTATATACGAGATTTGTGTTTATTTACATAAAAATTGCACATATATGATGATTTATCAAATATGTATTGAATTAATTAATACAATTAGCAATAAATTAAACTTAATTTTTGAATTCAGTTCAATTTGTATGTTAAATGTACATTTCTATTCCTAAAAAATGTACATTTTAAAAATTAGAATCACATTCTATCAATCATATTTAAGCGATTTGATTAATTAGATAAAATGTAATGACCTTATAGTATATCGCGTTATATGTGAATAATATTGAATAAATGTTGATTATTTCGTTTTAAATTCATTAGATTAGTAAAATTTCAAAATCTCAATCAACTACATATTGATATGAAGTTAATAATATTCTCAATAAGTTAATGTTAGCTAGTAATTTAAATTTAATAAGTTTTATTACATTGCCCTAGCAATTGGTCTACAAAAACTTTGATGCATATAACTGAGCAAAAATCGATGAAACCGTAGCTGTTAAAAGAGAGCATATTTGGTGAAAATTTGTCGCTATTCCCTTCGATTGAGACTAAGCACCTGAATCTTTGCTAATCAAGCTATATATTTTTCAAAATTAAATAAAATAAATTTGTAATTTGTAATAAATAAAGATACCTACATACATACATACATACATACATACATACATGCACAGTGTGTGTGTGTGTGTCATCATACATTTTGTAATCTGAAAACATAATTCACGAAAACTATTATATAGAAAATTGCAATAATTTAATTTTGCCATCATTGTAAAATAGGAATTCATCATTTATTGCAAAATACCGCTTTCTATTTAAAAGAAAAGAAATAATATGAATCAGATGCAGCACACAAATCCTTATGAGAGGACACGTCAAAGAAACACTACAAAAAGTAGTATAATCGAGTTATTTTAATCTAGAATTTGCCTCGAAAGATTATTGTGAGATACCTAGCATTAATCTAATTAATTTCATTCCATCATTTTAAAATGAAATGTACTAGATTTTAGTGGGGAAGAAATTATATGAATGAGATTAATGAGTCCAATTAATTACTCATGGGGACACGTCGAACAACTATAAAAACAGGAGGGAGGTCCACAATCCACTTCATAAAATAGTGAAAATCATATGACATGGCCGTTACATAATATAATCATCATTTGTTGTATGTCTATATGGAAAATTGTATTCACATGAGAAACGAAGAAGAGTGGCAATCATTACAAATGGGGTCGTGATGGTAACCCTAATCTCATGCCATGGTGTGCACTATATACACACCTACACACAAAGCGCAGAGAGAGAGAGAGAGAGAGAGAGAGCGGTGCGCAGCCACAGCCGCCATTTCTTTCTTCCACTCTTTTCCGTAATGATGATCAATAATTAATAATTTATTGATATTATTATTGCTATTTTATGTGAGAGAGAGAGAGAGAGAGAGAGACGAAGGGACATGCGAAAAAGAATAGACAGAGACTTGCCACAGCTTTCATTCGCTAAAATAAATCCGACTACTTTATTTTAATTAGGAGCAAAGTGAAGTAAAAAGAAGAAATTCGAGGGGGATGGGGAGGGGGGGTTTGGATTTTTCTCAGAAAATCCTTGGAACCAAATTAAACAAGTAAAACCCATATTTCACTTATTTTTTGGATTTATATGCAATAATTAGTAGTCACGAAATGCCGTTTCTTGATTAAATCGACGCTATCTCTCCATCTCTCTTTTTTCCTTTTCTATTCTTTGTTTTTTCATTTTTTTCATTTTTTCTGTTTTGTGCTGAGGGCCAGTACCAAAAATCAAGTATAAAAAGCGCACCAAATGTAGCACTTTCCCCAGAGAGTGTGAAAGAGAGAGAGAGAGAGTGAAGAAAAGAGTAGTGTAAACAGCGTCCCCTTAATCCTTATTTTGATATATACATATATATATATATGTATATATATCTGTGGGTGCCTTTTTAGCTTAAAATCATATGATTTTTCCCTCCTTTTAATAAGATTTTATAGTCTCTGCGCTCCGCTTGTCTAACTTCACATACACGTTATTACAGCAGCAGCAGCGATAATTCCGCGGCCTCGAAAGACTTCCCAACTTCACCCTATAAAAATTCCTCCTCATTTCTTCACTTCATCATCATCATCATACACAAAATTCACAACACAACGCACGTCTGTCTGAATTCGAACGATAATATACATCTATATAATGGTGGCGGAGGGTGGTGGAGAAGTGGTGGTGGTGGTGAGAGCGTACGACGCCAAGAAAGACTGCAGGGCGGTGGAGGAGATGGAGAATAGGTGCGAGGTGGGCCCCAGCGGCAACCTCTCTCTCTACACCGACCACTTGGGCGACCCCATCTGCCGGGTCCGCAATTCCCCTGCTTATCTCATGCTGGCAAGTTTCTTTCTTTTTTCTTTTTTTTTTCTTTTATATATATATATATATCACCACACCATCATCATCATCATCATCATCATCACATCTGTCATCGTCTTCCTGCTGCAGGTGGCGGAGCTTGTGGTGGTCTCCGGCTCTGATGATAGAGAGAGGAGAGAGATTGTGGGGGCGATTAGGGGTTGCATCAAAACCGTTACTTGCGGCACAAAGCTCTCCAGAAATGCCAATAACATCCAGAAAGTTAAATCCCTCCCCGTCTACACTAAACTCGCCTATATATTAGGCCTTCGTGTCTCCTCTTCTCATCGGTACATATAGTATTATATTTGTTTCAGTTCTAAATTATTAATATTGATTCTAATGTAAATAATAATAGACATTATAATTAATTTGTTGCAGGAGAATGGGAATCGGACTGAAATTAGTAGGTGAAATGGAAAAATGGTTTGGAGAAAATGGTGCAGAATATTCGTACATGGCTACAGAAAATGACAACCATGCATCCGTGAAGCTCTTCACTCAGAAATGCGGCTACTCCAAATTCCGCACGCCGTCAATCCTGGTGCACCCGGTCTTCGCCCACCGTCTCCGCCTCGACGACCGATTCACAATCATCAAACTCTGCCAATCCGACGCCGAGGCCCTCTACCGCCGCCGCTTCTCCTCCACGGAGTTCTTCCCCCGCGACATCGACGCCGTTCTCAACAACACCCTCAACCTCGGCACCTTCCTCGCCGTGCCGAGGGGCGAGTCGTGGCCTGGCTCGGACGAGTTCCTGGCGAGTCCGCCCGAGTCGTGGGCCGTGCTGAGCGTGTGGAACTGCCACGACGTGTACAAGCTGGAGGTGCGCGGCGCGTCGCGTGTGAGGAAAGCCTTGTTCAAAACAACCCGGATTTTGGACCGGGCTTTTCCTTGGCTGCATCTGCCGTCGGTGCCTGAGGTTTTCAGGCCTTTTGGGTTTCATTTCCTGTTCGGGCTGGGTGGGGAGGGCCCGAATGCTGTTAGAATGATTCGGGCCCTCTGTGCTTCCGCTCATAACTTAGCTAAAGATAGCGGCTGCGGGGTGGTGGCGACGGAGGTGGCAAATCACGAGCCGCTCAGGTTAGGAATACCCCACTGGGAAAGCTTATCGTGCGCCGAGGATTTATGGTGCATTAAGAGATTAGGGGAAGACTACAGTGACGGCTCTGTCGGTGACTGGACCAAGTCGCCACCTGGCACCTCCATTTTTGTTGATCCCAGGGAGTTCTAACTTTTAATTACTTTTATAAAATAAATTAAAAAAAAAAGAATCTAATTTTAATTTGAAAGCAGAAATAAATATGTTCTATTGATCTTGGAAGTGTCGTCGCATGTTAATTTTTGTAACTTTTTATAAAATGATATTATGATGTGGTTAGTGGTGGAGGACGTGGGATAGATCATAGAAGAAATGAGAAGATATGGATCCAACTTTTGTTGTTTAGTTGCTGTTGTTGTAAAGGGGATATCCCCTATCTATCTCTCTCTCCTTTTTTTTTCGTAAATGGATGTAGCTAGTAGTTCTTGATCATTTATTTTCTTCGTATTAATCATGTATAACTTTTAATTTCTGTGTGATGTGGGATTTGTTATGGTATGCCAATCTTTGTCATGATATATTCTAAACTGCGACGTATCATGATATATAACGCACAAATAATGTAAATGTAGGTATATCCCTTAAAAAAGATGTGTGTGTTGCAATCTTTGTTAGCGACCTGTTTGTTTGAGCAGTCGCTGGTGACAATTTATAATGGAGAAACCATGGGCGCTGCTTTTGTCAAGGCCACAAGACTGCAGCATGTATATAAATTAAATGCCATCACTTAAATTTCATGTTGCTAAATTGTTTAGAATTTACATTTGGATTCGAGGGAAATATTTTTTTACAATTTATAGTGAATTTTATAGTGTGCCTGTGCACACAATTAGTGTTCATCGTGAATTAGAATAGCTTAATTTATTGCTACTTTTATTTTACGAATTTTAGTTAATTATTGTATTTTGTCTTAAAGTAAACACACCGAGTTCATGAGAATGACTTAAGGGCATGGGTTCCACAAAAATCATTATGGAGCCCCTCAAAAAGAAAAAAAAAACAATGTGCAAGCATTATTATAATAAGTATATAGTGTCGAATCAAGATATATAATTGACATTACAAAATTAACTCCTTCAAAGTTGAGATATAAAGAGAAGAAGCTACTTTTAGCACTATTTTTTCGAGCGCAAAAATGGACACTTGTATGCACCGTGCACACTACTTTTTTTCTTTTTTGCTATGTTTATATATAACTTATATAATGGCAATTCTTTGGAGAAGAATATAACTATACTTTAAATTTAGATTATATATAATTGAAGTGATTGAATTGTGATTTTTCATTTTGACTTGTTTGATATCGAGTAGATCTTGAGTATAATGATCACTTATTCAAGACTCATAAGTTTATTCGAATTTGAACTATACTTGTAGATATATTTATTTAAATTTAAATATTCATTATTATTTTTTAAGAACAATACATTTACTAAAAATACATTATTTTCTTATTAGATAGCAATAATGCATATCACTAATAAAAGTAAATGGATATAATTGAGCAAAATTTTATATTTTCAAGTTAGCTTACTATTACAGTTAGTAAATTAAACGAGCTAAATATTGTTAGGTTAAATTTTGACATGCTCATATAATGAACCTCATTACGAGCTTTTACGGAATGAAGTCTCTTGCCCACGATGCAGAGTTTCATTGGTGTGATAACAAGAGTGATGTATCTCTCAGCCACTATAGTGTGAGAGTCAAATTTACACTCATTCATGAGACACATGCTGTGATTTATTTTATCTACTGGACTGTAGGGATGAAGTAGTATAAGGGATCTAGTGGATGGGTCCATCCAAAAGGAAGAAGAAATCTTGTGTGAAATGAACTTATGAGTCAAAATTCATAAGAAGAGTCAAGGTTTATATCCATACGTAATTAAACATCAATAAATTATAAAATAACCACTAAATATTGAATTTGGATCCAAATCTTAACATATCTTAAGGATTAAAATTATTAATACGATCTCACACAAATATTTTCTTTTAAGGAATCCAATTCTAAGCGTATGGTTTATTTATAGCCCCATATTTGAAGGGGGTCGATTAAATTATTTTTAAATCACTTTAAGCAAAGATTTCATTGGGTCATAATGAAAAATCAATAGAGTAAATTTTCTTTTTCGCCTTATAATAGGAGGCAGCGTGAATATTTTCGTGAGTGCCTACTACTTTAATGCAAACGTGAGCCTTCATTCAAGGCTAAAAGAACATATTATTAAAAATAAATAAAATAATAAAGTGTATAATTAGTTTTTTTTAGTGTATGTGTATCATGATTTAACCCTAGCACAAACACTACAGTTTTCTATGCAAATCTAGACCTATACTATATCTAGCTAGGGACAGAAAAGGGTTTTAATAACTCGTGCGTGGTATTTTGTAAAGTTGGGGAGAAAATGCGACTATTTGTAATCTTCACTCCGCAAACTTTACGACCCTGTCTATTCTCTTTAAGATGGCACTTATTTTATTATTCCCTTTTTAAAATCTCAAAAACCGATCTATTTCATCATTTTGATAATAAAAAAAATATTAATAATGATAAATCAATTTGATAGAAATATAATTTATTTTAGGATTAATTGACAAATAAATCACCACGTTTTCATCATTTTACAAATTAGACATCACGTTTAAATCTAGTTAATTATAACATCACGTTTTAATTTGTGTGTGATTAAACACTGTTAATTTTTTCGACGAGTTAAGTATGACGTATTTGGTCTAACCCATGTTGACAGTCACATCAACACATACGCGTAACGAACGACATCAGTTTTGTTAATTTTCTCAATATATTTTATATTTTAAAAATAAATAATTATATAAAAAATGATATTTTCAACAAAAAAAGAAGAAGAAAAAGTAACAAAAGCGGCGTCATTTGTTACACGGGTGTGTTGACGTGGCTGCCAACATGGTTTTTAGGCCAAATACGTCATACTTAACTCGCCGGAAAAATTGGGGATATTTAATCCCACACAAATTAAAACGTAGTATTATAATTGAGTAGATTTAAACGTGGTGTCTAATTTACAAAATGGTGTAAACGTGGTGATTTATTTAGCAATTAACCCTTTATTTTATTTTTCATAATTTTCCATAAAACCTATAAAATAATTATTTACTGATCTGCATGTTATGTCTTCATATAATATAACAAAGCTACAAAGTATTATATATATGCAGTTTATAATAACGCATTACTAAATCAAACATTTATCTCCTTATATGTATAAAAAGAATTATCGATTCAAGATACGAAAGATACTTTATAGATCCTGAAATATGAAAATTATAAATTTAAGCTCTGGATGATTGAAACTACACACACATATTTATTTTAAGTCTCCTAATTAAAATCATGAATTCAATTTTTATTAATAAATCCATTATAAATTTAACAAGTCATCAATGAAAGAGTTTTGGCAATCAAAATACATGATTTTTGGATCCTTATAAGATTATTACTAATAGTTTCAAACATTCATGTCCTGAATTAATAATTTTAATGTTTTGGATTTTGAATTGATTAAATATTTTATTTTTTGGGTCATGTATCGACATAAATTTCTTTAAAATATCATCAGTTTCGAAAAGATTAAAAACGAAATCGAAAATGAAACGAGGTACTTAATCGGGGAACTAGTCATTTATATATATGTCTATAAAAATGGGAAGGTGATCAAAATCTAAAATCAATGGACCATCGTAACTCCGAAAATTATTAGCACAAATGAAAATGAAATTGATGAGCCAAATAAGTGAAATTTCAAAGGTAGTATGATGAGAAGGAGAAGTGGAAACGTTACTCATGAACGAACGACTTTTTCCGTACTTGCAAACTGAAAGCGCTGAGATGGTCAGCTTTCAGCACACACAAATTAATGCTCAATATAATTAATATTTGTGGTATCTACATATATATATGTGTAAATAGGTAATTCTCGACAAAAGTAAATAGTTTTTGGGAAAAAACAACAACTTTTAAAAATAGGTAGTTTGTTAGGCAATTTGTACCATTAAATAGTTGGTCCCACACTCAATCACTGCCACACTCTATTCTTGTCAGTATTTTATTTAAACAATGCACGACCGAAAGGCTAATTCAAAATTTTTCGATTATTATTGAGTCAGCATCGATTAATTTGTGGCATCGATTTAGAGTTAAAAAATATATCGATTAATTTTAAAAAATGTCTCCCTTAATTAGTTAAAACTAATGCATCGATTAAATTAAAAATTGGCTCCATTATTTAGTTAAAACTAAGGCATCTGTTATTTTAAAAAATCACACCTGTAGCATCGATTAACTTTGTAAGCATCATCGATTATGTTGTAAGTTCATCGATTAACTTTGGTAAGGCATAAATTAATTTTAATGTTCATCGATTAAGAGCATCTATTATTTTATAAGAAGCATCGACTAATTTTTAAGAATCATCGCACAAATTTTTAAAAGCATAGATTATTTTATTAAAATTGTGTCATTTTTTTTAAAGCGTCGATTATTTTTTTTTAAATGCCTAGAGGAATGTCATTAATCGTGAATACATGTGAAAGGTCATTCGCTTCATTAAATGAACAGATGGGGAAGGTAGGACCGAATATGTCAAAGGTTAGTGGCTTCATTAAATGAAAAGAAGGGGAAGGTGGGCATGCTTTTAATGTATTGTAAAGAGGTAGGTTAAAATTTAGAATAAATAGGCACCATCCGAGCTCATTTACCATGCTATTTCACACCACAATACAATCATAATTGATATACAAGCGACTAAGAAGAGCAAGAGTTGGAGAAATTTTTTGGAGCAAGCCGGGCGAAGATCCGAAGAAAGTGCACCCAAATTTCCACCAATTTGCAAAGGTAAGTTTCTTAGTCTCCATCTTTTTTAGCTTAGTTTGTATATATTGCATGTGTTGTTAGATTTAATTTGAAAATAGACGACAGAGAGAGATACGCATGTCGTAGCCTTTTATTTGTAATGTAATATATTGATGATTTTCATGTTTTTGACTATAATCGTGGCTATTAGAATTAATCTAGTTAATTTTTAGAATTAGTGGAGGCTCTAAGAATTAATATATGCTGTTCTAAATTAATCGATGCATTTTTTACCAATCGATGAAGTAGTTAGACTAATCGATGCATGTAGGAGTAATCGATGTTAGCCACAATTTAATCGAGGAAAAATTGAATTCACTTATAATTTAATCGATGCCCTTTAGTATTCATCGTTGAAAATTATAGAATAATCGATGATAGCCAAAATTTAATCGAGGAATAAATCGAATTCACTTATAATTTAATCGATGAATTTTTTATTAATCGATGAACCTTTTCTTTTATTACTATAGATTAATCGATGACCCTTTTTAATCGATTAAATTGATTAGTGTATGAATCGATGCCCTTTTTTAATATTGTAGATTAAGATATTATACTAACTATCATTATTAATAATAATAAAAAAATATACTAACCATCATTATTAAGCATTATACTAACCATCGTTATTAACAATAATTAACCTAACAATCGTTATAACAAAATTTTTTGGAAAAGCAACTTTCGTTATAACGAATAATTTTTAAAAAGCAACTTTCGTTTAACTTTACCTAACTTTCATTAAGCAATTTTGTTGTTAAGAAATGATTATATTGCATGTGTTTTGATTATTTTTTGATTATTTGTTGTTTTCAATAATTTGCTAAACTAATCGAGGTTAATTTTAAAGTAATCGATGGTTCTTTGAAATTAATCGATGCCTGTTTTAGCAATAATCGTGGATATTTGAACTAGTAATCGTGATCCTTTTAACTTAATCGAGGACCTTATTAAATTATAGAGGCATAATTGAAATTACTATTAATCGAGGCATAGATTAAAATTAATCGAGGTATAGGTTAAAACTAATTAATGGAGGCTCTTAGAAGTAATCGAGGATATTTGAAAATTAGTCGAGGACATTTTCTAGACTAATCGAGGCCATTAGAGTCAATCGAGGAATAATGTAAAGTAATCGAGGCATTTTTAGATTTAATGGAGGTCATTAGAGTTAATCGATGATAAGTTTAATTTAATCGAGGAAGATTGTAAAATAATCGAGGCTTAAATTCAAGGCATTAATCGATGAATATTGAGGCTGAGATTGTAAAATCAATTGAGGCTATTTAATTAGAATAACATCTAACTATTGATGCTATTAACATCCAACTAATTCTAACTATCGATGCTATTAATTAGAATAACATCTAACTATCTAACTATTCTAACTATCGAGGCATTGAATTAATATAATTAATCGATGCTAATTTTAAATTTAATCGATGCTATACTAAATTTACACATAACCTATACACTATAGTATAATTAAATTGATTCTCACATGTGAAATCCTAATACAACCTATACACTATATAGTATAACCAATACAAGTGAAATCTCGATAAAATCTAAACACAATAGTGTAATCAATTTGATTTTAATATAGTGTATATGTTGTATCGGGATTTTACTTGTGAGGATCACTTTGATTATCGATTATGAAATCTCGAAACAACCTATACAATATAGTATAATTAAATTGATTCTCACATGTGAAATTCTAATACAACCTATACACTATATAGTATAATCAAATTGATTCTCACAAGTGAAATCTCGATAAAATCTACACACCATAGTGTAATCAATTTGATTTTAATATAGTGTATATGTTGTATCGGAATTTTACTTGTGAGGATCAATTTGATTATCAATTATGAAATCTCAAAACAATCTATACAGTATAGTATAATTAAATTGATTTTCACATGTGAAATCCTAATACAACCTATACACTATATAGTATAATCAAATTGATTCTCACAAGTGAAATCTCGATAAAATCTACACACCATAGTGTAATCAATTTGATTTTAATATAGTGTATATGTTGTATCGGAATTTTACTTGTGAGAATCACTTTGATTATCAATTATGAAATCTCAAAACAACCTATACAATATAGTATAATTAAATTGATTCTCACATGTGAAATCCTAATACAACCTATACACTATATATATTAATCGAGGCTATGTGTATATTAATCGAGGCAATTGAAAGTTAATGGAGGCATAGTTAATCGAGGGCTATTTTTAATATTAATCGATTTAATATTAATCGAGGCCTAGTTAGTTAATCGATAGGCATGACTTAAATTATTAGACATGGCTTAAATTATTAGGCATCGATTATTAGACTTGGCTTAAATTATTAGGCATCGATTATTAGACATGGCTTAATTGATAGGCATGGCTTAAATTATTAGGCAGGGCTTAAATTATTTTTGACATAGCCTCGATTAATTTTAAAAATTATCTCGATTATATTTTACATAGCCTCGATTAATATACACAGCCTCGATTAGTTTAAAAAAGTTCCTCGATTAGTACTAAATTAATCGAGGCTTTCCTCGATTAGTTTTTTAAAATTAATTAGATAATCATCGATTAGTTTTTTTAAAATTAAATATTCATCGATTTTTTTTTTGGGTTCCTCGATTAATATTAACTTCCTCGATTAGTTTTTTATGTTCCTCGATTAATTAAATAATCATCGATTAGTTTTTTTTTAAAATAAAATATCCATCGATTATTTTTTAAATGTCATCGATTAGTATAGGATTAATATAGGCTTTCCTCGATTAATATATAACTATTCATCGATTATTTTTTAAACTTCATCGATTATTTTTTAAAATATTCATCGATTATTTTTTTTTAAAATAAAATATTCATCGATTATTTTTGTTGTGTTCTCGAGCGCCGCCCCTACTCTTTTTACCGCCGATCTACTATTTTTTAACGCCGGCCGACAACGGTTACTTCTTGCAAGTTTTGAGTTTTTTTTTACAGCTTTTGAATTTGGGGAGAGAGAATGGATGTATATGGGGGTGTTGGGGTTGTTGGGGTGGATTAATTCAAAAAGGAAGAATTTATTTCTTTTACTGCACCTTAACAATCTTGTCAGTTTTCAGTGTAAAAGCTGATTTGGTGGGACCTTTCTCATCAATTTTTTAAAAAATAAGTACAAAGTGTCGACAAAACTCCTACTTTTTAAATCTTGTTTTTTTTTTCCCTTAATTTACTTGCTTTTGTCGAAAAATCCACAGCACCCTATATATATCATGGAATCGTTGAAGATTCAAAATAATTGTGTGTGTATATATTTAGCGGCGAATTTAAGAAAAAATCTTAAGGGGTTTCATTATATTGTGCGTTAAAAAATCCACGATATTAAATAAATAAATATTAAGAATTTGAAAATTTTTAAATGACCATTATTACTTAGTAAATAATGCAAATAGTCACTTTTTAAAAAAGTAATATTTCTAGCCATTATCATACAAAAAGTACTATAATACTCTTAATTCCATATTTATTATTAAGAATTACTTATGTATATCTATATATTCATATATCAATACTATTAGGAAATAGATCTGATTTTCTCCATCTTCCCTCTACAAACATCGTTCTCTCGTCTCTCTCATTTTTTAATCTCTGTTTTATTAATTGAAACAAAACTACTATCGGTGAAGATCATCAAGCTATGATTTTTGAAGATTATCACGATTCTTCCTCTTTCAAATCCCCGTTTTAACAAAAAAAATTATCAGTTGCAATAGCAAAAATTAAAGATTCTGTGCGAATTTGAGATTTTTTTTAAAAAAAATTTTGTTGACATCATGCATGTTTTTTGGTGCAATAAGGTATATGATATTTATGGATCTACACTCTTTTTATCGATCTAGATATCTAAGTTTTTTTAATCTTTCTTTGGAATGAGTGGAAAAAAATTGAATATTCTTTAGTGCACGGATCAATTTCTTTCGGTACACGAATATTGGAGTTTATTCGTGCAACAATTTATTGAACTCATGCAATATCTCATTTTTAATTGTTGCACGTGAGCACGAATTAGCAAATTCATGCACTCGTGTATCTATGCATTTTTTAACTAGTGCACGAGTACATGAATAGACATACTCATGCAATCGTGTATCAGTTTAATGATCAACTGCTGCACGTGTACATGAACAATCCTAATCGTATTTTCATGTATGAGTTTTTTTTTTTTTTTTGAATTGACATATTGAACTAATCGTGTACTCGTGTATTAAATCATTATTAAACTAATGCACGAGAACATGACTTGGACTACTCGTGTTGTTATACTTGTGTATTCATTATGAGGATGAGATTGTTTGAAATAATCGTCCATAATTATTCAGTGATAAGGGCGTTTGAACATTGACAGAGACGGCGGTTGAATCTTGTAATTTTCGTATCCGGCAACATCAGTAACAGAAAACGGCAACAACAAGACGACAACTACAACAACTGAAGATGACAACAAAAACCTGACAGTTATGACTTCTGAGACTTTGACGTAGAATGGCGGCGAAAGGTATTTTTTTTAGGTTGCGAAAGATAGATTCTGAAATCATCGTTCATATTTTTTTTTTGTTAATATATTATGGTATTTTTATGATAGGAAATAATTAATGTTAATTTTTTTTATATTATTACTAATGGTATTGATGTATATTCCTATCCTAAAAGGCTAGAAACATTATATTTTTAAAAAGTGGCTATATACATTATTTACTAAGTAATAACGACTATTTTCTCATATATACACTATTAAGAATATATGAACATAAAAATCTAACTATGTGAATTGTTTATACCAATTATCTCAAAACTTTATTTCATAACCGTCAATTATTCTTTTTGGATATACATGATCAACTTCTTGATCGGTTGTCATGATCTTGGGTTACTAACAATATCAATTAGATTTAGTTTTACTTGTATTCAAGGTCGTTTTCCCAACGATTTTTTGACAATAGGTACACGAGAAGATGAAGATGCACCTCTACTAATTTTCGAAAAAAACCTCTCCATATTCTATATTAAAAAAATATATATAAATAAATTGATAAAAATAATGATATTCATCACAATTTAATGAAAATAAAATAAGGCAAAGTCTCCTATACATAACCCTAGGCCCAGTAAGGCCCATAAATTCATCAAACGGGACGGAGTCAACACAGGCCAACCCGAGTTGACCAACAAAAAAAGGTAAAAATCAGTATCAATCCTTACACAAAAAAGTATATATCATTTAAAGTTAAAAAAATATCACTTGTATTATTAAAAAAGTAACTAGTCTACTACTTATCTTATATGAGTTTATGTAGTTCAAATTATGATTTTTTCCATTCCAATTAGTATTTAGAGTTTAGGAGTTTTGATTTTTTAGAGTTCATGGTCTTTTTACGGTTTTTTTTTTATAGTATTTTTTAGGGGTTTTGTTGTGTTTTTTAGGGTTCATATTTTTTTTTAAGTTTATTAGTCTCAATGAGGGGTTATATTTATTTCAAAAAATATTAAATTCATTCACTTTTATTTTAGGGTTCATTAATACTATTTAGGGTATATGTTTATTTTAAAATTAGTTTTTTTTTTAATTTTCAATTACCATTTATATTTATTTCAAAAAACTTAAATTAATTGTCGTGTGCAATGCATGAGCTCACGCATTAGCGTCGGGCGAGTGCATTGTGCGAGTTGCCGAATTTAAAAAAAAAATCATTCATTTTAATTTTAGGGTTCATTAAATTAATTTTAGGGTATATATTTATATTTATTTAAAAAAAATAAATTAATTCATTTCAATTTTATGATTCATTAATTGTATTTTAGGGTATACAATTTAGGGGAAAAAACAGAAAAATTAAAAAAAAAAAACATAATAAAATTGAAAAAAAATAATGTCTGGCACGTGGGATCCGGACGCCTATAATTGTTGATTTTTTTTTTATTGAAATCTGTTATCGGGCCTGGGCCAATCTGATGGCCCAAGCCCATACACTATACATACAAGAGAGTGCCTCATAAAAAATTAATATTATTAAATTAAAAAAAATGCTAATACTAATATAAGAAATTGAAAGCAAAAAAAAAAATAAATTATATTTCCAACATATTTATATTTGATTGGTCCAGACTCATACACAATATGTATAAGAGAGTGCCTCATAAAATATTAATATTATTAAATAAAAAATGCTAATACTAATATAAAAATTTGAAAGCAAAAAAAAAAAAAAAGTTATATTTCCAACATATTTATATTTAAAAAAAAAATATTTATACAAGCTATATATATATGTAAAAAAATATATGTGGGCGGGGCCTACATCCGCTCCGGTATATATGTATATACACGCTTCGTTTCTTTATATGCCAAACTGCTTACCTCATTCTCATTTTCACATCACTTGTTTCAATTTTCTAACAACTTTTTTTTTTTCGATATACGCTAGTGATAATACCAGTTTGATATAGCTAGTAAGAAGCCACATTAATAAACTAATTAAATCCTACCTTCATTTTACTTATTATATGCATAAAATAAATTTGTTATAAATGTTTGTGTGTGTGAGAGTGAGTGTACATATATTGAGAGAGAGAGAGAGAGAGAGAGAGAGAGAGAGAGAGAGAGAGAGAGGAGTTATGCCGACAAGAGTGAGTTGAGGTGCAGAAGCACAAAAAAATGATACTATGAAATATTGGTATAATTAAGTTAATAATGTGGTGGCAGCTCCCACGCACTCTTTTATTTCTCAAATCTCAACACTCCAAATATGCGCCATATTATTGGCTTGTCGGAATAACTCACATTTCTGTTCATCTAGACCTTTCAACAGATTGCACCACTTTAATTTACCCGCGTTAATTAATGATCTTTTTTAAAAAAACCTAAATAATAAATTAACATGCTTAATGAATGATTTAAGATTGAAATGACATTGTTTTGAGTTATGTGGAATTATTAATGTCATGTAGAATTTCGGCTGATTAGTCAATTATTTAGTCGCCAAAATTATGAAGCAAATGAAAGGTTGGGGATTGCGTTGCTATTATATATATGAGGTATTATTTATAAATGTTGGGTATTAAATGATATTTTTTAAAAATTTATATTAAAAAAATTAGCATTCTTAATTAATATTTAATATTGCATTTGGTCCAAACTATTTACATTAATTAATTGAAATCTATTTTGGTTCATATAGAAAGGATTGTTTGGCGTCATTATCTTCTGCCTTTTGTTTAGTTTTATTTTAACTTGGGCAGGCAGATATGTTATTGTTAGGGCTTCTTAGTAGTTTTGTTTTTAGTTTAGTAAATTTTAACTATGTTTAATTATTTCATTATTAAAGTACATATAATTTGTTTTTGAAATAACTATCGAAACATGTCACCTATATATATTCTTTATGGGAGGATATATGGTGCCACCATAAATAAGTTCATCAGTGTAACTTAGTGGTTGAATGACGAATTTATCACTCGGAGAGTTCAAATTCGAATTCTAACTATATAATAATATTATGTGTGCGTGATGCATCCAATCCATGTGTACTAGCAGCTGCCAGTATTTCTTTATAAAACATAAATAAATTATTTTTATTTTTTCTGTCTATATATGTACACTTGTGTGAGTGAAAATGAAAAATCTTGGACAACATATGATAAATGTCACATACAGGACCGGCCTGACATTTCGGGAGCCATGGCAAAACAAAAAAATAGGCCCTTAATTATATATATATTATGAGTATTTTGAAAAAAAATTAGTGTTATTTTCATCTTATATTTTGAACAAGTGTAATCAATACTTACAAAAATACAATAAAAGATACAAGTATTGAATAATTATCAAAATCATTTAGATCCTAGAGTTTTTTAAGAAGCAAAATAAATCATTTTCCCCAATATCTATTTTTTGAAAAATAAAAAAACTTCATCTAATCTTTACTCATCCTATAAAATATGAGATAAAAAGACAACATATAAATAGACTTTACTATTTTAAATATGATACACAATATTTTGTTGTTATCGGTTTATATTTATTGATGATATTCGAAAAATGAAAATTGTTAGATTTAGATAGCAATGTCTTGAAAAATAAATAGATTGATGAAACATATATTTTTAATAACCTTATACTACCTCCGTTTCATAATGTTTGTTGTTTAAGGTTTTTTTTAGTTTCAAAATGTTTGTTGTTTTATATAATTTGACATCCTCTCTCCCAATTTTAACCCTCTCAAATCCTACAAAATTTTTTGATTCTAACTTACCTATAATATATGAAGAGAGAAAAATATATGGAGAGAGAAAATATTGTTATTTTTTAGGAAAATATAGATGAATTAGATTTTATGGCATATATAAGGGATGAGTATATTTGTCCACAAAATTAATTCTTAATTCCAGATAAAAAAACAAAACAACAAACATTATGAAACGGATGTAGTATTAAATATTTTAATATTTTTTTAATATAATATTAAAATAAAAATAAAAATTGAGGACTCTACAAAATGAGGCCCATGGGCGGTGACCCACCTGGCCCCAAGAGCTGGCCCTGGTTAGATGCATTGAGCAGAGTGCTTAATTACATTATTTAAACTGCTTTAAGTCCTAATTTGTGCCTAATTGAGCTCACCCGTAAATTAATCTTTCCTTTTTTGCGCTAAATCTGCAAATCCGCGTTATAGACAAATTTAAGATAAATTATTGATCTTTATTAACTAGATAAGAACATTTCTTTCCTGGTGGTTTGAACCGGTCCATTTCACAAGTATAAGTGGGTTAGGCAAATTTGACTGCTAATTAGTTTATAATTGTGCCACAACTTAACCTAATTCTAGCTAATCAAAGATAGTATCGACAGATAAAAAGATTACGTACCATTGGCATTGATTCTTCATGCCCAAGTTGAAAATGCACCCATAATTTTATAATATGAAAGAAAATTAAGACCACACAAATTAGGAGTTTATTGGATTGGTTTATTAGAATGGTATAGGGTTAATTAAGCAAAAGTTATCAACCATTTAGTTGAATGCCATATTTTTTGGAGCTTATCGTGCATGATGGTATTAAGATGGAGTTGAAAATAATAATTTTAGTAGAATATAGGGAATGAAAAAAATAAATAAATTAAGGTCAAATATAGTGGTTAGAAGGGTTGACTCACATGTCCACATGACATTATCACATCAGCAATAGATATGTTACTTTGTGCTCACGGTGGCTAGGTGAGCGGTTTTGTAGACATTGGTGTTCGAGAGCGTAAGTCGATTAGATGGATGTCAAATTATCTGAAAAATTTATTAAAACTAAAATATTCATAAATGCAATTGATAAAATTGTATATTAATTTTAGATCAACCTGCAAGAAGTAATATATATGTATGTGTGTGTTATATAGAATTTGATTTAAATGGGTACTAGTGCTTCGTGTGAGAACTATGAACGGTACTTATTTACTATGATTTTATAGCTTATCTTATTGTATTTTAGTGCTTTTTTTTTAAAAAAAAATTATAGCTTATTTTGTATTTTAGTGCTAGTGCTAATAAGCACTAAACTACAATAAAATAAGCTATACAATCGTAGTAAATAAGTATCGTTCCTAGTTCTTACACGAAGCACTAGCACCATTATAACCCACTCATATATATTAAGCCAATTTCAAAATATATCCACATAATGTGTGCTTGATATAAAATCTAAAACTCCTTTCATTTTCACGAAGAGTGTCACTCTGGATAAATATACATATATTAATAAGTAACCAGCTTATGTAATACACTCTTAGGTGAATACATTAAATGAGTAAAAAATGAATGTTTAAATACATTAAATGAGTGCAAATATGTGAAAAGTGTAAATTTTACACATCAGTTGTGCAAAATAATACTGTTTGTGAAATTTAAATACTAGAATAACACTCTTTATGAAATTAAGTGAATATATAACACGATTAAAGACAAAATGACCTGGAGTTTGTTAATAATGTGGTCGGAAAGATTGGGCCTCCAAGAAATGATTTCATAATTGGTCAATTTAGGCAAATAATTATCTAATCTGGTTTAAATTACGAGGAAATTGTTGCAAAAATGTAATAGTGTCTAGTCAAAAGGTTAGTGCCTTTTGCTTCGTTGTTTATATGTGTTCCATAACACGTTCAAAAGTCTGTTTAAAAAAAAAAATTAAAAAAAGTTGTCCATTTGTTTAGGTGCACATGCCGACCAGAATTGTAAAATTGCCTTCTTAAATTTGCTTTTGTTTCATTTAAAAATATTATCGTAATGAAATGTAACTTTCCGTCAAATGAATGAGGACTTTTGTTCTACAATTAAAATATCTCCTAATTATTAATTTATTTCCTATCATCCAAACCTCAGAGTTGTGGCAGGCAAAATAAAACCGCAATATTTGCATTGTGTTCAACTACTATTTGATTTTTCAATTTTTGTCATTTGCATATAATTATGGCATTATCAGTTCATATGTAATTAAGGCTAGTAAAATAATGTAATATGAAAGCACTAGTAAGAGCAAAAAAAACTCTAATGCATTACAATAAATTTACTATATATACCACTAGCCTTTTTTTTTTTGTTAAATATATTTGTCGGGCACGCACATGATATATTGACTTGGAAGGACTAATTAGCAACATGAGTACTCTTTAATTTAAAGTTAGGATGTGTATTATTTAGCAAATAAATTCATAGAAAAATTAATATTAATTAATATATGGGCATATAAATTAAAGTTACAATAGTTTTGGGCGGAAATGACAGATGACAAATAGAAAAAATAATTTATGATTGATCGAGGTTAAACACCATACTCAATTTCCACAAACCCTAGAAAATAGGATCTAAATCACGCATATCAGAAGTTACACATTATCATAAAAATATTAAATGCTGGGGGGGGGGGGGGGGTAAATTTCTTCAGAATATATATACAAAATTTTAAGGAAAAAATTTGTTCACAATAAATCATTTTAATATTAGAAATTTGTATTGTGAATGATTTTTTTTCCGGGTAAGTACTTTTTTTAAAAAAAATTATTACAAATTATTTTTGTTGTAAAAATAAAAGAATTTTATTACAAAAATAAATAATCAGGAACCAAACGTTTCAATCATTTTTATGAATTAATTTGTATTCAATACGTCAAATTCGTTAGGTCGAAAATGATGATCCCTATTATATTAAGATCTTTATGTTCATTCCTTAAAAAATAAAATTAAAGTTAAAAAAAAATAAAAAATTTTGTGTTCATGCAAGTGGCACGTACTTATTAATAAATGATTTTTGGGGCTAGTTTTTTTTATAGGAAAAATCGGAAATAAGAAACGATTTTTTTTAAAAAAAAAACTTAGTAAGCTTCTTAGCTTTATGATTGGGAGTAATTTAATCATTCATAAAAAAATGGGAAATAATATATCAAAGGAAGGTGTCAGGCATAGTCAAGCTTATATGTATTTGGGCTTTCACTTCCGACTCCCAATCCAGTTTGACGGCCCAATTTGTTTAATGTAGTTATTTTAACTGCTCTGTGCAATGAAAATACATGCAACAATCTGAGGGTCGTCTAGTTTGGACCGAAACCTAAGACAAAGTTCAATGAACAAACCATTATCATACAACTTCTTCCTATGAATGTCAATTGGAACAACCCATTGAGTTTTGGGACAGTATTATTAGAATGTCGGACTATTCAATTTGGGTCAATTCAAATTTGATTTATTTATGACTATTTTTTTTTTTGTTCTAACTCTAACTCGTCGATTTTGAGGCTAGCTCATTGAACTAGAAAGTTTATGAAATAATATTTGATATGTATAAATTTGTGCATGCATGTTGCTTAAACTTTCAATTTTAATAAATTAACACTTTAAATTTAAACAGTTATATTTTTTAGTGCTTAAGGTAAATTGTATCAAACATGAAATTTACAATATTAACCAAAATATAAAGATAAGCAATAAATATTCAAGCTATTCGGGTCAATCTGCTAAATTTCGGGGCTACCTCTATCAGGCTAATCGATTCAACTCATTTCGGGCTAAAATTTTCAGGCCCTAATTCTCTGTTTTTCTCAGGCTATTCGAATTAGCACATCTTGTAAATATTTTATCAAAATAGTTACACTTTAACATCAAAGGCGCCAAAATTCATATGTAAAAGGATGAGGCATCGAGTTCAAGATCTAATGCTCCTCTTCTCCCAACTTAAAACAAAAATAAATAAAATAATATAATATAGTTACATAGACACTCAAACCGAGCGGTGCATACTCTTGTGTAATTTGTAAAATGGAATCATCACGAATTAAAACACCTCCCGCTTCCCCAACTAAAAAGTAATAATAAAAAAAATGTTACAATTATATCAAATTTTATACTTATGTGTGTGTGGAGTTGGGTTCACGTGGGAGCCGCCCTCCATATGAAAGCTAGGATTAATTTCATGAATTTAATAGGATAAATAAGATGGTACCAAGTGAGATGTGGAACCACAAAATAAGGAGTGTATTTGTCACTTTTATTTAAAAAATTAGTGGGTGTCACAAGATGAAGACGTATTTGTCCAATTTCATATTGCCATTTTCTTCACAATATATTGTTTTTTTTACACACAATTCATTCTTGTATTATTCACAATCCAAAAATCAATGAGTTTATCACTTTCATGCTGTTATTTTCTTAAGAATCTATGTTCTCTTCACAATCAATTCTTATCATATTCATATTCTACTGCCCATATCATGTGCATCCATTGATCTCTATGAATATAGCAATAGGTTGAGAAGAAAAAAAATCAAGAGATTATGTAATACTTAGTATTTTATTTTGCTTCCCATAAGTAGTCCCAACTTTAAAATTCTTAAGGTCCATTTGGTTGACAAGAAAGTCAAATTATTTAGAAATATAATTTTCAGGAATGTGATTCTGAAAAATATAATTACTAGTCGATTCTTTATCGTGTATTTGGAATATAACAAGAAAATTGTCACGATTAAGATTTTTATATTTGGTTCAAATTGTAGGAAATTACATGCCTAAAATATCTTTTATTTTTTGTACTACCAATAATTTTATAATCTTTTAAGGTATGAACACTATATTATAATTCTACAAACTCAACTTAGATTTAACAAGATAAATTAGTACATTAAGAATATATGTATATGTGTGTGTGTGGGAAACTATTGATTACAAAAAATTCCATTAATTTGCAAAAATAATTATATTATATATATTTTTTATTGACGTAATTAGAAGGAAAAATAATATTTCAATGTAATCAAAATAAATTATATGAGTAGCAAAATAATTAATAAATAATCATGTCTATTATTGTTGGGGTTTATACTAAAACATTTTACTTTTTGTATATACCTTATTTCCTTATTTTGAATGAAAATAAACAGTCACTTATATTGCATTTACTTTGTATTTTATTTATGCAATATTATTTTATACTTAATATTGAAGATAATATGGTGCGTGGAATGCGCACAGAAGATTATATTATCGGTTTCTTATTAAGTATGAGTTGTGTTCACAACCTAGATGAAAGTAGATGTTAGGAAAAAACAATCAAGAAAAAGTTTTGATGAAATGTCAAAATGTTTAAGGAAAAACTAAGTTCAAGTTTACACCAAAACTGAATCAGAGATGATGAGATATCAAGAAGATTCAAGTAGAACAGAGCTAAGCCGCTAAGTAAAAAACCGAACCGATGTCAAAGTCTTGAACAAGATGGCGAAACTGAGCTCACCCTAGAGCTTACCTGAAAGAGAGACATCAACTGAATTCAGTTTGAAGCCCAATTGAATTATGTCAAAGAAGTTCGTGTCAAAACTGAAGAGAAGCAATCAAAGAAGTTTGCGAACTGAAGATAATCACAAACTGAAGAATGAGATGTCTAAACTGAGCCACCTCGAACTGAACATTGATCGAACATGCGAACTGAATGTTTCACAGAAGCCAACTGAGACGTCAGCTGATAAAACAGCCCTAAGATCAGAACGGCTCTCTAGTGCAACTGAATTAAAGACTACTGATCGAAAGAGCAAACTGAGCTGATGCATCTTATAGGTCAACCAAGAATTAATTACTAAACGACTCTAAACTCAAAACGGCTATCTGCACCAACAAAATTGTTAGACTTTAATTAAAGTCTAACAATGACCAACGATCTTTTTACACTCCTCTATATAAGATGAGTGATACAGAATATGAAATGGACTTTTGCCAAAATTAAAAAAGTGCCAAAATACTCCTCTCTTGCAAGAAAGAATATCTTCTTTGTAATTCTCAAAATACGACAAATTGATTAAGCTCTCTCAGTTTGAACATCAGAAAGAAGATCAACTCCTGCATCAGCTTGACAAAGCATCAAAATCATCTGCAAAAATCCACTTGAGAAGAAAAAGAGCTACGTAATCACAAGCATATCTAGTCTGCAATTAAAGTCTAGTTAAAGGTCTTCTCAACAAAGATCCAGAAAGTATCAACATCCGCTCAGTTCAAGGAGCTCAATTAGTTGATAACTCCAGTTCAAGACCAACCATCTTGATGATCGAAATAGATCTAAAATCTTGTAAAGACATCAATAGTACCTAACTCTCTTACTATGTGTGAGCCGCTGCTAAAGAAACTACCGCCGCAATAGCTACCTGCCGAAGACTGCAAGTATGAGTCGTCGACCCAGATGAGGTAACTTTGTAAAGAATCTCATTGTTACCAAGTTCAACTAAACTTTTAATTCATTGTATAATTTGTAAAGAGAACTCAAGTTATATAGTGAAGTTTTTCCTTCTGAGGAAGGAAGAGAGGATGTAGAAGTTTTAAGGTTTCGAACCTCTATAAATCGTTTGTGTGTTGTACCTTATGCTTACTTATTATGCTTATCCTTAAAAGTTTAAGATACAAGCTCTCACACTATTTATGCTTCTCTGAAGAAAACTGAAAATAGACAATCTGTTCTAACTAACGAGTCAAAGCTCCCAAAAAGAATTCCGCATTTATTTATAAGTTTTGAAATTAGTTTATTCACCCCCCTCTAAACTAAATACAACTCGTCCGGGACCAACAATAGACGAACCATTGGTATAGTTATGGTATAATTTGGAATTAGTCTATCTTGACTATGAAATTATACCAGTACATTTTGGTAATGTATTAAATTGGATCGCAGTGAGATAATTCTAATAGACTGAAAGTACATTGAAATATAGATCTCAGATTCTCGTAATTCTTAATCCTCATATAATAGTAGACATGTTTATTTTAATTCTTATTACTTTGATTTATCAATAGATGAGTGACGCGCGGTCGTTTCGCGCTCAAAATGAATTTGTAACTCTTGTGCCCACAGCGAGTGTAACTAGCTCATGAGTACGGATCGATCCTACAGAGAGCTGTTGTAATTTCACATTCGAGTAACCAATCACAAAAAGGAGTTTGGTTTGTTGTCACTTTACTGGAAATTAAATCTGCAAAAGAACACTAAAGAAAATATCAAATAATAAAGGTTCTGACATTTGAACTAGAATTTGGTTTAAATATAAAACAACTCGATCGTGGGCACACTGATTTTCATGCATGTTAAGTCACCCAGTTATAGAGACCGGATTCCTCTCTGCGTCTCCTTACACTACAAAAAATTAAATTTTTAACCACACATATACCCACGTGCGAGTGAAGTTATTTACCCACACATAATATAAATGTTAGCATGTGTCGCTATAATTATGTAGAAAAAGAATTTTACCCACATATATATATATATGTGTGTGTGTGTGTGGATAATTTATAGAGTATTACCTACACTAACATATGTCACTAAAAGTATAAATTATGTGTATCTAAACATGTTTGCCACATGTGCAATGATGATGTGGCGCCACATGTACAATGATGATGTGGCATCAAGTCATCCAATGTGGCATGTGACAATTTTTATGTGTGGGTATAAATTGTTACTTATGTGTGGGCATTTTTTTGTAATTAATAATATTAAAATTAATTATTATTTGTAGATTTAAAATATGTTTTATGTGTGGGTATTAACATTTTTATTTTAAAATTACAATACGAAATATATATATATATATATATATATATATATATATATTGAACACTATCAAAACCAAAAATAGAGAATTTACTATAGAAAGCACAAAAAACTATATTATTTTGTGTTGAAATCAAACCATAGTAAACCATACATTGATTACATAAATGATAAAATTACACAACATAAAAGGCATACAAAACCTCGTTCCATCTCTCTTCTCTTTAATTTATCTTCTCTCACAACATTTCACCATCTCAATTTGGTCAGGAAATACTGCAAAATAGAAAAACACATCACATGATTAATTGTCATTGTAAACACACAAAATTAAGCCAGACCTTGATTTAATTTACCTTGTCAATGAGAAATAGTATGGCTTCACTTTCTCCACATCAATCCTTACCCTTCTCTTGATCTATAAATCATACTTACTATAAATTAAGGAATCACAAATAAAAAAACACCACAATAAAAAAACTATCTGTAAATAAGAAAATAAACAGTTCAATACAGAATAGGAAACATAAGCTTACTGATTTCTTGTCCAATTGTAAAAAATAATGCAATCAGAGCCACAAGATCAATATGAATAAAACTGATAATAGAAAGACATAAATTAATCCCCAAAAAATTCAATTAAGTACTCATGCAAAGACGACATATCTCATCCCAAAGCATACCTAATGGCAGCATAATTTGCATTTGTGGTAGTTTTAGGGGATGGCAAGATAAGTTTGGAATTGATCATCTGACAAAAGAATACAATTTAGAAGTGAGATATAGTTTCAGGGTATGGCAAGACAAGTTTGCAATTTGGAATCGATCATCTGACAATTTAGAATACAATTTTTCTATATAATACTATCTTCATCCAATTTCATAGCAGCTTTGAAAAAATACACGACATGAGTTATCTCTGGCATATTAAGACTTTTCGGATAGAACAACTTATGAAAGTATCATCTCTACTCTCCAACTGCCCAACAACTAATGCAAATAGAAAACCAACAACCACATGTTAGAAATATATATGTAATATTGTTTTGCTATTAAGGGCACTATTGTCCTTTTACATTGTCTAGGTTTTTCTTTCCCTTTTTAGTTGTCTCATGCGTGTATTGGGACTTCACTTTGGCCTCCACACCTTGTAAGCTTATTGAACACATTGGTTTTCTTCCTCATCTTCTTTCTCTTCTTATATATAATGAATTGTTGTATGGCTCTTGTGTTGGTTTAACATGGTATCAGAGCAGGTTTAATCTCTTGTTTGTTACCCAAATTTTTTTGGGTTACTGTTCACGAAGATGCCAACATATTTGTTCGTTGTTCGTTGATTTGCTGTCGTGTTTTGAGTTACTGATTTTCGAGTTTCACGGCTAATCGCCTCCAATGATCGGTGGGTAACCTCTGTTCTTCATTTTTTGTTTCATTTTGGTCCTAAATATTAGTATTTGTTGGGTTTTCAAATATGGAAACTAAAAGGGATGACTCTTTGCAATCGATTAGTGTTCATTTGAATGGGAAGAATTACTCTTATTGGAATTATGTGATGAAGAATTTTTTGAGGAGTAAAAAAATGTGGGGATATGTATGTGGAACCTTTTTGAAGCTGATTCAAATTGATAATGATAAATATGTTGAGCAAATGGATGCTAGGGAGGTTAATAATTCTAAAATTATCACTTGGATTAACAACTCGGTTGAGAATACAATTGGTATGCAATTGGCCAAATATGATACCGCGAAGGAGGTCTGGGACCATTTGGAGTGTTTGTATACTCAGTCGAATTTCACCAAACAGTACCAATTAGAGATGGACATTCGATCCCTCTACTAAAAAGAAATGAGCATCCATGAATTTTATTCTGCTATGACAAATCTCTGGGATCAATTGGCTCTCACAGAGTCTGCAGATCTTAGATCTTTCATTCCATATGTCTCTCATCAAGAGGAACAATGTCTGGTTCAATTCTTGATGGCACTTCATGATGGCTTTGAAGCCCTACGTGAGAATATCTTGCATGCAACCCTCTCTCATCTGTTGATTCTGTGGATAGTGAGCTTCTTATTGAGGAAATTCTACACAAGTCCGGGTTTATGAAGGGTCTTATCCCACCTCCAACTCAAATTGTTTTGGCTACCCCTTCTCGACCACAAACTAAGCCTCAGAACAAAAGTCTTAAGCCCACGACATCGAAAGAGTGCAACTTCTGCCACCAAATGGGTCATTGGAAAGCTCAATGCCTATAACTTTTGAATAGATCGGCTTCGCGTCCGTCATTGACGCGCGGTCGTTTCGCGCTCCAAAAATAATTTATAACTCATGTGCCTACAATGAGCGTAGCCAGCTAATGAGTACGGGTCGATCCCACAGAGAGCTGTTGTGATTCCACCTTCAAGTAACCAATCATAAAGGGGGTTTGGTTTGTTGTCACTTTACTAGAAATTAAATCTGCAAAGAGAAAATAAAGAAGATATCAAATAACAAAGGTTTCTGGCATTTGAACTTGAATTTCGCTTAAATATAAAACAACTCGATCATGGGCACACCGATTTTCATACATGATAAATCACCTAGTTATGGAGACCGGATTGCTCTCTGCGTCTCCTCATTCATCCTTTCATTTTAGACTTAAAAGCAATTCCTCGTCAATTAAATCCCTAATCAGTCACCCAGCCCCCGGTTCCCTAAAGAGATGTAAGTGAACAGACATCATTGTGTCCTAGATGAACCCAAGTTTATTGTGTTTACTGATTCCTCATGTGCCCACAACAACCCATTAATTCCCTTATTATTATATGAACCAACACACAGTCACGATTCGCCAATTCAATTAATATTGATGTGCCCTCTTTACCTAACGAGTGATCAGCCATATTAGGTATTTCAGACACACACTCACGTGGAACAAGGCACAAGAATTAATAGAAACCTATCATGCATTACTATGCCCATTTAAGCCTCACGAGTCCAGATTTATATTCAAACCATTTTCGTTGTTCAAACACCAGAATAAAAGGGTCTAGCCAAGCATGCTAGGCATAATTAAAATAGCAGAAATGAAAGACATAATTATAAAGAAATCTTACTGAATTAATAGACAAAAATACTCAACACCAACGTTGAGTTTAATAACATAATCCTACGTCCAAAGGCTTAAAGCCTTTTGGAGTTGTTTCTTGCTGCAATGCAGCGTACGAAAAAGTAAATGCAGAAAAATAGAAATTTTAGCAGTGTTTCTGACTTTCCAAACTTGTTTTTCCAGCAATTAGAAATAGCTTAAATAGTTACATTTCCGAATTAGAGTTTTACCAACAAATTGGGGTCTTTGCTGGATTTCCGAACTCGGTGTGCCCTCCCTGATCTGTCTGGATAAGCCTTATCTCGATCAAATCCCTATCTTTTAGGGATTGATCTTATCTCTTCGTTGTAGTGCCTCTAAGAGTCCATCTTATCACCAACTCCTCTTCGGATATGCATCTATCTTCCACGTCTATCTCCTTCAACTGAATCCTGAATTTTCCGCGAATGCCTTCTCCGACCTACTGTCGAGTTTGCACGAGCAAAGTGCGTACGACATCATACAGTCAGCTTCATCCATCTCTGATATGCCCATTCCACTACCTGAATGTAGGATGAACACTGAAAGAAGTTGTGCCTCTAAATGAATATTAAGCTTGGATTTTCCTTGAATAACCAGACATAAAATGCCCCTTTCACCAGACTCAACCTCTGAAATGCCCCTTGACCTCATCATGGTTCTTTTTGACTCAAAACATACTAAAAAGGACATTTATAACGAACAGAATGCCCATAAAAACATGAAAAGAAATGGACTTATCACACCTACACACTTTAGACATGATTGTCCTCAAGCATGGGATACAACGCGTCCAGAAAAACCAAAGAAAAGAAAGGCAAAAAGAAACAGAATCAAGACAAAAGCATGCAAACTGTTAATCAGTGTGGGCACATCACACTCAAGATTCCAACAAAACTGCAAAGTTTCAACATACCAAAAATAGGTCAAAAATGAGTTTAGCTTGGTAATCCTTACAAACTCTCTTCACTCAGTGTTTAGGCTTAGTGTATACACTCAAATCAATGCAATTCTGTAACTTAGTCATCCTATAAGCTTGTTAAAGTTCTACTATCAATCTCCAGAAATCATAGATGCATGAGTATCAATAGGGCTTTTTAGGCTACAGTGGGCATTTTATGTAAGGTGGAGCTTTATTTTTGTAAAGACCCCCCATTTTTTCTAAGTCAACTACTCTGCTGTGCCCCGTTGAGACAACACATATTTCTTTACCCTGGGCATTCTGAACACTTAAGATTAGGGGAATTTATTTCTCTTTCTTTTTTTTTGCCTTTTCTTTTATCATTTTTTTTCTTTTTTTTATTATTTTTTCCCCTACCTTTTCTGGCCTTTTCACAAATATCCCTCAACAATTCTGCCTTTCCCATTTTTTCTTTTTCAGGCTCTTATAATGCCTTGACTATATATTTTACCATCCCAAATAAGAAATCTGCCAGGGCATTTCATAGGCTCAAGGGGCTGCAAAGGCTGTGTCATTGGTGGGTAAAATTTTCTTCTCAGTGGCTCAACAAAATATGACCTATATCATCTACTTATGTATCCACAATTCCAAGACTTCAAACAGAACCGTAGCAAGTTCTAGAATTCTTAAGCACAAAATTGTTCACACATGAAGTAAAGAAAGCTGTGAAATGGGCATACAACATATAGGCTCAAGTCTCGTAGGGCATGCTAAACTCGTTCATCATCCCTATCTTATGCGGACATACTGATTTTGATATAAAGTATTTTCATGTTGAAAATATCAAATGGAATGGCCACATAGACTTCACAGAAAACATGCTTGACTCAACTAACCACCTACACACTTTGCATTTTCCAAAGTGTTAAAAACAGACTCAACAAAAAAAAAATCAACTAGAATGCCCCCACCCACACACTTTGCACTAGGCAAAGTGGGTGAACAGGGGCGACACACAAACAACAAGAAAAAAAATAAAAGGAAAAAAAAACCTAATCTAAGAGAGGAAAGAACCAGGAATCAATCGGACGAGGGTGTTGGGTAAGAAAACCCAACGTGCTTAAAGTAGGCGTTCAGGGCTGTCTCAATGCGGTCCAGTTTCTTATCTGTCTGGGACTGGGCATTCTCTAATGCTTTCAACTTTTTCATTATCACAGTAATTGGGTGCTCCCCCTTGCTGTGCTCTCCCTGCTGGTGACTTTCTAGATATATCTGAAATCATTAAAAGGCTCGAGGGGTCTGCCCTCGGCACAAAGAAAACAGGCTTTTCTTTTTCATCATCCACCACATCCTGCATTCTTTTTAGATAAGAAAAAGTCAAAATATTCACGGGGAAGGGAAATCATAGCAGTATCATTCACATTAAGCAACCTAGCCCTAACGACAATCTGGGTTATCAACTGGGCACAAGAGATACGATGCCTGGGATATGTTTTAATTTCTTTGAAATGTGCAATGGCCACAGAGCCGAAATTGATTTTAATCATTTTTCCATGCACCACAGAATAAATAGCTCCTGGTTTGTTATTGAGTTAAAGCTATCTTTCCTACTAAAGAAACTATACGCCAACACCCTATGGAAAAACCTTAGAGCATCATTGTTCAAACAATATCCCTTTGTGGCTCCACTTTGATAAGTGGAGCCATCCCCTATATCTGCCCATTTTGCCTCAACTCCCTCAGCGGAGTCGGGCACAATAGTCACGGCATCTACATACTCCTCCTCCTGGAGGCCCAAGTATGATACGATGCCCAATATCATATTTAAGTCATCAGCAGACATAGAGAAACTCCTACCCAGAATCTTAAAACTCATCACCCTAGTAGACGTAGCAGACTTATTTGCAGCTTTAATTTTCAAACTATTGACAAATTCTCGTGAGAGAGCAGGAAAAATTAAACACTCCATATCTAAGAAAAATCCCAACCTATCGCAGCAAATAAATCCCTTACCTCTTACTCTATTCCAAGAGCTGCGAGCGACTCAGCATGGACTCCTTTGGAGTTTATAATGCCCCGGACTGGTGGCGGGCCGCTTCCTGGCTTGCTTAATATGGGGCTCCCTACCCCTCTGTCCTTCTTGGGTTCAGGGTGTGGTGTGCCCTCTTCATCTTTCCTCTTTCTCGTGGAGGTCTCTCCAACCAGTTTGGCTCCAGCCTTCATGGCCACCGCCTTGCCGACCCTCTGCTTGGGCGGTGAGTCCTCAGAAGGCTCATCAACGAGCGTGTGAGCTTAAGATCGCTCACTTTACTCCTGGTCCTCCTCTTCTTGCTGCTCGAAGGCCTCATCCTCGGTCTCCTCCTGTTGAGACTTCTGGCTGCTCTGATTGCGCTGGAATGGGCTCTACAATTTTTTTCTTGCCCTTGGCCTTCTCCAGAGCCCTTTTCTTTATCCCCACGAGTGGTTCCTCCTTTTGCTGAGAATCCATCTCGTCCATTTTATCCACGAAATCATCTAAACCTTCATCTCCTTCCTCTTCATCCACCACATCCTCTCAACAGTCTCTTCAGATGGCTTGGGTGTCGGAACCCTAATCGGTTTCTTCCCTTTCTTTCGATAACCCTCACCGTTTCTCGAACTTGCTCCAATATGGGCTCCGTAACCAGTTCTTCTTCCTGCATGGCCACAGTCGTGGCATCTTGTTTCGGCTATTCTTCTTGCGATGGTATCGAAGAGCTTGTCTCTTCCACCTCCACCGCAGGCTCCTTCTCGGGCACAATTTTCTCAGCAACCTTGCTGGTTGCTCCAGTGATAGCTTCGGTGGTGGTTTCAGCTTTTGGCTTCACAGCCTTCTTCTTCACAGCTTTTGGTTGCGTGGGCTCTTCGACAACAGCAGGAGCTTCAAACTCCAGCTTGCCCTTTGCCTTTGGAGCCGCTTTATTCCCTCTAGTGTTCACCATTGTTGAAGCTTGAGAGGTGGTGGAAGGGTTTCTACTTAAGGGGTTTTTCGAAGAGGGCTTGGATGTTTCAGAAAAATTCGAAGAAAGTGAAAATAACTGTTTAGATTTTTTCGGGTTTGTTTTAAACATAGTGTTACTGTAGCTTGATGTGACCACGGCCTTTCAGATTCTTAGGGTTTTATGCGATCCGTATGCCCACAGTAATGGATAAGCATTATCCTAGAAAAATCGGACTCCATCTTTATCTCTTCGGAATGCCCTACTTTAGTATCCCTATTTTTTTCAGGATTTAACTTTATCTCTTGCTTATCTCTCCCGATCCTAACCTGCATATCACATCTTTATCCAAAAACAAGTGTAAAATTGCCCCTAAACTAATTTAATCAACTGGAAACTTTATTTAAATAAAAAAATGAATTAAAGCAATTAAAAACCTAGGTTGCCTCCCAGTAGCGCCCCATTTATTATCGTGGGCACGACACCATCCCTGTTCAGGTGTAAATGGGCTCCCCAAGCCAGAACACTCTAGCATCCCTATCAGAATGCCCTAGGTATGGTTTGAGATGATGGCCATTTACTTTGAATTGCCCTATAGTTTCAGGATTTTTGAACTCAACTGCCCCATTGGGGCATTTTGCGTAGATTTCAAACGGACCAACCCACTTGGTCCTTAGATTTTCTCCCATCAATTTGAACCTAGAATGGTACAAAAGCACTTGTTGCCCTGGGAAGAATCTCTTTCTTCTAATCACTTGATCATGAAGCCTTTTCATCTTTTCCTTGTAAAGTACAGCACTATCATAGGCTTCCATTCTCATTTCTTCCAGCTCCTGAATCTGAAATTTTCTGAAATGCCCCGTTGCATTCTTATCCATGTTCAGCTTCTGAAGTGCCCATCGTGCCTTGTGTTCCAGCTCAACTAGCAGATGTCAACAGTTTCCAAATAGCATTCGATATGGGGACATCTCAATTGGGGTCTTGAATGCCTTCCGGTATGCCCACATGGCATCATCAAGATGGGCACTCCAGTCCTTCCGACTTGGATTCACTACCTTCCCGATGATGGCTTTAATTTCTCGATTTGAGACTTTAGCTTGGCCATTCCCTTATGGATGATAGGTTGTTGTGACTCTATGATTCACCCCATATTTCTTCAATAACCTCTCCATCGTGTGGTTGCAAAAATGGATCCCTTGATCACTAATGATAGACTTGGGCACACCAAACCGGCTAAAAATGTGGGATTTCAGAAATACGGCTACTACTCTTGCATCATTAGTAGGAGTAGCATTGGCCTCCACCCATTTGGACACATAATCAACTGCTAGGATGATATAATGGTTCCCTTTAGAATTTGCAAAGGGTCCCATAAAATCCATTCCCCAAACATCGAAAATTTCTGCTGGCATGATGGGTGTCATGGGCATTTCATTCCTTCTTGTGATGTTCCTGACCCTCTGGCATTGATCACACCTTTTGCAAATGTCATGGGCATCTTTGAAAATTGTGGGCTAAAAGAACTCACAATCCAGAACTCTCCTTGCTGTTCGGTTTGGTCTGAAATGCCCGCCGCAAGCATAATTGTGACAATGTCTCAAAATCTCATCAATTTCATGGTCAGGGACACATCTTCTTATGATTTGATCAGCACATCTCCTCCATAGAATAGGATCATCCTAGGCATAGAACTTGCTCACATGCCTTAATTTGTTCTTTTGGTACATTGAGTACCCAATCGGCAGCTCTCCTGACTTTAAAAAGTTCACTATATCTGCATACCAAGGTTCTCGTGTGCCCCATGCTGAGTTCAGATGCTCATCAGGAAAATGATCTGTAATGGGCATTTCATCGCCCTTTTCATTCAACACTCGGCTCTGATGATCAGCTACCAAGTTCTGTGCCCCACTCTTATCCTTTATCTCAACATCAAACTCCTGCAAGAGCAAGATCCATCTAATGATTCTCGGCTTCATCTCCTTCTTGGCCATCAAGTGCCTCAGGGCACCGTGATCTGTGTAAACAATATTCTTGGCTCCCAAAAGGTAGGACCGAAACTTCTCAAATGCAAACACTACTGCCAATAGCTCCTTTTCAGTAGTGGTGTAATTACACTGTGCCACATTCATAATTTTAGAGGCATAGTAAATTACATGACTCTCTTTTCCGCTCTTCTGACCTAGTACAGCGCCCACAACATAGCCACTGGCGTCACACATAATTTCATAAGGCATTTCCCAATCAGGTGGTTAGATGACCGGTGCTATGACCAGTTGTCTTTTCAGAAAATTGAATGCCTTCTTACATTCTTCGTCAAATTTAAAGAGAACATCTTCTTGCAATAAGTGAGTTATAGGCTGGGCAATTTTTACAAAATCATTTATGAATCTCCTATAAAATCCAGCGTGCCCTAGGAATCCTCTCAATTATTTCACCGAAGTGGGATATAGCAATTTTTCGATTATGTCCACTTTGGATTTATCGATCTCAATGCCCCTCTCGAAAATCACATGACCTAGTACAATGCCCTCTCTAACCATAAAATGGCATTTTTCATAGTTCAGCACTAGGCATTTGTCCACACAACCTTGTAACACTTTCTCTAGATTGTCCAAGCATCGATCAAAACACCTCCCATATACCGTGAAGTCATCCATAAATACCTCAATGCAGTTCTCGAGCAAATCAGAGAATATACTCATCATACATCGCTGAAACGTGCCAGGAGCATTGCAGAGACCAAAAGGCATTCTGCGATAGGCAAAGGTACGAATGAGTACGTGAATGTTATCTTCTCCTGGTCCTCTTGACTTACTGCAATTTGCATGTATCCAGAGTAGCCGTCCAAGAAACAAAAGAATTTGTTTCCTGCAAGTCTCTCCATCATCTGGTCAATGAATGGAAGTGGAAAATGATCCTTCCGTGTGACCGTATTCAACTTCCAATAGTCGATGCAAACTTTCTAGCTAGTTTACAGTCGTTTGGGCACAAGCTCTCCTTTCTCATTTTTCACAACTTGAATGCCCGATTTCTTAGGCACAACATGGATTGGACTGACCCACTTGCTATCTGAAATAGGGTATATAATGCCCTGGTCCAGTAGCTTAATTATCTCCTTTAGCACCACATCCTTCATCACTGGATTGAGCTTTCTTTGTGGATCACGAACGGGCTTTGCATCATCTTCCAACAAGATCTTGTGCATGCAAACTGTTGGGCTAATGTCTTTTATATCTGCCAATGTCCATCCGAGTGCCTCTTTGTACAGTCTCAACAATCTCAAAAGGTGGTCCTAATCAGCTTGATTTAAACTCGCACTTATGATTACAGGAAGAGTCTCCTTATCTCCCAAGTAGGCATACTTCAAATGCCTTGGTAATGCTTTCAATTCCAGCGTGGGTAATTTGACAATAGAAGGCATCGGCTTATCATCATTTCTCCAAATGGGCACACCATAATCCACACAACCGTATGGTATTTCTTCCAATGAGTACAGCATCATGATTCATTTCTCGATGTCATCATCTTCATCCAGGGCATCCTGGTCAGTCAGTCCATCCCACAATGCCCATTCCAATGGTTCTCCATTGCTCACCATGGATAAGGTAGATCGGCTCGGTGAATGGTTGGAATTCACAAAATTGCAATTCTCTGTATCTGGGGGTGCTTTAATGCTTCCAATATGTTGAACGTCACCTTTTCCCCATCAAACTCACACATCAGTGTGCCCTTGTCCGCATCAATCTTGGTTCGAGCTGTCTTCATGAAAGGTCTTCCCAGCAACAGCACTGAAGAATTTGAAGTCGCTGTGCCCATGTCAAGCACATAAAAATCTATTGGGAATATTAACTCGTCCACTTTGACCAACACATCTTCAACAAGGCCTTCTGGATATACATTTGATCGGTCAGCAAGTTGAATGACCACACGGGTCTTTTTCAAAGGTCTAATCATTAGTTGTTTGAACACCGACAGGGGCATTACATTGATCCATGCCCCCAGATCCAGCATGGCCTTCTCCACTTTCTTGTTTCCTATGATGCAAGGTATCATGAACATTCCTAGATCATCACACTTCTTGGGTAGCTTTCTTTGTATTACAGCCGATATATTCTCCCCAACTAAGAATGTTGCATCATCATTAAATAGCACCTTTCTGGTTCAAAGCTCCTTTAGAAATCGGGCATACCACGACACTTGTTTAATTTTCTCGATCAGTGGAATATTGATTTCCACTTTGCTGAATACTTTTAGCATCTCCCTAGTTTCCTCTTCTCTTCAATTCTGTGCCAATCTTTCTGGAAACGAAGGCTTCCGTTTCCCTGAAATGGGTGCATCGGTAGGCTTCTTGACTTCCGAAATGGGCACAGTATTATCCTGTTTAGCTTCTTGTGCCTCGTTCTCTGTGGGAATTATTTTCATTTTTTCTTCCAGGGGCACTTCAATCTTTTTCTCTACTGGCCTGACCATCTCCGGAAGGGCTTTTTCGCTCCTTAGAGCCACTGCATTTACCTGCTCTCTTGGATTTTCAACTTGGGAAGACAGCTTCCCATTTTTCTCCTCCATCTTGTGCATGGCTTGAACTAATTGGTTGATTTACTTGCTCATGTGTGAGAGACCAGCTCGGGTCTCTTGCTTGAATTTTTCATTCTCCTCAGCCATAGTAAACACAAGATCTTCCAGCCTTTGCTTTTCCTTCTCTTCTGGTGGTGATAATGGACATGCGGGATGCCCATCCTCTGGCCTTCTCCATCTGAAATTTTCATGGTCTCTCCAGCCAGGATTATAAGTCTGGGAATGAGAATCATATCTTCTGGAACTGGCCACCTGCAGCATTCACTTCCTCTATCTCCTCTTGTAAAGTAGGGTACTCATCAGTAAAATGAGATACGCTTTTGCATACTCCATAGGGTTTGGGCTTTTTTGCCATGCTCACACTGGACAAGATTTTTTTAATTTTGTCACACAATCTATCAATCCTACTATCCTGGTCCGGTGCTCTTTCCGATTCTCTTACAACTCAAATGCATTCTCCACCGAAGTCTCGGTTGTCTTTAGCCAGTTCAGTGAGAATTCTGTATGCTTTAATAGGCTATTTGTTCAAAATAGACCCTCCACATGAGGCATTTACGATCGTCCTCTCATGTGGCCTCAATCCTCTGAAAAAATACTGAATCAAGTCATATTCAGTAATCTGGTGCTGTGGGCATTCCGCCAGCATCTCCTGAAATCTTCCCCAGTAGTCATAGAAACTTTCGTTAGTTCCTATCTTCAGGCTCCCTATCCTTCTTCTCATTTCTTGCACTCTGGATGCTGGAAAATATTTCTCCAAAAATTCTGTTGAAGTTGTCTCCATGTGGTCACAGCGCCAGTCAGCAGTGTGTACAACCAGTCTCGTGCCCCATCCTAAAGGGTAAAAGGGAACGAGACCAACTGCACATACTCCTCTCATCCATGGTCGAATGGTTGAGTTTGGCAAACCATCTCAAAATCTTGCAAGTGTCTTTGTGGATCCTCTCCGGGCATTCCATGGAACTTCAGCAAGATCTGGATAAATTTGCATGTATATCCCAGTTCTGAGTCACAGCTGGGAGTGTAATGTCCATCGGGCGTAGATTCATGTTGGTCGGGAAGACCAACTGCCTTAGAGTCCTGTTATCATCCGCATTACCATTTGCGGCCATGTTGTTGATGTGGCCGTTCTCAAACTGTCCTTGCTCCTCGTGCCCTTCGTTTCCTTGATCTTTTTTATCTTCTGGTGGTGGTGTGGGCTCACGAGGTCTTCTTGCGGCTTGGTGTGCCCTCTTTGCTGCTGCCCTGTTTTTTCTCGAAGTCTTCTCTATCTCCGGATCGTACAATAGAGTCTCCTCTGAAGAGCCCCTGGGCATCAACTTCCAGGCTCACAAGCGTGGAAAGTAAAATCACTAGATATCAGTTCTCCATCAACGGCGCCAATTTTGACACGCGGTCGTTTCGCGCTCCAAAAATAATTTATAACTCATGTGCCCACAGCGAGCGTAGCCAGCTAATGAGTACGGGTCGATCCCACAGAGAGCTGTTGTGATTCCACCTTCAAGTAACTAATCATAAATAAGGTTTGGTTTGTTGTCACTTTACTAGAAATTAAATCTGCAAAGAGAAAATAAAGAAGATATAAAATAACAAAGGTTTCTGGCATTTGAACTTGAATTTGGTTTAAATATAAAACAACTCGATCATGGGCATACTGATTTTCATACATGATAAATCACCTAGTTATGGAGACCGGATTCATCTCTGCGTCTCCTCATTCATCCTTTCATTTTAGACTTCAAAGCATTTTCTCGTCAATTAAATCCCTAATCAGTCACCCACCCCCGATTTCCCAAAGAAATGTAAGTGAACAGACATTAGTGTGCCCTAGATGAACCCAAGTTTATTATGTTTACCGATTTCTCGTGTGCCTACAACAACCCATTGATTCCCTTATTACTATATGAACCAACACACAGTCACAATTCGCCAATTCAATTAATATTAATGTGCCATCATTACCTAATAAGTGATCAGCCACATTGGGCATTTCAGACACACACTCACGTGGAACAAGGCACAAGAATCAATAGAAACCTATCATGCATTACTATGCCCATTTTGACCTCACGAGTCCAGATTTATATTCAAACCATTTTCGTTGTTCAAACACCAGAATAAAAGGGTCTAGCCAAGCATGCTGGACATAATTAAAATAGTAGAAATGAAAGACATAATTATAAAGAAAACTTACTGAATTAATAGGCAAAAATACTCAACACCAACATTGAGTTTAATAACATAATCCTACGTCCAAAGACTTAAAGCCTTTTGGAGTTGTTTCTTGCTGCAATGCAGCATACAAAAAAGTAAATGTAGAAAAATAGAAATTGTAGCAGTGTTTCTGACTATCCAAACTTATTTTTCCAACAATTTGAGCTACCCGCTCCTACAATTCCTGAGTCACCGAAGGAATGAAAGTAAGGTCGGGCCGGGCCTCAACCAAGAAAAAAATAGCTTAAATAGTTACATTTCTGAATTAGAGTTTTCCAAACAAACTGGGGTCTTCGCTGGATTTCCGGACTCAGTGTGCCCTCCCTGATCTGTCTAGATAAGCTTTATCTCGATCAAATACCTATTTTTTAGGGATTGAGCTTATCTCTTTGTTGCAACGCTGTAACACCCCAGATTTTCGATTAAGGTTTAGAGGATTCTTAATATTAATTAAAAAGTTAAGGAAGAAATTTAATTAAAGTCAGATGTCAGTCACGACTTTAGGGGTCAGTTTTCGTGAAATCGTCTTTTCAGAAAATTTGATCTTAATTCTTTTATGGCCATTCGTGGTCTCATTAGAAAGGTTTTAACTTAAGGAGTATGCCGGTGTTTTCATATTTTAATTCTGAAGTCATTTGAGTTCCCGGTGATGGAAAACGTATTTAAAAGGAGAATGTGTTGGGTAATTTGGTCCAACAATAATTTAGGCCCATCTCTCTCTCTCTCTCTCATTTATTGGTAGCCCTTCCCAATTGACCGCCTATTTCTATTTCCCAAACCCGACCCCTCGATCTCTTCTCTGCTCCATTAAATTGAAACGGTGGCCTTCACTGTGAAGATGGTCCAAAACGGCTTCCTCTTTGAAATTCGATTAGTAATCAATTTTTGTTCCTTGGGCCGTTCCTCTGCTCTTTCTGAGCGATCTCTAATACCATTCCTTTGCTCTTTGTGAGCGATCTCTGTGGGTAACTGTTAACTTTGTGTGGTGTTTCCGGTGAGAGCGAGAGAGGCTGTTGACTCCACCTTTTCCGGTCTTCGGTGTGCATAGATCGTTGTAGCGAAGGAGTTATCGAGTTTTGGTTCCCTGAGCCTTGCTACACTCATCTCTGTGTCTGAATCGGACATCGGTCCCTTGAGGAAAGAGCGGAGCCGGCTTCCGGTGATGAGATCAGAGGTGGAACGACTTCCGGTGAGTCCAGAAGATACCCAAATGAATAAATAGTAATTTTTGCGTGCGTTCGTGTTTTGAGAAATTTACGAAATCCTCCTCGTTGGTCTGAGTCTAGTTCTGTCAAACCCCTCTTATAGAAAATGAATCAAGGATTCCGTTGGCATTCACGGATTTCTATTCTGAGGTCAATCGAACGCTCGGGAGCAAAGTCTATAAGTCTGAGTGAATAGTAAAAAATAATTCCAAAAAGGGAATCTTTGCTCGTCTTTCTTCAGACGACCCCGTCTTCTTCAAGAATCAAGTTGGTTCACTAGTATTCGAGCCAACGAGTCTTCCGGTATTTTTAGATTTCGTGTCTGAGGTCATTTGGACCTCGACATCGAATAAAGCAGCTTTTAACCGAACCCGGGGTAACTTTTACAGTATTCTTGCACTGAAGTGGCTTCCCTTGGAAGCCAAAGCTTTTCCTATAAATACAAGGCCACCCTTAACCTCTCATTTGCTCATTTACCATCCAAACTCACTTCCAAGAGAGTGGGAAAGCTTTGAGAGCCGAGAAAGTTCTGTCGAAGTAAAAAGTGTTCTTCGTGAGTGTTCTCCAAGATGACAAGCGGAGTGGCATGGAAGGGATGCGGTGAGGGAATGTGCTAGGGGCACCGTTAGGTCGTAGTAGGCGGCTCTGCCGCCGTTGCGACTTGATAAGACGCCAAGCTAGCCACCTTCCTTCGACGCACCTAACCCCGCCCATTCTTGTTCGTCGGTCTCAATTTCCATTTCTTTTCCGTCTTTCAAATTCCGCATTTACTTTCCGTTCTTCGCGTTCTTCATGTTCTTTGTTATTATTCCTTTATTTCCGTCTAAAGTTAGTATTTCGATTTTTATTGAAGTTCCAAGTTAATAACGTTTACGTTATATTGCTCGCTTCATTCCTGTCGTTATGATTCCCGTTATTAATTCTTGTAATTAGTCTCGTTATTCCATTTAAATTCCGTTCAAGTTATATTTAAAGATTTCATCGTTATTCTAAATGTTTAAAGAGGATTATCGTGTTTATGCCGTTATAATGCCGATTTCTTTTAAAGTTAAAACATGCCGTTTCATGTTAATTGAAATTATTGAAGCATGTTTTTAAAATTATTATAAGTGTTCTTCGTGTTCGTTGAAGGAATCGAAGAATACTGAAGAAACCCAGTTGAAGATTGCCCAGAAACTGGGCAGAGGAGAAAGGAAGAGAGAGCCCCGCCGTAGGGTGGGGGGTGCGCCACCGCGCCATACCCCCCTCGGCCCAGCAAGTGCCCGCCGGCGCTAGGGGGCGCCGCGGTGGGGGAATGCCTGTCGGCGCACCCCTGCACCGCGGTGGGGGGCTTTCCGCCGGTGCCGGTGTGCGCTGCGGCGCGGTCCCCCCCGTGTTGTTTCATACCGATTTTTCCCGGCTATTTTCGTACCCTCTTTTTTAGCCTTTCGAGTTGTGTTTTTCCAATCTAATCCTGAGTTATTTCCAAGTTTAAATTTAGAAAACTTTCAAGCTATTTCCGAGTTATTTCAAATAAACTTTTCAAGTTAAATCTGTCTAAAATTCGAGTATCGGAAAATAAATTCTCCAAGTAAATTCTTCTCGAATTTTATTAAGTCATTAAGTCGTGCAATCTGTAATTAAGTCTTTGATTTTAGTCTTCGAGTTAGATGTCGTTATTTCTCGCTGTATATAGTTAATTTCTTCGAAAAAGGCCGCTAAGTCGATGATTCAACTTTTGTAGGAGGAAGTGAGCCTCGTAGGAATTCGGAGAAGGATCATCAACTCGTTGCTTCATCTTCTGTTAAGTAATCGAGGTGGGTAAATCTATACTCATCTAAAGTTTGAGCTAATAAGCTCTAGAAGCATATAGGGCAAATGAAATATCCAATAAAGCATTTTTGCTCTGCCTGATTGATCTCTGTACAAGGAAGGAAGGAAAGGAAGATATTATGTTTTAATTGAGCTCTTGAACATGTTTAGAAATGCTAAAGTATTACTTATGCTTAGCATGAGATATTTAGAATTGTCTTTAGTTACAATTCATATTTATTTACGTCCATCTATTTGTATTTGAATGTTTATGCTTTGTTGAAGCTTGTATAGTTAAGGATTAAGGATTGCCTTGTTACGGTGGCGTTAAATCCCTTATAAGCTGAAATCATGCTTAAGTAAAGGAATAGCCTTAGACATTGCTCTAAGCTCGATAATTCTAGTAAGGAAGCTAAGAAATTAATGATTAAGGTTGAGAAAGGAAGGCTAAGTTAAGAAAGGAAGAGTATAGCTTTTATAACCAGGATTGAGCTCAGAATTCATGATCTTTGATCATTTAAGGGAGTCACTGCTGGGTTAATTCCCTCGCAAACTCGTTTGGATATTTGAGGTAACCCCTCTTCTATCCTATGGCATGCCTAAGGGTACAGTTGACATCAGGTTTGAGCCAAGGTTGGGCCCAAAAGTAAAGAAAAGATTTTGCGGATATGGAGAGGGCTTTTGCGTTTTGCTCTCCATATACCGCCAGTTCATTATTGGATATTTCTCGAGTTATTAAAGAAGCTTTTATTAAAACCCACTGAGTGCATTAGTGCTCACGCCCTCTTTTTTCAAATGTTTTCAGGTTGAGATGCTGAGGATGATGGTGGATGTGGATGTGGGTTGGCTGCCAAGATTGTTTTGCTATTATCTAAGTTCTTTTGAAATCCCATTACGTGTTCTGCTACTCTGATACACTCTTTCTAATTCCGTTCAAGTCTATTACGTTTATCAAGATTCTAAGAATATTTCCCAGACATGATTATCTATATATAAAGATGCATATTAAGTTTTATCTCCGCTTCTCGAGTATATTTTCCTTTCGCCTACAAAGAGGCTTGTTCATGTTGGTATCTGTTTATCCGCTTTGACCTATAAATGGGTCTATACTTTTTGGTATCTGATTAGTTAGCCATTTTATTCCGCTAAAGCATGTTTCCTTCTTAATCAAGTAAACCCGAGTATCGTCGCCTATCTTTCAAAAGTACATCTTAATTCCTAAAACTTCTTCGTTAATTTTCCTTCTTTATTCATTAATACCTTAATAACACCCCGTCCCCATTCGTTAATCCCTATCTCAGGACTGGGCTATTAAAAGTGCCTCTAAGAGTTCATCTTATCACCAACTCTTCTTCAAATATGCAGCTATCCTCCACGTCTATCTCCTTCAACCGAATCCCAAATTTCCTGCAAATGCCTATTCCGGCCTGCTGTCGAGTCTGCTCGAGCAAAGTGGGCATGACATCATACAATCAGCTTCATCCATCTCTGATATGTCCATTCCACTACCAGAATATAGGATGAACACTGAAAGAAGTCCCTTGTGCCTCTAAATGGATATTAATCTTGGATTTTGCTTGAATAATCGGGCACAAAATGCCACTTTCACCAGACTTGACCTCCGAAATGCCCCTTGACCTCATCCTGATTCTTGTTGACATTTATAACGAACAAAATACCCATAAAACACAAAAAAAATGGACTTATCGGTCATCATATCCTCAATCTCAAACTCAGTCAAACTCAGCCACGTCTGCCTAGGGAATCTTATTTACCTAACACTACTATTGTTGCTGTCCCTTCAGCAAATTAATCACCTTCTGGAGGCTCCTCGTCTTCTTTCCCTATGACAGATACTCTTCTTGAGTAGTTCCAGAAGTTCCTCCACCAACAACCTCATGCTATATCTGCTGCCATAGGTTTGTCGACTCCAAATTCCACAGGTATACCTTCTTCTACTTGGCTTTTGGACTATAGAGCTTCACACCATATGTCTCCCACTGCTAAATCTTTTGTTTCAATTATGCCATCTAATTTCTGGAGTCAACTGATCTCACAGGTCGGTTTACAGGCGATTTGGGTTGAACTGTTGGCCTTGTGTAAGCTGGTGGTCTCAGTTAAACTGATGACCTGGAATGATAAGGTGGCCTTGAATGAGCCGATGGGTTTGAATGAACTGGTGGCCTTGAATAAACTAATGGCCTTGGCTGGAAGGTCGATTTCAGTTGGGCTGGTGATCTTGGCTGAGATGGATGACTGAACTATCTTGGTTGAACTTGAGGGGTTTTGATAATACATTTACCTTTTTCAATTAGCTACGGCTAACTGGACTTAGTGAACCCCTTTAGGATACCTATATCACTGCTTTTTGCAACTGATTTCTCTTTTTTTTTTGCAGCAGTGAGCCTACTATATCCTAACCCTGTGCTACCAGCATCAGTTCTTTGATGGCTTAGAATCTCATCCAAAGTTTGAGATCCCTTTCTGAATTTGAGAGATACTTCTTCCCTTTCATGAATTTTCTTTTTCAGCCTTTGATTCTCAGTTTCTAAATTAATTGTTTTTAATTTCAACTTTTCAAATTCTACTAACCAAGTTTCAAGATAATTCATTCTCTCATGATCAATTCTTAGTTTCCTAACCTTATTTCTAAGTTCATCATTCTCATCTTTCAGTTCAACATGCAAACTGGATATTGAAGCTAATTGATTTTCTAGCAGTTTTAGTTTTTCATCAAGTTCATTGCTAGAAATAGATACTTCATTGATATGATAAAAAGAGGTTTGAGAATCGGCAACACTAGCCTCTTCTTCATTATCGTCCATGAGGCAGAATAGGGCTTCATCATCTGAGTTGTAGCCGTCTGAGTCAATTCCAGATGGATAGTCTGAATCATCTAGCACGACATTCTCGGAGTTTGCAATCATTACTTTCCTTTTGAAGAAGCTTCTTCTCACTTTAGCTTTCTTGTTCTCAGGGAGTTCAGGACATTCATATCTGTAATGTCCTTACTTGTGGCAGTGAAAGCATTCTTCCATGATGCGGTTGCCACCCCTGACTGGTTCAGCTGATCGTTCAGTTTGTTGATGACTTCTTTCAGCTTTTGAGATTTCATCAGTTTGAGGTGAAACTGATTGTTTATCCCTGACTTTCTTCAATCTTTCTAGCAGCTTCATTACTAACTGAATTTGTTTATATATATCTTCAGTCAAGTTTTCTTTCTTTTTTAGTTGTATCTCTTCTGCGTTCGGATGAGGATCCGCCTTGATTTTCTCTGACTGGTGAGCTTCTAGGTCCGAAGTTGTTCCTTCCTCGGTTGTCTCTGAACCGGTTTCTCTCACCGCGGAAAGCTGCATCTTGGAATGAAGAAGTTGATGCCTCCTTTTCTAGTTGAGGCTGTATTTATGTGCTTTGAGAGAAGTAAACAGTTCTCTTGGGGTGATGCTGTTTAGATTTTTTGACTCTTTTGTCGCGATCACCTTCATATCACATTCCTCGGTGAGATTGTCCAAAATTTTAGAGTTCATCTCATAATTGGGATAACTTCTTCCAAGGTTTGTCATCTCACTTATTATGCCTAGAAATCTTATTTCAAGACTTGAGATGGATTCTTCAGGTTGCATCTTGAAGGACTCGTACTTGTCGACTGCCAGCTGGAGCTTTTTTTCATTGATGGCTTCAGACTCCTGGCGTAGATCTGCTAGCAAATCCCATATCTCCTTGTTAGTTTTGCAGTTCTTTGTGTCTTTCATTCTATCTTCATCTAGAATTTGAAATAATGCAGCTTGAGCAACAAACTCTAAATTCTTTAGCTTCTTATCTTCACTGGTGAGAAGATGAGTTGGCTTCAGGATCCGTGTTGGTTGATTTATATCAATGATGTGGGCTTCATTGTCCATCATGATAGTGATTGGACTATCTTCAATAACCTCCCACATATTCTCATGAATTGAGCAGAGATGCACCTTCATTCTCCTGCTCCAATTATCATAGTTTTCAACTGAAAATAAAGGTAGCTTATGGTTTATCATAGCTTGAAATATAGCACAAATAACTAGATCTGATTCAGTTGACCTGCAAAAATGGTCAATCCTTAGAATCAACAACTTTGATGCCACTTGTTGATCCTAGACGAGTCGGTATCAGTTTAGAGGGGGTAAATAAACTGATTCAAAACTTGATTTCAAATACGAAATGTAATTAAGGCCCTTGACTCGCTTTAAAAACTTAACTATGCACTTGTCAGATTGATAGTTTCTAGGTGACTTGTGAGCGCAATTTGTGTGAACTTGTGTACAATTTAGAGATATGCAAGTTAAAGCAGAACAGTACAACAGACAATCTATTTATAGAGGTTCGAAGTCTCAAACTTCTACATCCTCTCTTCCTTCCACAGAAGGGAAAATTTACTATATAATTTGAGTTTCTTTACAAATTACACAATGAATGACAGGTTTGTTGAACCTAGTAATGGTGAGTTTCTTTACACGGTTACCTTAGCGGGTTTGACAGCTCACACTTGCAGTCCCTAGCAGCTAGCTATTGCAGCGGCAGTTTCTTTAGCGGTGGCTCACACTTAGCTGGAGAGTTAGGTGCTATTGTCGTCTTTACAAGGTTTTAGATCTCTTTCGATCTTCAAGAGATTAGTCTTGAATAGGGGTATCAACTGATGTTGCTCCTTGAGTTGAGCTAAGTAGTTGATCAATGTATCACTTGAAATGAGAAGTTTGCTATGGCTGGACTTCAACAGCTAGCTGATTGTTTGACGCTTTAAGTTCTTCTTGTCAATTGAGACTTTCACAGTTTTTGGACAATGCTTTGAACTTGAGCTAAAAGGGAATGAGAAATAAAGCTCAGTTGTGAGTATATACGAAAGAATAGAAGTCTAATTGGCAAAAGTCGTTTGAAAATCATAATCATTTCGTCTTATATAGATGAGTAATCTTGTGACCGTTGGGTTTTATTGATCGATGGTTATGTTGGTTCATCAATGGTATGTAGATTTTCATAGTCTTTGAAGCTTGTTGATGTAGCCATTACTCAGCCAATCGATCTTTGATGAGCATTAACTCTGTGATCTCTGTTGAGCATTAACTCCATTGATTCTCATGTTGGCAGTTCTGAATTTAAGCTTAGTTGCTCAGTTTGGCTATCACTTCAGTTAGCTATATATTTGAGCTTCTCTTATCAGTTCGACTGATCATAAATCATTGACTGGTTTGTGAGTTTGACTGGTGTTATTCTCAGCTTGGTCAGCGGTTGACTTTTCTTAAGCTTTAGTTTGCTGACTTCAACTTGGTCAGCGGTTAACTAATCTGACTGACTTACTGCAAGTTCCATCAGTTAGGTTGACTTGGCTTCTCTAGCTCAGCTGATCTGGCAGTCAGTTTGATAGAAACTGGTTTGTTTTCTGTAGAGCTTAACCTTCAGTTGGGTTATTTCCTGACTGGTTTATATATATCCCTCCACCTGGGTTGACCATGCTCCAGTTCAGTTGTCATCTGCTTCAGCTGAAATTTTTTGGAGCCTCAGTTTGGTCAGCGTAGCTCTCCAGCTTAGTTCTCCTTCAGTTTTTCAAGAAGTGTTTGACATGTTTTGACATCTCATCAAAACTACATCTTAGGGTTTTACTTGATAGTTTTTCCTAACACAAACAAAAGGCTAAATCAAGTGAACGATACAAATAAAGGATACATGCTTCAAGAAGTTTTTCATATAAGAACACAAGCTGGAAAGATATCTTACAATAATCTATCGGTAATGAGAAGCGCAGTGAAAACAAGGTGTGTATGATGTGTTAAATGTATCGATCCTAAGGAAGTATGTGTTTGACCCGGACCACGTGCTGAAGGACTGTGAGTTGATCTTGCATGCATATATAACAGACGATAGGACCCACACTAGATAGAACCATGAAGATTAAGAAACATCGAAACTTGAAAACAAGTGAGACAACAATAAACTTGAGTGGTTTTGGATAAATGAAATTTTGAGGATGAAATTTTCTTTAAGGGGGTGGAATGTAACACCTCGTCCCCAAAAAAAATGTGAATTACTCCAACCGTATAAGAAGCATATGTTGATTATAGGATGCTTTGAAATGATTTTTGAAAATTCCAAATATAGAGAAAATGACTCCCAAAGTTGGCTCAATTCTATTCTTAAAATCATGTTGTCTTCTAAATCTTTCCCAATCACATATTTTGTTTCTCATGATGAGACATTTCCATGGCCTTTTTCATTCTTAATTTGGACGGTTATTGGATCTTGTGTGTCCTAATTATTGAAAGACCATTTTTTTCATCCTTAAAAATTCTACGGCTTTATTTTTAAGTCCGAAATTGGTTTCGTCTTTAACTAGGAGTCACAAATCTTTTCATAATCGTGTGGTCATCGATTTCATTAAAAAAAATGTAGTTCATTTGACCTTCCAATGAAATTTTATTCATTCTCTATTTCAATTAATACCATATATTAAAATACATCACAAATTGATTACCACCACTCAATCTTACCTTGCTCCAAGTGTCACCATGCATTGCTCCAAGTGTTATCATGCATTGCTCCATGTATCATCATGCATGACAAAGGTGTTCCATGTGTCACCATTTATTCCACCTAGTTTCATGCATGTCCTACACATGTTCATCATAGTAATTGGCTGAATCAAATAGAGGGAAGATGAGCTGGAGCCCAACTTTCTCCTACATTCTCTTCTCCATTGGCTTATCTTTTCCCCTCCCAGCAGTAGCAACCACTCTTTTTCTTCTAATTTCGACCCTCAAACCTTAGCCAACAATTAAGAAATTTTATAGAGTGCTTCCCACTTTCAGGTAGATTATGTTAGCTAAAGAAGTCATCCAATTTGGTTCTCATATTGTCGAGAACGAAGGCAAACATTACACTAGTTGCTGTTTTCCGCCACAGCTGCAGCAATAGTTTTCTTTTGTATATTTCGACCTTCAAATCTCTACCAACATTGCTAAAATTTGGATATGTTGTTCCTCTCTTCACTTAGTTAAAGTTAGCCACTGGAATCGCTCGATTTGGTGTCTGAGAAATCAGAAACTAAGACATGAAAAATTGGGGTTTTTATCTGCAAGTTTTATCATGAGTGTAGCAGTAGTATATTACCATTTTCGTCCCTTAAATCTCATCCATAATTTCTGAAATTTTAGTATGTTTCTCCTATAATTATGTAGATGATTTTAGGATCAAGAATTTCTCAATTCGGAGCTTTGAAGCTCCTAAATGAAGCTCAACTAGTTTCTTGGTGGTTGAATTTCCGTAACTCATCAAAACCCATTTCCGACATCTTTTCCCGTTGATCTAGATGTTTTCATTCTGATCGGAATTTGTCTCCGACTCCTTCTGACTGATTGTAGGTCCCTTTGTGGTGAACACGTGGCCACCGACCGTGCCTTGATTAGATTTGAACCCGTGAAGGAACTCCAGACCGTTACTTTATCCCCAGTATCGTGATCGGGTATTGAATCATTGTTAGAACTTTTGTATCTATAAGGTGGGCTACTATACTATCTTTGTAAAATTGTATCTTTCGAGCTATTAAGCTCTGCTGTGTTAAAATTGCATATGTCACTATCTATGTTAAATATTTACGTGCTACTGTATGTTGTCGGAGTCTCATAAACTAGTGTTGTGTCAATGTGAGTAGCTACAGTATTGCATGCATTATTCGTCATACTCTATTCCTTATCGAAAGACTAAAATGAATGGTTACACTCATTGGTTACACTCATAAATTTTACGCATTGGTGATGTAGTAGGGGTTGCGGGCAATGACTGATTATACTCTTAAATGCTTCACGATAAAATATTTTGGTGAACTTAGGTTGCTTCCAACTTTAAAACCTCCTGAGTTTCACTATCTGCATAGATACAAATAGATCACTTTTGAAAAATGATTTGCATAACTTAATTGTGAAAACTTACCTACTGAGTGCATTATTACTCAGCCCAAATCTTTTTAAACATTTTCAGGTCAGTAGACTGGAGTGTGGGGGTGACGAGGCTGAGAAATTGGCTATTGTAATTTACATATTTTCTCGTTGTCTCTTTTTGTTAGTATTCTGTTAAGAATTGAGCTTCCGCATTTATGATATTCATTTGCTAAATCCTAAGAACTCTGATCTTGGTATTATGGGCAAGTATATATTATTATAAAGCATGTTTGGTTGTTGTGAGTCTTCTGTTGAGGTTTCATTAATTTAATTACCCTATTTCTTTTCTACTTCTTAATTCCAACCCCCGTGGCGTCCATTTGCACGGTCTTTTAGGACCAGGGCGCTACAAATATAATTGTAATTATATTATAAAACACAATAAAATTTAAACCAAAAATATAAAAATAAAATGTTTGCGGGAAGAGATTCAAAAATGGGTGGAAAAGATTATAAGATTAAAAATATACTCGAAAATTACTTTACCACATAAGCATTCAATGATCCAATGCATAACATAAATTATTTTGAAAGAGTATTTATTCATGATTTTAATTACAATTTTGCCTCTCCAATTTTGCTATAGAATGAAAAAAAGAAAAAAAATTGTAACTAAAATGTTATTTAAGAAAATATTTCCTAAATTTAAAACAAAAGGAATGATAAAAAAAAAAGCAACATAAATGTTCAAAACAAAAGAATGATAAAGGAAAAAAAAATGAATGTAAATGGATTAGTTAAGAAAATATAAGATGAACAATTTGTGCCAAAGTGGAATTGAACCAACGGACCTTTGGACAAAAATTCTTAACACGCATCCAGCCAGCCAGCCAACTGCATCATAGTAACATATTTGTGTTTTTTAGAGGAATATTTCTTTTTAAATCAAATTTTGATTGACTTATTTTTACGACAATTTTACCCCTACGATTTTATTTTAATAAATAGATAGATTGTAATCACCAATTAATTATGTGGTATACTTGATAAGATATTTGAACATTATATAATATATCAAGTTCTTAATTATTGATTTCATTTTTTAATTCAAAATGAAATGAGATAGCCAGGTCTCTTTCGTCGGAGACTAAAAATGATCACACCAGATCACCTGTTGCATTTCCTATTACATTTCATGTTCTAAGCCTTCATTTTAAAAAAAATATATATTTTTTTTAATTTTTAATTTATTATGATTTTATTTAATTAAATTTTTCCCTTTAGGGTTCATCCATCCCAATTAGGATATATTAATATTTTTTAAAAATAAAAAAAAAAAAAAATCTAATTATACAACACCAAATGAAATAAGAATTGTAACAGAGAATCTGATCAAAAAAATGATGAGAATCCTATCAATATAAAAAAGGCATAAACATCGCCTTTCGATCCAATCCGTCTTCTTTGGCCTCCTCATCGTTGTTACAATTTGCACACATTAATTGTTGACCCCCTTTCATTTGTTAAGATTTGTTTATATTGCTTTTTTGACATTTACAAAAAAAAAAATGTAAAAATGTGGTGATTTAATTGATAACTAACCCCCCAAAATAAGACATTGCATATTATCTTATTATTGTGAAAAATAATTAAAGACAAATATTTGTATATACTATCTATTTGTATAAATGGACAACCTAAAGTATATACCTTACTAAAATAATGTTTAAACTTATGTAGTATCAATATAACTAGCATTACCCGCCGTGCAATGCACGGATAAAATATATAAATATAAAAATATAATGTTATAGTAATATTTTAATAACAATTCATAGAATAAGGGTTAATTACACTTTAATATCCAACACTTCCATTTTTCACTTATGACCTGAAAATTCAAAAGTTACATTCAATACCTAATGTTTAACAAATTAACACTTAACTTACAATATCAATTTTTTTGGTGATTCAAATATTGAAGTGGAATGTCACCCTTACCTTGAAAATTATAAAAGCTATCAAAATTTGATTTTAACATATATTTTTAAATTATATTTTGAAAATAAATAAATAATATAAAAATAATTAAGAAATAATAATAATAATAATAAATTATTTAATTTGATTTTTTTTATTTTTCTAAATATGATAAAATAATATTATAAAACATGATTATGTATAAATATATCATATATTAATTTTTTTAGTCATTCCCCTTCCTTTGGGAGTAGGGATTCCATTGGGAATGGTGATTCCCGATTTTGAATTATACCAATCGGTGGAATGAGAATGGACATAGGAATGGTTATTCCATTCCATTCCATTCCACCGTACCAATCACGTCCTTAGATATAGTAGGATAGGATTAGGATTTATGATATTTTTAATATTTAATTTTAATTTTTCTATTATAATTGTTTATTATGATTAATTATTCCATAATTAAAGTATATAAATTTTTAAATTTCATTCTTACAAATAAACATTAATTATGATGGGTTATATAATAATATATTTTATTTTTATAATAAATATTATCAACATAATAAATTTGACAGTGAAACGTGAGAATATGATCTAGAAAATGTAACAAATGACATGCATGTATGATTGAAGGCTACTAAATGATATTTTTTCCTACTAAATACATAATTTCATTTTTTAGGGAAAAAAAAAAAGAAAATAGTAGAATATTATGTATGTTAGTAGAAGTTATAAAAATGTCATCATTAAGTAAATTATAATTCAATATTTATTTTTGTGAAATAATAACAAATTATTCTAATTTCAATGAAAAGGAGAATGAATTAACCAAAAACACATTGGATCAACGCTAAAGGTAAATAATTACTTAAAATATTATTTTATAATAAATAAATAAAAATTACGCATTTTATATGATGGTAAACAACCAATTAAATAAGGAAAAATGAGCTAAGGCCACGTGGCCACCATACATAATCACAACAATTGAAACAATAAACAAAATACACATATGTATGTATATTATGGAAGTATATCAATAGTGGTGATAATGTTATATTTTTGGGGAAATAAATAAATAAAATTTGGATTCAAACACAAATTAAGCAAACAAATTTGGGTGTTCCATCATAATTTAGTTTGAATATTTGGATAACATCGATTGTAATTAGAATATGTATGCGTGTTTGTTTGTTTAATATGAGTGCATTTTTTTTTAAATTGAGCTTATAATAAATACATTTTTATATTAAAGAAAAATACAGTAAGATATTTATGTGTGTGTGTGTGTGTGTTAAACAATTAATACATAATTGTATGGATATAACATGATAGAACTGAATTTTTGTTAACAATTTCAACTATTATGGATTTAAATTAAAAATCAAGACAAATGATATGCAAGTTATATATATAGGGAAATGATGTATGCCACTATGTTACAATTTACACACACGTACACACATGTTTGAGAACAAAGGGTTATTGATAAGCCATAAATAAGGAATTCCATAATATGATTCAATCAACATGATCGAATTCCACATTTGTAGTTATGGAATATTTGATGACCAAAAACTAAAAAAATAAGAATTGTATACAAATAAAATACCATTCCAATATCTTCAATATTTAACCTGGTATAATTGATGAACTTGTTAGGTTCCTCATATAGATTCATGAACAACGAAACCAAAACCAATTAACAATTTCATTTCTTCTCGACATGCAAGAACATAGTATACAACGACCAACAGTAGCTTCATCATCAATTCACCAAGTACATCCGTTTCATATTTTCTGTCAATAAGAAAACAAAAAATATTAGTGAATATAAATACACCATATTACAAAAATAAAATTGAAAAAAAAAATACTCAAATTGAAATAGGGCACAATTTTTCTTAATGTTTCGATTTATGTAGTCACAATGAGAATGACAATTAGAACTTTAGTAAATATGAAAGACTACAACACAACTATTTATACAAATGCATCAACTGAACAATTCTATAAAAATGAAGTTGTGGAATTCAATTAAATTCATCCAAATTAATTTGTCATAATCTAAAAGCTTAATTTTAGCTGATTATGTAAGTGCTAGAGAGAAACGTATAATTAACTAATTAACAAATTGATTACAATCTTTCTATATGTTTATATGGTTTATGCGTATGTATATATATTTATTTGCATATGGTTAATTAGCTATAGTAGCACGCAAATTGGGTGTCTATTTATATTAAAATGATAGAAGATTTACTCGTTTCAAATAATATAATCCACATTAATTATATATAATTATTAATTTAGTTAATATAAAGATGAGATTCTATATTCATAATAATGATATGCATAATGATAGAATAATGTATAATATAATTATAATGATAGAATTAATTATAACATAATTACACGTACAAAATTACTACAAAAAGTAACTGATTACATAATTTAGGGATTCACCCATATTATGCATCCCTTGAAAAAAAAAGTAACGGTTATTGTATTAATAGACTAAGCTTTGGTAGACCATTGGGTTATTGTATTTGCTACAATAAGTAACGGTTATTGTATTTCAATCTATTAATATTATATTAGGTAGGTTAGTTTTGGTCTAAATAAAATAATATAATGTACATTAATTATAACATAATTATTACTACAAAAAGTAACTGATTACATAATTAAGGGATTTACCCACATTATGCTTCCCTTGAAAAAAAGTAACGGTTATTGTATTAAATTACATATATTACATGTATATATATATATTATATTATGTTATATATTATATATATATATATATATATATATATTAAGTAGGATAGTTTTGGCGGGAAATTAAACCCTAAACTATCCTACTTTTAGATATAGTATGATATAAACATTGTTCAATTCCGTTTATGAGATTGGTGATACTTATTGTGTATTCAAATTATTAATGTTCTAAGAAAGGATTATCAAATTTCTTTTTAACTGAATAAAGTGTAATAACTAATATTATCAACATGTTATAATTTTTTTCTTAAATCTTTAAAGTGCTACTTTCTTTTTTATTGTGTGATTTTTTTTTTTTGTTAATTTTATCTTAGGAAATTATATTTAAATTTCATTGAAATTCTTTACTCTTTAGTATTTAATTAATAAATATATAATCATTTATATAGCTTAATAAAAATATTTCTTCTTTATAGAAAAATGGTTTATCAGTTTTATTTTTCATGTGAATATATTAAATTATATCAAATACATAATTATTTTATTTATGTTAAATTTAGTTTGACACCACTTTCATATTTCTTCATTTTTCACTTTAATATACATTTTAAAATTATTTCTTTGAAAATACATAAATACGAAAAATTAGTAAGTTATTTATTCTAGCTAATTGTCAAAGTATTTTGATAAATTTGATAAATAATATAAATTTTTAGTTCAATGGCAGCAACTTAAAATTATAAAGGATTCTAATTATGACATTAAATTTTTATGTCATTTTCTTCTTAATTTTTTTATTGTGCCTAAAATTATAAATGATTCCAATTATATTTATAATGGATTTGGGGTGAACTAATTATGCTATTTATTTTAGGGTTAATTGGCATAAAATTCACTATTTTCGAATGAATTTACAATTTAAACATGACTTTTGAAAGGTTGCAATAATAGCGCAACTTTTGATTTGTAGCAAAATAAACAACCTTAAAATTTCGATGATTGGAAAAGTAACATTGTACAATAAAAATCATCGTTTTCAATACCTCTAAACGAAATTAATCTGTTCACGTGGTAAAAATTATTCACAGTCATAATTTCAATTGTCATAAAAAAGTTAAAAGTGTCGAATTTGCTACAAATCAAAAGGTGTTAGGTTATTATTGCAACATTTTAAAAATCATGATTAAATTGCAAATTTGTTAAAAAGTGGTGAATTTTTTTGGCAATTAACCCTTTATTTTATTGGCAACTAAGAATGAAAAGTTTTAAATTTATTCATGGATACGGCCATACAGGTTATTTGTCAATAAAATACTGAACAAACATGAATACAACAATATATTCTTTATAAATTTTATGACCGTTTCTATTAATTATATAACTGTAATTTAATTATTTTATTTGTACAAATTATTTATTTATGTCTAATACTAATATGATGTCATGATATTAACGTTCGAAACGCAATAGACAAGAAAAAAAAATATTTCAGCCGAGCCAACACTTGGTATGATTCAGTCTTCGAGCGTTCCAAAATTTGGGATTTGTGGGTTTGGAATTCTAACAAAGATACAAATGCTAAGGTAGTAAATAATTCTAGTTCTAGGACAATGCACGTCTCCTAGTTCTTGAAGGGGTGGATCTAGAAGTTTCCTCTAGGCTACCTGATGTGTCCGAACTGCTGTTCTCGTTGGACCAGAGTTTAGACATCTTTTTCACTGCTTTGGAACCACCTCCCCCTCCTTTGTTTCTCAGCCTCAGAGAAGCCAGCTCCGCCTTCAACGACTTCAGTTCCTCCGACGTCTGATCACCATCCCAGTCGTCGTCTGTGTTGGTAGTACCAGACCTGGAGCTACCATAGGATCCTCCAGGAAGTAGAGCCCTTATAGAGCCAGGTAGGTCGGGCATGCCTTGGCCCCCCGCTGCTGCTGCTCTGCCATGCTCGAAGAAAAGAACCTGCACAACAACGCGCAATGGTAGCCTCTCGTTTTGCACAGCATGCGCGCACGCCTCAGCTGATAGCTTCCTACATTCCATCAACCGGCATATTTTCTTTTTCTCGCTCTTGCTCATTGCGGGGTGCTCCTGTAGAGAAATGAATGCAACGTCCATGGATCAATAAAATGAAAAGAAGATGACATGCATCGAGGAATAATAGAGATGCAGACCTTGAGATACATATCAATAGCGCGGTAAATTCCATCATGCGTCTGTCTTGGAAAGCTGGAAACCATAGCCGCTAGATCAAGAAACCTGGACAGAGGTAATGAGGAATCTCGAGCAGCTTCAGCCAGATAACTATCAACTAATCTGGCCACGGTAGTCTTCGATGCATCAGAGGATAATCCTCTGTACAAATCCCGGAACTCAGGATCGTCAGAGCAATCAGTCTGAGCACTATGCTCTTGCATCACAAACTGCTCAACCAAATCATATACTATATCTATGTTGTACAGGGCCGTTTCACCGGTTGGGGAACGTATCAGAAAATCAGCTATTGTTGCTTCCCCAAGTTGCTGTGCAATTTTTTGCATCAGCTCCCTTCTTCCTCTCTCTCCACATTCTAACAGAAATGATGCTTGCAGTAATTTGAGCAAAAAACTACACGGTACAGAATTTATCTCCGTTGGTAGCAATTCTGTGATGGTTTCGACTAAGTATCTGTACTTGAGGATGTCACCTCCTCGTATGGTGCCTTTGCTGAAACCGGGGAGCCTTCTTAAAAGATATGCTTGTAATGACTCCCCTACTACATCAGGAGAAACTCTTCCTTTCGCTCGTATTGTTGAAATAACCCGTTTGTATAAATCAATGTGAAGCTCAGAAAGGTCCTCTGCCCACCAGTCTTGAGGGACTGTTAGCTGTTTCCTCACACCATCCCAAAGTGGATCATGTCCATTCTCGGATGGGAGCTTTTTACGATTATAAGTATATGACCAATCAACTTTGGAAGGTTCGATGGAAGCTTTAGAAGCTATAGAATCGAGGCAGTGGCTGACGATCTTCAGTTCCTCTGACGAGGGAAGATGACACTTTGTAGTCTGAAGAACTAGTATAGAATCTTTCCAGCTTCGGAAAATGCTGGAACTAAGAAAGACATCAATCTTGTATATGAGATTTCCTTTCTCAACGACTTCGTACATTTCCAGATATTCTGCTGCACAACGCGCTGCTACCACATTGTAAGCATTCAGTGTGGCGACCATGCCATAGCAGAACTTGGCACAGATCTCAAATGCAGTAGGTCCACCTGGAATGTCATCTATGTGAATTTCATCACTTTCTTCATTTGTGTTGGCAACGAGCTTCTGAAGATGAGAACTCTTCGATAGAAGAGGAAACTGCAATGAGATGAACTGCTTTAGTCGAAGAAAACACCTCACTAATAAAGGCTGCAAACCAGACTAAGCAAATTGAGATCAACTGTAAAACTGGTGTTAAACGAAGCAAGTTGCTAATTTTCAGGGTGACATCTTGCCATATCTTGTTTCCAACTATTTTCTAGTACAGGCACATAATTATGCAAGTCACAAAAAGTAACAAGAAATTTGATGGGTTTGAGTTTCATCAAATGTCACAGTTTCCATTGATAGATGGAGCAGGCGACAATATAATGAATCAATCTTTAGGTGAAACAATCCCAGTGACTGTTATGAATGATGGTGTTTTCAAATTGTCAATACCGAGAAGTATCTTCATAAGCACAAAAATCGTTATACCTTGTGGAGATAGAACTTGACATCTCCAACACTAATGATTATATCAGTTGCCAACTCCGTCGCTACATATCTGAAATAGAAAATTTTCCAACAGTCACATTTGCAGGAACCTTACATCTGCAACTTTATATATTTAGCTTTGCAAACAGAAAAAGAGCATGTAGAACCCATTGAGAAAACCAACAAAGGTAAGACATTTCATTGACTACCATATACTAACAATTAGTTTATTCACAACATAATTGATAGCTTTTAAAATAGATAGGAGAAGATGAAGAGGGAGAATCCAACCAAAATACGGATATTCTACCAAGTTTGGAGAAGCATCATAACTATTTGACTATATGCAAACAGATCCTTACTAGTAAGTCAAGATTGACATGATATGAGTATCATCATCTTAGTTTTAATCATTTGTTGAGCTTGTACGACAAAGTGCAGAGATGAAGTTACAAAACGAAAAAGGAATGGCCATCCTTTATAGTTTAATGCAGCTAGCAGTGAATGGAGGGATAATGAATAGGGTAAATAATAATAATTTTAAGAGCATGAGATGAGTCAATATAAACAGCATATACCATGAAATGAAAAATGCAGCTCGCACAAAGATAAGACAACGGTAATAGTTAACCTGATATTGTCCCCATCCGTCTGAAACTGATCAGGCTTGGATCCGAGCTTCATAAACTTCATCTTGGCAGGCAAATAATGTCTCCACCTCGAATATATATCTCCTGCTTCAGGTCCGTTAAACCAAAACAACTCGTTGCTTCGGAAAGGAAGTAGCAGGAGCAAATACTGCAAGAAGATAACCACAATATGTAAGGACTACCAACCCTTCAAAGTCAAGCTTAACATAAATTTAGAAACAGAGACCACCAGGCAACCCACCCTCCAATATTTGTTTTGTTGATATCTTGAAGTTGTAAAGTGATTACAAGTTAAATAAAAACGAAATTTATCTTTTATAAATCAAACCCAAAAATCCACATTCCTCAAACAAAGATTTTCTTGAATCAATGAAGTTTGAAGCACCTATCAAAGGCAGCAGAAATCTTGGTATGAGTGGTGAGCGACACCAAAATCGCAGACAACAAGCATCAACTAGTTTTGGAGGGTAATGAAAACATATCTACCTAAATCTTTAAACCCGCACTCCAACCAATATAGTTGTTCCCATTGCTACATAAACTCAATTTCCCGAAACAAATTGCATTAAAACCGATGAGAATGAACTACACTGGTGATAGTAACAAAATCAAGATCAAATTTTTACCGTTCTTGAACATCACAAATAAGCATAGCAATCAATGTCTAACCAAAAACAGAAGATGAATATCCAATCATCTTCAAGAACTGTCAAATCCCAACTCTATTCAGAAACCAACAAGCATGAATAGAAGAGAGAGAGAGAAAGGAAAAGAGAGAAACTTGAACGAGATAACTCACCAAATCAAGAACGGTTGAGCTACAAAAATTAGCCAAAACCCTGAATGCTCAAAGAGTAGCAAAACAGTGTGTGTAAAGATTACTAGCAAAATCCCAAGACTTTTGAGGAACAAAAACAAGAAAAGAAAAAACAGCCAACAACAAATGAAAACATCAAAAAAGATGAGTTGTTGCTAATCTTTGCCAGCCACCATGGCAACATAATGTTCTCACAAAAGGCCAAGCTCAGAATGTTCCCACACTCATCTATCCCTTGAGAATCAGCACCACCGCCCCCACCACTGCTGCTCTCTTTCTCTTTCTCTTTCTCTTTCTCTTTCTCTCCTCCCCACATTATATACTTTTAATACGGTTTCCCACATTTTTTTATGCAAATTACGAAATTCATTTTTACCTTAGAAATCAGCTTCACTTTTTTCCCTTTCCTTTTCTTTATACGTATTTCATCTGTAAAGTAAAGGTGAAGTGGGGGATTGGCTTCTTTTTCCTTGTCTCACTCGATTTCTCGGGATGAATTTGAATGCAATTACAATTTATATTCAACAACTCATAAAAATTTGAAAATTTCAATGATCTATATTTACTTGCTACTAGTTGAATTTTCGATCAAATGCCAGTGAGGGCTCCTCAATCTTTTTCAATCAATAAAGAAATATATAAAGTGAGCAGCGTTAGGCACGCCAAACTGACACTGTTGTTGCCCCATTCATCACAATCGTACTTTCTTTCTTTTTTTCTTTCTTTTTTTTCTGTTTTGGAGTTTAGTCAAATGTTTTAGTATATTTTCTTTTGGAATAGAAAACGACCCTCCATCTTTTTCCTCGCGTACTTTGATAATAATGGCATCCAACTCCATCTGCATGTTTTTTAAGTGAAAGAAATGTGACATTTTTATTGATTACAGTAAAGAAATTTCCTGCTTGGATTTCTCAACAATTACTGAATTACATTAATATGGAAGAATCATAAGTGGAGCTCACATGGGTGGCTCATGACTTATTTCGGAGTTAGGGGCAGGGTGTCGCAAATTTTAACCTTTTTTTGAGTTTTTGATAAATAGCACAATCCCGTTGAACCAATTTAAACCGGTTTATTTAATATTTGTTGAATCAAAATCGGTTCAGCGAAAAAGTAAAAAATTAATTTGACCATAATACCCTTTGCCTCCTAAATGAGTTGTATTATTAAAGAAAAGAAAAACTCAAAACTTAAATATCTCGAATATCACAAACTGATAACTCAGGTCCCATTTGATTCAGATGATGGGATAGATAAGATTGATAGGATAAAGTAAAATTGCACTATTTGAATAAAAATAATCTTGTGTTTGGATTGCTTGATTACAATTTTAATGATTTATGATAAATTGTCTCAATATTTTATTTGGATTGAATGATTAGGATTAAAATGTTATGAAATACCTGAATCGCCCTTCATATAATATATTCATTTATAATAATTAAAGTTGTATTTTTCTATTAAAAAATGCTTCAAATCATGAAATTAAAAATAATTGATGCACAAAAATAATTTACTAAACATTCGGAAATAATGACAAAAATAATTAATGAAAGTAGTTTCTTCTTCACAAGTCCTCTTCTAATTACGTATTAGTATTCCATTAATATCATGTTTACAGATCAATATTCTCATAATAATTAGGGTTAATAGACTCTAATATCACAATCTTTTCACTTTTTTTTCACATGACGTTTCAATATTTGCAATAATGCAACAACTTTATCTTTTTGTTGGAATTAAGCCATAATAATGAAAATTAATCTGACGTGGCCTGAATTTTTACACATGTGCACTCTTAATCTGTCGTAGCATAAATGAAATTAGAGTACCTCTCCCGTGCGATGTATAGATGTGATATGTATAATTTTATTTGTTAGAAATTATAATTATGAAAAATTTAATAAAAATATTTCAACAAAATAAAATTAATTTATAACTTTCTGAATTATATAAATTTTTGAATTATTCAATTTTTTTTAATTATAACATACCTTTGCGTTCACTTTTAATTTGATGTGGCATAGATTAAACTAGAATGTCTCTCGTGCGATGCACAAATGTGATATGTATAATTTTATTTGTAAGAAATTATAATTATGAAAAAAAAATTATTACAACAAAATAAAAATTATTTCTGATAATGTTATATTAGTAATTTTACAAATACATGAGAAAGGATAAATTTAATCACCCAAAAATGGGGTGATGAACAATCACCCAAATGAGTGATTGGAGCCCGGGCCGTCATCAATCCCGGGCTCCAATCCTTCAAACCAAACAAATGATAAGAGGGATAATTTTATCAATCCCCCCTAAACTACCCTAATCAACCAAACCAAACACGTCCTCAAAGGATCGGGACCTCATTAACACTTTATTCCCTTCATTTTTCCTATTCAGATTTACTTTCTCCCGTACTTCACATCCCAATTTATTATCTCTCTTTTTTTATCATATGGATTTAATAACATTGTTAAGCTTAAAAAAATTGACTCCAAAATTATAAGTGTTAGGCGTCCAATAAGATACTAAAATAAATATATTACTATAAGTAAGGTGAGATATATTCATATTCATCATGATATATATTATATATTATAATACTAATTATCTTAAGTAATGTTAAAATAGTATTTTAAATATGAACTATTAAATTTAATTATTATGTATAACAATAATATAGAATATGATTCAATAGTTATTCATAATATGGGGTATTAAATTATTTCATCATACTATTGTATACGTAAGCTAGTAAGCTAGTAAGCTTTAATTACGTATACTATTGTATACGTAAACTAGTAAGCTACAATTTCATTGTCGATGAAGATGGAGAAGTCGTCTCCGTCATCCTCATGTGACGGTTCTCTATGTTGAAGAGGTTGATTTCAATTAGAATATCACTCATTGATAGGTCAAATTAATGTACATTAAAATATCCATGTCTATTATTATACAAGGATTAAGAATTACGAGTATCTAAGATTTATATTCTTATGTGTTGTCAGTCCATAAGAGTTATCTCACTGCGATCCAGTTCAATACACTACAAAAGTGCACTAGTATAATTCCATAACCAAGATACACTAATTCCAAATCACGCTATAACTATACCGATGGTTCGTCTAATTCCATCTAGGTTGTGAACTCTTCTCATATTTTATAAGGAACCGATAATATGATCTTCTGTATGCATTCCACACACCATATTATCTACAATATTAAGTATAGGACGATTTGCATTATTTATTATATAAAATAAATGCAAAATATGTGAACATTATTCTCATTCATAATTAAGGAAAATAATTATATACATAAAAGATAACATGCTTTTAGTATACAATCCCAACCGTTCTTCCATTGAAGAAGGTAAGTTCATATATATATATATATAATGCATAGTATATTATACAGTTCTAAGTTAAGCTTTTAAATACCTTATTTTCAATGTCATATGCATAACTAGTTTGAGAAATCAACATCTAAATATTTACATCAATTATTGTTCTCTCTTACTCCAAATGTAAAATTTTTGCTTTTGTAGTAAATAGATAAGTTATTAGACAGTACAGAGGCATAATACATATTGTGTGAATTAACTATTTACCATCCTTTTCTTTACTTGTAGGTCGATCGACAAGACTTCAAGCATATATTAAAGAAGTAGTTTAACGTATTTTGAAGGACAGACTTGTGGTAATTCAATTTTTGTATGTTATCGAAACAAGCAGTAGCTATGCGTATTTGTAATTGGTTGTTGATGTATGGATTGTTTCTTTTTATATAAGTGTTTTGTTCTAATAATTATCTCTTCAGTTAGAGTAATATTATTTATTAGTAAATGTATGTATTGAAGAATTTCAATTTCATAACTATTTAATGAATGATTATGATTTATTGACAAATTTGTCTAATTTCTAAATAATTTATAATGAGAGGTTAAAACCAAATAATAATAGAAAATTCCATTAATGTATAACATTTAATGAGGGTAAAATTATGATATAACAAGGGGGAATTAATGGAATAATGATGAAATTCATTTGAACTAAAATTCATTTTAATGACAGTATATTTTTATCACTAAATGTGTTACACCAATAATGAGGGCACTCTCTCCTCACACTATTTACCTTTAACTAGAGACACAATAACCAAAGGCCATGAGAGTAAATTTTCCGTCATTAATTGTAATTAATGATGGAATTCAGATAATTAACCACATGACTTCCTCTTATTATAGATCAATTTTCTTGTACTGTTAGTAGATCATGTGAAAATTAAGGAACTATAATACAAAAATATTGATAGCTAATAGCTCAATTAGGGTTGATTTCATCTCAATTAAGGTTTAATATATTCTATTTAAGATTTAATAATTACAATTTGAGTTTATTACATCATGCTAAAGTAAAAAAAAATATCATGATAAAATTAATCAAACATTATGCTAAATCAATCACAATGTACTGCGAGAAGTTCGACTTTGATACCACTTGTAAATTCGAGTCACTGCTAAATAGATACATTCATGCTGTATAATATGATTTTTTAAGGTTCTCATTTCTGAATTTTAAAAGTCAGTCTTTATGCAAGGGCGTTACATATATATACAATAATTATGGAATAATCAACTATATATATATATATAAATTAATTATTAACTAATTAAAAATGAAATCAAATATTAAAATTTAATTATAATCCCTAATTAATAATTATAAAATTAAACTAAATTGAAAAAAATTAAAATCGAATTCAAAAAACAGAAGAAAAATGAATAAGAGAAACATAACTTTCACAATAAAATCCATCATCTTTTACACATAAGGTAGACTAGATGATCGCATTAAGCGCTGTGGAGGGTTAATGGACCTAAACAATATTATGAATTTATTAAATATAGTTTAAAATTATAATTGTTTACACTTTTTTCTTTTTAACGTGAACTTCAAATTTGTATCAAAAAAATAAAAAGGGATGTTGTTATTAGGGCTGAAATCAAACCAAATAGCTCTATACTCGACTCGTGTTCGTTCGTTAAAAGTTCGTTCGAGCTCGATTCGATAAGCATATCAAACAAGCTTGAACATAATTTTATGTTCGATAAAATTTAAAGCTCGGCTCGAACTCGAGCTCGATAAGTAAAAAATGAGCAAACATATGTAAAAATATCAAACTACTCGAGCTCGACCCGTGTTCGGCTCGATTAAAGCTCGTTTGAGTTCGACTCGATAGATAATCAAATAAGTTCAAACATAAATTCTAAAGCTCGATATCATTTCAAACAAGCTTGAACTTATGTATGTTCGGGCTCGACTCGACTCATTTACACCCCTAGTTGTTATTTACACCACTATTTTTTCAATATACACCATATTTACTATATACACCACCACTATAAATTTCTTTTTATTATTTTTCTTTATACACCACTTTTTTTTTTATCCATTAGTTTTAAAAAATCAATTTAAATTAATAATAAAAAAATTGGCTCAATGCTTGGCATTGCTTGCGGCCGCCATCATTTCTACCTCTCTCAAGCTGAAACCTTCTCATCTCTCTCTCTCTTTCCTTAATCAAAACCAAACTAATATATATATATATATATATAGGATATGGTTCATATGAGAACACCTTGTTGGTGTGAAAAATGAGAACACATTTTACACCATCCAATTTAATGATCCAATGGTTGAGATTTAAGGTGGCAATTTCGTAAATAATAGGGCAAAAAATAAGGAAGGAGGGCTATTTTCGTCCAAATCCATTAAAATTGATGATGTCAGCAATTAAAAAAAAATCTTAAAAACTTTAATCGACCATAACTTCTTCGTTTTTAATCCAATGCACACAAAAAATATATTAAATTAAAGCTCTCTTCATGCTCTTTCATTTAAGATGTCGAAATGCTATGTTTGGATGAAAAAATATGAACGAAAAATAAAAAAGAAATTTTTTTACACGTGCCCAGGTAGTAACTACTTTCGTTAGCATATAATAATTCTTCGTCAGCATTATGATAACATATGAACGTATGCTAATGAAGCATTTGTCATATGCTAACATAATATATTCAATGTGCTAACAAAGAATTATCATAATGCTAACATAGTATAAATTTATTAGGGTTTATTAAATCTCAATTATGGTTTATTTAATCTCGATTATGGTTTATTCCATCTAATTATCATTATTCTTTTGAAATTTAATTTTTTGTTTATAGTTCTTAATTGATTATTATGGTTTATCCTATCCAATTATAATTTATAATGTATGTTGATAGAGTATTGTCATATGCTAACATAGTGTATTCGCAATGCTGACGAACCAAAACTATAATGCTAACGTAGTACAAATATATTATTATTATTATGATTTCTTTCAACTCATTTAGGGTTTACCACATCCAATCAATGTTTATTTCATTTAATTAGGTTTATTTCATCCAATTATGATTTTTTCCATTTAATTAGGGTTTATTAAATCGAATTAGGTTTATAATTAATCTTTAGAATATTTTTTCGCCAACAATATTTGAAAACTTTAATTAGCATAACTATAATGTTTCGTTAGCATTATGATAATACTTCGTTAGCATAACGATCTGTTATCAAATCCTCCGCGATTTTTATAAGAATTACCAAATTACAGTAATACCCCCGCGCGAAAAACTTTTCAGATATTACAAAATTGCCACCGCCCTTTTCATCAAATCTGGACCTTTGATTTTTTATGGATGTTTGGTGTGAGATGTGTTCTCATTTCTCACACAAAGAGTTATTTTTATATAACCCCACCCCTATATATATATATATATATAGAGAGAGAGAGAGAGAGAGAGAGTTTTGATATGCTGGGCTACGATAATGAGCGTCTAGTTGAGCGCCCGTCCACGTGGATAAATTTTTTTAATATAATTTTTATTTTTTCATTCTTACGTCTCTCTATATTCTTGTTAGAAAATAAAATAAAATCCCATAAATTATGGGATTAGATTAGGAAATCCTATGTAAATTAGGGAAGAGATAATTTCCTTTTCTAGTTTAGCTATAGCTATAAAGAGGCGTTGTATTTGTTCATAACATAATGGAAATAGAATCACAATTATCATCATCATCTTCCAATCTCTATTCATCATGGTTTATTACATTATCTACCAGATACCAAAGTCTAACTTGGTATCAGAGAAGGTTGCTCTGGTATAAGCCGGACTCAGAAATACATCATCATCGTCCATACCCTTCTCAGACCAATCCAGCCACAAATCAAAACCAACACCATTTCCTGCAAAACCAACCCCAATGGCAGACAACAACAGTCAAATAACAGAAACAAATCAAACAGAGTTAACACAGCAGATTGCCAATATGTTCAGAGGGACAGAAAACATCACGCTAGGGATTAAACTTGATGGAACAAATTATCCGCTATGGTCCAGACTCATGAGAGTTGCAATCGGAAGTAGAGGTAAATCTAGTCACGTTACCGGATCACCTCTACCTCCCAAGACAGATGACCCAAGATACTTTCAATGGGAAGAAAGTGATCTCACTGTATTCTCATGGATTATTCAGAACATGGAAACCAAATTAGTCCATAATTTTGCACAGCATCAAACTTCAAAAGCACTATGGGATAGCCTAGCAGTTACTTACGGGAGTGGAGCCGATCCCGTGCAAATCTACGATCTAGAAACTTGGGCTAACAAAGTAGTACAGGGAGATAATACCTTGGAGGATTTTTGGAATGAATTGCAGGTACTGTGGATAAACATTGATCGGAGACAGCCGGACCCGATGGGGTGTTGCGAAAAAGGCATCAATCAATACCGAAAACTCACGGAGACCCGTCGTCTCTACCAATTTTTGGCCGGCTTGCACTCTCAGTTTGATCATATCCGGCGTGACATCATCAAGACATCTCCTCCGCCCTCAGCTGAGGCCGCCTTCGCTACGGTGAAACGAGAAGCTACCCGGCTCCAGATTCTAAAGCCGGCAACTATCACCGGCATCGGCGGCGAGAACTCTTCCTCATCAGGCGTCGGCATCGGCGCCGGTCTCGCGGCTAGAGGCGGATCCGGGCAACCACAGTGGAACAAGCCCAAGAACAGAGACCGAGAGAACAAGGACCTGCTCATTTGTAGCCACTGCGGAATGAAACGACATACAAAGGAGCAGTGCTTTCAGATCGTCGGATTTCCCGATTGGTGGGAAGATAATCACAAGAAACCAAAAACTCAGAAAGACAAATCTACAGTCACCGGTGCTGCCATAGTGGTGGGTGGCTCTGGGGCCACCGGCACCTCAGGCGACAACATAGCTAGGCCTCGAGAAGAAACTGGGAGAGACGATAGTGAAGAGGTCGCGGCGGCTAGGGTTGGGAATGAAGGAAGGGAAGGTGGCGACTTTCAAATCCGCCTTGTGATATTGTCAACAATGGTCCTCATAATTCTTGGAAACAATCCGCCTCTTTATTACATAATGGGACTGTATCTATTGTATGTACTACTCAAACCAACAGTGATGATAAATCTAATAGGTGGATTTTTGATTGTGGTGCTACCGACACAATGACGTTTGAGGCTTCTGATATTATACAGTCCTCTGTACCCCTTAAGACACATGTTCAGACTGCCAACGGTGCCATCACACCTGTCCACGACGCCGGAACAATAGAAATTTCCCCTACTCTGAAAATTTCAAATTACTTATATGTGCCATCATTATCACACAAGTTGCTCTCTATCAGTCATGTCACCAAAGAATTAAATTATACTGTTCTCATGCTACCTCATATCTGTCTCTTACAGGATATCAGGATGGGGAAGATTATTGGGCGTGGCACTGAGAGACAGGGATTATACTATGTGGATGAAATTGCTCAACAAGGAACAGTGATGATGGCTCACGGATCTCAAAACCGGGACGCTTGGCTTTGGCATAGACGTCTGGGACATCCCTCTTCGGGTTATTTCAAGCTTCTTTTCCCTAGCTTAGATTTTTCTCAACATTTGTTTTGTCAGACATGTGTTTTAGCCAAAAATCATCGGCAAACTTTTAAACCAAATAATACTAAAGTTGATTCAATATTTACTTTAGTTTATTCTGATGTTTGGGGTCCTGCTCCTGTTTTAGGGGGTCAGGATTTTCGGTATTTTTTTATATTTGTTGATGATTGCACACGTATGACTTGGATTTACTTCTTAAAACAAAAATCTGAGGTTTTTTCAAAATTTGTCCAGTTTTACACCATGATCCAAACCCAATTCCAAACCACCATAAAAACCCTTCGCTCCGATAATGGAGGCGAATTTGTTAACACCTCTATGGCCCAGTTCTTCCAAGCCAAATGATTAATTCACCAAACCACGTGTCCTTATACTCCCGAATAAAATGGCGTTGCTGAACGAAAAAACAGAATCCTCCTTGAAATCACCCGAGCCCTCCTCCTTGAATCTCACGTTCCCACCCATTTTTGGCCTGAAGCCTTAGCCACTGCTACCTACCTCCTTAACTGCCTCCCCACCAAAATTCATAAACTTCAAACCCCTCTCCAAGTCCTGTCTACTCACTCCAAAATACCACCTGCCTTGAACCTTCAGCCTTGGGTATTTGGTTATTCCGTTTTTGTCCGTGTTCCTAAACACGAACGCACCAAGTTCTCTCCTTGTGCTATAAAATGCGTGTTTGTAGGCTACGGGGTCAATCAAAAGGGATATTGTTGCTTTGATCCAAACACCGGTCGCATCTTCACCACACTCAGTTGCGACTTCCTTGAAACCGAATAATTTTACCATCACCATCTTAGTAGTCAGGGGGAGAGGGACCATACTTCTATTTCTGACCCACTAAGCTGGTGTTCTATGCCAAATTCAGACCCGTCTAGAGGTCCAACAGAGACAGTTAACAGTTCCGCTGCGCAAACTTCAGAAACAGAAGTGCAAACCCAAACTCTCAGTGACACAACCCCACCATCTTCGCCGCTTCTGATACCTGAGGTAAGTGATACTTTTGAGGTTAATAATACTGATGCTGATGATCACTCTGATTCTTCTGATTCACTTGTGTCTCCTGAGATAGTGGAGCAAAAGGAGAGTACAGCTGTTGATGGAGATACATGACAGTATGTTCTACCGCCAAGAAGTAACAGAGGAGTCCCACCTAAACGGTATTCTCTAGAGAGGAATATAAGGAAGTCACGATATTCTGTGGCAAATATGGTCAAAGGAAATCTCTCTGAGACCGCAAAGGCCTTTGAAACTTCCCTATATGAAGAAGAAAGTATACCAAGAAATGCCAGTGAGGCCATGGAATCTGAACAGTGGAAGAATGCAATGAAGAAGGAAATGGAAGCACTGGTAAGAAATAACACGTGAGAGAAGTGTAGACTACCTTCAGGAAAAAGACCAGTTGGATGTCGGTGGGTTTTCACTATAAAAAGGAAACCTGACGGAGCAATTGAAAGATACAAGACTCGATTAGTGGCAAAGGGGTATACTCAGACTTATGGGATAGACTACTCAGAGACTTTCTCACCTGTGGCCAAAATGAACACCGTCAAGGATTTTACTCTCAATAGCTGCAAATCGAGATTGGCCACTTCATCAATTTGATGTCACCAATGTATTCTTACATGGTGATCTGAACAAAAAAGTCTACATGGAGACATCATCGGGCTTCCAAGATGAGTTTGGATAAGGAGAAGTGTGCAAGCTGAAGAAGACCTTATATGGTTTCAAACAATCACTGAGGGCATGGTTTGAGAGGTTCACCACAGCTATGAAAAGTTATGGGTTCCGTCAGAGCAATTCGGATCATACACTATTCTTGAAGAATAGGGGAGAGCTGATTACATGTCTCATCATTTATGTTGATGATATGATTATCACCGGTAACAACATTGAAGAAATCAAAAGGCTAAAAATGAATCTGTTCACTGAATTTGAAATGAAGGATTTGGGTTCTCTTAAGTATTTCCTTGGCATTGAAGTTCTTAGGTCAGCCAAAGGAATTTTCATCTGCCAGAAAAAGTACACACTGGATCTCCTTATAGAAACTGGGATGGTAGACTGCAAGCCAGCTGACACACCTATAGCAGTAAATCATGGCTTGCAGATTGTTGAGGGTGCGGAATTGGCCGACCAAAGTCGATATCAGCGTCTAGTGGGAAAGCTTATATATTTATCCCACACCAGACCGGATATTGCGTATGCTGTTGGAGTGATGAGTCAATTTATGCACCAGCCACAAGCTGATCATCTGAAGGCGGCAATTAGGATTGTGCGATATCTCAAAGGCACTTTTTCACATGGGTTGTTGTTTGAGAAATACGGTCATTCAGGGATTCAGGGATACACAGATGCCGATTGAGCGAGTAATTTAACAGACAAACGGTCCACAAGTGTATACTTTACCTTTATTGGTGGAAATCTTGTTACTTGGAGAAGCAAGAAACAAAAGGTAGTGGCCCTCTCCAGTGCAGAGGCAGAATTTAGAGGCATCAAAAGTGGGCTAACAGAAATTTTATGGCTGCGGAAATTATTGAAAGAAATAGGTACTGTCCTACCCAGACATGCCAGTTGTTTTGTGACAATAAAGCAGCAATAAGCATTTCTGAAAATCCGGTGCAACACGACCGTACCAAGCATGTGGAGATTGACAGACACTTTATTAAAGAGAAGCTAGAAGTTGGTATTGTGGAGTTGCCCATCATTCGATCAGAAGACCAATTAGCAGACATTTTAACAAAGGCCGTCAACTCCAAGGTCTTCAAGGAAGTTCTGAGCAAGTTAAGTTTCGGTGATCCGGTAACTTAACTTGAGGGGGAGTGTTAGAAAATAAAATAAAATCCCATAAATTATGGGATTAGATTAGGAAATCCTATGTAAATTAGGGAAGAGATAATTTCCTTTTCTAGTTTAGCTATAGCTATAAAGAGGCGTTGTATTTGTTCATAACATAATGGAAATACAATCACAATTATCATCATCATCTTCCAATCTCTATTCATCATGGTTTATTACATTATCTACTAGATACCAAAGTCTAACGCTTCTCACTTCTCTTCCTCTCTCTGCAACTTCTCTTCTCACTTCTCATCTTCTCTTTTCTCTCTCCCTTTGCTATTGTCGTTCAGCCCCTTCTCATTTTTCATTTTTGTTAGCCTCCTAATGTCCAAATTATTTTCTTTTCTATTTCTTCCCCTCTTGCAACTCTCTCTCTCTCTCTCTCTCTCTCTCTCTCTCTCTCTCTCTCTCCAAATTCATAACTGTGTACCTCTCTCTCTTCTTTACAATTGGCATCTTCTTCTCTTACCTCTCTCTAACTTTCCATGTGCCGCTACTCTCTCTCTCTCTGCCCTTGGTTCTCAAGATTTTGTGCAGAAAAAGACCAAGTCAATTTGACATTAAATTTTCTCGAAGAAATTTTGAATAGAATTTGAAAATTTTCTACACAAATCCCTACTTAAATTTGTTACTATTATAGAGCAGTATTGATTCAAAATTCAAGAATAACTCCCTTTATAAATGACCAAGAAAATCATATAGAAATAACGAAACCAAACTAGAAAGCTTGAACCAATTGAATTTGTTTCCCTAAATCGTGAAAGGAAGATTTTACACGATCTTTTTCTTTGAAATTGTGGATAGTTTTGAACTCATTAGCAAACTTCTTAGAGGGAGAGAGAGAGAGAGAGAGAGAGCCCACAGCAAAATCAATCATCCCATTAAGTTCGTCAACCTTTAATTCTAGTTAATTGAAAATTAAAGAGAATGAAAGAGAGAAACAAAAACCCATCAAAAGAAACAACAATTAAGAATTTTGTTAAAGATTCATTGTAGAGAGAATGGCAGAAGATGAGATGTAGGGAGAGATGTACCGTGCTCATAGGAGAAAATGAATAATATAAAAATGTGAGAATTTAGTGAGAAAGAGGTGCATAATTCGAAAAGAAAAAAAAATTACAATTCAGCTGACATGGCACTAGCGCTCACAAGAGACGCGCATCCCAGTCGCCCAGCATAACAAAACTCTCTCTCTATATGTATATATATATTAATTAGAAGAGATGGTTGCCATGTAGCCAGTGGTGGCCCTGAGGGTGTGCGAGAAGTGCACCGTACAGGGGCCTCAAAAATTTAGGGACATCATTTTTATAAATTTTTAGTACTAGTAGTTATATTAACAAATGTTAGTTTATAAAAAAAATTAGCCTTTTAGTTTATAAAAATTAATTCAGGTTTTTTAAAAAATAATAGGAAAGACCACCTCAATATTTTACCCAATATTTTATATATAATACTAGGTCTAGCCTCCTAATCAATATCTGTGAAAATCTTGATAATATTCTAAAGCATGAAAATCTTGAGAATATTCTAAAGTATGAAGAGCTTAGTGATTTAGATGGTCAGTAGTTGTTTCAAGAATTAAAAATTTTGCAGTATCTTTTACCAAAAGAACATAAAACTTTAGATATCTTGGCTTATTTTAAGAGGTTGAATAGTCATCCCAATGCATGCATTGTTTATAGAATTTTATTGACCATATATATTATAGTTGCATCTGCAAAGTTGCTATTTATTTATTTATTTATTAAAATTTTACTTGCTATCGACCATGTTACAAGAAAGATTAAATAGGCTTGCTTTGATATCCAATGAACAAGAGTTGTTAGAAAATATTGATTTGAAAATTTTATAAATTAGTTTGCTTCAAAAATGCTAGGAGAAGTATTTTAAAATAATATTTTGTAATTTGCGTTTCGTACATGATATTATTTAAAATATTTTTCTTTTATTTCAAGTTTGTTCAAAGATCAATGAGCACGCATGAATTACATGATTTTAAAGTTTTCAAGAATGCAACCTTTTATGATTTGAGCATAGCAAACAAATATTTTTAGGCGCATTTTAAAGGGTAAATTACCCGTTGATACCTACATTTTGGATAATTTTTCAAAAGTGAACCACTTTTCAAAATTAATAAAAAAATACCTACTTTTTCAAAAAAAAAAATCAAATATAATATTTAACCAATTTTACGGCCATGAAATCGCACGTAATTGATTGTATTTTTAATATTCGTATTTCCTCAGTCACGTGGAAAAAATTCATCCAATCAAATATTACATTAAAATCAATTACATATGATTTTCAGGTTGTAAAATTGATTAAATATTATATTTTGCAAAACAAAATGAAAATGTAGTTACAATTTTGTTTATTTTGAAAAAGTGTATCATTCCTGAAAAAGTATTCAAAATGTAAGTATCAAAGTATAATTTATCCCATTTAATATATATTTTTAAATTTTAATTTTAATAAATTAGGGGCACCATTTTTTGTGCTCGCTATGCCTTCAAAATCTCAGGGTCGGCCCTGCATGTAGCAGGAGCAGCAAGGACTCCGACCCTCCGTCAATATCGTCGACGACAACCAAATTATGATTTTTTCACTTTGAAATTCACTCTCAACATCTCGTTCGGCACCGCCGCAAACATCGTCGGCCACAACGGTCCACGAAAGTGTGTACGAAGCTGAAGCAACACCAGGCAGAGTCTTTGCCACCGTCATCGGCCAGGGCATGAAGAAAAGGGTTGTTGAAGTATGCAGCAAGTTTGTCGGTGTGTTGGAGAATGATTTTATATTTTTATTTTTAAAGGGTATTTAACTATTTTAGTAATTAATTATTTTAAATTAATTTTAATGGTGATGTATAATGTAAAATTGGCGGTGTATTTAGAAACACCTAATAAAAATAAACAACTTTTGTAAATTTAACATCGGTTGCAATTCCAACAAATTGATATGAATGTTGATTATGATTAATTTTTATTTTCTAATAGATATTATTAAAATCATAAATTTGATAGTGAAATACAAAGAAGTGCAACATGACATTTGATCGAATCAATTATTTAAAATAGAAATTAAAATTGCATATCTAACTCAAACATGCAACCTATAAACTGGAATAGCCATCAAATGGTTGGTCCTGGAAGTGACCAAACCATAATTCTCCGACATGTCCAAATCAGCAGACATCATTCCATGAGGCAGCTCCCAATCGAAGCAATGAACCAATTGCGCCACCATGAGACGAACCATGGTTAGCCCCAGCAGCATTCCAGGGCAGCCCCTTCTACCCGATCCAAACGGTATGAGTTGAAAATCTCGGCCCCGAAGATCCACACTGCTCTCGAGAAATCTCTCAGGGGCAAATGTTTCGGGATCAACCCAAGCATCGGGATCTCTCCCAATGGCCCAAACATTCACAAGAACTCGCGTTCCGTTGGGTATGTGGAGCCCATCGACCTCGCAGTCCTGCATGGATTCGTGGATGAGCAAGGAGCTCACGGGGTGGAGCCTCATCGATTCCTTGATGAAACAATCTAGGTATTTGAGGCTCGAGAGATGGGACTCCTCCACCATTTGGTTGGGTCCCACTATTTCTTCTAGCTCATTCTGGAGTTTCTTCATTTCCGTTGGATGTCTAAGGGCTTCAGACAGTATCCACTCCACTGCTGCTGCTGACGTGTCCATTCCAGCTAGCAGCATATCCTATAATTAATGTATGTATTAATGAAATTAATTAATCAAGAGGTATATATCAACTGTCAACTGTCAAATGGGTGAAATATTTTACCAGTAGCACGGCCTTGACATGGCGGCGATCGAAGTCGAAACCTGCTTCGCCGGAGTCGAGAATTGCCATCATGGTATCGACGAAATCGTGAGTGCTCGCCTTCTCCTTGTTCTGAACATGATCATCGATGATCCTCTCCAGAAACGCATCGAAAATCTTGCTTAGCTTCTTCAGCCGACGGGCCGAGCCCTGTAGATCGAGCCACCTAAGATATGGGAAATAGTCGCCGAGATTGAACGCCGCCGCCTCCTCCATCGTTTCCTTCATCACTTCCTTCAACCCTCTCTCCTGCAAATCACCATCCGCAAACTTCCTCCCGAACACCATCAAACAAGTCGTATCAGCACTAAGAGACGCAACTCTGACGCTAATATCGACCGTTTCGCGTGCGGCCGCCGCCTCTCTGAGCGAATTCACAAGGAGTCCGAGCTCCGACTTCCTCATCGGCTCAAACTGGGCGATCTTCAGGCTGCTGAGCAGCTCCAGCGTGCATAGCTTTCGCATGTCGCGCCAGTAGTCTCCGTAACGGCTGAAGACGAGGTTCCGTTGCTGGTAGCTGATGTAGTAGGCGGCCTCGTGATGAGGCCGGTTGGCGAAGATGAGATCGTGGGTCTTCAGGAAGAGCTCCGCCGCTGCCGGCGATGATACAACGACGGTCGGGATGGAGCCGAAGCGCGTGTACATGATTGGGCCGTGTTTTCGGGCCAGACGGCGCAGATCTTGGTGTGGATTCTTGCTCAGTAGATGGAAATGGCCAATAATTGGAAGCCCTTTTGGGCCTGGAGGAAGTTTCTTTTTGTTTGAAAGTCGGTTCCGCCGCCATTGATGAAGGAGATACTGGAATGCAATTGTCGCTATGGCTACCCAAATCCACGCCATTATCATTGAAGAAAAAAAATTATACAGTACAAAATGTGGAATATTAATATAGGAGTTCTTCGCAATATAATATTCACAAGCTGATCGAGTACTTGTTATATATATACATAGATAGAAATCACAACTAATTATTAGGTAATGCATGATAAGTTCACAAATTCTTTTGTACATAACATGTACATCAGACGGTCAATGTGTTAATTTGTTATACGTTCGGTCAATACGTTACCAAAAAAATCGTCAAAACGGGTGATAGTTTTTTATTTTTTAGTGTTACAGTTGATACTGATTCTGATAGCTTTTTTCTTTCTTTCTTTTTATGGCCGATACTTCTTAATGATACAAGTGATACTTTTGGAATTTTAAGTGATACTTTTTAGTATTACAATTGATATTAATTTTGACGGATTTTTTAGTCAACTAATTGACAGGATCAATACGCGTTAACCGTCTAATATGCATCTAGTGCACATAAGACCTGCCTTAATAAGTTATTCGATAAAAACATAATAAGATATTGGATGAAGCCGTGTCACAAATTACTACAAATTAATTAAAGATAATGCATATAAGTGCGCCAAATTCATTTTAATTTATTTGTTAAATTGGTGTAAATGGCACGGGCAATGAAGAGTATAATGGTTCAAGATCGATGTTAAAAAATCAAATCAGATTTTCTGTTGCACTCTCTGTTCTACATGTTGCATTTACATATTACGTGCAATTTTTAGTATTTAATTCTCAGTTTTTAATTAATAATTCATTACCATGGTTGATTATTTCATAACTAAATTTAAAAAAAAATCATTTTATTGTTGATAAATGTTGTCTATGATTATTTATGTTATAATTAATTTTTATTTTATGATAAATATTATTAAAATCATAAATTTGATAATGAAACACGAAGTGAAACGACGAAGAAGTGCAACATGAAATTTGAACCGTTAAAAAATACGCATGAAATTTCATATTGTTGCACTCTCTGTGTTACACTCCATATTGCACTTTGAAATTAAGAGTCTTTCTTATATTTTTTTCTTTAATTTTTTTTTCTGATTTAGTTTAATCTTATGATTGTTTCTTAGGGTTCACCCCCACCCAATTAGGATTTATAATTATTTTTTTATATTCAATTTTCACTTTTCAATTAATAATTTATTATTATGGTTGATTTTTTTTTAAAATTATGTTTTATAATTTTTCAATTCATTTTTTTTTGTTGATAAATGTTGCCTCTGATTATTTATTTTATATTTAATTTTTATTTTATAATAAATATTAGGGAAGTTTACACTTTGATACCTACATTTTTCACACTTTTTCAAAAATGACCCACTTTATTACTATTAGCAAAATAGTACCCACTTTTTCAAAAATGTTGCAAATGTTGACATCGATCAAATTTTCAACCTAGAATATCTCTGTGGCATACCCAACAAATTTATTTTATTTTTTAATTCATGAAAAAGTGCAACACGAAATTTCAACCCTAAAAAAACTTTCCAAAACATGGATTAAAAAAAAACATAAGCTAATTTCCTCATTGAATGATTTATTATTTATCTTTTCTATTTAGTATATATCAATTTTAATGATTATCGGCTCATATGATGTATGATACATACTAATTAATAAGTTTGACATAATAATAATAATAATAATAATAATAATAATAATAATAATAATAATAATAATAATAATAATTATTATTATTATTATTATTATTATTATTATTATGTCAAAGGTAGCTCGCAGCTGCTATCGAGATGCATACTGACTAAATTTCATTTCTGTGTAATAGCCTGCAAACCACATAGAAGAATATAAATCTAATTTAGAATAGTGAATGCAGAGTGATGTTAGTGAAATTCAAACTTGAGACATTTGGGCTGAAGCTTACACCACCCAATCACTAAATCATTCCCAAATGGAGATTATTATGATACTAATTCTTTTTGTTGTCGAAAGTAACCCGCAGCCGCTATCGAGGTGCGCACTGGGTAAACCCCGCCCCTGTGTAATAGTCTGCAAACCACACAGGGGAGGTAAACCACACTTGGCAAGCCAGGTGTAACAGGCTCACACCTAGTAGTGTTGGTGGGATTCGAACTTGAGACCTTTAGCCTCAAAATATCACCACTCCACCACTAGATCATCCCCAAGGAGACCCCAAGGAGACATTATGATACTAATTCTTAGTTAGAAGTGGAGTGGGTGAGCTTTGGGAGGGAAGTCAAGAATATACACTTTGAATCTTATCATGCCAAGTTGCCAACATGGATGAGTCCAACAACTGAATTTTCCTTAAATTAAATATATGTTAGCTTTTATAAGATGCGGTTACTCAACACGCATTTAAACAATATGTCAATATCCATGCATGTTTTTGACATAAATTGAAAAAAAAAAAATTAAAGGAAAAAAAAGAGATGACATTAAGTATGTTAGCGCCTCCTTGAATAAATGTAGGGGTTTTTTTTTAGAAGATGATACTCGATAGATTTGAATAATTGGTAGATTTGATACAGTATATTCCTACGGGCCTTGGAACTAATAAATAATAATTGTAGCAATTAAAACCTAATTATATTTCTGAGAATCTTTGAATTGTTGTGTTTTGCAACTAATAATTAAAAATTGTTATATATTGTATTCTCTTCGTTTCTGAATAAGTGTCATTCTAAATAATCGAGGTAGAAAAATCATATTTTTCTTACATTTGCCCTCATTTTATACATTCAAACATCTATATTTGACTACATTTAGTCATATAAGAATGTATTATGTAATTTGATTAATGTATTAATATTTGTCTATTTATCTAAAATGACACTTAATTAGAAACTGGAGTATTGAATTGTAATGTTGATTATTGAAGTTTCTCTGTACGTAGAATTGTGGTGAGGCAATGTTGTGGAATGTTAAAGCTGTTTTCTGTTGAATTGTAAGGTTGATTGTTGAAGTTTCCTTGTAGACTTGATGTTGATTCATGAGTTTTTTCTAGCCTAGTAATTACTTGATGTGGATGGTGAGATATTCTTGTGAATGTTTCTTTGTGCGTTGTGTGACAATTAATCAAGTGAACTCTTGAAATAGTTTTATTTTAATTTTTTTATGATTAGGTAATCTATAATAGTTATCACATCTTGGAAAATTAAGTGAGACACAAGACTGGTGCTGTGGGTCGTTTGGTTGACATGGAATTTGGTCTGAGAAAGTAATTTGATTACTTATTTTAAAATTCTTGTTTTTGATTCAATTTTAATTGATTTTGAAAACATAACCAAATTCCTCAACAAGAAAAATGATGCAACTTTCCTAGATTCTGATTACCTACTCCAGGTAGATATTTTGATTACTTGATTCTGGGAATCTTGTATATGACCATTTTATTTTTTAATTTCTTCATCAATTATATTTTTTTATAAATATTACTATTAAAAAAATTTGGAACAAAAATTATGAAAAAAATAATTTTTATTTTTTTGGAATTTCATTATTTTAATTTTTACGTATTATTATTAAGTTGGGATTGACAATTTTCAAACTAAAAAATGAAAAATAAAAATTTTGAAAAATAAAAAATTTATTTTTCATTGATCAGATTCCAACTTAAATTTGATCATTGTAGTGATCATTTTTTAGAATTGATGGTAGGGGAATGACGGATTCAAAACAATGAGCAACTCAGTTGTAAAATCGACAATAAAATTTTGTATTAACCTAAAATAACAAAGCAATCATCTTGATTATTTATTATTTTTGTAATCATATAATTTATTTTGATTTAAATTTAAATAACACATTGTCTTCAAATTACTTCAACGATATACATATATATATATATATATAATTATTTTTGAACGTAGAATTATCAATTATATTGTTCATATCATAAAAATTATTGGTGATGTGAAAATGATAAGAGATATTTTACGTATTTTGTTTCTTATTTGTTTAATTTTAATCAAATACTCAAATGAGAATCCTGACATTTTCTTTGTTATGTTCCAAACACATGATAAAGAATCTGCTATGATTCATTTTCCTGAGAATCACATTCTTAGAAATCATATTCCCCAACAACTTTACAGTAAATTCTTAAAAAACCCAATCAAATCCATTGTCAACCTCTCCTTGCCTAGACCACCCATGGCAAAATCAAACCCCACCAACACCAAACATTTTTTAGTGCAAAAATCATGGAGTCCCCACCTCAATATATAAGTAATTATTATAGTTGCATGGCCACATTTACAGCAAACGGAAGTCCAAAATCAATTGAGAAGAATGATGATATGCTTGAGTTGGCAAAAAAAGAACAGAGAGAATATAAATGCCAAAGTTGGTATTTTTTTTTACAAGTGCCAAAGTTAGTTCTATCTCTTCAATTACTCCAATTTTTCATCTGAACAATAGCTACAAAAAATCAAACTAAGAACATAACAGTCATTTATCTATCTAATCAAACTTATATTACTATTCCAAATCAACAAATAAACGTTTTGGAGTAAATGGATGCGCATCACTTATGCTCCAAAAACATATAAAAAACCATGGAGTACGTCCCACCCCAATTCATATTCCAAAAACTCCACGAATTTTCTTAATCTAATCATGAACCCCACCTCTAATTCCCATGTTAGTGAGACAATTAAACAAACGGTTGGCGTGCACTATATGTGCTTGAATTATGGGCTTCATTTGAGGTCACCTGCTCACCATCACCCTCCTAATTTCCACCGCCGATACCAAAAATTGAAGCCCCCTTCAACTTAACCAAACTAGAGTGATGGCTCTTGTAAATTATTGTGGGACAGTCCACGAGTGATGGCGCGATGTGAATCTGATGGTGGAACCGTTGTTGCATGACCATCGATTAATGATCGTGGTTACTATAGAGCCAGATGATGGAAGAGGATGATGGGGAACGTGACTTGAACAAGAAATTGTGGGTGGTAGCGCAGATTTCTTGGAAATCGCAGATATTGGGTTGGTCGGGGAGAACCGAACCACAGAGGCTGGAGAGAGAAGTGTGGCTTGAGGCAGGGGAACTGCAGGAGTCTTTGTAGAAGCTGGAGACGGGGGCAGTGCTGGGGAATATGAAACCATCGGAATCGGTTGAGAATAAAGGGTTTGAGGAAGAATTTTAGGGGGGGGGTTTGGATTTTCTTAATTACCTCTGTAATTGATGATAGAAAAGCAGGTGTCGAGACGACGACAATAACATATTTTGGGGGATTTTAATGTATTAGCTTGTTTGATTTGGGGTTTTAGCTAAATTTGGGCTACAGTTTGTCCAAAAACATGCACATGAGTCGCGTGTGATGATGTCCGTTAGTGACTAATGTCAAAGTTAAAATCGCGGGACCAAAATTGACCAACATAATCTTATGGGACTAATTTGCACAGTTTTTTTGAAAAATAAAAAAAAATGATATTATCGTGACCAAAAGCGGACAACCTGTAGGACCAAAATCGAAATTAACTCCATAAAGCCACATAAAAATGTGTTTCATGTATCGATCAAAATTGCTCCCCTACACATCATGAGCATGAGCTAACAAGTTAATCATTGATTTGACGATATCACGTGGGGAAGGAAAGTTAACATATAAAGCCACATATTTGACTACATTTTTTATTTTTCTAAATATATTCTTATTTTATAAAAAATATTGATTTTAACCCCATTATCTTAAATAATTTTTTTCTTATTCCATGCCTCTCGGCCCCAAATTAAACATCCCTACAACAAAAAGTAATTCCTCCTCTCAAAAAAGTTCGATGGCAACATCATGACACCACCCGAATTTATTTTTTATTTAATTAAAATATACATTTATATAATATTTTTTCAAAAACAATATAGAGAACATAAATGATCATAATAAGATGTTGATTATATTGGTCTCTATTGTTTTTGACCTCCTGCCATGTTAACGATATTGATGTGTTTTTTTTTAATTTGTGTATTTTAACTTTTTAGTTTTGTTTTTAAATTTTTTTAGTTTTGATTTGTTAAGGGTATTGTTGAAATTTAAAGCCCAAAATGACTAAAATAATATTTCATTATGTTTGTGGCCAAAATAAGTTTTTCACAATATTAAGTGACTAAAATAAATTTTCACTCTAAGAAAAATCTGTAAAAATCCAAATAAAATTTGGCGTGGTAAAAAAATATTATTTAAAATAGAGAATCTATGATAGTATGTAAGTCCTTATAACTCAAACACTCAACCTAATGCAGCTCGTTACATGGGTGTTTCAAGATCCAATCCAAGTTCTTATCGATTCAGTTATAAGAGCTCAAGCTAATAAGCTCAAGGAAGTTATCAATGAGTTCATTCAAGAAGTGTGGATCCAAAAGTTGTCCAAGAAGCTTGTCGATGGAGATGGTCTTGTCGCTAGCCCAAGATGTGTTATGTTGGTTTTATTAATGCAATCAGTGTGCACTAGCTTAGTTGTCGTTTATTACGGCAAATCATTTGTTGTGCTAATCGTTGGTTTTTCAATCCAAGGTGTCAGACTTGGAGAGAATGATGTTCCTCGGGATGTTCAGGACAATGGTCTGACGACGACGTATGATAGTTTCCTTTTGGAGAAACGGACCGTGGACTTCCAATTCTAAATGGATGAAGCTAGGGTATTTACTGCCGCCTTCATGAAGATTGACCTAAGAGATTCACCATAATGTCTAAAGGAAGGATTCCACTCAAGAATGTAAGAAATCCTATCAACATGGAAACGAACTTCATAAGGCAAAACTCCAAGAAAATAATTGTTCGAAACTCCTATATCAAGGCCATTCAGCTCCAAACGAATTGTGCGTGAATGATCTGAATTTAATATTGCATATCTAAAGCATCGAGTTGTAATAGATTGATAGGTTTCAATTGTGTCTACCAGTGGTGTTCTTGTTTAAGTTCAACATGAATTTCTAGTGGGTAGTTTGTTGTTAGGACAAACACTTGGGTACCGTGCTATTGCTGAAGATCGTAACCTCGTGGAGGTTGCAAGTGAGACCAAGTGTGGGAACTTAGGTCGTAGATAGTTCCTGCGGTTTTAGTTCATTGAAGAAGGGTAGTGTTCAAAAGTGTTGAGTATGACGTGTTCTAGATGATGTTATCACTTCGTTTGATAACATCGCAATCAATGTCGTATCGAATGTTGTTCCGTCATTCTCGTCACATTGAGTATAACACTTGAAACATTAATCTTATCATTTCCTAGTATTTTGGATTAATTTATTTTAAATTAATCTGAATAAATTGTGATTTTTGTCACATATCATTTTTCACGTTTTTAGGGATTTATTAGATATTTTATCTTGATTTAAAACGTGGATAATGTTTGATTTTGACTTGTTCAAAATCTATTCCGGATTTCCTGGGGACGTGATGTTCCCACTTCTTCTTGGACACTAACTGTTTCAGGAGATCGTGGGTCACTGGAGTAACCGCTACTATTGCACGATGTTGAAGAACGTGTGCCACGCAATGCAGAAGACGGTTATCTCAAGTCCACTTCAGCAATGGGTAGTGGAAGGCGGTTGATTCAAGTCCAAGTCATCTAGGATCGTGAGGCAACTGCCAAGACAAGATAGAGGAAGTATTTAAGGACTTCTTAGACCTTAAAATCATTTATGCAAGCAGATTATCACCGTGGTTTGTGAGAAGCTCTGAATCTTGCATCTAGTTCATCTCTGAAATCCAAGACATCTTCCCAGACATCGGCCTAGCGTCCCAATCAGCTGGAGACTTTCATTCCAGTTGTGTGTGTAGGTTAGATAGTCAACTTTGAGAAGTCTAGGATTTAGAGTGACTGATTGTAATCTATCTATGTGTTTAGATAGGTTTATTTTTGAGTGATTATTCGAGTGAGTGAAGCTAGGATAGTCCTCTGTATGTTTTATGCTGTGTTGTTAAGGGAGTGAACCGAGACAACATCTGCATTGTTTTTGTTTATCACTTATGATAGTGAATTTCACCTTAAGGCAATCACACACCGTAAGGAGTGTGATTTAAAATTTATTTTGTGCAAAGTTCTGTTTACGTTTCCGCTGCATGTTGAAAGCAATGTGGTAACACTAGCTTCAACATTTCATTTAACTTTGCAATTTACATCCGTAATTCACATTATTTCAGGTAACAAATTCTAACAAGTGGCATCAAGAGCCGGTACTTGACACACTAAGTACTCGATCCGGTGTTGCTTGAAATTTGTGATGAATATTCAGATTAATCAATGTCGTCCTCCTACTCTAGATAGCAATGGTGGTAACTATGTCATGTGAAAATCTCGAATGAAGATTTACATCAAATCTATCGATGAAAGAGCATGGATGTCAGTCATTGAAGAATGGAGTCCTCCTAGGATGGAAGGTCCAAATGGTGATTTTATGTTAACACCAGAATCCCAATGGACAAATGATGAGAGAACAATCTCAAATTTTAATGCTCGCGCTCTGAATGCGATTTTTGTTTCAGTTGATGTTCCATGCTTCAAGGTGATTTGCAACTGTGTTACGGTATATCAAGTATGGACCATTCTTCAGGAACATTATGAAGGGTGTGCCAGTGTGAGGAAGACCAAACTAAGGCTGCTCACATCTAAGTTTGAAAATCTACGCATGTTTGAAGATGAAACTATTTCATCTTATGCTGAAAAATTGTGCGAGATCTCAAATCAATCGACCGCTCTTGGGAGTCCAATTTCCAATGAGAACATGGTTAGCAAGCTACTTCGAACTCTCCCAGAAAGATTCATTATGAAAATTTCTGCAATTGAGGAAGCACATGATGTGGAAACCATGAGCATGAGTGAAGCGGTCAGCATTCTGCTAACATTTGAGATGAACCTGCAAAACCAGAAAACAAACTCAACTTCAAGGGGAATTGCTCTCCAGACAACAACTGTATCATCTGATGTTCATGATGATGTTGATGGTCTTCAAGAAATCAACGAGGAAGAAAAGTTGAGTATCGCACTCTTAACAAGGAAATTCAACTCACTTGTCCGGTCTATGAAGAAAAGCCCCCCAAATATTAAACCTCGGCGGCTGTTTGACCCTTGATCCTCATTAGCATCAAATTCTGGAAGATCAAATGTCAAGAAGGAAGTTGCTGACACTGGGAAAGACATTGATTCAGTACAATGTAGAGCATGCTCTGGGTATGGACATTATTCAAATGAATGTCCAACAACACGAAGAAGATAAAGAAATAATTTTAACGCTGTTCTCAGTGATGATTCTGATGTTGAAAATGATTCAGATCAGAGAGTGTTTTTTATCAATATCATGAAAGAAGATGAACAGATTGTTGATGCTCTAAATGATATTGATGAATTTGACGAACTTGACATTGAAAAATGTGAAGTTGAAGATGAAGTTCTTCCAGATGTTGAAGCAGAATCTACTGAGATTTCACCCAATACGACGAATTGGTATGAAATGACTCTTTTGGATGAATTCAATCATCCTTCCGAAATCAGAGAACATGATCCACATGAAGAATAACCCATTGTCTCACTTCAAGAGCTCAACAATGTTATGAATGAAGTCTGCACTCAATGGACAACTCAAACAAAAGAGCTGAGATTTCTCATAGAAGAAAATCAGTTTCTAAGAGAAAAGGTTGTAAGTCTGGAAATTAGACTTACCAGGAGTGATGCTGAAATCAGCAAACTAAAGAAGGAAGTGGAAGACACCTCAAGAACATTTCAGAAGTGGAATCAGGGAACGAATGTCCTAAATGAAGCCCTAACATTGGGATAGACAGACAGAGCTGGACTGGGATTCTCTAATAAATCCTCCATGTCTTTCTCAAACAACAATATTGTTCAATTTGTTAAAGGTAACAATTCAAGCACAACTACAAGGAACAATATTGAAGATGATTATCAGAAGCAATGTAAGGGCACAAAGGTGTGGAAATATGTGTGCCATTACTGTCAGGAGCCTGGCCATATCAAACCACATTGCTTTAAGTTTCACGATGATGTTGCAACTAGGAGAACAACATCAGAGATCACATCCAGGAACAAGAAACCGAAGAAGTCCAAAAAGATGAAGGTTACATGCAATGTTGTGTACATATCATTAAAGGTCAACATTGCCGGAACATGGTACTTCGACAGTGAATGTTCTCGACACATGACTGGCAATAAGGAGTTTCTTGAGGAATATACCACTACAAACAAAAGCAAAGTCAGTTATGGAAGAGGAGCTCAAGGAAACATTGTTGGAAAAGGTATATTAAATGTCAAACATTTCCCTAAGCTTCAGAATGTCCTACATGTTGAAGGACTGGCGGCCAATTTGATCAGTATTAGTCAGCTGTGTGACGATGGTATGCATGTCAAGTTTGATAAAAATACTTGTGAAGTGTTTGACAAACACGACAAATGCATAATGTTTGGGAGCCGTGCATCTGACAATTGCTACCATGCTGACAAAGATGAAACCTGCAACATGACTGTAAATGATGAAACAAAGCTGATTCATCAAAAACTCGGTCATGTGAGCATGGTAAATTTGAAAAAGTTGATTGTGTCTGATGCTGTTCGTGGCCTACCAAAACTGAATGTTGATCATGATGTTGTATGTGGTGCCTGCCAAAAGGGAAAACAAACCAGAATCCCTCACAAAAGCCTGAGTGGTTGTCAAACAACAAGATGTTTTCAACTCTTACACATGGACATCATGAGACCAGTCGATACAAAGAGTATGAGTGGTAAGAGTTTCATCATTGTCATTGTTGATGATTTCTCAAGGTATACTTGGGTTGAATTTCTTCAAGAAAAATCTGAAACATTCAAAGTCTTCAAAAGATTCTTCCACACAATGTGTTTGCAATTTGACACCAACATTGCATGCGTCAAAACAGATCATGGAAGAGAATTTGAGAATGCTGCATTCGATGACTTTTGTGAAAGGAAAGGAATACTCCATGAGTATTCAGCTCCCAAAACTCCAGAACAAAATGGAGTAGTGGAGAGAAAAAATTGAACTCTGCAGAAAATATCATGTGCGATGTTACAGGCTAAAGGGTTTTTAAAGAAGCTGTGGGTTGAAGCTGTTAACACAGCCTATCACATCGGGAACAAAGTCTATCTTCGACCAGGAAAAAAGGAGACACCGTATGAGCTTCTAAGAGAAAGAAAGTCAAATCTCAAATATTCCATGTGTTTGGATGTGTCTGCTACATCCTGAACGACAGAGACCATCTTGGAAAGTTTGACTCTAAAAGTGACAAAGGATTGTTCTTGGGATATGCTCTAAACAGCAGAGCATATCGTGTTCTTAACCTAAGAACTAAAGGTGTACAAGAATCTGTCAATGTTGTATTTGATGATCTTGCAGGCCTGGCAACTAGATCTGAGGAAGATGATGTGTCATTTCTCCTCCATGAACCAGACGTTGCTGATAAGGAGCTTAGTGGAACTGCCAAACGTCCTACGAGATGTCCTGATGTCAAATCCAATGCTTCATCTCCCTCAGCAGAGGAATCAACATCACCTTGAACACCAGACTCAGACTCCTCCTCTGAAAGCGATGATGACCAACTTCCACTAGCTCAGTATGAACCAAGATGTGTTCCTCCAAGGAGAATCAAAAGAGATTATCCAAATTCTCAAATCATCGGTGATGGATCTCAAGGAGTCAAAACCAGAACAAAGAGCTCAGCCGATGTTGCTGAATTGGTTAAATAGGTTTGTATGTCATCAGTCATTAACCTTGTGTCTATTTCATGCTTTCTATCCAATATTGAACCTAAAAATGTCAAAGAAGCTCTAAAAGATGAATTCTGGATAGAAGCGATGCATGATGAGTTGATTCAGTTTATTCGAAATAATGTATGGGAATTAGTTTTAAGGCCTAAAAATAAAAATGTAATTAGAACCAAATGGATTTTTAAGAACAAGACTGATGAGTCTAGTAATGTGGTCAGAAACAAAGCCAGACTAGTGGCTCAAGGTTATACTCAAGTAGAAGGCATAGACTATGATGAAACATTCACTCCTGTTGCTAGAATAGAGTCTATCCATCTCCTACTTGCCATTGCTTGCCACATTGGGTTTACATTGCATCAAATGGATGTCAAAAGCGCCTTTCTGAATGGCATTTTGAATGAGGAAGCCTATGTTGAACAACCAAAAGACTTTGAATGTCATGAAAAACCAAACTATGTGCTGAAACTACACAAGACTTTGTATGGGCTTAAACAAGCTCCTAGAGCTTGGTATGCTCATCTTACGGAGTTTTTAATTGACTTTGGCTTTTCAAGAGGTGTGGTTGATAAAACATTGTTTATCAAAAGGATTCACAAACACATCACTGTTGCACAAATCTATGTTGATGATATTGTGTTTGGATCCACTTGTTCTAACCTCCTCAGTGAGTTTGTTGATGTAATGTACAACACATTTGAGATGAGTATGGTCGGTGAATTGGCCTACTTCCTTGGTCTCCAAATCAAGCAAGATAAAGATGGGATTTTTATGTCCCAAAGCAAGTATGCCAAAAATCTGATCAAGCGATTCGGACTTGAAGCTGCAAAGCCTATGAAGACTCCAATGGGATCCTCTGAAAAACTGAGCAAAGACGATGTTGGAATCAATGTTGACCCAACAATGTATAAAGGAATGATTGGAAGCTTGCTCTACTTGACTGCCAGCAGACCTGATATCATGTTCGGTGTTGGAGTATGTGCTAGATACCAAGCTCAACCCAAGGAGTCTCACTTGAAAGCTGTCAAAAAAATAATTCGATATGTTGCTGGTCCAGTCGACTTTGGAATCAGGTATTGTAAAGATATAAACACTAGCCTTATTGGATACAGTGATTCAGACTGGGCAGATGATGTTGATGATAGGAAGAGCACAAGTGGTGGTTGCTTCTTTTTGGGGAGCAATATGGTTTCTTGGTCAAGCAAGAAACAAAATTGCATCTCCTCGTCAACAGCTGAATCTGAATATGTTGCAGCTGCTAGTTGTTATGCTCAGTTGGTGTGATTAACCAAATGATGAAGTACTATGGCATAACAAGCTCATCACTTACCTTGCTGTGTGATAATGCCAGTGCTATTGAAATTTCTAAGAATCCTGTTCAACATTCACGCACTAAGCATATCGACATTCGGCATCACTTTATCAGAGACTTGGTGGAAAAGAAAATCATAAACATCAAGTACATATCCATTGAGAATCAAATAGCAGATATTTTTACCAAGCCCCTTGATTTCGAGAGATTTTCTGCTTTGAGAAAGTCTCTTGGAATGTGCTCTGTTTAATTAGATCTTTATGTTTACTGATGTTGGACTCGATGTGAGTTTGTTTTTATCAACATCAGTTGTTTATCTTGTTAGTTTTTTTTATTTTTTCCTTTTAAGTAAAGTTCAAGGTTTACTTAATGAAATTATGATTTATCTGCTCGTATTTTAACAAAATCAGCTACTTGAAATTATGTATCTGTGTTTGTGAATGAAATGCCCTTGACCTTAAAAAGGTCAACTATAAAAATTTTAGGTTTATTTCATTCATTGTTTGTAAATGTTGTAACTGATGTTGTGGGCAAGATTGCAGATAAACCATTTTCTTCAGAAAATATATGCCTAGAATTATATTTTTTTGTGTGTGTTGTTTCCGTCTTTTTATTCATTTATATAAAAAAATAGAAACTATTTTGGGGCCCATAAATATTCACTTTTTGAATTTTTGTGATAAATACACGTTTTGATATGGTGTATCCCTATGCACTAGTTTTGTTTTATTTAAATATTTTCTTTGATAAAGAAAATAGAAAATGTGGGTGATGTGACAGGAGGCTGTTCCGATTTTTGAGGGTGAGAAAGTATATCAACCCCTATTTGACATTTTGTTTATTTTATTTCTCTCACTCTCCCTTTTTTTAAAAACCCTTTAGTCTCTCACTTCTGCTTTTCTCTTCTCAAAATCTTTCAGCTTATCAATGGCGGATCCCAAAGATTTAATTGCAATGTATGAGATGATGAAGCAATTGTTCGAGAAAACCATGGGCACTCCATCCTCCGTCTCTGGTCCTGCTGGAACATCAGCTATCACTCCTTCCGCCACATCCACTCATGCAGTAACTGCAACAGCCGAACTCACTCCAGAAAGACCCAAATCGGAGTCCGACAAACCCTCATCTCCCCCGGCTGAACATGCAGATGCTTCTATGGAGGACATTACTATTCCTGACTCCATATTGGTGCTAAACCCCACTCCTCTCCAACACATAAGTCCTGGTGCAGAGAAAAACCCTATCGACCCAGATCTGGAGCTACATACTCAAGCTCTTCCCGAGAAGAAGAAGAGTGGCCCTACTCGCAAGTCAAAATGACTTCACGACCAACAAGGGTCTGTCAAGGAAGAGGCCGGTGGGGGTTCGAGCAAAAAGGCAAGGAGAAAGCTGAAAATGGAAGAAAAACCAGCAAGGTCGTTAAAAGATGAGTCTGGAGATGAAGAGAATGCCCCTGAAAACTCTCCAGACAAAGCTGTTGAGGATGTGGAAGTTGATGTGAACAACAAGAGGGGCCTCTTTCTAGAGTACCAGAGGACGATGTTCCTGTCAAGCCCGTGACTCCAGGACAAACATTAAAAGAGAAAGGGGAAAAGGGTGCTACACCTGGCCCTAAGAAGAAGGATCTCTCCCCCCACCTCTTCACAAGAAATGGTCTCCTCTGGCACTGCCAAAGAAATAGTCTCTCCATCCCCCACTCATTCAGCCAATGTTAAAGATGATGCTGATTCTGCTGACTCTGAACCCGTCTATCCTCCAGGTTCCCCTCATGATGTCTCCTCTATATTCAGTAAGGCATTCTATTCTCAGCATGCTAAAAATCTTCATAAAACTGTCATTCTTCGTCCCACGCGAGTCGAAAAATAAATTGATGTGCTTAGTTTTAAGAAGTATGGAATGGATGTTTTCTTGAAAGAGAGGGGTCTCTGGAAATCTGTCACTGCATTGTCTTCTTTTGAGCCTGATATCATTGCTGAATTTTATGCAAATGTGTCTCCTGAGATAGGTGATAAGTCTAAGAGCAAATTTGGGGAGGTTTTTCTGTGAGATAAAATCTATGCTTTTAACCCCATGCTGATCAACAAATTTTTGGGTTTGGGCAATGATTCTGATGTTATTAGCCTAGATTTAATTGATGAAGTTGTAGGAACTGTTACTGGTGGTTTGGTGACTAAGTGAACTAACAAAATTTCCACTTCTAAGTTCACATTTTTCTACTCTGTTTTACACAAATTGATTGTGTGTAATTGGTTGCCCACCACCAACATTTCAATCCTCACTATTGATCAAGCTATCTTGCTCTTTAAACTTGGCACAAAAATCCCCTTCAATCTCGGAGACTACATTTTTGATTGCATGATGAAGTCGGCTGCAAAGACAAACACCACCAGCATTTTACCATTTCCCTGCCTAATCTATGCCATCCTAGTTGACCAAGATGTGAAGCCAAATAAGAAGAAGATAGTTACTGAAACTGCAACTATCTCTATCATCAAGCCCAAAGGAAATAAAGATCGTGTGATCGATCTCCCTTATACCTTCGGTCGAAGTTCAACAGCTGCATCAAGGGATGTTGGGCAGGATGTTGCTGCAGATTGTGCACTCTCTCCTCCTATTTCAGGAAGTGATATAGCAAGTGCTTCCTCGCACTTGACAACAATTTCTGTGCAGGTGTTGAATTTCTATATATCACATATGGATTCATTGATTCATCAAAGCACAGTGCTCACCAATGCAATGGTTGAGCTTCGTCAAGCACTTCGGGGAACTCTTTCTACACAAAAATAGGGAGTAGATATCGCTGCTACTGCTGGTGATGTTGCTGGTGAAGATGGTGCTGAAGGGGAAAAGGCTGGAAAGTCCGTGGCTAAGGCAAATGGGAAGAAGAAAATATGATATTTCTTTATCAAAAACAATTTTATTTCATGTTTATGTATTGTGCTGGACACAATCTTATTTTGGATGTGTTTACATCCTTGTTTATTTTTGTTTGTGTGCTGGACACATATGTTTGTTTTATGATGTTTTGGGTATTCAAGTGTTGAATATCCTTGGATATTTTGGTATTAATCATCAGTGTTGATCTGATGATTTTGATATATATATGTTGTGTTACATATTTTATATGTATGATATTTTTGTTGGGAATGATTTCAATATTGATATTCTGTTTATCACATAATTTATGGTTTGTGATGGTTTGTGTTGAAAATGTTTTCAACATTGTGATGGTGTTAACATGTTTTTAATATGTGATGATTGTTATGTTGAGTATGCTCTCAACATTGAGTGTCTGTACAGGGGTAAATACCCACTAATCTTGTATATCATGTATAGGGGATTATACCTACTAACTTTATATATTATTTTACAAATAATAACTTAAGGGAGAGCAGACCTTAAGGGGGAGTTTTTGAAACTCCAATATTTTTGATCGTATTCCGCTGCGGCTCTAATTATGTATATATTGAGCTTTATGTTTTGTGCAGAAATGATAAGCTTAAGGGGGAGATTGTTGAGTATGACGTGTTCCAGATGATGTTATCACTTCATTTGATAACATCGCAATCAATGTCGTATCTAATGTTGTTCCGTCATTCTCGTCACATTGAGTATAATACTCAGAACATTAATCTTATCATTTCCTAGTTTTTTGGATTAATTTATTTTAAATTAATCTGAATAAATTGTGATTTTTATCACATATCATTTTCCACGTTTTTAGGGATTTATTAGATATTTTATTTTAATTTAAAATGTGGATAATGTTTGATTTTGACTTGTTCAAAATTTGTTCCGGATTTCCTGGGGACGTGATGTTCTCACTCCTTCTTGGACACTAACTATTGCAGGAGATCGTGGGTCATTGGAGTAACCACTACTATTGCATGATGTTGAAGAACGTGTGCCACGCAATGCAGAAGATGGTTATCTCAAGTCCACTTCAGCAATGGGTAGTGGAAGGCGGTTGATTCAAGTCCAAGTCATCTAGGATCATGAGGCAACTGCCAAGACAAGATGGAGGAGGTATTTAAGGTCTCCTTAGACCTTAAAATCATTTATGCAAGCAGGTTATCACCGTGGTTTGTGAGAAGCTCTGAATCTTGCATCTAGTGTCATCTCTGAAATCCAAGACATCTTCCCAGACATCGGCCTAGCGTCCCAATCAGCTGGAGACTTTCATTCCAGTTGTGTATGTAGGTTAGATAGTCAACTTTGAGAAGTCTAGGATTTAGAGTGACTGATTGTAATCTATCTATGTGTTTAGATAGGTTTGTTTTTAAGTGATTATTTGAGTGAGTGAAGTTAGGATAGTCCTCTGTATGTTTTATGCTATGTTTTTAAGGGAGTGAACCGAGACAACATCTGTATTGTTTTTGTTTATCACTTATGATAGTGAATTTTCCCTTGAGGCAATCACACACCGTAAGGAGTATGATTTAAAATTTATTTTGTGCAAAGTTCTGTTTACGTTTCCGCTGCATATTGAAGGCAATGTGGTAACACTAGCTTTAACATTTCATTTAACTTTGCAACTTACATCCGTAATTCACATTGTTTCAGGCAACAAATTCTAACAGAAAGGTTGTTCAAATATATGGTCCTATCGTACAAGTCCTTATCGAAAACTAAATTTGAAGGAGTGGATTATTTCTCTACTGGGCGAGGCCCCCCAGATATGGATGTGTGCACCGAACTGGGTAATCATATCTTGTATCATCTTTATGCTTTCGTTATTTATGTTCTCAATCTATAGATCATACAACTGAACATCATAAAGAATAAAAAGATATTCAAATAACATATTATATTTTATCAGGTTTCGTACTTTTAATTAGAAATAGATATTTTAGAATGTCCTATTTTATTTATAAGTTATTTTTGAAATAGTTAATGATAGATTTTAAGGTTTTATGTTTCCTTAGCAGATTTGTTTTCATTTTATTTTAGTATTCTGTTTAGAAAAATTTATCTCTACCATCCCTTTATAAAAAGGCTAGGGATAAACGAAATTATGGACCTTTTTAAATAAAATTATTTGTAAGTTTAACTCTTTTAAATTACCTTTAGATCTGGCGAGTAACCATCGCGAAATTTATTAACTCATCAAATGGTTTTTCATATCTGTTTGTGGCGTCATCTACATAAATTCAACATTCTAGTTTTCAATCATAGTCTTAGTCGAGATCTATATATCTTCGATTCAACTACGTTGTAAGGCTTGGGTTGAGAATCTCCATTATATCATATCCGTGTTCTATAATAATCAAATGATCGTGTCTTCAATTATAGTTCAGGTCAAGATTCATATATCTTTGGTTTAATTGTGTTGTAAAGCTAGAGCTGTGGATTCCTCCATATTATCCAGTTTGAGTATGTGACCTGATTCCTGGGTTTCATTCGCGTCATCTCGAATACATCAGTGAGAATCATATCACTGTCTATAAATTGGAATAACAATAAAATGGTTAGCCGTAGTAATGACCAAACTAAAATTCTTAAACACCTCCAAATTAGTTAACGTCATTCCACGAGGCAACTCCCAATTAAAATAATGAACTAATTGTGCCTCCAAGAAGCGAACCATGGTCATCCCTAACTAGAGGTGGCAAATTAAGCTCAGCCCAACCCCAATTTCGGGTTTGGTTGGGCCAAGATTTTTTTGGTCTGAAAAAATAGAATGACCCGAATAGGTGGGGTCGCTTAGTCCAAAAATGGAAAAAATACATTAAGGCTACCGGATGGCCCATTTTGCCACCGTTATCATTAACTTCAATCAAGGAAATCACCTTTGCCTAACACAATTGGTATAAGTTCAAAATATTAGCTCTGAATTATTATTATTATTATTATTATTATTATTATTATTATTATTGAGTTGAGCTCATTAAATATATAACATAACATTAATCAATATCTATTTCATGCTATTATTTGGTCAATATTAATTGGTTCGATATGACGAATGAATAATATTGTTGTACCAGGAAGAAGAATTTCTACGAGAATGATAATTTCTCACTATCATTTCATCTTTTCATACTAACTATTAGAGACATATTAGATATATATTAGTTGTATGGGTTATCCCACATTTATTTTCCATTATATGTTGAGTTATGTATTCACCCTATATAAGGTGATATCTGTTTATTAATAAAATACACAAAACACAATTCTCTACATGGTATCAAGTGCTTAAGGTTAACACTAAACTCAGATCCTCAATTTTTTTGCTGTTGCCCAGGACTCTGGCGGGAGGCTAATAGCGTGCATTTCCCGTTCCTTGTTGTTTTCTGTATGCCAAGTTCATTTTCTATGCTATATTAATATTATTTCGATATTAGTTATTTTTTTTTATATTGAATGCTCCATGGCACGTTTGCACCATCATCATCCCTCGTCTACACCACGGTTCAGTCTGCCACCACAAATCTACATTATCATCCCACCACAAAGCCACTGCAAATCTACACCAAGATGCCACAACCATCATAGATCTCCAACGCGCCTACACGATGCACCCACTATATCATCTCGATTTATAACAAGATTGGTGTACCAATGGAACACCGGCCATCTTGAGGGGGAATATTAGAGATATATTAGATATATGGGTTATCCCATATTTATTTTCCGTTATATGTTGAGTTATGTGTTCACTCTATATAAGGTGATATCTGCTTATTAATAAAATACACAAAACACAATTCTCTACACTAACCACCACCTAAGTGTACTTCTTCTACACTAGATGGAGACTAGGTACGAGAAATCAGTTAGATATTTCTCGGTGTTAGTGGAAGAATGCACACACTATATATTGTTATTATATTAATGGCATATCATGATGTTTTTGGCGAAGTGTTCAACATGAAGTATCGATTGATATTCAATGTTCGCTATGAAAAACAATAATATTGAAGACATGAAACTTCAAGACTTGGTGTTTACACCAATGTTAAAACAACAAACAAAGACGAGAGACTTTAGATGGTGTGTTAACAAGGTGTACAACTGTAGTGTTCATTGAGATCTACATCGATTAACTTCATATCGATCAAGAGTGTATCTGTGATGGATATTAGAGTGTTGCAAGTTGCTAAGAGACTTATCCATGATTGCAGTCTAGAAGATTCGTAAGTCACACAAGAAGGATAGGAGATCGAAGATCAACAAGGAATAAATCTTGAAAACTGACGAGTCTAAATTCTCTCATATTTTAGTGTATTTTTCTCGTTCTTTTGTCCTTTATTTTTTCTATTTTTTGAGTCGGAAAGAGCCAGAATAGGCACAAGGGGCAGCAGGAGGCAGAAAAATCACTTCTGGAGGGCACAATGGTGCCAATGATACCAAGATGGGCAACAACTTCTCAGCGGAAAGCTCTCTCTCAAGCATGGCGAAAATCGCCCACCATTCCAGCAAAAGCTGAAGGAGAAGTTTGTGATCGTGCCCACAACAACCCGAGAGTGATTGAGAGGAGAAGGAAATGAGACTAGACACAAGAAAACTAATGCCAACTACAGCAAGAGCAATGCACCCTAGCCGCCGAAGGAAAGAGGAGCCGCGGAAGACAAGTTGACGCTTCCAGAAGGATGCTCGGCTCTACAAGAAAAGTTGCTATGTCGGCGCAATTAGGGCACGACGGGAACAGAATTTGCGATTCAGGATCTTCTAAATAAGGGAAGAATCTGCTGGATATAAAAAGCTTATGGCATGGCGGCTGCGTATTGGGATGCAGATCCCCGGCCTGTCGGGGAGTTTATCTAGTGTCTTTGTACTCCTATATAAGTATATCTCATGGCAGCAAACAAACAACTCTTTTTATCTAACACTTTTCGTACCATAGCACAAACAATTTATTTTCACTTTTAGTTTTATTTTCTGCAATAGGTCTCATGTCTTATGCCTGTAGACACTTAGGATTTTACTGTTTTATGCTATTCAATCCAGCGTTGGTGTTGGATTCTTTTGCTAATTAATATAAGTAATTTTTCTATTTATATTATGTTCTCTTTTGTTTCTTTTATTTATTTTTATTATTCTAAGTCTAGCATGAGTGGCTAAACTCGTTATTCCGGATTGAACAAAGATAAGAACTTAATGAACACGTAAGAACCGTGAGGCTTATGTACATAAACTGTGTGAATCTAGTTTTGTCGTCTAGTCATTTTCTTTGTTGCATTATATAGTGGGCTAAGCTAGTTAATTGTGGCTAATCACTCGTTAATTAGAATTGTGTTCACTACCTCTATAAATGGTCAATGAATCATAGTTGTGTGTTGGTCATGAAGGGATGGGATACATCACGGGTACTGAGGGCATAAGAGAGATCTTTGTCTAGGTAAATCTGGGTCTGTCTAGATCATATGCTGATTTGTTGTTTACAATCATGTGAGAGATCGGGGTTGGGCAATGAGTTACAGTTTAGGGGATGAGAGATCACCTCTAGGCTAAACAGAAAGGATAGATTGGGTACGTTGAGAGAGATCCGGTACCTTTAACCAGATAATTAGATTTGCATAAGTAATCAGTGTGTCCATGATCGGCCAAGTGTTTGTTAAGTTTGACATCTAATAACTAATCCGGAATACGTTACTATTAATATTTTCCTTTCTTGTTTTGTTTTGTTTTGTTATTTTAGTTTACGGTTTTTAATTACAAGTACGGAGACCACAACAATCCTCGACCCTTTTGGAAAAGTGACACTGGAAGATAGAATTTGCAGCTCCTTGTGGGATCGACCCTTACTGACATTAGCTTGCTACGCCTTGCTGTGGGCATAAGGATAACTCTCTCTTGAGAATTATTCTGACCGCGAAATGACTGCGCGTCAAAGACTCGCTCAACAAGTGAAAGTTTTACCATATTTATCCGCGATCCGAAAAAAAAATCATTTTCCTTCTTTGAAGTGTGTTTGCGGGGGGCTATAAAAGAGTGTTTTCAGATTTGATTTTAGGATTGACAAAATTGTACATAATTTACAAGATTTATAATATTTTTAGTGTTCTACATGTTTTGAGATCTAGGGTTTTATCATAGTTGGCGTTGTTCATTCAGGTGTTCAACGTGGATTCTATCATCCTAGTGTTTAGAGTATTTTTTTAACACTTAGGCTTTTGTTCCAAATTAGGTTGAAGTAGGGTCGAAAGAGTTTACTTGTGAGAACTAGATGGATTTTAGTGTGTGAGGGGATCTGACACATCAATTCATGAAAGTGGCTACAAATGGTACAAAGGATTACGAATGAAGGGAATCCATCATGTAAGTACTTGAGTACGAATTTGCATTGAATTAGTAGATTGTTTCTCACCTGGACGGGAATCTCCCAGAGTAGTTTGATTTAACTGAACTAGGTTATCATCTCATGTGTTAACCTTTGTTCAAACTACTGTGTGTATACCAAATTGAACACTAGTAAAGAACATCACAGTTGTGTGTGACATTATGCTCATTCATTGATGAATCGTCTAAACATCTCTTATTTGATTGTGCATTGACCACGCCTATTTGGAATAGGATAAAATGGATCAATATTTAGCAAGACAACTTGACCGTCCTCAGTACTAGTAAATGGTGAAAAAGGAAAAAATTTAGATCATCTATCAAGAAAAAACAAAGATCTTAGCCATTGTCGTGTCGACCTACTTCATCTAGAAAGCTAGAAACACAAGTGATATTTGAACGCAAATTAAAGTTTCGACCTAGGAGATGTAGTGAGAAAGATCAAAGTGCACACTTACAAGATGCCCCATGTCTTCTTTCCTTACGAAAAGGTACACTACTACGACAACGATTTTTGGAAAAAACCATTGTAAAGTTTGAAACTACAACAATTTTCGACAAAATCGTTGAGTATGAGCACTTTTTTTTAAAACATTACAACGGTTTTATAAAAATTATTATGTTTATCCCTACAAAGACGTCGATAAATGTAAAACCATTGTAAATATATTTTAATAAATAAAAAATAAAAAACATAATTTTAAGTTTGAGACTACCGCCCTAGCTCTTCTTCTAGAAGTCTTCTACGTTCTTTTTCTCTTCTTCAGTTTGAAAGCCCTATTTTTCATTTTCTTCAATTCTTCAATTTAACTCCTCCACCTATCTCCACCATACATCCATCGGTAGTCAATGCTTCGCTGCTATCTATTCCTCCTCATACTCCCACCACTGGTTCTCGCCCATCCCCTGTGAGCATGCTGTCTTCAGTAAGACCTCCGTCAGATGTTCCCCCTCTAGCTTCTCCGCCACTTCTATTGGCTACTCCTCCACCTCCTACCCCACCCCCACCCCCACCCCCACCCGCTGCACCTATTCCAGTTCCGCTTACCTCTTCTCTAGTTTTCCTTCAAGCTCTGACTCTATCCACGTCAAATTCTCTGGTACTATCTCCGTCAATATCGAGCCCTTTGGCTCCTCCTACCGGAGCTGCGGGACCGAGCCTCCTTGGACCTTCTCTTGCTCTGTCAACCACAAATCAGGTATGCGACATCATTTTTAATGTAAATAATTCATCTCAAAATGTCATTATTTTTCCTTATATCATACATATCGCCAATATATCTCTAATTTTCATCAACTTATTGACAGCTGTGTATTTTACATAATTTTTAGACATGTTCTGATACCTTTTATCGTGAGAAGTTGTGTGATTTACTAGCTTTTATGCTTTAATTACTATAATTTGGTGTTTTTAATGTGTTTGCGAGTTTTGCAATTAAAGTGACGAATTTGTTAAATATTCGGTGTAAAATGATCAATTGAAGTTGTGGAGAGCTAATGGATGATTTAATTAGTCATTGTGCTTAATTAATGACTTAATTAAAGCTTATTGGATTGGATTAAATGATCAAAGCCCGTTGAAATCCGAAGCCCAAGTCGAAAAGGGGTTAGGTCGACCTAGAAAGTCTCGATCGGCCCACCCATGAACAAAATGTGAAGGGCTGGGTTGACCTATGCTTTTTCACCTGGGTCGACCCTGTGTAAAAATAGTTCTTTGGGTCGACCCAGCTATTTCAGTCGGCCATGCACGTAGCTTCGTGGATTGACGAGTTTTTCATCTATAATTAGGGTTCCAAACCTAATTTCCACACACAACTCGAGAGATACGGTAAGGAGACACCACATACACTTAAGAACACTCCCAATACACCATTGATATACTTTCACACACCCCGAGAAGATGAAAGAGGCTACTAGTACCATCTACACTTAGAGAAGAACATCAAATCATTGAAGATAAGAGTTCAACAGTGTTGAAGAGAGAATTCATCATAGAAGAGAATTGAATGCCACAGCGGATTACCAGTGCCATTTATATTTATTTTATGATGTTTCAGACTCTGTTTTATTTCATTTCATTTATGTCTAGCTAAATTTATATAGGGATTCTAGGGTTTGCAAATATTATAGATTGAATGATTTAATTTATTGAATTATATTTTTCATTTATTATTGGGCATTTGATTACCTAGTTTGGATTTCTTATATGTATGTTTATGGCCACAATATATGTATGCAAGTTAATTAATTGAAAAATTCTAGTCGTGACTGATTAATTAGTGGGATAAAATATGTGAATCATTTTATGTGATGCTTGGAAGGACCGACAAAATGAATAAGTGTTGCATAAGGATTTAAGTCCAAGGAACGAGGTTGTGAGTAATAACATGTGCGAAGAACCGACCGCAGTGAAGTGACTGATTATTATTTCTATGTTATGACATGTGTTTTGTGAACAGTCTAATAACATATACGTGATTTACCAACTTTAATGCATTAAAGAAGTTAAATAAGCAATAAATCAATCTGATATTTGTTTTATGTGCAATATCCCTGGAATCCCCTGTTTCCATTATTTGTTAAGTGATTAGTTTAATTCTCGTATTTTATGTTATTGTTCTATTTTGCAATTTGTTATTATTTTCCCTCTTTGAGTTTATAGTCTAGATATTGATAAGATATATGTGTTTTAGTCTTGTGATTTATTCGAACTTCAGTCCTTGTGAGATACGATACTCTTGTTCACCTAGTATTACAATATCACCGTGCACTTGCAGTTGATTATTTATTAATAAATAGTGTGTCAAGTTTTTGGCAATTTTATGGAATCAATTAGATCGAAGACCAACTACATTTGAAGCCTTTTTGCACTCTGCTCGACTAATAGATTTTGCTGAGGCTGGTCCAATGTAGGAGGTGTTGTGCACTGCTAGTGCATTTTAGGAAGTGACTTTTTTCATTGTTATCTACAAGCTATCGTGTGTCTAGAAGTGTGTTATAAACACTTATTTATCCTTGGCCTAGGTGACTTTTTCATTGTTATCTAAACTTCTTGCCGATTTTTATCTTGATTAGGTTGCTCAAATATTTGAAATTTTCAATGAATATATATGATTACGATTTTTTTTTCATATAAATACTTGTGAAAGTGGGTGTATTTGTTGAAAAACATGAGATGGTCTCATAGAGCATTATTACAACCTCAGAAATTGCAATCTTCAATCCTCTTTGCTCCTGGGGACACAGTGATATTTTAATGAAACTTTGGTTTTGCAGAACATCAATGGTTTGGTGAATGTAGACCAATTTGATATTCGGCATGCAACTCACCATAGGAGTGAACCTTAGAGCTAGCTAGTCAACCACTACCTTTGAGAACATCTTGCAGGTAAATATCTGCTAGGTTTTTTTAGTTTGATGGTTGTCTCTTTTTTTAATTTTCCCTTATATTATTGTTTACCTACATGTGCTGGTTGTATTTACTACTCTAGGAAGAGGTGTTGTTTCTGGATACTAGATCTGAACTTCATTCAACTAGTAATTTTTCCTTTGTCTCACTAACAACATGAATTTGATGACCACAATTGATTATGAGGACGATTTCCTTAACGAGGATGTCACCACACAGTCCAATAAAAGAACCGCATACTTGGTTTTGATTATCTATTTTTCCAATTTTGTTGATTTTTAGTTAGCAAAAAAGACTTTCTAATCAGTAAAAAAGATGATGTTTTTTTTTTCATTATATTCTACCTTAGTTTGACAAATAGTGTGGAAAAAATATCAGACTTCTATGCGCTATTTTTAATTTCATGATGCTCCCAATGAGCTTAATGTCTGGTCTAAGAGATCTCTTCTTTAGCACAAGTTAGAAACACGTAGATACTTATTTAGTAACTGACTTCATATTCCAGACACTTTGGAGAAACACTAAGTTAAACACCATTTAAGAGTAGAGTTACTCTAAAACATGTGATAGGGTCACTCAGGAGAGTCATTTAATCACATAAGGAGCATCATCAAGTGTCATATAAGTGCAACATTTAAATCTACAAGCTTATAATTGTTGTTTTTTCTTCTGGTAGATCGAAATCACACAACAACAGCAGCAACATATATGTATGAAGAGATTAAAAGAAATATGCAACAAATCCAAATTGTGCAATTAAACTTATAAAGAGTTGGGGCGAATGCTAACATTAATCATGAACACACAAGACTGCAACTACTTATGATAGTTTGTAATCTTCCATTAACAAATAAAGTACTACAAGATAACTTTAGATGTATATTGCATATTGGTTTTTTCACATTCCTCGTGTTGTGTCTGCTAAGTTACTTCTCTTATATTTCTTTCCATTTTTATATTAGTTATGATGTAAAATGTTATCAATTAACTCTCTTTACTTGAAAGTTCATTGTTCAGTTTTTTTTTTTAAGTTCCTTGTTCAGTTTAATTACTAGCAAACTTCAATATTCACTTTTACATACTGCAGCAACCCACATCCTAGCTTATTTGTGCTCATTTTTATGCAAAAAATGGCAAAATTAGGAATTTTGAGCGTGTAAGGATTGCTACTTTGGGAGTCATAGATTCTTAACATTGAATCAATGTAAGAAAAGCAAAAAATGTTGAACTCAAGGATTGGGAATTGATGCAAGTACTCGATGTTTTCACAGAAGAAGCCTACATAGCCTATAAACTTTTTGTAATTGAACATTATATGCCATTTTTATTTCATATTTAGAGATTATTGTAATTTGGATGAATTTGTATCAAGATATATTGTATTTTAGATAAATTTGTATCAAATATTGAATTTATATCCAGATATTGTATTTTGGATGATTAATTAACATGATTGAATTTTATGTCGTTATTTTAGTATTTATTGGTGATTTTACATAATTTATCTGACAGCATATTAAAGAAAACTATTGTAATTTCAAATATTTACAACACAAAAATTACAACGGTTTTCCTAAAAACTGTTGTAACTTCACAAAGGTTTTTAGGAAAATTGTTGAAATTCCACAATGGTTTTTACAATACCGTTGTCATTTTGCAACAGTTTTTAGGAAAATCGTTGTAATTTTACAATAGTTTTCACAATATCATTGTCATTTTGCAACGATTTTTAGGAAAACCGTTGTACTTTTACAATGGTTTTGTGAAATTGCAACGGTTTTTGGGAATACTGTTATCATTCAACTTGTTGGACAACAGAAGTTCAGTAGATAGACAAACGGTTATAAAATCGTTATAATTTTACAACGGTTTCAAATCGTTGTATATGTGTGTGCGAAATTTACAACAGTGGCTGAGACAACGGTTAAAAACCATTGTTCATTTCAATTTTTGTAATAGTTGTAATTGAGCATATTGGTTGTGGAATTTTTTGCCATCACCTGCATTAGTTTGGGCTTTCCATTGTTTAGTGTTTTGAAAAGTTCCTCTCCCTCCTAAGGGGCTCCCTTTGAGCCACCAGCTATGTAGTGTGAGTGAGTCCTTTCAAGATAACCGCTAGTTGAACCTATGGTACTTGGGGCGTTCATCCCGAATCTCATGGGGTAAGGCCGATTGATCTCTCCCCTTATTTCCTTCGGCTCTATGACCAAAGTCCAAGCCTTTTTTGGTTTTTGTGTACGCATTTCGCTGCATATGTTATAAGGACACTCTTTCCTTGTCTTATGAAGTTTTTTCTCAAATGTTTTTTATTTAAGATAAGGTTTTAACGAGACTCACCCAATGATCCGACGTGGGGGTGCTAAAGCTAGGATAAGGCATAGAACATTCCCTCGTATCGTACCACGAAGTTCTTGGTACGCCTGTCCTAATCTTGTTGGGTAAATTATGAATTTTTCTTTGAAAATAATTGGACAGAATAGCAGATGAGTTATAAGTGGAGGCAGGAGTACCCACATAATTGTTCACATGCAAATTTAGTGAATTTAGATGTGTTAATTGCATCAATAGATAAAAATAAACCTGACAACAATGACTGAAGATTATTTTAAATAGCAATGAATCTTAAATCAAGGTTTACTGAATCCGATAATTTTGATATATTGAGACGCAATCTGAAATTTCACTTTCAAAGTAATGCCAAACTCAAAAATTAATACGGTATATAAAATAATATGATCTCAAGGGCAGATAAAGATCGAATTAAAATTTGAAATAAACAAAATCTTCGTAAATACATATTTAATATATTGGATATACAATAATTAATTAATTGGGAGTGATGAGCACCGAATATCTGAGCAGAAAATGTCGTTTGAGAATTGAGATTGTCTGAAGGAATATACAAAGATGCTCTTCAATTTCTCACCATTTTAAGTAACTCAAATGTTGACAGCACATGTAATGATGCAGGATATATGCTTTTCAGGAACTTTATGAACTATTTTTTGTTGTGTATTTAATTTTAATATATACTTTAAATTCTTTTCGTTATATATTTAATGCATGATTGTATTAAAATAAATGAACTTTGCATAAATTTTATATTTTCACGCAATCTTATCAACTAATTTCTAGTAGTATGAATTTTACAAATTTTACGATGACAACCACAATTCAAGATTGGGGGAAATTGAAGCCGGCGTGTATAACGGATTAGTATACGTGTACACCATTCCGGTGAACTAAAACTGCGTGTTATTTTCAATAAATATAAATTTTCTTTATGAAAATATTGTATATTTTTTTTAATCAAACCATTTTTTAATTTTGAAGGCACATAAAATTTAGAAGATAAAAAAAGTTTTTCCTTCTCTCTCCCTCACCTGCTTCAATTCACCGATGCCCAACCACCGCCCCTCCGTTCTGCTCTCCGGCCGACGCACATATTTGATTGTATTGATTTAAGATGATGGATTATTGAAATTTTATTGATTCTTCATTTATCCATTTTGCTTTATCTCTTTTTTTCCATTTGTTTCACTTGAATTAGATAAAATTATTCTCTTTTTCGTTACTGACTGTAAGAAGAAGAAGAACAACAACAACAACAAAAGAGGGGGTGAGGGATCAGAATCAACTACAATCTGCAATTATATATGTTCCCTCAAACAATTAAAAAAACACGCTATAATTATATAGGTATGTGTGGGTGGGGGGTGTGTGTGTTTATATCAAAATTACATATTTTTAACTTATTAAATTGTTTTTTTTTTTTTCAATTCGACCCCCAATTTCTTTTTTATTGAAATTCATGAATTTAAGACAATTAATTTTTTATTTAATTTACAACGCATTAGAAAACAATTCAAAAATGCAAAATAACATTTTATTTAATTTTTTGCGCGCAGGCCCACGGCGTTAATGGACAGAGAGTTTTGAAGTTCGCCTCCCCTCGGCCCATTTTGATCGCTCGATGTTTTACATATGTTCACGATACTCATTGTATTCATTGTAAGGTTGAATATATTTTATTAAAATAAAAAAATCATATAAATTATCCTTACTAGTTACTACTAAATCACCTCATTAAAAGTTGAACCACTGTGTATCGGTGAGCAATAACCAAACCACCCGACCGAAATAGTTATTTTTGATACATAAATAACATTACCCAATACCCAAATGGTTTGTTTGGGCCTAATCAATAGCAATAATGAAAAATTCCCCCCTCCCCATTCATCACCTCCTCTCCCACGGGCAAACCCCATCTACTCTTGGTCTCTGAGTCGTCGCCGGCGGCTACAAGGCAAAGGCAGCAACATTGCAGCAGTCTCTCCCAATCAATATCCTCAACTCCGCCCGTCTAATCAGTCTCTACAGTTATAATTTCTTACTCTTTCTTCCTTAATTTTGACTCTCAATACCAAAAGAAAATTAAAAAAATTGGGATTTTTACACGAGCATACTAATTTTTTAATTAATTTATTTGCCAGGAGGTTGTGTTTGAGTCTCTAAATGGATCCTGAGCACTCCGGAGACGTTGTCAAGTACATCTTCTTCGGCCGCCTAATTTTTTTTGTTGTTATGGAAAAATCAGATTTCGATTTTTGAAACTTTTTTGGTTGCGTAGGCATTTGGAGAAGCAGAACGAGCTATTGATGGATGCATACAGGTCAATGTCTCATGAATTGCACAGACTTCAGGTATTCCCTTTCATCTCTATTAGATGCGAATAATTGATGTTAATTTTCCTTGCATAAGATCGAAACCGTTACATTCCAGTCTTATTAATTTGAATGAAATTCTTCACAATCCTGGAGGATTATATTATATTTATTCATGCTAAAGAAGAGGTGTTGTTTATTCCCTTATCGTAGATAGAGGAAGAAATGCTGATGCGAAAGTACTACGAGTTTATGGCAGCTCATGATTTGCTTGAAAAGGTACGATTCTTGCTTCCCTTCATACATGTGTTGGGAAGTTTTGCAGACTGCTGCTGAATTTGGAGAGTAGGGATGTAATTTCTCTGATGGTTTTGGTCAGTTACTCTGCTAATTCAGATAATACACTCCCCTCAAGTATCATTTAAGCGATGTTTTCAAGAATTTAAATCACAACAATATCATTGGAGTTTGATAAATGAGGGAAACTTTTATTATTTTGACTTTGGCAGAACGATACAAGGTAAGGCTTGAGATTAAGTGTAGATTATGAGTTTCACTTAATGTAAGCTTATGTCTAGGTGTCAATAACATTTGCATTATATATATATGTGTGTGTGTGTGTGTGTGTGTGTGTGTGTGTGGTAAATGAGTTTTATGTGCTGCTCATTTATATTTACTCTAGGGAAAGATGGCGCCTGCATTGGTATGAATGTATTAGATCTCAACTAAATATTACTCCTTTTTATTTGATATATAACTAACAAACTTCACATCGGTCTTGCTGCAGAAAACTAGCAACGCTGTCAAAGAGGATGAAGAAAATAGTGAAGCTGGAGCATTGGTTGCTGTTGCTAGCAGGGAAGAACAATAGTGAACAAGTCCATTGATATATAATGACATGGACACTCAATTTCCTTAGGAGTATCCTAGGCTCCAGTCACTAGTTTACAAGAATGTTTTTTTTTTTTTACATTAAAGGCTAGCAAAATTTTTGTTCCTGTTCTTGCCAGAGATAGAAACATTGCAAACTAGCGCTGTACAGTTTTATGAACGAGTATTGCTTTTTTCAACTTTTACTTTGGCCCCAACTTCATTTAAGGATAAATTATGTCTTTGAAGCCATTGTAACTATTGAGGAAAATTGAACAAAAAAACCACCATCAAAATTTGAAGTCTAGAATTAATCCAAAGAACACATAGATATAGAGAGAATCAAGTAGAGTCATAAAGCAGGTTATATCAAATTCCTAATAACAGAAGAAGATTACACATACTTGCAAAAAGGAATCCCAAGTTCTATGATTACTGATAATTGAATACAGCTAAAGGTATCATCAAAAGTTGGTAACTCCAAATAAAGAAAGACAAAATCCCACAACTACGTCTCCACTTCACTAGGTAAGAGCGAATCTGCAGTGGCCATAACCTGCAACAACATAATTAAAATAAAATTAGACTGAATCTTTATAGTAATTATACAATTTTCAAACATTAATACTGCTCATTTTGTGAAACAAGGAAGCAGCAGCTTACTGGGATCGGAGGTGATGAGCATGGCCGTGCCGCCGAAGCCACAAGTGCCGCCGTCCCTCTTCGTCTTTTGCCAGTAGCTGTTGAAAGCATAGGAGGCATGCGCCACCACCGTGTCGGGGTAATAGCAGCTACCATCTTGCTTTATGGCTTCGCAATCAGCACTCCCTTCGCCGCAGGCGTAATCCAACGCCTCCTGCAGCGTATCCGCCGGCACGCTCGGCTTCGCCACGCACCACGCCCCGTGGCCGTGGCCGTGGTGCGCCGGCGCCCCCGCGGAGCGTGACGGATCACACGGAGGCAAATGTGGACCAAATGGAGATGGAGGGCTAGCCATTGGCGCAAGCTGCGACAACAATGGAGGTGGCGCGTGAGGATTTGGCTGCGGCGGAAGGAATCCCACTAACGGCGGCAGAGGGCTCCCTGCGGCAAAGGCGGGATGCGTGACGGGGGCGGGTGCTATCGGCGTCGGCTGCGGTGGGAATGGATTCAACCTGCTGTTGGAAAGCTTTCTTCTCGCATTGCTAACGATCAAATTCATCGCGTTCATTTTAGGTACCCCAAGTTTCTTCATGGCATTTGAGTGGGATTGCTGCAGAGCAAATCTCTCTTCCGAAGATGAGAGAGAATGATGAGGCGGCTGAACGACATAAGGCGAGGATACGCCTTGCAAGAAGTTGAGCAGCAGTTTGATGTAACTCTCGGCGACATCAGCTCTGTAAGATTCCGACAGCGGGTCCAAACAGTCGGAAGAGAATGCAGCGGAAACTTTGATTTCTTCCTGCAAACCCCATCTAGTGAGAGAGTGGTGGAGGTTCTTGATTGATGGGAGAATGAAGGCAGAGTTATGTTGTTGGTGTCCGTTGCATAAGACGGTGCAGCCGACGACGATTGTGGTTATGTTGGTGGCGGGGTAATGAGCCAAAACATGGTTTCTGAGCCAGTTTTCAGCAGCGAGAATGCTGTCAGAAACATTCTTGAGGTATTGGGCGTCCACGTGGACAGCCGCAGACGGCGGCAGCTCGTCTGCGGGTGGTGGTCGGAGGGGTAATAACTGCAGCGTCTCCTGACAATTAGCTGCAGAGGAGAAAATGAGTTACTTTCAAAATATGTGAAGGGTAAAGAGAAATGCGAAGAAAATTCTTACCGGTTGAACATAGGAGGAGGTAGATGAAGAGAGAGACCAAGAAAACCATGTTCATTTCTTCTGCTGCAGACTGCAGGAGTGAGAATGAAGATGATGATGGGAAACGGAAACTAGCTAGCTAGAGTGATGTGAAAAAGGATAGAAGGCCTCTCTCTCTCTCTCTCTCTCTCTGCGACACTCTGACATTCAACTCTGTCTTATTAATTTAGGTACGAAACTGTAAGAACGGTTATGGAGTGAAAAATATGGGGTAAAATGGTAAAGTGAAAATAGTAGTAAATGTTGGAAATTTTTATTGCTTACCGGCCGGCTTACCGCGACTAAAATTAAACGACTATAATTGACTTGAAATTTTATGTTACATTTTGTTCGTGTTTTATTTCATATTTTACAATTAAATATATAATTTATTAATATTTTTTATAAAATAAAAATGAATTATAATATAAATAAACATAGTCAATATTCATAAAAAAATATAAATTAAAAATTATAAAACAAACTTTTGAAAAAAAAAATTCATAATATGAATTATTAATTGAAAATAAAAAAATTAAATATTAAAATATAATATAAATTCTAATTGGAATCTTAAAACAATCATAAAATTAAATTAAATTATAAAAAAATTGAAGAAAATAAATTCGTAATTTGAAAGTGTAATAACGAGTGTAACATAAAATTGCATATGTTATAATTGAACCTCCTTAGATTAATACTCGATAAATTAAAAATCTCTTTATGATTTTTTTTTCAGTCCTTACTTGAATTAGTTAAAATAAATATATATTGATATCGATAAGATAATATTTTTTCAATAGACTTATGAATATATATGGTCCATTTAATATAATACATTAATAATTCTTAAATTAAACTTAAATTTAGTTTAAGCTCATCTCTAACATTTTTTACTGTATCAAAAAATAAAATGAATAATATTTGATTATTAAGAAACAATGAACATTATTTATTAGTTTTCACTAATATTATGTGAAATAAATTTCTTTTATATCACTTCAATGAATATGATAAATAAATTAGTAAAATACAATGACATTTGATATAGTCAAAATTTAATTTTATTGAATTAGGAAAACACATTTTAAATGAATAAATATTAATTTATTAATATCTTTATAAAATAATAAAATATTATGAATTGTAACTCTATAAATTTACTCAGATTTACTCTAGACGGATGAATATAAAAGAAAAATAAGGGGTGAAATTAAAGTGGTGTCAGATGCAAAAGGACTAGACTTTGGTAACTGTATAGGAAAAGATATTTATTTGGGGAACAGTGTCGAAGCCCACGGCCCAATGCGCATAAAATGATTCTCGATCAAGCCCGGAATAAATGTACTGCATTCTTTTTTTTCTTTCTTTCTTTTTTTTGATATTCTTACTCCTTATTTTTTCCCTAAATAGCAAAAAAAAAAAAACAAATACCAAGAAAATAAAAGAAGGGGAATCCTTGAAATTTTGAAAAAATATCGGGTAAATTATGTTTAATATCTCACTATCTGCAATTTATAACAAAAATATTCAATCTATAATTAGTACTAATTAATTTTACTCCAAACATTTCATTTTTGTAATAAGTCTATCCTCCGAAAGTTTTTCCAACCAGTAAAAATTGAGTCAAGTCGGAGAAAACATAGTCAAAACAAAATATTCAACGTAAGCCAAAACGATGTGCGTTTCGAAAATCCATCAAAATCCGACTACCAAACCTCCATGTAGATACTGAAAGTCCAACAATTTTTACAAAATAATTATAATTTCAAACAAGATTAAACATCATTCGTGGAAAATTATGCCCACATGTCAATAAGCGTGGTGACTAGATTTTCAATTGCCGCAAAAAATTACAAACGCTAGAATTAATACTCAAATGAAATATTGAGGTAAAATCGTGAATATTAGAATATTAAGTATAATTTACCCTAAAAATATCTATAGAAGAACAGATTGAAGAATTTAAAAGCTGAGAATTGTGTGAAGATTGAGGAGATGGGTGGATGGATATATGTTGTGTGTTGAGTCCAGCTGTTTTCTTTATGAGATTTAGGTACATATATATATAATATAATAAAGCTAGTTGTTGAACGTCGTCGTTTTAGAATGGACATGGAGCTTCGTACTAAAAGCACCGTATATGCAATTATGCATGCACAAACAACCGCTTCCTTTATTATTATTATTATTATTATTATTATTATTATTATTATTATTATTTTATTTTTTTAAGCCTCATCCTCTTCAAAAAGCGGGTTATGTCGGAGCTAATATGGGCTCCACATTCGCTTCTCTACATACACTTTGGACCGTATCTTCACTTTCAAAGTTCCAATTTTCAAATTCCAATTTTTTTCAATCTTTTAAAAAATATAGCCTTCTTTCAATATTATTAAATTCAATGTGTATACAATCTACATGATGCATCATTCATTATCAGACGTAGTGATGTAGTTATGTAAATTTAATTTTTATTACGTATAACGAAGTAGGAAAAGAACGAATAGCGAGATTTGGTTACAAAATTTAGCATGTCCAATTTAACGAGATTCTTTATTCTACATTTGGTGTTTCAATCCGTATTCCACGATCGAATTCACAAATTTAATAATTGATATTATAAAAATAAAAATCAATTATAACATAATCGACCTAGTCACATCTATCCTCAAAAGATTGAATTTTAAAAATTATAAATCGTATTTTTAAAATAATCAACCATAATAATCATTTTTTAAAAAAATTAAATAATAAAAAATAATTATAAACCCTAATTGGGGAGAAAATTTCGATTTTGGTCCCAAAGGACATGGGTTAGTCCGATTTTGGTCCCAACTCTATCACTTTTGGTCCCAAATCGAATTAATTATCACTTTTGGTCCCACCGTAACGTTTACCGTTAAAAAAATTATCGATTTTGGTCCCAATTTTTTTATCGATTTTGGTCCCAGTTTTTTATCGATTTTGGTCCCAAACATAAAAATGGCAGAAAATTTCAATTTCATTTCAATTGGAGGCAAAATTGAACTAATTTGCTAGAAAATTAACCTGATTTGGTTCCAATTTTCCCAAAAACATGTATCTGAATATATATACGCACCAATGCATCTAAACTAATTTGCTAGAAAATTAACCTGATTATGGTTGATTATTTCATAATTAAATTCTTGTAAAATGTAAAGTAAAAAATCTAGGAAAAAATTATACTTTCATAATAAAAAATATATATAATATTAAAAATGTAAAATAAATAAAACATTAATAATATTTAAAAAAATTAATTTCAAATTCATAATTAATTAGTAATTAAAAAATTAATAATATTAAAAAATTTAAAAATCATAAAGTAAAATAAATAAAAATATTAAAAAAATTATATTCGTAATTAATTAGTAATTGAAAAATATATAATATTAAAAAGATTGATTTCAAATTCGTTATAAAGTAATTAAAAAATTAATAACATTAAAAAAATTAAAAATTATCATGTAAAATAAATAAAAAATTTGAAAAAAATTATATTTTCATACCTACATTTTGAACTTTCACTACAAAAAAATCACATTTTAGCGATGGAAGCGAGCCAAATCAAGCCCAAAATATTAAAAATAATATAAAATAATAAAAATATATATAAAGTATTATAAAATTTTAAAAATCGTAAAGTAAAACTAATAAAAATTTATACTCATAATTAATTAGTAATTGAAAAATAAAAAATATATATAATATTAAAAATGCAAAATAAATAAAACATTAATAATATTAAACAAGTTAATTTCAAATTCATAATTAATTAGTAATTACAAAAGTAATAATATTAATAATAATATATATTATTAAAACATTAAAAATAAAATAAATTGTAAAATGTAAAATAAATAAAAAATCAATAATATTAAAAAGATTGATTTCAAATTCGTAATTATATAGTAATTAAAAAATTAATAACATTAAAAAAATTAAAAATTATCATGTAAAATAAATAAAAAAATTTAAAAAAAATTATATTTGTAATTAATTAGTAATTGCAAAATAATATATAATAATAATAATAATAATAATAATAATAATAATAATAATAATAATAATGAATATTATAAAAAATATGTCGTTATTGTATCGTTAACATAAAAAATTTAAAAATTAAAAAATTAAAATTAAAATATGACGTGTGTTTTTTGTTAAGTTGAGACAAAAAAATCTGTCATTAAATATCTCAATCTTAATCCGTTGTTAATGTGTCTGTATTTTAAAAAGAATTATAATCCGTTGTTAAATCGCGTTTTTATTGTAGTTTATAATCCGTTGTTAAATCGCGTTTTTATTATAGTATTTTTTTAAATAACCCAATTAAAAAATAATAATAAAAAGTACCCCTATTTACAAATTTAACATTTGATCAATTTTTCGGCTCAAAAATCGTTCATAGCTGATTACATTTTAGGATTTATATTTCGCTGAAAATATCACTTTTGGTCCCAAAATTAGCAGCCGTTACCCCATTTATTTTTTCCGTCTAAATTGTGGGACCAAAATTGATAATCCAAGTCCTATGGGACCAGATTTAATAACAATTTCTGAAATAGGACCAAATGTGATAGGGTTGGGACCAAAATTGAACTAGGCTATGTCCTATGGGACCAAAATCGAAATTTTCTCCCCTAATTGGGTGGGATGAACTCTAAAAACAATCATAAAATTAAACTAAAACACAATAAATTAAAATTGACAAAGAATGGAAGAAACCTTCATAAATTTGATCGTGAAACACGGGTTGAAATACTAAATCTGGCATGGAGGATCTTATCTGATTTAATTTACAGTAACAAGTAATTAATAGGCGGACTTTCATATTCCTACGAGTTCGCAACACACAAATAAGCTTTTATTCAATTTTGTATCCCAATTTGTTCAACCAGGAGTTTTTGAATATTCTCGTCAATGAATTTCATATCGACTGATATATAATGTTATAATTTCTATTTGACATATCACATTAAATTACAAATGGAAAGACTAGGGAATAATTCAATTGAAGCAAGAAAAACCACAAGCTCTCTTGTATTTGTTTAATTGGTATTTCATGATTGTTGAGGTAACCCAGTGCATACCAAATGCCAAGTTTGAATTGATGAATCCATTATGAGCTACAACACGTACATGTTAGAGATTAAATGAGTTGTTCTCTTCTGCAAACAAGAACGACATGGAATTCGCATGTTCTACCTATATATATATATATATATATATATGATGTTGTGGAGGAGGATGTTCCACGAGGTCATTCATGATAGTTTCCTCCCATAATCTCAAGAAGGGTGTTTATGAAGATAGAAGAAAAGCTTTGTTGCCGACTTCTACTAACCTCAATTCAACAAGGAAGTTCCTTACTCAACAAAGAAAATATCTATGCAATTGGATTCAACTTTGCACAAAGTCAAGGAGTTTTTCCCAGACCTTTATGTATCCTATATAAGCAGGTCATTTATTTCAGAGGAATATGATATTGTTGCTAATATTCTTTTTTTCCAAAGGATGTTGTATTGTGACTTTTGACTTTCGTACTTTAGGTATTGTTTATGTTCTGCTTGGTTGTCTCAGTGTATATTCTAGTAGTTAGTGTTTTCGTGAAACAAAGATTTGAGGGAAATTTGGTTTCTATGTGACGTGATATTGGAAGAGATCTTAAGTAAGGATGAACAAAATCTTTCACAACTCAGTTGTAAGAGCATCTCACAATTTAATCTTTTAAGAGATTGTGAAGAGTGAAATGACGACAATGTAAAGAATAAAGTCTTATATAGGTAAGCAGCTCAAGTAAATTTTACGGTGAAAAGTGGATTGTTCCTTAAGATTGGACGAGACCCCCGAAATGTAGATGGTTGATCCTCGAACTGGATAATTATATCGTGTTTCGTTTATTACTTTATTTGTTATATTATTGTGAATGTTCAACTAGTCATAAAGAACATTAAAACATATTAAATTTAAACACATCTGCACGAATTGACAATTACAGTGATCTTCACTATTGTGATAGAGAGTTGGGGAAAAAAAGGAGAAAAAAAGGGGAATTAGAGAAGATTGTCGGATGAATGAGTATTGCTTGGACGTGGAGGAACATACAAAGCATAAACCATAAAAAATACCTTAAGTTTAATTCCTGCTTTTGCCACTAACAATTTTGTAGGACATTTTGAACGACATAAATTTTGTCTTTTTCTTTTTCTCAAATTAAATATAAATAAAAAGTATTTTCGTGCACAACACTTCATTTGCAGTTGTGAGTTGTGACTTGGGATTCTTGTCGGTTTTCCGTTTCTTTTAGTTTTGGGGTGGGATGTAGTCAACGTATAATTATGTGTGAAGTGGAAATTACGTGTACATTTAATCATCACTAGCTTCCTTCTTTTCTTAATTATATAATTATTATATTAATACGTATCCAATAAGCAAATTAATTTTGTGTCCAAACCAATAATGTTAAAATTCTAATTGCGAAATGAGAATCCGGGTAAACTGTCATTTATATTTTAAATTATTTTCATTTTTTATATTTATCATAAACTAACACTTTTGTTAATAAAATACTTTAATTATTTTAAAACTAACTAAATCTAATATAGGAAATATAATCCTGAAAAAGGTGGCAAAAATTAGTGTAATGTGGTCGATTTGACCACAACACAAGAACTTGTAAGAAAGAAGGCTCAAGTATTCAACCGTAACGAAATATAAAATATTTTTTGACTGAAAAATACATCCGGTGTTAGATTTAATTAGTTTCTAAATAGTTTAATTAGGTAATTTATTGATAAAAGGTGTAATTAGTTTTGATAGATTTGAAAAAATGAAATAATCCGAAATTACATTAAAATGACAAAAGATATAAAAGATAGTTAATCCGAAATTAAATTATTGATTAAAAATGGACGTATTATTCATTTATTTGGTTTGAAAGTAATCACAGTCAGAGCCTAAATTGTAAGGATGGGATCGAGCGAAATTCCTCCACTAGTAAAATAAGAATATTATATTGTTAGAAATCTGAATAAAGGATGCACAGTAGACATTAAAAATAGTAAGAAAGTGTATTAGAGAAATTTAAAATCCAAAATAATTATAATGTTAAGTAATTTTCGATACATTACCATTCTTTAAACAATAATTTAATACTTCTGCGTGCAAATATATATATATATATATATATATATATATATATATATATATATATAGGGGAGAGTTAAAGTGTTTACCACCCCCTATGTAGGAAATAGGAACAATAATAAAACCATAGATCACCCCAAAATGGATGGTCCAGATTCAATCAATATTTTAGGGATGAAATATTAATTTTTTTACCTTGTTTCATTAATTGCGGTTGAAAAAGGGTAAAAAGGGGTGATAAAATTATACCGTAAATTAAGCTCTCTCCAATCTCGGAACTGCCCAAATCTATGAGATTTCTCTAGATTTCCAAGCAATTTCATTTAGGAGGCAAGAATCGAGGTTTTTGACAAAACCTAGCGGCGACAGTCTTTTCCCGTCAACCTAAGCACAGTAGCGGAGAAGGACGGCGACATTAACAGCAACGTGAGGATGTCCGGTGGCCGTTCAACGAGGAGTAATCCAGGTTTTGTTGTGACTTCGATTGTGTCTGTTTGCTTCAACAAGAAGTAGCCCAGGTTTTAGTTCGCCATTTTTTTCTTTTTCTACCACTTTTGATGGGTTTCTTTGTTGGAAGTTGTATTATTTTATTTTTTTATTCGAGTTTTTTCTTTTTTTTTTTTACTTTTTTTTTTACAGAAAGAATGACAGCACTTTTTATTTTAGGTTCTTCTAACTTTTTTCTTTGTTTTTTTTATGGAAGTTGTAATTTTAGTTTTGGTTGCCGATGCTTTTTTGTACTGGGTTTTTGGATGAAAAGTGGTTGAGAGTATTGATAATTTAACATATGAATATTGGTGGGGTTTGATTTTATTTTTATTGGGTTTTTGTTATTTGTTTGAATACATGTTGCAAACAATAAGGTCTTGATTAGCAAATTTATGAATGTTATTAGCAAAGAAATATGAATATGGTTGCAAATTTTTTTGATAAACAATTACGACAATTTGAAGTTGAATGTATAAGGGAATTTTTATGATTAATTTGGTCAATATTAGCAGATGAATGTGTTATATTAGCAAATATTAAAGCAGCGGATAGCAATTGTTAGCTATTTGAATACATATAGTTAACAATCTACTCTTCCTTTATCAGATTTATAAATTTTGTAAGCAAATAAATCTGAATGTGTTAGCAGATTTTTTTGTTAGATTTTACAGTTGTTATTTGTTTGAATACATGGTGCAAACAATCAGCACTTGATTAGCTAATTCATGAATGTTATTATAAGAGAAATCTGAATATGGTAGCATTTTTTTTGCTAAAAAATTGAAGCTGAATATAGTAGGTAATTTTTTTGATTATTTTGTTTAATTGAGAGTAGCAATTAATTGCGTCCATATTATCCAATTAAAGTGTTATATTAATGAACCTGGTAGCAATTGTTATCTGTTTTAATACATATAGCTAACAATCTGCTCTTCATTATGAGATTTATGAATGTTATTAGTAAATCAATATGAATATGTTAGCAAATTTTTATGTGTGATTGTATATTGGTGGTATTTTGTATTTGTGTTGGATACGTGTGTTTTTTACGATGTTAGTGTAATTGTTGTTGTAATGAGATAATAATGGTTAGCTAATCATATTTGAAATGGTTGCAAATTAGTATATAACATTTAGCAAAGAACGTGTGTATTATTTGCATGTATTCTGTGTAATTGCGTATTTGGAGTAATGTCGTAATTGTTAGCAAGATGATGTACTATATTAGCAAATAGAAATGTAGAGGTAATTGCTTAAAAATTGTTGTAATTTGGAGCTGAATATGTAAGGGCAATTTTTTTATTAATTTGTTTACGCGAGAATAGCAATTAATTTGGACAATATTAGCAAATTAATCTGTTCTATTAGCAAATAGTACTGAAACTTGTTATTTGTTTGAATACATGTTGCAAACAATTTGGTCTAGATTAGCAAAATTATGAATGTTATTAGCAAGGAAATCTGAATATGTTAGCAAAAGTTTTTTGCTAAACATTTGTTACAATTTGAAGCTGAATGTAGGAGGGAAGTTTTATGATTAGTTTGGTCAATATTAACAAATTAATGTGTTGTATTGTCAAATATTAAAGCAACTGATAGTAAATTGTTATCTATTTTGAGTACATATAGCTAACAATCTGCTCTTCAATTAGCAGATTTATGAATGTTGTAAGCAAATAAATCTGAATGTGTTAGAAGATTTTTTTTTGTTTGATTTTACAATTGTTACTTTTTTGAATACATAATGCAAACAATCTGCTCTTGATGAATATGATTAGAATTTTTTTTTTATGTTTTGCATTCTTCTGTATAGTGGTTGGTTTTTGATGGTGGGTTCCCTTGCATTCTCTGTTTGATGTACATTTATGGGTTTGAATGGTTTATCCTATATTCGTAGATATGTATATATGTAATTTATCGGTTATCCAGTGTGCAGGTACTGGTAAGAGACGTGCAACATATATTGATGGCGTTGCACGGGAGTTAAGAACAAAAAGGGCTAACGATGTAATTGTGCCCAAGGTGATCGTGAATGTTGAAAACAATATTAGCAGATGAATGTGTTATATTAGCACATATTAAAGCAGCTGATAGCAATTGTTATCTGTTTGAATACATATAGCTAACAATCTGCTCTTTATTTAGCAGATTTACAAATTTTGTAAGCAAATGAATCTGAATGTGTTAGCAGATTTTTTTTTTGTTAGATTTTACAGTTGTTATTTGTTTGAATACATGGTGCAAACAATCTGCACTTGATTGGCTAATTCATGAATGTTATTATCAGAGAAATCTGAATATGGTAGCAATTTTTTTTTGCTTAAAAATTGAAGCTGAATATATATAGTAGGGAATTTTTTTTTATTACTTTGTCTGATTGAGAGTAGCAATTAATTTCGTCCATATTATCCATTTAAAGTGTTATATTAGGAAATATTAATGAACCTGGTAGCAATTGTTATCTGTTTTAATACATATAGCTAACAATCTGCTCTTCATTATGAGATTTATGAATGTTATTAGCAAATTAATATGAATATGTTAGCAAATTTTTATGTTTGATTGTATATTGGTGGTATTTTATATTTGTGTTGGATAAGTGTGGTTTTTACGATGTTAGTGTAATTGTTGTTGTAATGAGATAATAATGGTTAGCTAATCACATTCGAAATGGTTGCAAATTAGTATGTAACATTTAGCAAAGAACGTGTGTTTATTTGCATGTATTCTGTGTAATTGCGTATATGGAGTAATGTCGTAATTGGTAGCAAGATGTTGTACTATATTAGCAAATAGAAATGTAGAGGTAATTGCTTAAAAATTGCTGTAATTTGGAGCTGAATATGTAAGGGCAGTTTTTTTATTAATTTGTTTCCGCAAGAATAGCAATTAATTTGGACAATATTAACAAATTAATATGTTCTATTAGCAAATAGTACTGAAACTGCTAGCAATTATTATTTGTTTGAATACATGTTGCAAAGAATATGGTCTAGATTAGCAAAATTATGAATGTTATTAGCAAGGAAATCTGAATATGTTATGATAGTCCCCACAACATTGAAGCCATTATTATGAGGAATGCATAGTATGAAACATTATTCGTTGTGCAGATTTATAGGTTCCATATTGCATATTATTTTTTTCAAAATGCTACTTATGTAATGGATCAGTACAATGTTTATTTATCAATAAGTATTGAACATTTATTTATGTGAAAATGTACGGACCCCATTGTTAGCAAATAATTCGATACCATTAGCAAAATGACTACATTAATAATACATACAATTTTATATAGTTGTGTTTTATTTTATTTTATATGTTAGCAAATTATTTAATTGTAACTAGCAAATATGTGTGTGTAATAAACATCTATATAGCAATTAATTTTAACAACCGTATTAGTTGATATGATTTTCTGTTTAAAATAGCAGTTAATTATTGGGAGTAGTGAATTTTTATGTAGTTGTTAGTAAATTGTTTACATGTAACTAGCAAATGTACGTGCTGTAAATAGCAAATGTTTAACTGTCAAATAATAAATGATTTTATTAGGAGTAGCGAAGTTTTGTGTATGTGTTAGCAAATTGTTTAACTATAACTAGCAAATATATGTATGCATAGTAACATATATTTTGCTTGTTCGTGATATCAAAATTTTTGTAGCTTACAATTTCCGTTATTCATGATATGTGAATGTTATTCAACCCAAATTTGCTGAAATAACTATAGCATAATCATGACAATACGCCTCATGTATTACATACATAATGTTTGACAAATAATAACAACATATTTGTATACTATTTAAAATGAAAATAAAATTAAAGTAAATAACTTTAATTATATTAAGCAATCAAACACATTGTTCAAAACTTAAAACATCCATATGCATAAAAAATGAACACCCTATTTGGGAAATGGACAATTCCTAGCATTGTGGTGTGTTTTTTGTCCACAATTATTGCACGTTCTCAAATGCTTATTTGATACTCTCTATCCGAGATTTGAGATGACTATCACTATCTTTAGTCTTAATTGACATTGGTGGATTGACAACTGCTGCATCCGGTCAGGTGGACCCCATAGAATAACCCGAACACCTTGCTCTTTGTTGGATAACCACATGAACTTTGCGCATCACCGGAAACAAACACAACTATTAGTTCATTGGTCCCTCTTAAACAATGCCATCCTCAACTTTTGAACTTTTATCCAATAAATGATTTCAAAAGATTTGTCACATTCTGGTATATGATCTTCAACAACATCATTTGCTGCAAATAAATTAGTGTGTTCAGTATTAGCAAATCACGTTTCCTGTGTTAGCGAATATTAAGGTGGATGATAGCAAAAGTTTCCATTTGTTAGCAAGGTTATCTAATGACATAAAATTCATAAACACATGATTGCACACAATTTCTTTTATGTCTTTTTTTACCTTTATATTTTCCTATTTCCATTAATGTACTAATTTATCCTATAACACGTCACATACAAAACAGAAAATCACATTCTACTGCAATATACACTAACACCATGTATAAAATGAAATCACAATCACAACAACAACAAATACATTAATATTATGAATTAGCAAATCGTGTTTCCTGTGTTAGCAAATATTAAGATGGATGATAGCAAAAAAATATCCATTTTGTTAATTAGTAAAGATTATCTAAATGATATAAACTTCATAAACACGTGATTACACACAATTTCTTCCATGTTTTTTATATTTTCCTATTTCAATTAGTGTGGTCAATTATCCTATACTACGTTAGATAGAAAACATAAAATCACATTCCATGGAGATTGCAACTTTATATAGACTTTAAAAAAAGATCAATAATAAACTAAAAAACCGTTACCAAAAATGAGAAAAGTGTGATCGAAAGTGGCAGAACTCAATGGATCTCAACTTCCCATGAAGCAATTTTTGCAAAAATTTTGTGATGCATACCGAAAGAAGGAAACGCGGCGGCTTGAAGTGAAGGAAAAAAAAACGCTGGATTCATTATCTTTGTGAAAAAAAAGGAAATATAATTAAATATTGGATGAAGATTAGAATTCCCATCAAACGTGGGATTTGATATATGGATAAGAATTAACTTACTACTATAACCCTATCTAATTTTATTTATCAACTAATTGCATTTTAACCCCCATTTATCATCAATCAATCTTGACCGTTAGAATAACTTGATTATATGGCTTTGATTTGTTCCTATTTCCTACATGGGAACAGTGTTCCTATTGGAACTCTGATCTATATATATATATATCTATATTTACATTTATGACGTTAATATATAATTGGAGCTAGTCTCTTATCAGACATGGTGTACCATAGCTTATGGTCAAGTGGGCACGTACCCATGCGCAGCGTGTGGGCGTCACGCGCCGGTCAATTTTTTTATTTTATTTTTGGGTGTGTTTTCATTTTTTTTTTATTTTCTATTTTTTCCCCAAAAATGTATATCCTAAAATAAAATTAGTAAACCCTAAAATTAAAATTAATCGATTTAATTTATTTGAAATGAATATGAATTTATATCCTAAAATGGAATTAATAAACCCTAAAAAATGCAAAATAAACCACTAAAAATCTCCCCCCAAAATCCTATAAAACACAAAATAAACCCCTAATCACTCCCCCCCCCCCCCCAAAAAAAAAACAACCCCTAAAAAATACAAAATAAACCCATAAAAACCCTCCCAAAAAACACTAAACTCTAAAAAAACCTAAAGAAACACTAAACCCTAAAAAAACCCTAAACTCCTAAGCTCTAAACATTAATTGAGATGGAATAAATCATAATTTGAATTAAAGAAACTCGTATATGACAAGTTGCATGCTCAATACTTTTTATGATTACGGGTGATACTTTTTGTATTTCGCACTGATATTTTTTAGTAATAAGAATGATATTGTTTCTGACGAATGTTTTTTTTTTTTTTGCGGGGCGGGTCAGGTCAGAATTGACCCGTGTGACCCGCCTGCCTGATACTCTGATTTTATGCATTTGGGTTTATAAAGTCTGTCAAGAGACTTTGTGTAATAATTGAAGTAACATAATTTTCAAAAATAGAAATTATGGCTTTTATTTATTTAGTTGGAGGATTGTCCGAATTAATGACATGAAAGGAAGTGGGATCGATGCTTAACTTGCGATATGAAAATAGAATATTTGGAATAAATACCAAAGTAATTATATACTACTCCATTATTGGTCGAAGACAAAGATTTTCCTTTTATTTTATTTTATTTCACTGGAGTAGTATGGAAGTATTCGACTAGGGACGATAATTTTTCACACATTAATATGAACAAAAAGGCTTTTATTTTTTTATTTCATGTTATATACTCTCTCCGTCCCAATAGCAAGGTCCACCTTACCTTATTTGGTTGTCTCAATAGCAATGTCCACTTCCAAATATGGAAATAATTAATGTCAGCATCAAAGTGGACCCCACTTACTTTATATTACTTTTTATTATAATACTTCTTAAAGAAATGGACTCCACCTACTTTACCTACTACTTAACCAACTAATTCATTTTTTCTTAATCTACGTGTCCAATAGTAAGTGGACCTTGCTATTAGGACGGAGTATATCTTAGTAATTGTCATTAATACATACATATACCCACAAATATGCTGTATACATAATTATCACAAAGAGTTCGTACTAATAAAAAGAATATTATACAAACCCAAGGACGTGTGTGTGTGTGTGTAAATCTAGAAAAACTATAGGTTCATCAAACTTCACAGTATCCATTAATTCTAAGCACCTAAAGTAAATAGATGTGACAGTGTAATCCACACAATTCAAAGATTAATTAATCTAGGTAGCTAGTTTGAGAAGAAAGAATGCGAATCTTGGATATTATTTATTTTCTTACTTGGAAGAAAGAAATTGATAGTGGGATTAAGTTCAAAATATTTCATTTTTATACAGGAGAGATCCATCCTAGAAGGACGGTACAATTCACCCGTATATACATCAAATCATAAGCAGAGGCGACTGTGGTGGCGGTCATTTTTAACCTATAATTATATAAAACAAAGACATTAAATTAAAGATGTTGACATATAATTAGACTATAATTAAAACAATGAGAACATAATATCGATTGATATATAGTCATTAGTCCGACAAGTAAAAAGTGTCTTGGAGAATAACTAACAATTATATAAGATTTTATATTATTCAGCTCTTTGTCCTTAATTACCACTCGTGGTTTATAATAATTCTTGTGGTTTATAATAATTAGGACTGTGCCTTATGCTAAGCACTATTAAGACAAATAAAGTAATTCCAAATAATCGATCTATTGATATATATTCCGTGTGTGTGTGTATAAGGTAAGCGTCGGGGATATTTGCACATTTACCCTATATGTATTCAAAGGAAATCATATATCTTATTTTTTTCTATCCCATTTGGTGTCCCATGCATTTTATTTTATATTCAACTTTTATCAATTTTTTTCTTCAATTTCAATTTGTTATGGCTTAGTTTAATTTTATAATTATTATTTGGGGTTCATTCCACCCAAGTAGGGTTTATATTTATTTTTTAATATTTATTTCTTATTTTTTAGTTAATATAATTGATTAATATGGTTGATTATTTCAAAAGTGGGGCATATAATTTTTAATTTTTTAATTTTTTAGCAATAAATATTGATTATGATTTGTAATACTATAATAAAATTTATTTTTGTAATAAATATTTTTAAAATATTAAATTTCGGAGTCAGACACAATAGTGAGACATGAAAAAAGGACTAGATGATTTTATCCCATATGTATTATATCTAGTCACTACTCAACTTTGGGTTTTAATACATAATATATATCGTTTTCTTTTGTACGTATACACTTTTAGAATATTCGCAGGGAACAAAATATATAATACATACTTATATATATATATATATATATATATATATATATATATATATAATGCATTTATTTATTTATTTGCAAAAATTAATACCAACTATTGTACATGGTTTTTCTCTCATGTATATATGTGATTAAACTCTGATCGACCTTATCCAATTAATGTTTCATCTATTTCTCACATACAAAATACTATATATAAAAAATGCAAAATTTTATTTTTAATTAGACGCATATATAGATAAAGTATTCAGTTCATAGTAAACCTAACGGAAATAGTTTTCAGATTGGAGAAATTATATTTAGTAAATTATTGATTCCCTTTTTTTTTAGTATTTACAAGGTTAAATATTTCCAAAAGAATATATGAGTTATACGTGGAACTTTTAGCATATTAATCCAAAGAAATATGATCAATATACAGTATCTTATTCAATTTTTCCAAATGAACATGCAATTTGACATCCAACACAATAAAATTGATTCATGTGGATTCAATAGCATTACTTATAATACCGCAGTGAGAAAATTTCACTTTTGGTCCCATAGGAAAAATAGTGTCGATTTTGGTTCTTTTTCCAAAAAATCGTTCACTTTTAGTCCCATAAGTTTGGCATATCAATTTTAGTCCCTAAAATTTAAACGACTATTAAGTGAGAGACGGACGATTTCGCACGTGCGGCACGTACGGCCCTTTTTTAGCGGAATTCAAACCTTAATCGATCTAAAGCCCTAATTTCATAATTTTCACCCATTAACAGAAGAAAATCTCAAATTCCACCCAAATCGATCAAAACCCTAACTTTACCCTAATTTACTAGCCAATTTACCACCCAAATTAAAACCCTAATTTTTTGCCAATGCCACACCCAAATTACAGTAAGCTTCTTCCTCTTTTTTTTTTTTTTTTTCTGATTAAGTTAATGTCAGTTTGAATTTCATAATTTTTTTTGCATTTTACTTCATTTCTCACTGTAACCATTTCTTTTCTCATTTTTTTGACAATCGGGTGTCATTTTTTGTATACGCTAAAGCTCACACATGGAGGGATGACAATCAATGATTGCAGTGAGTACAAGTATTTAGAGGGCACAGTGAGTGCCTTTGACTTTGTTGATACACGTAAATGGTGTATGAAGTACTTAGAGGAGTTGTGTGAACAGTTGGGTTACACGGGTGCCATGAAGTTTTATGGGTATTGATGGAATATTTTTCCTACTTAGAGTTTTAATACCTAATTTTAACTCACAAGTATACAAGTAGATTGTAGTACAAGGAAAATCGGGGTCGAATCCACAGGGAATTTAGATAATCCAAGGCATACAAGCACCATATTCATGTCATTCTACAAGTCAAGCATCACAAAATCATGGGTTGAATTTGGTTTTTCTTTTACTCTAGTATGGAAATTGACAAGTTGTTGAAATAAACTAAAATAAACTTACACAATCACAAATCTACTAAAAGAGGTGACAAATGATAGGGAAAAATCCTAGAGTAATATTCATCAACACAAACGATAGGTTTCAAGATTGGAAAGCAAATTAATTCCACTCAAGATTAATTCCAAAAGTAATCCTAGACTCTCTCGAGTTTCTAAGATTTAAATGAACAAAAGGGAATTCTCCTATCTCTAGGACTAAACTCCAATTTCCTCAAATTCAAGCACAATTAATCAACCAAAAATCCAACTAGGCATAAATTCTCATTTAATACCTAATAGGTCCCATAAATCAACTCCTAATGCTAATTAGTTTTTCTCAAAACATAATCAACATAAAATCCAACTCAGGGAGACCAACCCTAGTTACATAAAATCAAACCATTGATTCATGAAAAGTATAAAGAGAGAGAATTAACATGCTTTTTCATCCATTCACCCAACCATTTAATGTCAACTCATATCACCCTAGGACTACAAAATTTAGCTAGACATGTCTAAACATGAAGATAAACAAAAATAGATAAAGAAGAAAGAAATCATAATCATAGATAAGAGTAAACCCGAAAAGGGATGAAACAATCTTCAAACTTCACTTTTTGCTTCTAAAATCTTCACAACTTTCACACTTGTATTCCAAAATTTTCTCTCCAAGTCTAAGTTTCTAAATTTGGGGGCTAATAATTGAATTGTTGCCCTAGTTTGAACAAGGGTGGGTATTTATACCCCCACAAATCCGCACAATAAAAATAAAATGAAAATGAAATGAAAATGCCAAAAATCAGAACAAAATAGGGGGCGCGACACGGGCTCGGTCGCGCCTCGGTCGGGCCGCGACAGGGGGTGCGACTGAGGTGGTCACGCCGGACCTTCTTGGCTCGGGCCGTGCCGGGTGTCGTGCTTTCAGGGCCTCTGCATGGACGCCCGGTCGCGCCCACTCTGAACCCGCACCGGGCCTGGCTCTGGTCGCGCCGGGTGGCGCGACCGATCTGGTCGCGCCTCCTTGGCCTGAGTCGGGTCGTACCACTTGCCGTGCTTTCGAGGTCTCTATATGTATGCGCACTCGCGCCGCTCCTGCACCCGGGTCACGCCGACTGTCTTCCTTTGAGCCCTGACCCGATCGATTTTGCCCTGAAATTGCACGACAGTGTTTAAAAACACTTATTATAAAATAAAAGGGAAAAGGGCATTAGAACATTTAAAAATATATGAAAGGATCAATAAAACGACTATGTTATGCTCGGAAATACGGGTGAAAATCCCATTTGTGAACTCCCCCAAACTTAAACACTTGTTTGTCCTCAAACAAGAAATAGAAACGCACAGAATTTGAAAGATACAATCGTATGGGATTTTTAAGCCTTGATGCCTCAGAAGAAATAGCTAAAGATCATGCAAGGAAAGCGAGATCAGAGTCTATAAAGATCAAATCATGAAACTTCGGCTCCCCTCTTTTAGTTGAAGAATCAATCACACAATTAAACCTCACGGGGGTCAAGAAAGGCATATTTTCACTCAACATCAAGCAATACCAACATGCAACCATAGGCTTGCAAAATAACTTAATATTATCACAATATGTGCTAGAAACAAGAATCACATAGGTCTTTCGGGTTGAAGCGTTCGGCTCTTTGGATGGGTAGAAAAATATGGAAAAGAGTGGCTCTAACTCAAGCCCATTCCTAATGCAAATCTAAGTAAAGCAATCTACACAGCTTTCTTCCTTCCTCCACAAACTTTCTAGGAGAAAATGTAGCCATAAAATGGACAAACCTTAGCCTACTTTTTGGTTCACTTCTCCTATAAACTTTTCTTTACTTTCAAAGCAAGATCTAGAGTGATCAAAAAAATTTCTTTTCTTCAATCATTTTTTCTATCTTCACTCTATTATGTCTCTTTTTTTTAGTTATAGGAGAAGGACTCACTTTGAATTTATCAAGGCTAGAATCAAATTTATCATTCTCGAAACACTTCACATTTTATGCTCCCCCATTGTTGTCATTCCAAACCTACTATTTTCATCAATCCCACTACCCTTGGCTTTCCAACAAAATAATAACCATCATAGCTCAAAATGGGTAGATGAATGATGTGTTTAGTAGTAAAAGAAAATTCTAGGCTCAAAAGTTTTTAACAAGAACCGCCTTAGGTCATCTTCATGTTTCTTTGAGCACATACATAATTATATGAGTTTGTAAAGCAAGTTCTGGAGATGCTAGCATTGTTGAAGACGACTCTCAAGCAATGAAAAGTAATATGGCTCAAATCTCACGTACAATGCAAGCCATGCCAAAATTTCATAATTTAATCTATATGCTAATCACTAATCATTCATTTCCATGCATGATTTTTCAAAAATTTTGCACAAATTCATCATCATAGACAAGGTTACACAAATCCCTAGTCATGCTCAATCTCATCCTGCTTTCCTCTACTCATGCAAAGAGGACAAATAAATGCTCAAAGATAGTAAAAATATTGAAACAAGATTCACACCCAAATCCGAGCATAACTTATTACATAGCCCAAATAAAATCCTAACGATCAAATATATCCATACAAATCAGCGGGGCTATCAAATTCTCCTAAATAAACATAAACATACCATAGTATCCAAATAACATAACCAAATAACATAAAATATAAATTGTTCAAGAAAACTAGGAAAAGGTTTGAGCTCAACAGGTCACCACTGACATATCCCCTCCCCCAAACTTGCACCATGCCAAAGGTAGGTCAAGTTTGGGGGAAGACTTGTGGGACCGTTGAGAGAGGCAAACTTAGTTCTCAGAGCGATCTCTGTCTTGAGGCGGCTGTTGTGGCTGGTACGGAGGATAGAGCGGATATGGATACGAATATGGAGGGTACTGCTAAAACTGCTGAGGAGGCCGCTGTGAAGATGAGCTCTGTCCAGTCCACTGCCTCATGTAACCTGCAAAATCATTGAAACCAGATTGGAAAGTATTGAAATTTCCTTATAGGCCCTGGATTTCAGCACTGATCCCGGTGAAGCGGGAATCGACGTGCGACTGGAGGTTTGAGAACCTCGTGTCCATCTCCTCATGCATGCCCGTGAAGCGGGCGCCCAAATCCTCCTGCAATCCAGTGAAGCGTGCATCAAAGTTCTCTTGCAGCCCCGTGAAATGCAAATCCATCTTCGTGCGCATATCCCTAAATCTGGAAGTCATATCTACCCGCATATTCCCCAAGTTGGCCGTCATCTTTGTCATCATCCCTTCCATATTGCTGAACCTCTCCTCCTGCACATCCTCTCTAGACCACCTCGCTGCCCTGGGTGCCTGAGATGTAGATGCTTCCCCTTGAGTGGGCCTACATGGACCGGCATCAATCATGGTCATCAGGGCGCGGTGCTCTAGTGTGCTCATCATCCAGTTCCGCTGATCCTCAAAAGTAGTGATTGAGGTGAGAGTGGGATTAAGGAGAGAAAACTGGACTCGATTCTTCATGAGAAACTGGAATGGAAGTGGAGCGGTCGACCCTATCATGCGGGCATTACGGAGATGCTGCAGGTTAATCCTCCTAGACCCAGGCACAACTACATAATTGGTGAGGTCCATATCCAAAGCTCGAGCAATTGGGGTGATTAGTCCCCCAATACATATCTTCCCACTACTCGGTGCAGCTTGCCTCTTGCACTGGTCGACAAAATGAGCTGCAAAGTCCACATTGATCGCTTTCAACATACACCATATAATGTGGATCTCCTGAGTACGGAAACCACTATTCTCATGACGGGCTAAAATTGTGGATGAGAGGACCCGTTGAATGTAGCGGAAGACCGGATTCAGGATGTGGGAGGCCTTAGCCTTGCTCGAGTTATAACGGACTATTCTGGGATCGGGGTCCATGATACGCCTCCAAAAGTCCTCGAGGCAGAAAGTAGGGTGCGAGTTAAAGATTCCATCACGCGGAGTGCCAAAAATACGGTTCATCTTAGCCATAGTAAACCGCCAGTTCTGGTTTCCCAATCAAAACTTGCACCAAATGGGCCTCTTTGCATCGGTAGACTTGACTTTCAGTGTAGCCAAGAATTCTTTTACTAATACTGGGTAAGTCACCCATCCTCCCTCCAGCACGTGTGTCCACCCCAGTCATCCAAACAACCTCCAAACATCTTCGTTGATTCCCAACTGTCGGGTAGCTGCTGCATCCGCAAACTTGGTTGCCTTAATCTCAAAATGTTTAGACAGTCTCAACCATTTCTTTCTATGCTCATGCTTCAATAGATGGACTCCCACTTCGCTTGGGTGATCTCCATTCCAATTTAAGGGAGAAAACGAGGCCTCATCCTCCTCTACTTCATCTTCATCAATATCTTCTTCTTCCTCGCCTTCGTTATCCTCATCGTCCCCTGCCTCTTCGTCATCAAATTCGTCATTTTCTTCTTCCTCTACTTCATTACCCTCATCATAATCCCGAGCTTCCTCCTCACTACTCTCGGACTCTATTTGTCTCCTTCGACGTGCCTCCCTACCTCGTCGAGCCATACCTTGAATAAACAAAGCATAATTCCATCAAACACAAATTTTTGAGGATATAACACATAACGGGTGTAGGCACCACTCTAGACCATGAGGAGCCGACACTTAAGTAAAATGACCACTCACACAATTTCAACCCCTTCAACGACTCACTACACCCAAACAACATTCATTTCAACTATACACAACTTCACATGTCAAAATTTGCATCAAAAGCTAGCATAGAGGGGCATCATTCTAAATCAAACATCACGGGGCATATAATTGCACAAATAAAGCTCATCAAGGGGACAAAATTTCAAATGACACATACAATCCCCTAAGATCTCCATAATCCCTATTCATGCTTCATCAATCCATCATGTTTTCCATTCGGGTTCCCAACAACAATAAACAACAATGAGACAAGTATTTGGCCTAGAACATCTTGAAATTTCAAATGGGTCTATATCAATAGCATTTCCCCAAATCATCAAGCACTATAATTCATGAAAATAAATTTGCAAAATCAAGCTATAATCCAAACAAAATTCTTGTATGCTCGTGGTCTAGGGGAAGATTACACATCAATTGTACCAAACAAGAAGTAAATTGTGCATCAAAATGGAAAATTTCCCAATTTTACCTAATTTCTAAGAACCCTAGTTGTAGGTACACCAAAATTCCACCATAGACAACCAAATTGTTCACACAATTCACTCAAACTCATGGATATGAAGATATATCTTCCAACAACAAGCACATTGCAACTCTAAAATCTAAATTCCCCAAATTAATCCAAATGATGAATTTTTAACCATAACAATTGGAAAAAATAGTAAAGAGAGCACCATACCTTGGATTTGAGTGTTAAAGTGCTTGTGGGAATGAATAATAGATGAAATTGTGATGCTTTTGTGTGTGGGCATGAGAGAATTGAGAGAAATCGAGAAGAAGAAGTGAAAAAAAATAAAAGGGGGAGAGGGGTTTAAAAATCCGTAAGTCGGGCGCGACTTCGCTGGGCAGTCGGGCCACGCCAGGGGACGCGACTTCGCTACTCGCGCCAGCCATTCGTCGGTCGGGCAGTGCCTCGGGGCGCGACTGAGCTGCTAGCGCCAGTCCGCTTCTGGGTCGGGTCGTGCTGATCAACGGTGTTTTGCACCCTCTGTATACAAGCGCACTCATGCAGACTCTGGCACCGGGTCGCGCTACACTGTGCTCGGGGCTCCATATTTGATGAAATTTTGGCCCAATCGCTTGCACTTTAACATTATACTACACAAACTCTTAAAAACCACAAATCAACAAGACTAAAAAGACAAGAAACACAAAACTACGTAGAATAAAAAAACTTAACAAGGAAATAAAAGCAACAAAATGAAGATTGGGTTGTCTCCCAATGAGCGCTAAATTTAACGTCGTTAGCTCAACGGGGTTACCAAACATTAGGCGCCTTGTAGGTAACACACGGTAGTCTCAAGTTTGTCTTCGGGTGTGTAGAATTTCTTGACTCGATGCCCATTTACTACAAAAAGGCATCCATCTCTTCCCTTGAGCTCAATGGCGCCTCCATCGAAAATCCTCTCAATCGTGAATGGGCCACTCCACTTTGTTTTCAACTTCCCGGAGAAGAGCTTAAGTCTTGAATTAAATAGAAGTACCTCATCCTCCGGGGCCAACTCTTTGTTTCTTATGAGCTTATCGTGGTAACACTTCGCCCGGAGCTTGTAAATTGAGGAATTTTCAAAAGCTTCCATCCGAAACTCGTCAAGTTCATTCAATTGAAAAATCTGTTCTCCCCTCGATGCCATAAGGTCAAAATTGAGCTTCTTTGTTGCCCAAAAAGTCTTGTGACTGAGCTCAACTAGTAAGTGGTATGACTTTCCAAAGATGAGTTGATATGGTGACATTCCTAACGGCGTCTTGTAGGCGGTCCTATACGCCCAAAGTGCCTCATCCAACAATGAGGCTCAGTCTTTGCCATTAGTCCTAACCACCATCTGCAGAATTTGCTTGACTTCTCTGTTTGCTAACTCCGCTTGACCATTGGCTTGGGGGTGATATGGTGTGGTGATTTTGTGCTTCACCCCATGCCTAGCAAGTAGCATTGACATCCATCTATTACAGAAGTGGGAGCCACCATCATTGATGAGGGCTCTCGGAGTACCGAAACGTGTGAGTATGTTCCTCCTCAAGAATTTGAGTACCACCTTGGAGTCATTCGTCTTTGTGGGCACCGCTTCTATCCAACGGGACATATAATCAACGGCCAAAAGTATGTACATATTTCCTTCAGAGGCTACAAATGGACCCATAAAATCTATACCCCATACATCGAAGAGTTCCACTTCAATTGTATTTCTCATAGGCATCTCGTCTCTCTTGGAAATTGAACCCATCTTCTGACATTGTCCACAACTCTTTACAAACCCTCCGGCATCTTTAAATAATGTAGGCCAATATAATCCACTTTGGAGGACCTTCCTAGCGGTCCGGTTAGCACCAAAATGGCCACCACTTAGCCCGGTATGGCATGCTTCAAGGATTTCCCTCTGTTGTTCTTCTGGTACGCACCTCCTCAAAATCAAGTCGGCACAGCGCCTGTAGAGGTATGGTTCATCCCAAATGAAAAACTTCACATCATGAAAGAATTTTTTTCTTTTATAACCTTCAAGTTCCACGGGCTTGACCCCTGCCACCAAGTAATTCACAAAGTCCGCAAACCACAGTGTGGTGGCTCTTATGGCTAGTATCCTCTCATCCGGAAAATAATCATTTATTGGCCTCTTATCCTCTAACTGATCCGAGGTATGTTCAAGCCGAGAAAGGTGGTCCACCACCACATTCTCACAACCTCTCCGGTCCTTGATCTCCACGTCAAACTCTTGCAGCAACAAAATCCATCATATCAATCTAGGTTTGGCATCCTTCTTAGCAAATAGATGTCGTAGGGCCGCATGATCTGTATGCACGATAGTTCGGGCCCCAATGAGGTAGGGCCGGAACTTATCAAAAGCATATACGACTGCCAACAACTCCCTTTCCATGGTTGTGTAATTGATTTGTGCCGGGTCCAAAGTATTGCTTCCGTAGTAGATCACCCGGAACAACTTTTCTCTTCTTTGCCCTAGTGCGGCCCCCATGACTACCTCGCTTGTATCACACATGAGCTCAAACGGCTCACTCCAATCTGGGACAATGAGTACCGGGGCCGTCATAAGGGCCTTCTTCAGAGTCTCAAACGCCTGGACACATTCGCCATCAAACACAAACTCATTAGATTTTTCAAGCAATTTACACAAAGGTTTCGAAATTTTTGAAAACCCGGTATGGCCAAGGAAACTCCGGACTCCCTTTTCATTTGTAGGGGATGGAAGCTTCTCAATGGCTACTATATTGGCTTGATCCACCTCCAAGCCTGCAGCGGACACTTTGTGGCCAAGGACTATTCCGTCTCTTACCATAAAATGGCATTTTTCCCAGTTTAAGACAATGTTAGTTTCCTCACAACATTGCAAAACTCATGTTAAGTTATCCAAGGAATTATCAAAAGAATTCCCAAAGACCGAGAAATCATCCATAAAGACCTCTATTATCTTTTCAATCAAATCATGAAAGATTGACATCATACATCTTTGGAAAGTAGCCGGAGCATTACACAAACCGAAAGACATCATGTGAAAAGCAAAAATTCCATAGGGACAAGTGAATGCTGCCTTATGTTGGTCTTCAGGAGCTATTAGAATTTGATTGTACCTAGAATAGCCATCTAGAAAATAATAGAACTCATATCCAGTTAACCTATCCAATATTTGATCAATGAATGGTAGGGAAAAATGGTCCTTCCTAGTGGCAGCATTTAGAGCTCGATAATCTATGCAAACCCTCCAACCTGTGACAACTCTAGTAGCTATGGATTCACTACCCTCATTTTGGACTACTGTCATGCCTCCCTTTTTGGCTACAACCTGAGTGGGGCTAACCCACTCGCTATCAGATATATCATAAATTATACCCGCATCAAGCCATTTCAAAACTTCTTTTCTCACAACTTCTTGCATAATGGGGTTTAACCTTCGTTGTGGTTGCACACGTGGTTTGTACTCATCCTCAAGTAAAATCCTATGCATACACACAGACGGGTTAATCCCTTTCAAATCAACAATAGACCAACCTAGAGTAGACTTATACTTTCTCAAGACTCTAAGCAATTTATCTAACTCACATGTTAACAAATAACCCGACACAATCATGGGGTAGGTTTCATTTTCACCTAAGAAAACATACCTCAAGTGTCCCGGAAGGGGCTTCAACTCTTCCTTTGTCTCTTTTTTCTCTCTTCCTTCATTCTTCAGTGCTTCCTCTTTTCCATCCCTTAATGGAAAAAAATGATTTCCTCATCTTGGGATTTTCTGTGGAGAATCAAGAGCAAACACACAATCCACAATATCGACATTATCATCAAAATCATCAAAAGAAGAAGAAGAGTAGAGGGGTGCAAATAAGATGGTTTCCAAGGGGTCTTGAGAGATGCAATTCTCCATCATTGTTTCTTCAACACATTCTTCTACAATCTTCATCACCTTACAATCTTCTACTCTCATGGACTCCTCGTTATCATCATGAAACTTCATTGCATTGTAAATTGAAAATGTACTACTTTTATCATTTAAACGAAGTGTGAGCTCCCATTTTGACACATCAATACTCGCCTTCCCCGTTGCCAAGAACGGTCTTCCCAAAATGAGGGGCACGTTTTTGTCCTCCTCCATATCCAAGACAACAAAATCTACAGGGAATATGAAGTTGTTCACCTTAATGAGAACGTCTTCCACGATTTCCTTTGGGTAGGTTATCGACCTATCCGCTATTTGCAAATAGATTGTCGTAGGTTTAATCTCTCCCACATTTAACCTCAGGAAAAATGACAAGGGCATGAGATTTATACTTGCACCAAGATCACAAAGGGCCCTCCTCTCATGGCTATCTCCAATGGTCACTATGATGTTAAAACTTCCAGGGTCCTTCATTTTGGCGAGCAATTTTTGTTGAATCAATGCACTACAATTTTCCGTTAGATTAACGGTCTCATAATTGCCCAACCTCTTTTTCTTCATAACTACCTCCTTAAGAAATTTAGCATACGTAGGCATTTGTTGTAAAGCCTCCACAAGGGGTATGTTTATTTGCACTCTTCTGAAGATGTCCAAAAATTTGGAAAATTGTTCCTCATGCTTAATTTTTCGAAGCCTCTGAGGATAAGGCACATCCATCCTTGACTCAACGTCTCTTTGATCCTTAGGGACCCCTTTTGCTTTTCTTATAGCATCTTCCTTCTCACCTTCATCATCCCCTCTTTGTTCTTTCCTTGGCTCTTCCTCACCCAAAGCTTCTTTCTCTAGATCGGGCATATCGGGCTCCTTATAAGATGTTCCACTTCGAAGGGTTATGGTCTTGCAATTCTCCTTGGGGTTAATGGTAGTGTTTGAGGGGAATTGTCCCGGGTGGTGTTAGCCTCCTAAAGCCGAGGCAAGTTACCCCATCTGTTTTTCTAACACCTTTTGTAACACCCTAAATTTCTTAAAGTATTAAACTGATTTTTAATGATTTTAATTGATGCGGAAATGTGAGTAAATTTTTTTTTTTTTGAAATTATAAAATAATAATCTAACTTAATTAGTTAAAGCATTTGAGTAAAAAAAATAAATACTTGAATTTAACAAAAGGAAATGATACTTAATGAATTAAATTAGCAATGCACCCATAATATTTTTATTTGAGAAATTCACCATAAGTTCTAGAAAGATAAAGAAAACATTGACATAAAAAAAAATGTCTGAGAAATATTAGGATCCTTGAAATACTGTATTATAAATTATTATTTTAAAGAAATTTGATAATGATAAGCGGAAGATATGCCAATTAAGCTTGACTCGTCATTCGATCCTCCACACGCCACCAAACTTAATTACCTGAAAATGTTAAATGAGGGGTGAGCATATATAAAATATACTCAGTGTGAGAAATTATGCAGAGATTTGCCCAAGTTAATAAAACAGCAGCACACATATAACTGATACTGAAAACTGATAGTACATTAGTACCGAAACATGATAGTACATTAGTACTAATTGAATCGCATAGCGATATTGACATTTGTGCACAAATACTGAGAGCCAAATAAATGAACATATAGTCCAAGGGCCTATTGATAGTAACATGATATACGGCAAACATGTGATATTAAAATGGGCAAAGATATAAATCGACGGCATAAAATAAATGAATCCCACACACACACACCTCTATTCTAAATTAATGATGCAATATAGGAATAAATATTTGATGCAACATAATTTCCTATATGATTTTAATTAATTATATCTTAATTTACTAAATGAACTTAAATATATATCTAGGGGCGCGACTTAGACTTTACCCTGACTCGAACATTGAGAATAATTTAAAATTAATAAAATCCTAATAATTCACACAATCCAAGATAAATATTTAATTAAATAGTGATTGGAAATATGGGCTGTTACAACCTTACCCACTAAAAAGAAATTCCGTCCTCGAAATTAAACTTACTTGGGTCTAGGTTAGGATAACGAGCTAGAATCTCTTCCTCACGCTCCCAGGTAGCCTCATCAGGTCCATGCCTAGTCTATTGGATCTTGACTAATGGTATCTCTCGACCTCTCAATACGTGAACCTTACGATCTAACACGGCACTAGGTTTCTCTTCATAGGTAAGATCTTTACTGATTTGTAAGTTCTCGTGATGTACAACATGACTGGGATCATGTAGATACTTCCGAAGCATAGACACATGAAACACATTATGCACTGCAGACAACTCCGGAGATAATGCTAAACGATAAGCTACATCTCCTATGCGTTCCAGAATTTCGAATGGCCCAATAAATCGTGGTCTCAGTTTCCCTTTCTTCCCAAATCTCAAAACTCCCTTCATTGGAGCCACTTTAAGAAAAACTTTATCATTCACCTCAAAATGCAGATCTTTTCTTCTTCGGTCAGCATACGATTTCTGTCTGTCTTGAGCTGTCTTGATCCTTTCTCTTATCTTTGCGATGACTTCAACCGTCTTCTCAACAATTTTAGGACCTAAAATTTTCCTTTCACCAACCTCGTCCCAATATAATGGTGACCTACACTTCCTTCCATAAAGCGCTTCATATGGTGCCATCCCAATAGTTGACTGAAAGTTATTGTTGTAAGCAAACTCAACTAAAGGTAAATGTGTCTTCCAATTTCCTCCAATATCCAACACACATGTTCTCAACATATCCTCAAGAATTTGGATAGTTCTTTCTGACTGCCCGTCAGTTTGAGGGTGATAAGCAGTCGAAAACTTCAACTTTGTTCCCATAGCTGTGTGTAAACTCTTCCAAAAATTAGAGGTAAACCTCAGATCCCTATCAGATACAATTGAAACTGGCACCCCATGTAGTCTAACAATCTCACTAACATACAGTTGTGCAAATTGATCCATTTTATATGTCATCCTTACTGGAAGAAAATGAGCAGACTTCGTAAGCCGATCCACAATTACCCAAACTGCATCGAGTCCACGCATTGTTTTAGGGAGTCTTACCACAAAATCCATCGTAATGTGTTCCCACTTCCACTCCGGTATATCTAATGAATTCAACAATCCGAAGGGTCTTTGATGTTCAGCCTTCACTTGTTGGCATGTCAAACATCTACTCACATACTCAGCAACTGATCTTTTCATTCCTCTCCACCAAAATGTCTTTCGAAGATCTTGGTACATTTTGGTGCTTCCTGGATGAGCCGTATATGCTGTACAATGTGCTTCATCTAGGATTTCCCTTATCAACTCCTTGTCCTTAGGCACACAAATTCTTCCACCAATCATGAGGGCACCATCACCGTCTAACACAAAACCCTTCAAACTTCCCCCGACTACTTGAGTTCTTATCTTTTGTAAAAATTCATTGCTCTCTTGGGCCTTTTTTATTCGATCCCGCAAAATGGGCTGAATCACTAGTGCTGCTAACACGGCCTTTGTGGTACCCGGTGTCACCATTTCTAGACTCATTCTTTCAAAATCCTTAATTAAAGAATCTTGTTGAGTTAGCTTTGATGTTGACTGTCTCTCACCCTTTCTACTAAGGGCATCAGCTACAACATTAGCCTTCCCCGAGTGATATTGAATTGAGCAATCATAATCCTTTACGAGTTCTAACCACCTTCTTTGTCTCATATTGAGCTCCTTTTGTGTGAAGAAGTACTTCAAACTCTTGTGGTCGGTGAAAATCTCACAATAACAACCAATGAATCATATACTCACTCAACTGAAAATGAAACTTTATACCTTGATATTGGAGCGCGTGGTGATCGAATGACTCATGAAATGAATTTAAATGCATGAATGATTCACGGAGTCTACAGGAAAGTAGACCCGCTCTGATACCACACTGTAACACCCTAAATTTCTTAAAGTATTAAACTGATTTTTAATGATTTTAATTGATGCGGAAATGTGAGTAAATTTTTTTTTTTGAAATTATAAAATAATAATCTAACTTAATTGGTTAAAGCATTTGAGTAAAAAAATAAATACTTGAATTTAACAAAAGGAAATGATACTTAATGAATTAAATTAGCAATGCACCCATAATATTTTTATTTGAGAAATTCACCATAAGTTCTAGAAAGATAAAGAAAACATTGACATAAAAAAAATGTCTGAGAAATATTAGGATCCTTGAAATACTGTATTATAAATTATTATTTTAAAGAAATTTGATAATGATAAGCGGAAGATATGCCAATTAAGCTTGACTCGTCATTCGATCCTCCACACGCCACCAAACTTAATTACCTGAAATGTTAAATGAGGGGTGAGCATATATAAAATATACTCAGTGTGAGAAATTATGCAGAGATTTGCCCAAGTTAATAAAACAGCAGCACACATATAACTGATACTGAAAACTGATAGTACCTTAGTACCGAAACATGATAGTACATTAGTACTAATTGAATCGCATAGCGATATTGACATTTGTGCACAAATACTGGGAGCCAAATAAATGAACATATAGTCCAAGGGCCCATTGATAGTAACATGATATACGGCAAACACGTGATATTAAAATGGGCAAAGATATAAATCGACGGCATAAAATAAATGAATCCCACACACACACCTCTATTCTAAATTAATGATGCAATATAGGAATAAATATTTGATGCAACATAATTTCCTATATGATTTTAATTAATTATATCTTAATTTACTAAATGAACTTAAATATATATCTAGGGGCGCGACTTAGACTTTACTCTGACTCGAACATTGAGAATAATTTAAAATTAATAAAATCCTAATAATTCACACAATCCAAGATAAATATTTAATTAAATAGTGATTGGAAATATGGGCTGTTACACCTTTAGTTGAGTATTCACCGTGGCTTGATTCCCTTCTATCTTCTCAAAACGTGCTTGAGAGTCCCCCATGTATTTATTGGTCTTGTTCATGAAAGCCATAAGGAGCTCGTCAATTTTGGGCTTCTTTTCATCATCAATGACTCCGTTGGTGACCGAAAATCCGGGAGGCGGTTGGAGATGATTGTTTGGGTTTGAGTAAGAGAGACTCGGATGTGGTGGCCTAGGATGGTATTGGTTTCCACCTTGCCCTTGTGGTCCTCCAAAGTGAGGCATAAAACCTTGATTGAAAGGCCTTTGGTAACCCTCATAGTTCCCTTGACCAACGAAGCTTGCTTCCTCCAAGTTAGGCATAATCAAAGGCTCCGGTCTTGGTGAGGCCATAGCCTCTATTTTTGAGTTCATAGTAGTCATCTGAGCGGCTAAAAGGGCTATGGCATCATTATTTGTAGTTTCCACCTTTTTCAAGATTTGTACATTTTCCCACTCCCCCGGCCATTGATAGGCGTTGGAGACCATTTCCTCGATGATTGTGACGGCTTCTTCAGGCCCTCGATTTAGTAACGATCCTCCGGCCGACGCATCAAGAATACTTCTAACATTGGACTTACAACCGCCATAAAAAATGCAAACTTGATGATCCGTGCCAAAACCGTGGCACGGACACTTGCGAAGCATCTCTCTAAACCTCTTCCAAGCTTAACATAAGGACTCTTCATCCCTTTGCTTGAACTGAGTTATCTCACCCTTTAACTTTAATGTCTTTCCTGGAGGAAAGAACTTCTGAAGGAATTTAGAGAGCAACTCATTCCATGATGTGAACGAACTGGGTGGTTGGTTCAACCACCATGTTCGTGCTTTATCCTGCAGTGAGAAATAAAATAACTTCAAACGGATTGCATCCTCGGGCACCCCGTTAATCTTGACCGTTAGAGCGATCTCCAAAAATTAGTGGACATGTTCGTGCGGATCTTCAAGTGCCGTCCCACCAAATTGGTTTTGGGACACCATAGCCATCAATGCCGGCTTCAATTCGAAGTTGTTAGCTTATATAGTCGGCCCATTGACAACCCCCTCATTAAGCATTGGTTGAAATAAGTTCCGAATCGGGGCTTCTTCAACTAGAGCCCTAGCTTCCTCTTGGGCCCGAAGTTGTCCTCTCATCTCCTCAAGCTGTATTTGCATTTGAAGAATCAACGGATCTTGGATGGGAGGCAGAGGTGGTGGATTATCCGCCATTCTATGTCTACGTCTTCTTCGAGCGTTGTTATGACGACTTGTGGCCTCGATCTCGATATCTAACTCGAGCAACGGATCACCACGTGCCCTTGTATGCATACACCCCCTGTGAACAACTTAAAGTAAGTTTGATACTTAAATAAAATAAAATAGAACCACTTGATTTAGCAAACAACACTTATATTGATATTGCATAAAAAAGACTTGAATAAAACTAAAATTCCTCGGCAACGGCGTCAAAAACTTGATGGAATATTTTTCCTACTTAGAGTTTTAATACCCAATTTTAACTCGCAAGTATACAAGTAGATTGTAGTACAAGGAAAATCGGGGTCATGGAATTTAGATAATCCAAGGCATACAAGCACCATATTCATGTCATTCTACAAGTCAAGCATCACAAAATCATGGGTTGAATTTGGTTTTTCTTTTACTCTTGTATGGAAATTGACAAGTTGTTGAAATAAACTAAAATAAACTTACACAATCACAAATCCACTAAAAGAGGTGACAAATGATAGGGAAAAATCCTAGGGTAATATTCATCAACACAAACGATAGGTTTCAAGATTAGAAAGTAAATTAATTCCACTCAAGATTAATTTCAAAAGTAATCCTAGACTCTCTCGAGTTTCTAAGATTTAAATGAACAAAAGGGAATTCTCCTATCTCTAGGACTAAACTCCAATTTCCTCAAATTCAAGCACAATTAATCAACCGAAAATCCAACTAGGCATAAATTCTCATTTAATACCTAATAGGTCCCATAAATCAACTCCTAATGCTAATTAGTTTTTCTCAAAACATAATCAACATAAAATCCAACTCAAGGAGGCCAACCCTAGTTAGATAAAAACAAACCATTGATTCATGGAAAGTACAAAGAGAGAGAATTAACATGCTTTTTCATCCATTCACCCAACCATTTAATGTCAACTCATATCACCCTAGGACTACAAAATTTAGCTAGACATGTCTAAACATGAAGATAAACAAAAATGGATAAAGAAGAAAGAAATCATAATCATAGATAAGAGTAAACCCAAAAAGGGATGAAACAATCTTCAAACTTCACTTTTTGCTTCCAAAATCTTCACAACTTTCACACTTGTATTCCAAAATTTTCTCTCCAAGTCTAAGTTTCTAAATTTGGGGGCTAGTAATTGAATTGTTGCCCTAGTTTGAACAAGGGTGGGTATTTATACCCCCACAAATTCGTACAATAAAAAGAAAATGAAAATAAAATGAAAATGCTAAAAATCAGAACAGAACAGGGGGCGCGACACGGGCTCGGTCGCGCCCCGGTCGGGCCGCGCCAGGGGGTGCGACTGAGGTGGTCGCACCGGACCTTCTTGGCTCGGGCCGTGCCAGGCGTCGTGCTTTTAGGGTCTCTGCATGGACGCCCGGTTGTGCCCACTCTGAACCTGCACCGGGCTTAGATCGGATCGCGCCGGGTGGCGCGACTGATCTGGTCACGCCTCCTTAGCCTGAGTCGGGCCGCGCCACTTGCTGTGCTTTTGAGGTCTCTGCATGGATGCGCACTTGCGCCGCTCCTGCACCCGGGTCGTGCCGACTCTCTTCCTTTGAGCCCCGACCCGATCGATTTTGCCCTGAAATTGCACGACAGTGTTTAAAAACACTTATTATAAAATAAAAGGGAAAAGGGCATTAGAACATTTAAAAATATATGAAAGGATCAATAAAACGACTGTGTTATGCACGGAAATACAGGCGAAAATCCCGTTTGTCAGGTATGATGAAAGGGGGGAGTTGAAGCCTATCTTGGTTGAGGCTGATACTTGGTTGTTGATACAGAGGGCTAAGGAAAGTGGGGAGTTCATAATATATTTAGAGGGTAAAAAATGTACTGTGGGTGAGATTGAAGAAGGTGTTAGAGGGAAAATTGAGTATATGGATGATGAAGCAGATAATATTGAGAATCCAGTTGCTGAAACTGCGAAGAGGTTGAAAGAAAGATATTTAAAAACATATGAGTTAGCTGCTGATATAGAGAAAATTATTGATTTAGAGATTAAGGAAATGGGGATTGAGGCAGAGATAAAGGGAAGAAGAATTAAGGCAGAGATGAAGGGGGGATTGAGATAGAGATTGAAGGCTTGGATGAGGATGCTGAGAAGGGGACTGAGACAGAGCCAGAACATGAAGGCTTGGAGTGGGATGCAGAGAAGTGAATTGAGAGAGATATGGATAAGGAGAAGGGGATTGAGACAGAGCAAGAGCATAAAGGCTTGGAGTAGGATGCTGTGAAGGGAATTAAGATAGATAGAGATGAGGGAAAGAGGATTGAGACAGAGCAAGAGCATGAAGGCTTGGAGTGGGATGCTGAGAAGGGAATTGAGACAGATAGAGATGAGGGAAAGAGTAAGGGAATATTGGAATAGGATTATGCTTCTGGCTCTGACAGTGAAGATGCTGACTTCACAACTGATGATGATGGATGTGATGAAATCTTAGATGATATCATTTACTCTGAGAATATAGATAGAGATGTTGAGTGGGTAGGTACAATGGCTGATGTTGATGATGGTGATACTTCAGATTTTTATGATGAAGAGGGTGCAGTAGATCTTAGTGATTTTGATAGTCCAGAATCTGATAAGGAAGAGACAGATACTAATGTGAGGACTGATGGAGGATCAAGAACCAAACGAGTTGCATTTCATTAGGGTCAAGTCTTTAGCACCAAGATAGAATTTAAAGATGTTGTTACCAGCCAGTCAGTTTATATAGGAAGAGCTGTAAAATTTATGAAAAATGATACCAAAAAAGTATATACAAGGTGTAAGAAGGTAGATTAGGGGTGTTCCTGGCATATCAATGCCTTGAAGGTGAAAGATGAAGCATCCTTTCAAATCAGGGAGATGGACTTGGCACACACATGTGCAAGGCAGTTCCATGGGACTAATGCCAAGTCAGGATGGCTGGCAAAGAAATTTGAAAGAAACTTCATGTGTGATCCCACGCTGAGTGTGAAGAGTTTTAGGAAGAAAGCAATTGCTGAGTTGGGAGTTTATGTATCACCACAACAGGCTATCAGAGCAAGGCAGAAGAGTCTGAAAGACTTACAAGGCTCCATCAGTGACCAATATTCTAAGCTATGAGATTATGCAGATGCTTTACTCAAGAAGAATCCAGGATCCACTGTTAAATGGCAGTATGAGAATACAGATGCTGGAAACATGTTTAAGAGATTCTATGTTTGTCTAGGTGCTGTAAAGAATGGGTTCAAGTCAGGATGCAGACCATGGATAGGAGTGGATGGCTGCCACTTAACTAGAATGAACTCAGGAGTGTTGTTGACTGCAGTAGCCATGGATCCTAATAATGATCCATATCCACTGTGCTATGTAGTAGTGTTAGCTAAGAACAAAGAAGAGTGAGAGTGGTTTTTGCAATTGCTGAAGGAAGATTTGTTGATTAAGAGAGAGGATGTGTATACCTTTATGTCAGACAGACAAAAATGGTTAATTGGAGCATTTGAGAAGGTTCTACCTGGGGTGGATAGCAGATTTTGTGTGAGACACTTACATGGTAATATGAAGAGGGCTGGATTTAGAGGTCAACAATTCAAGAAGTTGTTGTGGAAAGTAGAAAATGCTACCACTAATCCTATTTTTGACAAGGCGATGCAAGAGATAGAGCAAATGGATAGGAAGTATTTAGAGTGGCTGCAAGCCAAATCACCCTCTGAGTGGTCTAAATCACACTTCTCTATCTTTAGGAAGTGTGATACTCCGGTCAACAATATGTGTGAACAGTTTAATAGTTGTTTGTTGGATGCTAGGGAAAAGCCTATCCTAACAATGCTTGAGGGGATAAGGGAGTACATGATGTCAAGACTCTAAAGGTATAGACAGAGGGCTAAAAGAAAGTGGGAGGACAGAAAAATCTGTGGCAGTATTATGACAATAGTTGGGAAGGTGATTGAGGCTTCTGGAGAGTGTATTCCTGTGAAGGCAAGTGAGTACAAATATGAGGTTTCTTCTTTTGATGGATCAAGGTTTGCAGTCAACTTGTAGCACCAGACTTGTGACTGTAAGAGATGGAAGTTGACTGGTGATGCAGACTCAATTTTGCATTTTTTTAGTTTATCTTTTTACTCTTTTTTAGTGTTTTTAGTTGTGTATAGAGTCTAGTTTGGGACAAAGTCTAACAGGGGAGAGAGGAGCACGTTTTCATCCATTATGAGCATAATGAAGTGCTAACTTGATTAAAGGCATAAAGAGGATAAACCGCTGAAGCTTTGACAGTCTGTTGCGGATTTTGCGCGGAAGTTTAGCACTGAATCCTTCTCAACTGACGTGGGCCCACGTGCACAGTAGTTCCAAAACTTGGGGAAGTCAGCTAGAGGAGAGAGAAGAAGTGGATGAAAGAGAAAAGAAGAGATAAAGAAGATAGAAGAGATGGAGCAGCTCATCCCTAAAATTTAGGAAACATGGTTGAAGTGGATCTCTCCAACTAACTTCATGCCTCTACATGGGCTGGGCTGGGCTGAATTGTGGCTTTTCAAATAGCTATAAATAATTGTTATCTTTTATTTTCGTGGAACAACAAGAACAAACCAGAAACACATCTTTTAGAATCGCAATATATAGTTTATTTTCTGTATTTAAGTGTTCTGGAAATTCTGCGCAGTCGAGGGCGATTTGCCCTTGACTGATCCATGTATATGTTTTGCCCAAATCTGGAGTTGGTTCCAAATTTAATATAGTTTGTTTTCATTTTATCATGAGTTGTTTTGTTTTATTTCTTAGTATGTTATCTGGCTAAGTATCCAATGTTCAAGTTTAATGTGTTGAAGGATAAATGTGATGTGTATGCATGAGGCTAATCGGGTTTAATTTATCTCGAATTGATTCTCAACTTCAACTTGGGAAGAACAATGACACTACAATGGGGAGGCTATGTGGCTGATCACTCTTAATTAAACCATTGTTGATGTATGTCAAGGTGGAAGTAAGGGCGACCGAATCCCTGATGAGCAACTGAGTGATAAACCGGGTGAAGAAGCCTAGAGACGACTGAGCCCCAGAGATTGAAGTATAGGTGGATATGGGCTCAACACCAAAGGGGTCTCATATACCAGCGTTGGGTTCCTCCGTTTCAATGATGCTATCCTTGCAAACCCTCTGCATGACTCTCTTTGTTGGGTCTTGGATAGTTAGGGACTAAGAGTCACCGACCGTATCGCTCTTAGCGTATACAGTAAGAAGGAATTGGGGAGTGTAAGATGACCATACCTGCTCCTTATAACCAAACGATCTTATCGAGGTATCTATGTGTTTGTGCCCGGAATTGAATGCATCTACCAAAACTGAATTTATATTTGACTTGAACATTTATTTTATATTTATTTCCATTTTTTTTATTTAATTGTTAGTTTAGTTTGAAGTGTGCAGGGATGGATTAGTGACAGTAATCCATACAAATCCTGAAAGATTACTGAAAAGATAGAAAGGTTAATCACTCCCCGTCGGATGATATCTACCTTCGGGCACTATACTAGCCTCTTAGGGCAAATTAAAGCATCTGTCGGGTTTTACCCACAGCTGTGATTATGCACGCTAAATGACGGCGTGCCAGAATTTGGCGCCGTTACTAGGGAGTGAAAACGCACTTTTCTATCTTTTTCTTTCTAATTTTAGCTTTGTTTATAGTACACACTAACCGTGCATGGAATCTAGTCTATGATCCATATATAGAGAAGACTGCATGATGAATAAGGGCACAAGTAAGAAGAGACCTGAAAGCGACTACAATCCGTGATTCACCACCAAAAACCTCAGTACAGAGACTGAAACCTTATTATGAGCACATGGGGGTGAAGGTTTTCGATAGGATTGAACTTGTTGAACCCATGTACTGTTGAGAAGCTGGAAAAGTCGAGCTTATGACTTAAAATAACAGCACTGGTTGGAAGGCACCCCGGTATTTTACTACTTTCATTTCAATTTCATTTTAAGTGTTTATTGTTGTTGATTAACCATACAAGGCCACATTAAGGAAATCTCCTCGATTTGGGCACATAGAGAAAAGTTAGAATTGAGAAAAAGCTAAGTATGTGGGAGAAATGGGGGTTAGAGCTAATCTCTTGCCGGAGTCGAATCCGAGCACTTCTGTTTTTGACAGGACTGACGAAGCCCCCAAAGAAGACAACATCCCCGCTGAGGGCTTACAGGAGCTAAATAAGAAGATTGACCGAACGGAGAAAGCCCTAAGGAAGCTGCGAGACAATTACGGGTTAGAGTGCCCGTCCTCCCCCTGAATACTTTGTCCTTTCTTGTAGTGGTCTAGGATTTTTTTGGTCGTTTGAGTCTTGTATTGTCTGTAAATTTATGTTGGTCTTTTCTATTTTATTTTTCTTTGTTTGCGGGAAAATATTATTCACACGCTGATTGTGCCCTCAAAGGCACACTGTTAAGCAAGTGTGTGGGTAAATTGCCCTTGTCTGTTGTTGTATCATAAGCATGCTAGTTGGTACTGTTTACGGGCATAATAGGGTCTGATGTGATTAATTGATTTTTGGAGTTAAACCTGCATATGAGAATGATAGATAAGGATGAGGAAAACCATGAGAGTTTTGAGACTGCATTTCATATGCTATTTTTTCTTCTGTGAGATTAAGATTTTGTAATCATAATTAGACTTGTGTTTTCCTTTACCCTCTGTGAAACTGACCACTGATTGTAAGCATGCTTAGATGATTAAGGCATTTTTCTTTCTCTCGTGGCCGCGACTGTATAAAAATACTTCCATTTGTTGTCATGATTGAGCATGTTTAAATTGTTTTCTAGCCCTTATGGTTAAATCTCTCTTAAAAGAGTAATCTGATGTGGGTTGAAAATATATGTGTAGCTTGAGAATGACAGCGTGATTAAATCCACAACAAGAGCATGACCTAAAAAAGGGCAAATTTGTTACCCCGCCCAAATAAGAAAAGAAAGAGAAAGATCAGCAGAAAAGGCTTAAGACAAAAGAAAATAAGAGAAAAAATTTATGTTATGTCTTATCTGCTAGAAAAATCAGAAAAATATATACTCTGTCTGATATTGATGATATATGTTATGCATATTTTTCTGCTTGAATGGGAGCACAACGGGTGCCAGTCCTGAATATGCCATATTTGCTTATCTGAAGTTACGTCCAAATGCTTCCTACCTTTGCATCGTATGCCCCATTACAACCTGAACAAGACCTTTTGATGAGCATGTTTGTTGATTAATATGGTTATTTAACTTAGGTCTTATGCAAACAATGTGGTCTATTGTGGTTATTGAAATTCTAAGCGTAAACAGGTCCCTACACACAGAGAGAGAGAAAATGAGCAGAGTAAATCCTACTTGTCATTTTATCTATTGTGACCATGTTCATTTTTAATTCCAAACACTGTTATCACGTATAGACCTCGTTATGCCCATTATCAGACTGTTGTTTGCATGCTGGTTGAGTCTTTTCCTTTTAATTGAGTCTATACTTTATCTTTTTGAGTTCTGAATTATAGTTATACTTGAGGACAAGTATGGTCCAAGTGTGGGGTGTGATGCAGACTCAATTTTGCATCTTTTTAAATTGTCTTTTTACTTATTTTTTAGTGCTTTCAGTTGTGTTTAGAGTCTAGTTTGGGACACAGTCTAACAGGGGAGAGAGGAGCACGTTTTGATCCATTATGTGCATAATGAAGTGCTAACTTGATTAAGGGCATAAAGAGGATAAACCGCTGAAGCTTTGACAGTCTGTTGCGGATTTTGCGCGGAAGTTCAGCACTGAATCCTTCTCAACTGACGTGGGCCCACGTGCATAGTAGTTCCAAAACTTGGGGAAGTCAGCTAGAGGAGAGATAAGAAATGGAGAAAAGAGAAAAGAAGAGATAAAGGAGAGAGAAGAGATGGAGCATCTCATCCCTAAAATTTAGGGAACATGGTTGAAGTGGATCTCTCCAACTAACTTCATGCCTCTACATGGGCTGGGCTGGGCCGAATTGTGGCTTTTCAAACAACTATAAATACTTGTTATCTTTCATTTTCGTGGAACAACCAGAACAACCAGAAACATATCCTTTAGAATCGCAATATATAGTTTATTTTCTGTATTTAAGTGTTTTGGAAATTCTACACAGTCGAGGGCGATTTGCCCTCGACTGATGCATGTACCTGTTTTGCCCAAATCTGGAGTTGGTTCCAGATTTTAATATAGTTTGTTTTCATTTTATCATGAGTTGTTTTTGCTTTATTTATTAGTATGCTATCTGGCTAAGTATCCAGTGTTCAAGTTGAATGTGTTGAAGGATAAAGGTGATGCGTATGCATGAGGCTAATCGGGCTTAATTTATCTCGAATTGATTCCCAACTTTAACTTGGGAAGAATGATGACACTACAATGGAGAGGCTATGTGGCTGATCACTCTTAGTTAAACCATTATTGATGTATGTCAGGGTGGAAATAAGGGTGACCGAATCCCTGATGAGCCACTGAGTGATAAATCGGGTGAAGAAGCCTAGAGACGACTGAGCTCAGAGATTGAAGTATAGGTGGATATAGGCACAACACCAAAGGGGTCCCATATACTAGCGTTGGGTTTCTCCGTTTCAATGTTGTTATCCTTGCAAACCCTCTGCATGACTCTGTTCGTTAGGTCTTGGATAGTTAGAGACTAAGAGTCGCCGACCGTATCGCTCTTAGCATACACACTAAGAAGGAATTGGAGAGTGTAAGGTGACCATACCTGCTCCCTATAACCAAACAGTCTTATCGAGGTATCTATGTGTTTGTGTCCGGGATTGCATGCATCTACCAAAACTGAATTTATATTTGACTTGACCATTTATTTTATATTTATTTTCGTTTTGTTATTTAATTGTTAGTTTAGTTTGAAGTATGCAGGGACGGATTAGTGACAGTAATCCATACAAATCTCGAAAGGTTACTGAAAAGATAGAAAGGTTAATCACTCCCCGTGTGACGATATTTGCCTTCAGGCGCTATACTAGCCTCTGAGGGAAAATTAAATCATCTGTCAGGTTTTGCCCGCGGGTGTGATTCTACACGCTAAAAGATGGCGTGCCAACTAGGATATCTTATAAAAATACAGTGAGTTCAATATGTGCAGAAGGAGGGGATCCAGAGGATTTTGTTAATCCGTGTTACTCTGTGGAGACATATACATCAGTCTATAGCTATGAAATTAGCCTAATGAATGGAGAAGAGCTGTGAGCTAAGACTAGTTATACACCACCACTGCCACCTACCTTCCATCAAAAGAAAAAAAAGGAAGGCCTGCAAATGTGAGAAGAAAAGGGGCCACTGAAAGCCCAAAGAAGAAGCAGAAGAAAAAAGTGAGTGGAGTGCACAAGCTTGGAAAGAAAATATTCAAAGTGACATGTGCAGTCTGTGGAGAAATAGGTCACAACAAGCTTGGATGCGCTGTGACAAAGGTTACACTTTGCCCAATCAGTTTTATACTTAAATAAATGTAGATATATATGTACTGATCTAATTTCTAATGATTTTTGTTATATGTTACCTAGGGAGCTGAAAAGAAGACCATGGAAGTTGAATGAAGCACCACACAAGCTGATGAAATGCTTCTAACACTTTGCTCAATAACTTTTTTAACCTAAGTAAATGTAGATATTGTTGTACTGATCTAATTCCTAATCATTTTTGTTATATGTTACCTGGGGAGCTCAAAAGAACACCATGGAAGCTGAAGGAAGCACCACACAAGCTGATGAAGTGCTTCTAACACAACCTGATTTTGCAATGAGCCAAGAAGAAGAAGATGATGTTATGATGGATTTTATAGACAACTTCCAATTCAGCAGCAAACCAACAACCAGGAAGGGGAGAAAGATACTTGTAAGTTACTGCAATATACATGCAATTTATTTCTAGCCAATTTCACTTTATTAGCTTTTAATTCCTTTAGGTAAGCAAAAGGGCTCAGAGCAAAGAATATAGACAGGGCTCTAATGCCACCACCCAAAAAAGCATACACAATTTCAGATGCAGTGCATGCTCTAATGCCAAAACAAAAAGGTGTTCAAATCAGAGCCCCCCACCTATGAGCTTCCATCCATCTCGGTTGATTGGTGATGAAAGCAAAGGCAAAGAAAAATATAAAGAACAAGGTCCCATGAAGGTGTTTACTCAAGGAGGTATGAAATTTGTCACTCTCTCTAGCCTTAGATCTGCAGCAGACAAAGGAAAAGGAGGTGGCTCCAAAGAAGCATGAAAGTGTTCTGCTTCTAACAAAAAACTGTAAATTTTTTGTCTAACAAAAAACTGTAAATTTTTTGTCTCTGATTGCTGCTGATTATTTTGCCTCTGCAAAACTGAAATATTATTGCTGAATATTTATTTTTGATGTGCTTCTGGAACAAACTTGTTGGAAGTGATGTATATTCAGATGAAATATTTCAGTTTGTGTATTGCAGCAACTATTTGATATTTGTTCAGTTGCAGTTTATTATTTATTTTTTGCATTTGGTTTTTTTAATTTGTTGAAGAATAAGGGAATGATTCAAGAAGGCTATTAACATTATGTTCATGCATAGAGGATGAATGTGGTTTTGTTGATTTGTTGAAGAATGGAGGAATGATTTAGGAAGGCTATTAACATTATGTTCATGCATAGAGGCTAAATGTGGTTTTGTTGATTTGTTGAAGAATGGGGGAATGATTTAGGAAGGCTGTTAACATTATGTTCATGCATAGAGGCTAAATGTGGTTTTGTTGATTTGTTGAAGAATGGAGGAATGATTTAGGACGGTTGTTAACATTATGTTCATGCATAGAGGCTAAATGTGGTTTGGTTGATTTGTTGAATAATGTGGGAATGGTTTGAGATTGCAGTTAACATTATGTTCATGCATAGAGGCCAAATTAACCTTGCATTCATTCATACAATGTGTTGATTTGTTGAAGAATGTGGGAATGAGCTGAAAATACAACTGTTAATGATGAGTGGGAATATTGATGTATATTGGTGGTAATTCTCCCTCCAAAAATATGTGGAATGTCCCTAAAAAACATGGCAAAAATCTGTGAAACTTCCCTCTAAATAATGTTACAGTGATTTGGTTAACTGTTCCTTTGGGACTGAAATTCATAGTGCAATGGGACCAAAATCGATAGTATATTTAATGGAAACCGTGACGGCGAGGTCAAAATTGTCAGTTCACAACGTTTGGGGACCAAAATCGACACTGTTGGGGACCAAAAGCGGAGAGTAACAGCGTGTTCTATGGGACCAAAAGTGAAATTTACTCTACCGCAAGTATGTAGTTAATAGTATTTGATTCTCGATTCCCTCATCCACCGACTCAAAAAGGCTAATTCAAAAAATCTACACAAACTTAGACCCAATTTACAATTTAGACAGATAGAGATTAATGATCTTCTGTTGAATCCCGTTATGTGTGAGTTGTTTAGGCCGTGAGTGTGAAACAACCTTACCAATGATATCTATCAAAATGAAAAGAGTTTAATATAATAATATTATTAAAAAATCAAATTATACAAAAAAAATTATTGAGCATTAAATTGCAAAATAAGAATGAATCATCAAACCATTGAACGTCATCAAATGAGATGAACTCACGAAAGCTATATAGAGAAATTGGAAATTGACTATCACCACAAAAGGCGATACGAGTTGAATCTGTTGTGTAGAATTTAAAGTTGTGATTGGTTCTTTTACAATTTATTGCAAAATAGATACTTCAAAATTTTCCAATGAAACACTTATAATATAACATGACATATTGTAAAATTATTTACATAATTAGAATAATAATGATTTGGTTTTCATTAAGACGGTAAATATTGATTTTATATATTTAATTTGTTTGATTTTCATTTAATTGCAAAGTTGTGTTTATTTTATAACTTATAAAATCATGTTACAATTGCAAAGTTTCAAAATGATCATATCAAAATTAATATATTTTTCCTAATTAACCAAAAAAATAGCATTACTAATAATAAATTACAAATGATATATTATATCGTTCATAAGGATAAGCAATAAATAATTAGATAAATAAATGAGCGAATTGAAAAAAATGGGTTGAAATGTATTAGTGAGAACTGAAAAATGCAGGAAAAAATGAAAAATCTATAATATATCTACGGATATTACCCACAACGTCAATTCTCATGTGCACTGGATGCACATCAGACGGTTAATACATTGACGGTCAACACGTTGACCAAATAATCCATTAAAATAGGTGATACTTTTTATGGATATAAATAGAGGTGGCAACGGTTTCGGAACTGCACCGGTAAAATATGGTTACGGTACGGTTACGGAATTGGGAACCTTCCATAGTTACAGATGGTTACAACCGGTTCCAAATTTATTTATTTATTAAATATAATATTTAAAATTTATTTATAAAGTAATTACAAAGTTGAGTAGAAATACCCACAAATTAAAAAACACCCAAAATTAAGGGATTATGAAATTTCCTTAAAGAGAAATTAATGTAATGATAATTAAATGTCCACTAACCCTTTAAAGGATAAACCAAACCATTATCTTTCATAAAAAATTGATGTTGGACATTTGGTTTGGGATTGAGACATTTTTTCTTATCCCGCATTCTTTTATACCAAAGACAATTAGTTAAATTTTCTTATAAATTGATATTAGACCTCTGTTTATAGTTTCACTAATAACCAAAGATTAATCTTAATAGAATATAATCACATAAATTATTAAAATGACACCACGACTTCTAATCTTTAGGAATGGGTTGAAATTTAGTTTTTCTGGTATAATATAAATGATATACTTGCTATTGTAATTATTTAAATAATAACAACCTAATAAATAAAAATAATATTAAAGCTACTTGAAATTACAATTTAATTTAATTTCAAATAATTAACTTCACATTTGTATTATTCAATTGATTTTGTTTATCATGTGATTCAAAAGAAGGTAGGAGTTCATTTTCGCCATTTTCACCTTCTAAAATTAAGGTATATAAATTTACAAGTAATAAATTTGCTTGTATTGATTAATGTAACTATATAATTTTTATAGAGTAAATGTACACTACAAGAAATTCGCTATATAGCGACGGATTTTACCGACGGATGTGTTTCCGTCAGTAGTAACGACGGACTAGCTACAGAAACTCCGTCGCTAACATTTTCAGGCTATTTAAATGGCAGGAATGATTTGCGCCTAAAATTAACGACGGATTAGCGACTGATTTGTTGTCTTTAAACTTACCGATGGACGGTATCCGTCGTTAAATATTTAAAATAATATAAAATAAAAAATAAAATTCTTAACGACAGATATATTCCGTCGTTAAATATAAATATTTTTAATTAATTCAATCGGATTAATGTAACGACGGACGTGGTCCGTCGTTAAGTTTTTAATTTAAATTATTTAAGTAATATGAAATATTAACAACGGACGATATCCGTGTAATACTCCAGATTTTTGAATAAGATTTAGAGAATTATTAATATTAATTAATTAAAGAAGGAATTTAATTAAGGTTAGCTATGGTTGGATGTCAGTCACGACTTTAGGAGTCAGTTTTCGTGAAGATCATCTTTTCGGAAAATATAATCTAAATTCTATTATTGCCATTTATGGTTTCTTAGAAAGGTTTTAATTCAAGGAGTACACCGGTGTTTTCGGATTTTAAATCTAAAGTCATTTGAGTTCCTGGTGATGGAAAACGTATTTAAAAGGAAAATGAATAGTAACTTTTGCATGCGTTCGTGTTTTAAGAAATTTACGAAATCCTCCTCGTTTATCCGAGTTCAGTTCTGTCAGGCCCTTCTTATGAGAAATGACTCAAGGATTCCGTTGGCATTCACGGATTGTCATTCTGAGGTCAATCGAACGTTCGGGAGCCAAATCTGAGTCTGAGTGAATAGTAAAAAGTAATTCCAAAAAGGGAATATTTGCTCGTCTTTCTTCTGAAGACCCCGTCTTCTTCACGAATCGAGTTGGTTCACTAGTGTTCGAGCCAACGAGTCTCCCGGTATTTTTAGATTTCATGTCTGAAGTCATTTGGATCTCGACATCGAATAAAGCAGCTTTTAACCGAACCCGGGGTAGCTTTTGCAGTATTCCCGCACAGCAATGGCTTCCAAGGGAAGCCAAAACTTTTCTTATAAATAGGGGACCACCCCTTTGGTATTCCTTGCTCATTTCTCATTCACTTCACTTCTAAATCGAGAGGGTGAAAAGCTTTGAAAGCCAAGAAGGTTCTGTCGAAGTAAAATCATTCTTCGTGAGTGCTCTTCAAGACGACGAGCGGAGTGGCGTGGAAGGGATGCGGTGAGGGAATGTGCTAGGGGCGCCGTTGAAATCGTAGCAGGCGGCTCTGCCGCCGTTGCGACTCGACGAGACGCCGAGCTAACCACATTCCTTCGACGCACCTGACCCCGTCCATTCTTGTTCGTTGGTCGCAACACCATTTCTTTTCCGTCTTTTAAATTCCGCATTTACTTTCCGTTCTTTACGTTCTTCGCGTTCTTCATTATTGCTTGTCTAAAAGTTGTATTTCGATTTTTGTTGAAGTTCCAAGTTAATAACATTTATGTTATATTCTCATTCTACTTCCGTTATTATTATTCTAAAAAGATTAGCCTCTTTTATCCCGTTAAATTCTGTTCAAGTCATATTTAACGACTTTGTCGTTATTCTAATTATTAAAGGAGGATTATCGTGTTTATGTCGTTATAATGCAAAAATTCTTTTTAAGTTAAAGCATGTTGTTGCATGTTAAATTCAAGTACATTATTTTTATGAAATTTCGGGTTAATTGTTCTTCGTGTTCTTCGTGTTCGTCGAAGGAATCAACGAAAATGAAGAACTCAGTTGAAGAACACAGTTGAAGAAACCCAACTGAAGAGAGAAGGAAAAGGAGCCCTGCGGGGGGGTGCGCCACCGCGCCACACCCCTCTCGGCCGCGTCTAGCCCGCCGGGGCAGGGAGCCCGCCGGCGCCCATGTGCGCCGCGGTGGCCCCCCCTTCTCCGTGTTATTTCGTTCGCCGTTTCTTTTTGGCTATTTCCGTACCCCTTTTTCCGATCTTCTCGAGTTTTCTAAAGTATGTTACTCTCAAGCCATATTCAAGTTTAAATTATAGTAAGGTATTCAAGTTAATTTCAATTTATTTCGAATAAGCTATTCAAGTTATTTTCCGTCTAAAAATTTAGAGATCAAGTCGAGAAGTTCCTTAAATAAAATAAATCCTTCTCGAACCCTTATTAAGTCAAAGTCGTGCTATCCATGATGATCGTGTTGACAAACATGATCGAGTACATTCATCGATCTTCAATCAGATTGACAGCGGAATGCTCATATCATAATATCCAGAACATGGTCTTCAAAACTTAAAAAATCAAAACATTTGTGTTCTTTGAATTGCTATAAAGATCATGACAATCTAAAAATACTTAGTGTTAAACAATGGCACTAACAATCTCCCTCTTTATCTTTATCTGGTGGTAAATCAACTCCATGTTTTTAAAGAACACAATCTTCAACTAAAGAATCATGCACTTCACAACATTCTTGAATGTTCCTATGAAAATCATATGATCTTGTTATTTTTCACTTTCTTATCAGCATGATTTCTGCTCTGTTGTATTCAATTTTTTTTAAAGTGTGCAGTGTAATAAGAATTAGTACCCACGATTGAATTAGGGATTTTGTTACCCCCACTCGTAGTAAGTCTACCTTCGAAAAATAAAAATAATGATTTAGATCAAATTTTTTTTTTTACTAAATAGACAGTGCGACCTGCATGATTAATACTCACTAATTAAGATTCTCATGCAAATCAAGAATACACTATAATTTCGTCCATAAATATTTCTGTTAAAAGGCAATAGCTTTTTGAGCATAGAAACTAATTTTGGTTGGAATAATAATTACACATATATGTTTGCAGACACCCGGAAACAGCATAGTGGCCGAAAGCAAATTGAATCCGGATCAGAAAGTTTAAAGTTAAGCTACATCACAATTTATTGAAATTAAAAAAAAATACAAAAAACTTAATCGACACAGGAAATGTAATAAAGAATGTTACGGGAGATCAAAAATCAATCAAATATTAATTTTTTCTTGATTTCTTTTTTGGTGTAAATAATGGGAACATGAATTCTGTCACATTTATAATGTGTAGACTGCACAGAGCATGTAATGCGGCAATATTGATGAACTCCAAATTACCAGATTTTAAATTTATATAAAAGAAATGTATTAAAATCCATGGTTTTGAATCCTCGAATTGAAGGGTTTTCTCCTCCTCCTCCTCCTCCGCCTCCTCCTTCTTTTTTGCTTTTTTTTCTTCCATACAAATCTACCACACAAATATATAACCAAATTCATCTCATTTAAATTCGAAGACAAATACTTTATATACATTGTTCGCTTCAATAAGTACGGCTCTCAAAAAATAAAAATAATCAATCAGTTTATACAAGCACATCATATGAGTATCTTCTTCATCTTAACTATAAAGTTCGTTTGAAATTATTCGTTTACCATAAAATTAAAAGCCAAAGTGTATATCAGACTGGATTTTCACAATAAAAACTCAATTGATAAATTTAGAATATAATAATGTAAAAAAACTAATGTGGAAAAGAAAAGATTCGCCGGGGAATAGTTTTTAGGAAAAGGTGAAAAAGGATACTGCTGTCCTTTTCAACATTCCACTTGCATGAATCAATGCAAAAGACAATTTAAAGAAAAGAAAAGGAGTAATGTATTGCCACAAATACCCCTTTATAAAAGGACAAATATATACTCATTGGAAATCCGGTGATGTCTAGTTTCGTCCTTTCCCTCATCCAAACTTTGCCTTTATGTTCTCCCTTCTTTTCCTTTTTAGCGTTTAATGTTTGTTGCGATTGCATAGATAAATTAATTTGTTTGTTCAGTGATATAATATTTTTCACTTCTCAAAGGAAAAGAAAAAAAAAAGCTAGTTGCCAAGAGTAATATGATTAATTAATCATTCACCCATAAATTGGCGGTGAGAAATTTTACAATGTTCTCACAAGTATTAAGGCTAATTATACGCTGCCCCCGGATATTATTCGAAGCGTCACAATAGGTCTATTGTGACACTTTGAAGTGTCACAATAGATTTATTGTGACACTACAAAACATTTATTGTGTCACTTCAGGTAATACCCGAGAGGTAGTGTATAATTTGCCAAGTATTAACTGCAAAAAAATAATTATTAACGTGACTACGCCTCTACGTAGATGAATATAATTTTCAATTGCAAAAAGAAATATCTTTTGTCACGTGTCACCATCAATCACAGCCATTGGATGCACACTGGCAACGTGTATGGTCACAAACCAGACTGCAGATGACATAAAAATTGACTTGACCTATCAAAATTCAATACTTCATTAAGATTAATTGAAACGTATAAACCACCATTATTATATATTAACACTTCTCATTCATGTCATTAAATTATATTGAATTTCATTCATTTGACATTATTATTATTGTATAGTATATCACCATGCATTACCAAAGTAGAGCAGGCGCCGTGGAGTTAATGAGTTAATTAGTTTTGATATTATTGTTTATTATGTATAGTATAAGATGATGGCATCATTACTGCATCAACAGTATAGATCGATGTCAAAATCAATTAAAAATAAAACAATCATAAGAGAATATTATATAACCCATATAAAAAGGAAGAAATATAATCTGATAATAGAGTTAAAAAAAATGTGATAAAGCGCCATCACCGCAAGCAAGAAAAGCATCAAAATAGCGAGAACAAAAAAACAATATATTTTTGGGAGAGAGATAGAGTGAGAGCAACGTGGTCCTTAAGCCCAAGCACTACGCACTCATCACCCTCTATTTATTTCCAAAAGCACGAAAAAGGGATCATTCCATCCATACCCCATGTGACTACTTTCTCATAAATTAGTTTTACTAAACAACATTTTCTACTTCCTTAAATTCAGTACTTGACAATATACAATTAAAACCTTTGGTGTCGTAAATTATAAAATACTTTGAATATATATATATATATATATATATATAGTTATACGAAAAAAAGCGGCTACTGCTGACGAGAATGAGAAAAGAGGAGAGAGAGTGTGAGAGAGAGAGCATCTAGATCTTGCAGCACAAAGAAGCTTCTCCTTTACAGCCTTCTCTCTCTCTCTCTCTCTCTCTCTTAGTGACCACTGACTGAGAATTTAGGACCAAAGCCCAGAAATGAATAAGGTGAGAGAAAAGAACATACGAGAGATAAGAACACAATGAATGCAGCAGCTAATTATATCATTACCACTCTCTTCATCCTATCATTTGTAGCAGGTTCCATTGGTGAAGACAGCAACAGGAGAATTCTGCACCAACCCTTGTTCCCATACACTTCATCTCCGCCATCTCAACCTCTATCACCGCCGCCGCCGCCTCCTCCGCCTCGTCCAGACTTGCCAGACCCAGACCAGCCATTCTTCCATGAACTTCCCAATGGACCGACGGTGGATCAGGGGCAGCAAACACCACCATCATCGGCTTCCACCACCAGCACCGCTGCAGCAACTCCGCCATCCAATTCAATCAAGAAAGTGGCAATCGCAATTTCATCGACGATGCTGACGCTGGCCATATTGTCGGCATTGGCATTCTACATCTACAAGCATCGCATCAAACATCGCGATGACTCCCAGAAGCTTGTCGGTGGGAGTTCACAGAGATTCAATGAAGAATCAAGAATGCCGCCCTCCACTTTCCTATACATTGGCACAGTGGAGCCATCAGCCACAAGTGTAGTCGAGGCTAATGATGCCGCCTCCTCGCCCTACCGGAAACTGAATTCCGGCAAAAGATCTAGCCGTTATAGGCCGAGTCCGGACCTCCAGCCACTGCCACCGCTGACGAAGCCACCTCCGCCGCCGATCATAAACTCACCACCACCAATGTCGTCTTCGGATGATGAGAGTCATGAAACCAACTTTTATACACCACAAGGTTCATCTATGAGCACAGAGTCGCCTAGCTCACGCCACAGTTATTTGAATAACAATATTAGCCAGATCAATCAGACTAGGCCAGAAAATCGTGTTCCTCATTCCAAGAGGACTTCACCTAAATCTCGCATCTCAGCATCATCTCCGGACACAAAGCCTGTGATAATTCCCTCAATTAAGCAATCGCTGCCACCTTCTCCTCCTCCTCCTCCGCCGCCATCGGCAAATTCATTGTTGGGGCCGCTGCAACCTAGCAAACCACTGTCATTCACTCCCAAAAAGACCAAATTTCCACCACCACCACCAGATATGGCACGGCTCCAATCAATTAGCAATGATGATCAACAGACATTTGCGATCCCAATTCCACCCCCGGCACCTCCTCCGCCTCCACCTCCACCTCAGCTGTCAATCCCAAGAAAATTTGGGGATGTACAAAAATATAAACCTGCACCAGTTTCCAATAAAGTGATAAAACCAGAGTCAAATCCAATTCCTAACGAACCTAAGAGAGGTGTCAGTTCGACAGAGGACAAGAATGGATCAAGACCGAAACTGAAGCCTCTGCATTGGGACAAAGTACGAGCCACCTCGGACAGAGTCACAGTTTGGGACCAGTTGAACTCCAGCTCCTTCCAGTAAGTGAAAACGTGCACATTCTTTCTTTATGGATCTAATGGTTGGTTGCTGTGGAATTGATCATTATGGATCATGTACTGCAGGTTGAATGAGGACGCCATGGAGTCACTTTTTGGATTCAATTCTGCGAATTCTGTTCCCAATGAAGCAACAAGAAAGTCAGCTTTACCTGCCATTGAGCAGGAGATCAGAGTGTTGGATCCAAAGAAATCCCAGAACATTGCTATCCTGTTGCGCGCATTGAATGTGACGAGAGAAGAGGTTGCTGAAGCTCTTTTAGATGGTATGCTACACTTTTTCGCCATTCTGCAGTTATACATGTGGATTCAATAAAATATTTAGCATGAGAACTGAATAAACTAAAATGGTATTAAATATTAATGGTTGTCTCGGTATGAAGTGATATACGGTTATGTGAATGAAATAAAATTTCATGAGTTTACAGTGAAGAACGACAGAATAGGGAAATTGACATCTGAGGAGAGGGCATGCTTAATTTCAAATTGAATGTATATTCAGTCATAAACGAGAGATATTAGTAAGAATAATTAGCCCCTCATATTTGCCAGAGATTTCATATTCAGTCTGAAGAGTATCATTCTCTAGTGAGAAACATGCTTGCTCTTTCATCTTTTAACTAGCGACTCTACCTATCGAAAAATTTATAGCTGCATCTGTCCATTCATCCATTCCAGTCCCCTCTCCCATAAAACTGTTCCTGGATAGACGATCTCAGTCACTTTTATAGGAATCTTGATCATCACTCGCTAGAAAATGAACAAAGTGCCCCAGATATATGACGCCTGATGCTTTACGGAACCAATACACTCTGTTCCTTTCCTCGACTTTTTCCTATCATGTGATAATGCTAGATAATTGAGATCCAATAAACATGTGGATAATTACGATCAGCTGTTAACATTTTACTGGGAAGTCCTAAAAGAGAAACTAGGAAAAAGAGAATAACTAGTCTGGATAAAATGGGTGATTTAAACCAGACAAAAACCTAAGCAACTGGGGAGAAGGCTACATTATGTTGCTCCCTCTGAAATGTAACTTGGGGGACCAGACCGCATCAAGGATGAACTAGAACAAATGCTTAGATATATGATGTATCACAAATATGCAGTCTTTCTCGGAGACAAAGTTCAACCCAACTACTTCAATTAAGCAACTAGAATGGCATATTCAGATTTTTAGTAGAATAGTATGCACACAATGCAGCTAAAAAAACATTTCACTGAATGAGACAACAGTCAACCCAACTACTTCAACTAAACAATTAAAATGGCATATTGAAAACTTGCTATATGATATTTTGGGACAATGGCATATTGAGATTTTTAGTAGAATGGTATGCATGAATGTATCCAAAAAACATTTCAATGCATAGTGAATGAGAGAACAGCCAAATCCTGCTGGATGTACTCAGCTCACACTTAATCGTGGAAACTTTATAATTCATATTTATACACCAGTACATGTTATTTTGGTGCTGCAGGAAATCCAGAGGGATTGGGTCCTGAGCTCTTGGAGACTTTGGTGAAGATGGCACCAACCAAGGAGGAAGAGATCAAACTCAAAGACTACAAGGGTGAAAGTTCGAAACTAGGGTCAGCGGAGCGATTCCTCAAGGCAATTCTTGATATTCCATTCGCCTTCAAAAGAGTGGAGGCCATGCTTTATAGAGCCAACTTCCATACAGAAATAGCGTACTTGAGAAAGTCTTTTCAAGCACTAGAGGTAAGGAGAATGTTCCATTTGGGTATAGCAATGACAACTCCTTGATAATAGGAAATTGATCAAAGACATTTACAGCAGTCATTGTGCTAGAAATTATATATGTGGTCATTAGATGCAAAATCTTTACACGCTGCTCATTTCTCTATGCAGGAAGCAAGTGAAGAATTGAAAAATAGCCGCCAATTCCTTAAACTCCTTGAAGCTGTTCTAAGGACAGGGAACCGCATGAATGACGGCACTAATCGTGGCGACGCAAGAGCCTTCAAATTGGATACATTGTTAAAATTGATGGACGTAAAAGGAACAGATGGCAAAACAACCTTACTTCACTTTGTTGTCCAAGAGATAATCAGGTCAGAAGGAGCAGATTCTGATTCAGCAAGTGAAAAAAAAATGAATTTCAAGTTTAAGGAAGAGGAGTTTAAGAAGCAAGGATTGCAAGTTGTGTCTGGGCTGAGTAAAGAGCTTGGCAATGTAAAAAAAGCAGCAGGAATGGACTCAGACGTATTGAGCAGCTACGTCTCTAAGCTTGAAATGGGACTCGAAAAGGTCAGATTGGTCATGCAATGTGAGAGACAAAGCACACAACGGAAATTCTTCGATTCAATGAAAGAGTTTCTTAAGGAAGCTACTGAGGAAATCACAAGAATTAAGGCTGAAGAAGGAAAAGCCTTGTCACTAGTGAAAGAGGTAACAGAGTATTTTCATGGAGATACTGCAAAAGAGGAGGCACATCCTTTCAGGATTTTCATGATTGTGCGAGATTTTCTCTCCATACTGGATAATGTGTGCAAAGATGTCGGGAGGATGCATGAAAGGGCAACAGTGGGGGCAGGGAGATCATTCAGAATGCCAGCAACTGCATCGTTGCCCGTGCTCAATAGATACCATATGCGCCCAGATGGAATTCCGGGGGAAGATACCGTGTGACTCAGCAACTGCACAATCAATGCATGGGCACCTAAGTAAAACAACTGCCACGACTTGATCACAGGATGCTAATGGAGCAGCAAAATAACTAAGCAAAACAAAGTGCCAAAACAAGCTTAATGTACAGCCCTACTTATGCTTTCCAACTATCCAGCCAGCTCCCACTAGCTTGATAGACCATGAAAGTGCAAAAGATACATCGAGATTTACAGTATCTACAGCAGAACGAACTCAAACAAGCAGACGGGGTGTGGAATTTTGATCTATACAAAGTACAATATCTAGCAAGTACGCCAAAATGATAGCAAACAGGGGCTTTCTTGATTAATTTATTTATTTTTCTGCTAAACAATAGGGGTTCAGATGAACAGTATTCTTGCATTTATATACAAAAACAGAGTTCAGTCAATGGCAGGCATAATAATAGAAGGCGAATCAGCTAATTCTCAATTGAAAAAAAAAAGTCCTTTCTCTGGGTATTGTCATTCTTTCCTCGTATAAACTATTTTATCATAAAATCCATTGCAATGTTCTATATAAATTTACCATTTTCTCAATTGATGGGAAGCAAAAACACGAAAAGAGAAGCGAAAAAAGTATGACCTGAAGGTGAATGATAAAATGCAGAAAAGCGCCGCAAATACGATCCAGACAGTGAATGGGATTGGGAATGGCCACCGCTCCGAATCAGCAAATGATTACCGAATCAACGTGGATGTGTGGCTGCACGTTGAAAGGGTTAAAAAATGGAGATGGAGATTTCAAGCAAGAATTGGAGCTATTGTTAACATTGGATGCAATTCCACTGCATATTTTAATTGAATGCTTCTGTCACACAATTCATTGTACTGTATATCATTGAATCAACAGAGAAAGAAAAGATTATTGCAATCAGATGTCCAACCCCTTTGCAATTTGCATAGGAATTTCAAGGAAACAAAACCTAAAACGAAAAAAATAAAAGTTTAGTGATGGAGTATTAATTTAAGAGGCAATTAAGTTCCTCTTACATTCCCTCAAAAAAAAAAAAAAAAAAAAAGTTCCTATGACACTCTCTTTGTCAAGTGTGGTTTACCTCCCTGTGTAGGTTTGCAGGCTATTACACAGGGGCGGAGTTTACCTAGTGCGCACCACGGTAGCGGCTGCGGGTTACCCTCGACATCCAAAAAAAAAAAAATTACGGTTTATAGTTATTTTTTTTAGTATTTTATTTTCAGTTTTTAATTAATAATTAATTATTATAATTGATTATTTTATAATTCATTTTTATAATTTTATTCATAAATGTTGACTATAATTATTTCATTATATTATAATTAATTAATTTTTATAATAAATAGTATTAAAATTATATTTGACGGTGAAATACAAAGAAGTACAGCATGAAATTTGAACCGAGACAAAAATGTTAAACCAAACCTGGCCTACCTAATTTTAGAGTCGGGATGAGCTAAAGTTATTGTAAATTATATTTAGTACCTTAATATTTTCATAATAATAATAATAACACAGACTATATTTTTTAGTACTCCCTCAATTTCACAATAATTGATATTTTAGCATTTCAATTTCTTTCAAATTATTCGATGTTGTAAACATTTTCACACTCTTTCTCCAAATTTTACCCTCTATCAAAAAATTATAAATATCTTTCATACTAACTTACCTTTAATAAATGAAATTTCTTTCATAAAATTTCATAGAGGTAAAAGGAGAAGATGATATATTTGTCTCTTTTTTTACTTTTTTTTTATTGTAAAATGTAAAACATCAATTATTATGAAAATGAGGGAGTAATAGTTCTTAAATATAATTTACCCTTAAAATTATAAATGACAAAAAAAAATCGACTGACCTGATTTCATGCTCATCGGAATGGCATGAGTTTTTCAAGATGGCCTGTTGGGCCCGACACATTTTCATACTTGGGCCTGCCGGCCACGACCCGACATGATTGACAGCTCCACGTATAAGGCGCATTTAGTTGTCAAGAATTTAGAAAAAATAAATTGATTTCTTATTTTAAAATTTTTATGTTTGGTTAAATTTTAACACACGATAGAAAGTAAAGATACTCATCTATGCATAATACATATATGGAAGCAAAATTGCAGGAACAAAATTGTAATAAAAGAAGTTAGTCTAAAATTTATTTACAACATATATTTGGCCAAAAATTTATGCAAGTCATTGGTGCATAAAAGTCATGTCCAGATAACAGGACTTATGATCAATTCCGGTTGGGTGCTTCCCAATCTCTTTTTCACATTTTATCCCTTTTCTTTTGTTTTTGTTCTTTACCACCCCCCCCCCCCCACCCGTTTTCCTTCATTCAATTTTTCTTTTATTTTTTTATTTCGTCTTAATGTTTTATGTTAAATTTTATTCAAGCAATAATCATTGTATTTTTTTTCCTTATTGTTCTATTTTTTTTTCTTTTTATTCAATTTTTTCATTTTTCCCCTTTTGTTTGTTTTCTTTCTTTATCCAACACCCCCCCCTCCCGCCCTCCCTCCTTTTTAGTTTCATAATCATTGTGTTAGTTTCCTTTTGTTCCATTTTTTTTTCTTTTCATTCAATTTTTTCGCTTCTCACCTTTTGTTTTGTTTTTGTTCTTTATTCCCCCCTCCCCCCGTTCCTTCATTCCACTTTCTCTTTATTTTAATTTCATTTTAGTGTTTATGTTGTTAATTTTTATTAAAGCAATAATCATTGTATTTTTTTTTCCATTTGTTCCATTTTTTTCTTTTTATTCAATTTTTTCTTTTATTTCATTTTAACTCTTTTTTTTAATTTTTACCTATTATTTTATTTTCGCATTGATTATTATATTTAATTTTTGTATTAAAAGTTTGACAAAAACTTACGCTTATAGTTTGTTTTGCCTTTTGTTTAATTTTTTCTTTTATTTTATTTTTAACCCTTTGTGATTTTTTTGTGTGCCTTTAACTCTATTCCTTTTTCCTTTTATTCAATTTTTTTTATTTATTTCATTTTAATCTTTACTTTATTAATTTATATATAAGCAATAATCAATGCATTTTATTTGTGTATTAAAGGCGCGACGAAACTTAAATTTAAAAAAAAAAGAAACCGACACTTTGCAATCATTTAAAATATGAAAATATTTAATTTGAATTTTCAACTCTAATATTAAAAGTTCTCATTAAGGTTAAGCAAATTCATTCACTCGTTTTCTTTTAACAGTCATTAAAATATGACTCTAATTTTTTTAATGGTTGAACAAATTGAGTATTGAAATTCTATATATTTTTCATTCCGTTTGAGCCGTGTGTTTTTTCTATATTTAATGTTGGCCTATAATTTTCATATTCATATTTTCTTAACCTAATTTATAGGCTAGACATTGTCCTGCAACTGAATAATAATATTGAAGATGATTGACATTTCAACATGCATGATAATTTTTATTTAAATTTAATTTTAATATATCTTATTCAACATATTATAATGACAAGCATTTGCTCAAAATAATTACAATATTGATATTGGAGCATGAATCATTTTCATAATAGAATTATATCGAATAATTTTGAAGTTTAGGTACTATAGAATTTTGAATTTACGATTCAAAAGTAATAAATTTGCAATGATTAAAAATATAATAATTAGTTCTCACAGCGAAATTATGAGTTTGCTAAACTTTCAAAATTTGTACAAATAATATGTGATAAATACACAATAAAAATAAATAAGATAAAAAAAATTTATTTCATACGTAAGCACAATCTATATTTATAACCCCTAAAAATAAATGTAATACATAAATCGCGTTCAAAATATGTTGTCACATCTTTATTAATTATTATATATAAAATATATATAAATCATTTTACTATGACTTTATAAATAATGATGACGATGTCGATAACACTTTTACTAAAATGTTATATATAAAGAAGTATTATAAAATTTATATGAAATTTCACGATTGTGTAATTTTTATTGTAATTCACTTTCATATATAATTTGGCTATTATTATATGTTATATGACACACATTAAATTTAAAAGTATAGTCATTCAATTATTACATTATCTATACATATATTATAGATAGTATAACGTGTCCGTACATCATACGGAAGATACACTAGTTAATACAAAGAAAGTGGTACAATTTACTACAATCTTATTCTCACATGAACTTAAATCAACAGAGTACACAATTTTATTTTAATTAGTAAATGCTCGTAATTATACTCATTATTATTATTAAGTCAACTTTATATAATTTAATGCAAACATTATTTTGATTTTAAATGAATTAAAATGACGACGATAACTTTTTGTCAATATAATATGATTTTTAGTGAATTAAATCTAAATTAAATTAATTGCATCGACAATGTACCATAAGTTTTAAATTTATTGAGCATATGTCTAATTAAGGGGACTAGTCTAAGACTAAGTTTTCTTAAACTACTCGGAGCCAATGATGAAAATATCGCTATCGCATCATATATCGTAACTTCAATTTTAAGGATATATTGTCGGATATATCGATATCGCAGAAAATTGAAAAAAATAATGGAAACTATATTAAAATCTTGGAAATTTAGCAAGAAATTTTAGGAACTATTATAACATATTACCATGCACATATTCTACTCAAAATTTTAATAGAATTGTATTTTGAAAACAAACATATGAATTATACATTATATAAATATTGTCTGAGAGAATACATTTGACAAAATAATACATAATACAATATAAAATAACTAAATAAATATTATGAAGTACAATTAATACCAAAATGAAGATCTATGAGGTTCAAGTATAGCAGATAGAATGTTATCTTGTTCCAAATATCTAACAGTAGGTGATGAATGACCATACATAACTCACCACTCAGCTGCCATTACCAAACACCAATAAATATACAATGCATATTTATTCATTGAAGACATGATCTTAAATTATTTAAACAAGCTCTATTTGAAAATATTAAGTAAAAGACTTACATGAGACCATAGTAGATCGAGAAGCAATTGCAGCACAATCAGCAAATCCTTTTTTCCTGTCATGAAAATATGTAAGCTTCACATTTAATACAACTAATATGATAATATGATATCTTATCTTAAAAAGAAAATATGATAACTACTATTGAAAAATTATGTCACCTCATTTCCAAATTGAGCCACACCATTAGAGTTTGGGTCCAACTTGTTAAAAACTTCATGAATTGCTTTAATTAAATTTGGATCATCACCAACTCCTGACTGATATTGGAATCACGGTTAAAGTAATAAGCTGAAAATTTATAAAAGATTATTAGAGACTTAGAGTATCATGAATATAATATAAATGTGCAAACAATTCATGTAAATGGAAAAAAGTATTTACTTGCTGCACGTAATGGATGAGAAAGTATGAGTGTTTTTGTAAAACAAAGAATATTGCAACTCAAATAATTACGTTGAAGACCTAAAAAAGACAACAAAAATATATAGTATTAAATAAAAATAAAATATATTATAGAAATATAAAAAAAAATCGCGATATATTGCGATATATTACGATATATTGTGATATTTCGCCGATACCCGGGAAAAAAGATATTATCCCCCATATCCATATCGCAATGTCAAAATCTTTGCTTAGAGCAAATTAATTTAAAAGTATTTGTAATTTGAACTTATTGCTTGACATCAACTAGATGCGCACAAATAAAACTGGACGTCCCGGTGGGGATGGCCTAGTGGTGGAGTAAGGTTGCTTGGGGATCAAAGGTCACGGGTTCGAGTCTCCTCAATACCACAGATCGAGTGAGTGAGGAAAAAAAAACAAAAAAAGGACCGGTGGTTTCTAATCATCGGTTAGCCAGTTTCCGATGGTTTCCAAATTTCTCGGACAGTTACAGTTTGTAAATTGTAATCGTCATCGGGATTCTTCCGGTCCGATTCCAGTTTGAGCACTCCGAATTTCACAAACCGGCGGTTACAAACCGTCAGTTAGCCAATTAAACCGCCGATTTTTCTTTTTGAACTTGTACTATACATATATGGTTGTACGTATTAAGAATCCTAAAAAAATATGAAATTTTCTAAAAATCAATATTACAAATTTGTGAAATGAAAGCCAAATATCTAATAACCTTTTATATAAAAAGTTTAACCATTATCTATGATAAAAAAATCAACATAGGATAATGACAATGGTTACACAAATTAGGAATCCCAAAATATACAAGATTTCCTTGAAATGGATCAGAAATTGGTGCAATGATAACAAAATGTATAACACATTTTATAAGAAAAGTTTTACCATTATCTTTGATACAAAATCAATGTGGGAAACATACATACATATGCAATGGTTGTCTTTGTTTGCCTTTATTTTATCCCACATTGATTTAATATTAAAAACAATGGTTAAACATTTCTTATAAAATTGTATTAGCCCTTTTGTTATCAATTCAAATTAAATTACAATCATACTTTTGAATTGAGATTTAATAAGCTACACTAACATATAAATTAGATAAATAATCTATAGGAATAAATCAAACAATATCATTTAACTAGCTAGATTATTCTTATCCAATGTTGTCAAATTATTCAACTAAAAAATTAATTGTTTGTTGAGTAATCCTATCTAATTTTCAAAAATAAAATAATAGATATATCATCTTTAATCATTGCCGTTATATTCTATGTACTATTAGTTCCATAATTTAATCAAATTTATGGATTAAACTATGATTACCTAATAACTCTTAACATGATTATTTACTTAAAAAAAGTTTTCATTTCTTGTAAAAAATTATATTTTATCTTTGAATTCATAGCTAAAGATGGTGCAAAAATAATTAAATGTGTAATACCCTTTTATAGGAAAAAGTTTATCATTGTCTTTGATACAAAAACAAAGGCAATGATTTTATATCTTTGTTTTCTTTTATTTTTGCCGAACGTTAGTTTTATATCAAAGACAATGTTTAAACTTTTTCTATAAAAGACTATTAGTCAATAGGTTATCATTGCACTATCTTTTAATTATTTTTAAAGGAAATCTAATATATTTTTTGAGGATTCTGATTTTTTAGATGTTTTTAATTTTTTTATATTTGATATAGTTGAATCAAATTAATTACCGAATATTGAAGCCCCGAAAATCGGCTGTTAACAGTGTAACCGCCTGTTATAGTTTGAAAATCGTAATCGTGGGCCTTTTTCCGACGGTTCAGTTCCGATTTGTGCTGAACCATGCGCAAATCGGAATCGTGGGGCATGTCTAGCTTCAACTGCTCACATTGTTTTGTGTAATTTCAATTTTTATTTTTAATCAACTGAAAAACTCTTGTTTTGTTTACCAATAGTTTTTGTATCTTATATGTTTGTTATTATTATATATATCTTTTAAATTATTAATTTATTTTAGTAAATCTAAGTTAGCTTTGTAAGATTATAAAAATAATAGACGTACGTACCTTAATAATTACAAATATAAATATTGTTGGTAGTATGAAAGTAACAATATGTATTTTGGCCTCCTAATGATACCTTAATAATTATATTTATTACTTGATCAATGCATTTAAAGAATTTAGAAATATGTAAAAACATCGATGCATTCTTTTTTATTTTTTATTTATTTTTGTTGTTGACTGGTGGTTGTAGTTAATAAGGGGTTAACAACCGGAATTGAATCCCAGACTTCCTTTTTTATATCGAGGAGGTCCACATCTAGGGTCTCTTCAATTAGATTATTATTTTGATTTTTTTTTTTCAGGCCGCTGTTGTTTTGGTTTAGAGTAGTAGAGATTTTGTATTTCATATCATCAATTGAAAACTCATTCTTGAAAGTCATCTTCATCTCTAAAATAATTTTTCTCCCATAATCTGAACTAATCGAAGTTCTTACAACCAATACCTAAGTGGATTATGTCTGCATTTGTACATGCACATACCATATTGATTAAATATACATATAATGTAATGAATATTTAAACTAAACAAGTATCTACATTTCATTGAGCTGATGAAACAATCTGTTCAAGCTCTCTGTCTTTTTACAAATAAAAAATATATATATCATATCAATTGATCAAAAAGTTGTACTAAAGTGAATAGAATAAAGAATGAATATATATACATACATACATATATATAAGTGAATATATTAGCTAAAAATGGACCATTTTTTTTTGTTTACAAAATAGCAAACAAAAAAAAAAGGATTATGTATTCTCATCTACAATGCCTTGGGTTATGTTAATTCCAATGAGAAGAAAGGGGCTCCAGTTATACTCTTCGATCTCACTATTTTCTTCACCAAAATTCTCCATCTAACATCTTCTTTCTTGCTTTGCTTCCTTCTCCTCTGCCTAAAGTTCCTGCAATGCCACATTTCCAATATTAACATTTAACACACGTGACATAAATATATAGTTTTTTAAAAATTTATTTCGAGTAGAAACACACAGACAACTTATATATTACTCATTTACCTGCACAGAGGCACTTTGCAATCATCTGAATTAGCACATAGACGAGAATGCAACTCGAGAATTTGCCACATTCGCTTGCAATGGATGCAGCCACCGGGGCCTCTCATCTTACATCCAGCAAAGTGTCGAACGAGTGCTTCAAGGCCCTTACAAGCCGCGTATTCACAGGGGGGCTGATCATCTCGTGGAGCCTTGTCGTGTGGCCCTATAGTTCGACAACCATCTTTGCATATGTGAACTAGGGCTTCCATTGCCTCATAGAGCTGTGTGTACATCTTCCTCTCGTTCTCCTTCCTCTGCCTGTGCTTTTGTATCTGCACAGAGTTTCAAATGTAGGTTGGTTAAGACTTAAGAGCAAAACAAACAAGATCAGATGGTGGTGTTGTGACTTAATTGTGATACTACTTACAGCATCCTCATCAGCTAAAGACTCGATTATCTCCCTCTCTAGGAGTGGATGGCTCTTCTTCATGTCTTTCCATCCATCTGTGGCTGCCACGGCCTTGATGTTAGACACAATGAAGCGATGGGATTTGATGCTGAGACGAGGAGCATTGCACAGCAAAGCTAGCTGAAAGATATCTACTGCATTCTCAGTGTTAATCAATCTCTTCTCGAGCCAACACTCACATACACGCTTAAGTTGTTCAACTGCGTATCCATGCGACAGCATCAACAAAGGCAGTGCAAATTCCCTCATCTTTTCCTCTTCATAGCTACATCAGTTAGATTTTTCAGTTAGCTAATAAGTGTTGCATCATATCTTCAGATAGTAATTTAATTTGCTGTCTTTCTCTTATTTGAGTAGGCCAACTTTTCTTGTTAGATCTGTCTCTACAAACCGTGTTCCATTTCATGTTCCTATATCATTACGTTCATGGTGTCATCCAATACACGCGAGGCAGATATAGCTAGGAAACTAAATACTATTTCTAACAGCAGATCTCATCATGCCAAACCATTCAACTAAGAAACACTCTGATATATGTATATTATAGCACTAAGTGATGATTATTTACCATGATGAATACAAGAATCGAATGAAAACACCAACAGCCTCAGGGGGGACACCACGGATGGAGATTGTTCGACATTTAGTCCGAGCTGAGGCTTTGGATTTGGATAGCATAGCCTTGAAGACTGGAGAAGCAACACCCTGCATTGAGAAGAAGAGAAAATCAAATCAACATAAACAAACACTTTGAGAGAATGCAATCATTCATTCATATAAATGAGTTTATCATTATTATCTCTACCAAAACTCACAAGAATACTAGCGTGCGCGTAGATGACGCCACCATCATCAGTCAAGATTGAGACATCAGCTCGATAAGCTTCATCGAAGAGACGGTCCAATGCACTATTCACGGCATTAGGAGCACAACACCAATTCTCTCTCCTCTCTCTCATCACCAATCCTTTTTTAGGTGGAAGAGGCAATGCTGGGCATTCCTTATCTTTGCAATTCATTTCTGCACTACAACACCATTTTACCTTATATTAATCTCCAATTTAAGATTCAAATATATTCTGCATTCACACTTACTACTCAAATCTAAGTGCTAATAACAACTCACTCATAAACCTCAATTCCAGAGAAATATCTTATCATTTTTAATCCCAACAGATTCATTTATGCTTAATGTGAATTTCATATCATATAACCTTCATTCAAGGGGAAAGAAAAAACAACTTTCATAGTCATTCAACCCCGCCGACAGCATCAAAATTGAATCATATCTCTAAATCTTAAATTCATAATGTCTAATGACCATTTTTCACAACAATAAAAAAAAGCTAGCATAATTAAAAAATTATAAATCAAGAATTATTTGGGGATTTGTTTTTGGAGAATGCAGAGAGGTTGTACAAAAAGGAAATTCCGGCATTACCTATAATATGTATATAATGTCAGAATGAGAATCGTCGGTCTTGATTATCAAAATTCTAATGTGATGACGACCTCTCAAAATTCTTGATCTTCTAAAATATTTGTAAACGTGAAATAAATAACCAATCTATGTTTGCTCAGAAACAAGATGAAAATTCTTCGCCAGCCAATTTCTCAAGAATCCCAAAATATTACAATCTTGTTTTAACACTCTATTCTTGCAACAATGAGATGATTGGTTGGCTATCTGTTGCAAGAAATAGAGAGAGAAAATGGGGTGAGTTCTGTAAAAAGAGGAGAGTTTGCAAAACTAAAAAATAGTTGAATACAGATTACAGATGCATATATATATATATATGTGTGTGTGTGTGTGTGTGTGTGTAGGGGGTGGTGATTGATGAATGGATTGAGAGAGAAATACATTGGCGTGTGAAGAGGTGAGAGAGAAATATAAAAATGTGGAAATGATGTGGCAATCTGTCAGCTCCAACACCGATGTTTTTCCCATCCCAAAAACGTGCGGTCGCCAACGCTGTTGCTTGTCCATTTTTGTAATTTCCATATTTTAACACAATAATTCCAAATAAGAAAATTCATATTTCAGTTATATATATAATAATTGTGATGTGTTATTCTTATCTTATTTTGGTGTAGGAACCTTCATTTCCTGTCTGTCCCCATTGATGCCCTTTTGGAGTTTTCCTTCTCACCAGTTACGTTTGTCCTTCAACCCCATTTAAGTTGTGGTTTTGGACTAAATCAAAAAATGGATAATTGTCTTTAAATATGTAAATTTTTACATCGATTTTGGACTTTTACGCTATTTTAAAAATTTATTTGAATAAAAGCAAACTGCAATTCTAAAGTCTGAATATTTGCCAAATCAACAATCGACCTTATTACTTCAATTCCTAGTCTAGACTTACGTGGATCTTTATGCATATGTTTTTTTCTTAAACGTGAAAAGTTATGCCAACTACCAACTAATTTTTCACATTAAATAACTTTGATAGACTCAATTGTATCCGCGCACATCCTCTTCCTTTTCTTTTCGGGTTTTTTTTTTTTTTTGAGTGAGAAGACGAACAGTGGGCTTCAAACTCGAAACATCTTCCTTTATTTCAATAGTTAAAATGTTATTTGTTTCAATTGGTCATTGAACTTTTATGTATTTCAATGGATCCATCTTCAACTAAAAGAACCTCGTGCATCCATTTTTCTATACAGTTTACGAAAATCATTGACAATATTTGTGAAAATCATGTGATATGAACATAGGGAAGTTGGGATTATTCCCCAATTCGATGGATTCGGGTCAAACTTGGGTTGGGCAATTCATGGGCTAAATCAGTTGGACTTTTATTTGAATCGAGTTGTTGGGCTTCTATCTTTGGTTATGATATATGTTTCAGGTGTAATTCTAAACACAACCCCCATTTTACTCTTTATAGTCCCCAAAATAAAAATATTATTAAATATCCTATTTTAACCTTATAATTTATGTTTTTTTTTTAAATTCTAAATCTCTTATTTTCCTTCAATACATCACCACATAGCCCCCAACATTTTTATTTTAAAAAAGCTTGTACATTATTTTACTCTACAATTTATTCCTTAAAAATCCAAACAGCTTCAGTTTTTCTCGTCGGAGACTGTCGACCAATGTCCTATAAAAAATGTCAACTAATTTTAATTGCATTTATTTTAGGAGTGTTTCGATGGTTTGCTCCTTTTCGGATTAAATAAGATGAAAGAAACCCATAATAATTTGTTTTCATAATTTAATTTCTTGGTAGTTTATGTTGATGAACTATTAAATTGAATGAGTGGTAATGATACGCGAGAAACTACATCATCTTAATTAATTATCATAGACATGGCTGCGGAAATTAAACTTTTCGAAATTATTAGCAAAAATGGCATCTGCAACAAATTCATAATACTATGTTGTTTAGAAATAATCATCAACGAACTCTGATGTGCATTTATTTTTTCATAAAAAATTGGAGCCTATGTGGTGTTGTATTGCTGAAAAAATGAGATTCATAAAATAAAAAATGAATAAATTATAAGGGCAAAATGGAATATTTAATAATATTTTTATTTAGGGGGCTACAAAGAGTAAAATGGGGGCTATGTTTAGAATTACCCATGTTTCAGCGATTCTAAATAGGGTGATTCTATATTTCTATTCACAACCCATTTTTTCTCTTTACAACTCCTTTATCATTTAAATTATAAATAATATTTTATTAGACGTATTTAACCTCACAACCCAATTGTTTCTCTTTACAACCCATTTATTCAATTAAATTATAAATATTATTTTGTTAGACGTATTTAACCTCACAACCCCCATACTTGAACCCTTACAAATAAAATAAAACCCCCTACTATATAATCCTCACTCTCTTGTTCCTAACAAAACTGATGAAAAGAAACTGAAAATAAAACAAAAAAAATTATTTCAAAGAAACTCATGTTGGGAGAAACTTTATTTACATTTTTTTTTCTAACCAGCTTAGTGATGCATCATTGTTTTTGAAAGAAAATTAAACATCTCTTCTAATTTAATTTCGATGAGAGAGAGAAGTCCAATAACTCAATTTGTCCAAAAAAGAAAAAAAAAAAGACAACTCGAAAACTAGCATTAGAATAAATTCCAATTCTTACGAACTTGGGCATTTGCTTCAATTTTAATTCATATCCTGTAGATTCGGTTTGCTTGCAATTTTTTTTTTTATTTTTTACAAATTAGTATTTTCTTCAAGTTGTAGTTATCAAAACCAAAAAACAAAACAAGAAAAAAAATGAAATACTTGAAAATGTTGTGATTTTTTTTTTTTTGAAAAGGTTATGAATTTAACATTTTTTTTAAAACACTTCTTAAAAACATTCTGCAAACTTGAATTAACATATAGGAAGAATGATTCATTTTGCTTTTTCAAAATTTTATTTTCTTTATTTTGTTATTGAGAGAAGAGGAAGAATAATAAGGGCAAAACAGCACAACAAAATTTTGTTTTAATTTTTTTTTGTTTCTGCAAATTATGTTTTCATTTTTTTGTACACGGGGTTTTATTTTTATTCGTTAGGATTTTATGTGTGGAAATATAAGGACAAAAAAGTACAAAGTTTTATTTTTTATATTTAAATTTGTTAGAGTTTTTTTTTTTTTTTTTTTTTTTTAAGTTGTGAGGTTGTATTTGATTTCGGTAGAGAATTAAATAGTGGGGGCTATACAATGGGGGTTGTATTTTTATTTTAGTAGTTTTAATTAATAGAGGTTATACAATGGAGATTGTATTTTATTCTACTATAAGTAGTAGGGGATTACAAGGACAAATCTGTCAAAAAAATATTATTTATATTTTAATTAATTTTGGGGATTGTAAAAAGAAAATTGGGGGTTGTGAATAGAATTACCCTTCTAAATATAACCATATTTTTTCTCAAGCCCCATGGCGCCTGCTGATTGAACATGCCTGGGAATTTTTAATTGGTCACTTCTTGAGCGGATCAGATCCTCTGTTGTAATTCCTATTCCATTTGGTGTTGCATAACTAAATTTTTTTTTAATTTTTTTTTAAAAAATATTAATATACCCTAATTGGGGATGGATGAACCCTAAAGAGAAAATTTTAATTAAATAAAAACATAATAAATTAAAAATTAAAAAAATATTTTTTTATTTTTTTTAAATGAAGGCTTGGAACAGGAAATGTAATAGAAAATGCAACAGGTGATCTGGTGTGCTTCTTGAGTTAACCATCTTGTGGCTATTTCCATTGTGAACATCTCCAATGTGACTAAAATATCAATTTAGTGCAGAAATTCATTCCAATGTTATTTCAAAACCTGTCCGAAATTGGTGCAACATCAAATCCTGTCTCAAATTTGGGACAGAATTTGGCGCTGCACCAAATTGGTGCTGATGGGTCCCACAACATTTAATGAATTATTTTTATTATTTTAAAATTATTATTAAATAGATTATCTAATATATTTAATTTAATTTATAAATTATATATTCACTTAATTTTAAATTATAAATCATCTAAATAAATAATTTTAATAAAAACACAATTAATTAAATATAATGGATAGAATGAAGTCGCACATATTATAAATTACTACAAATTAACTTAAAAACATACCACAAATAACTAAACTACTTAAAAAAACACATTGATTACAAATTATTTGAGTTAATCATGAGATTCTCTATTTTAAATAATATTTCGATCTTCCGTATTTATATATTACCAATGTACGTAACAAAATATTATTTGCATTTATGCAAAATTGCATTGCACTCCAGCTAGGAAAGTTTTGAAGCCTGGATAGTGATGAGTGGTGTTTTAACATAACATTTTGAGGTTTAAATGAAGTGAATTGAATAGTTTTACATGTGTTTTAACCCAAATTGCGCTTTTAACCTCCCAACTTGAAAGTTTTATTTCTTATTTGAGTTGTACAGAAAATGGAGGATAAATAAAAGATATTTTGAGGGATTCAAGACTATGGGAAGATAGAGGATCGAATTGGGAGCACGCTGCAAGTTGAATCACCTCAATCGGACAAGAAACGAGAGAGAACGAAGCAAAACCGTGAGAGGTGTCGGAGCAGGGGCGGAGGCGCGACCCGAGCGCAACGCGAGCAGCTCACTCGCACCAAACGGCGCGACCCGAGTGCTCACTCGCGCCGTTTGGCGCGACCCGACCAGCTCAAAGCGCGGCGCGACCCGGGCACAGTAGCGGCGCGAGTGAACGTCGATACAGAGGTCCTAAAAGTCAGTTACGGGGCGCGACCCGCGCCAGAAGAAGGTGGCACGACCTCCGTGGTCGCGCCCCGTGCACTAAATTCCCGATTTTTTTCATCTTTTTTTTCTCCATTTTTTATTTTCTTTTAATTCTTTTATTCCTCCACTATATAAACCAACCCCAATTCGAAATTAGGGCATTCCATTCCACCCTTAGCCACTTTTAGAGAGAGAAACACTTGGAGAAGAAGAGAGAAGAAGAGAAATTGAAGATTGGGCAAGAAGAACAGAGTTGAAGCAAGATTTGAAGGCCAAAACATCCATCCGGGTTCTTTTGTTCTTTAATTTTGTTAAAATCATGTTCCTTCTTGTAGAGATTTTGGTTACCCATATAATTATGAGAAGCTAAATCTTTGATACTCTTGGGTGTTGGTTTTATTTGAATTATGAGATATACATGATATTTATTTTGGATGCTTAATGGTTCTTGATTATGCTTTGGATTCTTGTTATGTATGGGTGTTATGTATTGTTGATTGGTGAGAACTAATTGATAATTAATTAGCATGATTATGTATGTTGATTCAAAATTCGAGAGATCAGCTTCAACATAGGATCCTAGAATTCAAAGAACAATTATCAACAAAATCGAGAGGTTTGAGATAGTTGTTGATGCATAGATCCTTGGTGCTCTTGGTAAGCACACTTAGGTATTAATTGGAGGCAATAATCCTATGCATGTGCCTCATATTCTATATGCTTCGAGAGGAGATATAGAATAAATTTGAGATCGCCTAGGTAATCTTGAATTGGAAATTAAGCATCCATTATAATTAGATTTTGTGTTAATTAATCCAATAAAACCAACCCCGAGGGTATTCCTTTCCTTAATTGCCCAATTTATTTGTTAATTGTAATTATTTACTTTGCTTTATTGTTAAGTTAGTTTTAAATCAAGCATTTATCCATTTCGTCGTCTAGATAACTAATAGGAGCCGATGTCATAGTACGTGCTTATTTAATTTCCTTTTTCTCTGTGGATTCGACCTCGTTTCACCCTGTGCTACATTTACTTGTTCACTTGCAAGTTGATTCGAGTTTTAAAACTAAAATTTCACACATCAGATAGATATTGCATTGTACTTCGATATGAGATGATAGAAGAAAGAACGATGGTCCGATTTGGTTGCCAAGAAATCTGATATTGGAAAGTAATCTAATTCTTTATTTTTATATTTTTGTGTTTGGTTTCTAAGAATTTTGAAAAGTAATAAAAATGCTCAAAATAAGGAAACTAATACAAATTTTCTCGATTCAGAATACTTACTTTGGAGTACGAGTTTTTATGGGGCACACTCCTGTTAGACCGTCTAACGGATCCCCTTGCGTTAGACGGATATTATTTGACCCAACAAAGTGGTCGCCCCTCCTTTTTTCTTTTCTTTTTGATTTTTTTAATGGTCCCCCCCTTCTCTTTTTTCCTTTGCTATTCAATTTTTATTTATTTTTTATTTTTTTTGGCACTTGCGGCTCTCTCTCTTTGTTTCCTCTTTCTCTTTTTTGCTTTTTTCTTTTTCTTTTTTCTTTTTAGCACAAACGTGTTGTTTTCTTTTTTTTTCTTTTTTTCTTTAGCACAAAGTGTTTTTCCTTTTCTTTTTTTCTTTTTTTTTTCCTTCTTCTTCTTTAGCATGTTTGTGCTCTTCCTTTTTTTTTTCCTTTCTTTCTTAAGCATAAACGTTATATTTTCATTAAAACGATAATTTAGAAGAAAAGTTATATTTTCATTAAAATGAAAATTACTGATGATTAAGCATTAATTATTAAATTAACAATAGAAAAGTATCATTAATTATGAAGTAAGTATCACTAGTAATAAAAAATGAAGCATCACTAATATAATGAGTAGTTACTACTCACTATCATGTTCAATTATTGAAAATGCAACATTTTCTTTTATGTAGCTAATGATTCAATTTTTGAATTGCAATATGTTTGAACTGATACTTTTCTTTCTAATTAGTGATACTTTCTTCTGCAATTAGTGATACTTTTCTTCTAATTAGTGATACTTTCTTCTGCAATTAGTGATACTTTTCTTCTAATTAGTGATACTTTCTTCTGCGATTAGTGATACTTTTATTCTAATTAGTGATACTTTCTTCTGCAATTAGTGATACTTTTCTTTCTAATTAGTGATACTTTCTTCTGCAATTAGTGTTACTTTTCTTCTAATTAATGATACCTTCTTCTGCTATTAGTGATATTTTTCTTTGCAATTAGTGATACTTTCTTTTTCTAATTAATGATACTTTCTTCTGCAATTAGTGATACTTTTCTTCAATTAGTGATACTTTCTTCTATAATTAGTGATACTTCATCCCTAATTAATAATACTATAATTATTTTAAGGATACTTCAATGTATATTTTTTTTTGAAATAAATCTATATCCTAAATTGAAATTAGTGAACCATGAAATTGAATTGAATTTATTTTTGTAATTAAAATTTCACCACATAAATATATTTTTTTAAAAATAAATGTATACCCTAAAATGGAATAGTGAGCATTAAGATTGAATTGAATTAATTTTTTTTTAAAAAAATATTTTTAAAAAAAGGTAGAAAGAAAGTGAAAAAAAAAAGAGAAATAACAAAAATTGGCGTGAGAAAGAAAGGAGGAAAGGAAGAAAGGGGGAAAAAAAAGTGAAAACAGCCCAGTTGGGCTGGCAGGCCCAAGGCCCCCAAAAAAATAAAATTTGCACAGGCGCGTGAGCTACACGCGCTGCGCATGGGGGCGCGTGCAGCTCACGCACCTGCGTGTGGGGGGCGGGTTTGGGCGGGTTTTTACCCGTCTAACGTAAGAGATCCGTTAGACGGTCTCACACAAGTTTTTGTCAGTTTTTATTACTTACCTTTAGGAATCTTGTGTTAAACCATTTTTATTATTCGATTTTTTCGTCCATTATTTTTATAAATTCTTATTAAAATTTTATTTATAATTTTTCAACAAAAAATTAAAAATTTTGAAAATATATTGTAATATTTTTTTTGTAGATTATTGTTAGTTTTTTATTATAAAGTATATACTTTCAACAAAAAAAATAAAAACTGTAAAAATAAAAATCATATTAGAATTCAATTATCACAATATTTTTTTTTTCTGCAATTGGTGTTAGTGAAATCAAAATAACAAGCAACTCAACTTGAGAATCAACAATAAAATTTGACATAAATAACAATTTATCTTCGAATGATGTTGACCAAATATATAAATATATATATATATATAATTAATTTAACTTTATTTATTTATTTTCTTAATTATTATTTTATTTTATTTTTTAATTAGGGGAGGAGAATGATGATCGAACTTCGATCTCTCACCATAAAATGGGTAAAGAATATCCTAGACTACAAGCCTAAAATAGTCTTAATTTATCTTAATAACTGAAAAAACTGAACTCTCGATTTCTGACAGAGTTGTGATCAAAGTTGTATCTGAAGTTGAGACAACTTTGTATATGCAGCGGAATATAGAAACAGACAATGGATTAAAAATTTCACGAGATTATATTTCTATAATCTCACGAAGTGCCTCAGGGCGAAATATTCACTATATGAATTTGTGAATTACAAAAACACTAAAAGTAAACTCTTACTAAACTTAAGACACTTTATCTCTTCCTTCGCAGAAGGTCGTGACTAAAGTTGTCTTAACTAACACTTGTAGAAAACTAATATCTCTCAATACAGATCTGATAATATCTCTAAGAATTCGTATATTTACTCTATACAAATGACTCCTATTTATACAGACTAATTACTTGATATCTACTCCAAATAACTGCTTTAACTATCCATGATCTCCACTCCTAGATTTTCGGCTTTACTCCCTCAACTTCAGCAACAACCTTATCTTGACTTGATCAACTCTTTGAATTGGTCAACCACAACAGATTCCCTAGAATATCTCAACCAATTTTACTTCCTGCACAAAATAAAGAAAGACAAAACAAAATCTATATCCAAAATATTTAACAAACCACACGGTTTCAACAATCTCCCCCTTTTTGTCTTTCTTCCCAAAACAACTTCAAACATGCAACACAATCAAATCATAATTGAACTCCCCCTAAACATGTACTTGGAACAAAAGGACAAGCACAATTAAAAACAGACACAATTACTCAATTGCTCCTCCTGTCATGCACACTTCACTCCCCCTATCATGCATACTTCCAACATACTAGATATAAACATAAAAACCATCATATTAGAGTAATATCCCAAAAGGATCTTTATCAAAAAGATCCATAGTTAAATCTGCATCTGCATCCAAGCATAGAAACTGTACTATTTTGAAAACACAAAATAAAGAGAGAAATTAGAAATTGTTTTGAAACTGTTCAGAAAAACACCATCATAAAAACTGCAAGAGACTGCAGCCTTCTTCATCTTTCCTTCCTTTTTTCTTCTACTCCTCCTCCTCCTCCTCTTGCTCATCAGTTTCCTCCTCTTCACTTGCTGCTACCCTTCGTTTGCCTCTGCTACTGCCTTCTCCACCACCAGTATCTCCCCCTTTTTGGGAAGAAAGAAGGCGCTAAAATACTTTCCTTTGCTTGGCAAAGATCTCTATCTGAGCAGTGTAGAGCTCAATCTGTTCCTGCAAAACAAATATAGGGATAGAGCAAAGATGATCTGAAGATGGAGGAGCAGTCTTAGCAGCATCACTCCATGGAAGATCACGAGTTCTGGACTCAGCTAGAAAGGCTTTCTGAACAGTCTGGAGAGGAAGTCTGGCCGTGAGAATATCCTTCTTCGTGGGCTTAAACCCTTGGTCCAGCAGCATGTTGTAAATGAGAGAGGGGACCACCAACTTCTTGTTGGACTTTGTCATGGCAATCTCGGCAATCAAATTGAAAATATGTTGCCCTAGATTTACCTTTTCCCCCATATACACCTTATACAATAAGCAAACATGCTCGAATGGCACCATCGTTGTGTTAGAAGTAGGAATCCAGTTTGACACAGAAATTTTGTGAAGTGTTGAAAACAGTGATGTGAGAACCGAAGTAAGCCTATTCGGCTTCTTGTTAGCTACCCACAACTCAGCTTGGCCTCCAATTAACACATCGGCCATCTTAGCCTCCAACTCCTCACCAACCTCCTCATCAGCTTCAACAACATTAGGTATTCCCAAAAATTTGTTAATTCTAGATGAAGTAACTGTGAATACCTTCCCACGTACAAAAACTTTTCCATATTGCTTAGAGGCTTGATTTCCGAAATCATGTGACAAATTAGCATAGAAATATCTAACTACTTCAGAAACATAAGGCCTAGCATAAGTTACACTCCCCAACACTTTTCTCTTCTTCAAAAATTCAACCAAATTATATCCAGAAAAATCTTTTAAATCAACTGCACGATCGTTTAAGATTTTCCTATTCTTAAAGAATTCTCAATTACGCTTAGCAAGATCAGAATAAAATAAGATTGAGATAGCCTTTGATACCTCTAAATCTGAATCAGAGTTTGCGTCCTCCTCAGCTTGAGCAACACTCCGCTTAACTTTCTTCATATCTTTTCCACGACCTTTCGATGGAGAAGAGAAAGACATCTTTCTCTTGCCCTTCTTTGAAGCAACAGTCTCTTCAACTTCATCATCAACATCAAAATCAGAAAGAGTCTGTTCACCTGAATTATTCTCTGACATCTCTTCTTCACACTCCTCCTCCTCTTCAGCTTCACTAATGATCTCAATTGGCTCTATTGGAGTTCGTGAGGAGCTTCCGGTCATGTGAAGATGCTTGGATCGTCTAGTCGGAGGGGCCTTCTTCGACTTGGTCGATTTCTTCTTGGGCGGTGTATGTGTCGGAGTAGATTTCTCAGGTACCTCCTCCTTAGCATCTTCTTCAATTTTAGAAAATGAAACCTCAATCGGATCTTCATTGTATGTATTCCATTCGTTGGAAGGAAAAAGAGGGTCAAGAGTTTCCTCGGCGAGCACCGGAGTGTCAAGGGTTTCTTCAGTGAGTACCGGAGTATCAAGAGGTTGCATAATAACATTGTCAGGGGCGAGTATTATTGCCTGAGATGAGTTGACTGTCGGGGAGGAGGCCGGTAGCGCAAGCGGGTGCGATTGAATCTCTGAACAACTTGCAATCTCTGGAGAAATCTCCATCGGCGTATTTCCTTTAGACGGAGATAGAAGCACTTTAGGTCGAAGAATTGGGGTGGAATCAGGCGACAGAAATCGGAAAGGGTTTGATATGATAGGTTGCGGCAGAGAGAACGAAGGCTGGGGGGAAAGGTAGATAAGTGTCGAAGATAGGCCGACACTTCGGGGTCGTTGAAGAGTTCCTGAATCTGTCTCAACTTATCGGGATTCATGGCGGAAGATTTGAGAAAGGAGAGAAAGAAAGGTTCCGAGAAGACGAAGAGTTTTAGAGGGTTTTGTGAATAGTGGCAAGAATGAGAGTGAGAAGAGAGAGTAATGTATATAGAGGAATATAAATATATCTGTTAGATACTTGCCTCCAAATAAATAGGAATCAACATATTAAAGATATAGTCAAAATAATTATTAAAGATAGAGTAAGATACATTTCCAGATACGTTCAACTGACTTTTTTTTTTAATTTCATTTTTTTTAATATATTATGTATATATAATTAACCAACTATTGTCAAGAAAATTTTATTATCAGAATACTTTTGTTACATCATAGAAAACTTTTTAAGAGGAGAAACAGATGATGAATAGATGAATAACCAAAAGAATCTTATAAAACCATTTATCTAAGATCTTTGATCTAGTTATATGATTTTATAAGAATGATCATGGTTTCACCTTAATACAGACTTTTTCATCCTCGAATCTGTTCAACTTCACAGTTAACTATGATATACCAAAAGTGTGACAACAGTTGGGTCAACTGTACTTTTCATATAGAACACAAGCCAAGAGATTTTCTCAAAATTGAGAATCTCTCATAGCTTAAAGCTTTTGTAAATAAATCAGCCAGTTGATTATCTGTACTAATATACTCTAACTTTAATAGCTTCTTTTCAACTAAATCCCTAATAAAATGATACCTTAAGTGAATGTGCTTGGATTTGGAATGATGAACCGGGTTCTTTGCAAGGTTGATGGCACTTGTATTATCACAGAGCATCACCAAGGGATTGCTTTCCAGGCCATAATCATCCAACATCGACTTCAGCCATATCAACTGCGTTGAACAGCTCCCGGCGGCCACATATTCAGACTCGACTGTGGACAAAGAGATACAGTTTTACTTTTTGCTGTGCCGAGAGATGAGGTTGTTTCCTAAATAGCAACATCCTCCACTTGTACTTCGTCTATCATCTATCTCTCCAGCCCAATCGGCATCACTGTACCCAATAAGATCTGTAGTTGTGTCCTTTGTGAACCATAGTCCCAATTCACATATGCCGGCTACATACCGAATAATCCTCTTTACCGCCTTAAGGTGTTCCTCCTTGGGACATGACTGAAATTGAGCACATGCACACATACTGTACATGATATCTGGTCGGCTAGCAGTCAAATAGAGAAGACTTCCGATCATTGATCTGTATAAAGTTGGATCAACTTCAGGTCCAACTGCATCATTCGACAGCTTTTCAGTCGTACTCATGGGAGTCCTCATGTTCTTTTCATTCTCCAAACCGAACTTCTTTACAAGATTTTTAGCATATTTTGTCTGTGAGACGAAAACACCATTTTCTTTTTGTTTGACTTGAAGTCCAAGAAAGTTGCAAAGTTCACCGACCATACTCATTTCAAAAGATGTGGACATTGCTTCAATAAATTCCTTCAAAGCTTTCTCATTTGTCGATCCAAACACTATATCATCGACATAGATTTGAGCGATCGTGAGTAAATCTTTTTCTTTCTTGAGGAATAATGTTCTATCGGCATAACCCCTGAAAAATCTAAACTCAAAGCAAAAATTCGGTTAACCGACTATACCAAGCTCTTGGAGCTTGTTTAAGTCCGTACAACGCTTTATGTAATTTATACACATGATTTGGATTGGTTGGGTCTTCAAAGCCTTTGGGTTGTTCCACGTAAGCTTCCTCTTCTAGCACTCCATTTAAAAATGCTGCCTTAACATCCATTTGATAAAGAGTGATGTTAAGATAACATGTAATGGCAAAAAGTAACCTGATGGACTCTATTCGTGCAACGGGAGCAAAAGTCTCATCATAGTTAATCCCCTCTACTTGAGTGTAGCCTTGGGCAACTAAGCGGGCTTTATTTCTAATGACATTTTCAAATTCATCAGTTTTATTCTTAAATATCCACTTAGTTCCTATCACATTTATCCCTGAAGGTCTAGGCACAAGTGTCCAGACTTTGTTTGTAACAAACTCAAGTAACACGGCTTGCATGGCACTAATCCAGAACTCATCTTTTAATGCTTCATTCACATTCTTGGATTCAACCATGGATAAGAAGACAACAACACCAACTTCATTAATTACACAAGACATGCAAACCATCCTTATCATTTCTTTGTAGTTAACAGGAGTTTTACCTCTAGTTCTGACCCCTTCGTGTACATCTCCAATGATTTGATCAATTGGATGATCTTTGCGAATCTTGTTCGGTGGGTCTCTTCTGGTACTTCCATGAACTACTTCTGAAAATTCTGACTCGTTTAAGTGGGAATTTGATCCAGATTCTTCTGTAGTTGTATCCTCATCTGTCTCTGAAGTGGGCTCAACTTCAGTGTTGACTCTTCTTTTTATCTCAGTGGTCTTTCCTGTCCTTCCCTGTATCTCAATCAGATCGTTAGTGTCTTCTTCAGGAGTGTATAGGCTGGCAAAGTCATCAAATCTTACATCAACACTTTCCATAACAGTTTTTGTTCTGAGATTATAGACACGGTAAGCATGACTATTAAGTGAATAACCAATAAACACACCTTTATCACTTTTGGGATCAAATTTGAACAAATAATCCCTATCATTCAAAATGTAGCAAACACAACCGAAAACATGAAGGTATTTAAGGTTGGGTTTTTTACCATTTAGAATTTCGTATGACGTCATGGTGGTTCCGGTTCTTAATTTTACACGATTACTTACATAGCATGCAGTGTTTAAAGCTTCAGCCCAAAAACGTTTGGACAACTTCTTAGAGTGTAGCATGACAGTGGCCATCTCTTGCAGAGTTCTATTCTTCCTTTCAGCTACACCATTTTGCTGGGGTGTTTTAGGGGCAGAATATTCATGATGAATACTTTCTTTAATGTAAAAATTTAGGAGCTGAAGATTTTCAAACTCCTTTCCATGGTCAGATCTAATTCTTTTAATGCAAGAATGGTAGAAGTTTCTAACCTTAGCATATAATTCTAAGAAGGCATCATAGGTTTCACCTTTGTCACTTAGAAATTTTACCCAAGTGTACCTGCAGAGGTCATCGACAATCACAAATGAATACCGTATCCCTCCAAGGCTTTCTACCTCTGCTGGCCCCATAAGATCCATGTGAAGCAATTCAAAGCAGCTTTGTGTAGCAAAAGGTATCTCGGATGTTGTCACAACAGGGTGCGAGACTTTAACTTGCTTTCCTTTTTGACATTCTCCACACAATCTTGGATTTGATATGTTCAACTTTGGCACTCCAAGAACAACATTGAGTCTCTGAAGGTTCTCCATGTTGCGAAAATTTGTATGACCCAATTTTTGATGCCAAAGTTGTACATCATTAACCTGTGCACTCAAACAGTTTTTTCTTTTAGTTTCATAAATATTATTAGAAGATCTTACCCCAGAGATCACATGTTTGCCATCGGTATCAACCACAGTACAACTTTGCTTGTCAAAGATGACAGTAAAGTTGTCATCACAGAGCTGGCTGATACTGATGAGGTTTGCTGCAAGGCCTTGAACAGTGTGATACATTAGCCAGCTTTGGAAGACCAGGACTGTTCAAGATACCATGTCCTACAATCTTGCCGTTTGTTCCTCCCCCGAATGTAACTTTGCTGCCATTGATCTTTTGATAGTTGGACAGATAACATTGAGATCTAGTCATATGCCGAGAACACCCGCTGTCAAAGTACCAAGTTGTCGAATCATCAGAAACTGATGCAGTGAATACAACTTTGCAAGTGTCTTTAGAGACAGCTTTGGATATCCAAACCAAGGTCTTGGTTCTGTCACCTTTGACTGAAAGGCCTGATTTTGAGGCTTGTGACCTCAAATGAATCTCCTTTTTATGTTCTTGAAGAAACCTATGACAGAAAGGTTTTATGTGTCCAGGGAGAAAACAATAGTGACAAACAAATCTCCTACGCTTCTTACTCACTGATGAAGTGGAATGTCCTTCTTGAGCTTTCACAAAAGGTTTCCCATTGGTGGACATGATTTGAGTAAGGGCAGTTTTTACAGTTTTGTCATAACCTATGCCATGAGAGGTTATCTGAGTGTGTGCAAGAACTTCATCAAGTTTGGAAGTACCCGTGTTGAACTTTTTGAAAGTTTCCTTTACAAAATTGAGTTGAATCCTCATATTATCAATCTCTGCATCTTTCTTTGTTAACATTACTTCCAACTTTGCAAGGGACGCCTTCTGACTAGTGGATTTCTCATTGAGTGACTCAATTTCCTTACACTGTTTGGTCCACTTAGCATACAACTCCTTGTAGAGTTCCTGCAACTTTATTAGCAACTCCAGAGTTTCTTCCTCAGTAACTTCTTCTTCCTCATCTGCAGTGGTTATTACAGTATTGAAACAGAAAAGAGTTTCATAATAGGACTCATCATACCTGTCAGAAGTTATCTCAACTTCTGTGAGCTTTGAGTTAACCATTTCAGAACATACTGCAGTTAAGGCTGCGTGCTCGTTGGTTGCTTCATCTGAGATTTCTTCCACAAATATTCCTGAGCTGCGTGAGTTCATTTTTTCATAAATAACCAAAGTTCCGGATGAGTCATAACGAGGCTTGCGTTGTTCAGCACCTCCCTTCTGTTGTTTTCCTTTGTTAGCTCGAATGAGAGTGTTTAGTCTTCTGGTGAGAAGGACATAATCCGGATTCTTTTCACAGATCTCTTCAAGATCCTCATCCTCTTCTTCATCATAAGCTGAAGTTGACCTAGAAGTTGACCCAGCTGTCAAGGCAATTTTCCCTTTTTCTTTGATCCACCTTTCTCATTCATTTCCATTTCATAGGTCTTCAGATCATTCAGCAGGTTTTTGAAGTCCATACTTCCAGTAGTTAATGTCGTGTCAATAGCAACAACCTTCATATCAAAGCGTGGGGTTAGAGTTCTCAAAGCTTTAGAAACTAACCTCTTGTTAGTGATAGGATCACCAAGATCAGTGCACTCATTTGCAATTTCAAGTAATTTGTTGCAATATTCTCCAACTGTTTCATCTTCCCCCATCTTCATGTTCTCAAATTTTGTGGTGAGAATATGATGTCGTGATTCTTTAATTCCAACATCTCCTTCGCAATGTTGTTGAAGGATATCCCACGCTTCTTTGGCCGACTCACAATTTCTTATGAGTTTGAACATCTGAATATCCAAGGAAGATTGAACTGCGTTGAGTGCCTTGTCATTAAAGGTAGCATCTTCGTTTTGTGACCTGGTCCATTCTTCTGGAGGAGTACGTATTGTATCCCCTTCGGCATCTACGGTCTTAGGATGCGTCCATGTCTTTTGAACAGCATTCCATGCTCTTGCATCAATGGATTTGATGCACGCTCTCATTCGAACTTTCCAAAAGGAATAGTTCATGCCATCGAGAACAGGAGGTTTGTTGAACAACGGGTTTGTGCAATCCATTGTTCTCTCGAAAACAGGATCACCACTTAGTGTGTCAAGTGTTCGCTCTTGATGCCAATTGAAAAAACCGAACTCTCGATTTCTGACAGAGTTGTGATCAAAGTTGTATCTGAAGTTGAGACAACTTTGTATATGCAGCGGAATATAGAAACAGACAATGGATTAAAAATTTCACGAGATTATTGTAACACAAATTCTGAGTATTTAAATTAATAAACACCGAAAAATCGTACAAATAAAAGATTTCGGATTGATTTTACAATTCGTGGTTCAATTCTCTATCTAAATCTTCTGATTCTTCTCTTCAGGATTTGTTCATCGTCGTTCTTCAAGATCTTCAAGTTGTTCTTGCTCTTCGATCTTCAGGAATCCGATGCTTGGAGGTTTATAACGTCGATTCGAAGGATTTTCATCTTGATTCCGAATCAAACGTTCTTTTTAGGATGATTTGTTGAAGAACGCTGTGAATCTTCGAGTTGTTCTTAAGGATTTGAAGTCGATAACGCCGATCAATGGGCCGAACACCTTGAATCTAGATCGAACGTCGAGCTTGGGATGATTTCTGGCGAAGAACGTCTTGAATCTTCAACTTGAATGCCTTGAAGATTGAAGAGAGCTTTCTCTCACGAATTCTTCTCCAAACTTGAGCTCTTGAACTTGTTGTTGTCTCCTTAGGCCAAGCCCTCTATTTATAGGCAAATGAGGGTGCATTTAGGGCTTAGGTGGCGTCGTCTCATTGGTCCATTTGTTAGGGCTTATGTGGCATAATTTTATTGGTTCCTTGCCATTTGTGATCACATACATCAATATGTTGATTCCATGCATGAGCTCGACACTTGTCAATCGTTTATTGGTTGAGAATTTCCACATATTAAATATCAAATTATTATTTATTTTATTTAGAAATTTGATCAAATAAAATTTCTAAAATATAAATAAATAATTTAATTTGGTATTTAACTATTTTAGTTTCCACACGGCACCATTTGATTGGTGATGACAATTTAATTGATTACAAATGCCCCCATGAGACGAGTTCATGGGCAAGTTGTCTTGAAGGTGGACGAGTCTCATATTTTGAATTTTTTTTGTTAGATAGTTTTAACTCATATCTAGGAGTTCTTCACTTCGATTTAAAATTCATTAGATAGTTTATACTCGTATCTAGGAGTTCTTCAATTTATGGGCTTGTGTTTGCGATTGGGCTTCCAAATCCATGTGTAGGCTCAAAGTTTTATTTTCTTGGCCTATTGAGTATTTGCAAGAGAGTTACTTCCTCCAGGGCCCAATTCTCTTATGGGCCCAAATTTTACTTAATAAAAAATGGTTTTAAATGAAATGGGCCCATTATCCTTTGAGTCGTTCATTTGCACCAAAAATGCAAATTCGATCTCTCTTTTCCTTTTTTTTTTCTTCTCTTTTTTTTTTATTATTATTAGAAAGAAGAGAGTGAGTTTTTGCAAGCTAAATACCCAATTATGACATTGCTTTCAATCTGCTAGACACTTAGGAAACACCTTGAGTTCATGGGCCGGATTTTAAAAAATGAACCCAATTTTAAATGATTTATTTCCTCAAATTTCAATTTCGATCAATATTTTTTGAAATGGGGTGAGCTGCCACTGCAAAGGCTTTTGTTTGCTTTCCCAAAATGCTACAAACCATTCTTGGGAGTTTTACTGCCCTGGAGACCTTTACCATGTATATGTATTTTTGGCACCAGCAGAGGAACTTTGTTTGTATGTTTCATACTTCCAATAGCTTTATCTATACTTTTGCAGCAAGAAATGGTACGAGCTCTGTAGTGCATTTATTGGCACTCTTGTCTTGCTTGAAAGATATATACATATACATGTATACATATCGATTTTTGTGAATCTTGGGGTACAAGCACATTTTTTTGTTTGTTTCTTCAACAACTTATGCAATTCAATTTCTGAAAACTATAGGAGCACCTGCTTTAACAGCTTCATGGTACCGTTTCTGCAAAAGCAAATTGTTTGTTATTTCTTTTCAGCTCATTAAATGATCCTGCCCCAAATACAACACCTGCAAACAGCTCATATTTGGGCTCTATAAATATATTGGTATATGCTACCCCTTTCTTCATTCATCAAACGATACTCCATTCCCAAATTTTCTTAAGCTCTTCTTTTTACCAGTCTAGCCGCTAGCAAATGTTCATCTCTTCCGCCAAACACACACCATTTCCAAACCTTCCTCTCTTCTATCACTGAGTATGCAGATAGCCACTTTCTGATATCCCTCTTTTTGTTTACTGAGGATCCTCTCCCTTTTTACTGAGAGCTGCGATACAAGTGAAGAGAAGAAACTCTCGAGATAACCTTCACTTCACCAAAGTTCAGGGATGGCAGGTTATTCTTAGAATAGCCGCACTAGCTCGAGCAACAGTACGTCCAACTGTGAGTTTATCTTCTCCTTTGCTATTTCTCTTCTCCTTCCTTTCTGACATGTTTTTTTTTGCCTTTTAAAGTGAAACGAAAAATTGCTCGAGTATCCCTGGAACTATATTTCTGTCGACTTTTTTTTTCTTCTAGTAACCTGTAGCTTTGCTGTTTCAGGTAGAAAGAAACGTGCCGGGGCGGCGTAACGGGATTGGCCAAAATCTCGCTGCATACATATTGACGAGGCTTTTTAGAGGAGAAGCGAGCATTTTCGAGGCTTCAGGGCTGTAAGTTTTCCTCTCCTTCATGCCATTTCTTGCTTCTGTAACTTTAAGCAAACTGTAGTCACTTCCTTCTTGATACATTTTTTTTTTGCCTTCCGAATGAGTTTGTATTAATCTTGACATTTGCTGTTCCTTACCATTCTTGAGAAGGGCCTCCATAAGTTATATCATAAACCCGAATACTAACATACTTATGCATCTTGAACCTTATAGCATGAACTACTTGAAATTGTTTCTCTTTTTATTTCTATATATAATTGTGGTGATCTGAGAAGGAATGAAGTCCCTGCTACAATTACCGTGCATGCTTTCCCTTTTCTTACTTGTGTATTTCCCAAGCCCTTCAATCCCCTTTCTGAGTCTCGGCAATAGCCATCAAAGAGTGAGGCTCCTCCTTGGCGTCTTCATCCTCGTTCCTCATCAGACTCTACAGCATTCGGTGGAGGTGGCGAAAGAGATATCATTGGTGGTGAGCGCGTTGGTCTCCGGCAATGCCGTGCATGTGCCATGCGGTGAAGCGCCTCTTCTCGGCCTCGGTGTCGGCCCCACGATCATGGAGCTCGACTGCGACGTCTCTGGTGGCGCCATCCTCACCCCGCTCCAACGCCTTGCCGGCAGCAGCGGATCCAAGCGCTACTAAGCCGTGCCGACAACCTTCAGTTTCCTCGTTTCACCATCAAACTACATACCGCCGCCGTTCTTGACGCCAACTTTTATCCACAGCCCTGGCAATTGTGTGGAGACACCAAATGCTGCATGTGCTGCAATGCCAGCTCCGTCGACAGCCTTCAGCCTCCCTAGTACAGACCTCTCACCTCAATCTGCTCCTTTTCACCATCAAGCTGCACCGCCGGCGTTCTTGACGCCGAGTTTTATCCACAGCTCTGGCTTGCCATCGCCGGGCCATAGAAATAGAGTATCAAGCCGACCGTCGCGGTTATCGAACAAGGTGTCCTGGTTCGAAACCAGTAAATCTTTACCTGTTTTAAAATGCTCCACATTGATCCCTTCCGCCGGGTAAATTGACCGGAGTTCCGCCCTCCAGCTCCCATCGTCTACGATTTCTCGAAGCTTCTGGAGAGTGATCTTCAACGAGCTCGGCGTCGATGTATTTGACAGAAGAAGATCGCGAATGAGTGACTGACGCGGAATGACGCGGTGCCGACATGTTTGCTGGATAGTGTCACGGCCGGCGGAGGGGGACGGGAAGATGGCGAGGTTGACATAGGAATTGGAGTAGACGGAGAAGAGGAAATTCATTCTTGCACTGCGGGCGGAAGAAACTGTTACTTGATTTAGGGCTAAAGATGTGGGCTTTAAAAGATTTGGGCCGTTTATTTGAGGGTTCTGGGCCTTCTCTTTTTATTTAGGCCTTCTCTCTTTCTTTTTCTCTCTTTTTTTCCTTTTATTTGTTTGGGCTTTTCTTTCCTTTTTTTGTATCTAATCTCTCTTCCTTTTTGCATAAATTTATGTTTGATTGAACTTGCTCGTGAATTTGATCGAGACGTCCAAATTTGTGCCAAAGGATTTTTGAGGACTTTTAATTCGGAGGTAGAGCCCCCTTTTGAGCGTATTCCATGCTTCCTTTTTTTTATAAGCATACTTCATACGTTATTCGTTTTTTTTTTCTTCTTTTTTGTTTTCTCGTGTTTCTAGATATGGTTCATTTCCAGGATACGAGCATCTCCGGAAAACATTACTTAGTGATCACAGATGATGATCAGCAGCCCATGAAGAGAGGTACTCGTCTTCGAGCTCGTGATCCACTTATCGGGAAATATGTTTATGAGTGGCCTAAGCTTACAGATTCATTTCACAAGCCTCATTGGTGTTATGAGGTTTCCTTGACGAAAGTGACGAAGGCGTGGGCTCTGCAATCAGCTCATCATCAACAGAGTGACGGGGCTGATTTCCTCCCATTTCTAGGGCGCCGAATAGTAGAAGGCAAGGCAAGGTGGCATGACAAAGTCGAGTTCCTTGGCGAATCTCGCCACTTCGACGGATATTGGGAGTGGACCGAGGACGTGCTCAGTCGCTGCAGTGATAAACTTCATAGTGCGGGCATATACGACCCAGTCTATGCTTCTCTCTTCACGTACGATCGAAATACGGAGGTAGTCAAAGCCTTTTGCGAAGCATGGTGCCCCTCGACGAATACCTTGCTGACCTCTTCTGGCGAGTTATCTATATCATTGTGGGATTTGCACGTGATGGCCGGTCTTCCTTTAACCGGGCTTCTTTGTGACGAGATGGTGCCTCGGGCGGAGGAGCTTACTGGAGTCAACAAAAGAGACAAGCTATTCATCCCTGGGAGTTGCAAGTACTTATTCCATGCTTACCACCTCCTTGGAAGGGAAGACGACAAAGCTTCACATCGCTCCGTGTCGATTGAGAAGTGGACTAAATTCTGGTCGAGGAGGAAATCAAGATACCGACCACTTCCACTTCGTAAGGAGAAGAAAAGTCAGCGTCTCAAATCAACGCACAACCCTTCTGGAGAAGTCGAAGAGCACAAAGAGTGGACTTATTCTGAAAGGGCTCCACTTACCGAGCTCGGAGTTAAGGAGAATCATCAAAATGAGACGTACTTAGCCGCCCATCTCGCTTGTTGGCTTTGCAGCTTTGTGCTCCCCGAGGGTGATGGTAGTTTGATTCGGCCCAGTATCTTCAAGATAGCCAGTATCATGGCAAGCGGTGAAAGGGTGTCTCTTGCCGTTCCGGTATTGGCAAGCATTTACTAAGGTTTGAACAAGATCTCAAGCCTTGCCACGCCGCCTCAGGGTCATTCGGCATTTCCCATGCATTTTGTTTATGAGTGGATGGCATGCTATCTTCGGACTCATTTCGATCTTGAAGGAAAGAGGGAAGCCCCCAGGATGGTTCGTTATTCGGGCAAAGGCGGTGCTAGATTCTACGGTCCTGCTGAGGCTCGCAAGAGGGTGCATAGAGCTGAACTAGTTTCTTGGAATTGCATCATGCCTTCTAGAGCTGAGTATTTCGTGTTTATTGATGATGAAAATGCAAGCGACCTAGATCGTAGACTCTTCATGGCTATCCGATCCAACTTCTTGGCTAAGAGGATAGATGACCATTTCATTATCGAGCCTTATAGCCCACACCACTTCAGCCGGCAATTTGGCTACCAACAGATGGTTCCAGGGGTCCTTACCAAAGACATCCGTGAGGCTTCTTTGGCTGATGGCCTTAGATATTGGCGTATTTGCTCAATACGCAGATCTATGGCGAAGGCATGTTTTCCATTCCTGAATTTGAAGAAGTTCCCTAATGCCGAATACAAGAAGTGGTGGGATCGAGTCTTCGACAACTTCTTGGAGAGGAATGTTGAGCTTTTAGTTCAACCTAAACCAAGTGGCCTACTACCAAGTCAAGAGGAAGTGGGAGAGGCTAACCCTTCCAGCAAGGGAAAGAGAAAGGTCGATCCGGAGGTCTCTGTAAGCAGTAACGCGGATCGTCACTAGAAGAGGGAAAAGACCAGTCGCAAATCCTCCCTTCCTCTTGAAGGAGATGGTGGGAACGACCCTAGCCATGCGGGTGCTTCTACGGAAGAGGTTTCTCGTATCTTCGTCCATTTTTATTTCCTTTTTCTTGTTTTGTTTTATTTTGTCTCCTATTAACCAATCTACTTTTTTGCATTCCAGTTGGTGAAGGAGTTGTTTGGCTCTGATGATCAAGAGGACTCCGATGCACCGACCGAAGCTTGCCACTCTGATGGAGATGCGGATAGTGAGCATATCCTACCAGCTAGGGCTGTTACTGAGTTCGATGGCAAGACGGCGTTCGATGATCGTTGCAAATCGTTCCTCAAGATGTATTGGGATGACCTCCGCGACAAATTGATGAGGACGTCTGTCGATTCCCTCTCGTCACTTCGAGAGACGGCATTTGAGGGACTTTTACTTATGAAGAGCACTCCTCACAGTTTTGACCTTTCTCATCTGACGAAGAGTTTGGAGATACTTTTCGCGAATGCTACAGCTTATGATGAGGCAAGGTCGGCGTCCTCCGAGCTCGATGAAGTTTCTGCGCAGCGTTGTAAGGAAGTCAACGATCGCATTTGTGCTGCTAAAGCCAAGGAGGATGAAAAGACACGTGAGATTGATCTTATTCGAGAAGAGCTTGCTATCTTAGAGGAGCGGAAGAAGGATTTGACTATGTCCTTGAAAGGGCATGTGGGGTCTCACCTAGCTCTCCGGAATGAGATTCATGGTCATAAAGAAGAGCTCTCCAAGATCAGAGGTTCTTCCGATGGTAGGGTGGAGAAGCAGCTGAAGAGTTCAAAGTCTGCGTTGGAGCACGCCAAGAAGGCTTTGGAGGATCAAGACCCCTTTATCTAGAGCTTCATTCAGACTTGCTTGTTATGACTCATTTTAGTTGTCATTTGTGTTTCAGCTGTTCTTTATAACGAACATCTCTATCTTCATGCTTTCTTTTAAGACATGTTTGGATTTGTGCATTTTTTTGTTTTCTCTTCCCTTTTTGGTGCTATATCCTTTTTTGTTATAATTATATAACGTAAAAGACATAACACCGATCGTGGAACATGACTGAACTTAGAAAATATCTAAGCTGCCTACGTACCCATAAAAGGGATCAAGTCGAAACGTAGTTCAAATGAGATCTTCTTTGAAAAGGGGTGCCGTACACAGTTTATACTCATGCGGGCCAGGAGTGACTATTTATTTAACCACTATATAGACAAAGTGGAGTAATCAATAGTTTAACCACATAAATTTTACCATTTTGGTGGGATAAATAACAGTTTAGCCACGTAAATTTAAATTTTGGTGGTTACTGTGCACAGTTTATACTCATGCGGGTCAGGAGTAACATGCAGTTTAGGCTCGTGCGTCATGGAGCATTTTCTTTCTCTCTTTTTTTGATGTACACTTTTTTTCTTTTTCTTTTTTTTTCTTTTTTTCTTTTTTTTTGCTATACACATTTTTTTTTGTACACATTTTTTTCCCTTTTTTTTACTTCATTTCCCTTTTAGGGATAGTAACGCTTCAAGAATTTCCCATTTATCGGGCCAACCCTCACATGGTCTTCAGAGATCAATTTGTAAGCGCCATTTGTGTATACTTCTGTGACGACGTACGGACCGTCCCATCTAGGAATGAACTTGTTTCCAACACGGTGGGTGGTGACAATTGGCCTTCTCATTGCCAGCACCAGATCCCCAACTTGGAAGGAACGTGGCCGTACTTTTTTGTTGAAAGTTCTTGAAAGGCGAGCTTGATAACACTCGAGCCTTTGTTGTGCTTCCAACCTCTTCTCGTCTAAAGCTTCCAATTCTTCAAGACGCAACCGGGCATTTTCTTCTTCAGTTAAACCTTCTTGGATTGCGATTCTTAAAGACGGGATTTGTTGTTCAAGGGAAATGATGGCTTCCACACCATATACCAACGAGTACGGAGTTGCTTGAGTAGGAGTCTGATGAGTGGTCCTGTATGCCCATAATGCTTCTCCAATTCTTTCATGCCAATCACGCTTCGACTTTATGACCACCTTTTTGAGCAAATTGCACAAGGTCTTGTTGAATGCTTCAGCGAGTCCATTGGCAGCGGCATTGTACATGGACGACTTTCTTTGTTTGAATCCAAACTTCTCGCACAACTTATCTATCAAGGCATTGCTGAATGGATTCCCATTATCGGTAATGATGTATCGAGGGATCCCATACCGATAGATTATGTTGCCTTTGATGAAATCAGCAACGTTTTCTTTCTTCACTTCTTTTAAAGGGATGGCCTCAGCCCACTTGGAAAAGTAATCAGTTGCTGCCAGGATATATAAATGCCCCATGAAGATTTAGTCATTGGTCCGACGACATCCATACCCCAGGCATCGAATGGCCATGAAACAATAGTAGGATGCAAGGGCTCTGGTGGTTGATGGATGAGATTTGCATGGAATTGGCATGGTTGGCACCTTTTCGCATAGTCCATGCAATCCTTTACCATTGTCGGCCAGTAATAGCCCATTCTTTTGATACGAAAGTGTAGCTTTGGCCCAGATTGATGGGCTCCGCAAATGCCGGAATGTGCTTCCTCAATAGCTTGTGTTGCTTCTTCATCGCTCAAGCATCTTAAGAAGACTCCATCAAATGATCATCTGTAAAGTGTTCCTTTGAAGTAGATGAAGCGAGTGGCGTGACGGCGAACATCAATTCTTCGACGCGGATCATCTGGTAATCTTTCATACTTCAAGTAATCAACAAATACCTGTCTCCAGTCTTCTTGTTCAATTTCAAAAACTTCCACGATATTACTTTCATCTTCTATACCATCTTCATCTCCGAAGACAGGTGGTATAACCCAACCCTTACAAACGGGTACGAGAACCTTGCCATCAGCCATAGCTATTGTGGATGCAAGCTTGGCCAATGCGTCTGCTTGTTTGTTTTCTTTTCTTGGAACATGTTCAATTTCCACATCTCCGAGCCATCCAATCATTCGTTGGGCATACTCGACATATGGTAGCAATTCGGGCTTTTTCACTTCATATTCCCCGTTGATTTGATTGATCACCAACTTAGAATCTCCATACACTTTCATGTGTAACCTTTTTGTATCTACTGCCATTTCCAATCCGAGGACAAGCGCTTGATACTCAGCTACATTATTGGAGCAATTCTTTGTCAGGGTAAAGGAATAAGGCAATACTTCTTCTTCAGGCGTTACAAACACCACTCCGGCACCAGCTCCTTCTTTATGTGCCGCTCCATCAAAGTACATTAACCAGGGAGGAGAGATCTCAACCGCAAGTGCATCTTCATCTGGGAGGTCATCGGTGAGTTCCCATTCAGCGGGGATTGGATGGTCAGCTAAGAAATCTGCTAGTACTTGCCCTTTCACAGCCTTTTGCGGAACATAGATGATCTCAAATTGTTGGAGCTGAAGATACCAACGTGCTAGTTGATCAGATAAAACCGATCGCGTCATCACATACTTCAATGGATTTGCCCTTGAGATTAGGCGAACCGTATGAGCTTGAAAATAAAGCTTCAGCTTTTGAATGGAGAAAATCAATGAGAAGCACAACTTCTCAACTGGAGAGTATTTTACCTCATTTGGCGTCATCATCCTGCTCAAATAATATAACGCACTTTCTTTTCCATTGTTATTTTATTGCGCAAGCAGTGCTCCGACAGAACGCTCTTGGGCAGCAATATATAGAATTAGCGGTCGGCCTGCTTCATTTAAGGTAATGTGATGTGATGAGGCAACTTCTTCATTCATTCATTCGGGACTTTTGAAATCTATGCATTTTCTCATTGTTCCATCTCTTCATCTTACCTGAACTATGTGTGCCACATTATTTGTTTTGACCACACCCTTTCTAACTAGACGAGAAATGTCTTGCTGGAACTGATCTTGAACACCACGAAAGATCGCGCTTTGAACACCAATAGCAGCATAGTAAGATGAAGCTACACTTTCGTTGTCATCTTCATCTTCAATGCATTGTGTAAAGATGACAGTCTTCATTTTAGCTTTCAGTTCTCTTCCGCATGACACAGTTAATGTGGTTTGTTTCTTTCCGTAGGGAGGGGCCATGCTTTTCATTCGTCGTCCATTCACAATTTTAGTTTTGGCAAAACTCAGCTTCCGACATCCTGTTGGTTCACTCTTCAATTTCTTGCCAAGTCTCTTGAACACGGATATCCTGGGTGTCTTTTTTTCATTCTTTGGTCTGTTTCCAAGCCTTTCAAATACAGACACTCGAGCTTCCTCTTCAGAAATATGGTTGGTATTAGCCCTTTTGATTACAATTCGAACAGGGTTATGCGGTGTGAATCCCAATCCTATTTTAGGATTTCGAGTAGTATCCACCATTTTTTGAGCATTTATGGGTGGCATCACATTCATCTTCCCTTTTCCCCTTATCTTTTGAAAGATGTTCTTTTACTTTTTGGTCATATCCGGCTTTGAGAAGCAGTGGAAATGCCTTTGGACCAAAGTTTTGAGGAATTGTATGTTCTGAGAGTTCTCCATGCTCAATCAAGCTCCCTTGCACTGGCCGGACAAATCCTTTGAGCGGTGGTGGGATTGGCTTCTTTGCATCAATTTTGGTTAGAGGCAACGTGAGTCCTTCCAGTGATTCTGTTCTAGATGCTTCTTTCTTGATCTTTTGGCTGTTTTCAGGTTCTTCTTGATGGATGACTGCCCCATTTCCTGCCTTTGTGTTAGGTAGATAGTATTTTGAATTGGCAAAGTATGATTCAGCTTCTGTGAAGGGCTTGCGGTCGCCAACTACCATTTTTACAACTCCATCCCGACGATACTTGAAGCATTGATGCCATGTTGAGGGGACAACTCCATTCTCATGTAGCCATGGTCGTCCAAGAAGCATGTTATACGAAGTCTTGGCGTCAATCACATGAAACATTGCAGTTGATTTCATATCATCCATTAGCAAATCCAACCTTACGGCGCCAAGAGCTCTTTACCCTTCATGATTGAATCCTTGAATCATCAACCGACTACCTGAAAGATCTTCCGTAGGAATTTCCAATTCTTTCAATGTTCTTAAAGGCAAGATATTCATCGCAGATCCTCCATCAACAAGTATTCTATTGACTCATTTTTCACATGCATAGCCACTCATGAATAAAGGCCTATTGTGAGGATCAGATCCAAGCTGCAAATCTTCATCGGTGAATGTTATTGTAGATATGCAATCACTATCAGCCACATAAGTCTCTTTTTCGACTCGCTCGTCATCTTCTTCATCATTCACAACATTACTAGACTCAGTGATGACAGTATTTGTGGTGGCATCATCTTCTTCAAGTGATATTTTCCCTTGACGAGCCAGTTGCATGATTTTGTCTTTCAATATGAAGCAATCATGAATGGCATGCCCAAGCAATCGATGGTATTTGCAGTATTTAGGGTCATCCGTTCTTCCTGCTTCATTAGGACGCTTCATTTCTCACAACTCAATAAGTCCTTCCTTTAGTAGGTCATCGAAAATCCCTGAGACATCTGAATCCAGGAAAGGATATTGTTTTTGTTGCATCTCTTTCAGGATCATCCTCTTTTCTGGCTGAACATTCTGTTTTGTATCTTTGTCAGCATCCTTTCTGATGAACTTGACAGGTGTTGCCTTCGTTGCCATAGACTCTTTCTTTGGTGCTTTGTCGACAGGCTTGGCATTCCTCTTGAAATCTTGTCTTTCTTTGAATTTGCGAGGTTCTTGCATTGGTGGTCCATCAATTCCGCTTGCTGCCATACTCAGCTCCATATCATGAGCTCTGGTGGCTAATTCTTCAAAAGTTCTTGGTTGAATTCCTCGCAAGATGTATTGAAGACCCCAATGCGTTCCTTGGATGCACATTTCTATGGCAGACGCTTCAGACAGACGGTCTTTGCAGTTGAGACAAAGATTTCTCCACCGATTGATATAATCAATCACAGGCTCTTCTTTCCATTGGCGAGAACTTGTGAGTTCTACCATACTGACGGTTCTTCTGGTACTGTAAAAATGATTGAGAAATTCATGCTCGAGCTGCTCCCAACTGTCAATTGAGATAGGCTCTAAGTCTGTATACCAGTCGAATGCATTTCCCTTCAGAGAGCGAACAAACTGCTTGACCAAATAATCTCCATAGGTTCCGGCATTGTTGCACGTTTCAACAAAATGGGCTACATGCCGTCTTGGATTGCCCTTTCCATCGAACTGTTGAAACTTTGGGGGTTGATATCCTATAGGCATCTTCAAGTTATCGATCCTCCGAGTGTAAGGCTTAGAATAAACTGCCATTGACTTGGAACTTTCACCGAATTTATCTTTTATGGTTCCTTCAATGAATTCCTTGAGTTGGTTGATTGGAATAGAGCCGTCCACTGAAACATTCAACTCTTTAGCAAATGATTTTGCATCATCATTCACTTCCGGCCTCTCAGGTGTTTGGTCGTCATTATTTTCACCATTTTCTTCATGATTCTCATCATTTGCACGACTCGCTTCACCCCTTTCTCTCTTGAGCTTTGAGATCTCATCGTCTTGGTGCTGCATGCGTTTGTGAAGTCTCTCGATGAGTTTAGTTATATTTACGAGCTGATCCTCTATAGTAGAGTCGTTTGCCATCATGACGGCTGCTTCAAGCGAGCCACTTGCTTGTGGCGGGAGATTGCTTTCCATTCCTTCATTGATTTCCGCAAAATAAGGCTCTTCTTCCTCAACAGTAGTCATCTTCAATGCTTGCTTGGCCATGTTTCTCGTAGTCACTCCGACACCTTTCGTAGTGGACTCCGAAGTATTTGAGATGTTAGACATCTTCAAATTTGAAATTTGCCGAAGAGAAGAGATAAGAAGTAGAGATGTCCCACCGGGCGTGCCAGAATTTGTAACACAAATTCCGAGTATTTAAATTAATAAACACCGGAAAATCGTACAAATAAAAGATTTCGGATTGATTTTACAATTCGTGATTCGATTCTCTAGCTAAATCTTCTGATTCTTCTCTTCAGGATTTGTTCATCGTTGTTCTTCAAGATCTTCAAGTTGTTCTTGCTCTTCGATCTTCAGGAATCCGATGCTTGGAGGTTTATAACGTCGATTCGAAGGATTTTCATCTTGATTCCGAATCAAACGTTATTTTTAGGACGATTTGTTGAAGAACACTGTGAATCTTCAAGTTGTTCTTGAGGATTTGAAGTCGATAACACCGATCAATGGGCCGAACACCTTGAATCTAGATCGAACGTCAAGCTTGGGATGATTTCTGGCGAAGAACGCGAAGAACGTCTTGAATCTTCAACTTGAATGCCTTAAAGATTGAAGAGAGCTTTCTCTCACGAATTCTTCTCCAAACTTGAGCTCTTGAACTTGTTGTTTCCTTAGGCCAAGCCCTCTATTTATAGGCAAATGAGGGTGCATTTAGGGCTTAGGTGGCATCGTCTCATTGGTCCATTTGTTAGGGCTTATGTGGCATAATTTTATTGGTTCCTTGCCATTTGTGATCACATACATCAATATGTTGATTCCATGCATGAGCTCGACACTTGTCAATCGTTTATTGGTTGAGAATTTCGACATATTAAATATCAAATTATTATTTATTTTATTTAGAAATTTGATCAAATAAAATTCCTAAAATATAAATAAATAATTTAATTTGGTATTTAACTATTTTAGTTTCCACACGGCACCATTTGATTGGTGATGACAATTTAATTGATTACAATTATATTTCTATAATCTCACGAAGTGTCTCAGGGCGAAATATTCACTATATGAATTTGTGAATTACAAAAACACTACAAGTAAACTTTTACTAAACTTAAGACATTTTATCTCTTCCTTCGCAGAAGGTCGTGACTAAAGTTGTCTTAACTAACACTTGTAGAAAACTAATATCTCTCAATACAGATCTGATAATATCTCTAAGAATTCGTATATTTACTCTATACAAATGACTCCTATTTATACAAACTAATTACTTGATCTCTACTCCAAATAACCGCTTTAACTATCCATGATCTCCACTCCTAGATTTTCGGCTTTACTCCCTCAACTTCAGCAACAACCTTATCTTGACTTGATCAACTCTTTGAATTGGTCAACCACAACAGATTCCCTAAAATATCTCAACCAATTTTACTTCCTGCACAAAATAAAGAAAGACAAAATAAAATCAATATCCAAAATATTTAACAAACCACACGGTTTCAACAATAACCCTATTTGATTAATTTGAATAAAAAATACTAAAATGAGAATTCTGATAATTTTCTTGTTATGTGTCAAACACAGGATAAATAATATGTAGTATTCAATTTCCTCAAAATCACTTTCAATTTTACTTTCCTGTAAACTAAATGAGCCCGGTTTGTTTTCTATTTTAATTTTGGGTTAATTGTCTTTGTGGAGACGAGTTTTGAATGCACACATGTAGTATATATATTTTATATATTTCTAGATTCATAAAATGCTAACAACACTATAAATTATTTTTAAAATTACATCATGAAAATGGATAGATTTAAGTATCTTGAAAAAGTACTCGATTAAGAAGAACTATGTATTAAATAATATTATCTTTTACATTTAGTAAAACGATATATTAATAGGATTAATTACTTTAAAAATTACGAATTTTAAACATAGTTGTAAATTTAGCATGAACTTTAAAAGTAGCTAATTAAAATATCAATTTTGAACTTGGATGTTTTTCAACTTTTTGTAAAACAAATTGACCTTCAATTTAGCCGACGATTTGCCCATCTCTTCCAACTCATTGTGGCTGAAACATCAATGTTAATAAATGATGACACAATGGTTGAATTTCACACTCACATTAATAGGGGGAAAATGAGAATTGTTAAAATCGAAAGCACATACATCTTTTTTCGAAAATTGATGGTTGAATCGTGATGTGTTTAAAAAGATGAGCAAGTTGGCGGCTGAATCGAAAGTCAATTTGTTTTACAAAAATTTGAGAATGTTGAATAACATCCAAATTAAAAATTAATGTTTTAATTGCTTATTTTTAAAATTTGTGTTAAATTTATAACTATATTCAAATATATGATTTTTAAGACAATTACCCTAAATAATATAATCTATTAAAAAAATATATTCATCGCAAAAACAAGACCGTATATATTGGATAAATCCGGCCAAATCCCTAACTAGTCGATTTGTTTTATAGCACCTTTTTAATTTTTATTCATAACACCTTTTTAATTTTTATTCAATAACTACGCGGTGGTGCACCATATGCACCTGACCAACTACTCTCAATATTTTTATTTTATCATCGCATTATTTTACACAAAAATAAAAATTTCTTGTCCAAGTTATAAATTTATGATAATTGCAGTCCAGTCACATATTATTAATTTATATGGATAACTTGTTTCATCCTAGACCAATAGCTGATCTAGAAATAAATATTTTGGGGACGATGTTGTAGTCTACTGAAAAAAATCACGCAATCAAATAAATATACATTAATAACATAATATAAAAAAAATCAGAAATTTAAGTAAGATAGCATTGTGTACCAATCATCTCCAAAAACATCTCAAAAACATATATATGTTATAGGCTCCAGATTTAGTTTTCTGATACTTATAACTGGCTGGTTGGGAAGACCTTTAGTTAAATATTTCATCCGTACTTAATCTCGAATAGAAACTGTTGAAACCGTTAGGTTCGATATTTATCTATGTTATTATTTTGTCTTTCTTTGTTTTATTGTGTGTAGGATATAGTTGAGAAGTTTTTGTCACATGTGTTTGACCGAGCCATAAGAGATAAAGATAAAGATTTGGTTGTTCCTATTTTCATGGGATAAGCTTACTTGAGGCGCAAATCTAGCAATTAATGGAGAAGTGGAGATCGTGTTTATTGCTTGGAGTAGAGATCAAGATTTTAGTTGTGTATAAATAGAATTCATATTCATAGTTTATATAGTCGAGTCCAGAGAGCATTTTACAGATTGTATAGATCGAGTTTTTTATATTTTCATAGAGTTTCTACTAGATTTGGTTAAGACAACTTTAGTCTCAACTTTCTGTGAAGGAAGAGATAAAGTGTCTTAAGGTTTAGTTAGCATTTGTCTAGTAGTGTTTTTGTAATTCACATATTTTATATAGTGAAGATTTTGCCCTGAGGCACTTCACGAGGTTATAGAAATATAATCTCGTGAAAATTCCAATCCGTTGTTCTATTTTTAAATTTCCGCTGCGTATGCAAAGTTGTCTCAACTTTGGAGCCAACTTTGTTCACAACTCTGTCAAAACCGAGAGTTTGGTTTTTTCAATTGGCATCGAGAGCAGACACTTGATATACTAAGTGGTGATCCTGTTTTCGTAAAGCACAATGGATTGCACGAACCCGTTGTTCAACAAACCCCTAGTTCTAGATGGCATGAACTATTCATTTTGGAAAGTTCGGATGAGAGCATGCATCAAATCGATTGATGCAAGAGCATGGGAAGCAGTTTAAAAAGGATGGGTACACCCCAATCTGAATGTCGCACTCCTCAATCTGAATGGACCAGAGAACAAAATGAAGAAGCCACGTTCAACGACAAAGCGCTTAATGCGATTCAATCCTCCTTGGATGTTCAAATGTTCAAACTCATAAGGAATTGTGAGACGGCCAAGGAAGCATGAGATATACTCCAGCAGCATTGCGAAGGTGATATTGGAATTAAAGAATCAAGGCATCGAATTCTCATCACGAAGTTTGAAAACCTAAAGATGGAGGAGGATGAAACCGTTGGAGAGTACTGTAATAAGCTACTTGAGATTGCTAACGAGTGCAATGATTTGGGTGATCCAGTCACTAATAAAAGGTTAGTCTCAAAAGCTTTAAGGACTCTAACATCTCACTTTGACATGAAAGTAGTTGCAATTGATACGGCTTCAACTACTGGATCTCTGGAGTTCACCAAATTGATGAATGACCTGAAGACGTATGAGATGGAGTTGAACGAGAAAGGTGGACCGTCCAAGAAAAAGAGAATTGCCTTGACAGTTGGGGAATCTTCAAAGACAACTTCAGCCTATGATGAAGAAGAAGATGAAGACCTTGAAGAAATTCATGTAAAGAATCCTGACTTTGCTCTTATCACCAAAAGGCTGAACTCTCTCATTCGTGCCACCAAAGGAAAACAACAGAAGGGAGGTTCTGAACAGCGCAAACCTCAATTTGATCCTTCTAGGTCTCTGGTTCTTTATGAACGTATAAACTCACCCGGAAAAGAACTAAAATTTGTGAAACGTGCTGCTTCAGACCATTTTAGGCCAACAGAAGTGAAGGACTTCGCCACCATTCAGTGCTATGAATGCAAAGGTTATGGACACTTTGCAAATGAGTGTGCCAATACCTTCAGAAAGCTGGGAAAACCTGTAAACTTCTTATCCCTTAGCGACAGTGAGCTGGACACCTCTGGGATTCAAGTTGAAGAAATCCCAGATGACGCCCAGATTGAACATGCAGCCTTAACTGTAGTATGTGAAGATCCCACCGAAGTTGAGATAACTTCGGATAGGTATGATGAATCATATTATGAGAATCTTTTTTGTTTTAATACTGTTGTGACTGCAGCAGGGGATGTTGAAGAGGAAGTTACAGAGGAATAAACTCTTGAGTTATTAATGAAAATGCAAGAACTTTACAAGGACTTGTATGCTAAGTGGACCAAGTAGTGCAAAGTTGTGGAGTCACAAAATGAAGAAATCTCTGTGCAAAAGACGACGCTAACAAAGCTGGAAGCCATGTTGACCAGGAAGGATGCTGAGTTAGACAATATGAGAATTAAACTCAATCATGTTGATGAGACCTTCGAAAGACTCAACACTGGTACATCTAAACTTGATGAAGTTCTGGCACAGACACAGGTAACTTCACATGGCATTGGCTATGATAGCAGTGTGAAGCCAGCTTTCACACAAATCATGTCTACTCATGGAATACCATTTGTTAAAGCCAAAGAAGCTCCCTCCACCTCTTCTGTAAGAAGGAAGCGTAGGAGGTACATTTGTCACTACTGTTTTCTTCCGGGTCATATCAAACCATTCTGTCACAGATTCTTACAGGAACATCAGAAGGAGATGCATCTGAGGAAACAACTGTCAAATCCTATTCTAGCAGGCAAAGGGAATAAGTCCAAGAAATTAGTATGGAGACCCAAAGTTACCTCCACAGTTACCTGCCAAGTGGTCTTCACTGCATCAACTGTTGATAACTCAACAACTTGGTACTTTGATAGCGGGTGCTCACGTCACATAACGGGTTCTAGATGTTACCTATCAAACTATCAAAGAGTCAATGGTAGCGAAGTAACCTTTGGTGGAGGATCAAATGGCAAGATTGTGGGATGCGGTACCTTGGACAGCCCTGGACTCCCAAAACTGGCCAACGTATCACATGTTGAAGGGCTAACTGCAAACCTTATAAGCATCAGCCAACTCTGTGATGACAACTTCAGTGTCATCTTTGATAAAGAAAGGTGCACTGTGATGGACAACAATGGGAATCATGTGATCTCAGGGGTAAGATCTTCCAATAATATCTATGAGACCAACAGAAACAGTTGTCTAAGTGCGCAGGTGAATGAGGTGCAGCTTTGGCATCAAAAATTGGGACACACCAACTTCCGTAACATGAAGAATCTCCAAAGGCTAAATGTTGTTCTAGGAGTTCCCAAGTTGAACATCTCAAGTCCCAGTCTTTGTGGAGATTGCCAAAAGGGAAAACAAGTCAAAGCTTCGCACCCTGTTGTGACAACTTCTGAGAGACCTTTCGCAACTCAAAGCTGCTTCGAACTACTCCATATGGACCTTATGGGACCAGCTGAAGTCGAAAGCCTTGGAGGTAAATGGTACTCTTTTGTCATTGTAGATGACCTCTCTAAATATACTTGGGTGAAATTCTTGAGAAATAAGGGTGAAACATATGACACCTTCTTAGAGTTATATGCTACTATCAAAAACTTTTATCACGCTTGTGTAAAAAGGTTAAGATCCGATCATGGGAGGGAGTTTGAGAATATTCATTTCCTAAATTTATGCTCTAAAGAAGGGATTCATCATGAGTACTCAGCCCCAAAGACACCTCAGCAAAATGGTGTCGCCGAGTGAAAGAATAGGACTCTGCAAGAGATGGCCACTGTTATGTTGCAATCAAAGAAGTTGGCCAAGAAATTTTGGGCTAAAGCCTTAAACACTGCATGTCATGTAAGTAATAGAGTAAATCTGAGGACCGGAACCACCATGACGTCATATGAGATTTTGAATGATAAAAAGCCTAACTTAAAATACTTACATGTTTTCGGTTGTGTGTGTTACATTTTGAATGATAGGGATTATCTTTATAAGTTTGATCCCAAAAGTGACAAAGGTGTTTTCATCGGGTACTCTCTCAACAGTCATGCTTACCGTGTCTATAACCTCAGAACCAGAATGGTGATGGAAAGTGTGAATGTTAGGTTTGATGATTTGGCCAGTCTTTATAATCCTGTTGATGATACTGATGGTTTGATTGAGATACAGGGTAGAAGTAGAACAAGTGACATAGAAGTGGAAGAAAGAGTGCACCCTGAAGTTGAGCCTACTTCAACGGTAATTGAGGATACACCAGCCAATGAATCTAAATCTGATCATGAGCAAGAAGGTCCAGATATCCCTGTACAAGGCAGTGTAAGAAGGGACCCACCGAAAAGAATTCGTAAAGATCATCCAATAGATCAAGTCATTGGAGATGTTAACGAAGGGGTCCGAACAAGAGGGAAAGCAATTACCAACTACAAGGAAATGGTAAGGATGGTGTGTTTATCATGTGTCATACATGAAGTTGGCACGATTGTGTTCTTGTCCATGATTGAACCTAAGAATGCTGCTGAAGCCTTAAAGGATGAATTTTGGATTAGTGCAATGCAAGCCGAGTTACTTGAGTTCGTGAGGAACAAAGTCTGGACACTTGTGCCCAGACCTTCTTGAGTAAATGTTATTGGAACTAAGTGGATATTCAAAAATAAAACTGATGAATTTGAGAATATCATTAGAAATAAGGCTCACTTAGTTGCCCAAGGTTACACTCAAGTAGAAGGCATTGACTATGATGAGACTTTTGCACCCGTTGCACGAATAGAGTCCATTAGGTTACTTTTTGCCATTGCATATTACCTTAACATTACTCTTCACCAGATGGACATCAAAGCAACATTCTTAAATGGAATTCTGGAAGAGGAAGCCTATGTGGAACAACCCAAAGGGTTCGAAGACCCATCAAAACCCGATCATATTTACAAACTTCACAAGGCTCTGTATGGACTAAAACAAGCTCCTAGAGCTTGGTATAGTCGACTAACTGAGTTTTTACTTAACTTTGATTTTTTCAGGGGACATGCAGATAGGACACTTTTTCTCAAAAAGGAGAAAAATTTCCTAACCATAGCTCAAATCTATGTCGATGACATAGTATTTGGGTCAACAAGTGAGAAAGCCTTGAAAGAATTCGTGGAAGCCATGTCTACCTCTTTCAAGATGAGTATGGTTGGGGAACTTAGAAACTTTATCGGACTTCAAGTCAAGCAAAATGAGAACGGAGTGTTCGTCTCTCAGACGAAATATGCAAAGAACCTTGTAAAGAAATTCGGTCTGAAAAGTGCAAAACACATGAGAACCCCTATGAGCACAACGGAGAAACTGTCAAAGAATGCAGTTGGGGCTGAAGTTGATCCAACTTTGTACAGATCAATGATAGGGAGCCTCCTGTATCTGACTACAAGTCGGCCAGATATCATGTACAATGTGTGTGCATGTGCTTGATTTCAATCATGCCCAAAAGAGGAGCATTTGAAAGCAGTGAAAAGAATCATACGTTATGTCGCTGGTACTTGTGAACTTGGACTTTGGTTCACGAAGGACACTTCCACAGACCTAGTCGGATACAGTGATGCCGACTGGGCTAGAGAGACCGACGACAGAAGGAGCACAAGTGGTGGATGCTGCTATTTAGGAAACAACCTCATTTCATGGCATAGTAAGAAACAAAACTGCATTTCACTATCTACAGCCGAGTCGGAATATGTAGCTGCCGGGAGTTGTGCCACACAATTGATATGGTTGAAGTCAATGTTGGATGACTATGATCTAGAGAGCAACCCCTTGGTGATGATGTGTGACAATACAAGCGCAATCAGCCTTGCCAAGAACCCTGTTCATCACTCAAAGTCAAAACATATCCATTTAAGGTATCATTTTATTAGAGATTTAGTTGAAAAGAAGTTATTAAAGTTGGAGTATATTAGTACAGATGTTCAACTGGCTGATATGTTTACTAAAGCTCTAAGCTATGAGAGATTCTCGATCTTGAGAAAATCTCTTGGCTTATGTATGATGTGATACCAAATGTTGGCTCGACTGTTGTCACAACTTTTGGTATATCATAATTAACTGTGAAGTTGAGCAGATTCGAGGATGAAAAAGCCTGTAAAAGGTGAAATCATGATCGTTCTTATAAAACCATGTAACTAGGTCAAAGACCTTTGATAAGTGGCTTTTATAAGATTCTCTTGGTTATTCATCTATTCACCATCTGTTCCTTTTCTTCATAAGATTTCTATGATGTATCGAAAGTGTTCTGATTTTGATTTATTCTTTAACAACAGTTGCTCAACAAAATAATAAAAAAAAGGAAAAAGAAAATTTTGTTTTGAAATTCAGTTGAATGTATCTAGAAATGTATCTTACTCCTCCTTTAATATCTCATTTTGACTATATCTTTAATGATTTTGACTCCTATTTTTGTGGCGGGACGAATCTGTTTGTTACACTTTATGTTTAAAATTCCCGTCTCCACCTTAGTCTCTCTCCTATCTCTATTCTGCTACATATCTCATCAAATCAAATGTGCACTCAAGCTCTTCACTCAAAAGCTGTCTTTTCCTAAAAAAAAAAAACTTTTCGTCTCCCTCCCTCATCGTCTCCAAGCTCTCACCGTCGCCATCTACCATGACTCCTGAGAAAATCAAGCAGCTCCAAGAGTTCTTGAGCGACCTAGAAGCCTCCGCCTACATTCGTCATCTCTCGTCTTTTCCCCCTCAACCAACCCTCACTCCACTGCCTCACCCTCTTATACCGAATCCCTTTCCGTTACTGTCTCCAGAGACGACTTCCCTCCTCCGACCGAGCGTTCTCCTCTTATCATCTCGTGGAAATGCCCCAATGGAAATCTCACCTGAGATTGGAAGCTCGGAGGCTCAGTCCAAGCCACTACCTCTGCTAGCATCGACTCCGCCGCAGTCCTCCGTCCTACCGCCGGTGACTGACAAAGCAATAATTATTGCTCCGACCGGAATTATGATGCCATCGTTTGAGTTTCCGGAGCTTGACACTCCTGTTCTTGCCGACCACCAAGTCGACCCGATTTATCCTACTCAAGAGACTAATTTTGGCGAGGGCCATCCTATTGAAGTCCCTTTTTCCTCTGTCGATCAAGATCCACAAGAAGAGACTCTTCCCTCACCGACCCCATCACCTCCGAAGAAAAAGCCCTCAAAAGCTAAAAGGGTTCCCCCTGCTCGTCGGTCCAAAAGACTGACCCGAGCCGGCAGTACTTCGAAAGCTCTAGAGGAACCCATTCAGGTCGATAGTGACCCTGATGATGATGAGCAAGTGGAAGCCTCATTCCAAGGAGAATCTGACGAGCACACACCTTTTGCTCATCATTCGGAGACCAACGAGGAGGTTGAGGATGAGATTGAGGTATCTCGGAAAAGAAAGCGAAAAATGACTTTCACTCCGCCGCCTAAGTCCAAAGGGAAGTCTGGAAACCGAGTCAAGTGAGAAGCCTCCCCGGTCGAGAACGTCGATGATTCTGAGTCGGATATTGAGGTATCAAAGGCTCTCTCTCTTTTATTTTATTCTGATGTTGGTAGAAGGAATTGGGAACACTTTAAGAGTCGGCAAATTTTGAATGATCGGTTTATGGATTTGAAAGATTTTGCATCCCATAATTTGGTTGTTTTTTGGAGAAAAGGAAAGTGCTGGGCTCTGTGACTTATGTTAAACCGTATGTGACTGAGGTAGTTTGTCATTTCTATGCGAATTTAACTCATGAGTTTAGTAATCACTCCTCAAGTTGTATGGGAAGGTGTATGTGCATGGAAAGATTTTTACTATAACTCCTTCACGCATAAACAAGTTTCTAGGTGTGCCTAATGTTGTTGAGGATGATGATGAAGTTGATGATGAGTTTGAAGCCAAAATGGCTAAAGTTGTGACTGGTGGAAGGGTAGAACAGTGGGTTGCACATAAGAAGCCAAACAGGCTTGCTTCAGTTCTTACCTCATTGTTCTTGGTTCTTCACAAAATCTGTGCTTCAAATTGGCTACCTACCTCTAACACGACTACTGTGCCTTTTGATCACGTGTGTTTGATGTACAAAGTTTTCAAATGGGAGAAAGTGAACTTTGGGCAACGGATTTTCAACTACATATCCGAAGTTGCCATGACCAAATCAAACAAAAAGCTCATTGTCCCTTCCCTGATATTCAACATGCTGGTTGATCAAGGTTTTAAACTCACCAAAAAGGATGTTCTCTCCAATAGGCTGCCTTTACAGACTGTCCAACAAGCTTTCCTTGCTGACACCCACACCAGAGATCTTCCCTGGATTGAAGTGACTGACAAAGATGCTCTAACCGAAGAACTCTTTTATTCTGTTTCTGTGTTTCTTTTGCAGGAACAAATTCATTTCTTGTCGGAGCATATCACTATCTTTGAGAGACAGCGGCGTGTGCTACAAAGGTTTCTTTCTTTCCAAAAAGGGGGAGATAAATGACCAAGTTGTCAAGGAGGAGGTGCAGGCCAAGATGAGGACGAAGAATGAAGGCTGCAGTCTGTTGCAGTAAAATTCTTTTTGTGGATGGAAGAATTTCTGAACAACTAATATTTTTTTATGTTTTGTTTTGGTCTCTGAACAACTAATCCATCTGTCTGCTGAAGTTTAGTTTTCTTAAACTAAAACTTATTTTGGTGTTTTTATGGAAACTTGATCTGTAGGATTGGGTATGTTCTTTTGGTGATCAATCTATCTTGAATTTGTTCTGACAGGGGGAGCAACTTTGCTCATCTAACCATAAGTACTTATTTTTCATTTTGATCACAGGGGGAGCATTATGCTCTGTGTTTATTTGTTTCAGGGGGAGAATCATATTTTACTTAAGAATATTTGGTTTTGGAAAAAAAGATAAAAAGGGGGAGATTGTTGAAACCGTTAGGTTCGATATTTATCTATGTTATTATTTTGTCTTACTTTGTTTTATTGTGTGTAGGATATAGTTGAGAAATTTTTGTCACATGTGTTTGACCGAGCCATAAGAGATAAAGATGAAGATTTGGTTGTTCCTATTTTCATGGGATAAGCTTGCTTGAGGCGCAAATCTAGCAATTAATGGAGAAGTGGAGATCGTGTTTATTGCTTGGAGTAGAGATCAAGATTTTAGTTGTGTATAAATAGGATTCATATTCATAGTTTATATAGTCAAGTCCAGAGAGCATTTTACAGATTGTATAGATCGAGTTTTTTATATTTTCATAGAGTTTCTACTAGATTTGGTTAAGACAACTTTAGTCTCAACTTTATGTGAAGGAAGAGATAAAGTGTAATACCCCAGATTTCCGAATAAGGTTTAGGGGATTGTTAATAATAATTAATTAGCTAAAGAAGGAATTTAATTAAGATTAGCTAAGGTTGGATGTCAGTCACGACTTTAGGAGTTAGATCGCCTTTTTGAGAAATGTGATTTTAACTATTTTATGGCCATCCGTGGTCCCGTTAGAAAAGTATTAACTCAAGGAGTATGCCGGTGTTTTTGGATTTTAATTCTGAAGTCATTTGAGTTCCCGGTGATGAAAAACGCATTTAAAAGAAAAATGAACAGTAACTTTTACGTGCGTTCGTGTTTTGAGAAATTTACGAAATCCTCCTCGTTAATCCAAGTCCAGTTCTGTCAGGCCCCTCTTATGGGAAATGACTCAAGGATTCCGTTGGCGTTCACGGATTGACATTCTGAGATCAATCGAACGCTCGGGAGCCAAATCTGTCAGTCTGAGTGAATAGTAAAAGTAATTCCAAAAAGGGAATCTTTGCTCGTCTTCCTTCTGACAAACCCGTCTTCTTCATGAAACAAGTTGGTTCACTAGTATTCGAGCCAATGAGTCTCCCGGTATTTTTAAATTTCATGTCTGAAGTCATTTGGACCTCGACATCGAATAAAGCAGCTTTTAACCGAACCCGGGGTAACTTTTGCAGTATTCCTGCACAGCAATGGCTTCCAAGGGAAGCCAAAGCTTTTCCTATATATAGGGGACTACCCCTTTAGTAATTCTTGCTCATTTCACATCCACTTCACTTCTAAATCGAGAAGGTGAAAAGCTTTGAAAGCCGAGAAGGTTCTGTCGAAGTAAAAATCGTTCTTCGTGAGTGTTCTTTAAAACGACGAGCGGAGTGGCGTGGAAGGGATGCGGTGAGGGAATGTGCTAGGGGTGCCGTTGAAATCGTAGCAGGCGGCTCTGCCGCCGTTGCGACTCGACGAGACGCCGAGCTAGCCACATTCCTTCGACGCACCTAACCCCGTCCATTCTTGTTCGTCGATCTCGATCCTATTTCTTTTCCGTCTTTTAAATTCCGCACTTACTTTCCGTTCTTTATGTTCTTCGCGTTCTTCATTATTGTTCGTCTAAAGTAGTATTTCGATTCATATTGAAGTTCCATAATAATAACACTTACGTTATATTTCTCGTCTTATTTTCGTTATTATTATTCTAAAAGATTAACTCCGTTATTCCGTTAAATTCCGTTCAAGTCATATTTATTTATTTCGGAGGATTCTCGTGTTTATACCGTTGTAATGCCAAAATTATTTTTAAGTTAAAAGCATATTATTGCATGTTAAATTCATGTACGTTGTTTTTATAAAAATCCGGGTTAATTGTTCTTCGTGTTCGTCGAAGAAATCAACGAACACGAAGAACAGTTGAAGAACACGTTGAAAAAGGAACCCAGATGATGAGAGAGAGAAAAGAGGGAGAGAGAGAGCCCCGCGGGGGGGGGGGGGTGAGCGCCGCCGCGCCACACCCCCCACGGCCGCGCCGAGCCCGCCGGGGGCGGAGTGCCCGCCGGGGCTAGTAGCCCCGCGGCGGCGGGTAGCCCGCCGGGGCAGGGTAGCCCCGCGGTGCCTCCCTCCCTTTCCGTGTTGTTTTGTTTTCCGTCATTTCCGGCTTTTCCCGTACCCGTCTTTCCGATCTTTTCGAGTCTTTAAAATTATGATACTTTTAAGCCATGTTCAAAGTTTAAATTATAGTAAGGTATTCAAGTTAATTTCAAATTATTTCGAATAAGATATTGAGTTATTTTCCGTCAAAAATTTAGAGATCGAGTCCAGAGGTTTCTTAAATAAATTAAACCATTCTCGATCCCCTTATTAAGTCAAAGTCGTGCTATCCATGTTAAGTCCTAGCTAAGAGAATATTAGTTGGGTGTTACTTAATATCATGTTATTAGAAATCTTCGAAGAAGGCTTCTAAGTCGACGATTCGAATTTTGTAGGAGGAATCGAGCCTCGGAGAAATACTAAGGAAAACCACCAGCTCGTTGCCTCGTCTTCCGTTCCGTAATCAAGGTGGGTAAATCTATACTCATCTAAAGTTTAAGCTAATAAGCTCTAGAAGCATGTTAGGGCAAATGAGATATCCAATAAAGTATTTTGCTCAACCTGTTTGATCTCTGTACAAGGAAAGGAATAAATGGAGTTATGCATGATTATGCTGAATTATTATTTGGGTTAGATAAAGTAAAGAAAGCTAGTATAAGTTAAGTGAGATCTCAAGTATGTTTAGATACGCTAGAATCGTTTATTTACAATTTATGCTAGCATGAAGTGTTTAGAATTGCTTTATTTGCAATCGATGTTTATCCGCGTTCATTTTCTCGTACTTGAATGTTTATGCTTTAATAAAGCTCGTATAGTTAAGGATTAAGGATTGCCTTGTTAGGGTAGCTTTACCCCCTTTGTAGGCCGAGATCATGTAGTGATAAGATATTAGCCTTAGACATTGTTCTAAGCCTGGTAATGTTAGCAAGAATAGGAAGAGATGGACTTAGCATCCACTTAAGCAGGACTCGAACTCAGAACTATTAAGGTAGTCGCTGAGGGGCTTTTCCCTCGCAAATACGTTTGGATATTTGAGGTAACCCCTCTTCTATCATATGGCATGCCTAAGGGTACAGTTGACGACAGGTTTGAGCTAAGTTGGGCCCAAAAGAAAAGAAAAGGTTTTACGGATACGGAGAGGGCTTTTGCGTTTTGCTCTCCGTATACCGTCTATTAATCATTGGATATCTTGAAAGTTATAAAAGCATTTTCGCTAAAACCCACTGAGTACATTAGTGCTCATGCCCCTTCTTTTCAAATGTTTTCAGGTTGAGATGCCGAGGATGCTGGTGGCTGTGAATGTGGGTTGACTGCCAAGACTGTTTTGCTATTATCTAATGTTTCCATGAAATCCCACTTTGTGATCCGCTACTCTGATACACTCTTTTCAATTCTGTTTAAGTCCTATTATGTTTAGCAAGACTCTATGAATAATCTCCTCAGGAACGATCTAATACTTATAAGATGCATATTATGTTTATCTCTGCTTTTGAGTATGACCTCCGTTCATCTGCAAAGAGGTCTAACAAGTTAGTATCTGATTAGTTAGCCGTTTCATTCCGCTTAAGCATGCTTTCTTTTAAATCCAAGTAAACCCGAGCATCACCATTCAACTTCTAAAGCACGTCTTGATTCTTAAACTTCTTGATAAATCCCCTATCTTTATTCGTTAATTCCTTAATAACACCCCGTCCCCACTCGAAAATCCCTATCTCGGGACCGGGCCGTTACAGTTGGTATCAGAGCAAGTTTGCAACTCTGCAGACCTGTCTCTTTGTTTGAAATAAGTTAATAAGTCTATGTGGATATAAGTTGTTCCCTGATAAGTTAAAGCAGCAACCCACAGCTCGCCATCACCCTCGCACTCTCAACCAAAAATCAAGGTATGATAGCATAGAAATTTTGGATTTTGGATTCATGATTTTGGAATACAGGAAGGGAAAAGATTTGAGCAAGCATACCTGTTTTATGGACAAGAGAAAAACCGTGAGAATGAAATTCCAAGTAAAAGGTATTCGGGTAAGATGATTTCCCAGATGGAAAGTTTGTAAAAAGATTTCTCGATTCCAAAATGACTTAAAAATCATCTCTCGAAATTTTGACTCAAAAGAAAAGGTAAACAATGTATGTTTAAAGAACTTTGGGCACCAAAATTTTTATAAAAGTTGTCAACTGCTTCATAAAATGGAATTAAGCATGCAAGATTAATCCAGACATTAGGAGGACCTTAGGTCTCCTTTTTTGAATCTAGACTGATTAAGTTATTCTCTTCTAGATGGTTAAGCGTCGTTCGACAACTAGGAAGAGCGTGCCTCTTTTCCGCCCTGTGCAAGAAAGAGTTGAGAGATTCAGAAGAGAAACTTAGAATGGTAACGAACAGTTTCTGTCCTACATGGCAAGATACCTCGAAAGGTGGGCCTGGGCAAATGGCTACGGAGGAGAGCCCGGGAGCGTATCCGACTTGGAAATGTGTATCCACATGTGCGAGCATGCGCCACCTGCTTGGAGGCCTACAATGTACCGTATCCTGCAAAGCACGATCACCCGTGATCCCGAGACGTACGCTGAGATCGGAAACCTGACGGAATTCTCGTCAGCCTTAATGGCTCATTGGGTATCGGAGTATGACCACGTGCACGCCTTAGCCGAGCAGCAAGAAGATTAGCAAAATCCCTCTCTCATGGTAGAGCTAGAATTGCAAAGGGCGACTCTCAACAGTCCCCCTGGATTTCAAGTGCCACGTCCTCACGACGAAGGAACCACAGGAGCAGGACCCTCAAATGCTCGAATCGTGAACCACACCGAGTCCCTATTCTCCTGCACTCCTCAAGTGAACCAATGGACCCCTGTGTCCGCTTCTTAGGGTCTGGGACAGTGTATGCCCCATCAGTATCCTGAAGGGAGTGTTCGCATGAGGACATTCAAGTTCACCGTTCCGGAAACGGTTGATATCGGAGACGAAGAAGAAGAAGACGAGGACCCAGAAGAAGGCGAAGAGGAAGTAGAATCGCCATGCAAGGAGAAGGGTAAAGGCCCGGCTCATGATTAAGCATAGAAAAGAGATGTAGAAGGTGTTGCTGTTAGAACACCTAGATATCTAATCTATCTGTTTGTCTGTAATCTAATATCCGCTCTGACCAAGACTTTAATATGTAATAGATGCTTTAAGATTTCAAAACCCAATAGTGGCAGTGAATTTTCCAAAAGAACTATATATTAATGCCAAAGTCCTCTAAATGAGGCAATTTTCCTATCATGTTTGAATGACGTCTAAATCTTCATTTTGTTTGATTTATCTTGAGCAATTAAAAGACCTTATCGAAAGGCATTCTTGCTTTGTGTAAATTTAATCAAACCTCGCTAATATCTAGTTCTTTAGAATACCGCCTCAAAGACGTCAAGCCGAGAATGAGGATGAGAACGAACCTGAGCAAGCCCCAAACCTCGGTCCAAAAGCCGAAAGTGTGTTTCTCAAACACAACCCTCCATCGTTTAATGGTTTAGGAGATCCAATGGATGCCAAAAAATGGGTTCGCTCCTTAGAACGAATCTTTGATTTCATAGCTTGCTCTGAAGGAGAGAAACTAAGCTGCGCTCTTTTCATGTTAACGGAGGATGCAGACTACTGGTGGGAGTCCGTACGAAGGACCATAACCCCGGTTCAATGGGAAGACTATAGTTGGGAAGATTTCAAGCATGATTTGTATCAGAAATATATCCCGGATTGTTACCGAGAGGCAAAAGAGATGGAGTTCTGGAATCTAAAGTAAAGGAATAAGACAGTGTCGGAATACGACAGAGAATTCAACCAGTTGTCAAGGCATGCTCCACATCTAGTGGACACAGACGGGAAGAAAGCACGCAAGTTCAAGAAAGGACTCAGATCCGAGATTGGCATAGCCCTCGCTGGGCAAGAAGACATGTCTTATGCCCAAACCTTAGCCAAAGCATTGAGCATAGAGGCCATCCTTCCTCAGAAGATTCAGCCCACTCAGTCATCTAATGATCCGAAGGGGAAAAAGAAGTGGGAAGGAGGAAGAAGGGATGACAGAAGGAAGAAACCCCACTGGCAAAACCGAGAGTCAGAGGTGCCTCGAAATCAACTTAGCAACGCCCCTAGTTTTAGGCCGTGTCAAAAGTGCGGAAGAATGCATCCTGGAGCCTGTCGAGCAAATCTAACTAGGTGCTACAACTGTGGTGAGGAGGGGCACTTCAAGAGATAGTGTCCTAAAGGAAACAACCAACGACCCCAAACACCACAGCAACCCATGTACCCGCAACCACTTCAGCAACTTCCTGGAAACCAGCCAAGACTGCAGCAAGGAGGACCTCAGGGTCAAAGGCCGGGACTGAACCCGAGACCAAACCAAGGGCGAGATCAAAGGTCCAATCAAGGACAAAGGCCGCCTTAGCCAGCTCGTACTTATGCTCTCAATCAACAGCAAGCTACGAAGGCCCCAGGTAATCTAGCAGGTATGATTACCCTCCTCGAGACGCCAGTTTTAGCTCTCTTTGACACAGGAGCATCGCATTCGTTTATAGCTGAGTCTATTTGTAAGAGACTGAAGATTGAACCCGAGAATGCCCTTGAAATAAGTATTCCCTCTGGAAAGAAAATGATATCTAGGAAGGTCTGCTCTAACCTAGAATTGAACATAGAAGGGGAAAACTTTAAGTCAAATCTTTATGTGATAAAGATTCAGGACTTCGACATAATCCTGTGAATGGATTGGTTAGCATCAGCTAATGCTTCCATAAGCTGCCCCGAGAGGGAGGTAATGTTTCGACCACCCGGGAAACCCGAGGTGAAAATCTACGGATCAAGGCTAGGAACCAAAATCCCAGTGATATCCGCCCTAAAGGCCACCAAGATGATAAGGAAGAACGACTACCAAGCATTTTTAGTTAACCTAATAAGGAAAGAGGGAGGAGAGCTTTCCATCGAAGACATTCCAGTCGTAAGAGAATATCCCGATGTATTCCCAAAGGAGCTGCCAGGACTACCTCCAGACAGGCAAGTGGAGTTCACTATCAAGTTGGAACCAGGAGCCGCCCCAGTTTCAAAAGCCCCCTACAGAATGGCGCCTAAAGAGTTGCAAGAACTCAAAGTTCAACTGCAAGAGTTACTAGACCTAGGTTTTATCCAACCTAGTGTGTCGCCTTGGGGAGCCCCAATCTTGTTCGTAAAGAAAAAGAATGGCAGATTAAGAATGTGCATCGACTATAGAGAGCTTAATAAGCTAACCATCAAGAATCGATACCCTCTCCCAAGAATAGACGATCTCTTCGATCAACTCAAGGGAGCAAGTGTCTTCTCCAAGATAGACTTAAGATCTGGGTACCATCAGTTAAAAATCTGAAAGAAGGATATCCCTAAGACCGCTTTTAGAACTCGCTATGGGCACTACGAGTTTGTGGTAATGCCATTCGGATTAACCAATGCCCCAGCAGTGTTCATGGATTTAATGAACCGGGTTTTTCACCCGTACCTTGATAAGTTTGTCCTAGTTTTCATAGATGATATTCTCATCTATTCCAAGGATGAGGAAGAACATCAGGAACACCTAAGAGTGGTGCTGGAAACCCTAAGAAGAGAAAAGCTTTATGCTAAGTTCAGCAAATGTGAGTTTTGGCTCAAAGAAGTAACGTTTCTAGGTCATATAGTCTCGGTAGAAGGAATCAAGGTGGATCCGGCCCAGATTGAAGCTGTAAGCAACTGGAAGTCTCCAAGAAGTGTGAACGAGATAAGGAGTTTTCTAGGACTCGCTGGATACTATCGCAGATTCATTGAAGGATTCTCGACTATATCCAAGCCTATGACGCGATTGTTACAGAAGGATTCTAAGTTCAAATGGATGCCTGAATGTGAGGAAAGCTTTCAAACCTTGAAGAAGATGCTAACCACAGTCCCTGTTTTAGCCATCCCAGAAGGGAATGAAGATTTCGTGGTTTACGCAGACGCATCAAGTAAAGGATTAGGATGCGTACTAATGCAGAGAGGAAAGGTGATTGCTTATGCTTCTAGACAGCTTAAGAATCACGAACAAAACTACCCGACGCATGACTTAGAACTAGCAGCGGTCGTTCATGCGCTGAAGATCTAGAGGCACTACCTCTACGGAGCTAAGTGTGAGATCTTCTCAGATCACAAAAGCTTGAAGTATTTCTTCGAGCAAAAAGATCTTAACATGAGACAAAGAAAATGGCTAGAACTCGTAAAAGACTATGATTGTACGATCCACTACCACCCAGGGAAAGCAAATGTAGTAGCAGATGCCCTAAGTAGAAAAGAGAAGGCAGAGTTAGGACTCGTTTCAGCTCAGGAAGATCTTCGCAAGGAGTTCGAGAAGTTAAAGATCGAGGTGCTAACACCATCCGAGACCATTCAAGCTCAAATTACCGCGACAGTCGCTCAGCCCGACCTAAGGCAAAGGATAATCGAAGCCCAGAGGGAAGACGAGTTTCTCAAAAAGAAAAGGGCTGAAGCGCGAACTGATAACTCTCAAGAATTCACGGAAGCCGCCGACAACGCACTTTTGTTCAAAGGAAGGCTTTGTGTGCCTAGCAAAGGAGGACTAAAGGAGGAAATCATGTGCGAAGCACACGACACGCCATATACAGCACATCCCGGAAGCACCAAGATGTACCAAGACCTCAAGAGGAACTTCTGGTGGAATAACATGAAAAGGGAAATAGCCGCCTTCGTGGAAAGGTGTCTGAGTTGTCAACAAGTGAAAGCTTTACATCAAAAACCTTCTGGTTTGCTTCAACCCCTAGAAATTCCTGAATGGAAGTGGGATCATATCAACATGGACTTTGTCGTAGGATTGCCAAGGTCCAAGCGGGGAAATACTGCCATTTGGGTAATCGTTGACCGATTATCTAAATGGGCACATTTTGTTGTTGTTAGGATGATGGACAGACTAGATCAACTAGCCCAGTTGTATGTTAAGGAAATTGTGCGTTTGCATGGAGTGCCGGTCTCGATTACATCGGACCGTGATTCAAGATTTACATCAAGATTCTGGAGGAGCCTACAAGATGCAATGGGATCAAAGCTCAACTTTAGCACAGCGTTCCATCCTCAAACGGATGGCCAATCTGAAAGGACCATCCAGATTCTAGAAGACATGCTTAGAGGAGTCGTCATCGATCACGGAGGTAATTGGGAGGAGTTACTGTCTTTGGTAGAATTTGCCTATAACAACAGCTACCAGACATCGATCGGCATGGCCCCTTATGAAGCCCTTTATGGAAAGAAGTGTAGATCGCCCCTATATTGGGACGAGGTCGGAGAGAAAAGGATACTTGGACCCGAGATGGTCCAGGAGGCCGTTCAGAAAATTGAGCTCATTCGTCAACGCCTCAAGGAAGCTCAAGATAGGCAGAAGGCCTACGCAGATGAGAGGAGGACAAGGCTCAGTTTCGACATTGGAGATAAAGTATTTTTGAAGGTGTCTCCATCAAAAGGAATAATACGTTTTGGCAAACGAAGCAAATTAAGGCCCAGATTTATTGGACCTTTTGAGATCTTAGAAAAGGTGAATGAAGTAGCCTACAGGTTGGTCTTACCACCCAACCTGAGTAACGTGCATGATGTCTTTCATGTCTCGATGTTACGGAAATACGTGTTTGATCCAAAACACGTGATTAGCAAGGAAGAAATAGTCCTGAATGAGGACATGGCCTATGAAGAAAAACCTCAAGCCATCGTGGATCGAAAAATTCAGAAGCTGAGAAATAAGGAGATCGATCTTGTGAAAGTAATCTGGAACCACCATGGTTCGGAGGAAGCAACTTGGGAGCTTGAATCCGAGTTGCTCAAGAAGTACCCTGATATCGCTTATCATGATTAGTAAATTTCGGGACGAAATTTTATTTAAGGGGGGTAGGATGTAATACCCCAGATTTCCGAATAAGGTTTAGGGGATTGTTAATAATAATTAATTAGCTAAAGAAGGAATTTAATTAAGATTAGCTAAGGTTGGATGTCAGTCACGACTTTAGGAGTCAGATCGCCTTTTTGAGAAATGTGATTTTAACTATTTTATGGCCATCCGTGGTCCCGTTAGAAAAGTATTAACTCAAGGAGTATGCCGGTGTTTTTGGATTTTAATTCTGAAGTCATTTGAGTTCCCGGTGATGAAAAACGCATTTAAAAGAAAAATGAACAGTAACTTTTGTGTGCGTTCGTGTTTTGAGAAATTTACGAAATCCTCCTCGTTAATCCAAGTCCAGTTCTGTCAGGCCCCTCTTATGGGAAATGACTCAAGGATTCCGTTGGCGTTCACGGATTGACATTCTGAGATCAATCGAACGCTCGGGAGCCAAATCTGTCAGTCTGAGTGAATAGTAAAAGTAATTCCAAAAAGGGAATCTTTGCTCGTCTTCCTTCTGACAAACCCGTCTTCTTCATGAAACAAGTTGGTTCACTAGTATTCGAGCCAATGAGTCTCCCGGTATTTTTAAATTTCATGTCTGAAGTCATTTGGACCTCGACATCGAATAAAGCAGCTTTTAACCGAACCCGGGGTAACTTTTGCAGTATTCCTGCACAACAATGGCTTCCAAGGGAAGCCAAAGCTTTTCCTATATATAGGGGACCACCCCTTTAGTAATTCTTGCTCATTTCACATCCACTTCACTTCTAAATCGAGAAGGTGAAAAGCTTTGAAAGCCGAGAAGGTTCTGTCGAAGTAAAAATCGTTCTTCGTGAGTGTTCTTTAAAACGACGAGCGGAGTGGCGTGGAAGGGATGCGGTGAGGGAATGTGCTAGGGGTGCCGTTGAAATCGTAGCAGGCGGCTCTGCCGCCGTTGCGACTCGACGAGACGCCGAGCTAGCCACATTCCTTCGACGCACCTAACCCCGTCCATTCTTGTTCGTCAATCTCGATCCTATTTCTTTTCCGTCTTTTAAATTCCGCACTTACTTTCCGTTCTTTATGTTCTTCGCGTTCTTCATTATTGTTCGTCTAAAGTAGTATTTCGATTCATATTGAAGTTCCATAATAATAACACTTACGTTATATTTCTCGTCTTATTTTCGTTATTATTATTCTAAAAGATTAACTCCGTTATTCCGTTAAATTCCGTTCAAGTCATATTTATTTATTTCGGAGGATTCTCGTGTTTATACCGTTGTAATGCCAAAATTATTTTTAAGTTAAAAGCATATTATTGCATGTTAAATTCATGTACGTTGTTTTTATAAAAATCCGGGTTAATTGTTCTTCGTGTTCGTCGAAGAAATCAACGAACACGAAGAACAGTTGAAGAACACGTTGAAAAAGGAACCCAGATGATGAAAGAGAGAAAAGAGGGAGAGAGAGAGCCCCGCGGGGGGGGGGGGGGGGTGAGCGCCGTCGCGCCACACCCCCCACGGCCGCGCCGAGCCCGCCGGGGGCGGAGTGCCTGCCGGGGCTAGTAGCCCCGCGGCGGCGGGTAGCCCGCCGGGGCAGGGTAGCCCCGCGGTGCCTCCCTCCCTTTCCGTGTTGTTTTGTTTTCCGTCATTTCCGGCTTTTGCCGTACCCGTCTTTCCGATCTTTTCGAGTCTTTAAAATTATGATACTTTTAAGCCATGTTCAAAGTTTAAATTATAGTAAGGTATTCAAGTTAATTTCAAATTATTTCGAATAAGATATTGAGTTATTTTCCGTCAAAAATTTAGAGATCGAGTCCAGAGGTTTCTTAAATAAATTAAACCATTCTCGATCCCCTTATTAAGTCAAAGTCGTGCTATCCATGTTAAGTCCTAGCTAAGAGAATATTAGTTGGGTGTTACTTAATATCATGTTATTAGAAATCTTCGAAGAAGGCTTCTAAGTCGACGATTTGACTTTTGTAGGAGGAATCGAGCCTCGGAGAAATATTAAGGAAAACCACCAGCTCGTTGCCTCGTCTTCCGTTCCGTAATCAAGGTGGGTAAATCTATACTCATCTAAAGTTTAAGCTAATAAGCTCTAGAAGCATGTTAGGGCAAATGAGATATCCAATAAAGTATTTTGCTCAACCTGTTTGATCTCTGTACAAGGAAAGGAATAAATGGAGTTATGCATGATTATGCTGAATTATTATTTGGGTTAGATAAAGTAAAGAAAGCTAGTATAAGTTAAGTGAGCTCTCAAGTATGTTTAGATACGCTAGAATCGTTTATTTACAATTTATGCTAGCATGAAGTGTTTAGAATTGCTTTATTTGCAATCGATGTTTATCCGCGTTCATTTTCTCGTACTTGAATGTTTATGCTTTAATAAAGCTCGTATAGTTAAGGATTAAGGATTGCCTTGTTAGGGTAGCTTTACCCCCTTTGTAGGCCGAGATCATGTAGTGATAAGATATTAGCCTTAGACATTGTTCTAAGCCTGGTAATGTTAGCAAGAATAGGAAGAGATGGACTTAGCATCCACTTAAGCAGGACTCGAACTCAGAACTATTAAGGTAGTCACTGAGGGGCTTTTCCCTCGCAAATACGTTTGGATATTTGAGGTAACCCCTCTTCTATCATATGGCATGCCTAAGGGTACAGTTGACGACAGGTTTGAGCTAAGTTGGGCCCAAAAGAAAAGAAAAGGTTTTACGGATACGGAGAGGGCTTTTGCGTTTTGCTCTCCGTATACCGTCTATTAATCATTGGATATCTTGAAAGTTATAAAAGCATTTTCGCTAAAACCCACTGAGTACATTAGTGCTCATGCCCCTTCTTTTCAAATGTTTTCAGGTTGAGATGCTGAGGATGCTGGTGGCTGTGAATGTGGGTTGACTGCCAAGACTGTTTTGCTATTATCTAATGTTTCCATGAAATCCCACTTTGTGATCCGCTACTCTGATACACTCTTTTCAATTCTGTTTAAGTCCTATTATGTTTAGCAAGACTCTATGAATAATCTCCTCAGGAACGATCTAATACTTATAAGATGCATATTATGTTTATCTCTGCTTTTGAGTATGACCTCCGTTCATCTGCAAAGAGGTCTAACAAGTTAGTATCTGATTAGTTAGCCGTTTCATTCCGCTTAAGCATGCTTTCTTTTAAATCCAAGTAAACCCGAGCATCACCATTCAACTTCTAAAGCACGTCTTGATTCTTAAACTTCTTGATAAATCCCCTATCTTTATTCGTTAATTCCTTAATAACACCCCGTCCCCACTCGAAAATCCCTATCTCGGGACTGGGCCGTTACATAAAGTGTCTTAAGGTTTAGTTAGCATTTGTCTAGTAGTGTTTTTGTAATTCACATATTTTATATAGTGAAGATTTTGCCCTAAGGCACTTCACGAGGTTATAGAAATATAATCTCGTGAAAATTCTAATCCGTTGTTCTATTTTTAAATTTCCGCTGCGTATGCAAAGTTGTCTCAACTTTGGAGCCAACTTTGTTCACAACTCTGTCAAAACCGAGAGTTTGGTTTTTTCAGAAACATCAAATTCTTTAATTAGTTTTCTCAACTCCGGATCACTAATAATATCAATTGTGTTTATTTCATCCAATTAGAGTTTCTTCCATTCAATTAAAGTTTATTAAATCAAATTAGATTTATAATTAATTTTTAGAATATATATATTTCTCGCTAACAATATTTGAAAACTTTAATTAGGATAACAATAACGTTTCGTTAGCATGATGATAATACTTCGTTAGCATGACGATCTGTTATCAAATCCTGCGCGATTTTTATAAGAATTATCAAATTAAGTTAATATCCTTACATGAAAAACTTTTCAAATATTACATAATTGCCACCGTCCTTTTAATCAAATCTTGACTTTTGATTTTTGAGGATTGTGTGGTGTGAGATATGATCCTAATTCCCACATTAGGATTGTTTTTTTACCTAACCCTTCCCCTACAAGTATAAAATACAAATTGCATAATTATATAAGTAATTGAAAAAATAAAAAATAAATTCTTACCTATTTGCTATTTCAATGTTAATTGTTATTGAAAACCCGTTTTGGAAAAGCCCAATGAATAACAATTTCTTTCAAATTTCAATCCAACTTCCAAGCCCACCAATAAATAAATAAAAATGGGGGGAACTTAATTTTTATTTTAATTTTTTTAAAATATATATTAAAAATTGTTTGGGGGGTATCGTGTATCCGCCACTGCCCTAGACTATATCATAGGAAATTGACCCAAACCTTAACGGCAAACATGAAAAAAATTGCGTTAATATGAGAAAATAGCCATTATTACTTAGTAAATAATGTAAATAGCCACTTTTTAAAAATATAATGTTTCTAGCTTTTTAGGATGAGAATATACATCAATACCCTTACTAATAATATACATAATTTTTAACATTAATTATTTCCTAAAATAAAAACATCTTAATATATTAACAAAAAAAAATTATGGATGATGATTTCAGAATCTATCTTTCGCACCCTAAAAAAATATATATTTCGCCGCCGTTCTATGTCAAAGTCTCAGAAGTCATACTACCAAGATTTTATTGTCGTCTTCTGTTGTTGTAGTTGCCGTCTTGTTGTTGCTGCCGTTGTCTGTCATTGATATTGCTGGAGATGAAAATTACAAGATTCAACCGCCGTCTCTGTCAAGGTTCAAACTTCCTCATCGCTGAATAATTATGGACGATGATTTCGAACAATCTCATCCTCATAATGAGTACACGAGTACAGGAGTTCAACAACATGAGTAGTCCAAGTCGTGTTCTCGTGCATTAGTTCAATAATTATTTAATACACGAGTACACGATTAGTTCAATATGGCAGTTCAAAAATAACTCATACACGAAAATACGATTAGGATCGTTTGTATACACTTGCAGCAGGTGATCATTAAACTGATACACAACTGTATATATGAGTATGCCAATTCGTGTACTCGTGCACTAGTTAAAAAATTCGCATAGATACATGAGTGCACGAATTTGTTAATTCGTGCCCTCATGCAATAATTAAAAATGAGATATTGTACGAGTTCACAAATAAATTGTTGCATGAATAAATTTCAATACTCGTGTACCAAAAGAAATTGATTCGTGCACCAAAGAACATTCATTTTTTTCTACCCATTCCAAAGAAAGATTCAAAAATCTTAAATATCTAGATCGATAAAAAAAGTGCAAATCTGTAAATATCATATATCTTATTGCAACAAAAAACAACATGCACGATGTCAACAAAACTTTTAAAAAATCTCAAATTTGCAAAGAAACTCTAATTTTCAATATTGCAACAGATAATTTATTATTGAAACGAGAATTAGAGAGAAGAAGAATTGTGATAATCTTCAAAAATCATAGCTTGATGATCTTCACTAATGGTAGTTTTGTTTCAAATAATAAAACATAGATTGAAAAATGAAAGAGATGAGAGAACGGCGTTTGCAGAGGGAAGAGAGAGAAAATCGGATCTTTTTCCTAATAGTATTGATATATGAATATATAGATATACATAAATAATAATCTTAATAATAAATATATAATTAAAGGTATTTTAGTACTTTTTATGATAATGGCTAGAATTTTTTTTTTAAAGTGGCTATTTACATTATTTACTAAGTTCCCTAAAAAAAAAAAATCCAGTGTCATACTTTTGTGTGTACCACTTGTATATCATTAATAATTTTATATTCACTTTCCTTCAATTTTAGTTTCTAATATTCTAATTATTATAACTTTACGAGTGTTAATTAGAGTTGATTGTATTTCATCAATAATTAATTTTAATTCAACATTTTTTATTTGGTCTTGAATTCCATCAAAAATGGCAAAATATTGGCCTAACCAATATTTTCATCTGGCCGATGAGCAAGAAGATCTGCATGGTTGTTGCATGCACAGCTGGTTTATTGCTTTGATTATTGTTGAAACGTATTTGGTACGTTCACTTAATCCACCCCATAACTACACTATTTTAATTACTCTACTACCACTTGCACCATTAATCATACTAATTAATTTCCTAAAGAAATAGAGATCGAATATGCCAGAATATATACACTTTTACTATTTGAATATATAAAACTATATCTTTTAAAACTTGATATATATATATTTAATGCTTACCACTTATTTAAGAGAATACGAGATGACTGAAATAAAATTTACGTACGTACCCAATAACTCCTAGGGTAATATTATTTGGCTATAGTATGGCCGGTCATAATATTTAATTACGGTAAGATTTTAATTTTTAGTAAATTATTAATTAAAATTTTAATTATTGATTGATGTATGTTTATACTTATACCCTTGTAGTCAAGTTTAGAAAGAGGTTTGTCTTATTGTTTTGAAAATTTTGAAATGTACATAAAAATTTCTACAAATATGTTAATGAATAATGACTTCAAATTAAAAAAAAATCGAATAAAATTTAAAAATTAAACTAATCTCTACCAAAATATTCAAGAATTTCATTTGAAAACTATATGGTAATCAACTAAATTTATTATGTTAATTATCGATGATTATAAATATAATATATTATATACATAATTGCTTTAAATTGGATTAATTGATTTTCAATTAGTTAAATTTAATTTAATCATAAGAAAAACTTAAAATATTAAATTGAATATGAAAAGGGAAAGAAAAAATACATATGGTCGAGAATTTTGAATAAAAATTAATCGGCACTTCTCCTTAAAAAAATGATTGCATCAATGCAAAATAGGGGTATACAAAAATCTTTCATTTTGGTTAGATTTTGAATATTAAAACCAAAATAAGTTTGGTTTGGATTCGGTTTTAATAAAATATATTTCGATTACAACCGAACTAACCAAAGTATATAAATTACATTTTTTAAATTTTAAATTTATATTTTTAATATTATACATAAATTTAAAAAAATACAAAAATAAAATTATACGCTCATTAATGAACTTGGGCAAAATGCAACAATGTTTCAACTTCAAAGTAAAAGGATTTGCAAGATTTTTTTTGTGTATTAAACTATTAACTGTTGAGTGTAATTGTCGTATGTGATAAGTTGATCATGTACGGTGTTTAGTGTTTGTTTGTGTTGTTTTATTATAGGAATTTTATATATTTGGTAAGATATGTTTAGTATTTTTAGTGTGTTTTGTGTCAATTCTGTGCGTCTAATCTTCACTTGTTGTTCTTATGGTGGAATATGCCAAGTTATGAAAAACTTGAGCTTTTGTTTGCAAAAACACGATTTTTAGGCATTAAGCTGGCGAGGACAAGACAAGCCCTTTGCGGAAGAGAAGAGCCGGATGAACGAGCCATGAAACCACGCGGCCGCGCAAGCCGCGCGACCGCGCAGCACCAGGCCCCGTGGCCGCGCAAGCCTCGCGATCGCACGGAGGTACTCTCGGTGAAAGTACCCCACGAGCGCGTGCGCACCCGAGTCCCGCGAGCGCGCGGCACCTCGCCGGCGTGCTGGGCGCCCAGTTCCTCCCCAATCAATCCTCAACGTGCGTCGACTTTCGACTTTTCACCAATCGTTTGCACAAGGCTTCTTCCCCTCAACTTTCTTCACATGGCTTGTTTGATATTATCTAATGGAAGAGGACTTTTTGGCCATCCTTAGCTAAGTGTAGGGTCATAGGGTTTAATTCCCCTAATAAGCTAGTTTTGGCTTTTGGTCTAAATTTTCCCAACAAATCTTGCTAAAAATCCCTCTCATTAAATGCTCTCTTACCATCACCAATCTCATCAACTTTTCTCTCACATCATCTCCCATACCTCTCACCACTCATATCCCTCACTTTCGATTCCCTCTTTCTCTCTCATATCTCATTCTTTACTTTGGGGATATCATCCATGGGAAATTCTATGCCGCAGCACATGGCATACTACATGTGCTGTGATAGATCTATTGTGACACTTTCATGTGTCACAATAGATCTATTGTGACACATGAAAGTGTTACAATAGATCTATCACAGCACATGGCACACTACGACCGGTCGCGGCATAGAATTTCCCATCATCCACTCTCACTCTCACTCTCTCATTCACCATTCTCTTACACATCATCTTCTCCATTCTTCATCTCTCTCCATTTTTCTCTCTATACACCACCACCACCTTCACCACTTTCTACACCGTTTTCACCATCACCACCACCTTTCAAGAGAAGAGGAGAAGGGAAAGACAAGAGGCAAGCAAGCTAAGTTGAAAAAGAAGAAGAGACAAGAAGAAGTCCCGACTCCGAGCCGTCCGTGAAAGCTAGACTCGTTAGGAGGCTTTTCTTTTGGTATTTTCTTTCTTTAACTTAAATGATTTGTGGGGGTTTTGTCCCAAACTCTTGAAGAATATTGAATATTGTAAGTGAATGTTATTTTCATTTGATTATGAGATGATGAAATCCTATGATATTTGTGTTGTTTTGAGCATGGTTATGGGCTAATCTCTCCATTAGGGGGTGGACGATCGATTTGGTTTTGATCTTTGCTTGTGATGGCTGGTTGTTTGTTGTTGGAATTGAGATTAATATGTTGAGTATTTGATCACTATTTAGCATTGCTAGATTTTAGATGAGACCGAAAGGAGATTCTAAATCCCGACCTAGATTCCTTCAACGTTAGGTGGATTGGGTTCATAAGCCTAAAATATTGATCTTGTTTGCATGGTATAGTCGATAGGGGTTTAATGGATAGTCGGTGACAGTAATTGAAGTTAAACCACTTGAGGGGTCTATTGTGTGTTTGAGATTAATATAACCAACTTGAAACAAGCTAAGTGATAAGCCAATGAGAGAATCTACACCCTAATGCTCGTATCATAATCTTTTCCTCGATCTTGATCTTGTCGTTATTTGCACTTTACTAGTTAATTTACGTGTTTTAAATTCCTTAGTTAAAATCAATATTAAAATCTATGATTAGAGTGTTTAGGTTTGTATTTCGTCGTTCAAACATGTTGCATGCATAACCAAATTAGATAATTGCCCACACAAAGTCTTCCTTGAGAGATCTACTCGGGTTAGCTCATCGCGTCTACAATTGACCCCGTCCAATTACGGGTTTGGTTAGAAGTAGTTTTGCGTGTCGAGTCTAGATCGGAAAATAATTTTGAAATTCTTGAGTGAAACAAATTTTGGCGCTGTTTCCAGTGAAGGCTTTAGGCATATTGTCTTTTTGTGCTATGATTGCTTTTGTGTTTGATTTTGTAATCGTGATTTTGTATTTGTCTAAGTGTTTGTACTTTTTGTGTTATTTTTTGTAGTTTGGTATTTGTGTTTATCTTCTTGTGTTTGTATGCTTTCACCTCTCGTTCCATAGGTGCATGTGATCCCTTTTGCGTTTTTGATTGTGTATGCTAGGGAGATGAAGTCTCAATCGGAGATTAGCCCCCGTGTTTGACAACATCCATAGACCAAGGAGATTTGACGTATTTGCTTGGGAAGAGGAGATGGAGGCTCACCAACTAAACCCCGACAACGCCAATGCTAATGCGGCTAGGAATATGAGGGATTTAACTCGTCCCGTGATTAGGGTATCGACATCTTGCATAGTTCTTGGAGAAACCGCAAGGAACTACGAGTTGAAGAACATCCATTTTAGCCAACTACCATCCTTTTACGGGATGCCGGCCGAAGATGCTTTGAACTTCATCTGGGAGTTCTATGTCGTGGTTCAAACCTTTTCTTTGCAAGATTTGAACGAAGACCAATTGAAGATGAGGTGTTTTCCTTACACTTTGAAGAATCGTGCCAAGACGTGGTTCATGTCACTCCCGGCTAACTCATTAGCCAATTGGAATGGCGTCTACGAGAAGTTCATGGCCAAGTACTAATCCAATCAAAAGACCCAAGATTTGAGAGCCCAAATCGTCACCTTTGCCCAATCTCCGGGTGAAGCTTTCCATGAAGCTTGGGATCGTTTTAGAGGTCTCCAACAATAATGCCCGCACCACTACCTTGCACCCGAGTTGCTCAACCAATTCTTCTACGACGGCTTTCTCAAAATTTCTAATACATGATGGATAATGCTGCAGGAGGAGACATTGGAGGCCGGACCGCCGAAGAAGTCTTAAACATCTATGAGATAATGGCCATGACTTCTCAACAAAAGAGTGCTAGGGGGAAGAGAGCTTCGGTGAATGAAGCCAACCCTAGTTATGATGTGACGAGGCAACTAGCGGAGTTGACGAGGTAAGTGGAGATGCTTCGGACCTCCGAGAGACCACCTCAACAAGCTATGACCATTGAGACTTGTGGAATTCGTGGAGAGTATGGCCATGGGTCCAATGTGTGTCAAAATTCGATCGATCCGGAATCAAGTGAAGAAACTCATTTTCATGCTCTTCAAGAGCAAGTTCATGCTCTTCAGGGGTTCCAACCTCGCCAACCATACAACCCGTACTCTCAATCATACAATTCGGGATGGAGAAATTATCCGAACTTCTCTTGGAGGTAACCTCAACAACCTCCTCAATAACCGCCTCAACAACCGCCTCCACCTCAATAAGCCGGAGGTGGCCAAGCTCCACCTTATCCAAGGCCGCAACAATATCCGGCCCAACCAAACCAACCGCCTAGGCCGACATTGCAAGACACCTTGCAATCCTTCATTCAAGCCACCCAACAAAGGTTCAAATTCGTGGAAGCTTCTGTTAAGAGGATCGAGACCCAAGTGGGGCAAATAGCCGAAACCGTTGAAGAGTTGGCCAAGCAAGCCAAGCCGGGTAAGTTGTCAAGCCAACCGGAGCAAGCTCAAGCCATCACCTTCCTTAGGGGAGGCAAAGTGATCGATAACAAGGTTGGAGAACCAAGCCCAACCAAAGAAGTTGAAAAAGAAGAGGAGGCTCCTCAATAAGAACAAAAGGAGCCCGAACCAAAAGATAAAGAAGTGAAGAAGCCCACACTCCACAAGGCCACCAATCCCTACACTCCTCCAATTCCTTATCCAAGCCGGTTGAGGAACGGGAAGCAAGACAACCAATTCCAAGAGTTTTACAAGCTCTTGTCCAAAGTGAATGTCAACCTTCCACTCCTCGACGTCATCCGCAATGTGCCGGCCTATGTCAAGTTCTTTAAAGAACTAGCCTCCAAAAAGAGGAAGTTTGCGGAGGATGAGAAGATTGTTGTGTCCAAGGTGGCAAGTGCAATCCTACAACAACAACTACTGCCCAAGCTCAATGATCCAAGTAGTTTTACTCTTAAAATTGTCTTGGGAAATGGTAAAGAAGCATGTGGCATGCTAGACTTAGAAGCCGGAATTAATTTGATGCCCTACTCTATTTTTAAACAACTAGAGTTAAGAGAATTGAAGCCAACTAGAATGTGTCTACAATTGGCGTATAGATCCGTGAGATATCCTAGAGGCATAATAGAAGACATTCTAGTTAAAGTGGGTGGTTTGATTATAATGGTTGATTTTGTTGTGTTGGATGTGGGAGATATCCAAGAAACAGGAAAAGAGCACACACTTCTTTTGGGTAGACCTTTTATGTCTACAACTAACACCTTGATTGATGTTAAAAATGGAACTTTGAAAATGTCGGTGTTAAGAGAAACCGTGTCTTTTTTTGTGCATGAGAATAAGACAATTCATGTCTCCTCATTTGAGGAAAATTGTTCTTTTATAGATGCTATTGATCTCTTGGCCGAGGAAGTTCTTTTGCAGGAAATTGGCTCCACACGGAGGAGTGAAGCCTTGTCCGATGAGATAGCAATGGAAGAAGCAAGCCTCAAGTGTGGGGGAGATGAGTTGGATGCCGAAGAGATGGAGATATTGCTAAGAGAAGACATTAGTTTGATGGAAATTCTAACCTCAACTGAAGAGGAGGTGAAGCCTTCACCCGAACTTGAGTTAAAAGAGCTCCCATCTCACCTCAAATATGTGTACCTCGATGAGGAGGAGGAGAAGCCCGTGATCATTTTTGTCGGGCTTGAAAAAGATGAAGAAGATCTCTTGGTAGCCGTACTCAAGAGAAACAAACAAGCCATTGGGTGGAATCTTTCCGACATCAAAGGCATTAGCCCCACGACGTGCATGCATCGAATCATTCTCAATTACTTTGGTTGGTTTAGTTTTTATTTTTTTTCAAAATTTTGGTTTATGGTTTTATTAGTTTGGTTTGATTTTGTACTGAACCAATCATTTGTACACCCCTAAATGCAAAGTAGCAGTAGCCGTGTTCAGTGTCATTCATAAAAAATTTATACTCTTACAAAATTCAAAATTTTATACGGTACTTCTTTTAACAAATTGAAAAATTTTAGTTTTATTATTTTCATTTCAACAATATATTTTACATTTATCTTATGAAATTCAAAATTATTTTATATAATAAATTAGTTAGTATATTGTATTAATAACTTTGACTAGTATGTGATTCAATTTTTTAAAATAAAAAGTATAATAAAATCAAAATAAATTCAACAGTATATTTAATTAATAAATTTTATTATTGTCTACTTCAAAATATTAAAATAAAAATATATATATATATATTAAATATTACATTGTATTAATAAATATGATTATTATGTAATTCAAAAATTCAAAATAAATAAGAATATTAGATAAAAAAAATAAGAAAACAAGAATAAATTCAAGAATATATTTTAATTTTATAAACTTGTTTATTATATGATTCGTCATTTTAATTTATAATTAAAAAATATAAGAAAACTTCCAATTTCAAAATAATAAGTCAACTTCTTTCTTAAATGGGTCAAGATTATAAGAGTAAACAAACATTAATAAATAATTAAAATCTTAATTATTTACTTACCAAATATTAATACCTTTCTTTAATTAAGTATTATGGCCGGCCACATGCACGACCAAATAGCATCACCCCCTCTCCTATAGCTCATAGTTTAATAATGCCTACTCAAGTTGTGGGTATAAGAGAGATTATCAAATTTTATAATTAATCTTAACATCCTGTGGTGTCAACATACCTAATAAAATACGTCAGTCATGAGCATTTTGCCAATCGAAAAAGATCTTAACGTCTAGCCGACTTGGAAACATTATATTTTGGGCCGACAAGTTACTTAGGAGAAATGTCGATATTCGAGGCCACTATTTTATTAACAAATCAATTCAGAAAGTTAGATGACCAACAACTCAAAACAAATATTATCTATAATATACTATTAAATAATGCATTTAAATTTCTATATTTAATTTAATAGATGTTTCATGTCATTTTTTTAAAGTAGACATTTGATAAGTTAATCAAATGTTTTGATTAGGCCGGATGTTATTAGGTCAAATGCATTGAAGAATTTTAGTTGACATCTTATAAAAAAATGCTTTATAAACTTCTGGAGTTCATCGAATGGTTAATCTCCAGATATTAAAATTAATTAATTATCTTCTAAAAAACGTTTGATTAAACTTTTGGAATTGATTGAATGATTCATAAATAATTAAATAGAGAAAGAGAAATCAACATTAATTAATGGGGTGAGAAATTTAAAATTTGAATTCTTTTAAAATCAATAATGTAATGATGATAGATTAGTCATTTAATAATATTTTTAAATTTATATTACACTTTTACCTCAATTGTGCTGGAACAATTTGTCCTATATATCATTTTCCATTTCAAAATTGATTTCTAAATTATAAATTGTATCAAAATTCATGTATTTTTTTCATAATTAATTATTTTTACCTTTTTTTCATCTCGAATGCTCTCCACCGTCCGTACCAATTACACTAACTCTAACAAATACAATCCGCATTTTTCACCCTGATCAATACAACATGGAAAAAAAAAAATCGTAAGGATTCAATTTGAATATTTTTTCTTAATTAGGGAAAAATTTGGGGAAATTATATGGGCACTGATGAATGAGATTTAATTGCCGTTGCCGCCACTTGGGCAAATATATATAGAAGTGGACTTGCGTGCAACAACGGGTATTTTCGCCTATTTCAGACGGTCACGTGGCCCCACGACGGTGTGCCACGTGGCACATGGTATTTTTTATTGTAGTTGGAATGATCATAGTATTAATCTCAGGTTGAAACCTTTCTTTATCGTACTTGATACTTTTATGCTTATACTTTTTATTTTACCGAACTCGTGTTTTGCTTTCCTTTACAAATTCTTGGAATGATGATTGTTTTAGATCAGTCTCAACACATACAATATAAAAATTGAAAAAAAAAATCAGAATTTGAACTAAATAAACTTATATAAAATAATTGGCAGACCCCTTACTTTTTAATGATACAGATGGTACTTTTCGAATGTTTTATGATACTTTTTAATAGGAAGGCTGGTACTCACTTTGGACAGTTTTTTTTCTTTATGGGTTGACCCAGTCAAAACGGGTTGACCCGCGTTGACCGGGTCAAAGCGCGGGTTGACCCGCGTTGATTGGGTCAAAAACGAGTTTGACTTACCCATCTCATACAGTGTTATTTGTCATATATATACAGTTTCAATTAACACATACCGTATCCGTGACCGATCTTAAAAAAAGTCTGAAGTCATTGCATGGGAATTCGATTCAACAAGCTAAACTTTACGACTTAGAAAAAAAATTCAAATACAGTAAAAGATATATAGTCAAATAAATACGAGGCAATATAATATTAAAACTTATCCAAAATCGATCGGCTCTGATTTCTACATTAATACTGCAAGGACTCCACATTAATTTTCTGTTCTTTAATTCCAACAATTAAAAATGGCGTGGATTTGGACAGTAGCAATAGCAGCTGCAATAACATTGCTTCATCTCCTCATCAATGGCGGCGGAACAAGAAGAAACTTCCTCCAGGCCCAAAAGGGCTGCCAATTATCGGCCATTTCCATCTACTAAGCAACAATCCTCACCAAGATCTTCACCAACTGGCCCGCAAACACGGCCCAATCATGTACACGCGCTTCGGCTCCGTCCCGACCATCGTCGTCTCATCTCCGGCAGCCGCCGAGCTCTTCCTGAAGACTCACGATCTCATCTTTGCCAACCGGCCTCATCACGAGGCCGCCTACTACCTCGGCTACCAGCAACGAAACATCGTCTTCGGCCGCTACGGAGCCTACTGGCGCAACATGCGGAAACTGTGCACGCTGGAGCTGCTCAGCACCCTCAAGATCGACCAGTTTGCACCCATGAGGAAGGCGGAGCTCCGAATCTTGGTTGATTCGCTCAGACAGGCGGCGGCGGCGCGTGAAACGGTGGATATGAGCGTTAGGATCGCGTCGATTAGTGCTGATATGACTTGTCTGATGGTGTTTGGAAGGAAGTTTGCAGATCGTGATTTGGACGAGAGAGGATTTAAGGAAGTGATGAAGGAGACGATGGAGGAGGCGGCGGCATTCAATCTCGGCGACTATTTTCCATATCTTAGGTGGCTCGATCTTCAGGGATCGGCGCGTCGGCTGAAGAAGCTGAGCAAGATTTTCGATGCGTTCCTTGAGAAGATCATCGATGAACATGTGGAGAAGGAGGAGAAGGAAGATGGTCACGATTTCGTCGATACTATGATGTCGATTCTTCACTCCGGAGAAGCCGGTTTCGACTTCGATCGCCGCCATGTCAAGGCCGTGCTATTGGTAATTAATATAATCTTTTTTTCTTTTTCTTTTTTGGACATAACTAGGAGATGTCATGCAACCGGTGCCATAAACAATTTCATCCGATACAATATATATAAAACTATAGGATATGCTGCTAGCTGGAATGGACACGTCAGCAGCAGCGGTGGAATGGGCATTGTCTGAAGTGATTAGGCATCCAAGAGAGATGAAGAAACTCCAAAAAGAGCTAGAAGAAATGGTGGGTCCCAATCAAATGGTGGAGGAGTCGCATCTCTCGAGCCTCAAATACCTGGATTGTTTCATCAAGGAATCGATGAGGCTCCACCCTGTCGGCCCGTTGCTCATCCACGAAGCAATGGAAGACTGTGAGGTCAACGGCTTCCACATACCCAATAGAGCGCGAGTTCTTGTGAATGTTTGGGCCATCGGGAGAGATCCTGATGCTTGGGTTGAACCTGAAACATTTGCTCCCGAGAGATTTCTTGGGAGCAATGTGGATCTTCGGGGCCGAGATTTTCAGCTCATACCGTTCGGGTCAGGTAGAAGGGGCTGCCCTGGATTGCAGTTGGGGCTAACCATGGTTCGCCTCATGGTGGCGCAGTTGGTTCATTATTTTAATTGGGTGCTCCCTCATGGAATGTTGCCTGCTGATTTGGACATGTTTGAGAATTTTGGTTTGGTCACTTCGAGAGCTAACCATCTTATGGTTATTCCGGTTAATAGGTTGGACATTTAAGTTAATCACGAGATTCTCTATTTTAAATAAATAGAATAATGATTTCAGTTCAGCAAACTAAGATGTAAAATTGGTTTGAAAATTAACCATAAACATGTGCTTGAAATTTGTAGTCTAATGAGTTGTTTTCAATTTCATTAAGTTATGTAACAAATGGGAGGACTTATATTTTATTTAAGAATTTACCTTTTTTGATTCGTTCTTGCTTGATTTAGATATAGTCACAATTTTTTTAGTTCATTTTTTTCCAATGATGCAGCTTCAATTGAGCCTTGGACTTGTATTAATAACTCTTGGGTATTTCTCATGGACTAGAAAAGCATTTAACTTTTGTTAGAAACATATTGGCACACCGGGCTAGCCCGAAAACCAAAGTGTTAGGATTAGGGACAAAAATTTTTAGCCCGAAAAAATTTCAGCTCGAAATGGCTTGAATCAAAAAACCCGATAACCCGATAGGGTTGGCCCGAAACCGACGGGTCAGCCCATTTAACATCCCTAGAAATGAGGCTGTTAGGTCGTACTAATAATCATAGCCAATTTAGAGAGAGAGAGAGAGAAAGAGAGAGAGAGAGAGAGAGAGAGAGAGAGCAATCTATTAACGTTTGTGTGGACCATTATTCAGGTTATTCTTGAGCTAGACTTTTCTTAAATTGATTTCCATCTTCTGTATATTTCTTTGCATATTGGTGTTTAATTAGTTATTAAACTTTAAACCTTCCAACTCCCTACTTTTAATTTTAGTTTGTTAGATAAAGAGACTTAATTCTAATTTATCAGTCCTAGTGAAATCAACATTGCTCACTATTATCACAAGTTTATTTTGACACCCGTCACTAAGTATGGGTCTCGAGTTTGGGTATACAAAAAGGAGAACTAACTATTAGCACCATGCTAGATCCTATAACTATAACATAAGGTAAGTTTGGGCTTAAGGAATGAAATTCTAAAATTTGAGCTCAAACGAACAACTCTCGAAAGATAAATAGATTTAAATTAGCCTAAAAGTCCCAATTGAAGTCTTTACCATTTAAAATTTTCTAAGAACTGATTTCTTGAATAAATTGAATTATCCAATATATAAATAAAATTTTATTGTAACACCCCTCACTAAAAACTTATTTAATAATAATAATAACAACAACAACAAACACACACAACACAATTCACGCACAAGAAATTCTTATCTATATGTTGGGAGTCGTACACCAACATGTAATAAACTTTAATAATTATTTATTACCGATGACATAATTTTAATAGTTTTTAATTAGTGTATTACATATTGGAGCAGTACCCCAACACACAAGTAAGAATTTCCCTTCACACACACATTCTCAAAATAAAGCTAAATTAATTCTCTCTCCTCTTGTCCTCACAGTTTCGTGCACAAACAGTACACCTAATACGATTTAAAAAAAAAAAAAAACAAACTCATTTCTCTCTTTTCAAGCCAAACACACGCACATACAAGCTCAAAAACCAAACAATATTTTCTCCCTTTATTGTACCCACCTCTCTACCTCTCTTGCACTTCACTAAAATAACCAAACCATTTTTATTTTTCTTTTCTAAATCCCAAAGCCATGTGCAAGTTCAAATCCATTTAAATTAAAATGATTATGAAGTCAACCATTTCTGTCTCTATTTTCAAACCCATCTGTACACATGCACCATAACAGTAAATCAAACAAGAATTTTTTTCTCACTCTCCTCTAAACATGTCGTCTTTCATAGTGCACACATGCACAATTTCAATATTTTTATTTCACCGTTATTACACATGCAACAACCCTCACACACTTAGACTTTTATGTAATATTAAGAAACACGAAAATTAAATAACAATGGTGGATTATGGGTTTTCAAATATTAAGGCCATTTGAGTTGAAACTCAAAATCGGATCCTCAAATCCTTATATATCTCAAAATAAATAAGGGGAAAAGATAAAGGAAGAAGAGAATGAGGATGTGGTGTTATTGCATGTTGAATATGGCTACTGACAAGGCTAATGTGCGGCTAAGTGGCTTTTTCGAGCCACTTCGGCCTTCATTTTTATACCAAACTTGTATCATTGCTCTTAAAATAAAAAAGGGAATCTAAAACATATTTTGAGAATTTTTTGATCACAAATGGAGATTCCATCGACAACAAATGGTGGCTCGGTGACGACGCTCAACCTCCAGACACTTTACCGGAATTTGATTAAAGAATGATGAAAGACATGAGAAAGAGAGTGACTGGCCTCTTATTTAAATGAGAGTAGTATCAAGATATTACATGAGAAATTGATATTTGTATTTATTTGGAGTTGGACTATAAAACCCAGAAGCTAAAAATCACAAGTGATTGAGCTTTATTAATTAATTTCGAGTTAAGCCTAATAATGCGAGGTTGGTCTCTAAGTTAATAGTTTCAATCCTTTAACAAAAAGGCCCAACTACCTAATATAGTCCAATTGCAAGTTTTTGGGGGTATTACAATGTAAATATACTATTAGAAATAAATATATATATATATATATATATATATATTACAATTTACAAATTCTATTATATATAAGTAGGACATGCTGCTAGCTTGAATAGACACGTTATCAACAATAGTGGAGTGGACATTGTCTGAACTAATCAGACATCCAACAGAAGTGAAGAAACTGTGGAAAGAGCTAGAAGAAATAGTGGGGTGCATCTAAATGGTGGATGAGTCGCGACTCTCGAGCCTTAAGTACCTGGGTTGTAGCATTAAGGAATCGATGAGGCTCCACCATGTCATCTCGTTGATAGTTCAGGAAGCCATGGATGACTGCGATGTCCATGGCTTCTACATACCAAACAAATCACAGATTCTTGTGAATGTTTGGGCTATTGGGAGAGATCCTAATGTTTGGACCCACCCCCAAAGATTTGCCCCAAGAGATTTCTCGGGAACAATGTGGATCTTCGAGGTCAAGATTTTCAACTCATAGTGTAGGGGTTGCCTTGGATTGCAGTTAGGGCTGACCATAGTTCACCACTTGGTGGCGTAGTTGGTTCATTACTTTGATTGAGAGCTACTGTAAGAGTCCGGTATAGAAAATTAAGACGAGGTCGTTAGGTGGAAAAATAAAAAAAAAAAGATAGTTTAATTGTAAATCTAGGGGGGTGTTTCTAGAATCGAACTAAGTTAGCACCTCAAAAATTTAGACAACATAACCTTATAACTGAAAAGAATCCACGTTTTTCAACGAATCAAAGGAGTCAAATGATTCAATCAAGTCAACGGAATGCCTATTCATAGGCCAATCAAAACTTAAATTGAATCCAATAACTAACAAATAGGAATCCGGCTAAACAAGACCTCTTCATAGGTCACAACAACTAAGACCCATCAATAGTTCAGAGGCAAATAAATCATACTGTCTCATTCATAGGACAGAAGCAAGAAAACAACTTAAGATTTGCTATAGGTCAATTGAAAGTAAGCAAAATCAACATGCTTAACAAGTAATAATTTTCTTAGACAAATGAGCAAATATGCAATCAAAAGGTAGGGCTTCTATTTAGATTAATTATATAGTTAGGCATATGAAACATGCTAACTAAGAAGTCAACAATTGTTCATAATCAGAGTAGAGGAGTCATAGGTAAAATTAAGGCAACAAAATACCAGAAAGCATAAGCCATTAGAGTAGCAAGGAACATAGTGGGAATAATGGTAAAGTAACAAAACATGATCTCAGCAGTTAACCCACTTTCACAGCCACCATACACCTCTTCATCTCAACCTGAAAAATATTTGTAAAAGAGGGCGTGAGTACTAATTCACTCAGTGGGGTTTTATGAGAAAGCACTGTAAAACTTTAGAAATATCCAATATTAACTGACAGCATATGGGAAGCAAATTGCAAAAGCCATTCCCATATCTGCAAAACATTTTACTTCCTCTGGGCCCATCCTGGCTCAAACTTGATGTCTACTATACCCTGAGGCATGTCTTAGGATAAGATAGGGGTTACCTTAAGTATCCCACTGAGTATGCGAGGGGGTTACCCATCAGTGACTTCCTGTTGATCAAAAGATCACAACCTGGTGACCCTTAAAGCCCACAACCTGGTAACCCGAAAGTTACAATTCATAGATATGAGTATGCGAGGGTATTATTTAGTAGTGACTCTCCATAAACTCATCAATGATTCATCTTTAGTGACTCGAAAGCCACAACATGATAATGTAATAACACTGTTCCTTGAGCTCAAAAATCCTGCTTAACAAATAATTGAATCTCAACATTCAATTCTCAACATCAAAACCTCAACATTGAATTCTCAACATTCAATCCTCAATATTCAATGTTGCTAGCATATATCAAAACCTAGAATAAATCATCTAGGTCGTATTCCTCAATCAATACTATAGCCTTAATGCCTATAAGGGATACTATAATCAACCTACAAGGCATCATTCATCTAAATAACTTTCTTCATCAATAATATCAATACCAAAGTTAACTTATAATCATGATCATCTATATCTGATATCAATTAATCAGCTATATGATATCACATCATATTATCCAATATCAACTCAAGAGCTCAAACAACAATTCACATAATCATGTCCCATAATAACTTCCTTGTACAGAGACTAATCAGACAGGGTATAAAATATTTTATTGGATATTTCACTTCGTCCTAACATGCTTCTAGAGCTCACTAGCTCAAACCATAGATAGGTATAGAATCACCCACCTCGATGATGAGCACGTAGCGGCATGATAACTTTGAAAATAGCTTCATCATTAATCCTAGCAGGCTCTGCAGGTCCTACAAGGATTTCGGGATTTAATCTACTATAAATGGAGCTATTATTTAATTTTATTCTTTTCAAAAATAGATTGCACGGATCTAGAGATCTCGAATAATTCCAACACAGAAGGAAATAAATTTCAAAACACTATTCTTGATTTAATGGCATCAACTAATTTGACATAGACTTCTTTCCATAACTTGCCATTTTATTCAGCCTTTACCAGATCTATGCCACGACACTTTTTAATCGCTCAAAAATTACGAAAATAATCAGGCACGGCCCCACCTACATCTTAATCAAAGAATATGATTTTCAGAATTTTCTGAAATTACATGCTCCCGATATAAAAATATCTACTCAATTTAAATAATCAAAATTATTCAAAACTCGACACGAGATCATGAAACTTGGCAGTCTTATAGGAAATAATTTTTGGAACAACTTTCCAGAAGAAACTTTTCAATTTGTCGACCCGAAATAGGTGAAAATGGGCAAAAATAAAACTGCTAGGTGCCTATTTACTATTTACATTTTCCGGTGATTTGGCCGGCCTCCGGCCACCGGACCATGACGGACTCAGCATACGAAATGAAGTACTATATAAAATACACTGCATATTAAAATTTCAGCTTAAAAGTTGATCCATATATTGAGAAGTTGCGCATAGTTTTTCATATTTTGTGCAGTGTCACGTGTTTGCTCATTTTGAAAGGATTTGATGCCAATTATTTTATGAGATAAAATTGAGCTTGAAAAGTACCTACAAAGATAGAGGATTAAGTGAGGAGCGCGTTTGATAACCTCATATTTTGCATGTATTTTGAGGTACATTTGAGTGGTATTTGATGGGCATTGCATGCATGAAGTGTTGAGTTTTGCATAGTTTCCTATGTTTTGTGCAATGTCACGTGTTTGTTCATTGTGAAGTGAATTAATGCCATTTTTTGTGTGGACTTCAAATGAGTGTGGGAACACCCTAGAAAGATGGGAAATCAAGTTAGGAACGCGTTGCAAAAAGAATCGGGTCAATCGGACGAGAAACGAGTGAGAACGAAGCAAAACAGTAAGAGGCTGCCGGAGCTGAAATATACTCGCGACCGGGGAGGTCGCGAATCACCTCTTCTCCATTTTACTGTACGTTCGCGACAGAGGCAGGGATCTCCTTTGGTTTATTCGCGACCCGATCGCGAATTTCATGGTTGGTCGCGAATTTTCTGCCATGTCAGCGCCACGCCATGCCACGTATTGCCATGTGGACTCACGACCCGAGTCGCGGGTGACTGGGTCGCGAGCGAGGTCGCGAATCAAGCGGGTCTGTCCGATTTTTGACCTATTTTGGGCTTTTCTTAACTTGTTATTTAAGGGATTCAATGCACGAAAATTAGAGACAATTTTCTCCTACCTAAAAGTTACCAACAGAGAGTTGCTGCAGAGAAAAACGGACGCGAAGAACAAGACCAAGGGATTCAAGAGCTTTCAAGATTAGAGACAAATTAATTCTTCCGGGTTTTATTTTCTCTGTTCTTAGGATTGTTCATGTTTTCTTTGTGGATTATTTTAGTTATTTATTTTGCCATGGATAGCTAAAACCCTAGTATTCTAGGATTGGATTATGATTTATTTATGAAGTTCTTTTGATTCATATTATTTGGTGTCTATGATTTAATTATGTTTTGATTATTCCTGTTTTCTCTGTATTATTTACTTGATCCCTAAATGATACAATTTGATGTGTTAATCCATAATTCGAGAGATGAGTTTTAACACAAGATCTGGAATAATTAACTGGTTAGTCAATATCACTTGAGAGAGTTGCGATTAATTTAGAGAACAATAAATCTTTGGAACCATTAGGAGTTGCATAATAGGTATTGAACGGAGAAGTTAATATTTGTTGTGTGATCTACAATCTAGGCGCTTCGAGAGAAGGTTTAGAATACATGAGTGATTGTTCTAGCATGATTTAAATTCCAACATAGACATTAAATGGATTGATTAAGAGAATGGATTAAATAATGATTATCCAATCCTAGAATGCGTCTTTTTCTTCAGTGTTTGATTTATCTGTGTTGATTTCTGCTGTGGTGATTTATTTTATTTATTATCTTTAGTTTTTAATTAGTTAAATTCAACCATGATTTATAGTCTAGATAACTGTGAGGGATTAAATTGAATACCTAGTAGATTAAATCTTAAATCCCTGTGGATACGATACTCTTGTTCATCACTATCCTATAAGGCTCGCTGTACACTTGCAGTTTAGGTGAAAATAAATACCGAACAAGTTGCAACTTGAATAGGGTCAATTGGATGAGAAACGAGCGAGAATGGAGCAAAACGGTGAAGTGTGTCGGGTGGCGAAAAAGAGCACGGTCCGTGCTGCTCTCTTGATGAAGCGGACATAGTTTTCTCATTCTAGGAGCACGGACCGTGCTTCCTGTTGCATGTCCCGTGCTCATATCGGCGATCAGAGACGAGTTTCCTTCTGGATCGAGCTCTCCTTCCTTCTGTGAGCTTCAATCCCTTCTACTATTTAAGGGCCCTTCTTGGACGAAAATTGTACCAACTTTTACCCTATAGTAGAGCAGTGAAGAGCAAGAGACAACGGAGCACGATAGAGAGTAACTGAGATTGAAGATTCAACTCGGCATAAGTTGCATTTACAATATCTAGTTTATGTTTATCATGTTAGCTTTAATCAATTATTTATTTTCTATGGATTGTAATTTGATGTTGAGTGGCTAAACATTTAGAGATTCTAGGGTTTGAACACAACTATGGATTTTTGTGATTTCAATTAATACTATTATGCCTTTTCTTTATTTGCTTATGCTTCCTTGAATTAATTGTCTTGTGAATTTGTTTGGCCATCAAATGCACGTGTGTAGTTAATTGATTATCACTCGAGAGAGGTTAATTAGTTGACAGATTAGGAATGCATAACACGAGCTTGCTAGATCGAGAGATTGGTAGGTTATCGTGAGGAGAATAAATATTGAGAACCGTTAGGAGTTAGATGCTAATTTGAGGTCAAGAGATGATAATTAGGATCTAATCTACGTCTAGAACTTACTCGAGAGAGAGGGTCTAGATAATTTAGTGATTCTCCTGCAAATTTAGAAATTAAACCTGGTTTAATATGTTAATTGAATTCACAAAATCCATAGGCATGTAGATCCTAGAATCTGTTTTTCTCCCTGAAGTTCCCGGTTTATTCTTGTATTCCTGTTATTTATAATTTATTTCTTAGTTTTATTTAGTTTAAAAATCCAACATTTAATCCGATCATCTAGATAAAGCAAAATAGTTCAATTGAGTACTTAGTTGAATTACATAGCTACTCTCTGTGGATACGATCAATATTTGTTCTCACCAGCATTTTACTGCAATTTGTCTTGTACACTTGCGAGTCGTTTTTTAGTGAAATAAAAGAGCAAATAGAAATGGACCGAAACGAGACATCCGAAGAAGCGGCATGGCAGTGGCACGGCGATGACGGCAGTGATGGCTCTTCGACAGCTTTTTGGCATTCAGCAGTTGTTTCCACAACACCACCCTCCCAACAATACTTAACATAGGTCCGCATGTGTGATTTACTCAGTGCAGGCCCGGGTTTTCATTCGTTAACATGAACTAGAGAGAGAGAAGATGAGAGAGAATGAGCAATTGAAAATTAATCCAAAGCCCCCTATTTATAGGAAAAACTTTGGCTTCCCCGATAAGCTACTCCGGGTATAAAATACTGATAAAGCATTTTCTGGATTCAATTAAAGTTGTTTTATTCAATGGCGAGATCCAAATGACCTCCAACACAAAATCTGAAATTCTGGAGGACTCGTTGGCTCAAGTACTATTGAACTAACCCGACTCGAGATGATGAAGAAGTCGTCTGAAGAAAATCGAAGAAAGATTCTCTTTTCAAAAATAGATTTACTATTCATTTCGGACGATAGATAACACTCCCGAGCATTCGTTTGACCTCAGATTGGAAATATGTGAACGCCAACGGATTTCTTGAATCGATTTCTATAAAATATCCTTGATGAGGCAATCCTCGGATCATCAAGTAGGATTTTACAAATTTTCAAAAATCACGCCATTACGGAAAAATAATATTCATAGGTTTACCCTTTACGATTTTCAACTTCGGGACTCCTGTAGAGGTCAAACTAAAAACTCTGAAAGCACTGGCAACTTTCTTTAGGTCGTTACGTTTCAGAAAAGACCAATCTTGTCTATCTTCTGGCGGCAATTGCAAAATCTCATAATCAATTTTCATATAAAAAACACAAAAATGTCACGACTTACATCTGCTTAATTTAATTTTAGCTCCAATTATTTTCTTTAGCCTTCTAAATAAATTTAGGAAACTCATAAAATATTTTGAAATTTCTAGGGTGTTACAATTACCTTGTGGAATGACGCCGACTGATTAGGATATATCTGAGAATTTTAGTTTGGTCACTACCGGGGCTAATCATCTCATGGCTATTCCGATTTATAAGTTGAGCGTTTGAGTTAAGGACATATGTACCACCAATACCATAGATTCTCTATTTTAATTAAATAATACTTTTGACCACATCAAATTTTATTTGGATTTTATGTAGATTTTTATTAGAGTGAAAATTTATTTTAGCTACTTAACATTGTGAAATTTTTATTTTGACCACACACTTAATGAAATCTTACTTTGTCCGTTTTGGGGGTTTGAAATTTCAATAATGCCATTAGCAAAAGGGAAAAAAAAGAATTTAAAAAAAATAAGTAAATAAAAAACCCCACTGCATATGGTCTTCTTCATTGCTTATTTTCCCAACCCACCCTTCTCTCATGTCTAACCATAGCACTCGGCCAAGCGGTCAAAGAAGTGGCTCGGAGAGAGAAAGACTTTCGTTATATAACGATTAATACATACTCGAATGAAGAGGTAGTGAAAATGGAGATTGATGTGCTCAAAACCCGTTGATTTGAAATGGGCAATCCCACAGTGAAGACATTTCTCAGAAAATTCACCAGGATCTATCAAGATGATGATAAGGTAAGCTTATGGTTAGCTTGCAATGTGTTTTTTTACCATGTCCAGTTTTTATCAAATTTCTTTGAAGATAAGTGGTTCTAATGTATGCATAATCTTTTTTCAGACTTCGAGCTTGCAACTAGAGTTCTCAGCTTACTATCTAGTAGAGTTGAGTTTGTTGGATTATGGATGGCTGGGGCTGGAGGGAGTTCTTGATCGGTGGGAAGGGGAGGGAGGGAAGATGAAGTATTTGGTGAAGTGGGTAGATATAGAGGAGGCTACTTAGGAGTCTCAAGAGAATGTTGATCCTGATTTGATCAAGGTGTTTGATGAAAGAACGAGCACACAACAACTAGGTTCAATTGGAGTATGATCACAAGGTGTTTGATGAATTTCATTTTTAGATCAGAAAATTTCTCATGATTGGAGTATGATAAATGACTCTATTTTATGCTTAATTATCAAATATAATTTTAAGGTTTGTTGTTTATGATCTACGATATATGATATTGTTGTGTTTGGTGATGCTTGAGTGTCAAAACTTAATTAGTGGAGTTGATGATGACTTTCATTAAGATGGGGAGGGGTAGTAGGTTAATGTGTTAGGTTCTTTTAGTATGATTTATTGATTGAAAATCGGTATGAGTTTATTTATAAGATTATGAAAATTGTTGATAGCTAGTCGAGTATCAATTTTGCCTCAAATCACAGTTGAAGAATTTATGGAAAAAAAAAGTTGGGATCAAAATCTATAGTTTTTTTTTTAATGAAAACCGTAACGGTGGGACTAAAAATGATACTTCATGTCTTGTAGGACCAAAAATGATAGTATTGGGACCAAAATCGAGCTCAGACGTGTCTTGTGGGACCAAAAGCAAAATTTAGATAGGTTTGTTACTTACATTGTTAGATTTTATTACTTAGAATGTTTAAATTTGGTGTTATACTGATTTTGTTATTTAGATGATGATTTGTAGTGGTTTAACCATGATTGATCACTGAGAGGGGAAGAGAGACGTGTATGTGTGAGAGAGAGAATGAGATATGATATTTAGTTTGATGTTTTATATAACTAATTATACTAACATCTTTATATTTATAATTTATCAATTAAATTTATAATTATGACATTTTTTTCAATTTTAATCTCAACCATCAATAAGCACAAATTGAAAGGTTAGAATTTATTGCTAGTTCTCGCATGGAGAGTAGTACTCAGTGGCGGATCCAGGATGGCAGGATTTATATTCAGGGAAGCCCAACTTATAACAACATACATTCTAAAAAATAAGAGTTAGTTGCCTTAAAATACATAAACTTTGGAGTATTTTTAATTTTTCACACTTTTTAAAAAACGTAGTTTTAATAACATGAACTTAACATTTGTTTGGTTTTTCACTTGCATGATTTTCAAATTTAGGCACTCTAATCCAACCAAAATCGATCAAAAATTCGTATTTTTTAAGATAATTTGGTGCCTACATAGATGCATATGTGGAAATCTCCAATAACCACGTCACTTCAGTTGACTGAAATTTAAAAATTATGTGAAAAACCAAACAAAATCTAAGTTCATGTTATTTAAACTACGTTTTTTAAAATGTGTGAAAAATTAAAAAAAATCCCAAAGTTATGTATTTTAAGGCAATTAACCCAAAAAATAATAATAAGTTAATGTATAATAATTTTGATACAAATTAATATATTTTTAAATTATATTTCAACATTAAGAAATCAATTGGTTAACAAAATTATATCATCGTACATCATTTTTTAATAACTTTCAATTAGTTATGTACCCAAATAAAAAAAATTCTCAATTAAAATTGATTGTGTGTCATAATAATGCTCTTATAGTTAGAACATATAACTAAACATATTTAATCAAAAAAATAAACTATAATTCATAAAGGCACTATAAATTAACTTTAAAAGACTCAAATTGAGAATTAGAATAAAAAATAAACAAACATAGAATTAAACAAAATATGAAGAAACCAATTATGTTTGATTTAAAGTGAGTATATGTAAATCTTAATTAATTTTTAAATTCATATGATAAAGGTAATAATAAAGAATGAGAATGAAAAATATATATGGGCTCTTAGTAGCATATAAATGATGCATGAAATTTAAAATTTGTTAAATTTATTAAAATTTTAAATTATATATATTTAAATTACTATATTAAATTTCCTTTTAAAAAAAAATTGAGGGGAGCCCCACATACATCCGCCTTTGGTAGTACTCATTATAATCAACCTCATATATATATATATATTATTTTTCTTTTTTTGGTTTTTGTTCCAATTTTTTTATTAAGGATAAAATTAATTTTTTTATTAAAGGGTAAATGAGTAATAACTAATAAGGAGTAGTTCAGAGAGTAAAAATATGAAATATGAAAAGTGAGTGAGGTGCAAAAAAAATAAAAGGTGCCGCCAATTTTGCAATTCCGATCAAATTATCCAGTCAACTCTGAGATTCTCTCGTGAGCTGCTCTGGCATTTAAAAACGAAGCGAAAAGGAAAGAAAGATAAAGAAATCGATTTGAAACTCGGGAAGTTGATTATATAAAAATGGCTGCCCAGAATCCCATTTCCTTCATCCAAGTAAAAGAAACTGCTGCATTTAAAAAAAAAGTTAAATGGCGTGGTTTTGGGCAGCACTCTCTCTCATCCTATTCCTCTCTCTCCTCCAACAGCTGCCGAAGAAGAGAAATCTGCCGCCGGGACCGATCGCGCTGCCGATCATAGGGCATCTCCACCTGCTGGGGAAGAACCTCCACCATGAGTTCCACCGCCTCGCCAGGAAACACGGCCCCATCATCTTCCTGCACCTGGGCACCGTCCCCGCCGTCGTCGTCTCGTCGGCCGCTGGAGCGGAACTAGTGCTCAAAACTCACGATCTCGTCTTCTCCGGCAGGCCTCATCACCAGGCCTCCAAGCATCTCGGATACGATCGGAGAAACATCCTCTTCGCGCCCTACGGTGCCTACTGGCGCAACATGCGCAAATTGTGCACTCTCAAATTGCTCAACAGCCAGAAAGTCAACGAGTTCCGGCCGATTAGAAAGGCGGAGCTCGGAGAAATGGTGGGCTCTCTCCGGCGGGCTGTTGAGAAACGGGAAATCGTGGATGTCAGCGCCGCAGTTGCCGGTGTGATCGGGGATATGATTTGTTTGATGGTGTTTGGGAGGAAGTTTGTTGATAGGGATTTGGATGAGAAGGGGTTTAAATCTGTGATTGATGAGACGATGAATCTGGCAGCGCTGCCTAATCTTGGCGATTTTTTCCCGTTGATGGCGGCGCTTGATCTTCAGGGATTGAATCGTCGGATGAAGGAACTCAGTGTGATTTTCGATGGGTTTCTGGAGAGGATTATTGATGACCATCTTCAGAAAAAGCAGGAGACGAAGCAGAATCAAGATTTCGTGGATACAATGTTGGCCGTGATGGAGTCCGGTGAAGCCGAATTTGAATTTGATCGGCGCCATGTGAAGGCGGTGCTATTGGTAACTAACTAATTTGAATATTGCTGTTTGATTGATGTGTAATGTGTTATGAGATATGAGATATATAGAATTGTATTGTTGTCCTGTACGTCCAGGATATGCTTATAGGAGGAATGGATACTTCAGCTTCAACAGTGGAGTGGGCGATCTCGGAACTCATCAGGCACCCCAAAGTGATGAAGAAACTCCAAAAGGAACTAGAGCAAGTTGTGGGCATGGACCAAATGGTGGACGAATCACACCTCCACAAACTCAACTACTTGGATTTGGTTGTGAAGGAAACACTGAGGCTCCACCCCCCTGGTCCATTGCTTATCCATGTGCCCTCTGAAGATTGCAAGCTCAACCAGTTCCATGTCCCCAAAGGATCATGGATCTTCGTCAACGTGTGGTCTATAGGGAGAGATCCAAACATTTGGCAGGACCCTCAAGAGTTCGTGCCAGAGAGGTTTGTTGGGGGAGATGTAGACTTCTTAGGGCAGCATTTTCAGTACATTCCTTTCGGGTCTGGCCGAAGAAGCTGCCCCGGGATGCAGTTGGGGCTCATACTGGTTCGATTGGTGCTCGCGCAGTTGGTGCATTGCTTTGATTGGGAGCTTCCTCATGCGATGTTGCCTGCTGATTTGGACATGGCCGAACACTTTGGTGTGGTCACTACCAGAGATAAACATCTCATGGCTATTCCAACTTATAGATTGCATAAATGAATGCAAAAACTCCGAGTATGAGTTCGAGCCAATATAAATTCTCCAACCTATTGTCTAACCTACCCTCAACCATTTATTTAGATGTCACTCATTCGCAGCAAAAAAGTACGCGGGAAAAAAGATGAATTTTGATTTGTGAATTTCATATTTCATTCCATTCTTGTGGTATATTTTTATGTGAATTAATTGTTCGATATTTTTCTAAAGAATTGTTTAGAAATTGTTATTTATCAGTGTACAAAATAAAGGCTAACTTATGTGTTTTATAATAAAGAACACTCTTGATTACCAACGAAATTATCTGATATCAGTTGTACTACATCTTTTGCAACACAACCAAATTTATGAGTTTTTGTATTCAATTTTAATTTCTAATGCTTTAATTTGATTTAATTTCGCATTTGTTAATTATAATTATGGTTCATTTCATCCAATTAATGTTTATTATTATTTTAGTATTAAATTTCTAATTTTTAGTTTATTATTGATTCTTAAAAACTTATATTAAATACTAAAATATATATAAATTATAATTGGACAGAATGAACCTTAATTAACAAATGAAATATTATATTAATGCACAATAAATTGGAATCAAAGAAAAGAAATAAAAGAAAATTTAATAAATTTGATTGTGAATATAGCATAATTGGGAGCAAATGATTTCATCAAATTAATATTATTAATCTTGTACAAACTATAATAATCATAAATACTAATTAAAATTCTAAAGTATAAATCATACGCCAAATCTAAAATTAAACTTAACAATCCAATATTTAATTATGAGTTTACACTTGTGTGAGATCGTCTAACGGATATCTTACATTAGACGGATCTTTATTTGACGCATGGGGTGCCCCTTTTTTTCTTTTTTATTGGTTCCTCTTCCACTCTCCCTCCCCATATTTCTTTTCTCTTTAGTTTTTTTTTTCACTTTTTAATTCTTCATTTTTTTACAAATATATATTTAATTTTTTGAATTAATTTAATTTTTGAAAATAAATATATACTCTAAAATGGAATTAGCTAATCCTAAAATTGAATTGAATTAGCTTAATTTTTTTATCGGCGTATCATCCAGTGCATTTGCTCGGCGCTAACGTGTTGACTCATGCAACGGACTCGATACAAAATGAAGATTTAAAAAAAATTGAAAAAAAATCGATAAAAAAAGAAAACGGGAACTGTCAGTCGCTTCATAGTTAATAATACTTCACTTATTTGCTAGTGAAACTTCACTTCATATGTAATGACACTCACATATTATTAGTTGGTCGATTTTTTATTTAAAAGAAATCTAAGAGTTCATAATTTTTTGTTTAAAAAAATGTTTTAAAGAGTAAGACTTGGTAGAGATACCAATGAAAGTATATTTGTCATGATCTAAAAAAATAAATAGAAAAAAAACATTGTATACTCGATGATATTTCAATTCATATTAATTGATATTTCAACACATAATTGTGATACGGGATATCTGAAGAATCAACAAACGTATTTCAAAAAAAGAAGATAACTGGATTAACTAAATTAAAACCACGCATTATGATTTATGTAGAAAATAATTCATTTATTTTCTTCTTAGCATGTGAAAATATAATTAGTGATACTTTACTTCATACATAGTGATACTTTACTTTATACATAGTGATATGCGCGTATGGGCACGTGAACCTAACTGGTTTTGCGGGTTTTGGCGGGTTTAGATAGATTTTTTGGGCGGGTTTTGATCTTATTTGACCCGTCTAACACAAAAGACCTGCTAGATAGTCTCATACAAATTTTTGTCTTTAATTATATTTCATAAACAACAATCTTTATTATTTTATTTTGACAAAAAAAAAAACTCTATGTTAAGCAAATGGTAGACAGTTCCAACATATATATTAATTAATTAATAAATAAATAGGTGTATTAGCTTCTGTTTTTTATTTTAAGGACTTTAATTAATTATCAGTCCATTTTTGTCTACCTATTATTTATAGATCTCTGGAAGAAACGAATTGGCCAAGAATCATTCAAAAAAGTCGTACTATATATATTAATATTCTATTTGGTTAGTGGAACGAAACAAAACTCAAAAGTAATAAAATCAAACTTTGAATGAATCATTAGACCGACCAGATCCATATGCAAAAAGTAATATCAGTGATCGAGTCATACCCAACCTTCCTAATCCTAGGCCTCAAATTCTTCTTTGTTTGAAAATATAGACTTCTCTAATTATTATTTTATACTATCTATTCATCACTTCATATTGATGTTAATATTTAATCATATGATCATATCTCAGATCTACCATGTATCTTTAACTTTAATTTATTTCAATGTTATCATTGACTAAGCCGCCACCTATTTGTTGTTTCCGTGCCGTGCTCAATATTCAAATTGCTGACCGCACTATCGAAATAATTATTAAAAAAATAAATATATTTTTTAATAAATTATTAATACATTACAATATGACCCTTAAATTAAGTGTGTAATAGGATTATATATAATTGGGAAACTCAATTTAGTAAGAATAAGTTCTTAGTTATTATTAACCTCTATCGGAATTAATTTGTAAGTATCACCCCAATTTTAAAACGTTGTAATTACAAAATAATGAAATATTCATTTAATATTTTACATTTACAATATTTCCAATTATTTCGAAAAAAATTGTCTAGTTTGGACCATTAAAATGGCGTCGCTTGAATTTAGATTTTATAATTGCAAGATAAAAAAAATACGATTTAAAATCACGTAACTGCAATGTTGTTTTAAGATGATGCGGGAATTATAAAAGTAAATTGCAGTTTGATATTTGACTTTTTAATTTTTAAATAAAAATATCATGACCTTTATATATTTACAGTTTGATACCTGACCTTGTAAATGTTTATCAAATATATCATAAGGTCAACTATTTCGTAGATTATAGCATACGTGGACGACCAAAAATTTGATCTGAATTTTTATAATGCCACATCATATGAAAAAAATAAAAATTAGAGACTTAAATTTTCATGTAAATTAAATAAATGACATTTTCACTTTATTAAACTGTAATTTATATATTTATTTAACTCTAAGCCATAGTTATGTATCTTCTGAACGTATATAAATTATATAAAAAAGGAGGTTTAAATCATTTCATTTTTTTTTTTTTATCTTGATCTAATGTCAATTAAAATATTTATATATATTATTATCAACTCTACTTGTTGAAAGAGTCATACCTAAGATTCTATAATACATAATTATTCATTTGTCAAATGTCATAACTCGTAAGCTTTGAAAAACAAAGTTTATTTGGTTAAACCTTCTATATATTATGTGAATGGTTAATTATTAAATAATGTATGAACATTCATTAAAAATAATTATATCAACTAACATTAACATATATAATGAATATATTATATTTCAAAATGCACAAACCTCAAGTAATTTAATTTCTCATTTTCTAAATTATTTAACATATATGGAAATTAAAGTATCTAATATTTATATTTTTAAGTATGATGTGAGACATCATAAAAATTCACATGAGATTTCTGATTATCCACATATGCTATAGCTACGGATGAGATCCTCTATTTCAGATTTGGTGTTCCAATTCGTGTTCCATGATCAAAGTTATCAAGCTTTTTTTCATTTTTTTTGTCAAATTTAATTTATTATGTTTTAGTTTAATTTTATGATTATTTTTAGGGTTCACCTCACTTAATTAGGCTTTATAATTATTTTTTAATATTTAATTTTCAAAGAAATGATTATTATGGTTGTTTATTTTAAAAATATGATATTTAATTTTTAAAATTTCAATCTTTTGTTGATAGACGTGAGTAGATCGATTATGTTATAATTAATTTTTATTTTTGTAATATCTATTATTAAATTTGTGAATTCGATCGTGGAATACGGGTTGGAACACCAAATCTGGAATAGAGGATCTCATCCCCTATAGCTAGGGTACTAAATAGTTGATCATGGAATAGATTTGATAAAAATTTATAAGGTTGGATATCAAACTATAAATATATAAAGGTTGTGATATTTTTGTTAAGAGGTTAAAGGTTAGGTTATCAAACTATAATTAACTCGAATTACAAAATAGTTTAAATGTTATGTTATTGCCCTTGACAATTTTTTATAACTATATATTTAACTAATTAATGTTATAATTCCGTATCCGTTTTCATGCTGTGTTGATACTTCAATTCACATTTCAGACCCAAAAAAAAATATATATATTGTGATACATGACATTATATATGCATTATAGAATAATGGTTGCCAAAATACCATTTATTCCACCAATCTCTCCTCAACCAAAGTAAAACAAGTGCTTTTTTCAACGTCAGATGGCGTGGTTTTGGGCAGCACTCTCTTTCATCATATTCCTCTCTCTCCTCCAACAGCTGTTGAGGAAGAGAAATCTGCCGCCGGGACCGATCGCGCTGCCGATCATAGGGCATCTCCACCTGCTGGGGAAGAATCTCCACCACGACCTCCACCGCCTCGCCAAGAAACACGGTCCCATCATCTGCCTTCGGCTGGGCTTCGTCCCCACCATCGTCGTGTCGTCGCCGGACGTAGCTGAGCTCGTGCTCAAGACCCACGATCTTGTATTCGCCGGCAGGCCTCATCACCAGGCCTCCCGGCATTTTGGATACGATCGGAAAACAATCCTCTTCGCGCCATATGGCGCGTACTGGCGTAACATGCGCAAATTATGTACTGTGAAACTGCTCAGCAACAAGATAATCAACGAGTTCCGGCCTATTAGAACGGCGGAGCTCGGAGAAATGGTGGATTCTCTCCGGCGGGCTGCTGAGAAGCGGGAAATTGTGGATGTCAGCGCCGCAATTTCGAGCGTGATAGGGGATATGAACTGTTTGATGGTGTTTGGAAGGAAGTATGTCGGCAAGGATTTGGATGAAAAGGGTTTTAAATCTGTCATCGATGAGGCGATGCAGGTGGCGGCGCTGCCTAATCTCGGGGATTTTTTCCCGTTCATGGCGGCGCTTGATCTGCAGGGGTTGAATCGGCGGCTGAAGGAAATCAGCAGGGTTTTTGATGGGTTTTTGGAGAGGATTATTGAAGACCATCTTCAGAAAAAAGAGGGGACGACGAAGAAGAATCAAGACTTCGTGGATACGATGTTGGCCGAGTTGGAGTCCGGAGATGCAAGATTCGAATTCGATCGCCGCCATGTCAAGGCGGTGCTATTGGTAACTAATTAACTCATGATCAAATATTAATGCTCCTAATTGATTATATTGTTGTTTTGCTTCAATTAACTTGGATTTAATTATATATATGAACATGAAGATTAATTGATGTCAATTAATGTTTGGGCATGCAGGACATGCTTCTAGCAGGAATTGATACTTCAGCAGCAGCAGTGGAGTGGGCGATCTCAGAATTGATGAGGCACCCGAAAGTGATGAAGAAACTGCAAAAGGAATTGGAGCAAGTTGTGGGCATGGACCAAATGGTGGACGAATCACACCTCGACAAACTTGACTACTTGGATTTGGTTGTGAAGGAAACACTGAGGCTCCACCCCTCCGTTCCAATTCTTTCCCATGAGTCGTTGGAAGATTGCACGATCAACGAATTCCATATCCCAAGAGGATCACGCACCTTCATCAATGTGTGGTCTATTGGTAGAGATCCTAACGTGTGGCACGACCCTGACAAGTTCGTGCCTGAGAGGTTTGTTGGGGGCCATGTAGACCTCCTAGGGCAGCATTTTCAGCTCATACCCTTTGGGTCTGGCCGAAGAAGCTGCCCTGGGTTGCAACTAGGGCTTACACTTGTCCGACTTGTGGTGGCGCAGTTTGTGCATTGTTTTGATTGGGAGCTTCTCGATGGCATGCTGCCTACTCAATTGGACATGACTGAACACTTCGGAATGGTGACTTGTAGAGAGAATCATCTCTCGGTTATTCCCACTTATAGATTAACTACTGCATGAAGAGCTCGATTAATTCTATGCAAATTTAATATGGATTTTGTATTGTATGCTGCATTCCAAACCTACCCGTCACTCATTGTGTTGTATTGTTTTGAATAATATCATATCGAAATTATTTAATGATATTAAATTGGTATTGTGCAATAGTACTATGTCCTCATTGTCAAATTTCGGACCTCATCATCTGCTGCGCATTTGTTCTACATTGACATAGAACCAACACTCTCTACCCTCGCGTGCAGGATCCTGGACACGCACCTCGCGACAGATCAAGGCATGCATCGCCTTGCGTGCTATACTACCCCCCCTAAAGTCCAAAAAATGTCCAAAACATCCAGATCTAAACATCTGGATCGTAGCCTGACCACCAAAATGCTCTAAGACCTCCCTAATATTCTCTATTAGCTCCAGCTTTATGTACATCAAAATATTCGGCTTCAGCCTCTGGAGGGGGATCTAATCCACTGAATCTAATATTCACAATAGAAAATTAGACTGTTATTAAATTATTAAATTAAATTTGTAGCTACATGTACTAAACAATTATTACTATTATTATTATTATTATTATTATTATTATTAGATTAATTGTTGTTGTTGTTATTATTTTTATTAAAAAATTATTACTATTTATATTCACAATAGAAAATTAGACTGTTATTAAATTATTAAATTAAATTTGTAGCTACATGTATTAAACAATTATTACTATTATTGTTATTATTATTATTAGATTAATTGTTGTTGTTATTATTATTCTTATTAAAAAATTATTACTATTTATATTCACAATAGAAAATTAGACTGTTATTAAATTATTAAATCAAATTTGTAGCTACATGTATTAAACAATTATTATTATTATTATTATTATTATTATTATTATTATTATTATTATTATTATTATTATTATTATCATTATTATTATTATTACTATTTAAGATTGAATTATTATTTGTATTATTATGATTAAATGTAATTAAGATTGAATAGGACACAACGATTTGGATAAATGTGGCCTATATATTTAGTTAAATGATTAATTAAATATGATAACGTTTATTTAAAAAAAGAATAACGAAATCTAAAATAATATAGGGCATAACGATAAGGTTATCGTTAATGATCTCATGTTATTAACATTAATGAGGGCATAACGATTCTATTAACTAATGCATAACGAAAATTATAATAAATAACGATTATTATTATTGGTGTTAACGAAAGTAATAATGATTATTAATAACGATTATTATTATTATTTGGCCTAATATTACATGAATTTAGGCATAACGATTACATGAATTTAGGCATAACGATAAATATAAATTGGCATAACGATACTTCAAAAAAGAACGAAAATGAGGAATAACGATGATAATCCAAGCATAACGATTATAGGAAATCAAGACGCAACGATACACATAAATTGGCATAACGATTACATGAAATCATAACGATAATTCAAAAATAAGCATAACGATTACATGAAATCATAACCATACTTCAACAAAAGGCATAACATTCATATTAAACATATAATTGGCATAATGATACTAACAAAGTGTAACGATAATCAAAATTATGCATAACGATAAAATGTAAACAACTCGACGACAATCGTTAATGCTTAAAAGGATATGAGTCTAACCTCTCCCGACGGTCGGCCTACATCTTCACGTCCTTCCTCTCGTTCTTCCTCCATCCTCTTCAACTCGAATAAATCTCTCAGTTTATTATTTTCACAGAACTTAGAGCGAAAAAAATATAGAGCAGCGGCGGAGAGGGGGTAGTTACTGATATTTAAGGCGATAATAAAGAGGATTTGATTCCACGATTTTTTTTTCAAACTAAACTTGAGTTTGGATAAATTTTGTTCCAAAAGATACAGTATCAACGTAATATATATCGGGAAAGATCTTATTCCAAAGAAATATTTTATTCTTTTTCGAAAAAAGTGGGGAATATTCAGCTTTTATGGTCAAATATTTCTATTTCAATTTTAGTTATGGTTAGATTAAATTTTTCTTATGTTTAAATTTAAATTTTGTCAGATTCAAAATAAAATTTTCGTTATTGTTAAATTAATTTTTCGTTATGTTAAAAATTCAATTTTCGTTATTGTTAAAATTAAAATTTCATTATTGTTAAATTTATATTTCCTTACGTAATGAAAAGTAGATTTTGGTTAACTTTAAATTTCGTTATGGTCAAAATTAAATTTTCGTTATTGTTAAATTAAATTTTCGTTATGTTAAAACTTAAATTTTCGTTCTTGTTAAAATTAAATTTTCGTTATTGGTAAATTACATTTTCGTTATGTTAAAAATCGACCTTGATTCGTTGTTGGTAACTTTAACTTTCATTATGGTTAAAATTAAATTTTCTTTATTGTTAAATTACATTTTCACTGTGTCAAAAATTATATTTTCGTTCATGTAAAATTAAATTTTCATTATGTTAAAAAATAAAGATTCGTTATTCATGAAATTAAATTTTCGTTATAGATATTTAATTTTCGTTATTGGTGTAACAGAAGTTGGAGAAGTGAACGAAAATAACGAAAGTAAAATAAGGCAGGTGATAAGTTCCAAAAGATTCAGATTCTTTAATGACTTTATAGTTGAAAGTACACCTTTTCAGATTTTTTTTTTTTAAATTCAAGATTTCTGGGACCCACTATAAATAAAATATACATAATATAGTACAGATTGCCCATATAACTCCTATACCCTTAAAACTTGTCCAATTACCCTAATTTTAGAATTTAATTGTCTAGATAAACTTTTCTCCCAAACTTAAAAAAAATTAAAATTTTTAAAATTAAAAATGAATCGTGAGGCATTTTTACACTTTGAATTTAATTTGTTAAACTTTGTTTTAATTTAATGTTAAACTTTGACCGTGTACATAAAAAATAAAAAAAAATAAAAAATTGGATCAGGTAGTTCACGGTGGAGCACCGTGTACTACACGGTTGACAATTGTTTTAATTTAATGTTAAATTTTGGCCATGTACATAATAAAAAAAATAAATTGGATCGAATAGTTGACAGTGGAGCACTGTGTACTACACGGATGCCGTGAACTACCCGGTTGGGTGGAGAGAGAGAAGGGGTCCACCGTGCATAAAAAAGTGGAGAGAGGTGGGTGGAGGGGAAGAGAGAGAAGAGGGAAAAGCGGGAGGTGGAGAGATAGGGGAAGAGAGAGGAGGGAAAAGAATAAAAAAATGAGAGTGGGTCTCATATCATAGTTTTTTTGGGAATATTTGATACATGCGGTTGTACCATTTCTAAAATTTGTGCTTTTTTTTTTACCCTTCACAACGGTGGACCTTAATTTTTGATACATACTAAAAAATTTGTACCTAAAAATACATCCTCTTAGATCTCTTTAAATCAAAGACTGAGATGAAAGATATATAAATCACTTGCTTGTGGCAATATTTTTTCCTTTATCTGATATTTTATCGTTTTAAATCTTCAGGTATTAGCTGAATATCTTCAGAAGATCGACCCAAAATCTGATGGCGCTAAAAGGGATTGGGTCGCTATCTATGATGAATGTGCAAATGTTGACATGGTGATTTATATATGTTTGAAGGTGAGTGAATTGAATTATGGAAAGCTATATTATGTATTAATTGCAAGTATTTGGGGCGCTGATTAACCTCCATGGAAAATTATTCATGGATACGACAATCTTAATACCTGTTCTGTTTCTGCTCAATAATTCACCTTAAAAGCCACAAGCATGCATTGACACACACAAATGCACTATTTACTTTTGTATGGTCAACTAATTGCAGGTTTAATAACTGAAAGTTATGTTTTTTAAAGTATCACTGTCTCATCTTCCACATTTGAATGGAATTTGTTGGTTTTATTTAACATTCCTTAAAAATTTCAGGAGATTGACTACACGAAGCTTCTAATGCTGAGCAATTTGCATCAAACTTCAAAAAATTGGACTATGTCAAAGTCCCAGCTATATATTGGGAATACACTACCCTGCAGGCATGGACATTCCACAATCATCAAACTTTAGATGTCAAACTAGTAGATTTTGTATGTGATAAGTGGTTTTCCCATGTCTGATAGGTTCTAGCAATGGAATACATTTCGGGGATCAAAATAAACTGGATAAAGCACTGAACCAGTTGGGGGTAGACCGCAAGAGGTCTGTCCAGATAAAGCAAATTTCAGCAGTCCAAATATCTCCTGAACTTCAAAACTAGTAATCATATTTAGGGAATTCATATGATTTGGAGTTTTTTAATGATTGTTAGGTTGGGCCGGTATGCAGTTGAATTTTACTTGGAGCAAATATTGTCCCATGGCTTTTTCCATGTTGATCCTGTGAGTCTACTTACTATTGTGGAAATTGACTTACTTAAAGCATTTGGTTAAATACTTATGTAACTAAGAAATATCAACCTAATACTATTTCCACATGAAGTGTGATGAACATGATATGAGATTTAGTTGTAAATATACTTCTCAATCCCCTCGCTGGTTTTGAGATAATGAATTAATTGTCATAATATCAAAACTGTCTGTATTTGGACTAACAATATGAGTTCATGCAGCATCCAAGAAACATTGCTGTGGACGATTTCAATGGTGGAAGATTGATCTTTTATCTGGAATGATGGGAAGGTATATTTTCCCTGCTTCTTGTGGACAGATTTTTTCCCAGCCAGGATTAGTAATCTATGTCTTACATCTTTGAAGTATAAGTCGAAACATCAGAGAAGGCTTGCTGGAAGTATTTACGGAATTTATGAGAAAGATCCTGAAAAGGTGTTTTTTCTCTAAGTTTGGCTATTTGTCCAGTACTTATTTAATAAAAACTAGGATATGAACTTCAATGTGTCATGCACAAACCCTAAAGTGTTTCAACCTGTTCAGGTTCTTCAAGCAATGGTCCAGATGGGTGTTCCAGTTCCTACTGGAGATATGACAGCTGTTAGACGAACAACTCAGTTCTTCCTCAGCAGGTTCTCTTCATTTAGCTTATAAGTTGATCTCTAACTTAGGTCTTCATCTAATATTTTTCAAATTTTTCCCCAACTCTCATCTCAAGAAATATAGCTTGGGATTTCATGTTCATCCATTAGATATGTTTGTCTTTATCTTAGATGTATCTGCAGAAACCTCAAATAACTTCATTTAAAATTTAAATATTTAATCTGCCAGTTTTTTTCTTATTAAAGATCTTGTCAAACTTTATAGGCTTGTTTTTGGTTAATGAATCCATGAAGAACGCCTAGCAGCACAAAGAAAAGAAAGAGAAATGGCAAAAGAAGAACTCGGATTCAAAAAGCCATTGAGCAAAGAGGAAATGAATGAAAAGAAGCAGCAGCGTCTTGCTGCAATTGGTAATTTGCTGTGTTATGTGTTATTGATTAGCTTAGTTGTTTCTATATAAACTTATTGCCTCTTTGATGCCACTTGGTAGAAAGCAGGCTGCTTCTACGTTTCATGTTTTCGTCTTTTAGATGTTCTGTGGTACTGAATTGAGTCAGTTTTGTTTTTGTTTCAAACAATCACTCATTTTCTGCCTTTCACCTCTTTCTAACATATGACAGAAAAAGACCAGCTCCTTTTTTATAGTTTAGATGTTTAGGAACATGGATTCTCTTAAAGAATAAAGACATTTCATATTCTTTTTAAACAGGGGAATATTTGTTGGCGATTGCTGCAGATCAATCTTTTCGATTTCCTGCCACTTTCACTTTTGTTGTTGGAGCCTTTTCAGGTACATTACTTCGTTCCAATCTTCTAACTGACATAGTTGCTAGCAATGGTGTTTACTGAAGTTTATATGCAGTGTTGGATTGCATTGGCAAGGGACTTGACCCTCATTTTGACATCACCGAGATTGCCAAACCGTACGTTCAATTTGAAATCTCTGTATCCGGTGATTTTCCTATTTATATTATACTACATAGATAAGTAAGTAGCTCTCTCTCATCAACTAACATTCACAGCATGTACATATGTCACAGCTATGCTCTAGAATTGTTAAAGTTTCGCGAAGCTGGTGTTGATGTTCTAGTAAAGGCAAGTTTCTAGAACACGTTTCATTTGGTACGAAACAATATAGAAAATGTTGACAGTATATAAGCTCAATTGTGCACAGGACTTCTGAAAGAGATGGGATAGACAATCCAGCACCGTTTTCAATTTATTTAGGCAGGCTGATAGAGTCGAAAAGCTTGCTGAAATAATCCGACGACTGGTGAGTTACATGTATTATATGATGAATCAAGTGACAAAATAAACAGTTTCCATGAATCATCAGCCATAAAACGTGGACAACAATTTTAATTGTCAATCATTTGTTTTCGTGTTTGTAGGAGCAAGGAGATCTTAAACTTCGAGTAAGAACTATCTGAGAGGGATTTTCAACGCGTTGCCACTGTTCAAAACACGATTGCCAGTGTAAGTTTGCCTCACTTCTTATATAGAAATAAACTCAGTGGTCTTGCTACTTCTATAGTTGCATGAAATGATAGTTATATTTAACATCTTTGCAGGCATCGCGCATTTACTATGTATGCACAAGTTAATTATAACAATGTAGAGCTTCAAATTTGCATTGCTTGAAAAAATTGTGTGTTTTCTTCAAGTTGTTAATACTTTTGAAATCACATTGGATGTTAATCAACAGGCAATTGCTGCTGGAAGCTTAGTTAACCTTCCTACCATTTTATACGTCAACTCAATCCAGGTTAGTCTTCACCTAATTTTTCATCTCTTCAACTCAAATCAGTATCTCATCCTATATTGCATTATGGTTTTGATGTGTTTCGCTCACTGAATCCCATCTCCAGACACCTGCTACCATTGCATATATCATCTGTGCCTTCTTCAGCCTCAAGGTCCTGATCGCTTTACGGAAGGTTAAGAAATTCGATCAAAGAGAAAAGTTGATCACTGGAACTGCTTGAACAAATGGTTAGCTACATTTTCTTTGCATTAGTCTAAAACTTTCACATTTTTTTAAGACTAGAATTTGAAGTTGCACATCAATGTGAGGTCTGTTTAGCATCAAGAAGAATAGAACAACATGAGTTTGATTTGATTTAGATACAGAATGCATTTCACATGAAACGGTTAGCTTAGCTCCTTTAAAATTTGCCACACCATTTATATTTTATTGCAACATTAAGTCATGGTTGCTTATTTCTTGTCACAGTTGATAACTAAGTTGTTTGAACTTCCTACACTAATGTTGCTCCATGGTTTTCTGCAGCAAATTTACTGACTCGAAACATAAACATAAACACAAGTCAAAATATTTCTGAAGTTCTAAGTGGCTGCTTGATTTGGGATATAATTCATGAATCCTTATGGCTTGGAACTGCCTAATTTGAGACAGGCGACAAATCTATAATATCGGGCTCAAAAATGTGGTGCAAACAACGTTAGCACTCACTATGAAGTTCGCGTTTTTGTTAGGTTTGTCAAACCATCTTCTTGTAACTGCAACATTCTCTCTGTCTGAACTCTCAAGTCCATTTGTGGCTTTAAATTTTTGTTCTGGCTACATATATAGTTGTCTGTTTGTAGATATATTGATGTATAGTTCATTAACAGATGTGAGGCTGCATCTTAATTGTATACTAAAAAATAGTGCTTCATTTTTCAAATGTTCATGTATTCAGACAACATGGGATGAACCAATAACACTTATTTGCACACAATTTCTTCTGATTTGTTTGCTACATTTACATGCTACAAGGCTCAATCAATCTATGTTGTAAAATTCAAGAAACTTAGGTACGGTAAGAACGTCTCTCGGGTCAAGATTCGTAAGACTGTATCTGAATCATATATGACATCTATAGAACGTTGAGTTTATCTAGAGTAGCTCTTCCAAATCATCATAAAAGAGACCTAAAGATGGAAAAAATATGAGGTTACATTAAAAGGTCGGACATTTTTATGTACCAAATATGTGTAAATGAACGGTAAATATTACACTTTGTGTAGGACGTGGAACGTGAAACGGAAAGCGATGGGAAAAAAGAGAAGTGTTGAGAATCCTTTCCTTTAGTTTAATTATTTATTGTTTAATTTGCTGGATTGCTACAACTTAGAATGAAGAGATTGAGCTGTAGAATGGATGTCCATGTGCTCAAAGTCTGAAGCAATTTCTATAAAATAGTTGCTAAAGTTATGTAATCTGTGAATATTTAAACATATCAAATATTCATATATAGTTTATAGTTGAGTCATATTTGGTGCCAGCCTATGATATGAGGTCACAAGTTGGTGAGATGTGTTGGGGTTACCAACACGCATTATTTTTCCGTCGTTTAGGATTTCTGGGGAATCTGTACGGATTTTGAGGCTTGTTGCATTGTTGTGTGTGTTTGTGTGGGTGTATATCAACCATTCAATCCATAAATCCAACCTAAAATGATGTTTTCCAGCAAGAAACACTCAATTATGAAGACAGCATAAAACCCAATGCCTTAAAAACATGCCTATTTTATCCTCATTGGTAATCAATCATAATTAATCAAATTCACTGCAAAATGCAGATTATCTCAATTGAATATATATGATTAATCAGTAACTGGGCCACAATTAATAAGATTGACCAAGAAGCCTCAGATTCTAGATTAATTAAGCTTAATTATGCCACAGAATAGAATTAAATAATCACCTCCATTAGAATATGTCAGAGGTATGTTGGAACATCATCAGTTTTATTTTTGTTTCATTATATTATCAAACTGTTTGTTTTTCAAAGAGCACTACCACGTGCTAAGCCAATTTGTGATGCACTAGACGTTCTTGCAAATATACTTTTTATAAATTAAAAAAATAAAAGTGGACAAAATTGCTGAGGATTAGGGATTATTAATGAAAAGTCATTGCAAGAAGTTAGCAAGTGAAACAAGAATATAGACTTGACATAGACATAATTTGATTATTAATAGAGATAGGGGTCGGCAAGTAAAACATCACTCAAGACTAAAAGAAATGGATATTAATCGTAAACACCCTCGATAGAGGCTGCAGAGGCTGCAGTTTGTAGGTTCTATCTTCACTCTAGAGAGAGAGAGAGAGAGATTGCTATATATATATATATATATATATATATGTGTGTGTGTGTGTGTGTGTGTGTGTAAAAAAATGTGTTTATATATATGACAACACACGTCAAATTCTCTATTTCTTAATTTGATTACAAGTTATATATACATAGTAATATCATTTATATACTATTAATTGCATAGTGCAATAAAACATATATAAGAGATTTCGATGAATTCAACTCGAGACGCGTATCAGTGTGTGCATCCAGTTCAATTTTCTGCTCATATGTGGTACATGGACTATTGTACATAAACATGATTTATCCAAAACAAATATATATATGAAGTTTAATTTAAATAAGTTCTTGTTTTATTTATTTATTATTTTCCAAAGACACGCCCAGACGAGTTCTTGTATTATTGATTATCTAACCACGTAAGTTTCGATTTATTTAATAATGTTGGAAAACACATCAATTATTGCCAGTTCATCAAAGAATTTTATAGGTCATCCTTTCATTCGAAATCTAAAATGATCGAGGGATATAGATTTTATGCTGATCTGCTAAATAAAGTCATTCCAAATGTCACTTGATTTATTTTGATATCGCCATCATATCATGATTCTCCTAAATTATTAGAAGTCGAGTCTATAAATGAAGTGTATATAATTCGTACATTCATGAGAGAATAATAATATCATGAAAATCATATTTTCTCCAAAAAAAAAAAAAGAATTCATATACATGCAATTTATCATATCCAAAAATGTAAATTAACTACCTTCCAAATCGTGCTCACATGAATCATCTATTTACTGCATTTTAATTTCATATATATTTGAATTTTTTTTTTTAATTATGTGTGTCATTTCCCAAGTGCATGCATGCATATCACATGTACAATGACACCAAATTAGTCAAATTGTACACAAAACAATACTTCTTTCATCTCAATTATATAGCCTCTCTTCTAATTGCACATAAATTAAAAATATTTATGAAAACAAGATATTAAAATTAAACTTCCAATGATACCCTTATTTAATATTTATGATTTTCAAAATTTAAGTGGTTGGTGTTTTAATTTTCAAGAATTAATTAATAAGAGTGTATTTGTACATTAGTATGAAAATTAATGTTATTTATAGTAATGAAACTATATAATTGGGACATCCCAAAATAGTAATAGGGACTATATAATCAGGACTCAGTGGATATTAATTAATGAAATAAAACACGAACCAAAACTCAAAAATGGAAAGAAAAAAAAAACACATAAGATCTCAACTGCAAATTAAATGGTTGGTTCTTGCTTTTCGTGTATGTTGATTTAGAAAAATTATACATATAAACTAAAATCCCAACATTATCAATATCAATCTCATTCTTGATATCTAGAAAGAAATGAAATCACATGTCAACTCTTGACAACCAGAAATTAAGAAAAGAAAAATAATTATAATAATAATAATCATTGAGGTGCAGAAAATGCTGTCATAGCTAATAAATATTAGTGAGAATTGAAGCAATAATTTAGTTTACACACTAATATATATATATATATATATATATATATATGCTTAAGGCAATGACTGAGTGTAGATATATATAATCTTCACTCTCTAAAACAGTTTCTTGTGGCGTTTCATTGCCCTTTTTGCACTCAACTTTCTCCTTGTCCGATTTGCATTCCACCTGCACCATCAATCATATTTCGTCACCTCAACTAAATTTTCTATGTTACCGCGTCTGTATATATATATATATATTGCTCGTACATAAGTGTATATATATATATATATATATATATGGTCTTACCAAAATAGTTGATTTAGCAGCAGCTGAATCCACTGTCATTTCATTTGTGACTCTTTCTTGACAAGATAACAAGAAAATTTCACTTTTGGTCCCATAGGACACGCCCCTCTCCCCTTTTGGTCCCAGAGCTGTCTGTTTTGGTCCCAATTTTTTTTTTACTGTCAATTTTAGTCCTTCCGTAACAGAAAACGTTAAAATTACTGTCAATTTTGGTCCCATAGGATTCAAACTATCAATTTTGGTCTCATAAGAATATAAATCCTAAAATGTAATCAGCTATGAACGATTTTTGAGCCGAAAAATTGATCAAATATTAGATTTGTAAATAGGGGGTACTTTTTATTATTATTTTTTAATTGGATTATTTAAAAAAATACTACAATAAAAACACGATTTAACAACGGATTATAAACTACAATAAAAACGCGATTTAACAACGGATTATAATTCGTTTTAAAATACAGACACATTAACATCTGATTAAGATCAAGATATTTAATGACAGATTTTTTTATCTCTAACTTAACAAAGAACACACGTCGTATTTTAATTGTAATTTTTTATTTTTTTATGTTAACGACACAATAACGACATATTTTTTATAATATTATATATATATATATATTATTTTGCAATTACTAATTAATTACAAATATAAATTTTTTATTTATTTTACATGATAATTTTTAATTTTTTTAATGTTATTAATTTTTTAATTACTATATAATTACGAATTTGAAATCAATCTTTTTAATATTATTGATTTTTTATTTATTTTACATTTTACAATTTATTTTATTTTTAATGTTTTAATAATATATATTATTTTTTAATATTATATATTTTTCAATTACTAATTAATTACAAATATAAATTTTTTAATATTTTTATTTATTTTACTTTATGATTGTTAAAGTTTTTTTAATATTATTAATTTTTTAATTACTAATTAATTATGAATTTGAAATTAACTTGTTTAATATTATTAATGTTTTATTTATTTTACATTTTTGATATTATATATATTTTTTATTTTTCAATTACTAATTAATTATGAGTATAAATTTTTATTATATTTTTATTAGTTTTACTTTACGATTTTTAAAATTTTATATTACTTTATATATATTTTTATTATTTTATATTATTTTTAATATTTTGGGCTTGACTTGTCTCGCTTCCATCACTAAAATGTGAATTTTTTGTAGTGAAAGTTCAAAATGTAGGTATGAAAGTATAATTTTTTCCTAGATTTTTTACTTTACATTTTACAAGAATTTAATTATGAAATAATCAACCATAATAATGAATTATTAATTGAAAATTAAAATTAAATATTAAAAATAATTATAAACGCTAATTAGATGTGGTGAACGCTAATAAACAATATTGTAAAATTAAACTAAATAAAAAAATTAATTGTATTTAGGGGTGTAAACGAGCCGAGTATCTTCTTGATCGAACTCGAGCTCGACAGAAAATTAAACTAAATAAAAAAAAATGGCTTTCTTTTGATTTAGTAGTTGTAATTTGATGATTTGGTGACAATACACAGGATAATTACTAAAAAAATAAGATGACGATAGTTTGAATCCTATGGGACTAAAAGTGAGCGAATTTTTTAAAAAAGGACCAAAACAGACAACTGTGGAACTAAAAAGGAAGAGGGGCGTGTCCTATGGAACCAAAAGTGAAATTTTCTCACAACATAACACAAAATGAACTAACAAACTTGCAAGTGCAGGAGAAAATCTCATTTTCTTATTTATTGTGTGTGTGTGTGAGAGAGAGAGAGAGAGATGGAGAGAATTATATTGTTGTAGAAGATGAAATCTTTGAGTAATTAATTTAATTTTGTTAGGGTTTTGTTGTTTTTTTTTTACACTCACACACCCGACTATTGAGGAGATTCGAACCCGTGACCTTTGGTCTCCAAGCAATCTCACTCCACCACTAGCCCATCCCCACCGGGACTTTAGAATTTTGTTGTTTTTTAAACTTGCTTTGACTGTCTAGTGATTCCACAGCAACAAGCTCGATCACCGAGAGAAAGGGGTTGGCTATAACCTTCCCCTTTTCAGTTTAAAATTTGTTACACGCTCTATTCGAGATACGTACTCTTTTATCTCATTTCTTATTTCTACTTTATTTATTATACGGTTAATTCTATTTTTAATCACCACCCAATTATAATTTTCATACAACTTTTGTAGTGTTGCAATAATGACATCACATTTCGATTTGTTATAATTTCGACACCTCTAATTTTTTCAATTATTGAAAATTCAACGGGATTTTTTTTAATGTATTGAGCTCACATATATAGGAGGATAAAATCCTTTAGTCCACTTTTCATGCCTCACTATTGTGTCTCATTATAAAATTTAATATTTTAAAAATATTTATTACAAAAATAAATTTTATTGTAATATTAAAAATCATAATCAACATTTATTGTTAAAAATTAAAATTTTTAAAAATTATATACCCTACTTTTGGAATAATCAATCATATTAATCAATTATATTAACTAAAAATAAGAAATAAATATTAAAAAATAATATAAACCCTAATTGGGTGGAATGAACCCTAAATAATAATTATAAAATTAAACTAAATCATAACAAATTGAAAGTGATGAAAATTGAATAAAAATCAAAATGGGACACCAAATGGGATAGAGAAATGTGAGATAGAGGATTTCATTTCATATATAGGGCAAACGAAAAGTGGACTAGAAGATTTTATCCCGACATCAAATGAAATTATCTATCACACTTTCTCTATCCCACTTGATGTCTTATTTTTATTTTAATTAGATTTTCATCCATTTTTTCTTCAATTTCAATTAGTTTTGATTTAGTTTAGTTTTATAACTATTATTTAAGGTTCATTCCACCAAATTATGGTTTATATTTCGTTTTCTATATTTATTTTTTATTTTTGAATTAATATAATTGATTAATAGGATTGATTATTCTAAAATTAGAATTGGTTATACTATAATAAATTTTGTTTTTATAATAAATATTTTAAAAATATTAAATTTAATAATGGGACATAATAGTGGAGATGAAATGTGGATTAGAGGATTTTATCCTCTTGTATATAGGATTAATTAGTAAATTATCTGGCTCCAATAATGTGAAAAAAAATGGTGATGACTTTATTTTCTTTTTCTAGTTTGAGTTGGTGATTATAATAGCTAGTGGAAAATAATTAATTATATTAATTACTCAATAGATTTGGAAGCGGAGCCGTTCTGTTCACACACTGCACATATAAACTAAAAAAAATGTTGACATTTTCTTAATTTTTATATATAATGACAAAATCATATAGGTTGTTTTCTATTTATATTTAGCTAATTTACTGATATATATTCATATTTAATATGTTTTTTTTATCCCATTTAATATGTTTATATTAAGTATTAATTTATATTGTCAAATAAATAAATAGGGGCATATTATTAATTTTTTTGATTAACTATCTTTCTCAATATTTTTCTTAATCCTTGTGAAAATCTCAATCAACTTAATTTTTATTTATTTTTTTGAATGGAGGGAGTAATTGTTATGTACTTGTTCTTTGTAATTTATCTAGCTGGGGGTGTGTTTGGTTTTCAAAAAGAAAGCCGATCTGCTAAATATTATTATTGTTGTTGTTGTTGTTGTTGATTTCAGTTTGTTATAATAAATATCATTGTTAAGAAAATATACAAAGAGAATGATATATATATCCCACACAGACAAACGGAAAATTAAAGTTTAAAATCAACAGAACCCATTATCCATTCTCAATAATTTGAAATTTGAAAAAACAAAATCCAATATTATGTTATCTAAGTACCTATAATTAATTCGAGTTTAACCATAAACATAATAAATTTGTCAAGGGTCAAAATTTAAGTCGATGTATTATAATTTTCATAATTGATCTCTAACTGATAGAGTTGGGTAAAAAGGTAAAAATACAAGTACGATAATGCGAGTACATAAAAGTACTGTAAAGTTATTTCTAAACTGAAAATGCAAATAAAGGTAAATAAGTGTGATATATAAATGATTAAAATTTCCTTAAAGCATTGTGTTGAAAAGCTTGTGGTATCTTTTATCAACTGCATAATTTCTATGGCCCATAAATGTAACATTTGATTTGTCAAATGAATATGCGAATCATTATTACTCAGGAAAAAGAAAAAGAAAAAAGATTCCTAGTTCCACCATATCAACAAATCTTATTCTGCTTTCAAATGTGGATAATTGCAAATCGCCCTCCAATATCTTATTTAATTGTAATAAATTTGACATATAAACAGTTGAGAAAAAAAAAAGTAAAAATTCACCTACGTACATCTATATACAGTTGACATATACGTCGTGTCCGTAAAAAACGTGAAGTATCACATATGTTATTACGTACTGTATGTATTATATGTCAATAAAATTAATATAAATTTAAATCAATATATTATTATTATTATTATTATTATTATTTTGATAGGATATTATTTTTGAAGATTTAATGGCGTTGTTATGTTTATAGTTTTTTTTATGAAATGTCACATTTTCATAAAATGTCTTTGTATTATATTTTAATCGAATTATAAATTATTTAATCATAATTTTGAATTATTTAATAGAAATAATAATTACTAGATTAAATATTCAATAAATAGTTCGTGATAAAAAAAAATTGTATGTTTATATATTTTATTTAAAAATATGATATTTGTTAGAAATAAAATGATAATTGAACACGAATAAAATTTGGAGTACTGGAAATATTAATTTGTAACTTATGTTATTTATTCTTATATGTATGTATATACACATATATATTGTAAACTTGATAAATAAATGCTTATAAAGATTATATCTTGCATAAAATATAACATATATATTTTTAAAAATGTATATGATAAAAAAAATACAAATATAAGTATGTTTGAACAATTAAAGAAAAATATTATTAAATTTATCAGAAAAGTTATTATTAATTTTATGCTCACTATGCTTATAAGAAGGTGTTCATCAATATATGTACATTAAAAAATATTTATTTATTATATGTGCACAAATATATTATATAGAAATGATCTATAATAAAAAGTGAGAATTTATAAAAGTAATTTTGTCTTTTTTTTTATCTCTTTTTAAAAATAAATAGTTAGTTTACTCCATCATCTATATATATAAATTACATTTCGTATTCAATATATTTTTCACATATTTAAAGCATATACATAATATATATATATATATGTATTTAACTATGATTTTGTTTGTAACTCATAAAAATATTTATTAAATATTATAAAATATTTCTCGTGAATCGCATAAAAGAATTAATTAAAATGCGGGTAACGGGTACAAATATGGGTAGTTAAGTACCCAAAGAAGACGAAAATGAGCGTAAAAGTTGATACCCAGTGGGTATAAGAATGGATACGGGTATTCTTTTAAAGCACAAGATTGAAGACGGGTATCATAGTACTCTACCCATTGACATTCCTACTCATAATAGTCTAAGTAACGCTGTCATATTAATATTAAATAATGTATAATATCTAGTATTTTTCGATGTATAATAAGTAATCAACTTAAATAGTAAATATGGTGGTATGAATTATTTTTATTACGTACGCGAGGTTCGATTTGTGCAATTAATTATATATATGAATTGAACTTACTAATGCGTGTGCTTGGAGTGGGGGGTTCTTTTTGTACCCTCGATTTATTTCTAAGTCACATATATATGTATTTAAACCTTAATTGTGCGCACTATACATAACATAGAGTCGAATTTTCACCTTAATTGCATACAAGCTAGATACATGTTAAATTTACATGTATTTCATTAAATATTAGGTTATTAAGAATTAAACTTGTGATTAAAATTACTAAAACTATGTAGGATGAAAAAAAAAGTCAGGGGGTTTGTTTAAGTTTCTTTCTTCCTTGAATAAAGTCCAGATATGTTGAATCTTGTAAGTTCACATTTCATTAAATTTTTCCAACAATTAACTAATGTAGGACCGACCAATTTTGTACAATTTTCTTGCTTTCTTATTTAATTTAATTTTAACAATCAAATCAAAACCATTTTTCATTTAATTGCGAGGGAAAAATAAAAAACAGAAATAATTTGAGAGGACAGGATGTAGCACATCTAGTTGGTAGACCTACAATAACTGTACCACATCCACATGTATGATGTATTATCACTATCAAAATTTAGCTTCTTCCTTCGAATTAGGCCATTTCGACAATTCAATCAATGAGGAAATTTGATTGGAAAAAACAAAAAATCAATCTACATGTTATATATATGTGCATGCATGCACACACAAATATATGAATGCAATATCGTTTATCTTCTTTTGTAATTAAATGATATTTCATTTATACTCGATAAATACTTATATGATGAAATACGAGATAAATTACTATGTTGATATATATGTAGCAACAGGCAACAACATATATACTACTTTTCACTTCCAAATAAAAATTTGAGGAGTGTAAAATGTTATTCTGCATTGCTAAACACAAGCACATCATGAATAATTCATTATCTCATGAGACGTGGCAATATAATTTGAAAAAATAATAATTATCTATACTCTCATTTGTCACAATCACTAGCCAAAATTGATCAAAATTTAGAGTAAAGAAAGATGGTCATGGACAATATTGACCTACTTTGATTGAGACCTTGAAGAAGACATCAGATCATTTCTTCATATATAATTGATTCAGATACTTTTTGTTTGTTTTACTCTTTTCAGTTTTCAACTAAATTATTGATAACTCTCTTTGTCATATCCACTAAGTATCATTTTCAATTTAATTATATTGTGAAAATTAAATTAATGAAATAATAAATAGCCTCCATGCCAGCTGTTTCTCATTGCATACGAGATATTTTTTAAAAAATATATTTACATAATTGTGGCATATAGACTATTTTAGCCAGGATATTTAGGAGAAAAATATGTAAAGCGTGTATCTTGTCTTCTGTGTTTGACTGTTTGGGCATAAAAAATTGAAGACTTTTTTTTTTTTTGTCGAAGGTAACCCGTAGCCGCTACTGAGATGCACACTGGGTAAACCCTGCCCCTGTGTAATAGCTTGCAAACCATACAGGGGAGGTAAACCACAATTGACAAGCCAGGTGTGACAGACTCACACCTAGTGGTGTTGGTAGGATTCGACCTTGAGATATTTGACCTCAAGATATCACCACTCCATCACTAGCCATCCCCAAAAAGACAAATTGAAGACTTTTTATTTAGATTAATTATTGAGAGACATTCAAATTAATATGTACCCAAAAATTATGATTCCGATCTCACCAACACCTTAAGCTGGGCTGCCCCTCTGGGTAGGTCAGATGGGTCGCTGCACAGGGCCTATATTTTTTATGGAAACCACAAATTGAAAATAATAATAATTGTATAAGTCTTAAAAATATATATAAATATATACAAAATTGAAATGACAATCTTCCTTAAAAAAATAATTAGAAAATTTAATCAAATAATTATTACTATATAATATATACAAAGTTGAAATGATCATCTCTCTATGAAAAAAATATATCGTCTGAAATCTCATACAGACTACCTCAAGATAAAATTCATTTTAGTGATTAGTTCCGCAGTTCCACTACTTATCTATTTTTTGTCTGTTAAAGTTTAATGTGAAATTTTATTAAGATTTTTTGTTGTATTAATCTCTCTTTTTTTTTTTGTAATTGGACTATTAATCAACTATCCGTGGTCTAAACAAAGTTCTAGTACGAAAAATGTACCATTAAAAACTCAATTTTTTTGATTTTTTTTTATTATCAAAACTAAGAAGTTGTATTTAGAACTTTTATTCCCCAATTTTAAGTTCACCAAAATCCAAATATAAAAAAAAAAATATCATTTTGAATAATTTTATTTAATATCATCAATATATTTCTTTCACAATTACTCCCTCCATTTCATAATGTTTGTTATTTAGGAGTTTTATTTTTGCGTCAAAATGTTTGTTGTTTTAGATATTTTCACACAAATTTTCCTAAATTTAACCCCATTAATATATGGGGAGAGAAAATTTTGCTAACTTTTTAGGAAAATATAAAGCTATAAGATTTTATTTAATATAGAAGGAAGACATGTATTAATCCAAAAAATTAATTGTTAATTCTAAATTAAAATCATAAAACAACAAACATTATGAAACGGGGGAAGTATTTAATTAATGAAAGTGTTAGTCACTTAAAAAATTCACGAATTAAATTTTCTAAATGTTATTTGCACTTTTTCAAAATTCAGGATAATTAAGATAAAGTGAAAGAAATTTCAAAATGCATATAAGAAAAAAAAATCTTATAGCCATTTTTCTGACTTGGCCATGCGCCTCTAATGCCCTAATCTTAAGATACCATGCACATGTGGGGATCTAAAGAAAAGGTAGTTTATATTTTGGATAAAAACTCCAGATTTATTTTTGTCATATTTTGGGAGAGAAAAATTTATATCCTCCAAATACACCTACCAAACATACTTATATATCAAGAAGATAAAAATTCCTTACAAAAATTTTTTTTACCTAAAAAAAAAGGAACAAGCTTAACCTAACATAACATAGCCCTATTTAAGGCAAGGCGGAATGATAGATTAGTGATAAATTAATATTTTTCGTATTTTAAAAAGCACCAATATGCTTTCTCTAGATTGCTAGCTAAATATTCGGCGCAGACAGTTAGAAGCAGACAATATTGAATAAGAAGGCAATGGGAATAAAATTGCAATCTTTCATGAAAATTCAGAAAACGTGGCTTCATTTGGTGCATGATCCTCCTCTATTATTTGATCTTTTATATTTCTTTACTCTATTAAAACAAAATATATGTATAAAACAACGTATCGGTAAAATTTCTAAAGAGCATTTTAAATTAAAATTACCGAAACGTTCATCATAAAGTACGTGCTTTATGAGGTTGTACAATATATTCTAGTTATGAATGACTTGAAATTATCAATTGTTATATATATTTGATCAACGTGAAAATGTAGATGTGTATCTACCAATTATTTTAAGACCAAAAGCAATCGTTATTATTACTTTTTTTTAGTTGAATAACCTGTAATTTCTAAATTATTATTCCGCTATAAGTTCATTACAAATTTACAATGTACTGGTAAAACAAATAATTTTTCACCTTTTTCCAAAACTGAAGTAGCATATTAACGCGAGTCAAAGTTAGGGATACTTCCGTAAATTGGCGGTCTCCTGAAAAATAAAAGACGTAAGCCAAAAGAGGAAAGGGCACTGACAGACAAGTAACGGCGTTAAATTGCGGGATAGAAAACGGCAAGAGAGTGGGGCCCACCCCCGCGTTCGAGTCAGAAATTTCACTCTACTCTACGCGAGCTGAGTGTACAGTTCTTTACAGTATGTTGTTTTTAACTCGTACCTCTCCGCCAACTAACAGTCCACCTATTCAACATTGACCGCCTCAAGGCTCAAACGCCCGATAGTTTTTTTTTTTTAATGAAAAATTATTTGATTCTTTTTCCTAACCATGAAAATTATGTTGTCGCGCCGAAAACGTTCGACTTCGACACACGCATGTCTCATGTTTGAAAAGTGATCAAAATTAAGTGATTCGTTGATGAATAACTAAATAAGTTGCATATTTAGCATGAAAATAGCTAAATAATCAGAAATTAATTTCTATAGTCAACCTGCAAAATTGCCAAAAGTGGAAAGAAGACAAGAGGAAAAGTCGACCGACAGAGTACTCCTCATCTAATGGATCGATTCTATCCTCAGCAACAACAAGATAAGAGTGAAAAGTTTATCTAGACAATTTAATTCTAAAATTGGGGTAGTTGGCAAGTTTTAAGGATGTAGGAGTTATATGGGCAATTGGTACTATATTCTGTACCCTTTATTTATAGTGGGTCCCAAAAAATCAATTTAAAAAAAAGATTCTGAATTCTTCTGAAAAGTTTACTGCTTTTTTAGTTTCAACCCTAAAACTCTCTCTCTCTCTCTCGTTCAACCCTAAAACCCTAGAATATTTTGGAAACATACTTTCGTTCAACACCCAAAAACTTTCTCTCTCTCTCTCTCTCTCTCGTCTATCTATCGGAACGAAAAAAAAAAACTGGCGTGTGGATTTAATGTTTTGTAACTACGTATTCAATGTTTTGTAACTACCCACTCTCTCTCTAAAAGCTAAAATTATTTCGTTCTCCCCCCTTCCCTCTCTCTCTCTCTCTGTAACGATAATGATAGTTTTAGCAAAAAAAAAAAAGAACAGACAAACTTTTGTATTAACACTTAACTTTCGTTAGTTTTAGCAAAAAAAAAAAATCAAAACAAAAGGAAACAAACTTTCGTTATTAACACTTAACTTCGTTAGTTTTAGCCAAAAAAAAAAGAAACAAGCTTTCGTTAGTTTTAGCCATAACAAAAAAAAACTTTCGTTATAACATTTAGCTTTCGTTAGTTTTAGCAAAAAAAGAAACAAACTTCCGTTATTAACACTTAACTTTTTCGTTATTTTTCCTAAAAAAAAAACTTTCAGTATTAACTTTTTTGGGAAATGCAACTAGTCTGGACTAGTTTTAGCAAAAAAAAAAAAAACTTTCGTTATTAACTTAACTATCGTTATTAACTTTCGTTAATTAAATTTCATTATACAAGATGCATAACGTTTGTTTTATACTTTCGTTAGGCATAATGATAATTAATTCAACTTTGGTTATGGGTTTTTTTATTTAAAGTTAGGCATTTATCTTAATTATAGTTATGACTTTATTTATAGATACATAGTTACTTTCGTTAACTATATAAGTTACTTTCGTTAACTATATATCTATCGTTATACATTTAACGAAATGTATTTTAACTATATCATTATACATTTACTATGTATAACGATAATAAAAGGTCTATTGTTATATAGTTAAAGTACTAGAGTGAAGTGTATCTATTGTTAAATGTATAACTATCGTGATTATTATTAATTTCGTTAACAATAACGATAATAGATAATTTAGTTTAAATTTCGTTTATAATATTCTCTTACTTTTCTGAAAAGTATGTCTTACACATTTGTACTTTACATGCATAAAGTGTTTTGGAATAAAATTTTCATGCATGGAATAAAATCTCTGCAATATCACATCTGTTTGGAATAAAATTTATCTAAACTCAATTTAAATTTGAAAAAAAAATCGTTGGCTTGTGAATCTATTCAGATTTAATACCCTAATAAATTGTGGCAACCACCCTCGATCCACACTCTCTCTCTCTTCCCCAAATTTTCGTTCTCCTCAACGGTAGAAAACTGAGTTCAAAACCCACATCCAAAAAAAAAAACACTCTCTTCAACAGTCGTTTTCCCCAAATTTTCGTTCTCCCCTACACAGTTTTATTCGAACTAAAAAAAACACTCTTTTCATCCATATCCGAACGAGAACTGGCCGGAAAATCCCAACAAAAAAAAAAGAAATCGTGAACTGGCCGGAAAATCGTGAAGACTAAGAAGACGACGACATCAATGGAGGAACAAAATCGGGCAGAAAGCAACCCGTCTGAACCGAGAGAGGTTAGTTTTCATCCATAACCGAACGAGAACCTGATTTTCGTTATGCTTTATTTTTTTCGTTATGCTTTTAAATAAGTTTCGTTATGCTCGTTAATTTATTGCTTCGTTATGCATTTAATTTTTTTTCGTTATTGCTTTAATTTGGTTTCGTTATGCCTTTGATTTTTTTTCGTTATTGCTTTTAATTAATTTTCGTTATGCCTAACATATTTTTGTTATGCCTTAATCTATTTATTTAATTATCGTTATGCATTAAGTTAATCGTTTTATGAGTTATGCCTATTTTCGTTATGCTTTTTTTTTTCGTTATGCTTTTAAATAAGTTTCGTTATGCTCGTTAATTTATTGCTTCGTTATGCATTTAATTTTTTTTCGTTATTGCTTTAATTTGGTTTCGTTATGCCTTTATTTTTTTTTTCGTTATTGCTTTTAATTAATTTTCGTTATGCCTAACATATTTTCGTTATGCCTTAATCTATTTATTTAATTATCGTTATGCATTAAGTTAAATCGTTTTATGAGTTATGCCTATTTTCGTTATGCTTTTTTTTCGTTATGCTTTTAAATAAGTTTCGTTATGCTCATTAATTTTTTTCGTTATTGCTTCGTTATGCCTAATTTGGTTTCGTTATGCCTAATTTGGTTTCGTTATGCCTTTAATTCATTTTCGTTATGCCTTAATCTATAGTTAATCGTTATGCAATAAGAATAATAATAATAATAATTTAATAATAACAATAATATTTGCTAATTAATAATATTAGTAAAAAATATAAATAGGAAAAAAAATTAATATAATTAATAATACTTTTTATAATAATAATAATAATAATAATAATAATAATAATAATAATAAGAATGCTTTGTACTATATTTAAAGGGTATTGGAGTTATTTAATTTAATAATTACGTGAAATCATTAACGATGACCTTACTCGTTATGAATTAAGTTAATTAATTTAATATTGTATTATCGTTGTGCTTTAATCATAATTTATTCAAATATGTTTGTTGACTACATGATTTTTAAACAAATAAAACCAAAGTAGACATCATTATCATTTTAAACAAATACAACCAAAGTCGAGATAAACCATATTATCACTGCAAGCCAACGACGATAATGTAGACATGATCAATCTAGGTCCTCCGTCTGTCTACTCGGACACCTGGGACGGGTATGAGACATCTCACCACAAATACCACACTTCTTAGGTGCTCTTCTACGTGCAGACTCCGGTGGCGCGCTCTCTGGAGGTGCATTCAAGTCCACACCGACAATGGGCACCGGGGCTGTGCATACGCGTCTGTTATGGCCCGGGACATGACATCTAGTGCAGATCTGCCTCCACTGACTGGATGACGCCTCAGCACCCCCTCGAGCTCTAGACATTCGAGGACGACCGGCCTGTTTTGTTATCACAGGAGCGCGCACAAGTGGACAACCGTCAGGCGGGACAATCCAATCTTCTGGACTGGGTAAGCCCATGATGACTGAGTCATACATGCTGGCAATTGTCTCCGTCTTGTAGCATCTATCCACAAACTCGTATATGTTTCCACCGGAGAATCTACGTGTGAACACGAATTATAGTTAAAAAACATGATTACTCACAACAATGATAGTGTTAACAAATTTAAACAAGTATGTACCTGATCGCTGCTGCAGCGTGGCTACACGGGATCAAATCCAACTCGAACTCACGACAATCGCAGGTCCGATGATGAAGATCGACCATAAAAGACTTCATGCCCACCTCTACTTTCCACAGGTGTGCTAAGGTCGTGCATCGAATGGAAAAACATCGTCCTTGCTTGACATTCTTGGATAACTTGTCCACAATGGGCTGTGTCAACACGTGATCCCACGTCTGCGCTGCAGCCCGACGCTCAACAAACCACTCTTCCACAATTTTCCTGAACGACTCAAGCATTGAGCAAATAGGCAGTCTCCTAGCCCACAGTAGACGGGCATTGAGTGACTCAGCCGCATTAGATGTCATAAATCCAAAATGCCGTACGGGACACTGCGATCGGGACCAATGCTGCGGACCAATATTACAAAGCTTCTCGTATGCTGGTCTGCTCAGCATTTCTAATGCTGACAAGTGCCTCTGGAATACATCTGTCTGATATGCATATGCAGCCTCCTTAAACAACCCAATGACATTGGACCCGCGCTTTGCCATCTTGGTCTGTAGATGATAATAGCACAATCCGTGTGTCGCTCTTGGAAAAACAGCCGCGACAGCATTCTTAATGCTCTTGTGCTGGTCGGACACGATCAGGAGGTCTTCTATCTCGCCCAAAGTGATATGCAATCGATTCAGGAACCAGATCCAAGTGTCATCATTCTCGATCGGACCGATACCAACTGCAATAGGTAACACCTGTTCATTGCCGTCCTTCGTCACAGCAACAAACAAAATCCCCTTGTTCTTCCCCTTCAAGTGTGTCCCATCAATCACGACCACTGGTCTTGCACCCGTATGGAATGCACTGATACACGGTCCAAGTGCCAAAAATGTATACTTCAGCTCATGTACGGTGTTCGTCTGAAACTCGTACAATGTCCCGGGATTGCGTAGCTGCAACGTGTGTAGAAATGCGGGCAATTGCGCATAGGACTTATCAAAGTCCCCATAGATCATCTCAATTGCAATGTTCCTCGAGCGCAGAGCGAAACTGTAATCAATCTGGATCCCGTACTCACGTAGAAGCTCGGAGACCATCTCTTTGGGCTTTAGAACAACCCCCTCATCGACCAGTTTACGTGTAAAATACTTTGCAACCACCCGTGCAGACACCTGTCGTGGGGCAACTCGACTCATATCCATGTGGCAAGTGTGAGTGCCGTCGAACTTGTAGATTCTCCAAACAACTCCATCCACAACGGCACACAGCTTGAACGGGCACTCCCTGCCATGCTTGCACATGTAGACCAGCCGTGTCTTGTTCGATCGATACACGGCATACTCCACTCTATTCTGCATGTGATACAGTCCCACAGCCAGGGCCAAATCATCCTTGGTGCGGAAAATCGCACCCTTCTGAAGTTCATCCGTATTGGCTGCTGAAGGCTCGTCCCAACTCAGTGGGCCTGCAATGTCAATATTCGCAAGTGGAACAAGCCAATTGCTCCCACCCCTCTCAGATACATCCTCAGCCCTAGTGTTCGACGATGATGCTCCTCCAGTCATGCCTATCAATCGTCCCGTACCCCCTGTAGAACGAATCCATCCTGTGAACTCTGTGAACACTGATTCGAGCAAGTCCGTTCTCACATTCTCCTCCGCTTCTTCATCTGTAGTAGGAATTTCTTCTTCTTCTTCTTCTTCTTCTTCTTCTTCTTCTTCTTCTTCTTCTTCTCCTCCTTCATGCGGGAATGCATTGTCATCAAAATCGTGCTCTGGAGCCTCATAGTGTTGCGTATCATCACGAACCTCCTCTCTGACCGGTTCTCTGTACTCAGGCTCGATGTCAGTGATGACCCTTGAGCTGCTGCAGCCTCTCTGAACAACATACACAACCATCTCTTGACTCTGCTCATGGAGCAAGTCTAGCAAACCAGCATCATCTTTCAGTCTTGTCTTGATCTGTCTACCACTATTGGTGCTCGACATCCATGATAACTGGTACTCGACACATGTGGGATCGGTCTCCAATAACTCATGTACCTCTCTGATCAGTGACCTAAAACATAAATCATCCGATGACATGATGATCAACTCCTCCACACCATCTACGTACTGAGCTCTATCCCATCGGCCACTATGTCGTACAATAATACGACGTCTAACCATCTGCCCTAAAACAAATTTAAAAATAAACATAACGATACAGAACAAAAATTAATTTTATACCTAACGAAATATAAATTTAGCCATAACTAACATTGAATTTATACAATAACGAAAATTAAAACTATCATTATAACGAAATTTTTATTTAACAATAACGAAAGTTAATTTCTAAACATAAAGAAACTTTAAATTTAACAATAACGAAAATTAAATTTCAATAATAACGAAACTTTAAATTAAACAATAACGAAAGTTTAGTTTTAAAAATAACGAAACTTTAAATTAATAATATCTTCACAAAATTTAAATACAACAATTAACCATAATGAAATTTTTTTTAACATAAGGAATACTCAAATTAAAGAATAACGAAAGTTTAGTTTTAACAATAACGAAAATTTAAATTACAAAATAACGAAAATGACATTTTAAGAATAACGAAAATTTAAATTTAACCATTAACGAAAATGACATTAATAAGAATAACGAAAGTTTAGTTGTAAAAATAACGAAACTTTAAATTAATAATATCTTCACAAAATTTAAATACAACAATTAACCATAATGAAAATTTTTTTAACATAAGGAATACTCAAATTAAACAATAACGAAAGTTTAGTTTTAACAATAACGAAAATTTAAATTCCACCTTAACGAAAATAAAATTTTTAAGAATAACGAAACTTAAATTTAAAACATAACGAAAATTTAAACGAAACTTAAATTTAAAACATAACGAAACTTAAAATTTAAAGAATAACAAAACTTAAATTTAATTAAAGAATAACGAATATGACATAACGAAAATGACATTTTTAAGAATAACGAAACTTAAATTTAAACATAACGAAAATGATATTTTTAAGAATAACGAAAGTTTAGTTTTAAAAATAACGAAACTTTAAATTAATAATATCTTCACAAAATTTAAATACAACAATTAACCATAATGAAATTTTTTTAAACATAAGGAATACTCAAATTAAACAATAACGAAAATATAAATTCCACCTTAACGAAAATAAAAATTTTAAGAATAACGAAACTTAAATTTAAACATAAAAAAAATTTAAATTTAACCATAACGATAATTCTACTAAACCATTACCTAATCCTTATGATATTTCTATTTAACCATAAAGATAATTAAATTTAACCATTAACTAACCCTAACGATAACCATTAGCACAAATTAAATTTCAACATTAACTAACCATAACGAAAAAATTTATTTAACCATAACGACAATTCAATTGGACAATAACGAAAATTAAATTAAAACTAGGGTTATATTTTAACAATAATTGAAACTAACCATAACGACAAGAAAATTAAAACTATCATTATACTTTATCGTTATGCCTTTGTTATAGCCTAATTGCAGGAATATAATTTTGGCTAAATAAAACCTAAAACAATTTTCTAAGTAAGGAACGTAACAAGACTTGAAACGTACCTTTCAATTTTGGAGAATTTTTCCGCGAAATTTCACCGATGATGATGTTTTGTTGATGACGATGATCTTCCCGCTTGCACGATCAAACATTCATTTTTTATGTGAATTCAGAGATTTTCTTCACCAAACTCTTCGAACTATTTCTTCTATTTGGGTGTGGGTTGAGTTGATGCATCGGTGTAGTGTAAATATAGGAGAATGACACCAACCTCTCTTACACAAAATTAAATGCATTAAATTTCATTTAATTTGGGCTAACTAATACCTACCTATACAAATACAAATATTTATGCATTTTACCTACCTATGCAAATACAAATATTTATGCATTTTACCTACCTCACGTTGACCACACAGAAATGACAGAATAATGCATTGATGCATAACGTTATAAATGTTTCGTCATAATTTTTCGTTATATATTGATAAATTTTCGTTATATGTTTTCGTTATATATTGATAAGTTTTTGTTATATATTGATAAATTTTCGTAATTCTTTTCGTTATTGCTTATTATCATTTTTCGTTATTCTTATTATTATTACTTTCGTTATTATCAATATATATATTTCGTTATTCTTATTATTATACTTTCGTTATTATCGATATATAATGATATATTACTTTCGTTATTTCGTTATTCTTATCGTTATTACTTTCGTTATCCTTATTATCATTATTTCGTTATTCTTATTATTGTTACTTTCGTTATTATCAATATATATATTTCGTTATTCTTATTATTATTACTTTCGTTATTCTTATCATTACTATTAATTTCTATCGTTATTCTTATTATTATTATTTTCGTTATTCTTATTATTATTATCATTACTATTAATTTCGTTATTATCATTACTATTAATTTCGTTATCCTTATCGTTATTCATTATTATTAATTTTTAAAATAAATTGTCTACAAAAAACTGGTAGGGATCGATCTATGTTAGGGTTTTTAAATTTTAGGGTTTTAGGGTGCATTTAATGTTTTGTTTTGAAAAAAACATAAAAAGTACATTTCCCCAATCATTGGGTGTGGGGCCAAGTGTGTTATAACTCCAAATTGCCCATGAAACTACTGCACCCTTATATGTTGTCTTTTTTTCTCTTTTTTACTTTTTTTTGTCTATATTTATAGATTTACACATAAGATAATCCCAGTGATCGTTTTGAATTAAGGAAGAAGATTAAACACACCAGCACACCATTCAACAAGTGAGAAGATTCAAACAAGAGGATAGGAACATTATAAAAGTAGAATAACTATCATTTGAAGAGGGTTACCAAAAAAAAAAAAGGAGTTAATTTCATTTTTGAATCCATTAGAATATGGTTAAAACACTTTTAGTTCCAATTGTTACTTTTTTGGTCTCGAGAGAATTTTCTACGACATTTTTTATCTCAAAACTAACCGAATACTTAATGACCATTAAATTTTGGTACCAAAATCATCGAAATATATCGTTTGGAACCAAAAATGTTAGAAGGATTAAAATTTGAAACAAAAAATGTGCATATCAACTTTTTTTAGTTTATTTTTCATTTTTTCTTCGATTTTAAATTCTTGTGCTTTAGTTTAATTTTATATACTTAGTATTTATGGTTCATACTACCCAATTAGAATTTATTATTATTTTTTAAATAATCAATTAATTTTTTTTGTTGTTTTCTTTATTTTAAAATTTTCAAAATATACCAAATAAAATAGTTAAAAATAAAGATCGATGGGTATTTCAATAATGGTGGCTAAAATAATTTATTTGATAATAATAAAATGTGTGTAATTTGAATTAAATTAATTGAGTTTGATAATAATAAGTGTAAATTGCCTTAAAATACACAAATTTTGGGGTATTTTTATTTTTTCACACATCCTCTATCCCAACATTTTTAGTTGGATGAAATCGCCTAATGTATTTATGTATCGCACTATATATTTTTTAGCCTTTTCTTCATTTTTTTTCTTCAACTTCAATTTCAATTTCTAGTGCTTTAGTGCAGTTTTCCAGTTGTTATATTAGTGTCCATCCTACCAAATTAGGATTTGTTATATTTTTTTAGCATCTGAAATTAATTTTTGATTATTAATTGATGATTTGAAAAATTAATTTAGCCACTATACTAAAATTTTCCTTAATTTTTATTTTTAAAAATTATATTTGGTATATTTTAAAAAATTATTAATTATTTGAAAACTAAATAATAAAATTTATAATGAATCATTAATTGGGGTAGATAGAATCATAAATAACATGTATAAATCAAAATAATTACAAGAAAATGAAATTGGAGAAAAAATTAAAAAAATTGAAATATACATTTTTGGTTTCATCTATAAGTTCTTATGTCCCGAGTTTAATTTCGTGATGTTTTTAGTCTCAAATAATATATTTTTTTGACATTTTTAGTCCCAAAATTTAACAGCCGTTAAGTGTTTGGTTAGTTTAGGGATCAAAAATGTCGAAACATATCATTCGGGATAAAAAAAATGTCTAGAAAAAATACTATTGGGAACAAAAAAGTAACAATTGAGACTAAAAGTGTTTTGACCTTATTTTAATGGGACAAAAAGTGAAATTTACTCAAAAAACAAGCAATCATTATGAACTTAAAGCCTTCAAATCTTTAAGTATTCTTATTTCCAGACATCAGTTCTGAGACGACTTAGACATTCATACTTTTGCAGAGAGTTTCCAAGCTTAAAACCCAACCTTGTATAATCTTTACAAGATTTAAAATCCTAGCCTTAGATGTAATAACACCTAACCCCTTAGTGTTCTCCAATGATAGTAGTCGAAACTGAAGTTGTAAATGTGAGCAGCTGACAAGTTCAACATATATTTATATAATTGCAAGTATGTAATGATCACCTTCCAATTTGAAAGAGATAGTGTGTAGAATCAGTTTTTTATTCGAATATATCATGAGTTCTTTACTGCTTTAAAGTTAACTGCTTAAGTTAACTGTGATTATTTATGCTTTATTGAACTATTGTTTGCCTTGGTAACTGTTTGTGAGTAAAACCAACTGAAGCCTGAGGGTTAGTCTTTCTCCGCAAACTTGAAGTTAGCTGTGATTAGGAAAAAATATCAAATACACCCCTTGTTAGGCAAAACTATATATATAAGGGTTTTGATGAGATGTCGAAAAACCAACAAAGTATAAAGTAAGAGAAAACTAAGTCTAGTTCACCCTGGAACTTAACCGAAGAAAACCAATAAAGAAAAAGGTCTTGATCAGTTGCCAAAAACAAGTTCAGTTTGTAAACTAAACTGAAGCAGAGACATCAAGGTCAGTTAGTAAATCAAACTGAAGAAGAGACATCAAGTTCAGTTTGTAAGCTCAAACAAACTGAAGAAGAGACTTCAGGTTCAGTTTACAACTCAACCAAACTGAGGAAATACTGTCAAGCAAAGCTTGCAAGAAAACTGAACTGAAGAATCTAGCAACTGAAGTACGAGGTTTTTGAACTGAAGAATGTCAAACATTAAGCAACTGAAAGAGACTGTATAAATTAACTCAGACTTAATTGCTAAAGTGGTTCAAATTCTCAGAACGGCTCCCTGCAACAACATAATGTTAGACTTATTTAAGTCTAAAGTAACCAATGGTCATTTTCCAATTCATCTATATAAGGAGGAATGAATTAGAGTTTTAAAGGGGACTTTTTTCAAATATTTGAGAGCATTATCTAAACCCTTGCAAGATAGAACATTTGATTGTAATCTTCAACTTATGCTAAACTGACCAGTTTACTCAGTTTATGCATTCAGAAGTAGAAAGAAGCCTACAAAGTTGTAATAGCTAGATATTAAGAAAAGTCTTAAGTTATCTGCGAAAGTCCATTCGAGAAGAAAAGAGCCCCACATCTTAAAGCAAATCCAGCCTATGATCAAGTTCCGGCTAAGAGCTCTTCTCAAAGATCCACAACAGTATCAACACCTGCTCAGTTCAAGGAGCTCATTCAATTGATAACCCCAGTTAAAGACCAATCCTCTTGAAGATTGAAAGAGATCTAAAACCTTGTAAAGATACCAATGGCACCTAAATCTCTGACTAAGTGTGAGTCGCCACTAAAGAAATTGCCGCCGCAATAACTAACTGCCGGAGACTGTAAGTGTGAGTCATCACCCCTGCTGAGGTAACTCTGTCAAGTAACTCATTGTTATCAGGTTCAGCTAACCTTCTTTCGTTGTATAATTTGTAAAGTGAACTCAAGTTATATAGTGAATTTATCTCTTCCAATGAATAAAGAGAGGACGTAGAAGTTTTAAAGCTTCGAACCTCTATAAACTGATCGTGTGCTGTATTTTATCTTTAAAGAGCTTTGTTTATATTTGAAAGTTTGCACACAAGCCTACACGATCCACAACTGATATTATATCTCGAAAACTAAAAATAGACAAGTGATCTAAGTTAAACGAGTCAATGGCCCCAAAGAATTCCGCACTTATCCATCAATTTGAAAAATAGTTTATTCACCCCCTCTTTAAATTGAATACGACTCATCCGGGACCATCAAGTGGTATCAGAGCGGTTGATTCTAAGGATCAGTCGTGTTTGCAGATCAACTGGATCATATCTATTTATTTTTCACTAACATCTTAAGCTATGGGAAACCATAAGCTACCTCTATTTTCAGTTGAAAACTATGATAACTAGAGTAGAAGAATAAAGGCTCATATGTGCTCAATACACAATAACATGTGAAAAGTAATTGAAGATGGTCCAATCAAAATAATGATGGACAATGACGCCCACATTGTTGATATCAATCAACCCGCATAAATTCCGAAGTCATCTTCTTACTAGTGAAGAAAACAAGTTGAAAAATCTAGAGTTTGTGGCTCAAGCAGCACTCTTCCAAACTCTAGATGAAGATCGAATGAAGGACACTAAAATTACAAAACTATCAAAGAAATTTGGGAGTTGCTAGCAGAACTTTGTCAAGAATCAGAAGCCATCAAAGGAAACAAACTTCAACTAGTTGTTGATAAGTACGAGTCCTTCAAGATGCAGCCTGATGAATCTATCACAAGTCTTGAAGCTAGATTCATAGGCATAATCAGTGAAATGATCAACTTAGTAAGAAGTTATCCCAACTGTGAGATGAACTCCAAAATCTAGGATAATCTTACCGAAGAATGGGATATGAAGGTCATAGCAACAAAAGAGTCAAGAAATCTAAACAACACTACTTCATGAGAACTGTTTGGATCCCTCAAAGTACATGAATATAGTCTCAATAGAAAGAAGGAAGCTTCAACTTCCTCAGTTCAGGACGCTACCTTCTATGATGAAAGAAACCGGTTTTGAGATAATCGTGGAAGAAGCAACTTCCATCCACGAAGCTCACCTGCTAAGGGGAATCTAAGCGGATCCTCAACTGATCGCAGAAGAGACACAACTGATAAGAAGGAAAACCTAACTGACGACATCAATGAGCAAATCCAATCAGTAACCACATTGTTGGAGAAGCTGAAGCGAGCCAGAGACAAACAGTCAAATTCCTCTCCAAATTGAAGAAAATCTAAAAGCTAACAGGAATTAGCACCAAACTGAAAGGATAACTGAACCAACTAGAAGAAACACTCGAGTTCTAGGTGAGTGCTTTCATTGTCATAAACATGGACAGTACAAATATGAATGCCCTGACATCCCAGAAGATAAAAGAGCAGGGGTGAGAAAAAGCTTCTTCAACAGAAAGGCAATGATGGCAAACTCAGAAAATGCCATGCTTAACGACTCGGACTATCCGTCTGGAATCAATTTTGACAGATATAGTTCAGACGATGAAGCTATATTCTGTCTCATAGTGCACAACGTAGATGAGGAAAAGAATATCCTATATGGAAGGAAATCCAAAGACATTTAGTACCTGGATAGCAGGTGTTCTAAGCACATGACTGGATAAAAAAGAGATCTAGAAGAATACAAAGAAGTCAAAGGTCCACTTATCATATTTGGTGACAACTCCAAAAACCAAACCATTATATATTGGAGAAAGTTTCATGGTGAAAGACAAAGTAATAGTCAACTACACGTTGAAGGACTAAAACACAAACTCTTGAGTATCAACCAACTATATGACAATGACTACTCAGTTGTCTTCAACACAAATACATGTGATATAAAAGACAAAACAACCGGAACAATACTTCTAACTGGTGTAAGAAAAGAAAACATGTACATGGTCGACTGGACAACCGGCTACTCAGAAGCATGCTTTCTCTTAAATGTAACAACTGAAACCAGCTGGCCATGGCATCATCGACTGAATCATCTTAACTTCAAAAGTATCAACTACCTAGCCAAGAAGAATCTGGTCGAAGGACTTCCCAAGAAAATCTACAAGAAAACCGGCAAATGTGGACCATACCAAAAAGGAAAGCAAGTGAAGTCCTCATTTAAATACAAAAGTCACCCTCCGGGGACAACTGAGTGTCTCTAACTACTTCACATGGATATGTTCGGACCAGTTAACCCGCAAAGCCCAAAAGGTAAAAGATTCACACTCGTTGTGATAGTTGACTTCTCAAAATACACTTGGCTAGAATTCTTACGTAGCAAGGATCAAATAATTATGCAAAATTATTAACACTCATTAGAAGATTGCAAACTGAAAAATGAAGTTCTGTACAAAGGATACGATCGGACAATGGAACTGAATTTGTCAACAAAGAAATGATTAATTTCTGCAATGAGCTAGGCATAACTCATGAACACTCACCTGTGAGAACCTCTCAGAAAAATGGGGTAGTTGAAAGGGAAAATAGAACTTTAAATGATGCAGCTCGAGCAATGATTGCTGAAGCCAACATAGCTGAAAACTACTAGGCTGAAGCAGTCAACATAGCATGCCACACACAAAGTAGAAGTGCAATTGTCTGTTCACATGACAAAACACTCTATGAACTATATAAGGGTCGTAAGCCTTCTATCTCTTATTTTAAAATATTTAGCTGTAAATGTTATATTCACAACAATGGAATTACTCAACTGAAAACATTCAGTGCCAAAGCTGATGAGAGAATATTCATTGGATATAATTTTCTCCACTCTCAGGTTTATAGAGTGTTCAATAAAAGAACACTTGTTGTGGAGATAACATGTCATGTGATATTTGATGAATTTGCTAATGAGTACATTAATAAAGAGATCTCCGACGCATCAGTTGATATAAATTCCAGTGAAATTGAGAACTCGCAGGACCATGTTAATCACATTGTTCCTGAGCGGTTCACTAATTCAGTTGAGAAAAATAATGAAACTGGTGCTACACCAACTGAAAACATCAGCACCAACAAAGTTAATGAGGACACAAATCATGCCAAGACCATCAATCCTGCAACTGAAACATGGGCAAGAATCGTTGAAGAAATTGAGTAAACTGAGGAACCAACAACTGAAGGGACCAACAATAATGAGCTAGTTGACAAGCCTTCAGAAGCAAGCATGCCAAGATGGCTCCAAAGCCATCCAACGGACAAGATTGTGGGTGATCCAAAAAGCTATGTACAAACCAAAAACTCAACTGAACATGCATTGTTCACATGTTTCATCTTTCAACAAGAACCTGCCAACGTTAAGGAAGCTCTAGAAGATTTAAAATAGATCATAGCAATGCAAGAATAACTGAATCAGTTCACACGAAATGATGTTTGATTTCTTGTCGATAGACCTAAAACCTAAAAAATGATCAGCACAAAATGGGTCTTCTGCAACAAAATGGATGAACAAGAAGTGATCACAAGAAACAAAGCAAGACTAGTAGCCAAGGGCTATTGTCAAAGCGAAATAATAGACTTCGATGAAACCTTCGCACCAGTAGCTAGACTGGAAGCAAACAAATTGTTCCTCGCCTATGCAACTCACTTCAACTTCACAGTTTATCAAATGGATGTCAAAAGTGCCTTTATCAAAGGAACACTAAAGGAAGATGTGTACATCGAGCAGCCTCCGGGCTTTAAAATTGGAAATTAAGTGTATAAACTGAAAAAGGCTCTCTACAGTTTGAAGCAAGCTCTAAGAGTGTGGTATGAAACACTCACCACATTCCTCTTAAAGAATGGATTTTAAAAAGGAACAATTGATCGCACTCTATTTCGAATAGAATGATCAACTAAAATCCTGATGGTGCAAATCTATGTCGACGATATCATCTTTCAATCTAAAAACAAAGATCTATGCACATGATTTGCTCAGTTGATGCAAAGCGAATTCGAAGTGAGCATGATGGGAGAAATGACATTCTTCCTAGGACTGCAAGTAAAACAACTAAACGATGGGATCTTCATCAGCCAAGCAAAATACACTGAGGACTTAGTCAACAAGTTTGGAACTGAAAAGGAAAAAATGCTCAAAATTCCAATGAACACATCAATTCAGTTAATCCTCGATGAAAAGGGAGAATCAGTCAGCCAAACTTACTATTGTGGAATCATTGGATCTCTTCTATACCTAACGGCCAGCCAACCTGACATCTCCTACTCAGTTGAACTGTGTGCTAGGTTTCAGTAAAATCCAAAGAAAAGTCATCTTGAAGCAGCCAAACGAATCATAAAGTATCTCAAAAGAACTATCAATCTTGGGTTATGGTATCCATGAGATGACAGTTTAAGCCTAACTGACTATTCGGACTCCGATTTTGGCGGATGCAAAATTGATAGAAAAAGCACAAGTGGAACCTGTCATTTTCTGGGAAGCAAACTAATCTCCTGGTTCAACAAAAAAAACACTCAGTGATCACTTCCACAATTGAAGCTGAATATGTTGTTGTGCACAAATACTATGGAGGAGACAACAACTGAGAGACTACAAAGTCCAAGCTGAAGAAGTACCAATATTCTGTGATAATAATAGTGCAATTACAATCTCGTAAAATTCAGTACTGCACTCTAGAACCAAGCACATCGACATAAGACACCACTTCATAAGGGATCACATAGAAAATAAGGATGTATGTATCAAATATATCAATACTGAGCGTCAAATCACTTATATCTTCACAAAACTACTACCTGAAGCAAGATTTGTGGAGCTATGCATATAACTGGGACTACTTGAGCTCGCATCGAAAGATAAAAATGATCAACCAAGTCGAGAAGGGTAACTGAATCAAAAGATCACACCAATTGGAGAAGAAAATAGTTGAAGATAAGAAGAACTGAACAAACCGAAAGTTAGAAAGTGCATTCAGAAAAATTCAGTTCGGATTAGCCAAACTAAAACAAAAGGCTACACCAAATAAAGAAAGAAACTGATGAGAGAGGAAGAACTGAACAAAAATTCAGTTTGCGAAATTCAGTTTGTCGACTCTATCAGTTGTACTGACCAAACTAAAACCACAAACTGATGTACTCAATAAATGATCAGTTAATTCACTTGTAACTGAAGGGGTAACTGTCAAATTTGAATTCTGAGAGAAATAGTAAAAGTTATTTTGCATTAAAAATTTATTACCATTTATAATCAGCCCACATCAATAAAACCCAATGGATATATTTATTTATCTAATTGACGTATTCTGAAATCCCAAACGTCGCATACATTTGAACCGATGTATCTAGGGTTTCTATGAACCATCACAATTGCTGATTAATTGACTCCTCAACACTATAAATAAGTCGATTGATTTGAGAGACCCCACATTTACCAACATTATTACACTAGTATATATCTCTCTCCCTCTAACGAAGAAATTCAAAGAGAAACCAAATAATTCCAGTTTTCGTTCATCGCCAAAACCTAACTCTTCAATTCTTCATCAACTTTCTAACAAAATGACAGAACTTCCAGAACGCCCAAATCGAAGAAAGTTCAACTTCTGTGAAATCGGAGAATCATCTGAACGGTTTCAAGTTCAACTTTACAGAGACAAGTTCCTTGATCGAAAGGCCTACAAGGAACTGTGCTCAAACTCACCTCTCTGTAATATGATCATTGCCAAACTAGAAAGGGTAGGATTACAAAACTATGTTGAAGTACTCCCACAATAGGTATACCCTGAACCAGTCATCGAGTTCTATCTAAACTCCAAGAGTCCAAAATATTTAAACAAAATCTTTACCGAAGTAAGGAGGATCGAAATAGAAGTCAGCCCAGACTCACTTCGCTGATTGTTTGGAATGCTAACCAGAGAAATGAGAGTACAAGATGTACAAGTAAATATATCAGATGCATACAACTACTGAAAGCGACCAGAGTGTCATGAAGCCTATAAGAGCAACAACCTAATCTCGTGCTTCCAAACTGAGTACAGGATTCTAGCAGTCATAAGAGTCTGAATGGTTGTTGGAACAATCAAAAGTTATAACGAGATGTCTGAAGATAAGTATAAGGTATGCACCACTGTTATAGAAATTATTTCAGTTAATTGGTCTCTGTTATTCTTTAAGCAGCTTAGAAAATACCTTGAAATTGTGAGGAAGAACTGGTCAGAAACTCAGTTCCATCAAAAGATGTGTTACCTATATTGGATCAGTAGCATCCTTGAGAACATGATTCCTTCAATGGCGGAAGAAACTGAAGTCAGAAGAGTTGACAAAACTGATTTCATACCTCTACTCAAGAAGCAAACTGAGCAATCGGCTGCTTAAACAAGAACAACCGGAATCTCATTCAGAGACCCTCAGTCACAACCTTCAGCCAGAACCCAGTCAGTTCTCCAGGAGAATGGATGAAAACTGACTGCAGAAGATAAAGGAAAAAGGGCTACAACTGAGTCCCTTCAGGATGAAGACTCAAACTTGGAAGATCACAGGACTCTTGTCAGCATGTTCAACCCACCTATAAGAGCTCAGCCTCTTCAACAAATAAGGCTAGAATCTTCATCATCTAAAACTCGTTCAGTTCAGCCACTTCCAGCCTCCAGGATACCAATCACCAGATCAGTCCAAACAGAAGAAATGGGCTGACCAAGCCAAGAAGAAGTCAGTTGGGATATCCCAACTGAAGAAGAAGCCAACTAGTCCTCCACCACCACCTGAGATCTCTATCAACATCAAGGCATTCAATTTGGCTCCCTACAGCAGAGCTGAGGACATCGTACCACTTCGTGGACTGCCCCACAGAGATTCAGGAGCTGACTAATTCTGACAAACCTGCCCACCTATGGCTAAAAGTATAGAGAATATTCGAGCCTTCTCCAAGGCTGACATAAGCAAAAGCTGGGCAGAGAAAACCACAAAGCAATACGTGGAGAAATACTTCGTCTCGGATCTTAGTGGATTTGAAGAGCTATACAATGCTCTAATCAAGTACTACTACTGGTATTTATGGAGACATCTATTTCATTTTGAAGTAGTGTTCTTGCTTCTCGTCTATCATGGCATAAGCTTTTGGAGGAGATGTTTATTGAGTTTTATTGCTCGTTTGCTAAGCGATATGAAATAAAGTTTGATTTGTTTGATGGAGATATCTTTTACAATATAAGATATTAATATTATGTTTGTTTGAATGTATTAAAATATGCGTAACATGTATATATTATCAATTCATTATTTGGTTGGTTATAATTAAAATTCTCCATAAATTTACAATTCATAAAATAAGATTTATTTAGTTATCATATATTGTGTGAATGTTTCAAAATATGATTTTAATTAATATTGTTTAAGGTTATTTTAGTCTATGAGTTTTAATATTATATCTAATATTACATATCACATCTCCAAGGTGTGATGTGTAATCAAGCATACCTAGTAAACAGATATCGGGCCATTTCCTAATGAAGGGCTTGATTTTGTAAATAAACAAAATATTATTGTAATAAGGGTTAAGGGTCATATGGTGTTGGGATTTTTTTGAATTGTGCCCCACAGGATCTATTTGGATGCCATTAATTCTAAACTCATGTAAATCATAATTTTATGTGTGACATTAATTATCATATGTTGAATTAACATGCACGTTCAATTTCAAATATATTACAGCGAACAAAAATAAAATCAATCGAAACTGATACTTACAAACATTGTCGGGTTGCTCACGGGATTAAAGGTCTAATCCCGTTATTGGTGAAGCACACAATGATCTGCATTTAACTCTTCATGATGTTCAAAAATTTCACATCTCCAATATTCTACTTCTTGATATTCTGCTGTATTTCCGAACCTTGTTTAGATGCAGAGTGGGTTGCAAACTACTAAATAGTTGTGGAAACCCTAGGGATCAAGAAAGCATTCAGATGAGCTGTATATTGTTGTTAATTTATGTTCCCCCATTCCCTTATTATAGAGGAGGGAGCAAAAATTTCATCTTCAAACCCTAATGGGTTTAAGCCTCCAACTTTTGTTCTATCCCCAGTCCACTTAGATCATATTGGGCTACATCAAGGATCTAGAAAAATATTAAATTGACCTACTGAAAGAAAATGGAAACCGTGCTATATATAAAAGCCATGAAGATACTGAGAAGTACTGAACTCTATTTTTGGATATTTGATTTTATTTTCTGATAAGGAGAAGATATACAAGTGAGCTTAATATAAAAGTAAAAGAGATCTAACCACTAATACATACACGTTTCGATAATTCATTAGCTAACATTTTATATTGATAAAATATAAAATATATAAAAAATAAACTAGGCCTTTCCACATGTTCATCCACACTGAGAAGACTGTTGACATGCCCCTTCAATTCGAGCGAGGTGAAGGAAGAAACTCCAAGCTGATTTCTAAACTTGTCAAAGAATTATTGACTTAATTGTTTGGTCAAAACATCAACAATTTGTGCATGGGATGTAACAGAATTGTACCAACAAGTGACCTGCTACAACTTTATCTCGCACAAAGTAGAGATCTAACTCAATATGTTTAGTGCGAGCATGCAATATAGGATTAAAATCTAAAACAATGATACTAATGTTATCCACTCAGTAATGATTTAATCTAGATAACTTCTGATGCAACTTGTGCAAGACTTCTGTACTTAGCTTCCATGCTTGAACGAGATGCAACATGTTGCTTTTTAGAACACCACGACATAAGGTTTTTACCTAAATATACACAATACCCAGTGACTGACCGTCTATTATCTAAATCGGCAGCCCAACCTGAATCAGAAAAGATTGTGATATTGAGTGGGCTAGTTTTTTCTATATGTAAACCATAAAATGTTATTCCAGTAAGATACCGCAAGATCCTCTTAACTGCTTTCCAATGTGAATCTAACGGGCAAGACATGAATTGACTCACCTTGTTCACACTAAAGGATATCTCAGGTCTTGTGATAGTGACATATTGCAAAGTACCCACGGTGCTTCTATATAATTTTCCATCAATGTTCGAGTTACCATCATGTTTGGAAAGTCTTAAAGATGAAATCATTGGCGTAGGAATTTCTCTGGCCTTTTACATTTGCACATTCGCAAGTATCTCTTTGATATACTTTCCTTGATTGAGATGAAGTCCTTGAGCTGTTTGCTAAACTTCTATACCAAGAAACTGTAAAACATTACCAAGATCTTTCAAGGAAAATGTATTCCCAAGATTTTGAATCAACGATTTTATTTCTGAGGCATTATTTCTAGTCACCAGAATATCATCAACATAAATCAATAAATAAGTAACACAATAACCATTAATTCTGATAAACAGGGAGTTATCTGCCCTCGACTGAGTGAAACCAAATTTAAGTAGCACATTTTTAACAGTAAGAAACCAAGATCTTGAAGCTTGTTTTAAGCTATAAATTGACTTAATTAAATAGTGCTAATTTCAGATATAATAAATAAATAAATAAATTAATAAAATTGCTGATAGTGGTTGGCTTAACAACAGGGCTAAATGTGTCACCATAATCAAAACCTGCCTCTTCTAAAAAACCTTGTGCCACTAATCTGGATTTGTACCTTAATATGGAGCCATCTGAATGTCTTTTTATTTTAAAAATCCACTTGCACCCCACTAAATTCTTACCCCGGAGGTAATTCAGCTAACACCCATGTATTGTTTTTCAACAATGCTTAAAACTCTTCTTTCTTAGATTGTTTCCAATTTGCATTGTTGAGAGCTGTTGTGTCTGATATAGGTTCGATCTCATCCAAGCTACTAATAGATTGAATCTGATAAAGCTCAGGCTTAAAAATTCCTACCTTGGATCGAGTGGTCATGTGGTGGCCTGCATTGGTTGGAAGATATGAGGGTAAGGAGCTGGATGATGAAGAACTATCAGCCGAACTATGGGATTCACTATTCAAAAGAGAGTTTGATTCCAAAGATGGATTATCTTCTTGAGGCATAACTTGGGGTGCATTGAAACTTACATTTTCAGCAACAACTTTGGAAATAGGTAGTGCATGAGCGAAAGTGGGTTGTGGTTTAGGACTAGGCGGGGTAGATTCCTTAGTTCTTAAGTATAGAAAAATAAACTCATCAAACAAAACATCTCTAGAAACTACCACCTTATCATTTGGTAACAAGATCTTATAGCCTTTATGATGATTACTGTAGCCAAGAAAAACACCCCAACTGATCTATACTCCAATTTGTGCTTATTAAAAGGCCTAAAAAATGGACAGCACAAACATCTAAATACTTTGAACTTTGAGTAATCTGGTTTGTGATCGTAGAGCCTTTCAAGTGGGCTAGAATAATTCAGCACTTTGGTAGGGATTCTATTGATGATATACACTGCGGTGATAAAAGCATCATCTCAGTGTTTCATTGGAATATTAGCCTGAGCTAATAATGAAAGTCCCATTTCAACTAAATGTTGATGTTTTCTCTCAGATAATCCATTCTGCTGAGGAGTATAAGGACAAGATACCCTGTGAAGAATCCCATGTTCTTGGAAAAATGCACCTAAGCCTATGTACTCTCCTCCTAATCTGACTGAACACTCTTGATTTTCTTATTGAATTGAGTTTCAACTAGGCTGTGAAAATGCTTAAAGGCATTATAAGTGTCAGATTTAGCTTTCAACATATATATCCAAGTGAAATGAGTGCAATGATCTATAAAGTTGACATAGTAACAAAAACCATTTACAGAGGTAACAGGTGATGGCCTACATAAATCACTATGTATAAGCTCAAAAGGATTTTTATAGATAGATTCATAAATAGGAAATGGTAAACAATGACTTTTAGACATCATGCAAGAAGAACATAGAGTTGAAGTGGTTTAGAGTCAAAAGGAACATTACAAGACTCTAAAGCTTTCCTAACAACATCATAGGTTGCATGACCTAGTCTAAGATGCCAAAGATCTAGACTAGTTTTATTTAAAGTCGTGGAATTAGTAGATAACTGGGAAGTAAACTTAGAGTTAATAGATGAAACTTGCAGAGAAGAGTCGCCGGAAAATTTGGAAGGATACAATTGTTGAAACTGATAAAGCCCTTCTTTAAGAGTACCCTTGAGGAGTGTTTCTTGGGACACCTGGTCCTTAACAAGACAAAATGAAGGATGAAATTCAAAGAAAACATTATTATCTTTTGCAAACTGAGAGACATTAAGCAAATTCTTTGTGATGAAAGGAACATTAAGGAGATTGTTTAACATAAAAGGCTTAGAACATGAAGGAGAGGTCAGAAAATTTTTACCAACATGTGCAATATCCACACCTGCTCCATTTTCCATGTGCAATCTGTTTCCTCCATGATATTCTAACGTCATTTTCAAGTTTGATAGATCATTTAAGTCGTGATTTGTAGCGCCAGAATTTGGATACCAAGAGGCATAAAAGTTGGTCTCAGATGGTGTCTGCACATTAGCAACATTTAAAGTGGGACTATTATAATAATGTGTAGGATAATTTCCAGAATTGAAGTTTCTTTGTTGATTCTGATTTTGTGGAGCCGGAGCAACATAATTCGAATCGTAACAATGCCAGCAAATGTTAGCTATATGCCCAGGTACATGGTAGACTTGAAAAACTGGACGGTTACTTGAATTTCTTCCTCCTCTACCTCTACAACCATCTCTGTTAAAACTCCTACCATTCTGCCATTCTGATTTCCAGATTGGTAACCTCTTTCTCTTGATGCTTGTTGTCTTGCATAAGGCCTCAGACTTCTAGATTGAGCAATAGTGTTTGCTGAAGGTTGTAAGCCTTTAGAATTTAGAAGATTTTCTTTTGAAGACTCTAGTCTCGCCTCAAAAGCAAGCAATAGGGCATGAACATCCCTCACAGCCCATGGCTCAATTCTAGATGTTATAGATACCATGACTGGATCATACTCATTACTTAGACCAGATAAAATGTGAAGTACTTGATATTCCTTAAAAACTTTATATCCAGCAGATCCAACTAAATCACAACAGGTTTTGATTTTACTAAGATAATCCATCATGCTCAGATTTTCTTTCTTTAAGGTTTGAAGCTGCAACTTATATTACAAGAGTTTCGCTCTAGACCGACTAGAGAAATTTGTTTCAAGAGTCTCCCAACTCTCCCTAGCTAAAGAAAGACCAACTATTAAGATCATAATACATTCAATGAGTGAGGATTGAATCCAAGATGAGAGAAGCTGGTTGTTTCTTGAGTTTCTCCATCTAGAATATACTCCGACAGTGGTTTTAATGCTCCGATGATAAACCCTTCTAGACCGTATCCCCTCATAGTAGTTAAAACTTGTTGTTTCCAGATCAAATAATTTGATTCATTCAATTTGGTAGAGATATGGTGATTGTGGAGTTGGATTGGTGTGTTAATCGTTGGATTAGAGGTGTTGGTAGCGGTGGAACGATTTGCGGAAGTTTCTGAGTGCTCCATTTGCAGAAATAAAAAATAAAAATTGGAGAGAAAAGTATCAGAGACAGGTGCTAAACACCCGCTCTGATACCATGAAAGAAAATGGAGACCGTGCTTTAGATAAAAGCCATGAATATACTGAGAATCACTGAACTCTATTTTTGGATATTTGATTATATTTTCTGATAAGGAGAAGAGATACAAGTGAGCTTCACATAAATTCAAAAGAGATCTAACCACTAATACATACACGTTTCGATAATTCATTGGCTAACATTTTATATTAATAAAATATGAAATATATAAAAAGTAAACTAGGCCTTCCACATGTTCATCCACACCGAGAAGACTGTTGACTTGAATATCTGTTAATACCTGCTAATTTATTTAATTTCTAATATCCATAACAAGGATATAAATAAATAAATTAAGTATTATTTTTATTCCACTAAAGAAATAATACTGACCCTCCAATTTGATACATATTTACGAATATGTTTTCTCCTTTAGTCCAATCATTCCTCATGTTTAAGATATAATGTCTATTAATTAATCATATAAGTTTCTGACAACTATAATTAATTAATATCTTGCTCCAAGAGTAGTACCGCACGACTTCCGTTAACATGATAAGAATAAATTAATATTCTACCTGCAGGGTTTTCCATGATCTTTGTGCTTCCTCAAGGGGACATCATCAACCTGGCGCTCTAGGACACAGTGACCATATATATTGTATGACCTATCATATGTAAATGTCACTGCCCAAAATATCGAGGTTGTTGATCCTATCTGAGATCTCAATCATTGATAAATCAAAGCAACCGACATAACATATATATGTCCGTCAATATATATGGGTTAAGAACCTGAACTATGTGGATCTTTATTCTCTCACTTAAGGTCAGAATAGAGAACAATATCCTATTGCAATCCTTCTCAATACACAAGTCAGTGTACTAGAATAATCAGTTAGTCAAGATAAACTACGGTGTACTGATGGTGGGTTCAGGACCATCTAAGCCGCGAACCTTTTAATACAATGCAATGAATTCAATGATATGATCTTTACCGTGTGTTGACCTATACCATATAATCTACAATGCAAGTACATGGAATGTGCAATTAAATATAAGAATAATTAAATGGACGCATTGATTGCAATTATTGTTCAATCTATATCATCTTAATATTGTTTAATGTATACAAAGACAATCTTTCTAATATACAAAACCAACATATAGTCCCTTTAACTATTGTTTGGGGTTCACATAACTATTGTTAAGGGTTCACATTGTTCCATTTCTAACTATTTGGGACATATAACCCCTTTATTTATTGTTAGAGGATCACATTGTCCCATTTTTGACTATTTAGGCCACATAACCCCCTTAATTATTGTCAGAGGATCACATTGTCCTCTCTACAACTATTTAGGTCATATAACCCCTTCGTCTATTAAAAGTGGCTCTGATTTACCATTTTTGTTCACAACATTAGAAACTCTGTTAATTTTAAGTGAATTAGAGTTCATTCTTCCACCAATTTTCATGGTGAGTAAAAATTCACAAAGTAAAAAAATAAAATAAAATTGGCCACTTATACTATAATTTTGACATGTATAATATCTCCTCTAAAGATTTTATTGGGCCATAATGTTCAAAGAACTTCACAAACGCCACACTTGCAAACTTTTTTTTTCCCGTTTTGCAATTCAAAGAAGCTGACTAATTTTGTGAATTTTTACTTACCGTGAAAATTGGTGGAAGAAATGAACCCTAACTCACTAGCTCCCGTAAATAAGAAATAAATTAATAGTCTTTTATGTTGTGTACAAAAAAAGGGAAATTAGGGCCACTTTTAATCAGATCATGAGATCATCTACTCCAAATTGTGTCTCGTCCATGTGCCAACATTAAAATTGCTCAATTTTAATAATATTTTTCATAAAAATAAAATTTATTATATTATAACTAATCATAATTAAAATATATTGCTAAAAATTGAAAATTTTAAAAATTATATAGTCTAAGTTTGGAATAATCAACCCTGAAAAATCAATTACATTAATTAAAAATGTAAATTAAATATAAAAAAATAATTATAAACCATAATTACGTGGAATAAATTCTAAATAATAATGTAGACTTATACTAAAAAATAATTAAAATTGAAGAAAAAATGAAAGAAAAACTAATAATTTTGATATTCGGTATATATAATTGGCACACATAACTTTGAACTGGATGATCACATGTGACTTTTAATAGTCGAAAAGGATATGTGGCCTAATTAAATAATCAAAGTGGTTATGTGATCCAAATTGTCAGAGATAGAGCAATGTAAGCTCTTGACAATAATCAAAGAGACTATATGTGATGTTACCCTTAACCCTTATAATAAATATCCATCACCAATTAGATGGTCTAACAAACAAACCTTGGATATTTGAAAGTTCGCCTATTGTAACTATCAATATTCTATTATTTTCTTTCTTTTATCGCCTTTTAGAAGGTAGCTAGACACTCTGCCTAACTAAATATGTAAATAATTTATATAGATATAATAATATGTTTTCACTTTTCATGTTGTCAAATATTATCATGCTTAATACTGATCCAAATCTAATATGGCACAAAACGAATATATTTGTGTGGTGTGGAAAATGATAACAAACGAACACTATAAAATTAAATAATATGTGTGTGTGTGTATTTATGATTATCGCGCTGTGTCAACAACTATCACTGAAAGACATAGCTGGCCACACTTAACATGGCATACATGCAGATTGACTCTAGGGTCAGATTTAACTAGTTAATTATGGTTGCTCCCATTTGATTAAGCACATTAAAAGGAGACAAATTTTATAGTCACTGGAACAAACACAAATAATATATTTAATGTCATTCATTCATTCATGAGTACAACATTTAATTTTACAATAGCAAGATACACCTGCATAAGGGATGTTATTGATTGTGTTGAGTCAAAATTTAATTACCGTTTAACTCTTGATCTCCATCATGTGAGCACCCAATCAAGATTTCGCAATGAGCTAGCTAACTTTATTTTTAGCCACATAAAATTTTTAAAATTAATTTTAACAACTTATTATTAAATATATTTATTTTAGTCACTTTGAATTAAATTGTCCTTGATTAAAAAAAAAATTGAAAACTGAAAAATGAAAACTGAGAATTAAAAAAACTAAAAAAAACAAAAATTAAAAGAAACCAGCATCTGCAAATCGTCTCCTTCTTCCATCCATGGTAGAGTTCTCATCGCAATTCGACGACGGTGAGCGGGAAACACCAAACAGGAGTGGGAAGGCCGTTTCCAGCGACGGTGAGGGCTTAGGATGGGATGATGGGAAGGGGCAGCTGTGTGTGGGGGCTACTGCGCGTAGGAGGTGCAAGCGAGGGAAGTGGGGCATTGAGACAGCGCGCGCCGGGGAATGCGCATCGGGGCTGCGCAACACCATTTTTTCTGACGATTTGATGGTGAGTGTGGTGGCTGTGCGCTGGGCCAAACTTCTGCGGTTCTTTTCTCCGGCATCTATTTTCCAACTAACTGCTCCGGCCAAACTTCATAAGTTCCCATCCACCTCCTCTCGTCTCCTTCTCCGGAAAAATTTTCAAAAAGTTGCAGGAGTCGTCTGGCTCGTGTAGAGGAGAAGAGAGAGATTGATTCTTTTTTTTTTTGGATATTTTTTATTTAATTTTAAAAATATTAATATGAGGGTATTACAGTAATTATGAATAAATTAAATATTTTTTTAAAAAAGTGGCTAATTTTTAAAAAATTCTATGTGGTTAGTTTTCCATATTGTCAATTTCTCTAACTTATATATAAAAACACAAATAATTTCTTTTTCCAAATTATATTTTATTTTATATTTCATATAGAGAGAAAAATTAAACTACCCACATCCCTTAACTAAAAACCCCCTTTACCCACTTTCTTACACACATTCAAGAAATACCCACTATGTCTATTATATCCCTACTTTTTCATTTTTCAATGTAATCAGACGTGGGCCCTCTCATTTTTCAGAAATTGTAAGACAAAGTACTCATTTTCTGTCTCAAATCAGACTCATAAATACGTAAAGTTATTCCTTACGTGTGCGCTCAAATCTCGGAAACTGCAATACCGTTCGAAACCCATAATTTTGAGATGGGCGGTATCCGAGCGGTATTGCATGGGAACTGAAATAGAGTTGAAATATTTCAATACCGCTCCAATACCGTAATTATATTATGGGCGGTATTCAAACGGTATTTGAAGGGAGCCGAACATGAGTAGAATATAAAGGGCGGTATTCAAGAATTATCGGGCGGTATCCATTTTAAATAGAATACCGTTCGACTGTAGTTACACATTCGACGGGCGGTATCTATTTTACATAGAATACCGTTTGAATCCCGTCTCACATTCAACGGGCGGTATCCCTTTTAAATAGAATACCGTTGCAAAAATGTTCAATACCGTCCTATTTTAATACCTTCAACAAATATAACGAACGGTATCCATTTTATATAGAATACCGAACAAAGACTGTCAAACATTCAACAGCGGTATCCCTTTTAAATCGAATACCGTTGGTTTACCGTCCCACATTCATAGGCGGTATCCCTTTTAAATCGAAAACCGTGGGTCCCATGGTGGCAGTTATTTATGGTAAATTTCAAATTAATAATCCCACCACTCCTTAAGTCAAAAGAAATGAAATCAATTTCAAATACCGTCCCCAAATAGAGAGCCCTAAATACACGAGCCCTAAAATCAAACCAAAAGCCAAAATCCCCAAATACATTACTTTTTTTCTCTCGAAGAACATCAATGGAGTTCGGCGAAGGAAGTGGTGCTCATCAATCTGACAATGAGCAGGTTAGTTATTACATCTCTCTCCTAAAATACATGAATACCGTCGGCGGTATAAGTTTTTTTCTAGTCTACGGTATCCAAAATTTTGTTGATAATTGATGGATTATGGGTGTCTTTAAGTTTTTAGTTGTAGTTAGTTTTGTTTCCTGCTAGATTAGGAATAGTATACGAAAAATACCGTAGTTAGTTTTGTTTCCTGCGATATATGAACGGTATTACATCTTGCGACGAGCGGTATTATCGATAGTACACCGCTCGTCAATTAGGATGCTGTAATTAACTTGCTCAAGTTTTAATTTAATTTTTGGACCTTGATGTTCTGATTAGTTGGTTAAAAACATTGAATACCGTCGGCAATGGCAAATGCCGTTCGAATACCGCTTACTATTGACGAGCGGTATACGATCGGTATTGTACTGATAGTATATCGCCCGTCAATTAGGATGTTGTAATTTACTTGTTCAAGTTTTAATTTAATTTTTGGACCTTGATGCTATGATTAGTTGGTTAAAAACATCGAATACTGTCGGTAATGGCAAATCAATTTCGTATACCGTCGACGAGCGGTATACGAACGATATTGTACTTGCATGACGGTATACCGTCCTCATTTGATTATTTTTCTCGTTATTTTTACTGCTTAAATGGTATAAAACATTGAATTACATGGGTTTGAACCAATAACATGCGGTATTCAAAGTTTTTTGAACAATACCTTACGGTATTGTACTTGAATGACGGTATACCGTCTATCAACAACGGTACCGTGTATTAAGTGTTTATCTCCTTCTCAGGCGCCTTGGAGTTGGAAGAGAGTAGAGATGCAAAATTATTACCAAATTGTGAATCTCTACTACAGGCCCAAGGTATTAACGTCGATATGGACAAGACTGATGAGAGTTGGTGGGCAAGAACTCTTGGGGAGATTCGAGGAGGGGTGCTTCGGTCATCTCATAAGATGGAAAAGCAAGTCGAGCAACGGTAGAGCCTTGCATGCTTTGATCTCTCGTGAGATCACTATTCCCGGTGCTCTGGCTCATGAAGTACGGTTCCGTATTAATGAGAGCCATATCAGATTTTCGTTCCCCGAGTACGCTCTGGTGACCGGGTTTCGATTCGAATCATCGGCTTTTGATCCGAATGCCGAACACGATCATTCCAACGTGGGAGTGTTTAGGAGATTCTGTGGTGGCAAGGATGTCAGCATTCTAGAGCTGTGGAATATTTTTGATGGAAAGGATCGCAGACTTTCGAAGAAGGCTACCCCAGATGATTATTTGAAAGTGGCTAATATTTTAGCCCTTTATTTTTTTGCTTGTGGGTACGACACTCCAAGAAAGGTTGATAGTTTTGCGTGGGTGTTGGTCGATAACCTTGAGGCGTGGAACAGATTTCCATGGGGTGCCTACACCTATCCTATTTTACTCCATTACATTGGTCGATTGCCGAGGTCGACTCCTAGAAAGTATCATTTCTATGGCCCTGTGTGGGCTCTACAGGTATGCATAATTTGATGAAAAGATATTGAGAATAATACTAGTATTAATTATACTGATTAGGTTGATTTTAATATCACTTTTACAGATTTGGGCATATGAAGCTATACCGGCCCTTGGAAGAGAGGTTGCGGAGGTTGCGGAACCAGTGGCGTTGCCTCGTTGCTTGAATTGGTTTTTTACTCCTTCAAATGTGCAAGATTTTCATACACTATTGAATGATGCGGTAATGTAGTTTAATGATAAAAATATTAATTTTCTATTTTAATTAACTAAATATGCAATACCGCCCGGTACCGCCCCAATACCGCTGTGTACCCCCCGGTACCGGCGCAAGACCGCGGTGTACCGCCCAGTCCGCCTAGTACCGCCGTGTACTGCTCGATACCGCTCAATTTAATAATTAATATTTAATCGATTATTTTGTAGGGTGAGTGCCTAGAAACGCTTCATGCGGGCGCGGATGAAGAAGTACGTGACTACTGGATCAGCGTTCTGGTCCCCGATGCACTGGGTGTTGTTTACCGTGCACCGGTAAACCCTGTGAAGGCACAACGCGGCGGCAATGATGTCGTGCAGCGCGTCGTGAGGACTGCAGCACGGGTGCGAAATATATCATGTCGCTCTGCAGCTTCAGTTTCAGCAAGTGCACCGAAACGACAGCCCCGGAAAAAGCAGAAGCAGGCTACTCCGCCAGAATCGGATCCGGAGACTGAGACTGATGGTGATGTGAGTGAGGCAAGGAAGAAGCATACTCCTCCGCCAACTTCAGGAAAACGGGCTAGGGAATCGAGCTCGTCTTCTTCAGGGAGTCATGTTTGGGAGAGACGTGAACGCGGTCTAATTTCAAAGTTGAGGGAAGTAGTACTGCCAGATTTGAAAGATTACATGAGGGATGTGTTGCTTCCTGATCTGAAGAGTTTTATGCAATCACTTTACTACGGAGACCGTCGATCACGCTCAGGGCACAGTCATCATTCCCATCAGCCCCATCCGTCTCATCATCCGGCATCATCACATCATTCTGCGAGGCCATCCCATCAGACTCATCATCCCCATCAGTCTCATCAACCAGAGCCGTCCCATCATTCTCATCATCCCCATCAGTCTCACCACTCTTATCATCCAGAGCCGGACCATCATTCTGTATATCAGTCCCATCATTCGTATCAGTGGGATCAGTTCGATCAGAACTATCACTACACTGGTCATCGTGCCTCGTCTTACATGCCAGAGGCAGACCGCACATCTGTAGACGGAGGACATACTCGGAGATCACTACAGATGCAGATAGACCCCCGAGAGCTAATTGACAGGGAATCATTTTGGAGATCTATGGTGGGGATATCTACTACTGAGCATCCTACCGTCTCTGCTTTCCCGTACGAGGAAAACCAGGTAAAGTATTAATTTTTTTTAAAAATTATAATTCAATTTGTTTATTATTGTTATTAATTGTTAAATTAGTGTTAACATTAATTTTATTCTTATTTTTGGTTTAATTTTTATTTGCATTAGGACATTCATATCGATGTTCCCGCTCAAGAGGAAGGTGTTGACTCGGAGGAGGGTAGTCCACTCCGTTTCAAGCGTGCGGATAAAGGAAAATAAATTGCAGAATTCGATAATCCTCCACGTCGAGTGAAAAAGCAATCCACTGCGCTTCGCACGCCATATATAAGCACGATGCCGACTCCAATCAAAGCCGCAGCTCGTAATGCTTACATAAATTGGCGAAAGAAAAGACCAACTCCATTTGTGCGAACCCTCGCGACTCATTTTGAGTTGGATCATGAATTTTTTGATCGAGTGGAGAACATGCAGTCCGCCATGGATGCCACGGTAAATCTTTATATATTTTTTATAATTATTTTCCGTACCAAATATGGAAACTTTGTCTAACTGAAATAATTTTTTAATCGACCATTACGTTACAGATAATTGATCTCTTCTGTGAAGCTATGGTTGCCAAATTGGAGAGGGGCAAACAACTATTAGATGGAGGAGATGCAGGGAGTACACGCATCGTGGGACCTTCATTCTTTGTGAGTATCTAATTTTATTTTTACAACTAACAATACCGTCGGTACAAATAAATACCATTTAATACCTTTCGAGCAATATTCAACTGTATTTATTTATACCGTTGAATACCGCTTGAACGGTATTAAACGGTATTTATTTATACCGTTGAATACCGCTCGAGCGGTATTAAACGGTATTTATTTATACCATTGAATACCACTCGAAAAAGCAACAATATTCAACATTATTTATTTATACCGTTGAATACCGCTTGAGCCGTATTAAATGATATTTATTTATACCGTTGAATACCGCTCGAGCGGTATTAAACGGTATTTATTTATACCGTTGAATACCACTCGAAAAAGCAGCGGTATTCAACGGTATCTAGTACAATGCTATTAATCTAATTTCCAAGTATTCAACAGCTTCAGTTAGAAAAGGAATGGCGGAAGAATGTCGACCAACCTGACTCTGCACATTGGAGAGGTGAAAATACAGATGTTTATTGGTGGGAGCCTTTTCAAAGTATGGTTCAAATGGTTCAAGGGCGAGATGTTGCAGGGGCTCGACCGTGGTGGGATGCTAAACAGGTAAATACCGCTCGACTATCGATCGATACCGGTGATACCGCTCGAGATTATTATGTATTTTTTTTATATATTATGTATTTTTTTTCAATGTAGGTAATCTTCGTGTGTTGCGTGAGTGAACATTGGCTCACCGTGTTGCTTGACTTGATTGAATGGAGAGTAGACGTATACGACTCCGTGTTTCATAGGTTAGCGCCAGAAGAAAGCAAACTTCGAGGAATTCAACTGAGGCCATTGACAAAGTTGATGAAGCAAGTCTTGCACTATGCTGGTTGGTTTGTCAAGAATGTTCATGACATTCGGAGTCCACCATTACCTTCCTTGCCCTGCCGGATCATGACCAACAATTTCAAGCAGAAAGATGATGTTAGTTGCGGGCCTTACGCGTGCATGTATGTTGATAGACTAATCACAGGTGCGCCAATGATTAAATGGGGGGACAAAACTGCTAACATAAGAGATTATCGTTTTCAGATGGCAGTTAGAATATTTGATTTGTGTTATGAATAGAAACATACTTTGAGACCCTTTTTGTTATAATCAAACTAATTTCCGTTCTCATTCTTCAATTTATTGAATATTATTATATTCCAAATATATGACTATATATGTCCATAAATATTTAAATTAATTTTTGTATTTTTCATATAGCGGAATCTACTCGGTACCGCGCGGTACCGGTCAATACGGAGCGGTACCGATCAATACCGCGCGGTAACTGTCAATACCGAGGGGTACCTCTAAATACCGCTCGGTACCGGCCCAACCGTGTAGAATTAAATATGCAAATAGTATTCATAATGACTTTACACATTGAATAGTATTCATAGTGACTTTATACATTGAATTGTCTCTTCAACAACTTGTTTTCTTGCAAGACTACATATAAAGATGTGCAATATAGTGATTTCACTATTGAAATGTCATGTCCAATCAAAATTCATATAGTTTGTTTTTTTTTATGTGACATAAAGAGTGGAATCCGAAAAAGTGCATGGTGCCATTAATAAATCCATCTATACTTTTAATTTTTATAAAAAACTTGTTTTATCAAAATGTTTAACACACTACCGCCCGTATACCGTCCGGGAATTCGACTAGAGGTATCCAATCACAATTCAATACCGACGAGGAAGCACGATACCGCCGGGCGGTATCCAAGCGTTATTCGGTGTACCGAACGGTATTCATATGTACTTTATACATTGAACGGGGAATCTACATTGAATTGTCATTTCCAATGATAACTGATATAGTTTTATTTTCTTATGTGACTAATAGTGTGGAATCTTAAATAGTTTACTATTTGTCCTCATATGTGTTGTCCACATTCAAAAAAAATGGAATGGAATATTACTTCGACAATATAAATAAGAGTCCTTATATCGTAAACCTTATTTCGAGCTTAGTAAACATCTTCACCAATATTCTTAATACCGAAAGCGGATGAACGTCAAGGTTTATTGATCAAGCTTTCGGTGTTAAGAAATTGGTGAAGAAATTTACGAACTCCGCTTCAAGTGCACAATTTTCTTCACATATAAATAAGAATTGAAAACCTTATTCCGAGTTTGGTAAACATCTTCTTCAATTTTCTTTATCCCGAAAGCTGATGACTGTCAAGGTTTATTGATTGTGTCAAGCTTTCGGGTTAAAGAAATTGGAGAAGAAGTTTTTCGGGGTAGAGAAAATTGGAGAAGAAGTTGGCGAATACCGCCCATATACCGCCCGGATTCCGCCCTGCACACCAAATCTCTCTCTCCGGAAACCTCGCTTGTTGTAACAGTGAGAAGCAACGAGCAGTTTCCGAAGATAAGAGATGTGAGAGACGAGGGAGAAGATCATTTCCCAACCTCGTCATTTCCCCGTCTCCCTTTTATATTTTACTATAAAAGTAGTGGACTCACGAGGGTACCGCCCGGATTGGAGAAGAAGTTCTTCGGGGTAGAGAAAATTGGAGAAGAAGTTTTTTCGGTCTAGGAGAGACCAAGGCATATTGAATCCAACGCGGCCATAATTGGCTCTAGAATTAACAATACCGCTGAGGAGGCCCAGTACCGCCCGGATACCGCCGGATACCGCCCGACGGTATCCAATCATGATTCACCGGCTTGTAGCGGTATTTAATTGTCCCTACATAGTTGAAGTGTAAATTCAGTCCAAGGAACACCTGGAAAGGAAGGACTATGTAATTTACAAAGTAATTAATCATTCTCAACCTCTTTTCGCATAATTATAAAAGCATTTGACTCACGAGTGTACAATTCAAGATTTCGATCACATTGCCAATGATCACTTGCAATACTACACTAATGTCCCTAGTGTGTATTGTTAATGCCTCGAGTTCATAGCGGCTTGATCCTCACAAGTGCGAAATCCATAATATGTTGAAAGATTACATTGTAATTTGATACTCAATTCATATATGATGGATAATCGAATCCAACGCGGCCATAATTGGCTCTAGAATTAACAATACCGCTGAGGAGGCCCAGTACCGCCCGGATACCGCCCGGCGGTATCCAATCGTGATTCACCAGCTTGTAGCGGTATTTAATTGTCCCTACATAGTTGAAGTGTAAATTTAGTCCAAGGAACACCTGGAAAGGAAGGACTATGTAATTTACAAAGTAATTAATCATTCTCAACCTCTTTTCGCATAATTATAAAAGCATTTGACTCACGAGTGTACAATTCAAGATTTCGATCACATTGCCAATGATCACTTGCAATACTACACTAATGTCCCTAGTGTGTATTGCTAATGCCTCGAGTTCATAGCGGCTTGATCCTCACAAGTGCGAAATCCATAATATGTTGAAAGATTACATTGTAATTTGATACTCAATTCATATATGATGGATAATCGAATCCAACGCGGCCATAATTGGCTCTAGAATTAACAATACCGCTGAGGAGGCCCAGTACCGCCCGGCGGTATCCAATCGTGATTCACCGGCTTGTAGCGGTATTCAATTGTCCCTACATAGTTGAAGTGTAAATTCAGTCCAAGGAACACCTGGAAAGGAAGGACTATGTAATTTACAAAGTAATTAATCATTCTCAACCTCTTTTCGCATAATTATAAAAGCATTTGACTCACGAGTGTACAATTCAAGATTTCGATCACATTGCCAATGATCACTTGCAATACTACACTAATGTCCCTAGTGTGTATTGCTAATGCCTCGAGTTCATAGCGGCTTGATCCTCACAAGTGCGAAATCCATAATATGTTGAAAGATTACATTGTAATTTGATACTCAATTCATATATGATGGATAATCGAATCCAACGCGGCCATAATTGGCTCTAGAATTAACAATACCGCTGAGGAGGCCCAGTACCGCCCGGATACCGCCGGATACCGCCCGGCGGTATCCAATCGTGATTCACCGGCTTGTAGCGGTATTTAATTGTCCCTACATAGTCTTTTTTTATTAGGTCAAAGATTTGACATGTGGGTCCCTCGCGAGAATATTAGGGTCCCTTTTAAAGCCCAAATAAATCACCTTCTCTTCAACTCCCTCCTTCATACCCAAAGAAAACACTTTTTTTCGAATCCCATTCCAAAACGGTAATTGCTTGGACTATCTATTCGATTTTCACCCAGCGGCAATGTCGAGCGGGGGAAGTACAAGTAGTCCAGATGATTCTGTTGAGGTATTTGTGAAATAAAATTCTATTTATTAATTTTTTTTGCGATTTATCGGATACCGCCGGACTCTTACGAGCGGTAGTTACCGATACCATTCGGAAACCGCCGGCGGTTGACGACGGTACTAGACGATACCGTTTGAATACCGCCGGGCGGTACCGACGTTATGTTTTATTTCTTCCGATTTTTCTATTTATTTTTCATTTTTCAATTGTCTTTCGCTTGTTTTGTAGCCTTCTTGGACATGGAAGAGATCTGAAACGCAATTAATGGATCCCGTCATTAATCTTTACTGCAAAGGAAAGATTTTGAACAAAATTAGAACACGATTATTAAAAGTTGGTCGTTTGGGCCTACTACCAAGGTTTGAGGAAGGTTGTTTCGGCCATCTCTTGAGATGGAGGGAGAGTCGGAGTTGCGGCAAAGCACTACATGCTTTGATTTCGCGGGAAATAAATCTTGAAAATGCTTCGAAGTATGAGGTATGGTTCCGTATTAGTGGGAACAATATTAGATTTTCATACCCCGAGTTTGCGCTCGTGTCCGGATTTAGATTTGGGACATCTAATTTTGATCCAAACGCTTACCACGACTGTTCTAATATCGGGGTTTTTATGAGATTTTGTGGTGGAAAGCCGATAAGAGTTAAAGATTTATTGAAAAAATTTGAAAGCGATGTGGCTAATGCAACAGAAGATGATTATTTGAAAGTTGCTAATGTGTTGGCCTTATATATGTTTGCTTTGGGATATGACCCTCACCGGCAAGTTGAGAGCTTTGTTTGGGTTTTGGTCGACAACCTACGAGAGTGGGACAGATTCCCTTGGGGGGCCTACATATACCCCACTTTAATAAACTATATGTCTCTATTGCCGAACACAACTATCGAGTGTGGCTCGAAGTATCATTTTTATGGACCAGTTTGGGCTCTACAGGTACTTTACAATTATTTAGTGTTTTTAAATCGCAAAGTAAATAATAACAATATTATTTACAATTTTCTCATATATTTTGTAGATTTGGGCCTGCGAGGCCATTCCAGATCTTGCCGGTGAGATTGCACAATGCGTTGACCCGCATGCTTTGCCTAGGTGTTTGAGATGGCTTTTAGTGCAGTCTTCCATTGATGACTTTGATGCGTTTTTCAAGGCCGGGGGTAAAAACAAGTACCTTTAAAAATTCAAATTTTTTGGTACGTATAATTACTGAATAGTTTTTCCTATCATTACAGTTCGCGCATCCGTGTCAGCAAACATTACAGGTAGAACCCGATGAAGAGCAAAGCGACTACTGGATCAGCATTCAGAGCCCAAATGCACTTGGTGTTCGTTTCCAGCCCCCGGTGATTCGATCCAGGAAGATGGCGGCTAGAGTGCATACAGGAGAAAAACAAAAAAAAATGATCCTCATTATTTTGCGGAAAATGTCGAAGTTCGACGCAAGAGAAGAGAGGATAATGAAAATCGTCATCAAGAGAAAACATTCTCGTCTTCACACAGATGGGAGAAACGCGAGGCTCATTTCATCTCAAGAGTTAAGAATGAGTTTTTACCCGACTTGAAGGACTTTATAAAGGTTGAGATGAAGGACATGATCAGAGCTATCTGGCCTGGTTCGAGACGATCAAAGTCGCATCGCGGTCATCATACTCACCGCACATCCCCAAGAGCTCGATCACCCTCCTCCGTCCACATCCCCGCTCGTGCCTCGTCATATGTTTCTGGCCGCCAATCTCCAAAGCAAGATATCCCTGGGAGGAGTTCTCTACAGATTGAAGTAATGCCGACACCTATGGATATAGATGAGTTTTTGACGACAGCACAGCCGTTGCAGACACTATTCTAACACGTGATATTTTATTTTTACGATTGATTAATTTAAGAATCGCTCATAGTAAATTATTTTACATGTTACCAGGTTATATCATTCTGTCCAGACCTCGAGCCACAATACGAGCCTGGTGTTGATACATTCTCTAGAGATATACAAGATCATGGTCATAAGGTATAGATTCTATTTTCATTAATTTAATTATGCAATACCGCTCGGCTATCGCCCATTTAATTAATTCAATTATGCAATTTCTTATTTTAATTTATATCATTGTGTCAGGATGTAGTATTTGGTTCTGAACAGAAGACGGATCATGCGCCTCACACAGTAATTGAGGTGGAGGAACCTCATAAGGTATAACTGATACCGTCAGTATATTGTAATACCGTTTGAATACGGGATGGTATTTTATAATACCGTAGGAATACCGGTCGGTATACCATAATACCGCTGGTTTTCTGCCGGTATCATGAACGGTATTCCAGCGGTATACCGTAATACCGCTCTCGTAATACCGACCGGTATTAAGTAATACCGTTAAGATACCGGTCAGGTACCGCTCCCCTACCGTTGGGTACCGCTGCGCTACCCACCGGGTACCGTCCGAATTTTGCAAATTGTTAATTTAATTTATATCATTGTTTCAGGATATTGAGGTGATTGAGGTTGAGGAAAATAGCCCCCCGCCACGATTCACACGTCGGACTAAGGTCAAAAAGGAGGGAGCAAAAGGAAAACAAAAAGTGGTTGAGCCTGCTCCGATCCATTATGATATCCTGACCATACCTTTCGCTAATGTCGCACCTTCGATGCTCCCTATCGAACGCCGGATTGCATATATTGAGTTCCGTAAACTTGGAGCAAGAGTGTCGGTCAATCTGAAATACAGTGGTCACGCACTCAGACAAGTGTTTTTCGCTCGGTTGGAAGACTATAACACCGATATGGAGTTAGATGTAAGTTTTTCTCAAATCTCAACCAAATGTTTTTCTCATCTAATTTTTCTAAAAAAATTTCTATACAGACGGTTGCTATCATGATGGAGGTGATGAAGAAGAAATTGGTAGATGGGGACCATATCTTGCCAAATGTGAATGCCACTAACACAATTATCGTTAGCCCAACATTCTTTGTAAGTCACTAGTATATTTTTTTTTGTCTAAATCTCTATTTGATGAATATGTTTATAACTAGATTTCAAATTCAAATTACAGATCAATTTAGAATCTGAATGGCTACGCAAAGTTAAAGATCCGAGAACCGGCAAATTAAAAATTGCAGAATGGAGTCCGACGGAATCGCTGGTGCAAGTTATCCAAGGATCCGAGTCCGCTACCTCACAACCTTGGTGGGGTGCAACTAATGTAAGGTTTTTCAACACTATATTGAAAATATTGGATACCGCAGGAATACCGGTCAGGTACCGCTCGGATACCGCCCGAATACCGCCGGGTACCGGTCGAATACCCAAGCGATACCGGCCGGTACCGGTCGGATACCGCTTGGTACCGGTCCCAGTACCTCCCAATTTGGTTTCTTCCATTTGTTCTAATAACTTTTTTATTTTACTTAGGTTATCACCGTGTGTCTCATTGGTCGGCATTTTGTAACGGTGCACATTATTTTGAGTGAGTGGCGTGTGGTAGTATATGACTCGCTTGCACATACACTGGAGCAGTCGGCTCTCAAGATAAGGAAAGCTCAGTTGATGCCATTACTTCGATTGCTGGAACGACTTCTGGAGGTGAGTCTATTTTGGGACATCAACCATTAGTCGTTTAAGCGACCTCGGAAAATGTTGGGAATTAAGATGGGAAATGATTCAGAGCAGTTTTGGGAAGTCGACGAACATAGTTGTGGCCCATATTCGTGTATGTACGTTGAGCGCCTAATCAGTGGTAGACCAGCTATACCTTGGGGGAATGTGGTCGAAAATCTAACCATATATCGGCGGTACATTGCACAGTTGATATTCGAGATGTGTACCGGTCGTGTGGATCCATTTTGACTATTTCTTTAGTTATTATATATAACTTGCGTAACTTTCTTTTCACTTTCCATATTGACTATTTCTTTTGTGATATTTATTTATTTAGAAAATCATTATATTTTGCTAAACAAAAAAGAAATTTCAATACAAAGCAAACAATAATTAATACTTCTCATACAACTGATTACCAAATTAACTAATAATGTCTACCATTTTTGCAAGAAATAAATACGACATGTGGTTCATCTATCTCTATTAGTGCAATTATTTCTAGTGTGATTTGGATCGCGACATATGCTGCACTTTTTCGGTCCTCGACGTCTGCGATTAGCTGCTTCCGCCCCAGATGGATGGCGACGTCCTGGGGGACAACCAGCTTGACGGGTCACTATAAGTGGCGTCACCTTTTGCTGTGCAATGTGATTTGGTACCACCCACTCGTCTTGATGAGGCACGGACCTTACTGACCCTTCGTATGTTTCACGCCAATTTTCCATCGTGTAGTATGAAGAGACATAGTCAAGAATTGATTCACCGTTTTTCCTGCATAAATAATAATAAAAAATTAAACATCGTTACAATGTAAATATTCGATGTACCGGTGCATAATAAATATATAATCTGTACATAATAGCAGCAACTGCATGAGAGCATGGCATCAAATCCAGCTGAAACTCGCGACATTTGCATGATTTCTGATGAAGATCAACAATGAATGTTTGCCTGCCATCATGAACTTTGAATGTTGAATTTAAGGTTGGGACAACAGTATACGCCCGAGATTTTTCCACTTCCACACTCAGTTTATTTAAGGCTTCTTCAGTCAAAGCATTATCACGTGCATTTGCACGTGCTCGTCTAGAATCGAACCACTGCTCGATCACATGCCTGATGCACTCAATTAATGAGCAGATTGGAAGACGTCTTGCCCATAACAAACGTGCATTCAAAACTTCCGCTGCATTGGACGTAAGAAAACCATAACGGCGTACTGGGCATTTTGATCGTGCCCATCGCTCTGGTCCAATGTCCATCAACTTTGTATAAGCTCCATTTGGGCTTAGAGCATGTATAGCCGCCATTGCCTTGTCATATGTTGTTCGGCGATAACTGTATGCAGCCTTGTAGAACATGCTTGTAACTCCTTTGCCATACCGCGTGAACTTGTTTAACAGGTGATAGTAGCAAAGTCCGTGGGGTGTGCCGGGAAACACTTCTTGAACGGCATTACTTATACTGATGTGAGCATCAGAGACAATCAATGTCTCGGTATTGCATCCAAATGCTAGTCTCACCCTGTTCAGAAACCATGTCCATGACCGATCATTTTCGATTGCTCCAATACCAATTGCTAACGGAAAGCACTGCTCATTTCCGTCTTTCGTTACTGCAAGAAATAAAATGCCCTTGTTCTTTCCCTTCAAATGTGTTCCGTCCACAACTATCACCGGTCTTAGAAACATAGCATATGCAGTGCGACAAACATTAAGAGCAACAAACACGTGTTGGAATTGGTTATCAGGCCCAACTTCTAAGTCAGTAAACGTACCAGGATTGACTTGTTCCAACATGTATAGGTAGCTAGGGAGCATCTTAAAAGAATCTTCATGCCCACCATAAATCATCTCGATCGCAGCATTTCTGGCACGAAGTGCAACGCTGTAACTGGTTCGGATACCAAACTCTTCCAACATCTTCGCCCTGATGTCTTTTGGTTTCATTATCTGGCCCTCACCGCGCATTTTTTTGGCAAAATACGCTGCAATCACTTTTGCATGGACTTGTCTCAGAGCGACATGACTCAAGTCATTCATGCATGTATGTTCTTCCGTGAACTTATATACAATCCAAAATGTTTCTCTCAATGTGGCGCGCACCTCAAAAGGACAACGATCTTCATGTCTGCATACGATAATCAGACGCTTTGAATCTGAACGATCCACTTTATATTCAGCACGATGATGAATATTCCATAATCCCACCGCGATTGACAAAGCATCTTTGGTCCAAAAGGTGGACCCTTTACAGAGTTGGTCGTCTGGTACCCCCTCCAAATCAGATATCAGAAGTGAATCTGAAACATCAATGGGAATCATCGGTATTAACCAATTTTCATTTAGCTCTTCAGTTGGGTTTGACTCTTCAGGTATTGGTGAAGGGTTGCTAATCCCTAACATAGACAATAGTTTGTTTATGCCACCCTCTCTGCGAATCCATGCAGCAAACTCTACAAATGTAGACTGTGTAAACCTATTGGCAAAATCAGCTTCTTCATCTTCCTCATCATCTTCCTCATCATCCTCATCCTCATCCTCATATTCATCATAATCTTCATCTGCATCATCATCTTCCTCATCATCTTCCTCATCATCCTCATCCTCATCCTCATATTCATCATAATCTTCATCTGCATCATCATCATCATCATCATCATCATCATCTTCCGGTCGCTCAGCCTCAGCCTCATATTCGTCTTTATCTTCATCATCATCGTCCTCACCATTGCCTCTCCCGTCACCATGTATATTCTGTGAGGGGTTGCCTCCAGCGTCATCTTTCTCACCATTGCCTCCAAAATCACCCGCATACTCATGTGAGCCTACTGGTTCATGATTTGATGTGGTAGTTGGCATACTGCGGCTAACACTACAATGCGGGTCACTAAACCAATCAAATTGTGAATATTATGTGCCACAATTATCAAACTGTGAATATTGTGTCCCACAATTATCGAACTGTGAATATTGTGTGCCACAATTATCAAACTGTGAATATTGTGTGCCATAATTATCAAACAAAGGACTTGAGTAATCCACTGATGGTACATATGGATCTTGCTGATGGCTTGTCCTGATGTCATTTTGTATATTGTGAACAACATACACTGTCGGTTCACCTTCTCGAATGCACAACCCCTGCAGATCTTGGTCAGTACTCAAGAGAGACCTCAATAATCTACCATTTCGAGTACGCGATAAATAATAGAGAAGATAATCTGCACCCAGTGAGTTGGATCGGCTGATGTAATTAATGCGCTGGATTAACTCGCCCAAAGATATAGGTTGAGCAGGAATGTGTACAAGTTGCTCATCACCGCCTTCATAGTCGGAATTTTGCCATCGCCCACTATATTGTACAATGATACTTTGCCAATGATCCATCTGTACACCCAACAAAATATAATGTCAATGAAAACATTACTCACGTAAGATACCGCTCGTTATCGCTATTACAATGACGATACCGCTCGGTAGCGCTATTACCACTCGAATACCTTTTAGATAGGGTTCTGAACGGTATTCGAGCGGTATATATTCTGCATGAAAGATTCAAAATATACCTGATGAATTTGTGTTAGACTGCACGAGGATTGTTTTTCTTTTTGCTAGATATTGTTGTGTTGTGTTGTGTTTTGTGTTTGTTTGAAATTGATGTGTGTAGTATATCCTGTATATTAATGTTTGAATATGAAAAGAATCTCACCGTTCTCTTACATCCAGCATGTGTGTAAAAGATTAAGGCAATATGATATGTCGTTTTCAATGTACAAACTATTCAGTCTACCATGTGATACCGGTCGAATACCGCTGGATTTTATTGATATCCTATGGTGTAAATATGACATGTCTTCAATCTCACCTACCCCTTTTACATCCATGTACTTCTTCAATTGTTTTGTTATAAATCAAAGTACATTCGTGTAAGAAACAGAGTACTTTGTTATGAATCAAAGTACAATCAAAGTTCTGAACAAGACATGTGAACAAGACAATCTTCAAAAGTGAGGAAAATCGAATACCGTACGAATACCACTCACATACCGCCGGGCTACATTGATACCGTTCGCGTATTATGTAATACCGGCCGGTATTATGTAATACCGCTTGAATACCGGTCGGTATTATGTAATACCACTAGAATACAGGCCGGTATTGATCCTGTAATCCAGCGGTATCAAATCATTGCACAGATCCCGTAATACCGACCGTTGTTATATAATACCACGTGAATACCGACCGGTATTATGTAATACCTTTGAATACCGGCCGGTATTAATACTGTAATCCAGCGGTATCAAATACACCACTCGCATACCGACCGGTATTATGTAATACCGCTTGACTACCGCCCGTTATTATGTATACTGCGTGAATACCGGCCGGTATTATGTAATACCACTGGAATACCGGCCGGTATTGATCCTGTAGTCCAGCGGTATCAAATATACCGCTCGCATACCGGTCGGTCCCTAAAATACCGCCCGAGTACTGGCGGTATGATATTATACCGCTGGAATACCGACAGGAATTTTTCATTCGGGATCTGTGCAATGATTTTTCAGCCAATGAGAAGTCTTCATTGTCACATGTCTCTGTAACATTTCTAAGTAGATTTGCCTTGGTTTTTAGCACAATCAAGTACACTTGTGTAAGAGATGTGTAAGTAACACCTTTTTGAGGGTATTTTAGGGACTTTACATTAAAGTTGGGTAATTGTTGGATGTGGGTAAGGAAGTGGGTAAAGGGGGTTTTTAGTTAACAAATATGGGTACTTTCATATATTTCCACTTTCATATAAGTACACTAATTAATGTAAGTAAGAATGAAACAGAAAAGTGGAAATCTATAAAACTAATCGGTCAAACTTTAAAAAAATTTAATTTAGCCACTAACTTTTAAATATATATTTGGGCAAATTTCATATTACTCCCCTGTGTTTTCGCGAAAAATCAAAAAATCTCCTGTGTTAAAAAAATAATCTTAAAACCCTCTCTGTTATGTATAATTCATTAAAAAAGCCCCTTTTTTAAGAAAGTGTATTACATTTGCTAAAAAAGAGTGTATGATTCTTATTTTTACAATTTTTGTATTATTTTTTAAATATAATTAATTTATTAAAATAGTAGTTTGACCAAATACTATAACTTTTAAATACTATAAAATATATTTATATGTAAAAAAAATACGTAACATAGGAAATTATCAAAATAGCTAAATATTAGTAGTATAACCAAATACTAAAATTTTTAAATGATATAAAATATATTTATCTATAACAAAAATTGTAAAAATAAGAATCATACACTCCTTTTTAGCAAATGTAATACACTTTCTCAAAAAATGGGTTTTTTTTGATGAATTATACATAACAGAGGGGGTTTATGACTATTTTTTTAACACAGGGGGTTTTTTGATTTTTCGCGAAAACACAAGGGAGTATTATGAAATTTGCCCTATATATTTTAGTCAGAATTACTATTTTGCTCCCCTTTGTTGCGTGCAGTGTCCAGCGCGCAATGCCATCGCGCACAGAGGTATTTTTGTCCATAGTGACTAAAATAAATATGTTTGAAACTTACTAGTTAAAATAAATTTTTTAAAAATTTAAGTGGCTAAAATAAGTTTTGCCTCAACAGAAAATGTAAGATATTCACATATTCATAGTAGTGTTGAAAAAAAAAATGCAAACCATACTTAGAATTCATTCTAAATTCTGAATTTATTTTGAAAAAATATTTTATTAAATATAAATCATAGAAGAGTAAAAAAAAATACAAGTCGTAAAAAAGGATTGAATAATGTGTCTCAGAATAATGAGACGAACATATCTCAAAATAATTATGCCAATTTAGAATTCATTTAAGGGTTGGAGCAATTGAATTTCTTGCTACGAGAGTACGAGACCTATTGCGATGGTTAATTTGGACTTTCATAGTAACCGTAATCCGTAGGTCTTTTTATTAATTTTAAGAAGATATTTTTTCAAAAATCATATTTAGTAACATAAATACTTCAACTCGTTTAACAAAATTAAAAAATATTCCCATATACGATACAAGTCCAAAAGCAGTTTTTTTCACATTCAGCTTGATCTAAATTATTTAAATAAACTTTTAGAAAAAAAGTGATCAAAATTTCATCTGCACAATCAACAACGAAATTGTTGGCAAAACTTGGGAAAAGAATAAAACAATTCTTAAAATTCGCCAAAGATAAAATAAAACCCTCCAAAAAAAAAAAAGAACAAAACCATAAATAATTCACAGCGGGACCCATCTAGGAACAAAACTTCTATTTTCTCCATCTTTTTTCACCCATTTTCTTACTTACAACTCATTCCCCATATATAAAAACCCTACTCTCTCACTACTCTCTCTCTCTCCCTGTCGCACACACACTCTCTTTCTCTCTCACACACTCAGAGAGAGAAGAGCACTGAGGAAAAGAACACAGTTCTGCACACACTTATACACACACGTATATGCATACAGAAACCAACTCATCTCCCCATTTTCCCCTAATATAAAAAACCCTAATCCCCCATCTTCTTACCCTTTCCACCCCCCCCCCCCCCAACCACCCCAAATGCCTCACCCCTAGCCACCACCATTGCTCCACCACCACCAATGACTCTCTCTCTAACTTCCCTCCTCACTCTCTCCCTCCTCCTCCTCCTCCTCCACCGCCATGGCTCCGCCTCTGAGGACGAAGTCCGATCACTCCTCGAGTTCAGAAAGGGCATCAAATCCGACCCCACCAACAAAATCTTCTCCACTTGGATTTACCCCTCCAACGTCTCCGCCTGCCCCGCTGGCTTCTACGGCGTCGCTTGCGACCCAGCCACCTCCTCCGTCGTATCCATTTCCCTCGACCGACTAGGCCTCTCCGGAGACCTCAAATTCAGCACCCTCATTCCGCTGAAGTTGCTGCAGAACCTAACCCTCGCGGGAAACGCTTTCACCGGCCGCCTCGTGCCCACTCTTGGCACAATGTCGTCTCTCCAAGTGATTGATCTGTCAGGGAATCAATTCTACGGCCCGATTCCAGATAAATTGAATGATCTCTGGGCGCTGCATTATGTCAATTTGTCGAACAATAATTTTTCCGAGTGGTTTCCTGCTGGAATTCGCAACTTGCAGCAGTTGAAAGTGTTGGATTTGCACTCTAATCAGTTGAAGGGGGATGTGCAGGAGCTGATTCCTGAGTTGAGGAATGTGGAATACTTGGATTTGAGCAGTAATCAGTTTATCGGCTCCATTGAATTGAGCGTCGAGAATGTGTCTAGTTTGGCCAACACCGTGCAGTATATAAACTTGAGTGGAAATCTGTTAGGGGGGCGGTTTTGGGGAGCCAATGCAATGATGTTGTTTCGGAACCTGAAGGTTTTGGATTTGGGCGATAACGGGATCAATGGTGAACTGCCGGAGTTCGGGCAGTTGCCAAATCTTCAGGTGCTAAGGCTCGGGGGTAATCAGCTCTTTGGGTCTATACCGGCCGGATTCTTGCAAGGGGCTATCCCATTGGTGGAGTTGGATCTCAGTGTTAATGGATTTTCAGGTGATTTCTTGATGTCAATTGATATTAGTTATTTTTTTTCTCTTTCCTCGCCATCTGGTTCACTGTTTGCTTTTTAGTATTGGATTAATTGCTTTCGGTTTAGGTAAAATGGGCTGTTATACCATTTCTGTGGCATATACTGTGTTTTACATGAGCTTCTGCAGATATATTTGGTGAGCATTAACTAACTCTAGATCTTTTGTACCCGCGTTTAATTGGGAGACATGTGTCAAATACTGATTTTGTGGTATGTAAATCTGCTGTGGCATGTGTTTGAAGTTGTGTAGAATGCGTTGATTGTTGTATAAATGCTACCGGAAAAGGATTAAACCATTTGTTTTCTCTAGAGGCCTGCAGTAGTCCCCAACTTAGAACTCTGAGTTCGTCTAGTTGTTATGGCGTCATCTACCACGTAATTCCAAAGAAGACCTCATAGAATGGTTATTTGTTTTAAGAGTCGTTCTTTGAACATGGAGCAGATGTCTCGCAACCATTTAATCAGAACAACAACAGAATTATGAGTGATTAAAAGAATTCCTCTAGTTTGCTTATCTGTATGGATAAACAAAAGGGAGTAAAGACTACTCAATTAATGAAATTGACTAACGGTTTTCCACTAAGCTGTTTGAGGGTTTTCCGACTTGACTTATGAGTACGAGTATTTTCTTCTTCATTTTTCAGGAAGAAAAAAGATTGAAATCTTTAGTCTAATTGATTTTATAGGCCATTTGTCATTTAATTTATTAGAATTGGATAAATAGACAAACATCGAATTAAATCATTGTTTCTCAAGCCATACGATTACGAGGAGAAAACTTTCTTTACGGTTCCCTGGGGGGTGGGGGTATTATTCATCTATTATATTTAGTACAATGAGTGGTCTATCAAATCGTTGCAATTGATGTCTGGTGTCAAAGAAAAGGAAAATATCTTAGAAAGGTGAGCTTTTATAATCCATTGAAGAATCAAACTTATTTAAATGTTCCTTCAATTCTATGTTTTCTTGAAAAAGGACCCAACCCATAGGAACTGTTCAGAATCTTTTAAAGAAAACTTTAGTTTGAGAGGTTGGAAAATCCGCACGCGGCTTGCTTGTGAATTTGTAGTGCCCTTGATTATGTCGTAGCTTTTAGATGGTATGAGGAAGGGGGTGGATTACGGCAGCCAAATGCCTAATGGAGATTATCTATCCTGATTGGAAATTTGTTGTGAATTTTGATAATTATATACAATCTTGGAGAATTAATTTATGCAGGCATGAGTGGAGCTTCTCACCTTGTCAAAGCTACTAGTTTAGTTCGTCTTTATCTTTGAAACATTGAAATATGTTTCTGCCTTTATTCCTTAAACATTACATGAGCAGCTATCGAGAAAATCTTACGGCCTTATTATTTAAAGTTGTGCTCCTGAGTTATCTGATTTTTTTTTTTAGAAATGGCTTGGCAATGTTATCTATTGCCCTCCCGTTATTGGCATGAAATACTGGGTTTAGACATCAAACTGCCATAAAGTTCCTATACATGGATATAATAAATATAACTATCCTCGCACATTAGTTGGCTGGTTTGCATGGAGACCCTGAAATGAATATAAAATGTTGTTCCCCTGGTTTTACCACTAGTTGAAACTAAAAAATGCCATATTTATTTGCTATTTCTATGTTCAGAAAGACATGCATTAGTTTTGTTGTAGTCATGTAGAATTTTTTTTGTGTTTGGATTGTATGGACTTAGTTATATTTTCGTTGAATATCTCCATTTTTCTCAAGCTTTACGAAAGTTCTTAGTTTTCCTTTCACCTTTTCAGGTTCCATTCCAAATATTAACTCAACAACTTTGATTACTCTCAACCTCTCGTCAAACTCAATCAAAGGCTCATTGCCACCTTCGTTGGGAAATTGTGAAGTTGTTGATCTTAGCAGAAATCAATTATCAGATGACATATCTGTTCTGAGAAATTGGAATGGCAATCTGGAAATCTTAGACTTGAGCTCCAATGGCTTGAGAGGAAGCATTCCCAATTTGACACAGTTCCAAAGATTGACTTCACTCAGCATTAGGAACACTTCCTTAGAGGGAGTGTTGCCCTCAACTTTGGGTTCCTACCCAAAGCTCAGTACAATTGATCTGAGCTCCAACAGATTTGATGGTCCAATCCCGTATAGCTTCTTTACTTCAATGTCCATAACAAATTTGAACTTGTCAGGAAATTATTTGACGGGAGCAATTCCTCTTGAAGGTTCTCATACTAGTGAATTGTTGGTTCTACCCTCTAGTCCACCAATGGAGTTTTTAGATCTTTCAAACAATACCTTGACGGGTAGATTACCTTCTGATATAGGTAACTGGGGGAGGCTTAAGTTACTGAATCTTGCAAGAAATGATCTGTCTGGACAACTGCCGGATGACTTGAGCAAACTAACTCTCCTGGTGTACCTCAATTTATCCTATAACCATTTCAATGGTCATATTCCTGGTAAACTACCATCCAGTCTGACGTTCTTGGACATGACGTACAATAATTTATCAGGAAATATCCCTGAAAACTTGAACTCTTTTCCCGATTCGTCATTTACTCCTGGTAATGATGGACTTGAACACCGCCGTTCTTCCTCTGGAAATGTACCTGGTCAACTTGGTGGCGGACATAATACCAGCTCTAAACATAGTATAAAGATAGCCATTATTGTTGCATCTGTTGGAGCAGTTGTGATGATTGCTTTTGTTCTTTTGGCTTATCAGCGAGCTCGGTTTCAAGATTTCCGTGCACAAGGTGGATTTTGTTGCCAGACTGCTAGTAGAGAGGTAAAAGTAGGGAGATTTGGTGGACCATCACTCTTCAATTTTCATGGCAGCACGGAGCCACCTCCCACTTCATTGAGCTTTTCTAATGATCATTTGTTAACTTCAAATTCAAGATCTTTGTCTGGGCAAATGGAGTCTGGCACTGAAATTGTAGAGCACATATTACCAGGAGTGGCAGCTGGAGTTGTTTCCGCAAGTCCCAATCATCAAGATAATCATCCGACAACATCTGGAAGGAAATCCTCGCCAGGATCTCCAATAGCATCCTCCCCCCGTTTTATTGACACCATTGAACAGCCTGTTACACTGGACGTGTATTCTCCAGATCGATTGGCAGGAGAACTCTTCTTCTTGGACTCCTCACTCAGATTTACAGCTGAGGAGTTATCTCGAGCTCCAGCAGAGGTACTGGGTAGAAGTAGCCATGGCACTTTATACAAAGCTACCCTAGATAATGGGCATATGCTCACTGTGAAATGGTTGAGGGTTGGTTTGGTTAAAAACAAGAAAGACTTCGCCAAGGAAGTTAAAAAGATCGGATCAGTCAGGCATCAGAACGTGGTTCCTTTGCGTGCTTATTATTGGGGACCGAGAGAACAAGAAAGACTTATTTTGGCAGACTACGTGTTGGGTGATAGCTTGGCCTTACATCTCTATGGTAAGGCCCTACACCACAGCTTCATCCAAGTTTTTTTTTTTTCATCTTTGGCATAAAGCACCATTCAACGACCTTGTTAATATATACGGTTCTACTTTTTGCATGCAGAATCAACACCTCGTAGGTATTCCCTGTTATCATTCAACCAGAGGTTGAAAGTTGCTGTTGATGTTGCTCGATGTCTCATGTTCCTCCACGACAGAGGCCTGCCTCATGGAAACATAAAGCCCACAAACATATTACTGGAAGGCTCGAATTACATTGTCAGACTGACTGACTATGGCCTCCATCGCCTGATGACACCTGCAGGCATTGCTGAGCAGATACTGAACCTGGGGGCTCTTGGCTACCGCTCCCCAGAACTTGCCAGTGCAACGAAACCTACCCCATCATTCAAGGCCGATGTGTATGCATTTGGGGTGATCTTGATGGAACTGCTAACCAGAAGAAGTGCAGGCGACATCATCTCAGGTCAGTCAGGTGCTGTAGATCTTACAGACTGGGTTCAACTCTGTGATCAAGAGGGACGGGGAATGGACTGTATTGATCGAGACATTGCTGGAGGAGAAGAGCACTCGAAAGCCATGGACGACATGCTAGCCGTATCGTTGAGGTGCATTCTTCCTGTAAATGAAAGGCCTAACATCCGACAAGTCCTCGACGATTTATCCGCCATATCCGTGTGAAATTTTTGTATATGTGCCTTGGAATTAATTCTTTTCTGTGACTTGTTCATTGTTTCTTCTTTTTTTCTACATTTTTTAAATTGTTTTCATTGCCTTCTAATTTGGGCTAGTCTTCACATATGTTTAGTTCCTCCCCTTCAATTTTTGTGTAAAGGGATGTTTAATCCATTTTGATTAATTGACATAAATCCCAATCTCTCAGTTCTTTCTCAATTGTTGCCTCTAATTATTTTTTCTATTGTGTACATGACAAATGATGTCGAGGAATTACCTTAGACCTCACCTTTTTATACTCTCTTTCAGAAAATCATTCAAAAAAATACCACTTTCCAGTCATACCTCAATTATTAATGTGATTTACACCTTTTATCAATCTAAATATTATTGTTTCGATTTGGTATATATGGGTAATTTAAAAAAAAATAGTAAAGAAATGTATAACCAACAGTGGTGATCACTTTTAAGAATGAAAACTCAAATTTTATCGATCTCAAATATTTATTTGGATTTCTTCAAAAAATAAAAATAAAAAATTGGATAAAGATTTCCTCATCTTGTCTATTTAATCAGCCGCCAATTTTAAGTAAATTCACTTGCTTTTAAGCTCAATAAGTCACTACAGCTACAGCCTACAATTATTATCCTCCTGCGGCGGCGCCACCTTCGTCTGCCGTAAAACAGGTTCGTCGTTGAATTCTAACAAATGTTATGCGAGTTTCGAAATCCATTCAGCTTTTGTGAATTATTCATCTATTTATCGCCTAATTTTTCTCTGATTTTGCCCTATTATTTGGGTTTTGAGCATCAACATTGTGTGGGAATATAACTTTTCAGAAGCCAGCGAATTTGCAATGTTTCTCTCATTATATCTAACATTGGCTAGCCTGAAAAGCTGTGGCTTTTATGGAGAAATTTCAGCTTAGAAGTTTTTCTGACATTTTCTTTTGCAATGTTGTAAAATGCGTTAGGCTCTAGTTAGGTTGTAGATATGGTCGATTTGGATAAGAATCTGGGGCCATTTTCATAGGTTTATGACGAAAATTTTAAGTAAAATCTGCTGATTGATTTTATTCAAACAATGATGCTAAACCAATTTGTTCCCTTCAAAACTTTTGAAACTACTAGAAGATATCATGACAATCAATGCTATGATTTAGTGCTTGGATTTCGATTGCCAATTCATTAGGCTGTTCAGAGTTGAATTGTGTTTTGCTTGTGCTGCAGGATAAACTGTGAGCATCGTGCTCAAGACTTTGACAGCCTAAGTTGACAACCTGCTCTTCTGAAAAGCAATGTCGAAACTGATTCAGGCTTTCCTAGTCGAATCTCTTCTCTCCCAAAATTATGGAGTTAACTACAGTAAACCACTTCTCTCGTTAATTGCTTATTCCTGCAGATTCTCACATAACAATGCATGTTCCTCAACTCCAGACCTAGATGCAAAAAACTCTGTTTTGACCGACTACCTCGTTGGCTCCTTGAATTTCTCCAAGGAAAGAGCCACTTCAGTCTCCAGCAGCTATTCACGCACCAAATCTCTTGAAAAGCCTCAAGAAGTGGTCTGTTTCTTTAAAGGTCTTGGTTTTTCTGATGCGAATATCCAGTCCATAGCCTGTGCTGTCCCTAACATTCTTTTTGCTGATGTTGAGAAGACTCTGAAACCAAAAGTCGCACTCTTTCAAGAATTTGGTCTGTGTACTCTCATTTCCAGAAACCCCTTTGTTTTGACGTTTAGTCTTGACAGAACTCTGAGGCCTTCCATTAGTCTCATCAAGAAAGTGCTTCAAAGTGATGGAAGATGTAGAAACAAGGAGCAAGTTAATGGTGATTTGTTGCGGATACTGACAAGGTGCAGTACGATTTTCTACATGACTAGCAGATTGGAGGCAAATATTCTCTATTTGGAGAGTGGTGGGATTGTTGGATCACAGTTGTCGAGTCTGCTATTGTGCCGCACTAGGCTCTTTACCATGCCTATAGAGAAAATCGAACAACTTGTTTCCAGAGCAGCAGACATGAATTTTAATATGGGTTCAAGAATGTTAGCCCATGCTATTGCCATTCTTGGTTGTGTAAGCATCAAGACGTTAAATGGTAAAATAGAAGTGTTGAGGGTGTTTGAGTTCTCCAAGGATGAGGTCGATTCAATGTTTGGGAAGTGGCCATATATCTTTGGGCTTTCTGAAACAAATCTGAGGTGCAAACTTGAGTTCTTCCTGAATAATCTTAAGATCAACAAATCAATGCTTGTTCAGAATCCCATTCTTTTGTCGTTCAGCATTAAAGAAAGGGTGACTCCACGTTACAAAGTTCTGGAGATACTGAAGTCAAGAAGGCTCGTGAGTACGGATTTGAGCTTGATTACCGCAATGTCCCCCCCTAATCAGAAATTCTTCGAGAAGTATATTCTACCGTTTACGAATGATGCCGAGGAATTACTTTTGGCTTATAAGGGCAACATTCTTGATACGCCTGAAAAATAGAGTGAATGCAATGTTTTGATCTACCATCTCGTTGGGATTGCATCTCATGGCATCATTGTTGAGTTACGTTGATTCTAAAGAAGAAAGAGTGTATTCTATGTTGGTTCTTTCAAGAAACGCATGGATTTGTCACTGAACAGTTGGCTGCATTTTGTATAAACAATGAAGGGGATCACTCTGCCTTAACCATTTCAGAACTCTGCTGCCGATGGTGGACTAGCCACAAGGTTGGTTTGTTGATGCTACAATTTCTATTTGAGAATGTTGTTTGTTTACTCAGTTCTGTAAGTATCAAGACATTACACAGTAAATTTGAAGTGTTTAGGGTGTTTGGATTCTCTGAAGATGATACAAAGTCAAATGTTTGGGAGGTGGCCATACATCTTTGGTTTTTTTCTGAAACAAAATTAAAATGTGAACTTGAGTTCTTCCTGAACAATGTTAAGATCCCGAAATCAGTGCTAGTCAAGCAACCCTGTCTTTTGTCATTTAGCATTGAAGAACGAGTGATTCCTCCGGTCAAGAAGGCTTTTGATTGAGGATTTGATAGAGTAAAAGAGTACGAAGAAGTATGAAACAAAACAATTGAAACTCTGTAAAATAACCAAACCAAAACAGGAGCAGAATTCTCCTTTCCCAAGCGTAAAACGCCGACTCCAAAGTTCAATGTTCTACCGTGATCATTGACAAAGCCCTTCCCTTATCGGGTTAGAGCTATTTATTTGACCTAATCTACTGAACCAAACCCGACAAAGGCCCGCAGCCCAGAAAGCAAAACAAAAGACCAACTAGAAATAATTAACAAACCTAATATATGAAATAAACGAAGCCAACATTAAATAAATAAGGAACTACTTCAATCGCGACCCCGTCGCTTGTGAACCTTGTCGATAACAACTCCTCCCTCCTTCCAAACAGCCTTGTCCTCAAGGCGGAATTCAGGAAACTGACCCTGGAGCTCCAGCTCATCAACCCACGTTGCCTCATCAACCCCCTTGCCATGCCACTGCACCAACAACTGACGAACCCGATCATCACCTCGCCAAACCATTCTCTCGCGCAAAATCCACTCTAGAACAAACTCAGGCTGAACTAAAAGCAATGCATCAGGCAGCTCCGTTTCCACCGCATGATTGCCCACCGCAAGCTTCAACTGAGAAATATGAAAAACAGGGTGAAGGCGAGATTGCGCCGGCAAAGATAGACGATAGGCGACAGAGCCTATCTTCTCAACCACCTCGAATGGCCCATAGAACTTAGGAGCTAACTTCACCGAAGAACGGGCAAGGAATGAATTTTGTCGATAAGGCCGCAGTTTGAGAAACACCCGTTGTCCCACCTCGAAGTGCAGTTCCCTCCGGTGCTGATTTGCAGCCTTGACCATGCGCTGTTGTGCCCTCTCGAGATGCTCCCGCAGATGGCCAAGGACAACATCACGCTCTGCAAGCTCCTTTGCCACTGCACGAACCCGAATTTCACCCGGCAAAAAACTGCTCAACGACGGCGGTGATCTCCCATAAACAGCTTCAAATGGGGTCATACTAGCAGCCGTGTGAAAACTTGTATTGCAACAAAACTCTGCCCAAGGCAACCACTTACTCCAACGCTGAGGCCGTTCCGATGCAAAACAACGAAAATATGTCTCCAAGCCCCGATTGACAACTTCTGTTTGGCCATCTGTTTCCGGGTGATAAGCCGAACTCATCCGAAGTTTTGTTCCCATTGCCTTAAATAGCTCCTTCCAGAAAGAGCTCAAAAATATTGAATCACGATCCGAGACTAGAGAACTGGGAACCCCGTGCAATCGCACAATCTCTCGAACAAAAACCCCGGCCACGTCGCGAGCCGTTAATGGGTGGCGAAGACCAAGAAAATGGTTGTACTTTGTCAGCCTATCTACCACCACCAGAATGCAATCAGAAGGGCCCGAACGAGGTAACCCACCGATGAAGTCCATGCTAATATCTTCCCATACCCGAGTAGGAATAGGAAGTGGCTGTAGCAACCCTGCCGGCGCTCGAGTGTCATATTTGCTCTTCTGGCATACTAAACACTTAGCTACAAATTGAATGACACGTTTCATCAAGCCAGGCGAAAATACATTTGCCGCAATCCGCCTGTACATGCGATAGGCTCCCGCATGGCCCCCGAGAGGCGTACCATGAAACTCCAATAATAAACGGGGAATAGAGCCAGAGTGCTTAGCCAACACAATTCTTCCCCTATAATATAAAACCCCATTGATCAGAGAATACGAAGAATGATTTTGACCGCTAGCCTCAAGCTCTTGAATTATCAAGCTGAACTTGGAGTCCCGTCGAAGCTCCTCCCCTATGGACTTCCAACCCAGCCAAGTGGGCATGGAAAGAGCTGACAACTCTCCTTCCACAAAACTACGGGACAAAGCATCAGCCGCTTTGTTAGTCGAGCCAACTTTGTACTCAATATCAAAATCATACCCCAATAACTTGGCCACCCATAAATGTTGTGCTGGAGTCGATACAGATTGTTGCAACAAGTAGCATAAACTCCGTTGATCAGTGCGAACAAGGAATTTTTGCCCGACCAAATAAGGCCGCCAATGTTGTACAGCCAACACTAACGCCATCAACTCCATCTCATATGCTGATTTCGCCAAACTGCGATCTGATAGCGCCTTGCTAAAATATGAAATCGGTCGACTCCTTTGCATCAAAACAGCCCCCAAACCAAGTGCCGAAGCATCTGTCTCAATGGTAAACTGGTGAGAAAAATCAGGCGTGGCGAGCACCGGGTCAGAAGTAACGGCGTGCTGCAGCAGTTCAAAAGCTTGTTGTGCCTCCAGAGTCCACTCGAACTGACCAATCTGCTCTTTTTTCAACATTTGAGTGAGTGGCCTGGCCAATGTACCATATCCCCGAATAAATCGTCGGTAATAACCTGTGAGCCCCAGAAACCCCCGAACTCCCTTGACAGATTTAGGGATTGGCCATCTCATGATTGCCGCAATCTTACCGGGATCCATCTGCACCCCTTTTTCCGAGACCACGTGGCCCAAGTATTCCACCTCCGTCTGACCCCATGCACACTTTTTTGGATTTACCACAAAGGAGTGCTTCTGCAATAAACTCAAAACTACCCGCAAATGGTCCAAGTGCTCTTGCTGATCACGACTATATACCAAAATGTCATAAAAAAAACAAGAACAAACTTACGCATGTATGGTCGCAGTAAGTCATTCATAGCTGACTGAAAGGTAGCCGGCACATTTGTCAACCCGAAAGGCATGACCAAGAACTCATAATGGCCGGAGTGAGTCCGAAACGCAGTTTTTGGTACATCCTCTGAAGTGATTCGAATTTGGTGGTAGCCCGATCGCAAATCAAGCTTGCTGAACCATCTAGCTCCATGCAACTCATCCAACATCTCTTGAATTACAGGGATGGGGTATTTATCCGGAATGGTGCGTTTATTCAATTCGCGATAGTCTACGCAAAATCGCCAACTTCCATCTTTCTTTCTGACCAATAGCACGGGGCTAGAATACGGACTGGAACTGGGCTGAATAATTCCAGCTTCTAACATTTCCCGGACCAAACTTTCCATCTCATCTTTAGCCGCGTGGCTGTATCGATATGGTCTAACGGACACCGGGGTTACCCCAGGCTGCAAAGGAATATGATGATCCACTTTCCTTTTCGGCGGGAGCCCTGTCGGCTTCTGAAAAACGAACAGAAATTCATCCATAACTTGTTGACAAAAATGACCTCCCACGCCGCCCATAGCAGTAAGTTCTGAGAATCCTCATCTTTCATGGTGACCCACACTAGCCACCCTAACTCCACATCTCTAAGCTTACAAAAACTGGCCATTGATAATTCACAACGCAAGCTCGAATGATCTCCACGAAGCAGCACCTCCCGCCCTTCATGATCGAATCGTAGAGTCATCTTGCTCCAGTCAGCCTTGATTTCACCCAAAGCTGCAAGCCACGAAACTCCCAATATAAGATCAACATTTCCTAGTGGGAACACAAAGCACGTAACCGCAAAATCAGTTGTCCCAATCTTAATTGGAAAGTCCCGACACTCTCCCACAATCGCTACTTGTCTGACATCTCCTAACTTCACTGCCGACCTGCAAGTAGTGTCTATTGTCAACCCAAGCCTTTCTGCCACCGTCGTGGAGATAAAGCAATGACTTGTTCCACTGTCTATCATGAGCAATACTTCTGATTGTTTGATCAGCCCTCTCATCTTCATGGTTTGAGGACTATCAATCCTTCTAGCCGTCACCTGAGACAATTCCATGGTCTGCAGTTGAGGTTCCCTCTCTATTTCCCCTCCATCGGTCCCATTGGACCCTCTGATTCGATCTCAGGAACCTCCTCCTCGTCAGGCTTTGACACAAGTATCACCTGCAGTGATTTATCGGCGCACTTATGCAAAGGAGAGAAAGGTGCCTCGTACCTGAAGCATAGTCCCTTGGCTCTACGATCCAAATATTCCTGATGTGACATGTGCCGTGGTGGTCGACTTCTAGCCTGAGTAACGGATGAACTAGACCCGCTGCTCTTACCAGGATTAAACTTGCTTCCCGACATAGGGGATGATTTCTGGCCCTGAAAAGGGCGTCCACCAGATGGTCCCCAGCTACTGCGAGAAGCTGCAGTTGTGCTTCCCGTGACTGGCGGCGTGAAATTGTTCACGTTTTGATACCCCCGCACACCTCCCAATTCTCTTTCAATCACGAGCCAAATGAAAAGTTTCGCATAAATCTTTGGTGTCCCTCGAACGAATGCGCAGTCTTATTTCCTCCTTCAACCCATGCAGAAACATCCCCAAACAATATGTATCTGCTAATCCCGGAACATGCACCAACCGTGAGATAAACAAATCCACATACTCGTTGACTGTTCCCAGCTGTTGGGTAAACATTAGAGCCTCAAAAGGGTTCGCCAACGGGTCCTCACCATACCGCCTGAGCATCTCTTGCTTAAACTGTCCCCAAGTGATTTGAGGGCATCGAGCGTGCGTCCACTGATACCAGTATAACGCAGCCCCTTCCATGGCCACTAGTGCGACTCCAACTTTCCGTGTGTCAGGTATATTGTTGAGTTGAAAAAATTGCTCCGCGCGTGCTATCCAGGCGCCAGGGTTCTCTCCAGTAAACCTGGGCAAGGATAAACGATTCGCGGCCGCATAGGCCTCAGGAGTGGCCTAATTCGATTCGGGTGGCCCTATTGGAATGGAATCCTCGGACGTCCCCTTGTTTTCAACTGCGTTTTCAACTGTGTGGGAATTTGGGGTTGCAAACGAATTTCCGTCCCCTACGAGCCCTTTCTCTTGCATCACCGTTTTCAACATGGCTGTCAAACTCCCAATTTGCGCCTCGAGAGAGCCACGCCACTGGCTAAACTCTTCCCGAAACTCCATGTGCCCTTTCTCTATCGTCTCCATCCTGGACTCCATACGTGTCATCTAGCCAGATAAATATTTTTTTTTTCCGGCTGTTTGATCCGGCAAGTCGGACCAAATTGATAGAGTAAAAGAGTACGAAGAAGTATGAAACAAAACAATTGAAACTCCTGTAAAATAACCAAACCAAAACAGGAGCATAATTCTCCTTTCCCAAGCGTAAAACGCCGATTCCAAAGTTCAATGTTCTACCGTGATCATTGACAAAGCCCTTCCCTTATCGGGTTAGAGCTATTTATTTGACCTAATCTACTGAACCAAACCCAACAAAGATCCGCAGCCCAGAAAGCAAAACAAAAGACCAACTAGAAATAATTAACAAACCTAATATATGAAATAAACGAAGCCAACATTAAATAAATAAGGAACTACTTCAATCGCGACCCCGTCGCTTGTAAACCTTGTCGATAATAGGATTTGTCTTTGAGCTTGGCAATGAGATTGTCAAATGAGCAGTTCTTGAAGAAGTATATTTCACAGTTTGAAATTGCTGAAGAATTATCATCAGCTTATAATGGCCAACTTGTCAACGCTTTGAAGAAATAGTGCCAGTTTGCAAGCTGGCATCTAGTTCTTGCAGTTGCATCTCAAGGCATCTGTGATGAACGATATCTCCATGTTGAAGACCAAGCACGGCCAAATTGAACTCGTGGCATTTGGCTACGAGTAGACTGTACTGTATTCTATGGTGGTGCTCCAAGAAACGGGTAAGTTTGTTGCTCGAATCAGTCATCTGCAGTTGGGCTACTTCAAGAGAGATGGAAAGTGTCAGTCACAGGAATCAGTTGTGAACATGGTGATGTATTTTTCTCTTTTGACTGTGTTACTCAGCTTGCTGCTCTGCTGTTGAACCAGAATTATCTTTTGAAATTGCATAACTAATTGCCTTTTGCTGCATAACTTTGTAATTTGTTGATCAACTAGTACATAACTTGGCTAATGGGCTTCTACCAAAATCTGATTTCCAAATTTATTATATTTTGGCCATTACATGCTTTTCCAGTGGGAAGTATATATATATAGGGAGGTTCACCGCCGAGTGTTTTTGAAAGAAAGGGACATCATTCATGTACCCCTTGTATTAGCTGAGAGTAAAACATAATGTTCAACATTTTAGCTATAAATGAGTTCAATATTTCTTGGAACTTTTAATTGGATGGGCAATAATCACCAATATGTTTGTTTTTAAAGAAAAAAGAACTTTTGTTAACTCCTCAAAATCCAAAGACATAGTATTCAAGAGCCAACGCAAAGTTATCTACCCTTTTGACTCGACTAGAAATAATGAGATATTATGTACTAGAAATAATGAGATATCATGTACTCCCTCCATTCCAATTATATTGTCCATATTACTATTTTGGAATGTCTCAATTATATAGTCATATTATTATAATTAATATTATTTTTCATGATAATGTACAAATACACTCTTATTAGATTTTGGAAATTAAAAATTAACCATTATTTTTTATGAAAGTAATAAATCTTAAATAGAGGTAATCTTGGAGATTTACCTTTTACATCTTGTTTCCATAAATATTTTTAATCTACGTGTAAGTAGAAAAGAGACTGTATAATTGGGACGAGCCACATTATTATGCTAAAGTATATGCAACAATATTATCACTATAATATATATATATATATATATATATATGATTTTTTCTAATTTTTTAGCAAATTATAATTTATTTATTTTATTGAAAAAATTTATTCTAAAATATTTAATTAATCAATATACAATAATTGGTATAAGTTAATAAAAATATTTTTACTTCATGGAAAAATACTTTAACATTTCAATTTTTAATATTTTATATTGTATTATAACATATTTTTATGTTCTATTTATTTCGGCATCACTTTTTTCGTTTTTCTTTAACAAAATTATAAAAGTCATCAAAATTTGATTTTAACACATATTTTTAAATTATATTTTGAAAATAAATAATAATAATAATAATAATAATAGATTATTTAATTTAATTTTTGATTTATTTTTCTAAATATTATAAAATATTATTATAAGACATAATTATGTATAAAAATATCATATATTAATTTCTTTGGTCATTGGGAATAGTTAAACCCATGGAGGTGGGTGGAATGATCATTCCCCTTTCTTTGGGAATAGGGATTCCATCTGAAATAGTGATTTCCGATTTTGAATGATACCAATCGCTGAAATGGGAATGGACATGGGAATGACCATTTTATTCAATTACATTCTACCATACCAATCGCGTCCTTAATGCATTGAATAACCGAAATGTAAATAGTAAAATCAGTATTTCCTTTATTAAATATGTATTTTAGTTTTCTTTGTTATCAATAGTCAATCCCAAATCTTTTAATAATTGCATAACAAAGTTATTGTGCCCTGTAACTCTTACTCATCAAAGTCACGAAACTAAATTTAAGTAAATTTGATATATTATCCAAAAATCCAATTCTGTCAACATCTTCGTAGAATTTATTTATATATACTATATATAAGCAAGATTTCAGTTCTTTAAGTTTCAATCTTTAAACAAAATTAAGCATTTAATATCTTAATAATTATTTAATTAGTTTAAATTGAATATCCCTGCTAGGCGAAGACGTGTTAGTTCCCGCAAGTCATTAACGTTTTGCTTTGTTGAGTCAAAGGTCTTCAAAGTAAAGTTAGGGATTTTCTAACTGATAAATGTAATTTCATATATTTTTGCAATATATATGTGACATGTTGTGTTGAATGTTATTTATGTGATGAAATGTTACTTGCAAATATATTGAAATGTTATATGGCCAGGAACTCGGAAATAGGTCCGGGTTCGAAAATGGTACTTGGAGTAAAAGCTCACAGTGCAAATATATTGAGATAATGTATAGTCAGAGACTCGGAGAGGGTTCGGGATCAGCAAGGGTCCTTAGGGTAAGTCTACTGTGCTATACATTTGAAGTTAAATACGCATTTATCATGATTGGTTGTATATTGCTTTAATATGAGTTATTACGTGTCCCCACTGAGTATGTGTAAGCTCACCCCTATTGTTTACACATTTCAGATTGATGAGTTTGGTAATGACGAGTAGGAAATGGTTGATGTTTAAGTTTATATAATTAAATATTTAAAGACAAAAACTTGTATGAGACCGTCTAACGGGTCGCTTACGTTAGACGGGCTAAATAAAACACAAACCCGCCCAAAACCCGCCTCAAAATTCATTTTCGCGCGCAGGCGCGCGTCTTACATGTGCCCCCACGCGCGGCCACTGAAGTATCACTAGGTATAAAGTAAAGTATCACTATTTGTGAAGTACCACTAACTGTGAAGTGAAGTATCATTAACTATGAAGCGACATATCATTAGATATAAATTTGGCGAAATATCATTAACTATTAAGTGAAATATTATTAGATATATATCTGGTAACTATCATGAATTATGAAGTGAATTATCATTAGATATAAATTTGGCAAAATATCATTAATTATTAAGTGAAATATTATTAGATATACATCTAGTGAGTATCATTAACTGTCTGTGAAGTATCATTAATTAAGTGAAGTATTATTAGATATATATCTAGTGAGTATCATTAACTGTATGTGAAGTATCATTAATTATGCGATGAAGTATCATTAACTCGGAAGTGGAGTATAATATGATATTATTGATGATTAAACATTAATTATCAAATCTAGAATAGATAAATGTCATTAACTATGAGTGGAGTATCATTAACTCAAGTATCATTATTTATGAGGTGAAGTATCATTAACTCACATGTGATTATCATTATTTATGGGGTGAAGCATCATTACCTATAAAGTGAAGTCTCATTACTATGGACCAAAGTATCACTAATTACAAAAGGAAAGTATCAATAATTAGAAAGAAAAGTATCAGTTTAAACATAATCTCAAATTAAGAATCGGGTCTATGAATACAATAAAAATTCATTCTTGAGTAAAAAAATTTATTTCATTATCATAGAAAAAAATATCATTGATTACAAAATAAAGTATCACTAATTACAAAAGAAAGTAACACTAATTACAAATAAAAATATCATTAAAAATCTTCAACACGATCTTGATCTTCCACCTTACAAGACCAACAATGACATCCTCAACGCACCTGTGACAACATATCGGCTACAAACTCAAAACCCAAAATAAATCTAAGAATTACTCAAAACAATACAAATCTCCATACACGCACTAAAAAAATGCCTTGTTCAATAAAAAAAACTAACGCCTTGTTCAAATAAATCTACACTTAAATAAATCTCAACTGAAACTGATTCTTTCGGCCATCCTTATCACAAGTTTACAACTCTCTCAAGTGAAATTAATTCATATACAAATTTAGCATCATCATCAAATCTGATCATAAGCAATACCGACATACCCTCCACTTCAAATGTAGAATTATTCAAGCAACTAAAAGGTGATAAGAAGCAAGCCCCAAACTAAATGTAACTTTAGAATCAGCTACGCAACTTTGGAAATCATTTCATTACTGATTGGATCACAAATAAATCTTAAATCACTAAACATAGCAAATTGAACATAATCAAATAAAATCATAGCAAATTAACAACTCATCTAATGGATAAAAAAACTCGAGAGAGAGAGAGAGAGAGAGAGTATTACGAAATTGCAAAGGCCTCGAAAAACATCAAGCGAAGCCAATTGATCAGCTTTTCTTTGAGCAATGGTGCTGTTGTTATTAGCTGGCTCATCAAGCTCTGACGCCTTCTCCTCCTCGTCTTCGGCGAACAAACTTTTATGACAATAAAAAAATGTCTTATTGGATCTGGAAAACTAACGATTGTACAGATCTGATCTGTTGGCGGTGGTGGAAGCTTGCGATTGTACAAATCTGATCGGCGGTGGTTGAGGCTTGGGGTTTTGCAGATCTGATCGGTGGTGGTGGAGGTCGGTGATGGAGGCTTGCGGTTGTGATCTGATGATCTATAGTGATGGAGGCGTGAGGTTGTGTAGATCTTAACGAGAAATATGAAAACTAGCCACCCAAAGATGTTTCTCGCCGGAGATGAATGAAATTTTGCCAAATTTATCCGTGAAATCATCGGCGAAAAAAAAATTGCATGGGGAGGAAGAGAGAGTCTGTTGGAATCGTGTGGAGAAGAGAGAGAGAGAGAAAAATTGCTTGGGCCTGGAATCGGGAAAAGGCTTTGATAAGCTAGAGGAGAAAATCTTTTTTTTTTTTCAATTTATATTTAGTCAATCAGGTTGACGGGTCGGGTCGGGTGGAGATCCGTCTAACCTGAGAAATCCGTTAGACTGTCTCACACAAGTGTGCCCCATATTTAAATTATTAGATTCTATTTTATTTTGAAACTCTAACTTATTAATTACATAGTTGCTGCATTACTCATTTCATACCTTTTTAAATGTTTAGGTTTTTTTAATCAATCCAAATCGCTTCCGCACTATATTATTTTAAATTTATATATTATTTTCTTCAAAAGAAATTTATTGATGAATTATTATATTTTGCAAATAAAATTTTATTTCCATATCGAATAAATTGTTTATTCATATTTTTTATTTATTTTTATAAGTTAGTATAATTAGCAGTATTCTAGATTTATAAAAACTAGGGTGTTACATAACTTCAATGTTAGAACAGTTGTTCGGGTTCTGTACTCGAGGATGAGATTTTTGCAGTTGCATCTTGTTTAATCAGGATTGGAGTTGCTTCTTCAACTTGGATTCGAGCTGCCGCGTGTTGTTTTCTTACCGACGCAATTGACTTTCTCTTATAATATTGTCCTAAAAGAGTGTATATTAGTATTAGAGACAACAAAAACAAGTTAACTAATTCGAATTTTTTTTTAATATCTAGCATAGCATATCAGAAAATATTTTTTGAAATCAAATGAGGCAAATCAGAAAACATTTTTCAACTAGAGCTTATCAAAAAATATTTTTTGACATATCATATCATAGAATATTCTTTGAATTGGAGTGTATCATATAAAAAACCATTTGTTGAAATTAAACAACACAAAACAAGAACATATTAGAAAACAAGTAAAGCATATCTAAAAAATGATTTTCGACCAAAGCATCTTTCATCAACAAAAACCAGTTTGATGGCAAATTTTTCATAAATGACGAAAACTATTTTTTCACAAAGTAAAAATCCTCAGATAATTGGAACGAAAAATGAAGAATTGAGGGATTTTAACTATAAAATTACATCAAATTTAGAAAAATATTATCTCACGTAATAATAAAAATCAACATTTTCCCACTGTTTTCAAACAATCAAAACGGAAAATCAAACTTACAAACATCCTCCATGAAATTCGATTTGGGTTGAATTGAAGGACGCTATCTTCGAAGAACACTTTCCCTTCGATTCTGATTCATGGCATTCGATTCGGAAAAAGAATTCTGAACCCTAATAAATGTGTACGTCTTTTTCTCAATCGTATGAAATTTTGATTTCGCGTTTTAATTTAGTTATTTTTTAAATTAATAATATTATTAAAATTATTTATTTTAGGTGAGGGTAAAAATGAAAAATTGCGTCCCTTTCTCGTATGAAATTTTGATTTGGTTATTCATTTAAATTAATAATATTATAAAAAGAATGCGTGGTGTGAAAAGAAAAGGAGGTCGTGTGGGTGTGCAGCACCACCGTGGTAATGGTTTAATTACTTCATAACAAAATAAAAAATTCCCGTAAATCACAGCGGCATTTACTTTTTGACCCGTTTTGTAGTTCGTTTGATGCAGCGTCGTGCTCTCCTGTCACCTCTCCTACGGCGGCGCCGCCCATCTCCGGCAGCCAACAGGTCTACCAGTGTTCTTCTTACACGCTCAGTTACTAAGTTGTCACTTCTGTTCTCTCGTGAGTTTCTGATGTTTAGGAAAATAAAACGTGCAAAAGTTGAATCACAGAGTTCGAAGTTTTGGGTTTCAATCGATTTAGGGATTTAAGTATACATTTTTTGCAGAATTTCTCCGTATTTTTTTGTGTTATTTCTGGGTCATATAATTATTTACATTACCAACTTTAGCTGTGAATATTCACGTTTTCCTGACATTTTGCAACTAGAGTTTTTTGAGGAATGAGTAATGACGAAACGATTTGCTTCCCCTCTCAAAATCTTGTGAAACTGCTTTATCTGCTCTAATCTTTGAATAGAGGTAATCAATTTCTTATTATTTTGTTTTTTCCCTTTGATTTTGAGATTGACAGAGTGTATCCATGCTTGTATGTGTTTTAATCATTTGATTTTATGGAAAACCATTTCGGCAGCTTCATGTTTGCTCTTTTTGGCTCAAATTTGTGTGGAAAGCAGGAGTTTGTGTGGCTTTTCATTTTATATTGATTTGATTGGCGCATTGATTTGTTTATCAGTTGTTTTTCTATTTGATTGTTTGAGCTCTACTTTTTACCAATTTGCTACACACTCTTCCTGCAGAGAGAGAGAGAGAGAGAGAGAGAGAGAGAGAGAGATCCTATTTGATTGACTTTTAAATTTGAACTATTTTCATGTTTACATGCAGGTAGTAGAAAGAAGCTTATTTTGACAATCTGCTCTTCTGAAAAAATGATGCAAAAACTGATACAGTCTTTCCCTTTTAAATCTATTCTCTTACCTTCATTATCACAAAGTTATCACTCCAGCCTTAGCAGTTCACTTATCTCATGGATTACAGCTTACTCCACATTCTCTCTGAACGAAGCCTTTTCTCCGAAACCAAATGTGAAAAACTCCGATCTAGCTGACTACCTTGTCCGCTCCTTCAAATTCTCCAAAGAGAGATCCCTTTCAGTTGTCGGCAAGTTCTCACGCCGCAAATCTCTCGAAAAGCCTGAAGAAGTGATTCATTTCTTTAGAGGTCTTGGTTTTTCTGACGCACATATCCGAGCCATAGTTCATTGTGTACCTCGGATTCTCTTTGCTGATATTGAAAAGACTTTGAAACCCAAAATCATGTTCTTTCACGAACTTGGTCTCTCTGGTCCTCGTCTAGGTTCTTTCATCTCCAGAACCCCCTATATCTTATATTGCAGTGTGAACGGAAGTCTGAAGCCTAGCATTCATCTCATCAGGAAAGTCCTTGCAGGTGATGGAAGAAACAAATGTTTTGAGATGGTTAATGATGATGTGTTTCGGACAATTACACGATGTGGTAGATTAATCCTCGCGAAACACACAATGAAAGCCAATGTTCTGTATCTGGAGAGTTGTGGAGTTGTTGGATCCCAGTTGTCATCCTTATTATTTAGACTGCCCAGGATCTTTCTCATGCAACAAGATAAACTTGCAGAAGTTGTTTTGAGAGCACTGGATATGAATTTCACAAAGGGTTCAAGAATGCTTGTTCATGGTATTCATTCTCTTAGTTGTATGACCATGCGGACATTAAATGGTAAGTTCGAAGTGTTCAGGGCGTTTGGGTTCACTAAGGAAGAGACCGATTTAATGTTTAGGAAGTCCCCATATGTCTTTGCGCTTTCTGTTGCAAAGTTGAGATGCAAACTTGAGTTGTTGCTGAACAATCTTAAGATCAACAGATTGGCCGTTGTTCAGACTCCCGGTATCTTATCATTGAACATTGAAGAACGAGTAATTCCACGATACAAAGTTCTGGAGATTCTAAAGTTAAGGGGGCTTATCAAGAAGGATTCTAGCTTGTGCACGGCCATGTGCTTGCCGGAGAGTAAGTTCTTGCAGAGATATATTCTACCATTTAAAACCGATGCTGAAGAATTATTGTTGGCTTACAGAGGCCAATTTCTCAGTACTTCCCAAAAATAGAATAATGTGGTGGTGGTCTACAATATCCCTTCCTTGGCATCTGAATTGAATACTCGATCGAAATTGAAGTCTTAGACTCTATGCACGGTGGTTCTCCAAGAAACTCATAAAATATGATGATCAAATCAGTTATGAGAAATGGTTTTGCAGAAATGTGGATACATCGAGCTAGTGCTAACCGGATCTTACTGTATGCTGCCGATTTTCTGGAGGGCAACAGACTTCAACTTGCAACTCATGATCTGATTATAATAGAGGTTCGATTTGAACCACAAAATTTTGTTTGTCTTCAAACGGTCAAGATATTGTAGGAGTTTTTGCTCGTTCCCTAGAAAAGAATCATGTTTTCATTACAAGACTCTTTTTCACTGCATTTTCCTCTTCTATATATATGATTCAGTTTTGGCTCCATCCCACACCATTCATTTAGGAGTTACTGACGTTCATTGTATTGAATCATCCATCACTTACATAGCTATGTATACGTACCGGAAATTCTACCCTCTCTGTGGGTACTATCCTCACCCCATGGAGATTAGGGCATGTGGAATAAAAAATATAAACAAACTCTACACTTCATTATTTAAAAAGATAAATTCTAATGGGGTGAGGATAGTACCTTCAAGGGGAGGCGAGGGTAGAATTTCCCCATCTCCTATATACGTACATGTTCTATTTCTTTGAGAAATTAAAATGTAAGGACCCATTTCTAAAAAAAAAAATAAAAAAATCTTTTGCTCTTATTATTACGATTTATTTAAAATTATATATTTTATACATTTAAGTTCCACGAGCAGAGAAAAAATAAAAATAAAATATAAATCGAATAACTCTTAAATTTAATAAAATATTCGAATCCATAATTTCTAAATTTCAATAATACTTAAATATTCCAATATTTAATCCATAATCTAGAAAATAAAATATAAAATATATAAAATAATAATACAATTAATAATATTAATAATAAAAGTTTATCTAAAATATAACGGTTAATGCATTCCCTCAACTCACGTTTCTGCCAAGCATAGAACCGTTCATTGATTTCTCTTCTCAATTCATAAGCCAATAACCATTTGAATTTATTGGATCTAGATTATTTATTCAAAGAATTCCTCTCTGATCCAAACGATGAAATACTTGTCTTCACACATCAATTTTTTTTTTTTAATTCAAAGCTACTTTCCCATATTTGAAGCAAGGAGAAACGTCTTTCAAATCACTCTAGGAATACATCAATGAATCGAAACAAGAACATTCAGATTTTAAACAGAAAATCCAAAAATCAGGTATGCACTATGAAAATTTCCATATAATTTCTTAATCTCATTTTTTTCAAAAGCATTTATTACTATTCCTCTTATTCTACAGCAAAGTATTCAGAAGCACACTAATTCGATCATAAAAGAAACTCATCCATTTTTAGAACTGGTAAGTCTGCAACTACAATGGCAACCTATATAATAACAACTGTATTTTATTTCTTAATTCTCATAAATATTAACAGTAATGTCAATTAAAAAAAATAGAGATATATTAAAATACTTGTAGCCATCAACTTAAGCCCATCTTGTGTTTGTTGAAACTCCACGTTCTTATTTGACGCTTTCATTATTTTTCTTCCAACTGTTGATATGCATGAATGTATCACCTTGTTTTTTTTTCTCATTTTCGAAAGTGACGAATTTGATTAAAAAAAAAAAACTCAATTATTTTTATTTGATTTCCAATTCGATCTATTTCTTGTCCTCTCGTTTTGGGTCACTTCCCAATTTGCTTGTGTGTATGTTGAGTGAGTTAAGTAAATGTGGAAGACAAAGATTTCCTTTGGAATTTAGAATAAGTCCAGAAATTTATTTGAGCTTTTAATTTATAATGCTTTTTAGCCTTAACAGTAACTTTGATTACTTAGATATATATTTAAACTTCAATACACCAGAACCTCATCAATGCGGCAAGAAGAAGATTAGTAATATTGTATTATTTAACCTTTAGACTAATTAAGAGTTTTAAAAGAAAATAAAACTATTTAACAATCTTATTCAATTTCTTGAACATATGTGATTCGACCTCTCTAATATAAAATCTTATAAAAGTCTAACTTATTTAAAACTATAATTATGTTCTATGTTAGGTGAAGATGAGTTACTTATTGCAAGTCTTTCACATTTTGTATTGGAAAGTCAAGTCAAAAGTCTTCGAAGTAAAGGTGGGGATTTTCTAACCGATGAACGTAATTTCTTATATTTTTGCTATATGTGACTCGTTGTGTTTGATGTCATTTATTTTATGAAATGCTACTTGCAAATCATATATATATTGAAATGTTATATGGCCAGGGACTCGATAAGGGGTCCGAAATTGGAAAGGATCCTTGGGGTAAAAGCCCACAGTGTAATTAAAAGGAAATGTTATGTAGCCAGGGACTCGGTAGGGGGTCCGAGATCGGAAATGATCATTGGGGTAAAAGCCCACAGTGCAAATATATTGAGATAATGTATAGCCAGGGACTCGGAGAGGGGTCCAGGACCGGCAAGGGTCCTTGGTTCGGCCACCGTGCTATACATTTGAAGTTAAATGTGCATTTATCATGATTGGTTATACATTGCTTTAATATATGTTATTACGTGTCCCCACTGAGTACGTGTAAGCTCATCCCTTATTGTTTACACATTTCAGATTGATGAGTTTGGTGATGGCGAGGAGGAGATGAGTGTGGATTAAGTAAAATTTTAAATACTTAAGTTATTATATTACTTTTTAATCTCAAAACTTAAAACTATTACTCATGTAGTAGTGGCACATTACTCATTTCGTACCTTTAAAATGTTTAGATCTTTGAACACATCAAAATCGCTTCCGCACTATATTATTCCAATTATAATGTTATTTCCTTCAAAAGAAATTTATTGATTATTGGTTTATTTTCAAGGTATAAGTTTATTTCCGTTTTCAGTAAATTGTTTATTTATATTTGTATATATATATATTTAAAAAAAGTTAGTATTTTATAAGATTAGTAGCATTCTAGGTTTCTAAAAAAACTAAGGTGTTACATAAAACAACCTTGAAATTAAGATTTGATTTGTAGTTTAGAATTATAGTCTTTTAAACGTCTACTAGAAGCACTTAGCTCATTCTATTTTAGGTAGGGCTGTAAATGAACAAAATTGTTCGTGAACTACTCGAGTATCTGATGTGTGAAATTTTAGTTTTAAAACTCGAATCAACTTGCAAGTGAACAAGAAAATGTAGCACAAGGTGAAACGAGGTCGAATCCACAGGGAAAAAGGAAATTAAATAAGCACGTACTATGACATCGGCTCCTATTTGTTATCTAGACAACGAAATGGATAATTGCTTGATTTAAAACTAACTAAACAATAAATCAAAGCAAATAATTGCAATTAACAAATAAATTGGGCAATTAAGGAAAGGAACACTCTCGGGGTTGGTTTTATTGGATTAATTAACACAAAATCTAATTATAATGGATGCTTAATTTCCAATTCAAGATTACCAAGGCGATCTCAAATTTATTCTATATCTCCTCTCGAAGCATATAGAACCTGGGGCACATGCATAGGATTATTGTCTCCAATTAATACATAAGTGTGCTTACCAAGAGCACCAAGGATCTATGCCTTAACAACTATCTCAAACCTCTCGATTTTGTTGATAATTGCTCTTTGAATTCTAGGATCCTATGTTGAAGCTCATCTCTCGAATTTTGAATTAACATACATAATCATGCTAATTAATTATCAATTAGTTCCCACCAATCAACAATACATAACAAGAATCCAAAGCATAATCAAGAACCATTAACCATCCAAAATAAACATCATTTATATCTCATAATCCAAATAAAACCAACACCCAAGAATATCAAAGATTTAGCTTCTCATAATTACATGGGTAACCAAAATCTCTACAAGAAGGAACATGATTTTAACAAAATTAAAGAACAAAAGAACCCGGATGGATGTTTTGGCCTTCAAATCTTGCTTCAACTTTGTTCTTCTTGCCCAATCTTCAATTCCCCTTCTTCTTTCTTCTTCTCTAAGTATTTCTCTCTCTAAAAGTGGCTAAGGGTGGAATGGAATGCCCTAATTTCGAATTGGGGTTGGTTTATATAGTGGAAGAATAAAAGAATTAAAAGAAAATAAAAAATGGGGAAAAAGATGAAAAAATCGGGAATTTAGTGCACGGGGCGCGACCACGGAGGTCGCGCCTCCTTCTTCTGGCGCGGGTCGCACCCCGTAACTGACTTTTACGGCCTATGTGTCGACGTCCACTCGCGCCGCTACTGTGCACGGGTCGCGCCGCGCATTGAGCTGGTCGGGTCGTGCCAAACGGCGCGAGTGAGCACTCGGGTCGCGCCGTTTGGCGCGAGTGAGCTGCTCGGGTCGCGCCTCCGTCTCTGCTCCGACACCTCTCACGGTTTTGCTTCGTTCTCTCTTGTTTCTTGTTCGATTGAGGTGATTCAACTTGCAGCGTGCTTCCAATTCGATCCTCTATCTTTCCATGGTCTTGAATCCCTCAAAATATCTTTTATTTATCCTCCATTTTCTGTACAACTCAAATAAGAAATAAAACTTCCAAGTCGGGAGGTTAAAAGCGCAATTTGGGTTAAAACACATGAAAAACTCTTCAATTAACTTCATTTAAACCTAAAAATGATGTGCCAAAACACCACTCATCAGTATCGACTCGAAAAAAGTTTGATCGAAATTCGATCGTTTATTAAATGAGCCGAATTCGAGCTTGACAATTTTCTTGAGCCAAACTCAAGCTACTCGCGAGTAGTTCGAGTTCGACTGTAAACGAGCTTTATTGAGTAGCTCGCGAGCTTTTAATCGAGCTTTGATAAATAAGTCAAAAAAATTAAATTTTCACCCCTAACAAGATTCAAACCTTAGCCAAATGTATTTCAATTTGTTAATTTAACCACATGACCAAATCATTAACAATTATGTTAATATTGAATCAAATAATGTTTTCATAACAATTCTTCCAAAGACAAGCACTTGTGTGCACTAGGTGTACCATCAGGCACATTGACCGGGTCAACGTTGGAAATGCGTGTTGACCCGATCAACTCCAAAAAAAAAACTTCAAAATCAATATCAATTGTAACACTCAAAAGTATCACTCAAAAGCCCAAAAGTATCACATGTATCCTTAAAAAGTATTGGCCAAAATAAATAAATAAAAAAAACCCTCAAAATCAGTATCAACCATAATACTAAAAAGTATCACTCAAAATTCAAAAAGTATTATCCGTATCCTTAAAAAGTATCAACTATTTTACCATTTTTCCTTTTGCGGGTTGACCGGGTAAACGCGCGTTGACCCGCGTTTAACCCTGTTAAAGGCGTTGACCGTCTGATATAAACTTATATACATCTAGTGAATGCAAGTTTTTACCTTCTCCAAAACTTAAATATATGAAAATCTCTCTCTCTCTCTCTCTGTGTGTGTGTGTGTGTGTGTATTAATATTAAATTATCTAAACATAATATCATATTATCAATCTATTAGATAAATTTATTGTATATTCAACTAATAATAATAAACTATATGAACTACACAAAAATTAAGAATTAATATTATCATAAGTAAAAAAAATAAAAAGAGAATCAATTAATAATATTTACAAACATTTATAAGTTAAGCTTATGATATTAAACAAAAAATAGAAATATGTAAATAGATTTATACGATGAAAATTAATGTACTCAAAAATTGATTATCCAACTTTAAGATATACATTTAGAATGTATTTAGATATAATCTTAATTAGCATATTTTAATTTTGAAGTAGTCTACGTACAAAAACTATCTAATTATGAGGTAAATAGAATTCTATTTTATAATTACAATTAAGAATTGAGACTTGATAATGAAACAAACACAATTGAATTTGATTAAACCAACGATATCAAATAAATATTATTTCATAGAGTTAAATCGTCTTTGTTCATCAAAACCAACATCAAACAATTAATAGTGTCTAATAATTACTTAGTGTATTTGATTTGACAATATATTTTTTATATCACTTTACTCAATTATTATATAATATACAAATATTATGTATACTTTAGCGGGCCTCATTGAAATATTTAATGTTATATATCAATAAAATAAAATAAATTTGAGATATGACAATAAAAATAAATTATGATTTATAAATCATGTCATAAAAAACTTTGAAATTTATATTCGAATTAAGATTATTGTAAATATTTAGTTGTTAATTAGAACATGTGTAAATGTGTGATGAAAAATAATAAACTAACAAGAATGATGAACTAGATCATCAATCAACTAATATGATTATAATTTATATGAAAAATGAAAATGAATAATCGAAAAAATAGTAAGGAGATACGTGTGAATTATGATTTATAAATTGCATAAGAAAAATCACTTTAAAATTTGAATTTGAATTAAGATGATTGTAAAAATATTTATATATTGAAGTTCGACATTAGTAATGAAAAGTGAGCTAAATCACTAATTAACTAATGAATATAATTGTAACATGAAAAGTGAAAATGAATGATCAATAAAATAACAAGAAAATGAGATATGAGTAAATTATGATTCATAAATTATATTAGAAAAAAATACTTTGAAATTTTAATTCAAATTAAGGTAAATATTTATATATTAAAATGTGAATATGATATATTAATAATGAAAACTAATAAAGTAAAATGAGTAACGAGCATGATTACAATTACATAAAAATAAAATAAAATAAACGTAATCAAAGAAAATCTGGAAAAGAAAATAAAATAAATTAAATCACAAATTTTATTATTATCGAGCTTTTGTTGAGCTTTTTTATCGAACTCGAATATATCCTTATCGAGTCGAACTCGAGTCGAGTTCGAATCAAACTCGATCACGAATTTTCTTAGTCGAGCCGAACTCGAACTCGAAGTTGAAGCTCGAGTCGAACTCGAGCTCGAGCTCGAACTGAGTATATCTTAAGCGAGGCGAACTTGAATTTGAAGGTATTCGGCTCGACTCTCCCTAATTTTAGGAGTATGTTTCATATTGAATTGAACTTCAGTTCCAATTCGGTGCGATTGTTGTAAAATTAAACTTTAAATGTCACCCTTATTTAAAAATAAGGATTTATAATTAGTTTTGAAAAACTTAAGTGATTAATTTTTTTTTCTTTTTGATTTCCAAGATTTAATAAGGATTTTTTGTACATCACTATGAAAAATAATTCTACTTATAGTAATGAGACTATATAATTGAGACACTCCAAAATAATGATAGGGATCATATAATTGGAACTGGGAGTATTATATAGTTAGAACTCATTAATCATATGAGACAATCTAACACCAATTTTTTTTTTTTTTTTAAACCTGAAAAAAGTTGAAAAATGATATTAATTATACCCATGCTTATAAATGATCAAACTATAAATTGATGCATTAACTGCACATGAGGTTTCCTATTGCACTTTCTGTGTTTCATTATGTGCTATATTTTTAAATTACGAGTTTTTTTTGTAATTTTTTCTTTAATTTCAATTTTTTTTTCTGCGATTTAGTTTAATTTTACAATTGTTTATTAGGTTCATCCCACCGAATTAGGGAATATTGTTGATTATTTCATAACTAAATTTTATAAATTTTTTAATTTATTTTTTTATGATAAATGTTGATTATGATTGTTTATGTTAGAATTAATTTTTATTTAATAAATATTATTAAAATCATGAATTTAACAATGAAACGGGGTGGAAGTGCAACGGAAAATTTGAACGGAATTAACTAGCAAGGTACATGTATCCCTAGATTGAAGGACTACTAGATTCCCAAATCCCAATCGTGCAAGGATAGCAAAACTTTCCTAAATCAATATCTCCACATCTATAAATACACACGCATACATTCTATATATTCATACAACTCTTCTCTCCAAGAATTCCAAGGAAAAAAAAAGGAAAATATCTCAAGATGAAGAGACCACGGACAACAACAGCCTCCAAAATCATAAAAAAAAAAAAGTCCACAATCCCTACTTGTCTCGACTTCAACCAGTATTCCTTCCAAGAATCTGCAAGAAAACAGCGCAAGATTAATCTCAAGAAAGTCGTGTTAGATTTCATGGACTACGTGGAAGAATCCATAAACAACGTCAATCGCATCGACAGATTGAATCTAGTGGTGAAATTCAGCCGCCTAAACCGCCAAGAAGGCGACGTCAACATCGAGAGATGGCTGAACTACGCGATCAACAACAACGTACGTTAAAGAGTTGTTTCTTTCCTACCACACTAACCCTAGGTTTAGAAACGGGTGGCGCTACGTTTTGCCCGATTCCCTTTATCGATCCACGTCGTTGGAAACGTTGGATTTGTTCGGCTGTCAGTTCAAGCAACCGAGATCGGATTCTGGGATCAGATTTTCTTTGAAGAAACTCGGGCTTTCTAGGGTTTTTATCGATCAAGAAACGCTGCAGAACGTGGTTTCGAGTTGCGCTTTTCTCGAACAACTCTGCATTGAATCATGCCAAGGGTTTGAGGTTGTTAGAGTTGCTGGTCATAAACTGGAGGTTGTTGACTTGTATCTTGACAGAGATAAGGTTCAGATCGTCGCGGTTTCGGCGCCCAATCTGCGGCTTTTGAGTTACGGCGGCGGTTTCGAGGGCGTACGAGGTAGTTTTCTGGTGTCGAAGATTGATAATATTAAGGAATTAAGGTTTCATGATGTCAGTTTTGATGAAGATGGATTTTTGCGAATGGTTCCTGATCGAGAAAATTTCGATTTTAGTCTCATAGGACATGAGTTAGTCCGATTTTGGTCCCATCCTTATCACTTTTGGTCCCAAATCGATTGAATTATCAATTTTAGTCCCGCCGTAACGTTTTCCATTTAAAAAATTATCGATTTTGGTCCCATTTTGATATCGATTTTGGTCCCAAACAGAAAAATGCTAGAAATTTTTTTCTTTGCAATTCAATTGGAGGCAAAATTAAACTGATTTGGTAGAAATTTAACCTAATTTGGTTCCAAATTTCTCACGAACATGCATCTATATATATCTACTCACCAAATCATCAAATTACAACAACTAAATAAAAAAAAGCCATTTTTTTATTTAGTTTAATTTTCTGTCGAGCTCGAGTTCGATCAAGAAGATACTCGGCTCGTTTACACCCCTAAAGGCACGTAATTTTTTTATTTAGTTTAATTTTACAATATTGTTTATGAGCGTTCACCACATCTAATTAGCGTTTATAATTATTTTTAATATTTAATTTTAATTTTTAATTAATAATTCATTATTATGGTTGATTATTTCATAATTAAATTCTTGTAAAATGTAAAGCAAAAAAAAAAAAATCTAGGAAAAAATTATACTTTCATACCTACATTTTGAACTTTCACTACAAAAAATTCACATTTAGCGATGGAAGCGAGCCAAGTCAAGCCCAAAATATTAAAAATAATATAAAATAATAAAAATATATATAAAGTAATATAAAATTTTAAAAATCGTAAAGTAAAACTAATAAAAATTTATACTCATAATTAATTAGTAATTAAAAAATTAATAATATTAAAAAATTTAAAAATCATAAAGTAAAATAAATAAAAATATTAAAAAATTTATATTCGTAATTAATTAGTAATTGAAAAATACATAATATTAAAAAATAATATATATTATTAAAACATTAAAAATAAAATAAATTGTAAAATGTAAAATAAATAAAAAATCAATAATATTAAAAAGATTGATTTCAAATTCGTAATTATATAGTAATTAAAAAAATAATAACATTAAAAAAAATTAAAAATTATCATGTAAAATAAATAAAAAATTAAAAAAAATTATATTTGTAATTAATTAGTAATTGCAAAATAATATATATAATAATAATAATAATAATAATAATAATAATAATAATAAATATTATAAAAAATATGTCGTTATTGTGTTGTTAACATAAAAAAATAAAAAATTAAAATTAAAATATGACGTGTGTTCTTTGTTAATTTTGAGACAAAAAAATCTGTCATTAAATATCTTAATCTTAATCCGTTGTTAATGTGTCTGTATTTTAAAACGAATTATAATCCGTTGTTAATTCGCGTTTTTATTGTAGTTTATAATCCGTTGTTAAATCGCGTTTTTATTGTAGTATTTTTTTAAATGACCCAATTAAAAAATAATAATAAAAAGTACCCCCTATTTACAAATCTAACATTTGATTAATTTTTCGGCTCAAAAATCGTTCATAGCTGATTACATTTTAGGATTTATGTTTCACTGAAAATATCACTTTTGGTCCCAAATTATCGATTTTGATCCCAAAATTAGCTGCCGTTACCCCATTTATTTTTTCCGTCTAAATTGTGGGACCAAAATTGATAATCCAAGTCCTATGAGACAAGATTTAATAACAATTTTTGAAATAGGACCAAATGTGATAGGGTTGGGACCAAAATCAAACTAGACCATGTCCTATGAGACCAAAATCGAAATTTTCTCGTTCCTGATCACTTTCCAAGGCTCGAGAAATTGCAGTTGGAGAGGTGTGGGAAGGGTTTGGATTTTCTAGAGCTCGATCAAAGTCAAATTTTGTGTTTCAATTCAGAAAAAATTAATTGATATTGTATGCATGTTTTGTTTTTTTAATTAATTACTAGATCATAAAGTTAACTAGTCTCTACAAGTTACAAATATTTCAGAAAATATGCTGTCAACACACAATTTGCTTTCCTTTTTCATCATTCGTATATAGCAACAATATAATATTCCCTTATGTAAAACAACTCCACTCGAAAATATAGTGCAGTTTATTCATCTGCATGGCCGGTACCCACCTTTAAAATTTTCGCTTTCGATTATTAGTACCATAATATAAAACACATTAATTATTGATGTTTTAACTAATGGATAATTTCACTTTTGGTTTCATCCCGCATTTAACTTTTTTTAGTCTCAAAATTTATTTATTAGACATTTTTGGTCTCATATTTTATTTTTGTGACTTTAATTTTTTTTGTCCCAAAACTAATAACTTACTTCACAAATATTTGGAGATATATATTAATTTTGGAACAAAAAAAGTTCAAAAATAAAACTTCGGACCACAAAAATTGAGAACACTATATTATGTACGTTGTAATCGCTTAATATATATAATATAGTTATTATATGTTGATTTTATTTTTCCAACAAAACATTAAATCATATTTTCATTATCTACACATTTTCGATCTCAATCTTTACATTTTTTGTCCTAAATTTTTTTTTTTTGGCTTTTGTGGCCCCAATTTTATTTTATTTTTGATATTTTTTATTCCAAAATTAACATCTCCGAACAATTGTGATATACGTTGTTAAGTTTGAGACCAAAAAATTCAAAAAAATAAAATGTGGAACCAAAAATATTGAGATAAAAACAAAAATAGATGTGGGACTACAAATGTTTGGATCCTATTCTAATGGGAACAAAATGAAATTAAAGTTCGAAGATATTATATTAATTTATAATTTATTACGTTGATAATCTAAATGTGAGTGGATCCTTGGCGCAATGGTAGCGCGTCTGACTCCAGATCAGAAGGTTGCGTGTTCGATTCACGTAGGGTTCAAACAATCCCTCTTTTCTTTTTTTTTTTTGTCATTTTCTATACTCTTTTGTATTTCCTTAAAATCTTAAATATGACTCTATTTATTTATTTATTCGCTTCGCAAACATAAACTGGATAAACGAGTCCACGGCGGCGACCACCGCAACCGCCACCGCCACGGTTCATCAAAATGACAACAACTCCTCCTCTTCCCTTCGCGTCTGCCTCTCTGAAACTTTACCCCGCTCCCAAATTCACCTATATTTATATCCCAATCCACGCGTCCACACCAATTTCAAGAATCCGAATGTGTGGGGTTTCGGCCTTACCCGATAAGAAAACGGGTCCCAAAAAGACCCGCAGGAGAATCAGTTCCTCTCCCTCCTCAGAAGATGAAGATTTGGTTCGATCAATCATGAGAAGTTTCTCCGATAAGCAGCCATTGGTGAACACTCTCAATAAGCATGTGAAGTTCGTGCGCACGGAGCACTGTTTCTTACTGTTTGAGGAGCTTGGGAAGAGTGAAAGGTGGCTTCAGTGCCTTGAGGTATCCTCTCTCTCTCTCTCTCTCTCTCTCTCTCTCTCTCTCTCTCTCACAGATTCTTGTGCGGCATACTGAGTATTATATCACCTTATGTTGAGGGTTGTTTAAATCTTGCTAAGTGTTTTCAGTGCTTTCATATTGAGCTACATTCAGTATAAAGGAGAATTTTTTTTTTATTTTTTTTTTGTCAAAAATTATTTTTTTAGGTGTTTAGATGGATGCAGAAGCAGAGATGGTATGTAGCTGATAATGGGGTTTATTCGAAGTTGATTTCGGTGATGGGAAAGAAGGGGCAAACTCGAATGGCAATGTGGCTTTTTTCTGAGATGCGTAACAGTGGTTGTAAGCCTGATACATCAGTTTACAATTCTCTGATTACAGCCCATCTTCACTCTCGGGATAAGACCAAGGCCTTGGCAAAAGCCCTTTCGTATTTTGAGAAGATGAAAGGGATGGAACGGTGTAAGCCGAGTGCTGTCACCTACAATATCCTTCTGAGAGCTTTTGCTCAGGCAAAAAATGTTGACCAAGTTAATGCTTTGTTTAAAGATCTTGATGAAAGTATTATTAGTGCTGATATCTTCACATTTAATGGGGTGATGGATGCCTATGGAAAACTTGGGATGATCAGGGAAATGGAGTTGGTGCTTGCTAGAATGAAGAGCAAAAAGATAAAACCTGACATTATTACGTTTAATCTGTTGATTGATGCTTATGGGAGGAAGCAAGAATTTGATAAGATGGAACAAGTATTTAAGAGCTTGTTGCGCTCCAAAGAGAAACCAACACTCCCTACATTTAATTCCATGATCACAAACTATGGAAAAGCGCGGCTCAGGGAGAAAGCCGATTTGGTCTACCAGAAAATGATAGAGATGGGTTATAAACCTAGCTTCATTACTTATGAGTGCCTTATTATGATGTATGGATACTGTGATCGTGTCTCGAGGGCTAGGGAGATATTTGACCAGATGGTTGAGTCTGAAAAGGAGAGAAAAGTGTCAACTTTAAATGCTCTGCTCGATGTCTATTGCAGGAATGGTTTGCCTATGGAAGCAGACATGCTTTTTGAGAGCGCTCATGCTACTCGAATGTTTCCTGTTAATTCAACTACTTATAAGCTCTTATACAAGGCTTATACTAAAGCTGATATGAAAGAGCTAGTAGAAAAATTACTTGTGTATATGGATAAGGATGGCATCCTTCCTAATAAAAGGTTCTTTCTCGATGCTCTGGGTGCACTTGGGTCTTCATCTTCCAGCAAGAAGCCCACCAGCAGGAAAGATAGGATGCCCCAACACACTCCTACTGGAAATGCTAGTTAGGTGGAGCCGAGAATATGATCATTTCATTCTTCTACCAGGGCATAAGAGGAGCTTTCATTGTGAAATGCACACTTGGTGAATATGTTGTGGTAGTAACATTTGGTGGTTTTTTTCCAGCCAATCCTGCAATCCCGATTTTTTTTTCTCTGCTTCTACTTCTGTGACATTCTTTAGCACCTTCAAAATGTTACGTCTGTAATAGGAAATATAATGTTCCATTTTTGGCCAATTACGATCACAGCTTGTTCCGTCTTCACCAGGAACTTATTCAAATTGATGGCTTATTGATATTATGAAAAAATATGTTATGATAGAAATGCATTGCTGTGGTTTTTCATTGTCAAAGAATGATATTTCTTGTGGTAGTGCACCAGCCAATGTCTGGCAAATTTGAGTTATCCTAGTAAAGAAGGTCCTTAGATGTACTACTTTCTCATAATTAAAATATTGTTTTAATTTTTTTTTATTCTATACTTGGGTCATAAATTTTAATAATTAGCCTCTTGATTATATTGTCTTCTAATGGGCATCGATTGGGTTAAATATCTCATCATGGAATTGATCTACATTTACCAAACAGAGACTCAAAAGTTTAGAGATGATTGGAGATCTTCTTGTTGCATAATTAAGATAAATGCATACATTGTTGAGGGTGGTCCTAGGAATTGAAAACAGTGTCATTTTGTTACCGCTGAATGTCTGCCGATGATTAAAATCCTTAGCATCAAATTGTATTTCGCTTATGCTTCAGGTTTGCTTGAGCATATCTCTTCTGAGTTATTTTCTCGATGCAATGTAGAAGGCCGGTCTAGTTTCTTATAATTTCTGATATGAAACCTATTGTTGAGTTGTACTCTTATTGTTTGCAGTTCTTAGAGAGCATTCTTCCTGTTTTGGCCTATTTGTTTCAACATTGAGTTCGGCATCATGCTGGGGTAGGATGGTTAAAGCATGCCCTGGTGTGGTGGCCACAGATTCGCCATCTTTGAATCTATGATGATGACACTTGTAAGACTCTGTCAATACATTATTACCTGAATTCCTATTGTCTGAAACATAATTGATTTTGTCTCGTCTATTCAGTCATAAGGGCATGCTTCTCACATTTCTCCATAAATATTTCTTTCCTACAACATATGCTCCAGCAACATACGTATCTCAAACACCCCAGGGAGGAAGGTTAAAGGCCCATTGCAGGAGCAGCTGGAGGAATACTAAAACCCGATCCTGCCATGAGGTGAGACGAGTTGTTACTTAACCATTTGGCTTAAAATTGGACTCACTCTCGTCTCTCAAGTCTCATCTCATGTCCATGGGAGCTGACTTGGCAGATGTTTCCTCAGACTGAGTGAAATATTCAGACAGCGTGGAGATGGCAACCTGCATGTCCTCGTTCATGAACTCTTGCTGACTTTCTTGTGATGAATGCTGTCTTGTTTTGCAGTTTACTCTGAACATTTTGTCGTGCGAACAACACGATTCCTTCAACGAGGGCGACGTTGTGCAGGTGGTGGATGGTTAAACTCTGGCATGCTTCATGGTAACTGGTAAGTTCACCAGAAAGGGAGGTACTCCTGCTGGCTGCTGAGCTTTATTAATTGATGTTTTTTTTTTAAAAAAAAGAAAAGAAAAAAAAAATATATATATATATACACATATATCTATATATAGTTGTGATTAGTTGATATAATATTTTCTTTGTTACAATAGTCATTGTGTATATTATAGGCACTCGATATGTCTCGTCTTATTTTGTATTTCAACCTAAAGCTGTCAAACAGGGCCACCCTAGCCTGGCAAAATAGGCCGGGTTGGGCCACAAAAATATTGGTCTGGGGCAGCCCGAAAAATTAAGGCATAGGCCCATGCGTCGGCCTGTATATTGGGCAGGCCTAGCTGTCCTATGCCTGGCCCGGTACCTTCGATTATTTTTGTAGTTTTGTGAATGTCAGTTCAGTTGGTTCTTACACATTTCAGCTCGCGATTTCCACGTGTCTTTATCCCCACTACTTCAAACAAGCTGCCATCATATTGTTCTAGTTTAGTTAAGAGAGTTTTTTTTTTTTTTTCTTAAAAATAAAAAATTGAAAACTCAATCCAATATAATAAAACTCTGAGGAAGGAATAAAACTTAATAGTTGACGGACCAAAATGCTCCTTTAACTTTTAGCATGTTTTTATTTTAGAGGGAGTGTTGTGTCGAATCTAAACACAATCACAAATTTCTCACTGAATATGAGGTTTGGTTTGAATATTAGTATTTTTTTTTTGCATATTTTGACTCGTGACAATTCGGCACACGTTTTTATGTTTATTTTAATTTTTTAATGAGAATAATGCCCCTTCAATAAATTGAGGCTGACTCTTGAGCTAAATCATGCTGTTGTCATCATGAGAACTTCTTAATTCCACTTTACACCCCCTTATTTTGGATTTTTTCGCAATTTTGTCTCATCTTCAAATTTCTACTCTCATCACAATATATTCTAAATTTTCAGAAACTTGCAATCAATCATGCTTTAGTGCTTAGCCAAAACTGTTGGTGTCGTTTACCCATCACAAAAAAGAAAAAAATAAAAAAAAATGAAAAAGAAAAAGGTTGCTACATGCCTACACTAGCAGCCACACGTGAATTTGAAATTTCCCCAATATAAAGTAGACGCTTACGTGTCGATTTTACACTCCCTGCCCCTACGAGACTTTGATATTTTGCAAATGGTCCCCTAATGTAATCAATATTAGTCGATAAATCAATTCCCTAATAATGTATGATGATGTGACAAACTTCAACTAATAATGTCGATTTTTTGGGCAGGAGCTGACAGAATGGATTCGTTAATAGATCCATTGAATCGATCAATTCAGTTCAATTTTAGAAATGTGCGAAAATCACGGTCTACACTAGTGTTAGGAAAGAAAAGAAATAAAATTCCGAAAGACTAAAAATGTGTATAATTATATCCATCCAACCAAAAAGCGCCAAGTGAGACAGTCCAAAAATTCATCATTGTATCAGAAATTTGATATTTTATCAGAAATCAAGTCTCAAGCTGTCTTCAACAACGTGTGAGTTACAGAATTTATTATTATCTACTCATATGTACGTTATGTGTGGATAATGGATGTATGATATGGTAAAATCTGGATTTTCTGCATTTGTTACTGTTCCATTGATAAGGATTTTGGTGGTTGTTTGCTCGTTTGCAGCTCAGACCATGCCGTGGATGACTTCTCTATGGCAGTTTGTCTTGTTATCGTCGTCATTGTTTTCAATCATAAGTTGTGAGAGAATCAGTGCAGAGCACGCGGTTGTGGCTACTGACCACGGCCTGTGCTCAAGAATTGGGAGAGACGTGCTGTTGGAAGGCGGCCATGCAGTTGATGCTGCGGTGGCTGCTGCCCTCTGCCTTGGTGTTGTCAGCCCCGCGTCTAGTGGCATTGGTGGTGGCGCTTTTATGCTTGTCCGGGCACACGCTGGCGAGACAGAAGCCTATGATATGAGAGAGACCGCCCCGAAACATGCTTCCAAGGTAAATTAATTTTGATGTATAATTTAAGAGTTTAGACTAATGAGAAGTGGTTTAATTTTGAGGTAGAAAAATTAAATCTGATGTTGTGACATATATATAATATTATTCTATATATGTAGAATATGTATGCAGGAAATGCTAATCTGAAAGCTAGTGGCGCGCTCTCTATAGCAGTGCCAGGCGAGCTTGCAGGGCTGACAACGGCTTGGAGAAAACACGGTAGGCTTCCGTGGAGGAGGCTCGTTGCACCAGCTGCTCGAATAGCTAAGAATGGATTCAAGATTTCACCATATCTACATATGCAGATGGTGAGCTCAGAATCGAGTATCATGCTTGATGATGGACTACGCGGTGTGTTCACATCAAACGGTAGTCTGTTGAAACCGGGGGATGTGTGCTACAACGAGCAGTTGTCGAAAACACTCTCTGCAATTGCAAGAGCTGGGACGAAAGCATTCTACAATGGATCAATCGGGCTTAGTCTAGTTAAAGATGTTAAGAAAGCAGGAGGGATGATAACCATGGAGGACTTGCAGCATTACAATGTGAAGTTGAGGAGACCAGTCAAAATGGATGTGATGGGAGTTGAGATCTTTGGCATGCCCCCGCCTTCTTCTGGAGGCGCGTGTATGGCTCTTGTGAGTCGTATTTTTTGTAAGATACATGTTTCATTTGAATTGTTACAGCCGATCTGTTGATGATTTTTCTCGTTTCTTTTACTTCAGATACTGAACATTCTGGCACAGTATAAAGAGGATGACAGCTTGTCGGATATTTCCAGTTCCCTTATGATCCACCGTGAGATTGAAGCTCTGAAGAATGCGTTTGCTGTGAGGATGAGCCTTGGTGATCCGGACTTTGTCGATGTGCAAGATGTTTTGAAAGATATGTTGTCGGAAGAATTTGCAGCAAAACTAAGAAGAAGTATCTTTGATAATACTACGTTTAATTCTAGCCATTATGGATATGGTGGGAGGTGAGAAGTACTACTAATGCGTGTGATAGAGTGAGTTCTTAATTGCATGCAAACTGTCTTATTTATGATGATGATCACTGCCACTGCAGATGGAGGCAGATGATTGATCATGGCACCAGCCACATTTCCATTGTGGATAGACAACGCAATGCTGTTTCTATGACCACCACCATCAATTCATATTTCGGCTCCAAGTTCCTCTCACCGACCACCGGCATCATCCTCAACAACGAGATGGATGATTTCTCCATCCCTGCAAACGAGCCGCCTTCTGCTCCTCCGGCCAACTTTATCCACCCCGGAAAGAGACCGTTGTCATCAATGGCACCCACAATCGTTCTCAAGGTAAGATATTATTAACATTGTATATATTGTTCTAAAGGCTCTATTCTTGTATTGGCATGATATTTTTAAAAAAACCTAGTCTTTTGTCACAAATCATCATCATCATCATCTCTAATGATATAGTATATATTTTTTAAATAATTAATTGTTACCTTAATCTAGATGTTTGTGTGACAGGGTGGGAAGCTAAAGGCAGTTATAGGTGCAAGTGGAGGGGGAATGATAATAGCAGGAACAACTGAAGTTCTGCTGAACCATTTAGCAAGAGGGATGGATCCACTCTCTTCTGTTCGTGCTCCGAGAGCGTACCATCAGGTAGCAACCAACTATTCATTCACGTGCAAAGCAAGTGCATTTTTAAGTGACTGATGGAGGCCGTTGTTCTCTATGTATGCAGCTGATTCCAAACGTACTACAGTACGAGAACTGGACAGTGCCGACAGGCGAGCACTTTGAGGTTCGGGCGGAGACGAGAGCTGAGCTAGCAAAGAAGGGCCATGTTCTTCAGAGCCTTGCAGGTGGGACAATATGCCAATTTGTGCTTCAAGAAATGAATGCCTCAAATGCAGGCCTACTTATTGGTGTAAGTGATCCTAGAAAGGGTGGATTCCCATTTGGTTTTTGAGCTTTTGGAATGGTTCTACCAAATATCAAAACTCATTCAATCTTGCATTTCTGGCATTTTCTCGGAATTATTTACTTGGTGAGTGGACGATTTTAGTCTCAATCATGCCAACCTTCTAGCTCAAATTATGTGCAGCTACCTACAAAAGTCAATATGCTCCTTTTTTAAAACATTTTGGTGGTTTTGATTAGAATTTTCATTTTTCCTTCCTTTTGTATTAAATACTCATTTTTTTAACATTTACGTGCCTTTGAATAAAATTATGTATAAATACTACTCTTTTTTGGGTTTTAAACATTAGGTGGCTAACAACCCCATCTCATTTAATTTTATATTTTCCTTTTTTTATTGTATTGTAAACATTCAGGTGGGTTTTAATATAATTTATCCATAAACACTACAAAAAAATCACGCAATAGCGACGAAAATTTTCATCGTTCCATACCCATTTTTCGTCGTCAATTTAACGGGCGACGGAATGATGATGAAAAATGTCTGTCTCGTGTATTTAGTCGCTAAAGAAATAAGGCGACGGACTTTTTCCGTCGTCTTATTTGATGACGGAATAAGCGACGGAAAGGTTTGTCGTCATAAATGGTCGTCAAATTGAGGCGACGGACACGGCGACGAAATTTTCCATCGCCAAATAAAAAAATAATTTAATTCATAAAATAAAAAAATCGGGCGATGGAACATTTCTGTCGCCATTTTTGTTTTTTTAATTTTTTTATTTATAATTTCGTTTTTTTAATTCGATTTTTTAATTCCTTTTTATTTTTAAATATTTATTTGTATCCAAATATAATAAAAGATCATAAAACTAATATATATATATATATATATATATATAAAATTGTACATAATTGAATACAAAATGTATAATACATATAAATAAATATTAAAATTGTAGCATAAATACAGTAATAGTACAACTGCGTGCCCGTCTCACCATCCGGTCTTCCGGAACAGCTACCAGACCCTCCGAATCCATCACCAGCACCACTCAGCTGCTGACTGAGAAGGCGCTCAAGCAGGAACTCCATCCTGGCCTGCTTCTCCAGCACCTACTGCACAGACTTACGCTGGGCATTCATCTGGGCTTGCATCTCACCCAGTCTCGCATCGAGCTCTGCCTGGGTGTACAGTGACCCGGAGCCCAGGCTCGATGACAAGGAGGATCCTCCATGTGCAGTAGAAGAGCAACGAATGGCAGGGGCCATGTTCCCCAATCCGATAACGCGTCCCTTCATGTTAGGTGCCACCACCTGGCGGAAAATCTCGCACATGTCCGGCTCTCTACCCTCCGCTCTCCACTCTACAGCCAATGCGTCACATTTATTATGTATTTATCAGGATAAATGTAATTCATTTTTCAATATAAATTATTTATATATACATATGTATATATATAAATATATATTAAAATATTTGTAAAAACTTACCTTGTTCTCCCTTGCCTTGGTTGTAGTCCAAAGGTCGTCCGAACAGTGAAGCTTGAGGTAGGTCTGGTAGCGCACCTCCCACTCGGAGAGATGCTACTATCTAGGCTGATTAAACAAGATAAAACGAAATCTATTAGAAAGTGCTAATTTATTATACTATAAACTTGAATAATTATTATAACTCATACCAGATCGCGCATATGATCCACGGCACATCTGGCGCCTCCGTGGTGAGTCTGGCTGGATGATCCTGGTCCATCGAACTTGGTGTTGCGGTTCCTCTTGGTCAAGCGAGCCTTCTCCTGAGTCTCCTCCGCCTGCCAGTATGCTATCTAGGCAGGCCAGTCCTCCAGTCGCACAAAATCGGGCTTCTTGCCTGCTTGATAGTCATCCTCCTTCATATGGTACACCATGTCCCTGTAACGGTCCTGGCACTTCTTCCAGAAGAACGAAAGAACCTCCTCATCAGGAAAAGACCACCTACACTCCTTCTGTATTAACACATCAATAACCAACGGCCTTAGTAATAATATCAGATAACACAAAATACATATATATATATATATATATATCAATTTTTTACATTGAACTCAGCCCAATACATCATCCTCCTATCCACAGGCACCTTCTTCCAAGCAAAACCCGTATGATGCATATACCTCTTGAAGATAGCTGCAATTGTCCTCGAACAGGCGTTCGAGGGCCTCATGACTCTGAAAATGCAAATTAGATTCAATTATAATATACATAAAGTAAATTAATTAAATATATTGATATATAGATCAACATACCTCTCCCTGCTCACGGTCTCGAACTCGAGCTCCTGTCTCGAGTCAACTGTACGGGACTCCTCTCCCTGAGCATCGGTTCCATCCTGACCGAAACTATCATCAATGGTACTGCCAACGGATCCCATAGAATACAGAGCTCGTGACCTAACCCCATGAGATCCACCACCTCTAGTCATCTGACAAAAACAACTCATAAAGATATTTATACACATGAGGAAAAAAATTAAAATTAATTAGGAAAAAAATTCGGCAGCATAACGACGTGAAACCTATATTTTGACCAAGTCATCGACGTAACTTAACTAGGTTCCGGGATTAACTAGCAAAAACCAAACACCAGAGGGATCCAGGGGCCCTCGTCCCAATATAAATACGTACAATTAATATAGAGGGATCCAGGGGTCCTCGTCCCATTTAACTATCATACTTTCATAAATTCAAATTAACTGCTTTAATAAATTCAACTAACATGTTTTCAAAATTTCAACTAATATGCTTGCATAAATTTTGATGTTAGTTAACAAATTTATTTGGAGAAGCACTTGTGTGATTATCATGTACCTGAAAAAAGTGATATGATTAAGATTTTTATTTTATTTTTCATCTATCTATTTTCGTTAATTTTGAAACCAGTTATAATATACTTCTCATTTAATTTAATTATCTAAGAGGACTAGTGCCCTATTTTATTTATTTTCAAACTAGTGTAGATTTTTTACTTGGACACTTGAGGAATGCTAATATTTTTTTTTTTTTTTGTCGAAGGTAACCCGCAGCCGCTACCAAGGTGCGCACTGGGTAAACCCCGCCCCTGTGTAATAGCCTGCAAACCACACAGGGGAGGTAAACCACACTTGGCAAGCCAGGTGTGACAGGCTCACACCTAGTGGTGTTGGTGGGATTCGAACTTGAGATCTTTGGCCTCAAGATATCACCACTCCACCACTAGGCCATCCCCAAGGGGACGAGGAATGCTAATATTTGTGTCTTGATCATAATGCACAAAGCAAACATAATTAGTTTAGCTATTCAAATTAAATCTCATTCATATAGTTGATTTTAGGAATAATTAGGCTTTTTTTTTCTCAATCTAATAGTAAAGGACGATTATCTCTTATAAAGATTCTAATTTTCATTATAATTGAATCTTTGTCGCACTTTTAAACGTTGGAATACTTTGAATTTTTTACACAACTAATTACATACTACATTATATTTTAAGAATTTTCCAACCATATGTCATAAGCAGATACTGAGATAAACAAAAAATTTCATTTTGTGAGATAATTCCTGCTATCCACCCTCCCCGTCTTCCTCTTATCGACAATTATTTTCAATAAAAGAAAAGAAAAAAATAAAGAAAATAGAAATAAGAGTGATCATATTCAATAACCTCAAAAGAAAAGGAAAAAGAAAAATCAAACAAAAAACATTCATATCAAACAAACAATTATTTTCTAATTAGTCTAGAAATTTAGACCAAAAAAATTAAATTATTTTATTCATATTACAAAATCACCACAATTAATCTGGATCATTTATACTCCAAGATTTATTGAATTGTAAAACAAAACATTCATATAAAATAAACATAAAATTAAAGAAGAAATTGAAATGAACTTACAGCGACTGGTCGGTGATAAAAGGTGTTTTGGCACAATATTTTGAGGTTTAAATGAAGTTAATTAAATAGTTTTACATGTGTTTTAACTCAAATTGTGCTTTTAACCTCCCGGCTTGGAAGTTTTGTTTTTTGTTTGAGTTGTACAGAAAATGGAGGATAAATAAAACATATTTTGAGAAAATCAATTCAATGGGAATATAGAGGATCGAATTGGGAACACACTGCAAATTGAATCACCTCAATCGGATAAGAAACAAGAGAGAATGAATCAAAACCGTGAGAGGTGTCAGAGCAGAGGCGGAGGCGCGACCCGAGTTGCTCACTTGCGCCCGGAGGCGCGACCCGAGTGCTCACTCGCGCCAAACGGCGCGACCCGACCAACTCAAAGGGTGGCGCGACCCGTGCACAGGAGCGGCGCGAGTGGACGTCTACACAGAGGCCCTAAAAGTCGCTCTAGGACGCGACCTGCACTAGAAGAAGGAGGCGCGACCTCCGTGGTCCGCCCCGTGCAATAATTTTCCGATTTTTCATTTTTTTCCCCATTTTTGATTTTCTTTTAATTCTTTTATTCCTCCACTATATAAACCAATCCCAATTCGAAATTAGGGCATTTCATTCAACCTTTAGCCACTTTAGAGGAGAAATACTTGGAGAAGAAGAGAGGAGAAAGAGAATTGAAGATTGGGCAAGAAGAACAAAGTTAAAGCAAGATTTGAAGGCCAAAACATCCACCCAGGTTCTTTTGCTCTTTAAATTTGTTAAAATCATGTTCCTTCTTGTAGAGATTTTGGTTACCCATGTAATCATGAGGAGCTAAATCTTTGATACTCTTGGGTGTTGGTTTTATTTGGATTATGAGACATAAATGAAATTTATTTTGGATATTTAATAGTTCTTGATTATGCTTTGGATTCTTGTTATATATGGGTGTTATGTATTGTTGATTGGTGAGAACTAATTGATAATTAAATAGCATGATTATTTATGTTGATTCAAAATTCGAGAGATGAGCTTCAACATAAGAACCTGGAATTCAAAGAGCAATTGTCAACAAAATCGAGAGGTTTGAGATAGTTGTTAAGGCATAGATCATTGGTGCTCTTGGTAAGCACACGTATGTAGTAATTGGAGACAATGATCATATGCATGTGCCCCACATTCTAAATGCTTCGAGAGGAGATTTATTACAAGTTAATGATCGTCTTGGTAATCTTGAATTGGAAATTAAGCATCCATTATAATTAGATTTTGTGTTAAATAATCCAATAAAACCAACCCCTATAGTGTTTCTTTCCTTAATTGCCCAACTCATTTGTTAATTGTAATTATTTACTTTGCTTTATTTTTTAGTTAGTTTTAAATCAAATAATTATCCATTCCGACATCTAGATAACAAATATGAGCCGATGTCATAGTATGTGCTTATTTAATTTTCTTTTTTCCTGTGGATTCGACCTCGTTTCATCATGTACTACATTTACTTGTTCACTTGCAAGTCGATTCAAGTTTTAAAACTAAAATTTCACACATCAAGTTTTTGGCGTCGTTGTCGGGGAATTAGTGTTTTAAATTCGTGCTATTGTGATAAAGTTGTTATTGTTAATTTAGATATTTTTTGCTTTATTTTTATTTTTCACTTTTTGTTATTGGTGATTTGAAGGTAGTTTACGAGAGCACTCCTTGAATGTGAGGTTAATATTTCACGTCAACAAAGAGAGATTGAGAAGAGAAGAATAGTCATGGGAGATGGAAATGAAGGTCTTGTTCGTCGTCTACAACAACAATTTGAGGAGATGCAACAAAGATTGAATGAGCAACGAGATGTTCGGGTTCAAGTGAAACAACCACTCATTAGGAACATGTTCCAACCCATTGTAAATGAAAGAGTGATGAATGGGCCAAGAATTGAAGTCGATGACTTTGAATTGAAGCCCGGATTAATCCCAATGATACAACAAAACCAATTTGGTGGAGGAGTCAATGAAGATCCAAATGAGCACATTGATCAATTTTTACAAGTGTGTGGGACCGTGAAGCTCAATGGAGTTCCGGATGACGCAATACGCCTCCAAATTTTTCAATTTTCTCTTAAAAAAAAAGCACGAATATGGTATCAAGGTTTGAGAGTCGAATCCATTGAAATATGGGCTGATTTGGTTTCAAAATTTCTACATAATTTTTTCCCTCCGAGTATGATGTTGAAGTTGAAAAGTAAGATCACACAATTTCACCAATGGGATGATGAGAGTTTTAATGATGCATGGGAACGGTTTCGTGAAATGTTGAGAAAGTGCCCTACTCATGGGTTTGGTATCGACCACCAAGTGTACATATTTTACAATGGAACCAATCAAGACATGAAGAGATTATTAGATGCCGCATCGGGTGGCTCATTGTTAGAAAAAGGTCCCGATGATGCCATGAAAGTTATCGAGGACATGACCACGGATTCTTATCAATGGCCCGGGGAGAGACAACAAGTGCAACACTTGAAGAAGGTGACTCTTATATCCGAAGCCGAACCTTTGTCAATCTTGGCGGCCCAAATGACAATTCTCAATAAAAAGATTGAAGCCATCACCCATTTTTCATTGAGCTCAAAGAATGAACAAATCCAAGGAGTTGAAGCGATGAAATATGTCGAGCAATGGAGCAACAATGGCCGCCCAAACCAAAGTTTTCAAGGAGAAAATCATTACAATCAAGGAGTCTGACAACATTATTCAAATGTTCCTTATGGTAATCCTAATGGTGCTTGCCAATCTCCACCCAACTTTGCTATAACAAATGACATGGTTGATGATGAAAATAATCCTAAGATGGATAATCTTTTGATCGCATTCATGGGTAAAATGGAGACATATATGGGAGAGTCCCAAGTTCACTTTGAGAAGCTTGAAAATGAGATGGATATGATTGGAGCACGGGTGGATACCATTGGAATAAGAATGTATGTGATTGAGAAGAGAATGGATAGATTGGAGGTTGTAGTGGAAAAACGACCGCGACAAAGCCCGGAGCAATGCAAAGCTATGTCCGTGATGAGTTTGAAAACTTTTGATGGGTTAAAAATGCCATGTGATGAATTTTTGGAAGTTGAATATGAAAATTTCCAAAGTGAAAAAGATGATGAAAAAAGAGAAGCAAAGGAAATGGTTAAGGATGCTTCAAGTAAGCCGCCATCGGCACCCCTAGCTCCCGTTCCTATTGTCATACCTTACCCTCAAAGATTGAAGAAGGATACCATGATGGAACAAAATACCAAATTTTTGGAGATGGTTCGGAAACCTATTTGTCTATTAAAATAAAAAAAATATTTTTATATATTTATAAACCCGATAAAACAATGCATGAATAAATATTCATATTTTAAATGTACTTGCATATGATTAAGCCTTTGTTTAGGGATGTATGATTATGCCTTTTAATATATGATAAAGTATATATCCACATCATGGCTATTTGAAATAGGGTTAATGGCCTTAAAATACATAAACTTTGGAGTATTTTTTGGTTTTTCACACGTTTTAAAAAATGTAGTTTTAATAACATGAACTTTGTACTTCTTTGGTTTTTCACATGATTTTCAAATTCAAATTCGGGTACTCTAATCGGACCACAATCGACCAAAAATTCGTGTATTTTAAGATAATTTGGGTGTCCACGTAGATGTACACAAGGAAATCTCCAACAACCACATCACTTCAGTTGATCAAAATTTGAAAATCATGTGAAAAATCAAATAAGTGTTAAGTTCATGTTATTAAAAGTTAAAACTACGCTTTTTAAATCGTGTAAAAAAATAAAAAAAAAAACTCCAAAATTTATGTATTTTAAGGCAATTAACCCTTCGAAATACAATCTATCTATCTATACTATAAAATGGAGTTTCCTAAAAAAAAAAAAAAATCCTCCCAAAAACATCAAATCAACTTTTTTATTTTTTTAATGTCTCACCATCTTCTCTCTCTTAAACACACACATTTACACATGTTTTTTTTTTATTATATAATTAATTTGTGCTATATTCAATAACATATTTATTATATACATAATATTCAAAATATATTTGTACGAATGAGTAAATATGTGAGCTTTTGCATATTAAGAAAGTGATTGATAACATTTAGTAGATTGTATTGTGTTAAATAATTACCAACATATATTAAATTTATTAAATAAAAAAATCAAGTGAATTATCCAGTAAAATATCATAATCGGTAGCATACTTTATTATATGTAGATATAACATTTATAATACTTTTTTTAATTATATTAAATATGAAATAGTTAACAATTTAATATTTTAATTAAATCAATAACTAAATCAAACAAAGATTAATATTTATAAGTTTATATAGTCTATTATATTATTTTTTCGAAATTGTAGTCTTTAGTGTTCATTACACTTTAGTACCCGAACGATGAACGTTACTACACTTTTATCCCAAAATTTTAAAAAATTACATATTAACACTTAATGTTTGCACAGATGAACACTTATAGAACTATATCAATTTTTTAATCTCGCAAATGTTGACTTAGATTGTTGAAAATCTTTCAAACCCAGTATTTAGTTTATCCCATTTGTATAAATATTGAATGTTGTTGTTGTTCTTCACAATATTCAATAGTCCATGTTTACATTTGTGAGACTGTAAAATTATTTTACCGTTATAAGCGTTAATTTGTGCAAATGTTCACTATCAATATGTAAATTTTGAAAGTTTGGAACATAAGTGTAAAAGCAATCAACGTTGAGTACTAAAGTGTAATCAATCATATTTTAATGCAAATTAAACGAAGATGGATATATAATGAAGACATGCATGTTGCATTATTATAGTTTCTTAAATTGGAATTTTTATGTTTCAATATATATTTATTAACATTATTTTGATTACATTTATTTTACATATAACATAATTATCAATTTCTTAAGAGTTAAATCCAACAAATTTATATAAATATACAACCCTAAAAACTTTTAAAATGAAACATAAGTTATTGTTATAATCTTTGTTCACATATATTTTTCATAAATTTTTAATCACGGTTAATTGTACGTAGTTGTTTCACAAGTCACTAGTCGTGTTCATTTGAAAGTTTTTATTTATAAAAATGATGATAATGTAAACAAATATTACTACAAAAGTTGTACACATATAAATGTTGCGCAATTTATAATATAATATTTTGATTGTAGTAGTTTATTAATTATTAGAGCTTATCAAGTAAAATATTAATTATATAAAGTATCGAAAATGTGACACTTACATTAAATATATAATAATTGAGTTTGAGATCATGAATGAACTCGTGTATCGCACGGGTGGAAATCTAGTATAAACATAAAACAATACAAATAACATTATATTTGGCTTTTTTGTTAAATTTTCAACTAAAATCATGTATTTTGTTCAATTAACACCATGTTTTTATTAAACTTGTAACTGTTATTATTATTATTATTATTATTATTATTATTATTATTATTATTATTATTATTATTATTATTATTATTACAAACATATCAACTAACTTGAAACTTAAATTGCATAAATTAATTACATACATCATATGTGGAAAATACTAATTTCCCTTTAAAATAATTCTATTTTATTTTACTATAGAAACTGGAACACTAGCCGTAGACATTTTTCTGGTAACCATTTTGGAACCGCCGCGTTCCTGCCGTGGGCTTCCGTGATGAATTTTTTTCGTCAAATTATCATGAAGCAAACAACATAGAGATAGTGAAGGAAAGAGAGTGTTATTTTTTTTTTTTTTCATTCCCACCTTTTGGCATGTCGCAGGTGGAATTATATGCATCAATTCTGCAAACAAGCATCAAATCCAAATGCCATTTTGCAGTGAAACCAATCCATGCCCGTATTTACAAATCCGGGCTCAACTTAGGAGTGTTGTTGATGAACCACGTTATGAATGCATATGCGAAAACGGGGTTTATATCTGATGCCCGCAACGTGTTCGATGAAATGCCTGTGAAGAATGTGTCGACGTATAACACGCTTTTGTCCGCTTATGCAAAGCAGGGCAGAACCCGCGAAGCGCTCCGTATATTCGATGAATTGCCAGAACCAGATTCTGTTTCCTGGACCGCGTTGATTGCGGGGTATAAGCAAAAGGGTCGTTTTGATGTTGCTCTTGCGATGTTTTTGGAGATGATCAAGTGTAAAGTTGTGCCTACTGAATATACATTTACTAATATTCTTGCCTCATGTGCCGCCATTGAGGCGTTGGATGTTGGCAGGAAGGTGCATTCTTTTGTTGTTAAACTTGGCTTCTCTGGCGCGGTTTCTGTGGCCAACTCTTTGTTGAATATGTATGCCAAGTCGGATGATGCAGGGACAGCAGTGACTGTGTTTGACAGGATTAAGTTGAAGACTGTTTCGAGTTGGAATGCAGTTATCACATTGCATATGCAGAAAGGTCAGGTAGAAGAGGCGTTGGCTCAATTTCAGGAAATGAAACAGCGTGATGTTATTTCTTGGAATTCAATGATTGCTGGTTATAATCAATGTGGCTTTGATGCCAGAGCACTTAGATTGTTTTCGGAAATGCTCAAGGAGTCTTATTTAAAACCTGATAAATACACTCTAACCAGCGTTCTGTCTGCTTGTGGAAATCTTCAAGAATTGGAAGTTGGAAAGCAAATTCATACTTATATAATCAGAACTGAATTTGATACGTCAGGGCCTGTTGGAAATGCGTTGATTTATATGTACTCGAAATGTGGTGGTGTTGAAGTAGCTAAGAAGATGTTGGGGATGTGTGGAACATCTAATCTCAATGTTATAGCATTTACAGCTTTACTGGATGGGTATATCAAGCTTGGAGATATAAATCCGGCTAAGCAGATTTTTGACTCGTTGCATGAACGTGATGTGGTTGCATGGACAGCTATGATTGTTGGGTATGCTCAGAATGGGCACAATAATGATGCAACTGAGCTCTTCAGGTCCATGTTGAAAGAAGGCCGAATGCCTAACAACTACACACTTGCAGCTATGTTAAGTGTCAGTTCAAATTTGGCTTCCCTGAATCACGGGAAACAAATCCATGCAACTGCAGTAAAATTGGGGGAAGAATCATCTGTTTCTGCGAGCAATGCATTAATTAACATGTATGCAAGGGCTGGTAATATCATTTATGCAAGGAAAGCATTCAGTCTAATACAACGAAGAAGAGATTCAGTTTCGTGGACTTCCATGATCATTGGTTTGGCTCAACATGGACATGGAGAGGAGGCACTAGAACTGTTCGAGGATATGCTGTCATTAAATATTAAGCCAGACCATATAACTTATATCGGTGTTTTCTCAGCTTGCACGCACATGGGATTGGTGGAAAAGGGTCGTGACTACTTCAGAATGATGAAAGATGTCCATGCAATTGAACCCACCCTCAGCCATTGTGCTTGCATGATTGACCTGTATGGTCGTGCAGGATTGCTGCGTGAAGCACAAGATTTTATAGAGAAGATGTCTATTGAGCCAGATATCATAGCTTGGGGTTCACTTTTGGCTTCTTGTAAAGCTCACAAGAATTTGGAGGTGGCAGAAATTGCAGCAGAGAGAATGCTTTGGATTGAACCAGGCAATAGCGGGGCATATTCATCCCTTGCAAATGTGTATTCTGCTTGTGGAAAGTGGGAGGAGGCTGCCAGAATTAGAAAGTTGATGAAAGATAGACATGTAAAGAAAGAACAAGGAATCAGTTGGTTGCAAATAAAGAGTGAAGTCCATGTCTTTGGTGCAGATGATGCACTTCATCCAGAGAGAGATGCAATTGATCCTATGTTGGCTAAAATTTGGGAGGAGATTAAAAGGATGGGTTTTGTTCCGGACACTGCTTCAGTCTTGCACGATCTTGATGAAGAATTGAAAGAGCAACTTCTGAAACATCACAGTGAGAAACTTGCCATTGCATTTGGATTACTGAATACACCAGAAAACACTAGTCTAACGATCATGAAAAACCTTAGAGTTTGTAACGACTGTCATTCTGCCATCAAGTATATATCTAAACTGGTGGATAGAGAAATTATTGTTAGAGATGCCACACGTTTCCACCATTTCAAGGACGGCTCATGTTCCTGCAGAGATTATTGGTAAAGCATGCATGGTATTGGACTATTGGTAGAGATAAACTCACCACACATGCATTTCAGTTTCTTCAAGACTTGGTGCCTGGATTCAGTTTAATAAAACTTGTGTTACATTGGACGGACGACTGAATGTTATCACCAATGAAATGCAGAGAGATGAAACCAATATGTATCTTTCTTTCATTTTTGTTGCTAAATTGGTAATAACGGAGAGCATATGCATGTAGGAGTTGTACATCAGTGATATCATAGTTACTGCTTACTCATTCAACAACAATGGAAAGGATTGGATTATTGATGCACTATTTGCCAAGGAATAGGATATTTCTGATAGTGACCGACTGCCACTTTAATTATTCTTTCCATTACTGAAATATTATATTATATTCTCCTCATTTTGTAAAACCATCAATTATTATTGTAAAATAACAATATACTATATCCCATTTTCTTCATTGCCGAAATCAATATAAATAGTATATGCTTAATCATTGATTTGGATTCCATCCTCAATTAAAATCACGATCTGTACTCGTATGGCCGTATCCGGATTATTAACTACTGAAATTCCGATTATGCAATAATCGATTCGGATACAAATAACAATATGGTTAGTACCCAAAAAAACCGCAAGAATCACGATATTTAATATATCTTAATATATTTTGCTGATGAACCCTGATCTTTACCCAAAAGAGTGTAGTATTACTATTATAATCTCCAAAAAAAAAGGACAAGGTTTTGATGTGAAGATTTAATTACTTTATTTGCTAAAAAAAAAAAAAAAAACTGAATCCGGACACTGAACTAGGAATCTTTCCACCTACTGCTGACGGCTACAAGAACAAGAAGAAAAGTTGCACCTCTAAAAAAACACACACGAACACACACACCTAGTGTGTAATTGTGCTACCAACAATGGGTTGGGAGAGGAACCTCATGCGTAGAAATCTCGTCGGATCATTCATCAAGAATCAGAGCCTTCGATCTTGCAGCAGTAACGCCGGCCGCCTTGCTGCCTCCCCTCCGCCGCCGCAGCTACCGTCGTTCCAATATGACCCGAAGCCGTACAACGGGCCGTCGGCCGATGAGGTTTTCGAGAAGCGCAAGAAATATCTGGGCCCGTCTCTTTTCCACTACTACCAGAAGCCCGTAAGCCCCCCAAACTCGCACGATTCTCTTTTTTTTTTGCACGATTTTTTCAACTAATTTTTGTTGTCGAATTATCAAACAGCTGAACATCGTGGAGGGGAAGATGCAGTATCTGTTTGATGAGAGTGGTAGGCGTTATCTCGACGCGTTTGCAGGAATCGTTACGGTTTCTTGCGGCCATTGCCACCCTGATGTGTTGAATGCTGTGATTGAACAGAATAAGCTTCTTCAGCATGCAACCACCATTTATTTACACCACGCCATTGCTGATTTTGCTGAAGGTTTAGCCTCCAAAATGCCTGGGAATCTTAAGGTTGTTTTTCGTTTTGATCTAGTTTGTAGCTTGTGGCATATGATTTATTGTCAGAATCACTGTTTCTTGACTAGTTAATTTATGGTTTTCTCGAATGTTTGGAAGTGTTAGGTTTAATTTGTATGTGGTGTTTATAGCTCAAAAGGTTTTATCTTTGTTGTTTAGCTTTAGGGATTGACTAGTGATTATCGAAGGAACTGGAGTTACATTTTCCCTTTCCATTCAAGAGTTCTTCTATGTTTCCACGCTGATTAGGATATACATTGTCTGGTGTGCATGTTTTATGGAACAAGAATTTATACCATCTTTTCTTGGCATTTGATTCATTAGAGAATCACTGTTTCAGGACTAGTAAATTTATGGTTTGAAATGTTATGTTGTTGCTCCTCTGATGTTTGAAAGTGGAAGGTTTAAATTGTATGTGGCCAGTGTTTATGGTTAGGAAGGTTTTATCTTCTTTTTGTTATAGCTTAAATGATGACTCGTGTTTTTGAAGGAACTGGAGTTGCATTTTCTTCCCGTTCAAAAGTTCTTTTCTGTTTCCATGCTGATTAGGCTATCCTATGTGTTATGGAGCATGTTTTAGGAAATGGGTGTTTATCCGATCTTTTCTTGGAGTGTAGGTTGTGTATTTTGTGAATTCTGGGACAGAAGCTAATGAGCTAGCTATGCTGATGGCAAGATTGTATAGTGGTAGCCTTGGTATGATCGCGTTAAGGAATGCATATCATGGAGGAAGTTCGAATACAATTGGACTCACTGCTCTTAACACATGGAAGTACCCGATTCCTCAGGTTTAAGTTCTTCTATTTAAAATAAGGGTTTCGATTGTACCTGTCTGCAAATTGTGTGATTCGTTGTGAAATTATGCAGGGTGAGATTCATCATGTTCTGAACCCAAATCCATACCGTGGTGTGTTTGGTTCGGATGCCAAGCGTTATGCTGAGGATGTTCAAGATCACATTGATCATGGCACTTCTGGAAAAGTTGCTGGCTTTATTGCAGAGACAATTCAGGTTCCTCTCAAACTTTTGCCTACTAATGTCTTTCACAAAATTGAGGATTCATTTTTTCCTCGGTGGTTTCAACGTTAATCTTAGTTCTTTGCTGACCGCAGGGAGTTGGGGGAACAGTTGAATTAGCTCCTGGATACTTAAAATTGGTTTATGACATTGTTCGTAAAGCAGGCGGTGTCTGCATTGCTGATGAAGTGCAAACGGGCTTTGGTCGCACAGGGAGCCACTACTGGGGTTTTGAGACCCAAGGAGTTATTCCGGATATAGTTACCATGGCTAAGGTGTTTTTTGGATTCCGTCTTTTCTTTCTCCTGTTCGTTGAAATTTTACAGTGTACTTCCATCGACTGCTGAAATATTTATGCACAGGGTATAGGAAATGGCTTACCCCTCGGAGCTGTGGTAACAACTCCTGAAATAGCAAGCGTTTTGTCTCAGAAAATACAGTTCAACACTTTTGGAGGCAACCCTGTTTGCTCAGCTGGTGGACTAGCCGTGCTTAATGTTCTTGATAAAGAGAAGCGTCAACAGCATTGTGCTGATGTTGGCTCTCACATTATCGGGCGCCTAATAGAACTTCAGCAGAAACATGACAGTATATCTCCTGGCCTTCTTAATCGAAAGATTTACTAGTCATGCCTAAATCCTAGCTATTTATTCTCTAAATAGTTCGTCTCTGCATAGAATGCTTTTAAGGACCGAATAGTTCATGATATCTTCAATTCAAAATGATTATTCAAAACTCGTCTCCATTTCCAGTAATTGGTGACGTGAGAGGAAGGGGCTTAATGGTCGGAGTAGAGCTTGTGACGGACAGGAAACAGAAGACACCCGCCAAGGCAGAAACTGCAGTGTTGTTTGAGAGCCTTAGAGGTTTGCATACCTTCATTCATACCCCTTACATTCTTGAACTATATAAGTCGATAACAAATTAATATCAGACAAATTATGATTGCAGAACTCGGAGTTTTAGTTGGGAAAGGTGGACTTCATGGGAATGTTTTCAGGATAAAGCCCCCTATGTGTTTCACCAAAGACGACGCAGGTATACATACTTGCAGTTCAACATTTGCACAGCTTAATATTTTCCTTTCCGCGCTTGGTGATTTTGTGTTTTCGATTCTTTCTGCTTGTGCAGACTTCCTAGTCGATGCATTGGACTATGCCATGTCAAAGTTGTGAGAAAAGCTCAAGATTCCTTCAAACATCAACCAAGAAATTACAGTCTACTTCTGTAAGAACTCAGATTCATTTTACTTCTCCCCTTCGCAGGAGCTGATGAAACTTCTCCGAATGTTTGGTTGTTTTCAACTTTTTGTACAAAATCTCTGGATTCTGTTAGTAGGGCATGGAAATCGCTCAAGCACTGCCTGCTTTTTGCGTATTTATCTAATGAATGCTTCAATGTTGTCATAAACTGCACATTTACATTTCTACATCCTTAAACCCGCACAGATGGTGTTTCTTGTCGTTTTTCAGAGGGCCTCGTTGCTGCATTTTCGTGTTATAATTCAGTTTGGTTGGAAACATGATGATCCTTAGCTCTGTCTGGTTTCATTTTTCTTGAAAAATATAGAAAAGAACGAAGTGATTTGTATATGTGTGTGTATACATACATACATACATATATATATATATATATATATATATATATATATAAGCTAGGAAAGTGAATTGAGAATTGCTAATATAGCTAGTTTTACACAATAGAGGCAGCCAAATGCAGAGAAACAATCAAACAGCTATCTGATCATATGTACAGATTCTCAATCATAGGAAGCACCTCAAAAATGGGCAAAAGCCTGAGATCTGTGAGATATTCTTACTGCATAAACCCAACCAAGATCAAGAGTTCATCTCTGTGGCTGATCACGAGGGCGCGATGACCAGCACGAGCTCAAAGCCCGAAGTCGTTGCAAGTACTCCCCCAAGGCCAGGAGACCTCTGGCTGCTTGGCGGGTGGTAAGGATGCGAGAGATCTGCTGCAGCGTTTCTTGTCGGAGATGATCAGCCTGTTCACAAGAAGATCGTATCTGTAACAGATGACGAAGATGGAGAAGAAGCTAGCACGTACGTCGTAAGATGATGGAGTTTTTACCTGAATGACGAACCTGACCAGAGCTTCCAGCTTGTCCATGGCTGCTCCAATCTGAGGGAGGTAGTTCCCGTCGCGCAGTAGGCCGTCGGCTAAGGCCTCTGCTAGAATGAACTGAAGCTTCTCCATTCCCTGTGACAGTGCATCTTCTGCTTGCTGACATGATTGTGTCAGATTCACAATGTCCAAACGTTGTTGCTCCGACAAGGGATCTAGGTGTGGCGAGAGAACCTGCTGATAAACATAGGTTTAAACTCCGTTAATGAAACATCATTTTAGAATAGAGAATCAAGACGACGAGCCTAGCTCGTCTTGGCTTCACCTTTAGGAGTTCTGATGGCCGGAAGCCCCCGATCCACAGGAAAAAACGCTCGGCCGACGTCTTCCACATCCCCGACATGATGAAGAAAACATCAGCCCTCGCAGCTGTAGCTTTCATGGCAAAGAGATCAAAATAATGCCTCATTCCACCATCAACAAAGATCCTTAGCTCCATATCTCCAATATCAGAAACCAAAGCATTCTTCAAGTCTGAGATTTGTCGATTTTGCTCTTCCACCCAGTGTCCATACTCCATTTCAAATGTAGTAATGCCTGTACATTTCGAGCTTAATCAAACCTAAGAACACGATGAGCATCACGAAAGGTAGAAGTAGAACAGAACGAACCTGGATTTGTATTTCCATTGTAACCAAGCTGACTAGTGTCTATGCTTCCACCACCTACACACAAGCCCTGCTGCAAAACATTCTCTGCTTTAGATTCGACTCTCTAAACTGATCTTGAATATCTATCTGCAAGGATCAATTGACCATGAACTCTTACCTGTTGTCTGGCTCTGTCGAGCTCTTGCTCCAACTGAATGAGTCTCAGTTTACTGCTTTCTAACTGTTGTACATAGGCCTGTGAAACCGTCAAATTAAATTAGCTACAATTCTTGTACAAAGTGGGAAAGACTAGTGTCTTACCTTCTTCCTCAGACGGCTTTTACGAGCAGCCTCACGGTTCTGTGCTAGCCGTCTCAGTGCCTGTAACACAAACTTCATCTCTCATTCATAATTTGATAATATTACACGTCCAAGACCATGTTTAAAATCAACTATCTGTTCTACGTACCTTATCATCTGGTTTACTTGCTTCTTGATCAGTTCTATTTGAAGCTGCAGCAGTTCCATGTGAAGTATCCTCTGACTACACACACAGATACACCAAAGAAATGCGTTCAGACAACCAACAAACGGGCTTATAATGGATGAATCGTGATTACAACCTGGTTGTCTAGGTTATTAGCAGTGACTTCCAGCATCAATGGTGGAGATGAAACGAGCAGGCTGTTTCCTCTGAAGTCTCCCCACATGTTCATCTGATGGACCGGCTCGTACAACCCCATCCGTCTTGACGGAACAAACTGCGTGGATGTAGAATTCATTCTCTCTAATTCACTGCTACAATCATGTATAGTATGTCTCAACTCACCTAGATCACCAATATACCACCACAATCACAAAATTGAATGAAATACATGTGGCTACCACAGAACCAACTCATTGTCCAAACTAAGACATCAATTTCATGGTGGAATCATATCCATAAATAAAAGCTTTGATTTGGAAAGGTGGGAACTGCCCTAAAACAGGAATCTTCAATTAGATCACTTTCTACATTTCTTCATATATTCATGTTAATTTAATTTCTTCTATGTGCTTCTAATTTCATGATACAGCAAAAAAAAAAAAAGAAAAAAAAAACCCATGGTAATTATATCGAAACAACAAGAGCAACACAACAAGATTAGTGTCACTATTGCACGAGGAGCAAGGTTTGGACTTCGGAGAGAGAGAGAGAGAGAGAGAGAGAGAGAGAGAGAGAGAGGAGCAGCATAACCATTTGCTTACATTGAACATAATACAAAACAAGCTAAAGAAAACATCCGTTTCCAAAGAATTAAGCAACACCAAAAAATATTGCATATGTGGATGTTTCTGTAACAATAGATTGTGCCATCATTCATAGAATTCTTCATGAAGATAGAAAACTAGATGTGAAGAAAGCCTCAAACTGAGCAACATCACCAAATCTATCCAATAAAGGAAAAAAAATCAAAAGCTTGAAGAAATCAAATCAAGAATCTGCCAATCAACACTCAGTACCATCCAAAATATACCACAAAAGTTTCCAATTTCTAAGAAACTTGAGAGAGAGAGAGAGAGAGAGAGAGAGAGAGAGAGACCTTGAGCTTAGAGAATTAATAAGGTAGGTACGATCCCGATCAGCCGGAGGGCCTCCGCAAGAGAGAGCAAGCAACAGTGTTCATCAAAACTCCATCTCCCATGCGCAGTTTGCTGCAGTGAAGAAGAAGCATCGAATATGATTGTAAAGGCAACATATCTTTTTCAAACTATTTCTATTTAAATGGCCAAATAAAAAGAAAAAAGAAAAAGAAAAAAATGTCATTATATATTACTGTTGCATATAAATTATGGGAACTAAACTTAAGATTATAAAGTGGGGAATGAAAGGATATAATATTAATTTGTAAATTGTAATTAATGATCATTAGTGAGTGTGTGTGTGTGTGTGTAATGTTATCGTAAGCTACAGTACGTGAAGGGATGGATAGTTAAGAAGAAAAATATTTATAATTTATAAATGGTGTGTTTAAACTCCACTAAGAAAGAAGCAAAGCAGCAGTGTTTTGTAGTGCTTATGGTTTGCGTTGAATATGCGCACCAGGTCACTCTCACTACATTTTGCTCGCTTGCCCCTTTACCTCATTATTCAATCATTAACCCCCTCCATTCCATATTTCCATCTCTCTCTCTCTCTCTCTCTCTCATAGATTGTGTGATGGAATGGAGGAATTAATTATATCATTTTTCTCTTGTTACATCTCGTGTTTCATATTATTAATTATATATTATATAACATGTTTTTGTTTTAGAAACATTGTTGCTATTCGTTTTCTTTCTCTTGCAAATTTGTAGCCCTTGTTTTTTTTCTCAAAAAAGGCGTCTCTTTTTTTTTCTTAATATATACACATTTATTTAATATAATTGTTAAAATTATTAACCTTTTATTTTAAATGAGCAAATGAGGTATATCGGAGAATTTATGTCGAAATACATTTTTATAATCTCTAATTAAAAGAGGATGCGGACTGTTTTTGTTGGGACGGGAAATGAGTATGTGTGTGTGTGTATTTATATATCCTCTTGACGTGGTCAAGTGGTGGTATTATTGAGGAATTTCAGTTGTTGCGGAAAAAGGAAAATTCTAAGTTTGATGTGAAATAAAACACTTACAATTCATAAATATGGGGAGGAAATAATACAGTTTTTAATTTTTATTTCATATGCATGAAATTTGAGAATATTCCCACTTGAGAAAAGACAATGACCTAGCTTAGCACCTCCACGTTGTCTCTAAAACACCAATAATTATGTTGTAATAAACAATATGAAAAAAAATACATAAACATTTCCAACAAATCATTCAAGTCATGTTAATATTACATAACCAAACATAATTAAGATTTATTGCTAAGAATTAAAATTTTAAAAATTAGAATATTCAATCCTAAAAATCAATTATTAACTAAAAATATGACATTTAAATTCTAAAAATAACCAGTAACCCTAATTAATAATTATAAACTAAAATAAACTACAATAAAGATAAAAATAATAAAAATAAAAATAAGTTTGATGACTTCCACATAGGCGGTGCTCACAAGGATGCCTATGTAAGGTGTGTAGGCTATCATTCTTTTGTGAATGTAGTACTTCATTTTTAGAGAGGAAATATACACTCTATCCATCCCGTTCACGTAGGATGGTTGAATTTTTCACTATGATTAAAATGCAATTAAATAAGTAAATTTCATAATATGCACATATTTATTAATTTCTTTGATAATAAATTAATGCATAATGTACATCTTCATGAATTCAACAATCATTAAATGAATATAGATATATTAGTAAATGAGTTAAATAAATTTGAAAAACAGTTTGTATATTAAAACATCTAACAAAAACAAATGCGTATATAAATGAAATGGACGGAGCAGGGTACATTAGTATTTATATAAGAACTCAATAACGGAATTTTGAGGCAATTGTGCAATTTTCATTTTTCCTGTGGTGCTTAGCGAATTAATTATATAGATGTTTTGATTAGAGAGTGCGAAACAAGCGCCATTGGAGAGCGTGAAGGAGATGTTTGTTAGGCATTTTTAAATAGTTGTTGTCATTTCGCGGGAATGAAGTGACGGAAGCAAACTGATACCTACCCAAACTAATAGTTATAAATTTGTATTAATACATAAAACTATGCACTCTTCTAAAATAAAAATGTCTTTTATTCAATTTAAAAAATATATATATTAAAAAATAATCATTTTATCTAAAATGATCTCAAAAGATGATTATACGTGGGCATCTTACATATTTTATACACTAATCTTACACAAATGTACTTGAATTACATAAAAAAAAAACCATGTCGATGTATTACAAAAATATACTCAATTTTTTTAATTTTAAACGCTATGAAATTTATAGTCAGATTTTTTTATGCTTGAAATCAACTAAATCTATCTGTCACGATGAATTTATTATGTTTGTGCTGAAAATTGTATCTTGACCAAATCATGATCACGATCATGATCCCGATCGTATCACGATCACGATGGGATTCACGATCGGAAATTACAATCGGGATTATCCCGATCAAGCTCCTGACACAATCTGAAAAACTTCCGGCACATGTTTGAAAATGTTGAAAAGTGGTCAAAATCATATGAATCATTGAGAGTATCACTGAAAAGCGAGTACTTTTTAAATACTTTTCTTAAATTGGGTAAAATAGAATTTGCCTTTATAAAAGTAGGTATTTTTAGATTTTTGCTCTGTAAATTTATCTACTAAAAAAATTGTTATAAATTTAGCCTTAAAAAAACATATTAGTTTATTGTGAAAACTCTATTGGTAATTTGGTATAGAAGAAGTAGATAGTAGGACTCCGTTTCAATTTACAAATACCATTTCACAACTTTGAAAATATAACATTGAATGCAATCCTCGGTCTTTCAGATTTATGAATTTAATGTTAAATCATTTAAATTCAACATAAATATTACTAGTAAGTAGTTAAATTTATCGATAGCTTCTAGTTTAAATTGCGCTTTATACAACTATTATATATAGATCGATTTTAAAAGGCCACCTATATGCAGTTCAAATTATTTCAATTATTTGATGATAATAATGATGATTAGTATTATTGTTTTTCCTTTGAAATTAGTGATTGATTAGGAATTATATATTTCACATCACATCATAGATTTTTTTTGTAATCGAGGGATTGTAGGATTATGATTTATGCTAGTAGTAAATTTAGTATTATAAATTATTCTATAGTCTTTACACCTAAACTTCCATATTCCAAATAGCAAGCGAAACCAATAATAGATACCATATAATATTTAATTAAAGATACCTTTTTCCGTTATCTGATTTGTACTTCCATTTATTTTTTATAGCTAATCTCTATACTAACATAAATTTAACACATTCTATCCACTAAACACCCTAAATCTTCCTTTTTTAATTAAATAAAAAAGTCCATGAATAAACAAATGGCCCCAAATAGGTTACCTCTAAAGTTGTGCAACCCTAACCTTAACTTTTTGGCTAATCAATGACTCTTCAAATCTTTTAGAGACATTTTTCATCAATAAAAAATAAATAAATAAATAGTTTAGAGGCATTGATATCCCTAACTCACTCGAGTTGCCACATTTTTTTTTTCGTTTAAGCCTTATTATTTACTTCTAGGATAAACGTGACTGCTATAAATCTATATATTCAATAATGATATTCAGTATTAATTATATTTTTATTTTAAACATATTGATGACATAAAACTCGTGATTCTTTTGAAGTTGAATGATAAATTTGGTGATTGTAATCGTTTTTGTAAGCAAAAGAATTGAGGACGCTAGTACTATAATTTCGCTGATTAAATCATGTGTAGAAATAAAATAGAGTAAATATTCGGTTCAATGTTAAAATACATATCCTAACATCAGATTCAACATGCAACGAAAATTAAATATACACTGAAAATATTTTTAATGTGCTACAAACGTTGTATTACAACTTTGTGGTGAAAACTTCACTAAATACAAGTGAATTACAAAAAACAAAGTGAAGAACAATTCCCTTATCAATGCATTTTTCGAGTACGAATTGAAAATATCTCCAAATACAAAAACATCTACTCCAGTATAGATGTCTATACAATGTCACGAGTGTAGGCCAAACACAACAATCCTAAATAAACTATTTTGAAAACTTAAGATACAAAAGACTAAAAAGATAGGATTTTACACAAAAGATGCCCAACACTCAACAACATTAAAAACACAACACGAAGTTGAATTTTTAAATAGCCATTTTGACTTACTAGAAAGTGTTTCTAGCCACTAACTTAAAAAGTATATGTTTCTAGTCACTTGGACAAAATATACTCTCTTGTCGTGCACCCTAGTCATGCAACAATTTAAAATTGTACTATTGCACGACTGCACTCAGTCGTGTATTAGTGTTAATTTGTATTGTTGCACGATTATGCTCAATCGTGCACCCTCAATTCGTGCAACAATGTAAACTTATAATGTTGTGTGAATGCATTCAGTGGTGCACCACCGCTCGTGTATCAATTTGTACTACTACACGATGACATCTCCTTCATGCATCCAAATAGAACACTCTAGTCGTGCACCATTTTCTTTTTTAATGAAGGGTAATTAAGTATATATTCACAGAAAAAATGACTAGAAATAATATTTTTTAATTAAGTTAGTGACTAAAAACATAATTTACTAAATAAAATTAATTATTTTTCTATATTACCACAAAGGAACAATCTTAAACGACCTACTTTGACAATTTAAGATACAAAAGACCAAAAAGACAGAATGTTAGATAAAAAACGTCTAACACTTAGAACAACATTGAAGCACGTGAACATCATGCACGTGTTTCTTCATAGATGTAGTGAAGGGCTACTCTCTCTCCCTCTCTCATATGAAACTATGAGCCTCTTCTATAAGTGTGCAGTAGGATATGATGTGTACCAATTTGTGCTCTTCCTTGTCATAAAAGAAATCGATATAAAAAAACAAGCAATTGTTTATCAACAAGGAAATAATCATATTCAATATCAAACTCTATATATCAAATAAATATTTTTCATCCCTTATGTTATTGCATGGTATTTCAATATAAAATATATTCAAATATGTACAAAGATTAGAAAATGTAAAAAAAAAAATGATAAATATAAAATCTAACATTTAGATATCATAATATATGAGTCGTATATATTAGTTTTATCATATCTATAATATTTAACCGATTATTACAAAAATTCAAAAACTTCTTACATTAAGAAAATCGGTTGGGATCCTTTATTCCATATTTGGTGTTCCAATTCATATACCATGATCAAATTTATGAATTTTTCTTCCATTTTTTTCATCAATTTCAAGTTATTGTACTTTACTTTGATTCTACACTTATTTTTTTATAGTTGAGTTTATCTAATTAGGGTTTATATTTATTGTTTTAGTATATATATAATTTTCAAATAAATGATTATTATGGTTGATTATTTAAAAAAATATGATTTAAATTTTTTAAAATTTTAATTTTTTTGTTGATTAATGTGACTAAGTTAATTATATTATAATTAATTTTTATAATATCTATTATTAAACTTATAAATTTAATCCTGAAATATAAATTGAAACATCAAATGTGGAATAAATGCTCACATCCCAAAATTATCTTAGTATGTGTGTGTATAATACTAAGATTTCGAAACATTTGTTATCAATTATATTTATCCTTTTGGGATTAGATAATTCACATACCAATGAGCCTTATTTTATAGACACCCAATATTTTTTATTCTGATCAATATCTTATTCTCTGACTTTCCGATAAGTTTTATAAGAGCTTCAATTAAATTCTGATCATTCAAATCCTTTATATGTCGTATATTTAATCATTGCACTCTCGGCCGGGCGCGAAGGAGGCTTTATTTATTCTATTAATTTAATTTACGGATGCAATGATTTTATATTTTTATCACGATGGGGATTCAGATCAGGAATCAGGATCACGATTTGGATTCACAATCGGTAATTCCGATCGGAATCCGGAGCAAATTCATGATACACTTTGAAAAGTTTCCGACACATTTATAAAAATGTTGAAAAGTGCTCAAGATCACATGACATTGAGAGTGCAATTATTGAAAAGTGTGTATTTTTTTAATATTTTTCTTAAATTGAGTAAAATAAATTTTATCTTTATAAAAGTGAATATTTTAGATATTTGCTCGTATAATTACGTACAATGTAGGTTAATAGATTACCTTAATTGCTTCATTGATATATATAGAGAGCTATAAGATTGGTGAGGAGGGAACCATTCAATTCCTCTCAGGTCTCAATATACTTGTAGAGAAATCTGCTTCTGCAACGGTTTACAAACTAATTATATAAAAGAGACAAATTCAATAAATAAAATTCTTTATGACGGCCTCGATCTAAAATGATGACATCTTTATTATTGTATACTATATGTTCAAAATATCATATATATATATATATATATATATAGTAAAAAACATTTTATTAAATTGCTACTTCTTCGATCAATTGACGTGGAAGTTTATAAAGATTGTATTTGATGACATATTAATAATCTATTTTTATGATATAAAGACATAAATCCTGCGTGTAAAACCTGTTACCACAAAAGGAACAACTTTTTTATATGTTTAATTAGGTGCAAATCTCAAAGCTATTTACACCAATACGCTTCATAGATAGTGATAATTATGGCTATATTAATTCCAAAGTGGTAACCAACTTTTGGGATCACGTGCTCCCTCATGTGCCAAGTTCATTATTATTATTTTTTAATTTCCAATGCCACCTTTTTTCTCTGTATTTCGAAAAAAAAATTAGATTTTTCTGAGAGGCGATCGAATTGTGGATTTATTTCATAGACTTCATATTTAATACAGAAGAAGTGGCATACTATATATACATACTATGAATTTCGATCGATAAATTAATTTAATTTATTTATAAGTTAGTTGCAAAGATATAGTGTATGTATCTACAGTGGATTTATCCAAAGTTATTGAGGGCATGTTGCAGGAAAGGAAAGAAAAAAATAAATATTGTGATTGGAGGAACCAGATTATTAAAGAAAAGTTGGATGGCCAGTACCATTTCTACCCATATTGCCTAGTCAATATTGACACATAAATTTTTATCGATTTTGCTAGAAATTTTTTTTGGTATATGTTTTGGCTAGCTACTTCAAATTCGAACCCATATTGGAATCGGTATGTATATAATACACACACGTAAAATGCCAAGCTATTTAGGCGTAAGAACCTACGCATGCATGCATTAATGCATGACACACCAAGGATGAAAATATCGCGAAATATCGCGGATATATCGCGGATATATCGCGGATATTGACATTGCGATACGGATATTGAGGGGAATATCTTTTTTCCCGAGTATCGACGAGAAATCGCAATATATCGCAATATATCGCAAGATATCGCAAAATATCGCAAGATATCGCAATATATCGCGATTTTTTTACTATTTCTATAATATATTTTGATTTTTATTTAATACTATATATTTTTGTGATCTTTTTTAGGTCTTCAATGTAATTATTTGAGTTCCAATATTATTTGCTTTATAAAGACATTTCACTTTGCAAAAAAAATATAAGAGAAAGAAGATCGGGAAATCAACGCATGTCTTAGAAAGAATAGTGAGATTCATCCAATATAATCAATGATCATAAGTATATATATGGTTTGCTAAAGGATGTGGTGCTGGAGGTTGGTTCTAAGAATGTTGTACAGATTGTTACTGATAATGGTTCCGCTTTTTTGAAAGCATGAAAAAAACTCATGAGTAAGTATGATCTGTATTGGACACCATGTGTTGCTCACTGTATCGACTTAATATTTGAAAATATTGGAAAAAAAGAGACTTTGCAGAGGTAATTGCAAAGGCTAGACAATTAACCAATTACATTTATAATCATGGTTGGCTACTTGCACTCATGCGGGAGATGTGTCGAGGAGATATTGTATGCCCATGAGCTACACGTTTTGCAACAAATTATAAGGTTGTAGAGCAAGAATATCTAGATCTGGTAGATATAACAGATGATGAAAATGATGAAAAAGGAAATCCACTTTTTCAATGGATTCGCCCTGCACACTTAGATGATAATGAGGGAAATCCTGATCCAAAAATAGCTGCTATGACTCGTGATTATGGCATTAATGTGAATCAAGTATTACAAAAAGAAGTGGGTAATACTTTTCGTGATTCAAAAACAGATAGCTCAACAGAGGATGGGGGAAATAGTGATGGAGGAAATGATGGAAGTGGTAGAAATGATGATGGTAGTGGAAATGGTGGGAAAAATCAAGATGATTATGGTTTAAGCCATACGTTATTGAGTCCATTCAGTTGTGAGACCAACTTCACTCATGCAACACAATATATGGACCACGGAAGTAGAGGTAGAGGTTCTGGAATAGGTGCAATAGGAAAGGAATACATAAGGAGACATGCATGGACTCAAGAAGAAAGTCCACGGACTGATATTGAAGAACTTTCTGCCAATCTTGATTCTACAAATATGGGTAGCACTGATCATAGTGATATGTCCCAAGATTCATATGCTTCTTACACATATGGGAGTTCACAAATTGATTGGACTACTCAAAATGTGTATCAACAAAATAATTGGGTCAATGGACATTATCCAATTCATGGTGAAGCTGTTGGAATAAATCAAGAAACATATCAAGCGCATGTGCATAATTATATCCATAATTACTCGAACGTGATAAGTTGGTACCAATATTGTTTAGAACAAGATGGCATTCCATCTACTATATTTGAACCTCATAGATCCTCATTTTGGTATTAATTGTACTTTATAATGTTTATTTAGTCATTTTATGTTGTATTATGTATTATTTTGTCAAATGTATTGTCTCAGGCGGTATTTATATAATGTATTATTAATATATTTGCTTTCAAAATACAATTCTATCAAAAAAATTAGTGGAATATGTGCATAATAATATGTCATAATAGTTCCTAAAATTTCATGCTAAATTTCCAAGATTTTAATATGATTTCCGTCATTTTTTTCAATTTTCTGCGATATCGATATGCGATATCGATATATCCGTCGATATATCCGTAAAATTGAAGTTGCGATATATGTTGCGATAGCGATATTTTCATCCTTGTGACACACCAATAATTTGTGAGAAACCATTGTTTTTTCCACATAGGTTTATCAAAAAGGAAATCCATTAATCACCTAAATCAGTGCCACAACATTGCACTGATTCATCCGATCCACTTAAAAACAAAAGGTCATATTAGATAAGGTAATTAAAAATTATTTAGTTTATTAATTAGGTCATATAAATACTTTGTGTTCTCAATCCATATTATATTGTGTTTTTTATTCCATTTATACATATATAATGCACGTAGAGTTTGACATCAGCATTATTCTAATTAAGTGCAGTGTGCATTAGCGAAAGAAGACCCGAGATAGAAAAATAAATAAAATACATATATTACGTCTTAATTATATATATATATATAATTAATTATGTGTGCATGTGTGCAGTGTGTGTATAGATGGCACAAAATTGAACCAATTAGCATGATTTAATCGAAATAAATTGCGCTATGAAGAAGCTTAACAACTATAGATGTTTATTTCTTTAAAAATGAATTATGTGTGTATCATGATATCATGAAATGTAGAATTGGGTCGTTGACATTTATGCCCAAGGGTGTAGTCAAGTTTAACTGAGTAGTGACATGCTCGAGCTATGACTGAAATACTACTGCATGTTCGAATTTGGTTTGGCTCAGCTCGATTAAATTCAATTATTAATTTTTTGGTTCAAAACTGAAATTTTATCTGGATTTCTTTTATTTTATATATATATATATATTAAAAAAAAAAAAGAAGAACTAGCTAGCTAGTGAACTTAGATTCGAACTGAAGAGTAAGTTACTCAATTAGATATTACAACCCCATTGAAGCAAGTATGAATGATTATATTGAACTCACTTGTCTTAATTATATTTATGTAGAAGCTAGCACCATGATTGTAGTGGAAAAGGTGCATGGATTAATGGTTGGCTACTTGTGGAAGTGAATTTCCTTTTCATGATATATTCTATAGATATATATATATATATGTGTGTGTGTGTGTGTGTGTGTGTGTCTGCAAGAGTAATAAGTGAAGATACACGCAACAATTTGCAAATTTTCTCTTTATTTTCATTGTGCGCTTTAAAAAAGTGTTTTCTCCACTAAGAATGGCTAATGTGTCGTCACGAAAGCTAAGGATCCATGCCTTCTAAATCCACTCCTTTTTATTCTTTTTTTTCCAATGAGTTTGGATAATTTGATATATGCAGTACTACTTAATTCTGTTTCTACGTACTACCCTAAAGTTAGCTGCCTTTTGCCCTTTGCTTTTTCTGCAATTTTTAGAAATTTTTCATCTTCAATTCTTACCTACTTGGTGTTTTTGATTAATTTTGGGACGTGGACTGCTGTTCATTTCGTACTATTAAAAAGTACTACATGGGATTGTGGTTACTGTGTCTATATATATGGAGTACAATAAATATTTTATCGTATGATTACTTTGGGGTGGATGCATTTTTTTTTCTGAGATAAAAGATAAATTTTGATGCAGTCACAACTTATTTACACCGAAAATTCTATAACACGAGACAAAAGATAAATTTTGATGCAGTCCATTTATAGCTTCACACATGTCACGTTGATCCCACATCTTTTCCTTATTCTTGTTTGAGTGGTAAGGTCCATGTGATACACATACATGTCAAATTATAAAGGAATGTATGTATAGTGGTGGATTCATGAAAAATTCGTTAGGGATGTAAAATAGCAACTGTTCGTACTTCTTATTTATTCATGTCATTAAGAATATTAAAAATGAGACTGTAACACAAATTTTTGTATTTAATTTAATAAAACACAAAACAGTGTACAAATACAATATTTTCAGATCAAATTTGTATTTTTTGGATCCAATCTCTATTTTTCCTCTGATTAATCACTCTATGAACGATCTTCAAATGATCTTCGAAGTTTTCGGGGAAGATTTATTTCCTCGATCTTCTTTGACTTGGTCTTTGGTTTTTGAAAACGTTAATTCGGAGGGCCGACGCCTTGTTTCCGGATCAAATGTTGATTTTGGGTTGAACTTTGACGAAGAACACTTTTGTCTTCCTTGCTTGTGGATCAGACGCCGTCTTTGGAATGAATTTGGTGAAGAACGCCCTTGAATGTCACAAGAACGCCTTGAATATCTTTGAGAATTTCACTTATGGAAGTTCTCAAATTCTTGAACTCTTCAAATGACTTCTGGTGTGATTTTCATTCTCCATATGGCCTCTATTTATAGGTGTAAGGAGAGAGAAATTTGGAGATTTAGGGCTGAGTTGGCGCGATTTGATTGGCTCCTCAATATTTTGGACTTATCTTTATCAAATCCTTGATTTCTGCATAGATTTGACACGTGTCGACTTCTAATTGGCCGAGATTATCCACATATTTAAATATCAACATTTATTTATTTAATTTAGGAATTAATTTAATTAAATTCCTAAAATATAAATAAATGATATAATTTGATATTTAATTATTTGCATGGCATAATTTAATTTAGCCATTAAAATTTATCCGTCTACAAATGCCCCTTTGAGACTTGTTCATGGACAATTAGTCTTGGAAATGAATTAGTCTCAAGATTTGAGATTTATTAGATAGTTTTAACTCGTATCAAGGAGCCTTGATTTTTAATTTGTTGGATAGTTTCAACTCGTATCAAGAAGCCTTCATTTTGGGACTTGAATTTACTCGTATCAAGGAGTTCTTGAATTGGAAATTAGAGAAATAAATAATTTATTAATTTCTCATCATCAAAGAGTAATGAAATTTGGGCTTCCAAATTATTTTAATCAAATTATCAACCAAAGCTCACGTGAGCTCCGAATGGGCTTTGTTCCATTATTTAATCTCCTGTATAATGATGGCCCATTCCATAAACATCAATCTATTTCGCAAAATTTTAATTCTTTAGCAGACCATACTTCTTGGCGCTTATCTCAACTGGATTATCATAAAAGTTATTAAGATAACTCCGATCGCTGGACAGAAAATTTAGAGATATACACTCTAATCATCACGCATTAATTTTGTCCTATGATAAACTCGATCTGATTTGGCAGCCAATTAACTCCAACAAAATAATTGCTATCGAATAACTATTGAATCCTCATGTGAAAGGAATTCCTTTTGCGGTCGGATTCTTTTGCCGACTTGAAGGCTTATAAATATCCCTCCACTTAATCAACCTTATAACACAAATTCACACAGAAATCGGCAGGTAGCTTGAAACTCTTCGGCCCCTGTTCAGCATCAAGGTCATTGCTTACGCTACGATTTTTCATCACCGTTGGACATTCGTTGCGGCATTCTGGTAAGGATGATCTTCTATTTTCTACCCCTTTAAATACACTCAGTAGCTCAATACATAATCTCTTCATTTGCAGAGAGTTAATTGACGTCAATTTTGAATGCAATATATAGAACTCCATCTTCTCTGCTAACTGCTTTCATCTATTTATGATTTGACTTCTTTGTTATTGTAACTTCAAAAACATCCTTTCATGTGTAATGCATATCTGTATGCTTGCCATAAGTTCGATAAAATGTCTGCACAAAGATTCGCGAATTCTGGCTGCTATCATGCCCCTTTCTTGCAACGAAGATGATTTGAATTTTTTTGAGAATTCTGCTACGCATTCATCTCTGACCCGTCTCCTTCTCTTTTCTTTTGCAGAAATAGCCAGCACTTTGTTTTAGATAAACTTGACGAGTCTGTCATCCTAGCACGAGATTTCAAGACCAAAGTTCTCAAAGTAAGTGGCTGCCACATACTTGATAAAGTATCTGAAAGATTTTCTTTTTTTACTTTATCAAAGCTCATTTTCCATACTCTGTTCCTTTTTTTTTTTTGCAGAATTCTTTGGAATTGCATTTTGACCGGAGTGCCTCAATTCTAACTTGCGGCAACGATATTCAAGGATGCTCACGGCTCAAGGGATTTTCGCCTTAAGTCCTTAAGATTTAAGGGATTTTCGCCTTAAGTTCTTAAGTCTCGGAGTTCCAGCAGCAGCTCACGGCTCAAGGGATTTTCGCCTTGAGTCCTTAAGACTTAAGGGATTTTCGTCTTAAGTTCTTAAGTCTCGGAGTTCCAGCAGTGGCTCACGGCTCAAGGGATTTTCGCCTTGAATCCTTAAGACTTAAGGGATTTTCGCCTTAAGTTCTTAAGTCTCAGAGTTCCAGCAACAGCTCACGGCTCAAGGGATTTTCACCTTGAGTCCTTAAGACTTAAGGGATTTTCGCCTTAAGTTCTTAAGTCTCGGAGTTTCAGCAACAGCTCACGGCTTAAGGGATTTTCCCCTTGAGTCCTTAAGACTTAAGGGGTTTTCGTCTTAAGTTCTTAAGACTTAAGGGATTTTCGTCTTAAGTTCTTAAGTCTCGGAGTTCCAGCAGCAGCTCACGGCTCAAGGGATTTTCACCTTGAGTCCTTAAGACTTAAGGGATTTTCACCTTAAGTTCTTAAGTCTCGAAGTTCCAGCAGCAGCTCACGGCTCAAGGGATTTTCGCCTTGAGTCCTTAAGACTTAAGGGATTTTCACCTTAAGTTCTTAAATCTCGCCATGGTTTGCTTCAGAGATGTTACTGATTCTGGGAACACCTACTTGATGATTATAGATTACGAGCGGCAGCCTGCAGAGAAAGGGACGCATTTAAGAGTGCATAGATCTCTCATTGGCTCATTTGCTCCTAACTGGCCCCAGTTCACGAATCACCTGCGTAGGATAACTTGGACTCGAGAGGTTCCTCTTGTCAAAGCATCTTCAGCGTGGGTTTTGGAGTCATCACATCACCGCCCAACTAGTTAACCTAGTTTATTGCCGACACTGGGACGTAGAATTGTTGAAGAAGGGGCCACATGGGGAGATAATGTGGATTTTGTTGGAGAATTTCACTACTTCTATGGATATTAGGAATGGACTGAAGATATTCTTAGCCGATGTGAAAGTGAACTTCACTGAGCGGGTATCTTTGATTCTATGTATGCTTCTCTTTTCACCTATGATCGGAATACAGAGATCATGAAAGCTTTTTGTGAGGCTTGGTGTCCCTCAACAAATACCTTGTTGACTTCGTCTGGTGAGCTGTCGATTTCTTTGTGGAACTTGCACGTATTGTCCGGGCTTCCGGTATATAGAGCATTTTATGATGAAGTAGTGCCTTGCATAGAAGAACTTATTGGTACAAATCGAGAAGGCGACTTACACATTTCGGCCTCCTGTAGTTCTTTAATTCACGCATACCACATTGTTCGTGCTGAGGCCGGTTCAGTTACCATTGAGAACTGGATCAAATTTTGGTCAAAAAATCAACCGGTGTATCAAAGGCCTCCCCCACGAAAGGAAAGTAAGACGGCACCTCAGTCAACTCATAATCCAACTGGTGATTTAAAGGCTTACAGACCTTGGACCGGCATAGAAATGGTCCCTTTTGTGCGTCTTGGTATTAAAGAAAAACGATGAAAAGAGGCATATTTGGCTGCCCACATTGCTTGTTGGCTATGCTGCTTTGTTCTTCCTGACGGTGATGGGAACTTGATTCGGCCAGATACTTTTAAGATGGCAAGTATGATGGCGAATGGGAAAAAAGTCTCTCTTACTATCCCAGTTTTGACTAGCATTTATAGAGGTTTGAATAATATCTCAAACTCTTTAGATCTTTCAACAGCATTCCCAATTCACTTTGTCTATAGTTGGGTGGCACATTATTTCAAAACGCATTTCCTCTTTGAGCGAAAGACGCACACCTCTAGAATGATTCAGTATTCAGGTGAAGGAGGCACGAGGCAATATGACTTTTCTAAGGCCCGCAAGCGAATCTTCCAAGGAGATATTTCTTGGAATTGCACGATGTTTACTGTGGAGGATTATATCAAATCTTTTGTTGATGACGATGTTGTGAGTGAATCTGAACAGTGTTTCTTCATGGCCATTCGTTCCAACTATCTCATCAGAAGGCTGAGTAAACGATTTGTTGTTGAGCCATATAGTCCACATCGCTTCAGTCGCCAATTCGGGTTTTATCAAATCATACCCGGTGTTCTTGCCCAAGATATTCGTGAAACTCCTTTAGATGACAGGTTCAAATACTGGCGTATATGTATGAGACGTCATTCTAAATTGAAGGTCTGTTTTCTCAACTTGATTGCTAGTGCAAAGAGATTCTTATTATCTGGGTATAAGAGTTGGTTGGATCAAACATACAGAAGCTTCTTGGAAGAGAAAATTATGACTTTGATTCTTCACAAGACAGATGAGGTATCCAAGAGTCAAAAGAAAAATATCAGTCCTCCCAAGAACAACACCCCTGAAGGCAAGAAGAAAGTTGAAGCAGTGAATCCTCCTAAGGATAACACCTCCAAAGGCAAGAAGAAAGTTGAAGAAGTGAATTCTTCCAAGGATAAGCGGAAGACGACTTTGTGTTTTCTAGACGATTCTACCAGCAGCAATGGAGAACATCATTTTAAGAGACAGAAGAAACATGTGGCGTTTGCTGAAGATCATGCTGAGAGCAGTCGTCGTCATACATCCACATCTGAGGTTTTTTTCTTAATCTTTGACCTTTCTTTTTTTCGTTCCATTTCCTCACTTAAATCATTTTCTTCCATCTCTTTTTTCAGCTGGAGAGAGAGATATTTGGGGATGATTTAGAAGACTTGCGGAACAATCATGAGACAGTGGATTTTGATAGGTTGCTTGAGCCTCAATCTAATGAACTAATCAAGGCCAAGCCAATTCCTCCTCTTGAAGCTATTTATGAATTCAATGTCAAAGCTCTTTTTGACAAGCATCGCAAGTCGTATCTTCAAAATTGCTGGAGTGAACTTCGTAATAAAGTATTGAGGACTCCATCTGAATTCATCTCATCCATTCAAGAGGAAGTACTTGGTGGATTCTCGCAAATGAAGGCTTTTTCTGGCGACTTTGACGTGTCTTTTCTGGAGAAGAGTTTGGGTGAGCTTTTCACCACAACTGCTGCTTATGATGAAGTGAGATCATCATCTTTTGAGTCTGAAGGGCTTTCTACCCAATGTCTTGAGGAGATTAGATGTTGTATTCATAATGCTGAGACTAGAAGTAATGAAGAGATTGGCCAGATACAGTCCATTGTAATGAAGAGATTGGCTAGATACAGTCCACTGAGAAAGAACTTGCTAATTTGGAGGAGCGGCATACAGACTTGTGCATATCTTTGAAAGAACATCAAATCTCTCATGATGATACTCAAAAGAAGATCAAAGGATTTGAAGAAGAACTTGCCAAGCTGAAAAATGTCTCTGAGAAACAGGCAACCGAGAAGGTAGAAAGCACAAAATCTCTTTTGGAGTCGGCCCAGAAAGCTTTAGAAGATCAAGATCCTTTTGCTTAGATCTTTATTTAGCTTGCTTTTTTTTCTTTTTTTTTTTGAACATTTGGGCAATGCCGATAGTTGATATGAATTCTTTTGTGGTTTTATTAAATCAATGCATTGATTCTTTTCCACTTTGAGCCTTCAAATTCTTCAATTAACTGAAATGATGAAACACAAATCATGACTGAACTTAGAAATTATCTAAGCTGCCTACGTACCCTTTTGAAAGGGATCAAGTCAATACGTAGTTCAAACGATCGATTTGTATTTTGTTTTGGGGAGTGCCGTGCACAGTTTATACTCATGCGGGCCAGGAGTGAATATTCTTTAACCACTATAAACAAAGTGGGTGTTTTATATTTTAATCACATAGAACACATTTGGTGGGATAAATAACAGTTTAACCACATAAATTTAACTTTTGGTGGGAAAGTTAGCAGTTTAGCCACGTGCACATTCTTTGGTGGTTACCGTACGCAGTTTATACTCATGCGGGCCAGGAATTTTCTTCATATCTTTTTCCTTGAAGGATAGTAACGCTTCAAGAACTTCCCATTTATCGAACCAATTCTTACGTTATCTTCAGAGATCAATTTGTAGGCACCATTTGTGTAGACTTCTTTAACAACATATGGACCATCCCATCTTGACACAAATTTGTTTCCGACACGATGAGTGGTGATAATTGGTCTTCTCATAGCAAGGACCAGATCTCCAACTTGGAAAGAACGTGAGCGCACTTTTTTATTGAAAGCTTTTGAGAGCCGAGCTTGATAGCATTCCAACCTTTGTTGTGCCTCCAATCACTTTTCATCCAAAGCTTCCAACTCTTGAAGACGTAAGTGTGCATTTTCTTCTTCAGTTAATTCTTCTTGGATAACAATTCTGAGAGATGGAATTTGTTGCTCAAGCGGGATGACGACTTTCACTCCATACACCAGTGAACAGGGAGTTGCTTGTGTGGGCGTTCTGTGAGTTGTTCTGTACGCCCATAATGCTTCACCAATTCGCTCATGCCAATCACGCTTTGATTTTGCAACTACCTTCTTCAATAAGTTGCACAACGTCTTGTTAAAAGCTTCAGTTAATCCATTTGCAGTTGCATTATACATGGATGATTTTCTTTGCTTGAAGTTGAATTTCTCACAGAGTTTATCTATCAATGCATTACTAAAGGGCTTCCCATTATCAGTGATGATGTATCGAGGGACCCCGGAGCAATAGATAATATTGGACTTGATGAAGTCGGCCACATTATCCTTCTTCACTTCTTTCAAAGGTACTGCTTCAGCCCATTTTGAGAAGTAATCTGTTGTAGCCAAGATGTATAAGTGCCCTCCAGAAGATTTTTTCATGGGCCCCACAACGTCCATGCCCCAAGCATCAAAAGGCCAAGAAGCGACTGTAGGATGCAATGGCTCAGGTGGTTGATGGATGAGATTTGCATGGAATTGACAAGGTTGACATCTCTGCGCATAATCCGAGCAATCTTTTACCATGGTTGGCCAGTAGTAGCCCATTCTCTTAATTTGGAAGTGCAGTTTTGGGCCGGATTGGTGAGCACCACAAACACCAGAGTGTGCTTCTTCCATAGCTTTTGCAGCTTCTTCATCACTTAAACATCTCAAAAAGACACCATCAAAAGACCGTCTATACAGTGTGCCTTTGAAGTATATGAAGCGAGCAGCACGACGGCGAACATCAATTCTTCGACGTGGATCATCTGGTAACCTTTCATACTTCAAGTAATCAACAAACACTTGTCTCTAGTCTTCTTGTTCAATTTCAAACACTTCCACGACATTATTCTCATCTTCTTCACAATCTTCATCTTCAAAGACAGGTGGTATAACCCAATTTTTACAAACGGGTATGAGAACTTTGCCATCGGCCATGGCTATTGTGGATGCAAGCTTAGCCAATGCGCCTGCTTGTTTATTTTCTTTTCTTGGTACATGTTCAATTTCCACATTTCCAAGCCATCCAATCATTCGTTGGGCATACTTGATGTACGGTAGTAACTCGGGCTTTTTGACTTCATATTGCTCATTTATTTGATTGACCACCAACTTAGAGTCTCTATAGACCTTCATGTGTAATCTTTTCGTATCTACTGTCATCTCCAATCCGAGGATAAGCGCTTGATACTCAACTACATTATTGGAGCAATTTTTTATCAGGGTAAAGGAGTATGGCAGTACTTCTCCTTCAGGTGTTACAAACACAACTCCGGTACCAGCTCCTTCTCTATGGGTTGCACCATCAAAATACATAAGCCAAGGAGGAGAGATTTCGACTGCAAGTGCGTCTTCATCTGGGAGATCGTCAGTGAGTTCCCATTCAGCGGGGATTGGATGATCAGCCAGAAAATCTGCCAGAACTTGTCCCTTCACAACCTTTTGGGGAACGTATATGATCTCAAACTATTGCAGTTGGAGATACCACCGTGCCAGCCTATCTGACATAACGGGTCTTGACATTACATACTTCAAGGGATTTGCTTTGGAGATGAGAAGGATTGTATGAGCTTGGAAGTAATGCTTTAATTTTTGAATGGAGAATATCAAAGCTAAACATAACTTCTCAATTGGAGAGTACTTCAACTCGTTGGGCGTCATCATTCAACTGAGATAGTATAGAGCACTTTCTTTTCCATTCTCATTTTCTTAGGCAAGTAATGCCCTCATAGACCTTTCTTGAGCAGCAATGTATAAAATTAACGGGCGACCTGCCACCGGTGCCACTAACACAGGAGATTTTATAAGATAGTCTTTAATACTTTTAAAAGCATTACTACACGACTCATTCCATTCAAATGGCACACCCTTTTTCATGATCCGGCTGAATGGTTGACACCGACTAGCTAAATTTGAGATAAACCTCCAAAGATATGCCAACTTTCCTTGTAGGCTCTTTAACTCATGAAGATTACGAGGTGCAGACATCTTCATTATTGCATCAATTTTGGATTTTTCAATTTCTATTCCCTGGTGGTGAACAATGAATCCAAGGAATTTTCCAGACTTCACTCCAAATGCGTACTTCAGAGGATTCATCTTTAGTTGATATTTTCTGAGACGCTCAAAAATCATCCTCAAGTCTTCTAAATGGTTACTTCGCCGTTTTGACTTTACTACCACATCATCCACATAACATTCAATGTTTTTGTGGAGTATATCATCAAATATATTTTACATAGCCCTTTGATATATAGCACCAGCATTCTTTAGTCCAAATGGCATCACTGTGTAGCAATATATCCCTTTAGGGGTACGAAATGCCGTCAGCTCTTCATCTTCTGGAGACATCCGAATTTGGTTATAACCAGAAGATCCATCCATGAAAGACAGTGCTTCATGTCCAGTGGTAGCATCGATCATCAGTTCGGCGATCGGCAGTGGGAAGTCGTCTTTTGGGCATGCTTTATTTAAATCTCTGAAATCAACACAAACTCGAATTTGCCCATTTTTCTTTCTCACAGGGACGATGCTGGATATCCAAGTCGGATATTTAACTTCTCTGATGAATCCAACTTCAATGAGTTTGTTTATTTCAGCTTTAATGAGTGGGATCAAGTCTGGACGAAATCGCCGTTGAGCTTGCTTGACAGGCCGTATCTCCTTCTTTACTGCTAGATGATGTACAACTATCTTTGGATTTAATCCAGGCATCTCTTTGTATGACCAAGCGAATACATCTTTGAACTCTTTTAGCAGTTCAATATATGAGTGTTCTTCATCGGTAGTCAAAAGTGCACTTATGTAGGTGGGTCTTGGGTCATTTTCATCACCCAAATTGATTTCTTTCAATTCATCGACAGTGGACTTGACACCTTCTTCGAACTGAGGAGGGGCTATCTCTGCATCTTCTTCTTCGACAGTCATTTCTTCACTTGAGGTAATGTGATGTGATGAGGCAATCTCTTCATTTATTTCCTCGGGACTTTTGAACTCTATGCATTTTCTCATTGTTCCGTCCCTTCGTCTCACCCAAATTATGTGTGCCACATTATTTGTCTTGATCACACCTCTTCTAACCAGGCAGGAGATGTCTCGATGCAAGTGGTTTTGAACATCACGAGTAATCGTGTTTTGAACACCACTGGCAGCATAGTAAGATGAAGCTACACTTTCTCTATCGGCTTCATCTTCAACGTGTTGCGTAAAGATGACAGTCTTCAACTTGGCTTTTAGTTCTCTTCCACATGACACAGTCAATGTAGTGCGTCTCTTCATGCGGGAAGGGATCAAACTCCTCACCTTTTGAGTTACTCGAGGTTTATCAAATTCATTTGACCTTTCATCTTTTATGATCTCGCCACCACATTTTCTACCAAACCTCTCAAAGACAGACACCCTCGGAGTCTCACCAAGTCTCTTGAAAATAGATGTTCTTGGAGTTTCCTTTTTGTATTTGCCAACTGCATCTTCTGTTGATGAAAATTCTCCTTCAAAGACATGGTTTGTTGTAGCCCTTTTGATGGTGATGCGGACTGGACTTTATGGGACAAATCCCAAACCTGCCTTAGTGCTTGGGACAGCATGGCCGTTCTTCTTCAACATTTTTTGTGTGGCATTAAATCCGTAGTTCTGTTGATCTACAACTTTTGAATGGGACTCCGTCACAGGGCTTTCTTGTGGACTATATCCAGCTTTAACGAGAAGTTTGAATGCTTTTGGACCAAAATGCTGAGTGGTGTCACTATTCACACTTTCTCCATGTTCAGTAGCACCGCCTTGTGTTGGTCGAACAAACCCTTTGAGTGGTGGTGGGATTGGCTTCTTTGCATCAATTTTGGTTAGAGGCAAAGTGAGTCCTTCCAGTGATTTTGTTCCAGATGCTTTTTTCTTGATCTTTTGGCTATTTTCAGGTTCTTTTTGATGGATTGCTACCCCTTTTCCTGCCTTTGTATTAGGTAGGTAGTATTTTGAATCGACAAAGTATGATTCAGCTTCTGTGAAGGGCTTGTGGTCGCCGACTACCGTCTTTACAACTCCATCTCGACAATACTTGAGGCATTGGTGCCATGTTGAGGGGATAACACCATTCTCGTGTAGCCATGGTCGTCCAAGAAACATGTTATATGAAGTCTTGGCGTCAATCACGTGAAACATTGCGGTTGATTTCATATCATCCATTAGTAAATCCAACCTTGTGGCGCCAAGAGCTCTTTGTCCTTCATGGTTGAATCCTTGAATCATCAACCGGCTACCAGAAAGATCCTCCGTAGGAATTTCCAATTCTTTCAATGTTCTTAGAGGCAAGATATTTACTGCAGACCCTCCATCAATAAGTATTCTATTGACCCATTTTTCACATGCATAGCCACTCATGAATAAAGGCCTATTGTGAGGATCAGACCCAAGCTGTAAATCTTCATCAGTGAATGTTATTGCAGATATGAAATCATTATCAGTTACATGAGCCTCTTTTTCGACTTGTTTATTATCTTCTTCATCGTTCACAACATTACTAGACTCAGTGACGATAATATTTGCAGTGGCGTCATCTTCTTCAAGTGATATTTTCCCTTGATGAGCCAGTTGCATGATCTTGTCTTTCAATATGAAGCAGTCATGAATTGGGTGTCCAACCAATCGGTGGTATTTGCAGTATTTCGGGTCATCAATTCTCCCTGCTTCGTTGGGACGCTTCATGTCTGGCAATTCAATAAGTCCTTCTTTGAGTAGGTCATCAAAAATCCCCAAGACATCTGAATCCAAGAAAGGATATTGTTTTTGTTGCATCTCTTTCAGGGTCATTCTTTTTTCTGGCTGAACATTATGCTTTGTATCTTTGTCAGCATCCTTTCTGATGAACTTGACAGGTGTTGCTTTCGTTGCCATAGACTCTTTCTTTGGTGCTTTGTCGAAGGCCTTGGCACTTCTCTTGAAATCTTGTCTTTCTTTGAACTTGCGAGGTTCTTGCATTGGTGGTCCATCAATTCCGCTTGCTGCCATACTTAGCTCCATATCATGGGCTCTGGTAGCTAGTTCTTCAAAAGTTCTTGGTTGAATTCCTCGCAGGATGTATTGAAGACCCCAATGCATTCCTTGGATGCACATTTCTATGGCAGATGCTTCAGACAAACGATCTTTGCAATTAAGGCAAAGATTTCTCCATCGATTGATATAATCAATCACAGGCTCTTCTTTCTATTGGCGAGAACTTATGAGTTCCACCATACTGACTATTCTTCTGGTACTGTAAAAGCGATTGAGAAACTCATGCTCGAGCTGCTCCCAATTGTCAATTGAGTTCAGCTCCAAGTCTGTATACCAGTCGAATGCGTTTCCTTTTAGAGAGTGAACAAATTGATTGACCAAATAATCTTTATAGGTTCCAACATTATTGCACGTTTCAACAAAATGGGCTACATGCTGTCTTGGATTGCCCTTTCCATCGAACTATTGAAACTTTGGGGTTGATAACCTACAGGCATCTTCAAGTTATCGATCCTTCAAGTGTAAGACTTAGAATAAACCGCCATTGACTTGGAACTTTCACCGAACCTATCTTTTATGGTTCCTTCAATAAACTCCTTAAGTTGGTTGATTGGAATAGAACCATCCACTGAAACATTCAACTCTTTAGCAGATGATTTTGCATCATCATTCATTTCCGGCTTCGCAGGTGTTTCATCACCATTATTTTCACTATTTTCTTTATGACTCTCTTGACTCACGATTTCTTTCCCTTTCAAGAGCCTCGCAATTTGGTCGTCTTGCTTTTTTATATGGGCATACATTTGCTCCATCAACTTTGTCAAATTTGCAATTTGTTCATCGGTAGTTGATCCATCTGCCATCATGACGGACTCCTCAAGTGGGCAACTTATCGATAAGTGAGTGTTTAATGATGCAACACCAGTCTCCACTTCATCACATTTCTTGTTCTTGTCAGCCAGTTGTAGTTACGTTTCTGCAGGATTAATTGACTGAGAAACCTCTCTTGTTTGTTTGGCCATTCTCCGTGTGATGACACCGACACTCTTTAAAGAGCTATCTGGAGCAGCCGTGGATGAAATTTTTGTTTTCATCACACTTTTTTCAGTAGTTGAGGTTTTTGAAGTAGGTGCTGTTGAAAATTTTATTTTCATTGCACTACTTTGAGCAGACATCGTTCGCGAATTTGGTAGAGTGAAAAGATGAGAGGTAGGGATTTGTCCCACTGGGCGTGCCAAAATTTGTAACACAAATTTTTGTATTTAATTTAATAAAACACAAAACAGTGTACAAATACAATATTTTCGGATCAAATTTGTATTTTTTGGATCCAATCTTTATTTCTCCTCTGATTAATCACTCTATGAACGATCTTCAAATGATCTTCGAAGTTTTCGGCGAAGATTTATTTCCTCGATCTTCTTTGACTTGGTCTTTGGTCTTTGAAAACGTTAATTCGGAGGGCCGACGCCTTGTTTCCGGATCAAATGTTGATTTTGGGTTGAACTTTGACGAAGAACACTTTGTCTTCCTTGCTTGTGGATCAGACACCGTCTTTGGGATGAATTTGGTGAAGAACGCCCTTGAATGTCACAAGAACGCCTTGAATATCTTTGAGAATTTCACTTATGGAAGTTCTCAAATTCTTGAACTCTTCATATGACTTCTGGTGTGGTTTTCATTCTCCATATGACCTCTATTTATAGGTGTAAGGAGAGAGAAATTTGGAGATTTAGGGCTGAGGTGGCGCGATTTGATTGGCTCCTCAATATTTTGGACTTATCTTTATCAAATCCTTGATTTCTGCACAGATTTGACACGTGTCGACTTCTGATTGGCCGAGATTATCCACATATTTAAATATCAACATTTATTTATTTAATTTAGGAATTAATTTAATTAAATTCCTAAAATATAAATAAATGATATAATTTGATATTTAATTATTTGCATGGCATAATTTAATTTAGCCATTAAAATTTATCCGTCTACAGAGACGATTGTCAATATTTATGCATTTAATTACTTTTTTTCTATAGGCGTGTTTGTGAAATGACGTCATTTTCATTTGTTGATTGTTTCTAAAGTGAAACCGTACCATTTTAGGATCATTTTACGCCTCCGTATTTCTTTCCCTTCCCCAAATTAAATAGAAAAGAATGTCATTTTCATTTAAATAAATAATTGAAAATAATAACATGAATAAAATAAAATTTGAATTGAATTATTTTGTAAATTAATTCTTTAATTGAAATTTAATTGGTTATGACCAAAAATAAAATTTGGAATAATAATTAATTCATACTAATCATTTGATGAAGAAATTATAATTCAAGTGGCGAATTAATAAAATGATAACTTCACAATATATAATTTAAAAAAAAATTACGTGAATAACATACATCAACAATTTCAAATAAAAAATAAAATAAATAAATAATGCAATTCAATCATAATTCATTATTAATTTAAAGTTGATATCCATTTAATAAATATATAATCTAATTCATAAAAGTTGAATTGCTGATTCAATCATAATTTGTTTTGACTGGAGAGAGATTGGAAAGAATCTATTTTGATGTGTGTGAAATTAATTTTGTTCAAGTTTTATTTGGGTAATTCTATTCGCAACCCCCATTTTTCTCCCTACAACCCCCAAATTTAATTAAAATATAAATATTTTTTAGATTGACAATTTTATCCTTACGGCCTCATATTTGGAAAACTTAAAAATAAATAAATAAATCTTGTATCATGTAGGCCGTAGCAGATTCATCTTTCTTTGCGGTTGCATGCGGGAATGTAAAATACATTTCAATATAGATAGTTAACTCTTAAAATGATTTCTTATTGCATAATCTATGCTTAATGATTTTGTAGAACAAGTAGCTATGAAAGCAATATCTTCTTCCTCTTTTCTTTTTCATTGTCCCTAAAACAAAATCACCAATTGAATCGCATGCTTATAAGTTATACCGGATATTTTCCGATAATATGCAACAATACAGAAGTAGAAGGTAGATCATAAATAAAAGTTTAATGGATCCCACAAGAGTAGTTCATCACTTGAAGCTTTCATCAATTTGAGTTTTCAGAAAATCCTCTGCAAGCATATTCTTCGTGCTCTATTCACCAAAAATTATTTTTAAATTTGAGATCAATATGTGCCTTTGCGTTGGTGTGACATATTATTTACAAAATTTGAAGAATTCTTCGTGAAAGGTTTGTCAAAATCTAAAGATTATTATTTAATCTCAGACACTCCGAAAAGCAATAAAAAAAGAGTAAGAATTTTATTATTCAAGAACTTACACTCAAAAATAAGGGCAGAGTTGTATAAGAACGGAGGTTTTAATTTTTTTGGGGGGGATTAAAGCTTATGTGGACTATAAGGATAAAACAGTCAATTAAAAAAATATTTATAATTTAATTAAATAAAGGGGGTTGTAAGAAGAAAAATGGGGGTTGTGAATAGAATCACCCTTTTTATTCATATATTTGAGTGATGCCCAATTGACTAAGCCCAATTTAATATATATACTAATATCATATAACTTTTAAAAATATATCAAACCCAATAACAACAAAAACTTTAAATAAAAAAAATAGGGGGCAAAAATAATTTTTTTAACTAAATAACCATATTAAAAAAAATTTGGGAAGGAGGGTTGTCCCCTTGAGTCTTTACCAACTTCTATCCAGCACTGTGTATATCGTGTCTGCTCACACGTTATAGAATATCACATTATTGATAGGTCGTACAACCACCGCATGAAAAGAAGCTTGCTTTTCCAAATTCAATTCAACTCAAATTCAAACCATAATCTTCACCCTACCATTTAGTTTGTTGATGATAAATTAAGGTAGATGTTAAAATTTACTCTTTGCATCCCAAAACAAATTAATTCAACATTAATTAATTATAAAATTACTTAAATATCCGTATTATATAAAAATAAAAATAATTAATAAATAAATTATAAATAAAAGAAAAATAACCCAACATCTTCTTCTCGGGCGGAGTAGTCGGATCTTCTTCTCCGCGATGACCCTACCATGGACAACAACTACACCCAACCCTAACAAAGATGACTCCTGACTCCAGCGTGGATATATGCTCTCTTCATCGTTGGCGCCACCACTACCACCACTCCCAACTCGCCAACAATGAAGGTAAAATTGAATCTACAAATGTAAAAAGTTCGAATTGATGCCCCATCCCATTCGAACTGAATTGTTTGAACTTTGACATCTTTTTCGAAATTCATTTCTCAAAGTTAATTAATAGGTTCAAAAATTTATTTTCGAGCTTGATTAATTGATTCGAAAATTTTCAAAGCTCTGTTTTTCAAAAAGTGATCTAAGTGGTGACAACGACGATGGATTTTTGGGAAGTGGTGGCAGTGGTCAGCCCATGGTGGAGAGAGCATCCACGCCGGAGAGGAAGAACATTTTGTTGCCTTTTGTTTTCTTTTGAATTTGTATTTCATTTCACATTCAATTTATCCAATGAGTTTGATGGTGACGAGAAGCTGTGAGTCGAGAGTCGTCTTCGTCGGGGCTGGGTGCAGTTATCGTTCATGACGGGGGAATTTGCCGGAGAAAAAGACATTGTGGTTCTTTTTCTTTCTTTTCAGTTTTTTAAATTTATTTATATTTTTTATATATATAGCAAGAATATTTAAGTAATTCTATAATTAATTATTGTTGAATTAATTTATTTTTTGGTTTAAATAGTAAATTTTCTAGTGTAAATAGCATCTCCCTAAATTAAAACTCTCTCGAGTGTGACATAATAAAAATGTCAATATCACATTATATGATGGGTAATTATGAAGATAATTATTATATCCCGATTTTTAAATATGATGAAATATATTATAAAACATGATTATGTGTAAATATTGTTGATTATAACTGAATAAAACAACGTAACGACAATAATAATTGAAGATCAAAATAACAATAGTTTGAAATAAACTAAGGATCAAAATAATATTAACAAGAATAAAGGAAACCCGAGACCTGTGAAGATCATAGTTTTCGGAGAGACCAGAACTTCATCTGACGAACTGAACACCTTGGAACACCACCTTCAAAATATGAACTAGAACTAGAACTCGAGCATACTCAAAGAGAGAGCAGAGAACTGAACACCTTGGAACACCACCTTCAAAATATGAACTAGAACTAGAAGAGGAACACCTTGGAACACCACCTTCAAAATATGAACTGAACTAGAAGAGGAACACCTTGGAACACCACCTTCAAAATATGAACTAGAACTAGAAGAGGAGAAAGATGAGGCACCCTTTTATAGGCTTCAAAGTGGGGCTTTTCACTTGATCACCATTAAATCAAATGGTGTAACCTCCAAAGTTGAAAGGTTGTCATTAGGGCAAACCATATTTTATATTTTTTTCCAACAAATATGTCATATATTTTTTTCCAAAGTACACCGCAGACTGTAGGCCTAAAGTTACAAGATGGGTGCATTGTATGTTAGTAGGATCGGACCCCATACATCGACACAAGCTGATGCAGCGCTCATTAATATATATATTAAAGTTGTTTCCCTTATTTTGTCGATGTGGGATACTTTTCCTCTTATTTTCCACTCCAACTCATCAACCATGTTTTGCTCTTACTTCCTATTTTCAACTCAACAACCAAGCAATCTTAAGCGTCCTAGTTCAAACGCTTTTGGAGGACAGCCAATCTTGCCTCGAGACATTTGATCTCGGCTTCGGTCCTCTCCCTTGCATGCTTGAGCTCTTACTTTTGTATCATTACAAGAGCATTTTGATGGAATCTTTCTTTTTCCATCTACAAAAATTAAATAAGATAATTTTATAAACAATCAACAAATTAAAATAACAATGCATTAAAATAAAATTCTCCAACAAAAATTCATAACATATGCTCTAAAATCATGTCACGCAATTTTTCATCAACTCTTGCTTTTGCTTCAAGAGCTTCGTTGTATCTGTCGGATTCCTTCACAAACTATGAACAAAAACCATCAAAATTAAAAAATAGACTATAAAACCCAACATGCAAGCATAAAAACCCAAATAAAAAAACCAATATGCCTGTAAAATTTTCGGATCCGTACTCAACCTTGTTTTCTTTGAGGAAGAGTTGTTTTCATCATCGTTACAGCATTTTAAGGAATCCATCAACAGAATTTTGAAGGTTTTGAGTGTTTAGAAGAAGAGGGAGACCGAAGGAGAAGGAGAAATGACTTTTGACTTTATCCCTAATAATTTGTGATGAGTATATGCCTTAAATAGTGTGTATAAATAACGTGAATCGGTGGATTTGCAAAGCTTTATGTCTTTTCAATTCAAATATGAATAAAATTTAAATAAAAAAATTATCATAAGGCCTTCTTATTTTATTCAATCAGGCACCGTTCAAGTATAATCTCGAGGCCCAGCAGCTGTGAATTGTGTTTATGTTAGTGGGATCGGAATATCGACAACTACTTTTTACATATAAAATAAAATGTACTGGAGGCAGTTTTCATATTTTTTCGATGGGATGAGTGCTTTCCCATTTCTCAAGCAGTTTCTATACCAATGAATGTCTAGCGATGAGATTTAAAACATCGTGGTTCAATATCAAGGCAAAGTCTTAATTACATTTGCACGGATATCAAGGCTAAACTCATAATTATCTCCTTTATTTGCTTCTCAAAATTTGTAGACGAAATTTTGAAATTTTTAACACTAAAATTGAAATTTTTTGGTGAAAATCTGAAATTTGAAATCTTCTACACTTTGTGAAAATTTGTAGTACATTGGTATATACTATATTTTTGGAAACAATTTATTAATTAATACTCCATCAACTTCATATCATTTGGGAGAAAGTGTGAAAAGATGTAAAATATTTTGAAACAAAGTTAAAAGTTTAAAATATCAAATAATATGAAGTTAAAATTCAAAATATAAAGGATAATTCCAGATGTTTTTTTATAAAGTGATGTCGTCATTTTTTTAAAAATTCTTAAAAACTTTAAATAATCATAATTTACTCATTTTTTATCCAATTTACGCAAAAAATATATCAAATTAAAGATTTTTTCATGCTCTTTCATTTAAAATCCATAGTGCATATGTTTATTTGAGCAAAAATTGATGAAAAATACAAAAAAAAAAATTCACGTATATTCAACTCGTAACTATCAGATATTGCTATTATGATATCACAATATTGCTCATATCTTGTATTTATGTTGCTAACATGAAATTTTTTATGTACAACTTTGAATCTTAAGTTGCTTTCATGATAAAATAGTTGAAGTATGAGCTATATATAGTTAAGTTCACAAACAATTATAACTTCATCAATGTTTAATATTATTTTGAAAACTTGTAATATTTGAGAATTTAAGTCATACTAGCATATCATTATTCACATATTAGCAACACGTTACTAACATATTAGTAAATTATTAGTCACATATTAGCAGTGTGTATATTTCTAATATATTAGCAATATGTTGTATGTATGAATGATGTTACACAATATTATTTTAAATGTGATCCAATGTTATATGTGTGATGTTTAATACGTGTCAATTTAATATTATGATCTCGTCAAGTTAGCAATATGAGTCTACCTCATGTTAGCAACATAATCTCTTGATATTAGCAATATAAATCTCTCATGTTAGCATATTAATTCAAAGTCAGAAAAGACAACGATTTTAAAGTATTGTCTATTTAATTCCAGGAATTGGGCCCAACATCCAAAAAAACATAACCTAATTTCTAAATTACGAAAATAACCTCGCCTTCATTAAGTTCTCAAATATTACAAGTTTACCACCTTGCTTTGACTAAAATTTTGACTAAATTATGATCATTAGACCTAATCAAATATAAGGTTAGAATTGGTTCCTAAGTTCTCAAGGGGAAATTGGGTTCCTATTTGAACTATTCCCTATATATATATATATATATATATATATATATATAGAGAGAGAGAGAGAGAGAGAGAGAGAGAGAGAGGGAGGATGGGTATATTTATTACATTTATTTACATCTTAATTTTTCAAAAACTGGAAAGAATATACAACCGTTATATCAGAAGCATCAAAGTTTAAATATAGATTGAAAAATATCAATTTCCAATAATTAAACCTTGATCAACACCAAAATTATGAAAATAGAATCATCATCCAACTCATGAAAAGAATTTCCTAAATTTAGACAGTGAAACACGAAGAGATGGTGAAATGCGAGTGGCATCAGCATAAATGTTGAGTAACCACGACCCTTGCAGCTAAGTAATATTCCTGGCCAGTATATTGTATTGGTCAATGATGGTGAAGGAAGGATTCCTAATTCCCCACCCACAACTCCGAAAAAGAAAAGGATACATTTTTCAGTAAGAAATAACAAGAAAATGCTCACAACGTCACATATTTTCCATAGCCCGGGAGTAGACAACATTGCATGTGTGTACAAAAAAGGAACAGTTACAGTTTCACTCGGTTATGTTAAAGCAAAGCTTAGCCTCATCCCAGGGTCCATTTATCTCAAATTTGTACTCTTGAATTCTAATCAGCCAATAGGGGCACACCAAATTAACGAAAACCAATATACTCAATAACAAAATGAAGAGCAATTGGTGCAACTGATGAACTAAAAACAGAGTTACACCCATTAAAACCAACGAGAAACACAGGTGTAACCGGTACGAGTATTTCTTTATACAATAACAAACAAATGGAGCAAACAAGAAAACTTGCAAGGAAAATAGAACGATAGCAAAAACATGAAGCCTGGAAGGAAGTCGGGAAGCAATCAGAAGTGAAGCAACTATAGAAGCATTAAGAGAAATGTTGCTCGTGAAGGTAGAAAACTCGAGATCCCCAGGAGATTCCACAGTGGAACCAGAATAGTTGTGCAGAAATAGATGGAGTACGACAAGAGAGGATGTGAGTGCCCAAATGGAATCTGAACTTATGGAGCGAGTCAGTGTGTGATAAATAGGAGATAAAATGTATAATCCAGTTATAAAGAAAGAGGTTTTGAGAATGTAATTGAGCAGTAGCTCAAACGATAGCATTTCTGCTGTCAAAAGAACGATTGTGAAACCCCACCCTAGAAGAGAAATGTCAAGTAGCATGAGAGACTGCTCACTAAACATAGATCTAAGTGTATAAGTCCAGACCAAGACCACAAGAGCAACAACACACAAATACTGTGAGATGGAAACTGCGTCAAGAATCACCTTAACCAAATCTCTTTTCACAACATTGGCATTCATAATCATGTCTTCGAGGAAAGACTCGTCTGTGTGATTGTCGTCAAACCCGGGCTGCATCCCTCCATAAGCAACTTTTCTCCACTTATGAACAGTTTGAGATGAACTCTTATGTGTATAAGATTCCATTTATATACTGTGCCTATATGATGCCTGAACAAATACATAAGACACAATTAGCACAAAATAGCTGCAAGAATACAACCATAAAAGCCAATGCACATTTTTGATAATGCAAGATAAGACCGCAAGAAAGATCTCCGGCCCCATTTCATTGAGGTTCTCAAGACCCCTGATTTATGAATTAGCAAAGGCAGCTGATGATATCCGTCAAGGGGTAAAGCTTCTGATGGAAGTATACCAGGAAATGACAGAAAAACGCATGAAGTTGGAGAAATGTAGTGGTGACATTGCCGACGTAAAGAAACCAGTGGAGCATCAGGAAGATGTGAAACCTGAAGAGATACTCCCCTCTGAGGCTTTTCAAGCCATAAATCCCAAGTCTAACTGAATGAGGAAACCACAAGCTCCCCCCTCGTACTCCTACAGCTTCTCAAAGCTAAGCGAATGGTTGTATAACATATCTAAAATTTAGAATCTTAACTTTTTCTTTTTGTTGTATACTGTCATGAACATTATATTGATTTTCCAAATTAAAATTTGAGGCAACTTCATTAAAGCTTAAGGCACACGGCAGTCTAGTGCATATAGTACCATTGTTATTCCCTAAACAAATTTCACATTTCCATATATTTTCGGAGCAATCAGTATCTTTGTATTGAAGCATTTTTATATGGATTTGAAGCCCATGGAATAGATCATTTGTCAATTCTCATTTCAATACAACATTTTTATATTGCATATTTGCATTCCATCTACACACATAACAGAACAATTCGCTGCACTCATCTCTAATCTACTCTTGCAAATGAGCCTAAAATATGCCTTCATCTCTTCATTTCATTTACTACTATTGTACTATTATTCGATTAAATGTCCCTGGAAAACTGCTTTACATTGATGGTATTATAGTTATTCCTACGGCTAAGGTTCTTATAATTTCACATGTAACTTCATTAATTTTTATTTTTTCTTATTTTACACTCTGTAGCTGAACACTCTGTACAGCGGACCCGAGCAAATCTTATAACTATGGTTCTACCAGCACAGTTCTACAATCGCAATCAAGTCTCAACATTGGCTAAACCTAAAGCTCGGTCAAATAGACTAAAAAAGGGCAAAATAGAAATGAGCTCAACCACAAAAGGTTTAATGACAACCCAAACAACCTTGAAAAAAAAGGCTCGATCATAGTAAAGAGAACAAACCTACATTTCATATTAAATGTGTTTAAAAGAATACAGCATTTTAGGCAGCGTAAATTTACAATTACCACAAGAAAAAAGGGGTGAAATTTAGGGTTCCCACAATTATGACAGATCAAGAAAAGCCGAAAAGGGGTGAAATTTAGGGTTCCCTTGAGAATGTAGTGCACAAATAACAGAGCAAAATGTAAAACCCAAAAACCTAGAAATGCAACCCAGTTGAGTAAAAATAGAGCAAACGTTAAACAATTCGGCGTTCTTGAAATAATTACATGGACTATTGAAGAACATTCAAAATTACAATCGATGAAAAATAATAAAGAGTAGCGGAACCTGATAAACTTGAAACACGAAACGCAATTTTCGCCTCCTCTCCAAATTTGCTCTTAGGATATAGCTGTGGAGCGCTCTCTCTCTCTCTCTCTCTCTCTCTCGTGAGTGTGAGAGGGAATAAATCCACAATTTTCTTATAAAAAAATAGTGTAAGTTAGATTCATTAAAATAGACCACAATGTTTTCAGATCAGTTTTGTAATCTCTCTCTCTCTCTCTCTCTCGTTAACCACACTTCAGCAGAACCTGCTAATGTGCGCCGGCGGAGAAACGGCTTTAGCGGCTTCGCTGGTTTCTGCGCTGGTCAAAGCTCAGCTTGCAGTCTCACTCCTTTCTCAGGTAATTAACAATTAAATAAAGGTTGGTTCTATATACACCACTTAATTTTCTTTATACACTAATTTACTTTATACACCACATATTTTATTTTATTTTTTTCATTTTTTCTTTACACACCACAATAAAAGTCTTATTTACCCTTTCAATTAAAAAAATTAATTTTTTTTAATTATTAATTAAAAACATTAAAAAAAAGGAGAGAGAGAGAGAAACCATCGTCGGTTCCGTTGCTCTTCTCTCCTCCACCACAACCCACCCTCTTCTTTGCTCCTCCACCACCGCCATCCCCAATTCCCCATTCCTCCAAACATCCAGAAACAGAAAAAAGTCTTCTCTCTATCCTTTTTTTTCCTCCTCCGCTGCTGGCTGTTGCTTCTCTTCTTCTTTTTCCTCTAAATTTTTGGATGGGGTGGCTGAAATACTCGGATTCCGACGACCTTGCCATACTTTTTTTTACAGGGTGGCTGTGAACTTCTCAGATTTTGGCGATAATGAAGTTGGTTGAGGGATAAAGAAGGAGGAAAGGGTGGTGTAGATTCAGGGGAGAAGAACGGAAAGTTGTCGGAGATGTCAGGCGAAGAAGAAGGCGACTAAAAGATTCAATCTGTGCTTTTTTTTATTAGTAATTTTTATTTTTTATTTAATAAGGACATATAAGTAATTTTATAATTAATTGTTTTTTAATTAAATTTAATTGTGGTGTATAGAGAAAATTCAGTGGTGTATATAGAAACACCCTTAAATAAAACTTGCCAAATTTAGCTAAAACTTGGAAAACTTTTTTTTTTTTTTTTTGTGAAAGAAAATACACCTTTATTTTATTTTATTTTATTTTTATTGTTAAAGAATCGGGGTTAGAAGTTGAAAATTAATTTTGAGCGACGCACCTTTTCCTTTATTTATTTATGAGTGCTCAATATTTGTTGTTTGTGTTACTTTTTTAGTATATTTAATTTTCTTTAAAGATAAAAAATAAAACTATTTTTTTTTTGTAGATTGCTGGGATTTGTCATAACTTTTGGTTTCTATTATGCTCTGATAATATTTGTTTCGAAAATTATTATAAAAAATAAATAAAATAGTGGGTCGTGATAATTGGATGTGACGGCCTTAAAATATTCAGTTTATTCTGTTTTAAGATTGTTTCAGAATACATGGTTGATTGATCCGACCCATTTGATCTCGAATATAAAAGGTTAACACCCCAGTTTATAGTTCCTAAAAAAAAACCACCTAGGTTGGTAAAATTAGGTCTTAGTTTGGACTCAAATTAAGTTGGGTTAGGTTTAGTAAAATCATCCGGAAATCTATACTATCCATGCGATGCAACTTTAAGTTAGTGTCTTTTGTTAAATGCAATTCAAACTCAAATAAAATATGAAAAAAAAAAGAATCAATGTATAAACATGTTAAAAAATCAAGAATATTAGAGTAGTGCTCCATGAGTTAGCATAGAATTTTTCCGATTGGGAATTTAGAATCCATTTCTCTTTGGCATAACCAATGAGTCTACATCAGAACTCTGATTACATGGTTTGAACTTCAGGAATACATGAAACTATAACAAAACAACCTAATTTGAGAGGAGATCATCACATCTCTTGCCCCTGCAAGCCATCAGACGTTGAAGATGATGATGTTGACAGTGATGGCGACAACGAGGATGATGATGCCGATGAAGAGGAGGAGGGAACCCCTGCTGATGGCAACAAGCCCGGTGCCAAAAACAATCCGGGTGGTGGGGCAGGCAGGTGCGAAGAGAATGGTGAAGACGAAGATGATGAAGAAAAAGGTGCTGGAGAAGAGGATCCTAATAATGATGAAGATGATGATGACGATGATGATGATGAAGACGAGGGTGAGGACGAGGACGAGGGGGAGGAAGAGGAAAATGAGGAAGAGGAGGAGGAGGAGGAAGCTCTACAGCCTCCAAAGAAAAGGAAGAAGTAAATCTTGATTGATAATATTAGCAACATCCCATTCCTCATGCTAGTACTAGTTTATGTTTATGGTGTTAAAATTTGAGACATTACAAAACAATTAACCATGTTTATGAGCGGCAGAGGAGGTTTGTTTAGGAATACTGTTTCATGCATGACTTGTGTAGTACAATTATTATTTCGTTACGGCTATCAAGAATCATAATTTAGAAAGGTTTATTACCATATTCCATGAATTTTTAAACTTTTGGAAGGGAATTATTTGGCTGATTAAATATATCAAAGAATCACTGGGAATTTACATTTCACAATAAAAGATACAATGATGTCTTAAATAAATACAATACCCTATATAAGTCTATATTTATCCGTAATCGCTATTTATTATGGATGTGCATAAAGTATTTTGATTACATCTGAAAAATGTTGGTGGAATTGTACTCTTAACTTCTCGGTTGCAAATGTTGATATCCACCAATTAAACCATCATAAGACTACAAATGAATAGAAAATTGAGTTGATAACTTACAATATGAAATTATGAATAAGTACCTCATAAATTTACATTGAAAATAAATGATTATATCATTTTAAAAAACTTCATATGATAATAACTTCTAAGTTTGTATAATTAAATTATTTTGAAGCAACGTCTCAAAGTTGTCTGGGTGGTGTAGTCGGTTATCACGCTAGTCTCACACACTAGAGGTCCCCGGTTCGAACCCGGGCTCAGACATACATTTTAATTTTAACTTTTCCGATTTTTATTTTATTTTTTTCTTTCTAATTATTTCTTCGAATGATTCTCCTGGTTGGATTAATCTTAAACCATACCTCACTCCGCTTTTCAACGCGATTGAAAATCTGGATCATTAAACCCCTTTTCAGCTCTATTTTTTATTTTTATTTTTATTTTTGTATTTAGGAATTAAACAACCGTGGAATTGTATGCGAATTTCCCAAGGGTTTTTTCCGCACCTTTTTGTCAATTATTTATTTGAATTGCTGAGTTCTACCATCAATTTTGTTTATGATGGGCGGCGAGCAATCCGATTCTTCACCGCTGATGGCGCCGGTGCAGATTGCCGCCCCCTCTGAGATTGACCTCGAGGCCGGTCCCGATGAGCAAATTCAATGCCGAATTTGCCTTGAAACTGACGGTAAAATCCCTAATTTTCACTCAATTTTGTATTTTTGAGCTTGTTTGTGGCTGCTGGCTATGGTTTTAGTGGAAAAAAGTCATCTTGGTCTGATTTATTGGTAAAAGTCGCCGTGGGCTGCTTCTTTTGTTTTTTTTTTTTTATTCTATTAAGTAGTGTGTAATTTTGCTGCAAAATTGATAGCATTCCTGTTGTGACTTAATCGAAAACAGTTTTATATTTTGATCAGTTTCTGAGTTAGGTAATGCAACTATAAATGGTTGAACTATGCCAAATAAAATGGTCTCAGACTTTCAACTCTGGTTGTGCAATCAGGTAGGGACTTTATTGCCCCTTGCAAGTGCAAAGGCACAGCAAAGTACGTTCACAGGGAATGTCTGGATCATTGGCGTGCTGTGAAGGTAAATATATTTCTCAGTTTTCGAGAAGTGAAACGTGTATTGATTTTGGCTTATGTATGGAGTTTCTTGTGAATGTGGTTTGCTTGTACATTTGCTGCTGATTATCCTGCAAAATTCTGGTTTTTTTCTTGCTTTGTTGCAGCTGCTTTGTCATTTTTCTTGAGTGGAAATATTTCTACTAAGAAGTAATTGTTATTTTGAAGCTGAAATGCCAAGATATTGAAGTGCACTTAATTGTTGTGCTACAGGGCTTTTCAATTAAAGCTTAAAAATCTTGCATTTCTTTGGTTCTGATGTGGTCTTCTAACCAAATTGCGTAGTGCTGCTCTTGAAGAAGTGTTTTCGTAGGAGGGTATTAATCCTTCTCCTTCTTCCTGCAGGAAGGGTTTGCCTTTGCTCATTGCACGACTTGCAAGGCTCCTTATTACATAAGAGTACATAGTGTTGCTGATAGGAAATGGCGGACATTGAAGTTTCGATTTTTTGTCACTAGAGATATTTTGTTTATCTTTTTCACAGTGCAACTGGTAGGTCTTTGACTACGATTTGGTTTTATTTGAGTTGTCCTTAGTTTTTTCTTATCTCTGTATTTGCTTGTACATTATGATGAATGTATGAGGATGGACATATTTAAGTCTTCAAATGCCCAGATTATGACAATCATGCTCCTTCTACAGGTTATTGCTCTGTTGGCATATTTGGTGTATCTTATTGATCGGTATCAGAAATTTTGGCTTCGTCATATCTGGGGTTTCGACAGTGAACTTAGTTTCTACTACATATGTGGTAAAACTTGTGGTCAACAATGATCTTGAAAGAATTGTCTATTATATCTAACAGTTGATACTTTTATGGTTGAATATGTTTGTCAGTGTGTATATCACAAATTGTCTCCCACAAAAGATCTATCAGTTGATACTTTTATGGTTGAAACATACCTAATTTGCAAGGTTGAACTATACACGGTGGGTGTGAGAAATAAAGTAACTTTGATGTTTTTATAAAATACAGAATTATTACTTATGTAGGAAAGGTAAGGATCGAAGGAAAACCCCCCAATTTATATAATGCTGCAAATCTTAAGTAACCTTTTCTTTTCTTTGTATCTAGCTTTTTTTTAAGAAGGTGTCCTAGCTTTTGTATTACAATATATGGCTAGAAAAACGTTAAAGTTTCTGTGATTTTAGGACTCTTCAGATCTATGATCTGTATTAATATATTTCTATGTACTTGTTTTAAGGTTGTCAATTACATTTCTGAGAATATATTGCATGATGAATTCTATGACTATTTTAGTTGGTAGTTAAGTAGTTCAGAAGTTGTGTTAATGAATAAGAACCTCTGGATAATTAAGAATGAGTTCTTCATTAATGAAAGGTAAATATGTAAAAAAATGAAGAGCTGGATGAGTCCTGAATCCTCAATGACTTAGTAGCTTCTAATTATTTCATACCAATAACCAAAAAAGGTCCAATTTAAATGCATGTTTATCATTGCATTAATTGGGACATTAAAGAATGGTTGCGTATTACAGCACACACTTATGTGGGTACATCTATCTTTTTATTGCAACTTAGTAGTTGATGCGTGGGTGTTGATGTTAATATGTTAAAGCAATCCAATTTTATTTTTCACAGGGGCATTGTTGTTTTTCGCTTTGCTGGGCTTATCCGGATGCTTTATAACTTGTTACGACAGAAGAGTGCGGAATGATCTGGCTCAACCTTGTAGAGAATTGTGTCTTTCTTGTTGTCATCCTGGGTACATAATCTATTTTGTGGCAGATTTTTTCCTTAAAAATGTGAAAGAGCATAGTTCACCTTTTCTCAGTTTCTTTTTTACACTGTAATAGTAGCATTTTAATGGTTACACCCTCTTCCTAGCAAAAAATTGGAAAGTAAATCTGCTTGTTGGAATCCAGACTCTAATTTTAATTTTTTTTATTTAATTCCAATCTTTGGTTTTAAAGGATAAAAAAATCTTAATCTGAAAAATCTTTTGTTTATTTAGAATCATCATATCATAATTTCACATGTAGGCATTTCCATTATTTCAGTCTGGATATTAATATTACATCCCATCGATCTGATCTCTTGTATCATCGGTCATTTTTATGCTTTCATCATATCTATTCTTTCGTCTATTACATGCTTTTTTGTCCTCCTGGTAATATTTATTCCAAGAATGTTATAAGTTTAAGGTTTACTAAGTTCAATCACTGACTTCTTTCTGTCTGATTCTCAGTTGTACTTTCGATCTCCACTTCATGAATCTTGGTTATATATAACTTTTATTCTTGCAGTGTATGTGCTGATTGTCATTTGCCTGGCACTCTATGCATGTGGACTGATTGTACCACGTGCTTTGAGAGCTGCGCTGGAGCGGCCAGTGAATGTGGTTGGCTGGGAGGTGCTGGTGAAGCTGGATTACCATTATTGTTAATAGTGGCTATAATAGTGCTAGGTTTATTTACAATCATCGGTATATTTTACACTATTCTCGTTGCCACAATGGTCGGGCAAAGGATTTGGCAGCGGCACTACCACATTCTTGCCAAAAGAATGCTAACAAAAGTGAGTCATCCAATCTAGTATTTCTTCGGAGTTTTTGTGTCTGCAACTTCATCTTCTGATTATGCTTTTATGTTGCTTTGCCTAGGAATATGTTGTTGAGGATGTTGATGATGAGATGACCGGAGGAAATTGGTTGCCCCCGCCTCTCCCCCCCGAGCACGTTCAGCAGCTGAAGGCGCTCGGACTTCTATAAACAGCTAATAAGTTCAATATCATGTAGCATACACAGAGACGGAGCATGGCTGCACCGTTTTGATTCGGTATTTCATCATCGATGTAAGTCTGCAGTTTAAATTACGAAGAATGAGATGTGTTCATGCAGTTGATGTTGTTCGATCGTGTTCATAATCTTGGATGAGAATATCTAACTGTACAACTGATATGTTTTCCATTTCTTACATTGTTGAAAGCAAAGAATTGGCGAACATGATTTTACCAATTCGAAAAATGGATTTTGTAGGTGTCACGTCGAAATGTATTCCACCAGATGTAGCATCTTATGTTCATTTATACGGAATTTATATGTGGGTATATGTGAAATATATTGTATCCATCGAATATAGCACATACCACGTTATCGTGGAGTTTGGATTTTAGTCACATGTGCTACCATGTGCAAATTTATATATTTTCATTTGAACAAATTACTTTCGCTTTCACCAATAGTGAAAGGTACTTGTATTTATTTACTTATAATCTCGTATTTTATTTCATCTAAAAATTCACGGTTAAAATGAATTAAATCCTTATGGATGAGAGAGAGAGAGAGAGAGAGAGAGAGATTCAATGAATTTGGTGGTGATTTATCTGCCAAACATACCTAATATTCCGATTTCCGAATTTCAGTGCGTTTCTTTATTTGTATTATGCCCTTTGGAATCTATATTTGAAACATTGAACTTGTCTTTGCTGTATTAGTGGCTTTGATCCAAATTAAAGTGACAAAAAAAAAACCCTAGGAATCAAGAAATAAGCCTTGATTGAAACTAAAAGTTGTGATGTCGCCTAACATTATCTATTGATGCTTTTATATCTAAGGGTTACTTTGAAAAACAACGTGACTATTGCCACAAAGAATAAAATGTAAATCTTATGTTTTAATAATAAGTAAATTAAATTGTGCGTCCATTCTTGCACAATATTTGCTTTAGTGTGGTGATATTTTGAAAAATATTTCCCTTCTTTTTTTTTATCAGACTAGTTTTTGAATCTTCTGCCAAAATTTATTAAGTTGAATGCTTCAAAACTTTTAGTAGAAAACAAAAATATAAAGAAAAGGGAAAATTTTATCGTACTTCTTAGTGTACTATTCGAAAACTGTATAAATTATATCATATTTGCAAGTTTTAAAAATAACTATTAATGTGACGTGATTTTTGTAGTTTTGGGATGGTAACAGTATAATTTTCACGCCGTTGGTTTGTGGTATTTATGAGGAAATGTTTATTTAACCCCTCAATTATTCTGTGAGGTTCAATTGAGTACCTAAATAATTATGTGTTAACAGGGGTAAATAGCCATTATCACTTAGTAAATAATGTAAATAGTCAGTTTTTAAAAAAATGATGTATTTAACCTTTTAGGATGTAAATATACATCAATACCCTTATTTCCATATAAATAATATTTGAATATAATGTATTTTTAACATTATTATTTTCTAAAATAAAAATACAATAATATATTTAAAAACAGATCAGATTCATAATAATCTAATATACTTAAAAACAAATCAAATTCATAGTAATCTTTTATCAAACCCGGAAACAAAGAACGCTGATTCACATTGATATTTTCTCACGCTCAAACTAAAAATATATCTCGCCAGTCGCCGCCATTGAAGTCGAGTATCAACACTGAAAACTGAAAAAACTACAAGATTCAACAGTCGCTGAACAATCATGAACGATGATTTCGAACAACCTCATCCTCATAACGAACAATTCGACATTTATCATAAACATGATGCACGAGTATATAGTTTGTTGTTCTCCCTTTGGAGTTGCATGTGATGCACGAAGACAATAGTTAGTTAATCTAGTGATGCATGAATTTTGCACGAGTAGAAAAATTATATACTAGTGTTTAAATCGAAATTATAATGCAACACGAGTACACGAGTGTTACGACATGAGTAATTCAAGTCGTGTTATCGTGCATTGGTTAAATATTCAGCTACTACACAAGTACACGAATAGTTCAATATAATAGTTCAATACACGAGAACACGATTATGCTCATTCGTGTACTTGTGTAGTAGTTGAATATTAACTTGAAACACGACTGCATTAGTATATTTATTCGTGTATTCGTGCACTACTTCAAAAATCCATAGATACACACGAGTTCATTATTCTGCTAATTCGTGTAATTGTGCAACAGTAAAAAAAATTGATATTCCACACGTTATAAATAAATTGGTGCATGATTCTACTCCAATACTCGTGTACCGAAAGAAATCGATTCGTGCACCAAAGAACATTCAATTTTTTCACCACTTCCAAACAAAGAAAAACAAAAACTTAATATCTAGAACAATAAAAAGAATACAAATACATAAAAATCATACCTTATTGATGCAAAAAATAACACACGTGATGTCAACAGAACTTCTTAAAATCACCTAACTCGCATTGAATCCCTAATTTTTGACTTTGCATCAGATAATTTATCGCTGAAACGGTGATTACAGAGATGAAAAATCGTGATAATCTTCAAAAATCATAGCTTTTGATCTTCGCTAATTGTAGTTTTGTTCCAAATGATAAAACAACGATTGAAAAGGAGAGAGGCAAATGGGGAGAGAACGACGTTATAGATTGAAAAGAGAGAAAATCAGATTTTTTTTCTCCAAATCTTATTGATATATGAATATATATTATATATATACATATAATATTTCTTAATATTAAATATGAAAGTAAGGGTATTATAGTACTTTTTTTCATAATGGCTGGATACATTAATTTTTTTAAAAAGTAACTATTTACATGATTTACTAAGTAAAAATGGCTATTTAAAAATTTTGCTCAATAATTATTAGGTATTGCTAAATTTTCACTGTACACCACATTTACTATATACATCTATATTTTTAAAAAATATTATTTTCTTATACACCACATCTTTTTCTCATTTTTACCCTTTAATTTAATAAATAATTTATAAATCAATAAAAAATAATAAGAAAGGAGAGAAATGAAGATCGGTCCAACACCATGGCAATCTCTTCAAAATCCCCACCACCACTCCCACCTTAAAAAAAAAAAAACCCCAGTGACTTATTTTCCACCTTTGTCTTGTAAATTCTATCATATTTCTTCCCCATAGATAAAAAAAATAAATTAATTCAAAATACAACAATACTACAAAAATTACACGATAGCAATTTAATAATTTGGGATTCGAAGAACACCACAACGAATTCTTAAGATGCAAAAAATAAGAGGAAATAATATTTTGTTTTGAAGCACATTCTGATCACTTTCGAGAACTGAAATTTTTGAATGGCAGTAGTTGAGTTCCAAATTATTTTTTCGAAGCACATAGTCGGATTCGAAAATATTTTTCTAAAATATAAAGTCGGGTTTGAAAATAATTTTTTAACTCACAATCTATGAAAGGTTTGAAATGTTTTTTTTGTTTGTTCAAACGTAGTATGTGATGCACTATTTATTATGCACTAAACTGCAACTAACACAGGACAATGCAATATAGCAAGCGAATCGAGTATCGTATCCACATGGACTGAATATTTGATAATACTGAGTACTAAGCTAACAACTCTCTATTATCCAGGCTACCAATATATGAGTTTACTAAAACTAGGCACGAATTTAAATAAAATAAAAGAACAGAACTAGAACCAAATAAACACAAGTAAATAAACTAAGTAAATAATCAAACTCAAACAATTAATGAAAGAGTTAATTGCTTTAAAAATCATGAACTTTGAGCTTAGTTGCAAATTTAACATGAACTTTAAAAATAGGCAATTAAATCATCAACTTTGAATTCATGTGTTATTCAACATCCTCAAATTTTTATAAAATAAATTCATCTATAATCAAACATACAATTTGCTTGTCTTTTCGAGCCCGTCATGACTCGACCATAAATTTTTTAAAAGAACGTCAAAGTGATCACAATTGTATGTTGGATTGAAGGTCAATTTATTTTATAAAAATTTGGGGATGTTGAATAACACACAAATTCAAAGCTGATGTTTTAATTGCCTACTTTTAAAGTTCATGTTAAATTCGCAACTAAACTCAAAGTTTGTGATTTTTAAGGCAATTATCCCTTAATGAAATACTAATCCTAGGGAATGCAGCACACATGTATCCACTATGATTCAATTTAATCCTAATCTTTCCCAATTTTAATCCGATTAAAGGTAAGGAATCAGAAATATATCTACCTATCTCCGTCAGGTCTCAAGGTAGAAGCAAATTAACAAACAACCTATTACTTCCGTCTCTAGGTTAATTTACTAACTTCCGATAGAACCACAGATTTAAATTCCCCTACAGATTCCTTAGAACGTGTATCAAATTATTCAATTAATCCCACTAATTAATTATCTCCGCCAGGACTCAAATTAACTAGCTAACATGCATCAATTATGATCAGTAATTAAGCATGAAATCAAAAGCTCTTGAACAATTGAACACAATAATCAGAAGGGAAAAATAACAAGATTAAATTAAATACATAGCTTCAATCATGTTTTGTAAACCCTAGAATTAGTAAAAGACTACTCACGCATAATTAAAACCATTGAAATAATAGAACTAAAAATAATCATAAACATAATATAAATATGCGATAGATTAGAAAAACCGGAATGACGATTCGTAGATTAAAACTTGAATTCTTCAATGTTGAATGTTCACAGCAAATCTCGAAAGTAAAATAAAAAGAGAACTCTAAAATAATGAATAATGTGTGTCAAAAATTGTGCAAGGCAGAGCCTTATATAGTTGGGGAAATATAGAGTCCAAACAAGTAAAAACACCAATTTTTCGGAAACAGGCGGCACGGGCCATGCCGTTGGTACCGAGAGTCCGAAATTTGCTTGTTTAATGGCACGGGCCGTGCCGTTGGACAGCACAGTCCGTGCCAGCGCGCATCCTCCGACACGTTCCGCCGTTTTGCTCCGTTCTCCCTCGTTTCTCGTCCGATTGACCCGATTCAAGTTGCGTTGCGACCCTCTCTTGATCCTCTATCTTTCTAGCAACTTTCCTCCTTGAATTGGATCTTGGATAAATCTCAAATTCAGCTCAAACTTGCACAAGAAACACCAAAACATCAAAAAGTACACGGAAACTCGAAACTAGCATAAAAACTCAACAAACGCATGCATTACTCTACGAATATGAGTCATATAACTACTCAAATGCATGTAAAAGCTATGTTTATCAGTATGTTCGAACAAATATATTTGAATATTTTTTATGAACTTTAGATTAAATATTAATTTCAAACGGACAAATGAAGTACGAGTATATCTCCACCGTCTTTTGTTTCCAAACGATAATTTTTTGAATTCTGTGGCAAGTTGTAGATACTCATTTAATCTGTTATTTTTCATTTTCTTTTAGTTTTGTGCTCATTTAAGTTGTTTGTAAATTGTGAAAGTAAATCAGTTGATTTTCAATTTTTCATTGTCTGTTGCTACTCTGCTGATTTTCATTGTAAATCAGTTTAGGTAGATTCTCAGCACCTGACGCATCTTTACATATATTTTATTTATTTATTTTGTTGTTCATATCATCAAATAATAGTATTATTGTTTTAGAAGAAATGGCAACTTGTTAACAAAATCTCCAAAAAAGAAAGACCTCATATCTCATTAAAAAAGAATGACTTTTACCAAAACATGGAAGAAAATAATGCAGACCAAAATGAAAAGGAAATATAACTAATTTGCAGGTCTAGAATTCGTCATTAGTTTAACCTGCACACTTCACCCAAAACTTAACTTTCAATAATTAATTATATTTAGGCTACAAAACATCAAATTGCAATATCATAAATTATACCAACTGTTTGTATGTCCATTCAAAATTAGATGGGTATATTGAATAAATATTGCTTTTAATATATTATTCACATCCACCATCTAAAAATTCTCATAAAAATCCACCAAGTCTCTATTAAAAATGAACCATTATCCTAACTTAACACGACTTTAAACTAATTTAACTCTAATTAATTTGACATTATGAAAACTCATAATTGGTCGGCAGTATTCATTCCCTAATAAAATAAAATAAAATAAACATATAAATATTTGAAAAAGTTATTAAAAAATGCAAAATATCTCCTCAATTACCGCAATCCATACATAAAATAAAATAATGCTATCATTGTACTATCAGTCAGTCATCACCTGGCAACCTTATCCAATGCTGTTCATTCCCTTTATATACCCACAAAAAAAATCCACCATTTTTCATCATCAGCAAGAGTGAGAAAGCACAAGAAATTGTTGGGAAAAAAAAGGATTCTTGAAAATGGCGGATATTGCAATCTTGGTTGCAGAGGAGTATGAAAGGAGGGTGAAGAGCTCAAGAAAAATTGGTGAAGAGATTGAGCTGTTTTCGTGTGTGGGGGTTTTGGGGCAGAAATTTAAAGGGTCTTCTTCTTCTTGGATCAAAGAGAAGATTTTGCTTGTCAAGGAGGAGAAAATGATGAAGAATTTGGAGCCCAGATCGCAGATGACTGTCGCTGCTACCAATGGATTTTTTTCTGCTTAATTAGAGATCATTTTCATTTTCATATATATAATTTTCTTGTATGTATGTATGTATATCTATGATTTTTGTTAATGTTGATTCAGAGAATCAGAGTTGTAAATGATTGTTTGTTTATTGAGTTGAAAGAAGATTAATTTGTGATGACTTTGTATTGTACAATAAATTGCATTTTTTGAGGTAAAAAACAAGTGATCAAATGGTGGAGAAACTGCAAGATTGAGTAGCAGAAGAGGAAAAGGGATCAAGAAATTGATGTTAGCTTATTCCAAGAATTAAAGTTTTAAAAGGATTAAGGGAATATCGTAATTAATTTGTTAAAGCCCGTGTATGATTTTTTTTGTTTTTTAAATCACACACCTGATCTGACAGAAGACAGGTGGTATTGAGAAAATTCAAACTCATCATTTTTTATAGTTTGTAAGATGGTATTGATATTTTGTAGGGTCGGTGTATGTAGTTAGGGTTGAAATATGCACTATTAAATATATTTTGTAGGATTGAACTTGATATATATTGGGCCCAATTATTTTATAGTTTGCTTTATCCTAGTGTTTCTGGCACCGGCTTTTTTAAATATCATTACTCTTTTAGTAATTTTATGTTTCACTTATGTAATTATTATTTTCTTGTTGAATTAACAAAATTTATCTTCTTTTTTTCACTCAAGTAGAGAAGAGCCGTGGAATTTGAATTCAGATCTCTTATTTTATGAAGAAGGGATGATTTTTCTTGAAAAATTGGCAATTTCAGTCAAACTTGATATATTAGTAAATTCAGTAAACCCCAAATATGTTTCCAAAAAAATCGGCTTGGCCTACTATAATTTTTCTATTTACTCGATTTGACCAAAAAAGAAAAAATAAAGCGGCAATTTGAATAAACTCATAAAACACAAAAAGGAAAATAAAATACCAAAATGGGCCCAACACGATACGAGACATGGATCAGACCCAGCCCAATTAATACCAAACAAGTAAATGTTGAGCAGTACTCAGCTAAAGAAATCCTCAATTATGTTCCTTAATATCTATATATCTAATTAATGTATTGGCAAAATAATTTATTTTTAGATTCTTTCATAAAAATTACTAATTTATGGGTTCAGGTCAAAGTTTAAAAAATAGTTTATTTTTACATTAAGATAACAAAATCAAATTTTGTTGATACCGTTTGGTAGTTATCATAGATTTAGGGATATTTGTTTAAATCGTGTATTTGGAAGTTTTTGTCTTTCTTACAGGTTAAAATCTGTTGAGAGAAAATAGGAGCATATGGGATTTGACCAAGTCCAACGATCTGCTGAAGCCACAGTTGTTCCGGAAGTTGCGCCGGAAGCCACGGTTGTTCCGGAAGTTGCGCCGGAAATATAGGAGTGGAGATCATGGCTTAGTGGATTGGTTGCTTTGAGTGGGGATCAAGCAACGAGCTGTGTATATATAGGGTTCAGATAGTTAGTGTTAGATACGAGTTTTTAATATATAGCTTTTCGGATATTGTTAAGTTTTGAGTTCTCGTATTTATCCATTTCTACTAGATATAGTTAAGATAACTTTAGTCCCAACCTTCTGTGAAGGAAGGGATAAAGTGTCTTAATATTTAGTGAGAGTTTATCTGGTAGTGTTTTTGTAATTCACATATTTTATATAGTGAAGATTTCGCCCTGAGGCACTTCGCGAGATTATAGAAATATAATCTCGTGAAAATTCCAATCCATTGTTTCTGTTTTAAATTTCCGCTGCGTATGCAAAGTTGTCTCAACTTTATACACAACTTTGTACACAACTCTTTCAGAACCGAGAGTTCGGTTTCTTCAATTGGCATCGAGAGCAGACACTTCATACACTAAGTGGTGATCCTGTTTTCGTAAGCACAATGGATTGCACGAACCCACTGTTCAACAAACCTCCCATTCTAGATGGCATGAACTATTCCTTTTGGAAAGTTCGGATGAGATCATGCATCAAGTCGATTGATGCAAGAGCATGGAATGCGGTTAAAAAAGGATGGACACACCCCAAGACCGTGGATGCTGAAGGAGATACATGCCGTACACCACAGTCAGAATAGACCAGAGAGCAAAATGAAGAAGCCACCTTTAATGACAAGGCGCTCAATGCGATTCAATCCTCCCTAGACGTTCATATGTTCAAACTTATAAGGAATTGCAAGATGGCTAAGGAAGCTTGGGATATACTCCAGCAGCATTGCGAAGGTGATGTTGGAATTAAAGAATCAAGGCATCGGATTCTCACCACAAAGTTTGAAAACATGAAGATGGAGGATGATGAGTCCGTAGGAGACTACTGCAACAAACTACTGGAGATTGCCAACGAGTGCAATGATTTGGGTGACCCAATTACTAATAAGAGGTTAGTTTCAAAAACTTTGAGGACTCTAACTTCTCGTTTTGACATGAAAGTGGTTGCAATTGATACTGCTACAACTACTGGAGCTCTGGATTTCACAAAACTGATGAATGATCTGAAGATATTCGAGATGGAACTAAATGAAAAGGATGGACATAAGAATAAGGGAATCGCCTTGACTGTCGGGACAACTTCAAAGCCAACTTCAAAAACAACTTCGGCTTACGCTGAAGAAGAATATGAAGATCTTGAAGAAATCACTAAGAAGGATCCAGATTATGCTCTTCTCACCCGAAGAGTTAATTCTCTCATTCGAGCCAACAAAGGAAAACAACAAATGGGAGGTAGAGAACAATGAAAGCCTCGAAATGATGCCTCCAGATCTTTGGTTCTCTATGACAGACTTATCTCACCAGGAAAAGAACCAAAAATCATTAGGCGTACTGCATCTGATGACTTCCGACCTAAGGAAGTAACAGACTTCTCTACAGTTCAATGCTATGAATGCAAGGGCTTCGGACACTTTGCCAATGAGTGTCCCAACATATTTCGCAAACTGGGAAAGTATGTCAACTTTCTATCCCTTAGCGATAATGAGCTTGACACCTTAGGGATTTATGTAGAGGAAATTCCTAATGATCCACCAACTGAGCAGGCAGCCTTAACTGCAGTATGTGTTGAAGATGACAAGTCAAACTACACCGAAGTTGAGATAACTTCAGATAGGTATGATGAGTCCTACTATAACACTCTTTTCTATTTCAACACTGTTGTGTCCACTGCAGAAAATGAGGAAGAAGTCACGGAAGAGGAAACTCTGGAGTTACTGATAAAGATGCAGGAACTTTACAAGGAACTGTACGTCAAATGGTCCAAACAGTGCAAAGTGGTGGATTCACTAACTGAGGAAGTTTCTGTGCAAAAGGCCTCACTACAAAAGCTAAAAGTCATGCTGACAAAGAAGGATGCTGAGTTGGACAACATGAGAATTAAACTCAATCATGTTGATGAAACTTTTAAAAGACTCAACACGGGAACCTCAAAACTAGATGAAGTTCTGTCTCAAACTCAGCTAACTTCACATGGCCTTGGGTATGATTCGAGTGCAAGACTAGCCTTCACTCAGATTTTGTCTACTCATGGTAAACCATTTGTGAAAGCCAAGGAAGTTCCCACAACTTCGTCAGCAAAGAAAAAACGTAGGAGGTACATTTGTCACTTCTGTTTTCTTCCTGGACACATTAAGCCCTTTTGTCATAAGTTTTTGCAGGAACACCATAAGGAGATGCATCTGAAGAACCAAGCATCAAATCCTATCCTCTCAAACAAAGGTGACAAGTCCAAGAAACTGGTATGGAGACCCAAAATTACGCCAACAGTTACCTGCCAAGTGGTCTTCACTGGATCGACAGATAATGACTCGACCACATGGTACTTTGATAGTGGATGCTCACGTCACATGACAGGCTCCAGATGTTATCTATCAAACTATCAAAGAATCAATGACAGTGAAGTAACTTTTGAAGGAGGGTCAAATGGCAAGATTGTTGGACGAGGAACCTTGGACAGTCCTGGACTTCTAAAGCTGGCCAATGTATCACATGTTGAAGGGCTGACTGCAAATCTCATTAGCATTAGTCAACTATGTGATGACAACTTCAGTGTCATCTTTGATAAAGAAAGGTGCACTGTGATGGACAGCAACGGAAATCATGTGATCTCAGGGGTAAGGTCTTCCAATAATATTTATGAGACTAGCAAAAACAGTTGTCTAAGTGCGCAGGTAAATGAAGTGCAGCTTTGGCACCAAAAATTGGGACACACCAACTTCCGAAATATGAAGAATCTTCAAAGACTTAATGCTGTTCTAGGAGTTCCCAAGTTGAACATTTCAAGTCCTAGCCTTTGTGGAGATTGTCAAAAAGGAAAACAAGTCAAAGCGTCACACCCAGTTGTGACAACTTCTGAGAGACCTTTCACAACTCAAAGCTGCTTCGAACTACTTCATATGGATCTTATGGGACCAGCTGAAGTTGAAAGTCTTGGAGGTAAATGGTATTCCTTTATGATTGTAGATGATCTATCTAGGTATACTTGGGTAAAAATTTTGAGAAACAAGGGTGAAACATATGATTCCTTCTTGGAGTTGTATGCTACGATCAAATTTTTTTACCATATTTGTGTCAAGAGACTAAGATCGGATCATGGAGGGAGTTTGAGAATATTCAACTCCTCAACTTTTGCACGAAGTAAGGAATTCATCACGAGTACTCATCTCCAAAGACATCCCAGCAAAACGGTGTGGCCGAGCGAAAGAATAGAACCCTACAAGAGATGGCCACGGTGATGCTGCATTCAAAGAAGTTGGCTAAACGGTTTTGGGCTGAAGCTTTAAACACTGCATGTCATGTAAGCAACCGAGTGAACTTAAGAATCGGAACCACCATGACGTCATATGAGATTCTTAATGGAAAAAAACCTAATCTTGAATATCTGCATGTCTTTGGTTGTGTTTGTTACATTTTGAATGATAGGGACTATCTATACAAGTTTGACCCTAAAAGTGACAAAGGTGTGTTCATTGGTTACTCCCTCAACAGTCATGCTTACCGTGTGTATAACCTCAGGACCAAAACTGTAATGGAGAGTGTGAATGTGAGGTTTGATGATTTGGCCAGTCTTTATACTCCTATTGATGATACTGATGGTTTGATTGAGATACAGGGTAGAAGTAGAACAAGTGACACAGAAGTGGAAGAAAGAGTGCACCAGGAAGTTCAGCCCACTTCAACGGCAACCGAGGATACACCTGCAAATGAACCTGAATCTGATCATGAACAAGAAGGTTCAGATTTCCCTGTACAAGGCAGTGCAAGAAGGGACCCACCGAAAAGAATTCGCAAAGATCATCCAATAGACCAAGTCATTGGAGATGTTCACGAAGGGGTCCGAACTAGAGGTAACTCAGTTGTCAACCACAAGGAAATGGTAAGGATGATGTGTTTGTCATGTGTCATCAATGAAGTTGGGATAATTGTGTTCCTATCTTTGATTGAACCTAGGAATGTAACTGAAGCCTTAAAAGATGAGTTTTGGATTAGTGCAATGCAGGCCGAATTACTTGAATTTGTGAGAAGCAAAGTCTAGACACTAGTGCCTAGACCGTCTGGAGTTAATATCATCGGGACTAAGTGGATATTCAAAAATAAAACTGATGAGTTTGAAAACATCATTAGAAATAAGGCTCGCTTAGTTGCCCAAGGATACACTCAAGTAGAAGGCATAAACTATGATGAAACTTTTGCTCCAGTTGCACGAATAGAGTCAATCAGGCTTTTGTTTGCTATTGCATGTTATCTTAACATCACTCTTCACCAGATGGATATTAAGGCAGCTTTTCTCAATGGGATCTTGGAAGAGGAGGCATATGTGGAACAACCCAAAGGATTCGAAGATCCTTCAAAGCCGATCATGTGTACAAACTACACAAGGCTTTATATGGACTAAAGCAAGCTCCTAGAGCTTGGTATATTCGTTTGACCAAATTTTTGCTTGATTTTGGCTTTTACAGGGGACATGCGGATAGGACACTTTTTCTCAAAAAGAAAAACAACTTTCTAACCATAGCTCAAATTTATGTCGATGACATAATGTTTGGGTCAACAAGTGAGAAATCCTTGAAGGAATTTGTGGAAGCCATGTCAACCTCCTTCGAGATGAGCATGGTTGGGGAACTTAGAAACTTCCTTGGCCTTCAAGTCAAGCAAAAAGAAAATGGAGTGTTTGTCTCATAGACGAAATATGCAAAGAACCTTGTGAAGAAGTTTGGTCTAGAAAGTGCAAAACATATGAGAACCCCCATGAGCACAACTGAGAAACTGTCGAAGGATGCAGTTGGGCCGGAAGTTGACCCAACGTTGTACAGATCGATGATCGGAAGTCTTCTGTATCTGACTGCAAGCAGGCCAGATATAATGTACAGTGTTTGTGCATGTGCTCGATTCCAATCCTGTCTAAAGGAAGAGCGCCTGAAAGCTGTCAAGAGGATCATTCGATATGTTGCTGGCACTTGTGAACTGGGACTTTGGTTCACAAAGGACACAACTTCAGACCTTGTGGGGTACAGTGATGCTGACTGGGCTGGAGAAACTGATGATCGTAGAAGCACAAGTGGATGATGCTGTTACCTAGGCAACAATCTCATCTCATGGCACAACAAAAAGTAAAACTGCATTTCTTTATCCACAGCTGAGTCGGAGTATGTAGCAGCTGAAAGTTATGCAACACAACTGATTTGGTTGAAGTCAATGTTGGATGACTATGGTTTGGAGAGCAATTCTCTAGTGATACTTTGCGACAATACAAGCGCAATCAACCTTGCAAAGAACCCTGTCCACCATTCAAAGTCAAAACACATCCACTTAAGGTATCACTTTATTAGAGATTTAGTCGAAAAGAAGTTATTAAAGTTGGAGTACATTAGTACAGATTCTCAACTGGCTGACATTTTCACAAAAGCTCTTAGCTATGAGAGATTCTCATCTTTGAGAAAATCTCTTGGCTTATGTTCTATATGAGTTCAAAAGTTGAATCAACTGTTGTCACAACTTTTGATATATCATAGTTTACTGTGAAGTTGAGCAGATTCGAGGATGTAAAAGCCTGTAAAAGGTGAAATCATGATCGTTCTTAAAAAACCATATAACTGGGTCAAAGACCTCAGATAAGTGGTTTTTATGAGACTCTCTTGGTTATACATCTATTCACCATCTGTTCTCTTCTTGAAGAGTCTTCTATGATGTATCAAAAGTGTTCTGAATAATTCATCATCTATGACAACGGTTGTTCAAAAATAAAAATATAAAAAAAAAAATTTGAAAGTCAGTTGAGTGAATCCGAAAATGTATCCTACTCTATCTTTAATTTCATATTTGACTATATCTTTAGTTTATTGATCCCTATTTTTGTGGCGGGACGAATCTGTTTGTTAGTCTACTCATTTAAAATTCCCGTCTATATTCTAAGTCTGTTAAAACAAATCCTTGCTCCACTATTCACAAAACCCTCATTTTTCATCTTCACTCTTTCAACCGTTCATCTTCCAAAAACTCACGCTCTCTCTCGAACCTTCTCCAAAATGACGCCGGAAAAGATGAAGCAATTACAGGAATTTATGGCGGACCCTGAAGCTTCTGCTTATCTCCGCCATTTATTGACATTTCCGCCGCAACCGTCTCCTCCCCGTTCCTTTGCACCAAATCCTTTCCGCCTCCTGTCACCAGACACCACCCCTCTTCTCCGACCCAGCATTTTGCTCTCGTCTTCTCGAGGGAATGCACCAATGGAGATCTCTCCCGAGGTAGGAAGCTCGGAGATTCAGTCTCAACCGCCGCTCCCTCTTCCGGCACCACCTTCAATGCCGTCTTCTGTTCTGCCTCCGACGGCTGAGCAAGCGATTATCGTTGCTCCAAGCGGCGTAGTGATGTCGTCGTTTGATTTTCCAGAGCTAGACACTCCAATTCTTGCTGAAGACCAAGAGGACCCAGACCATCCATCTGAGGAAGCCGCTCAACAAGGCGGTAGTCCTATTGCCGTCCCGTTCTCCTCTGCCGAGCCGGAACCACAGCCGGAGGTCATCCCTTCTCCGACCCCTTCACCTCCGACGAAGAAACCCTCCAAAACTCCTAGGGCTCTCCCCGCTCATCGCTCCAAGTGAATCTCTCGGACAGGCCGTCCCTCTCAGGCTCCCGAGCAACCGATTCACATCGATAGTGATGTCGAGGGTGAGGATCAATTGGGCGCTTCCTCCGACGATTCTGCTGAGAAATCGATCTCTCACCAACCCTCAGAAGCTGATGAGGACGAAGAGCTTGAAGAGGAGGTTGCTGTCTCTCGGAAAGGGAAGAGGAAAATGCCTTCCTCGTCGCCGATGAAGTCGAAAGGCAAGACAGTTAAGAAAGTCAAGCGGGAAGCTTCTCCGACTGAGACCGACACCGATTCTGACTCTGAGCTTGAGGTAAATAAAGCTTTGAATGAATGTTTTTACAATGAGGCTGCTAAGAAGAATTGGGATAGTTTTAGGAAAAGGGAATTCATTAATGATAGGGCAGTTGATTTGAAGGATTTTGCACAATATAATTTGGTTGATTTTCTGCATAAAAGGAAAGTTTTTAGAAGTGTTACCTATGTGAAACCCTATGTTGCTGAGATTGTGAAGCAGTTTTATACCAATCTACCTGTTGATTTTGCTAACCCCTCCTCCAAGATGTTTGGTAAAGTTTATGTCCGTGGGAAGATTTTCTCTTTCTCTCCCTCTCGTATTAACAAATTTTTAGCTGCTCCAAATGTTATTGAGTCTGATGATGAGATTGATGAGGAGATAGAGGTTGAGATGGAGAATGTGCTTACGGGTGGCCATGCAGATGTGTGGACAGTGAACAAAAGGCCTAACCGTATAGCTTCGGTTCTCACTTCTCTTTTTGCAACTTTGCACAAGATTTCTGTGTCAAATTGGATTCCTACATCCAACACCACAGTTGTGCCGTTTGATCATGTGTGCCTTCTCTACAAAGTGTTCAAGGAAGAGAAGTTCAACTTAGGCACTCACATTTTTAATGCTGTTGCTGAAGTTGCTGTGGCAAAGTCCATCAAAAAGTTGATCGTACATTCTCTCGTCTATAGCATGCTTGTTGAGCAAGGGTTGAAGCCAAAGAAGAAAGATGTCCTCACATCCAAGCTCCCTCTCCAAACTGTGCAACCTGCCTTCTTGAGTGAGAAGAGGCACAGAGATCTCCCGTGGATTGATGCCTCAACTGAAGAGGACCTCTCGGTCGAGTTAATGTGTTCTCTACCTGTCTTTGTTTTGCAGGAGCAAATCGCTTTCTTCTTCCCCTTTTCAACGGCTCCTTTCTTCCCAAAAAGGGGGAGAAGGCCCTAGCCGTCGCCACGGACCAAGTGATGAGGAAGATGAAGATGAGGAGTAAGGGGGAGAAGCATGAAGAAGAAGAAGACTGCAGTGTGTTGCAGTATTTTGTTGATATTGATTGGATTGATGAAACAAACAAACAACTATTTTATTTGTTGCAGCACAACTTTCTGAACAACTTTTATTTTCTGCCTAACTCATATATTTTTGATTGCATGCAGATATGTATGCATTTGCTGTGAATATATTATGATTATGGTTGTTTTATGTGTTGTGATGATATTATGTAGATTCTGTTTTTATTAGTCTTGGTGACAGGGGGAGCAACTGTTTAGCTAACATTTCTCTAATCTTTTCATGGTTGTTGTGATTTGATTGAGTTGCTTTAGGAGGAGTAATTATAACTCTTTGTTTTGTTTGGTTTTGGGAAGAAAGCCAAAAAAGGGAGAGATTGTTGATACCGTTTGGTAGTTATCATAGATTTAGGGATATTTGTTTAAATCGTGTATTTGGAAGTTTTTGTCTTTCTTGCAGGTTAAAATCTGTTGAGAGAAAATAGGAGCATATGGGATTTGACCAAGTCCAACGATCTGCTGAAGCCACGGTTGTTCCGGAAGTTGCGCCGGAAATATAGGAGTGGAGATCATGGCTTAGTGGATTGGTTGCTTTGAGTGGGGATCAAGCAACGAGCTGTGTATATATAGGCTTCAGATAGTTAGTGTTAGATACGAGTTTTTAATATATAGCTTTTCAGATATTGTTAAGTTTTGAGTTCTCGTACTACTAGATATATTTAAGACAACTTTAGTCCCAACCTTCTGTGAAGGAAGAGATAAAGTGTCTTAATATTTAGTGAGAGTTTATCTGGTAGTGTTTTTGTAATTCACATATTTTATATAGTGAAGATTTCGCCCTGAGGCACTTCGCGAGATTATAGAAATATAATCTCGTGAAAATTCCAATCCATTGTTTCTGTTTTAAATTTCCGCTGCATATGCAAAATTGTCTCAAGTTTATACACAACTTTGTACACAACTCTTTCAGAACCGAGAGTTCGATTTCTTCAAATTTCATTATCGATTTTGTGGATTCCTAGTGAAAATGAAGTAATTATATTTATTTAAAAAATATTTTGAAATTAAAATTTCATGGAGGAATTGAAGTAGTGGACCATGGCCTTTAAATGTCATGATAGACTAACATCTAATAAAAATATAAAATGAATCCACTAGGCGCTAGGTTGTTCGTTGTATCTTATTAAATTTTGCTTGGTAAGTTGACTAGCTAAGTCATTTCTATTTATTTAATTGAAAAAAGGTCATGTGGCATGATTTTCTTTTTTCTGAATTTATAAATTTATTTGTAGTAAATGTGCATTTGTTATAAATGCATGTCATTAGTATTTGGTAGGTGACCTGTTAATTTTCTGGTTGAACTCATCCAACAGGGTCTCAATTGTCCTCGTTCCTAGAGTTATTAAAGAAGGTAAATCACAACATATATTTTAGTGGATGGGTGTCAAAAGATTATTTGTACAGTGTAAGTGACCTATGAATTACTTATGCGTGAGTGTAAAAAGCTTGTTTTAAGATCATTTTAAATATCAAAATCTACGAAATGTGTTAAGATCTGATTCCAAACACAATTAAACACCAACAATAATCCAAATGTATCATTATATATGTGCTTGGTTGTGTTTAAATTAGGGTATGAATACGGCTAATCGAATCTTGATCTGTCAGATAATTTGACACAAGACCCCACATTCTAAACAAAATATTTGCGGTAAAATGTTCATACGCATTTTTAGTCAACTTTTTAGGTCATTTTGCAATTATAACAGCACTTTGTAATTATTGCAAATAAAACACCATCTTTAATGATCTTTGCAATTACAACATGCTCAATTTTTTCCCTCAATTCAGTACCCAAATCCAAACCAATATGAAGTATGTTTATATTTTTTATTTTTTTTAATATAAGTGCACATGTAAATTTGGTTAAAAAAGTTTGACTAAAATAGTCGAAAATAAATGGAATGTTGTAATTATAAAAATTATGTTTTATTTACAATAATTACAAAGTCATGTTATAATCTATCTATCTATACATATATTAAAGCAAAATCGCAGGGGCAAAGTTGTCATAAAAATAAATCAGAAAAAGTTTTGTTAAAATAAAATTATTTTCCGAAAATTTATAGTACGACGTCTTTAGCCCAGTTGGATAGTGGGTACAATTGTATATCCAACTGCGTGGGTTCGATTCCTCCTAGCACCAACATTTCAAGTTTTTTGAACTTTTTAAATTTTTTAAATAAAAAACTATCACCATAACATTTAGAAATAACAATTAACAACCATTAAGTTCTTTAATTTTTTAAATTTTCTAAATAAAAATATCATTAAAATTTAATAAAATACCTATTGAAAATATTTATATTCATATTTATATTTTTTTAATTGTACTACTACCTATGGTGTAAACATTCATATTTTTAATTTTTTAGAATTTTTTTTAAATAGAAAAATATCGCCAAAACATGCATAGATAATAATTTACAACCATTAACATCTTTAATTTTTTAGATTTTATAAATATACAATATCAACAAAATATGCCCATGGAAAATATTTAAATTTTTATTTTTTTTAATTCTAATACTACCTAATTATGGTGTAAACACTTATATTTTTAACTTTTTAGATTCTGTTAAATGAAAAAATATCATCAAAATATGAATAGATAACAATTAACAACCATTCAACATCTTTAAGTTTTTATATTATCTAAAAAATATACCACAAAAACATAAACAAAATGCCCATAAAAAAATATTTGAATTTTCATTATTTTTTAAATTCAAATACTACTTTTGGTGTAATCAAATGACTTATTATATAATTGACAGGGGATTTTTGAATGGCAACCATTTAAATTTTTAATTTTTTGAATTCTAATACTACTTTTGGTTAAATAAAGGGACAAGAGCTTTTAATGGGAAAAAAGAGAGACAGATAAAAAAGGCCAATTCGTTTAAAATAAAATAATGAAAAATTGTAATTTAAAATTTATTTATTTTTACTATTTAATATACTTCTTATGGTGCGGATGAAATTCTATGCTGCATTTTGTGTAACACTCTACGCTACACGATTAAAGTTATTACTTTTCCATAAATTGTAGGTTATAATTCCATCCGCTTATCGTGTAATCAAAGAGACTTATAAATTATAATAAATGCGAGCTTTTAAACAAAAAAATTTGAAAACAAACACCCAACAAAGAAAACTGATAAATAATAATAATAATAATAATAATAATAATAATAATAATAATAATAATAATAATAATAATAATAATTTGTGTTTAATTGTTGACATCAATCTTTCAAATTCATGAAAAATTCAACCAATTGATTATAAAATCTATTAATTAAAATGCTAATATCATATTTACTAATAAATATTATCTATTTATTTTAACAATTAGAAACTAAACCATGTCAAGAAGTTATACACATATGCCATATAATATAACAATAAATTATATTATTAGTAGTATTATTATCATCATCATATTGTGGTATGAAATCTATTTATTTAAATTTATGTGTGTTTGCAAAAAATATATTTAATATTTTAAATCTATAAAACAAAGAAACTATTTAATTTTGTCAATCGAAAAAAATTACTATGTGATTTGTGTTCATACACATTAAGTGTATATAAATCTCCAATTGATTCAATTTAAAAACATAAAAAAACATTCGAAATGAGTTTATGAATATATTTGAAAAATCACAAATATAATTTTATACATGTAAACTATCATTTGATAAAGTTATAATTATTTCTTATCATATGCTAATACTATTACAACCAACATTTCAATTATTATCAAACTTTAAACTTAAAATGTATAGATAGATTTTCGTACAACGTACGGGAGATATACTAGTTGAAAAATAATTCAAAATCGTGATTTTTAATGCAAATAACTCATTTTAAATTAATCAACATTGCATAAAATTGATAACTTAGCAGTCCGTTTAACTGCGGATCAATTTAGCCTGACCCGCACCATTTTGTGGGTCGGGCTGTTGCTCCCACATCTCCCTACGTGCCTACGGCCCACCCCACAATTTGTGTTTTTAACACATTAATTGTATTTCTCGAATTCTTATTATTTATATTGATATTATACTTTTTATTACTAATAAATATATTATAAATCAGTGAAATTTAGACTTAGAGAGAGCTCAAACGTATTTTGATAATTCTTAATTAATAATACATGCCTCAAGGATTTTCAATTTATTTTAGGATCATTAGAATAATACACACACAGAGAGAGATTGTCTAAATATATAAAAGTGAACAATGTAAATAATGATTGAGAAAAAAAAAACGACGTATAAGAATAATGAGTTAGACAAATATATATATATATATATATATATATATATATATATATAGATGATGGATCAAATGAGAACCTAAACCCCATGTGGGAACTAAGAACTCATCTCATCCATCCATTGTTTTGATTTAGATGACTAAGATTTGGTCAATTTTTGGTCAAAGGCGAGGTGGCAAACTTGTAATATTTGAGCATAATTTTCAGAAATCATATAGACAACACTTTAAAACCGTTGTCTATTCTTATAACTTTCGCTATGCTAAAATGAGAATACTTTCATGCTATTGTGAACATATATACATGTTAATATGAATATATATGCATGCTAGTATGAACAGATAATGTCCTACTATTAACGAACACTACTACTGCTATTATGAGTAAAATTTATGTGTTTTATGAATATTTTTTCATGCTGTTATGAATATTTTTTCATGCTATTATGTGTATACTTCCATGTTATCGTGAATATTTTGTCATGCTATTCTAAGTTTAACATCACGCTATTATGGACGAAAAAATATATTTTCGAATAAACATATGAACAATGGATCTTAAATGAAAGAGCACGAAAAAAACTTTAATTTGATATATAATTTGCGCTAATCTAATGAAAAATGAGCAAGTTATGAATGTTTAAAGTTTAAATAAATTTTGTGTAAGGATGCTGATGTCAGCTTTGACCAGGGGTAAGTTTGACTTCCTCATATTTACCATTATGCCACCGCCTTTTTATTTAAAACTGGACTATTGAGATCAAAACATTGTGTGGTTGAGATTAGTTTCTAGTTCCCACATGGGGATTGATTCTCATGTGAACCCTACCATATATATATATATATATATATATATATATATATATATATATATGAAGAGAATCATATGAGAACTTATTCCCATGTGAATGGCTAACATTTGGTCAACTTTTGGTCAAAGATGGTGGCAAACTTGTAATATTTGAGTAGCCTAAAAAAGATTAATTTTGGAATCATATAGACAACGCTTTAAAATCGTTGTTTATTCTTATAAATTCCGCTATGCTAAAATGAAAGTAATATCATGCTATTATGAACATATATACATGCTAATATGAATATATATGCATGCTAGTATGAACATATAATGATTCTACTATTAACAAACTATACTACTGTTATTACGAGTAAATTTTACGTGTTTTTTGAATATTTTTTCATGCTGTTATGAACAATTTTTTCATAATATATGTGTATATTTTCATGCTATCATGAATAAATTGTCATGTTATTGTGGATGAAAAATATATCTTCAGATAAATATATGAACAACGGATCTTAAATGAAAGATCATGAAAAGAGTTTTAATTTGGTATATAATTTGCGTAAATCTGATGAAAAATGAGGAAATTATGGATGTTCAAAGTTTTTAAAAAATTTGTGTAAATATGCTGATGTCAGTTTTGACCTGGGGGTATATTTGACTTCCTCATATTTACCATTATGCTATATTCTTTTTGTTTAAATCTGGATAATTGAAATTAAAGCATTATGTAGTTGGGATGAGTTTGTAATTCTCACATGAAAATTGGTTCTTATACTGACCCTCCCCTATATATATATATATATATATATGTTGAATTATTGCATGTTTCACATCATAGAAATTATAATTTGTCCGAATCCAATTACAGTGGGTCGGCTAGCTCTGACCCAATTATGAATTATTAAGGGGCGGGTCATGTTGTGGGTGAACTTTTTTTTAGCTACTTTTTCAGGAATGTTTTATAGATACTTGCACGTTACAAGGTGTTTTAATGGCGGATTTAGCAACAAATTATATTCTATCGTTACATTACTGATAATTTAATGACACAATAAAATTGAGACGTTTAATGACGAATTTTTTCGTCTTAAACTTAACGACAGAAAAATACATCTTTAAATGTCAAATTTTAATTTTTAATTTTACATTAACGATGGATATTTCATAGTAAGTTTGAGAAGAAAAATCGTCGTTAAACATTTTTTTTATTGACGGAAAAAAAAAATCATTCACTAAATTTAATTCTTTTTTTTTAATTTTTTATATTTTATTTTTCAATTACTACTTAGTTACGAATTTGAAATGATTTTTTTAATTTTTTAATTTATTTTATTTTTTCAACTTTTTTTAGTTTTTAATTACTACTTAATGACGAATTTAATATGAACTATTTCATCTCTAAATACAGAAAATATTTTTTAATCATTTTAATTTTATTTTTATAAATATTATTAATTATTAATATATAGAATTTGAGAAAATAAATTAAGATAATCTAAGGTTAAATAAATTATGTAATATAGTTATATTCTAAAAGAAACATACAACATTAAATGTTATAAAAGATATTTAAATAAATTAAGCACAATAGTTTTTGTACGCGCATGTGTGTACGTGCATGTGTGTGTTTTCTATCTGAATATCAAGATAAATATGCATTAGCACATTTAGTTCAGCTGCATAAAATAAAGTTATGCATTCCTGGGAGGTCAAGGGTTCAAATCTCGTGAGCAGCAAATGTTAGAATAATATGTAGTATGTGGGTCTCAAGTGCGCCCTATTTTTGTCGCTTTTTAATTTCTGACTACCGATTTGGAGACCGAAAATTTCATTGCTAATTCTATAGTTAATTTTTTTAGTTAAAATGGATAACAATGAGGTTTTTAACAACGAAATCATTTTAATGATAAAATTTTAATGCGTAGCAACGAAAAATGATGTCGTTGAAAGGTGATTTTTTTGTAGTGGCAGTTGTAGATATTAAAAAAAAAAGTATTTTGTAAGAGTGGAACTTGAACTTTAGACACCAACTTAAAGTAATATGATTTTTGTGTTTGAAAAACACTATACATGTCTTAATAAAAATATCTTAAAGTATAACTAATTACACCATGTGTTCTAAATTATGAAGATTTTTACAAAAATGTCATAAAGTATGACTAATTACATCTTACGTTCTGAACTGTTGGTAAATTAATAAATTTGTCTCGATGGGTCAAATTTCAGCAACTGGAAATATTTGAAAATTGATATGAGTAGGAATAAATATATTAATTCATCTTTAGTTCCGAACATAGGGTGTATAATTAATCACAATTCATAATATTTTTGTGAAAATCTTAGAATTTTGAGACATATATATAAATTGTAATAAGTCATAATTTTAAAACATATTTATTATTGCAATCTTTATAGTCTAGAACATGAGACGTAATTTTTTTTTCCAAAATTAATTGGGTACTTAACTACTTAAGTAATAAAGTGATGACCCACATCCCATTTAATTTATAAATGATATATCATGTGCCCGCGTACAAGGCCATATGTTTGTCAAATATATAGACTTGGACGTAACATACATTATAGTACGAACTTCAATTATTAAATCAAATAAAATTTAATAAAATAAAGTATAGGAGTTATCAACCATGTGACGGCCAATTATTTTTTAGGGAGGCTGTTATAACAATGCCGCCGACAGATACTTCTGAATAAAAGCTGTCAAAAAATACTATCGAAATTCATTATTATATTTTCCTTTTTTTTTAAAGGATCAATATTAAATAACATCCTTCGCCATAGATAATATCGCCAAAAAATTTACCAACAACATAATAAGGGGTCATCATAAAAAAGATTAAAATTAATTGTTGGAGTCATCGCCTTTTTTATTTTATTTATTATATATACAACCATAATTTAGAAAGTAATATGAAAATCGTACCAAATAGTCGAAACTGCCACTGTACCACCTTAATTTATGAGTTACTAGCTATGTATAAGCAATTAAATATCTAAATGTAACGTAGACAAAGGCCCAAACTCATTAGTTACTTTGTCAGTTACTGAATTATGTAAACATAAATGACATTAATGATCGTTGTGCAAAATATTGCTATAAGATAAACTTGATATAACACGTCCAAAATATCCATGATAAATTTTAAATTTAAAGAATAAAAAAATATAAATGATCATTTATCACATATAAATAATGTTAAGATACATCCATGTACCATAACACTTATTATTTTTATTTGTAAAATTATATTAAATCCCGGTTAATTACTTTGCGGGCCAACATAAATACTAATATTTTTAACAGTACTAATTTTAGTATACAAAAGTAAAAAATATACGTACCTATATCGTATGGTAGGTAGGTAACCAGTCCTAAATTTATATCGATTAATTTAATTTTAGTTGAATTTTATCACCTCAAACTATAAATGTTCTTCGCTTTTGCATACGTACGGCATATGTTGGTATTTGTCACAAATAACAAAATATTATTTACCCTAATTTATAATTCTCACTTTTAATTAGCATGTTAGAATTATAATATATACTTTCACAATTACAATATCTCCAATTTTTTTCGTCGAAGTTTATTTAATTTTATGTGTAAACGACACAATTTTACCGCTGAAAATTTTGAGTTGTTAATTGCAAGAGAGAGAGAGGAAGATGCTATAAACTTATAATTATAACATTTTACAAGTCATGATTGGAAAATTACTACAATTAACCCTATATAAATCAAATAAAGAAGATCCCTATGACAACACCCGTCACATTTCCTGTTGCACTATCATTTTTGTAACGTTTCTTCATTTTTTACTATGATATTAATTTATTTTGCTTTCATTAAATTTTATATTTGTTAATTAGGGTTCACTTTATCTAATTAGAGTTTATTATAATTTTTTATTATTTAATTTTTAAATAATCAATTAATAACTAAAAAATTATAATAAATTCTGATTTGGTAGAATGAATCTTAACTAATAACTAAAAATTAAACTAAAATATGACAAATTGAAATCGAATTGAAAAATGAAATAAAACTAAATAATTGAATAATAATGCAACATGGAATGTAACACAGTTAATTATGAGAGATGATCTCATATGCAAAATTAGTGCAAGTTTTAACTGTTTGCAATGTACATCTATGAAAATAGAAGAGAGAGAGAGAGAGAGGGGGGGGGGGGGGGGGAAGGTGTGAGAGAAATATATATATATACAATCTCTTTTAATGAAGGTGATGATGTTAAAAAAGCCTTCTCACAAAATTACCATGTAAAGCGTACAACATGAGCATAAGCTCCTCATCGCCGCCGTCGTGGTACTCCTGCAGGCGGTGGTTCTGGTGCTTGACAACGACGTCGATGGGCAGCACCGCCCGGCGGCAGAGCGGGCAGGTGGCGTAGTCCTGCTGCAGCCACGTGTCGACGCAGCCCTTGTGGAAAGTATGCTTGCACTTCAACTTCCTAACCTCATCTCCTTCTTCGTAGAGTGATAAACACACGCTACACTCCAAGGGTTCGAACCCTAGGCCGCCGCCTTCGTACCGCCGCGCCGGAGCCTTTTGATCAACGATTTTGAGGAACTGCTCGGTGGTTATGGAGCGGCGCACGGTGGCTCTGGCGGCGCCACGCACGAGTATGGCGAGCTCAAGGAGGAGGATGGAGAAGAGTAGCATTGTCATGCTGTAAATATGGGAAAAGATTTGAGATAGGGATGCCATGTCACCCAAATGTTTCACCTTCTATGCCTTTTATTTTTTAGGTTGTGCTATAAATGTTTGCTCATTTATATACTAATGTTTTAGGGTATATTTTATGTGTAATTAGATTCCCTTTTTCTTTTTCTTTTTTTTTTTTCCAGCCACTACAAACGCACACAATTTATAACCAATATAGCACGTACAACCCAAAAGACTAGTAATATAATATATAACCTATCAATATAAGACTAGCTTTCAAATTCTCTTGAAATGCCCAATATTAATTTGCTGTATTTTTATTTTCAAGTATTGAGTTCGTGTATTACGTTTGTTTCATATTGGATGTCTTGTTCTTTCTTATATTAATTTGGACATTATTCTTCTGGGGAAAAAAATGTTTCTTTTAAAATGATCGAAGACCTAGTTTTGGTGTATCATAATGATTTAATTTTAACATAAATAAGAGTAGATATAGGAACCGACCATATTTTACATATCCTAATTCTAGTATATATAAATAACAGAACAGATACTCAAATTTTAGCAAATAAAAGAGCGCGAATTCAATTTAGAAATAAAAAGGAAGGTATTATATATAAGAACCAATATAAAAATATAAAAAATCAAATATTTTAAATCTAATTAATTAAAATGTTGGTATGAATCAACATAGTTTTTAGTTTTAGGATTGGTATGAATGTTTGTTGACCGGTAGAAAAGTTCGGAAATCCCAAAGGTGGAAAAGAATATATATTTAGGTATAATTTTGTCAAAACTACAATTTACCTAAATTTTGCATTGATCCAGACATCCAGTGCCACTTCAATGAAAGGGACATTCATTCTAGATATTTGTGAGTCTTAAATAACATTCAAATTCCAACGCCCCACTACTTATATATTTCTATATATGATGTAAATATATAGTCCCTTTGTCTCAATAAGATAAACTGATTAAGACTTTTACAAGGATTAAGAAAAAGAATTGGAAAAGATAATTAATTAAAAAATTTATAATATGTCTCTATTTATTTTATTTTTTTTAACAATGAATTAATGCTTAAATATATAATTAAACTATATATATATATTAGTAAATTAGTTATATATAGAGTGTTTCTAAATACACCATATTTTTTTCATTATACGTACACCACTAGTTGAAATAACTCAAAAGAAATTATTTATAAAATGACTTAAATACCCGTACTAATTCAAAATTAAAATAATTGAAAAAATAAATAAAAGAAATGTATTGCCTTCTTCCCTGTCCAGGCCCTCACCCCATTTCTGTCAACCTCACGTCGCCATCACCCCATCTCACCCCAATCTCCCCATCTCATTACAATATTATTGCATTTAATGTTGGAAAATTAGATTTAATAAATTGAGTCGTGACTCATTTTATCTGATTTTTAGTGACCGGATTATTTAATTTTGGAGGAATTAAATAGCGTACGATTGATATATGTTTGTAGTAGATAATCGTAGTATTTTTATTTTCTCAAATCCGATTTTCGGTGAGTGAGAAATAAATGGTTAAAGTCGGTCACACGATTGGGCATTTATGGTGTGTGGGATAATGTGTTTAAAGCACATTTAACTATCCTATATTGATTTCTTAACTTATTTAAAAGGTGTTTTTAAGTGTATTAACTCTTAAGTATAATAACTAAGTGCACAAGGATATGGGCCGTGAGCCCACACGCGCGCGCCCGCCCGTGCCCGTCCCCAGACTTGGATCTTGGCAATTGGACTTTGGGTGTACGTGGGCTTTCGGGACCTAGCCGTTACGGTTTTACGGTTCGAAAATTGACGGGTCGGCAACGGTTCTACGGGTCAAACGATCGGTTCCCGGGTCGCGGGTGCACTTGGTGGTACACGTCCAACTTGAGTTGTGTAACTCTCAGTAGCTTGAATTGTGTAACTCCCACCTGGAGCTGGTGGAGTTAAGTGACTTCATAGGTGTAACTCCCACCTGGAGCTGGTGGAGTTAGTGGGGCTGGAGTGTAACCGCAAGTAACTCCTGAGGGAGTCAAAGTCTGCAGCTGCCTTGGACACCTGTCGGAATCCGTGGGGACAAAAGGGGCTGGAGTGTAACCGCACGTAACTCCTGAGGGAGTTAAAGTCTGTAGCTGCCTTGGACACATGTCGGAATCCGTGGGGACAAAGGACACATGTCGGGATCTGCAAGAGCTGGAGGTTGTAACTCCTGGAGGGGCTTGATAACAGAGCTGTAACTCCTGGAGGTTACACCACCTGGTTTGAATGCCCTCAAACCCTAGTTGTTCCTTACAGTGTACATGTGTTTACTTTGTCAGAATTGTTAGCATTACAACATGTCTTATTAGCACTACAGATGTTATTATTAACACTACGAAACTAGTTATTAGCATTGTAAAAATAAATGAGTATTATAAAAATATCTTATTAATAGAGTATTGACACGATGAACACAATATTAGCACTACTAATATAGGTTTTAGTATTTCTGTAATTAGTTTTAGTATTTCTGTAATTAGTTTTAGCATTATTGTGACTAGTTTTTAGCATGATCGAAGAAGATATTAGTTTTAACATTAACGTGATTAGTTATGTCTTATTTAATCTTTGATCTTTGATTATGAAATTAACAAGAATGATCAGTTGAAAGTTTTAGCACTGTTAGTTGAAGTTTTAGCATTGTCATTTGCTTTTTTAGCATTGATTTTTTAATATTTAGTAGGTGACAATGTTAACATTCGTTATCTATTCAGTTGTGCTAAATATTATTTTTAGCATTGCTTATATTCATATTTAGTATTGAAGTTGTGTTTTATTATGATTACTATCTTACTTAGTTATGATAAAAAAATATTTTAATAACAGAGATGTGTACATTTCTTATATTGATAAGTATTTAATGATTTTTGCACATTTTATTGGAAAGGAAAATTATGTGAAGTTGAGGTGCTTCCACCTGATGTTGTGAAGACTAAAGGTAGTGAAAGTCGTCTAAAATTAAAAAGAGAGACGGTCGCTAAACGCAAGAAGAATCTTTTAAGGATCTGCAGAAAGTTGATGAGTGGTGTTTTGACACATCATTTTGAGGTTTAAATGAAGTTAATTGAATAGTTTTACATGTGTTTTAACCCAAATTGCGCTTTTAACCTCCCGACTTGGAAGTTTTATTTCTTGTTTGAGTTTTATAGGAAATGTTGTATGAATAAGTGAATTTTTGAGTGATTCAATGCCATGGGAAGATAGAGGATCGAATTGGGAGCACACTGCAAGTTGAATCACCTCAATCGGACAAGAAATGAGAGAGAACGAAGCAAAACCGTGAGAGGTGTCGGAGCAGGGGCGGAGGCGCGACCCGAGCGCGACGCGAGCAGCTCACTCGCGCCAAACGGCGCGACCCGAGTGCTCACTCACGCCGTTTGACGCGACCCGACCAGCTCAACGCGCGGCGCGACCCGTGCACAGTAGCGGCGCGAGTGGACGTCCATACAGAGGCCCTAAAAGTCAGTTACGGGTCGCGCCAGAAGAAGGAGGCGCGACCTCCGTGGTCGCGCCCCGTGCACTAAATTCCTGATTTTTTCATTTTTTTCCCCATTTTTGATTTTCTTCTAATTCTTTTATTCCTCCACTATATAAACCAACCCCAATTCGAAATTAGGGCATTCCATTCCACCCTTAACCACTTTTAGAGAGAGAAACACTTGGAGAAGAAGAGAGAAGAAGGGGAATTGAAGATTGGGCAAGAAGAACAAAGTTGAAGCAAGATTTGAAGGCCAAAACATCCATCCGGGTTCTTTTGTTCTTTAATTTTGTTAAAATCATGTTCCTTCTTGTAGAGATTTCAGTTACCCATGTAATTATGAGAAGCTAAATCTTTGATACTCTTGGGTGTTGGTTTTATTTGGATTATGAGATATAAATGATATTTATTTTGGATGCTTAATGGTTCTTGATTATGCTTTGGATTCTTGTTATGTATGGGTGTTATGTATTGTTGATTGGTGAGAACTAATTGATAATTAATTAGCATGATTATGTATGTTGATTCAAAATTCGAGAGATGAGCTTCAACATAGGATCCTAGAATTCAAAGAGCAATTATCAACAAAATCGAGAGGTTTGAGATAGCTGTTGAGGCATAGATCCTTGGTGCTCTTGGTAAGTACACTTAGGTATTAATTGGAGATAATAATTCTATGCATGTGCCCCATATTGTATATGCTTCGAGAGGAGATATAGAATAAATTTGAGATCGCCTAGGTAATCTTGAATTGGAAATTAAGCATCCATTATAATTAGATTTTGTGTTAATTAATCCAATAAAACCAACCTCGAGAGTGTTCCTTTCCTTAATTGCCCAATTTATTTGTTAATTGCAATTATTTATTTTGTTTTATTGTTTAGTTAGTTTTAAATCAAGCAATTATCCTTTCCGTCGTCTAGATAACAAATAGGAGCCGATGTCATAGTACGTGCTTATTTAATTTCCTTTTTTCTTGTGGATTCGACCTCGTTTCACCATGTGCTACATTTGCTTGTTCACTTGCAAGTTGATTCGAGTTTTAAAACTAAAATTTCATACATCAAGTTTTTGGCGCCGTTGCTAGGGAATTAGTATTTTAAATTTGTGCTATTGTGATAAGGTTATTATTGTTAATCTAGACATTATTTGCTTTATTTTTATTTTTCATTTTTTGTTATTGGTGCTTTGAAGGTAGTTTACGAGAACACTCCTTGAACGTGAGATTATTGTTTCCCATCGACAAAGAGAGATTGAGAAAAGAAGAATAGTCATGGGAGATGGAAATGAAGGTCTTGTTCGTCGTCTACAAAGACAATTTGAGGAGATGAAACAAAGATTGAATGAACAACAAGATGTCCGGGTTCAAGTGGAGCAACCGCCCATTAGAAACATGTTCCAACCCATTGTAAATGAAAGAGTGATGAATGAGCCAAGAATTGAAGCCGATAACTTTGAATTGAAGCCCGAATTAATCTCAATGATACAACAAAACCAATTTGGTGGAGGAGTCGATGAAGATCCAAATGAGCACATTGATAAATTTCTACAAGTGTGTGGGACTGTGAAGCTCAATAGAGTCCCGGATGACGCAATACGCTTCCAACTTTTCTGATTTTCTCTTAAAGAAAAAGCACGAATATGGTATCAAAGTTTGAGAGTCGAATCTATTGAAACATGGGCTGATTTGGTTTCAAAATTTCTACATAAATTCTTCCCTCCAAGTTTGATGTTGAAGTTGAAAGGTAAGATCACACAATTTCACCAATGGGATGATGAGAGTTTTAATGATGCATGGGAACGGTTTCGTGAAATGTTGAGGAAGTGCCCTACTCATGGGTTTGGTATCGACCACCAAGTGTGCATATTTTACAATGGAATCAATCAAGACATGAAGAGACTATTAGATGCCGCATCGGGTGGCTCATTGTTAGGAAAAGGGCCCGATGATGCCATGAAAGTTATCGAGGACATGGCCACAAATTCCTATCAATGGCCCGGGGAGAGACAACAAGTGCAACACTTGAAGAAGGTGACTCCCATATCCGAAGCCGAACCTTTGTCAATCTTGGCGGCCCAAATGACAATTCTCAATAAAAAGATTGAAGCCATCACCCATTCTTCATTGAGCTCAAATAATGAACAAATCCAAGGAGTTGAAGCGATGAAATATGTCGAGCTATGAAGCAACAATGGCCGCCCAAACCAAAGTTTTCAAGGATAAAATCATTACAATCAAGGAGTCCGACAACATTATTCAAATGTTCCTTATGGTAATCCTAATGGTGCTTGTCAATCTCCACCCAACTTTGTCATAACTTATGCCATGGTTGATGATGAAAATAATCACAAGATGGATAATCTTTTGATAGCATTCATGGATAAAATGGAGACATATATGGGAGAGTCCCAAGTTCGCTTTGAGAAGCTTGAAAGTAAGATGGACATGATTGGAGCACGGGTGGATACCATTGGAACAAGAATGTATGTTATTGAGAAAAGAATGGATAAATTAGAGGTTGTAGTGGGGAAACGGCCGCAACAAAGTCCGGAGCAATGCAAAGCTATATCCGTGATGAGTTTGAAAACTTTTTATGGGTCAAAAATGTCATGTGATGAATTTTTGGAAGTTGAATGTGAACATGCCCAAAGTGAAAAAGATAATGAAAAAAGAAAAGCAAAGGAATTGGTTGAGGATACTTCAAGTAAGCCGTCATCGGCACCCCTAGCTCTCATTCCTATTGCTATACCTTATCCTCAAAGATTGAAAAAGGATACCATGATGGGACAATTTACCAAATTTTCGGAGATGTTTCGAAAAATTCACATCAATATCCCACTTGTGGAAGTCTTGAAAATGATGCCAAATTATGCCAAGTTTTTCAAAGAAATGCTAGCAAATAAGAAGAAGTTAAAGGATCATGAGATTGTGAGCCTCGCGGAGGAATGCAGTGCAATTATTCAAAGGAAGTTGCCACCAAAGCTCAAGGATCTGGGGAGTTTCATCATTCCTTGTGGTTTTGGGGAGAAATTCTTTGGGAATGCCTTGTGTGACTTGGGAGCAAACATAAATATCATGCCCCTTTCTTTCTTCAAGAAACTCAACATTGGGAAGCTCAAGCCAACGAGTATTTACTTGCAAATGGCGGATCACACTTTGACTTATCCGAAGGGAATCTTAGAAGATGTGCTAGTGAAAATGGATAAATTTATCTTCCCAATTGATTTCTTGGTGCTTGATATAGAAGAGGACAAAAATGTGCCTCTTATCTTGGGGAGACCATTTTTGAGCACCGGGAGAGCATTGATAGATATGGAGAAAGGTGAGCTTATCCTTCGAGTGCATGAGTCAAGAGCCGTGTTTCCCATTTTCATGAGGAGAGAAGCCATAAATGATGATGAGTTTAAGAGCATTGAAGAATTCAAGATGGTCCAAGAGAAAAAGCCACGAATTAAGAACATGAAAGCGAGGAAAGAAGAGGAGATGCCCAAGGAGTATTATAGGATCTTTGATCCGGATTTGACTTCTAAACCTCAAAGAAAGAAAAAAAGAGTTCTAAGGTGGCGTCAAGTGCCACCAAACCCACCTTGACGGTTGTAAGTCCGTCCAAAATAAACCACTTCTTCTTTTTCAAACTTATTGGTACTTTGTTCCGACTAAGTTTGGGGGAGGGAGAAGTGTGGTTATTTTGGACTCCTTTTTGTTTATTGTTGTTTTGCATTACATGTAGTTGCATTAAAATTTTGGTGAAATTTTAAATTTTCTAGTTTGTTTGCACGTTTACTTGCTTTCAATAACCAGTGGTTTTGATTTGGTTTTTGATCTTGTGGAGACTTGTGGTTGAAAATGGTTGAAGTGTGGATTGGGTTGTTATGTTGCTTATGATGAGATGATTTTATTTGAAAAAATGACATGAAAGCATGTTATGATTTGTTGATATTGACCTTAATAAATTTTTAAATGTATTGCCTCTTGATCTTGGTTTAGCCCACGTGAGATTTTGAGCCAAAGATTGCTTTATTTTTACAATCTTTTCCTTGCTTGTGTGGTATCATGCATACTTGAATTGTCTCTAGAACTTGCATTATATCTAACTCGAGATTGCAATAGTGTGCTTGATGACTCGAAAAGGATTTAAGGCCATCTTTTGTCTAGCCTACTCTATCCAAATCTTACCATTTCCACACTATAATCCCTTGTTAGCCCATTTGAGCCGCGAGACCGCATTTATTATTTTGCCTTGGGTTGGGAATGAGTGGTGATGAATATTGATGCTTGTGTGAAGTTTGGAGTGCTTGAAATGAAAAATGCATTTTAGAGTATTTGGAGATGAAAATACCAAATGACCCTTCTTAGCTCTGACGAAAAAAAAAAATTGAAATGAACACCTTGAAAGAAAAAAAGAGAGAGAGAGAGAGAAAAGTGGAAAAAAAAAAGAAAAGAAAAAGAAAACAAAATAATGTGTTCACATTTTTATCATTGAAATAAAAGAGCAAGAAAGGGAAGTAATATTGTTTATCATGACAAAATTTCTAGACTTTGAGATTTTGTGAAAGCTTGGAAGGTGGAAGAGTGCTTGTGTAGTTCTACTTGGTTACTATGGATATTTGGGTTATTGAAGATTAATTCTTAATTGAATTACTTAGCCAAACAATCCCCACCTTACCAAAGAGCCTTCATTACAACCTTAAAAAAGCCCTTAATGATTCTTGTTTGAAAGCACACATAGGTAGTAGAGAGAATAGACACATTGCAAGCCTATGGTAGACTTCTCGTATGACTTGATTTTGAGTGTATACACTTATAGCCTAAACACTTGAGTGTTGAGTGATCTTATATCATAGAGAGGTTACAAGTTTATTTGGCAATGCATTGTATAATTTATCAAGGCTTGTTGATCTTTGAATATCATACTTGAATGTACAAAATGTGTTGTGAATCTCTAAAGCAATTTCCAACATTTTATCCACATTTAATCATTTAAACCTTATTCTCTTTTCTTCATTGTTTGGGGACAAACAATCTTTTAAGTTTGGGGGAGTTGATGAGTGGTGTTTTGACACATCATTTTGAGGTTTAAATGAAGTTAATTGAATAGTTTTACATGTGTTTTAACCCAAATTGCGCTTTTAACCTCCCGACTTGGAAGTTTTATTTCTTGTTTGAGTTTTATAGGAAATAGTGGATGAATAAGTGAATTTTTGAGTGATTTAATGCCATGGGAAGATAGAGGATCAAATTGGGAGCACGCTGCAAGTTGAATCACCTCAATCGGACAAGAAATGAGAGAGAACGAAGCAAAACCGTGAGAGGTGTCGGAGTAGGGGCGGAGGCGCGACCCGAACGCGACGCGAGCAGCTCACTCGCGCCAAACGGCGCGACCCGACCAGCTCAACGCACGGCGCGACCCGTGCACAGTAGCGGCGCGAGTGGACGTCCATACAGAGGTCCTAAAAGTCAGTTACGGGTCGCGCTAAAAGAAGGAGGCGCGACCTCCGTGGTCACGCCCCGTGCACTAAATTCCCAATTTTTTCATCTTTTTTCCCCATTTTTGATTTTATTTTAATTCTTTTATTCCTCCACTATATAAACCAACCCCAATTCGAAATTAGGGCATTTCATTCCACCCTTAGCCACTTTTAGAGAGAGAAACACTTGGAGAAGAAGAGAGAAGAAGGAGAATTGAAGATTGGGTAAGAAGAACAAAGTTGAAGCAAGATTTGAAGGCCAAAACATCCATCCGGGTTCTTTTGTTCTTTAATTTTGTTAAAATCATGTTCCTTCTTGTAGAGATTTTAGTTACCCATGTAATTATGAGAAGCTAAATCTTTGATACTCTTGGGTGTTGGTTTTATTTGGATTATGAGATATAAGTGATATTTATTTTGGATGCTTAATGGTTCTTGATTATGCTTTGGATTCTTGTTATGTATGGGTGTTATGTATTGTTGATTGAGGAGAACTAATTGATAATTAATTAGCATGATTATGTATGTTGATTCAAAATTCAAGAGATGAGCTTCAACATAGGATCCTAGAATTCAAAGAGCAATTATCAACAAAATCAAGAGGTTTGAGATAGCTGTTGAGGCATAGATCCTTAGTGCTCTTGGTAAGCACACTTAGGTATTAATTGGAGACAATAATCCTATGCATGTGCCCCATATTCTATATGCTTCGAGAGGAGATATAGAATAAATTTGAGATCGCCTAGGTAATCTTGAATTGGAAATTAAGCATCCATTATAATTAGATTTTGTGTTAATTAATCCAATAAAACAAACCCCGAGAGTGTTCCTTTCCTTAATTGCCCAATTTATTAATTAATTGCAATTATTTATTTTGTTTTATTGTTTAGTTAGTTTTAAATCAAGCAATTATCCTTTCCGTCGTCTAGATAACAAATAGGAGCCGATGTCATAGTACGTGCTTATTTAATTTCCTTTTTCCCTGAGGATTCGACCTCGTTTCACCCTGTGCTACATCTGCTTGTTCACTTGCAAGTTGATTCGAGTTTTAAAACTAAAATTTCATACATCAAAAGTGCAACTAGAAATGTAGTCACAATTTCAGGAACTGTGGGAAGAAATAGATTTTAGACTAATCATAATATAGTTTTTTGTATTGCTTATAGTGACATACATACCAAAGTAAAAAAATGCTAAGATGAGTGAACGATGATGATAATTCAACAAATTTCTGACAATGTTATTCATGGTTGATTTATAATATTTATAGAAACTTTTCATGTTAATGCTAATAAAAGTTATGATAATGCTAAAATGAGCAATGACAATGCTAAAACTTGTGAACGATAATGCTAATACACCAAAATGTACAACTAAATCATACAGTGTCAACAGTGTTATGTTTTACATGTTCCTACAAGTTTTTTGATGCTAACAAAATAAAATCAAACTGTTAAATAATTATGAAACAATGCTAACATGAGTGAATGATGTTGCTAATTCAACAAAATTCGAACAACGTGGTTGATTATTGATTTATAATGTTCATGGTAATTTTTCATGATAATACTAACAAGAGTTATGATAATGCTAAATAAGCTATAGCAATGCTAAAACTTGTGAACGATAATGCTAATACTACAAAAGTCTGAGTATTGTTTGAATTTTTTCAAAATTTTCTGATTTTACCCTTACTAAGATTCGCGGGTAGTAGACTTTCATGTTATTGTGAAAATGCCACTGTATGGTGATTTTAATCTGGACCATAGATTTGATTGGATTAAATGATGAGGATTGGTTCTTAGTTCTCACATGAGGCGTAGTTCTTACTAGAACCACTCACTCCATATATATATATATATATATATATATATACTCATCCCATCCACCTGTGACGTCCCACATCGGTGGAAGAATAAAAGTATGACAAGTATATAGGTGGGCTCAATGGACTCTCTAGCAACTTGGGTTAACCATTTTGGCAATGCGAGGACGGATGCCAAGTAGTTGCTAGCGGGCTCGTTGTACCGTCATTTCGTTGCTGGGCCCCACTCCATGGGCTTGGGGCGTTACAGTTTGGTATCAGAGCATACACGTTCCTGCATACAAAAAAAAGAGAAAACGAAAAAGAAAAATACATATAAGAAATAAGATTTTGACCATCATCGCATCCGCCACATCGTCACGAGAAGAGGTAAAAAGTAAAGTTATTATTGATGCATGATTATGTGAGTTGTTTGTTGTATTATTTTATAGCTGCAAGTTTTGTTATAGATGGTGAGACTAAAGAAAACTGCAAGGATGAGCACAGGGGGTCGAGCCCCAGGGCGTGTATTAGCTAGTAGAGAAGAAGATCTCAACGACCACTTGATCGGCAAGTTTTTCCGTCTGACTTGGGATGACACGGCCCCAGAGATGCAATTGCTAAAGATATAATACCTTTGGAGAAAGATGGAGCAAGCTGGGTGCACCGTGAATCTAGTTGAGGCGGTCAAGAAAGTTCATAGAATGATCACCTCTCCCGTCATTGAGTTCTTCACCTCGGAGGCCAAAGAGGACCTTACCATGGTGATACGTACAAGACGGGTAGTACACCACATCATAGATTTTGATGCATTCATTGACCAAACCCTGCAATACTGGAAGGGTGATGTCTATGGTCGCATACCGAGAGGGATCATAATGGGCCGCCAAGAACCTTATGAGAGGGCAAACTTTACAAAGAGGATGAAAAGAGCTAGTAGTGTTTAAGTGATTTTAGTAGTTGATTAATTGTTTAGTTTGTTTTTGGCTTGGACCGATATTTGCTTTCTGGAGTACTTTGAGTATCATACTTTATCTTTCCATTTCGTATTTGAATGATTCTTAAGTAATAAGATAGTTGTTTTATTTTATTTCTTTTACAATAATTAATGTTATCACTATCGTCAATAGGAAGATGCCTCCAAAAAGAAATGTGAGAATGGCTTCAAGTGAGGAGACCGAGTCAAACAACTATGGACCTAACAATGGAAATGGAAATGGTGGCAACATGGATGGGTTCGCACAAAATCTTGTGAACGCACTTAGAAACGTTTTGCCTCAGCAGAACAACTGAGACCCCCAACCCCAAGGAGGCAGTATCCTAACTCAATTCCGACAGTTGGGACCTCCGAAGCTGACAGGAACTGGAGGACCCTTAGCTTCCGAGGAATGGATACGTGAGCTCTAGAGGATCTTCAACTACTTGGGTTGCCCTGATGCACAGAAAGTCACTTGTGCCGCTTTCCAGTTCATGGAAAATGCCAGCCATTGGTGGGAAGCTGTAACAATTAGCATGAACGAAGAGCAACAGAGAAACCTGACCTGGGCTGCTTTCAAGAAGTTGGTGTTGGGAAATTATTTCCCGAAAGCCTTCCGCAAGCAAAAGGAGAAAGAATTGATGAACCTGGAGCAAGGTGACATGACCATCCTGGAGTACGAGCAAAAATTCAACCAATTGGCTCGATATGCTCCATATCTAGTGGACACCGATGAAAAGAAAGCATGGTGTTTCGAAGATGGGCTACGTCCGGAGATTGGAGCTCATATATCTGCTTTGAATCTCACCACCTTCTCTGAGATTATGCAGCGAGCTTGGGCAGTGTCGACCCGATTGAATCTTGACAAAGTTGCTCCAAGACCTCCCAGCAATGGAGGAAAGAGGCGTTGGGATGATCGAGGCAACCAGAATAGGGGTAAGAGTTTTCAACCGGAGAAGAGACCCAAAAACGACAGAGAGAACAAGCCTGGTGTAATGGTTGAAAAATCATTGTGCACAACCTGCCAGAGACGACATTTTAGGAAGTGTAGGCTTGGAGAAGAAGGGTGCTACCGCTGTCATCAAGTGGGGCATAAGGCAGTGAATTGTCCTCAGAATCGAAACTTCAACAATAACAACAATAACCGAAGAGGCAATGCCCGTGCCTTTGCGATGAACCAAGATGAAACCAAGGAAGTACCATAGACGATGTCAGGTATAATATCCATACTCAACCAGACTGCCCTAGTACTTTTTGATTCAGGTGCATCACATTCTTTTATGGCAAAAAGATTTTATGAAAAAGCTAATAAAAAATGTGACGAGGAGGTTGAGCCCCTAAGGATTAACATCCCATCGGGAAAATCAATAAAGACAAACCGAGCAGCTAAAGGAGTTAAAATAGTCATCGAAAAGCAGACCTTGGAAGCTGATCTTTTCATCTTAGAGATGAATGACTTCGACGTGATCCTAGGGATGGATTGGCTGAGCCAGAACTATGCGGTGATCAAATGTAGAGACCGAGAGGTGACCTTCCAGCAACCGGGAGAGAAGCAATTCTCTTTTAAAGGATCAAAGATGAACAAATCACATAACATAATTTCGGCAATGAAGACGTTCAAGTTAATGAGAAGAAAGAATTGCCAAGCTTTTCTAGTAAACGTGACAAGCATGGCGGATCAGAAAAGGGATTTGGAGAATATTTCCATAGTGAATGAATATCCTGATATTTTTTTGGAAGACATTATTGAATTGCCACCAGACAAACAGGTGAAATTTTTGATTGACATAGTTTCAGGTGCAGCGCCTGTTTCCAAGGCACCTTATCGGATGACGCCGAAGGAGTTAGAAGAATTGAAGGTCCAAATTCAGGAGTTGCTAGATAAAGGATATATTCGTCCTAGCGTGTCACCATGGGGTGCACCAGTATTGTTCGTGAAAAAGAAGGATGGAAGCATGAGGATGTGTATCGACTACCGTGAGTTGAAAAAGCTCACCATCAAGAATAAGTACCCGTTGCCAAGGATCGAGGATCTTTTTGATCAACTGAAGGGAGCAGGAGTGTTCTCAAAAATTGATTTGAGATCAGGATACCACCAGCTAAAACTCAAGGAAGGAGACATATCAAAGACGGCGTTCCAAACTAGATACGGACATTACGAATTCACCGTAATGTCCTTCGGACTCACCAACACACCGGCAGTGTTCATGGACCTCATGAATAGGGTTTTCCATCAGTACCTGGACCAGTTTGTCATCGTATTCATTGATGACATCCTGGTGTACTCCAAAGACAAGAAACATCACGAGGAGCATCTGAGAATGGTTCTGGAAACCTTGCGGAGAAAGAAGCTTTACGCCAAACTTAGCAAAAGTGAGTTTTGGCTTGATCGCGTGTTGTTCCTTGGGCATGTGGTAACAGCGCAAGGAATAGAGGTGGATCCAGCAAAAGTGGAAGCTGTGACCAATTGGGACACACCAAAGAATGCCAGTGACATAAGGTGATTTTTGGGTCTTGCAGGATATTACCACCGTTTCATCGAAGGCTTGTCAAAGATAGTAGGCCCATTGACCCAATTAACAAGAAAGATGACTAAATTCGAATGGAGCGAAAAGTGTGAAGAAAGCTTCCAGAAGTTAAAGCAGAAACTCACAACGGCACCAGTATTAATTATTCTAGAAGGCAGTGAAGGATTCGTGATTTATTGTGATGCTTCTAAGCAGGGACTCGGATGTGTATTGATGCAGCACGGAAAGGTAGTAGCATATGATTCAAGGCAATTGAAGATACATGAGCTCAATTACCCTACTCACGACCTGGAGTTAGCAGCGGTAGTCCATGTCTTGAAGATCTGGTGACATTACTTGTATGGAGGAAAATGTGAGATATATCCAGACCACAAGAGTTTGAAATACCTTTTCACACAGAAGGAATTGAACATGAGGCAGAGAAGATGGCTCGAGTTGGTCAAGGATTACGACTGTACCATCCACTATCATCCAGGGAAAGCCAATGTTGTAGCCGATGCGCTGAGCAGGAAAGGAGTGCCCACAGCTCAACTTATCCAAGAATTTTCAAACTTGAAGATTGATGTAGTTTCGCCAACAAAAAGCACGGAAGCAATCTTGGCAACCATGACACTACAACCATTGCTAAGAGACCAAATCAAGGAGGCCCAAGGGAATGACAAGTTCCTGTGCAATATTAAGGAAAGAGTTCTCAAAGGCAACATCCAGAATTTTGCGATTTCAGACGACGAGGCGCTGGTCTACGAAGGAAGAATTTGTGTACCCAAAGATAGTAGGATAATGGAAGAGATACTAAAGGAGGCACACAATACGCCTTATTCTATCCATCCTGGAGGAACAAAGATGTACCAGGACCTGAAGAAACACTTTTGGTGGAGAAACATGAAAAGATCCATTGGTGACTATGTGGAAAGATGTATGAACTGTCAGCAAGTGAAAGCTGAACACCAGAGACCAACCGGACATCTTCAACCCCTTGAGATTCCATAATGGAAGTGGGAGAACATCTCTATGGATTTCGTGGTGGGACTACCAAAGATGATCAAAGGAAATCATGCCATTTGGGTAATCGTGGATAGACTTACCAAATCCGCTCATTTTCTTCCAATAAAGATGACGTTCAGTATGGACCAATTATCTCAACTTTATGTGGACGAGATTGTAAGGCTGCACGGAGTGCCGGTGACCATCGTGTCTGATCGAGACACAAGATTCACATCAAACTTTTGGAAGAGCCTGCAAGAAGCCATGAGAACGAGGCTGAGCTTTAGCACTGGCTATCATCCTTAAACGGATGGTCAATCGGAGAGAACCATTCAAATCTTGGAGGACATGCTTCGAGCATGTGTCATGGATTTTGACGAGAACTGGGAGAAGCATCTACCATTGGTGGAGTTCGCATACAACAACAGCTATCAAGAAACCATCGGGATGGCTCCTTACGAAGCTTTGTACGGAAGGAAGTGCAGATCACCTTTGCACTGGGATGAAGTTGGCGAAAGGAGAATTTTAGGCCCAGAAATAGTTGAGAAGACGGTGGCAGCTATCAACAAGATAAGAGAACGTATCAAAATGGCTCAAGACCGACAAAAGTCATATGCCGACCTCATGAGAAGAGACTTTCACTATGAAGTTGGAGACAAAGTATTTCTGAAGCTGTCACCAATGAAGGGTGTGGTTCGCATCGGAAAAAGTGGAAAATTGAGGCCAAGGTATGTCGCCATTCGAAATTCTAGAAAGAGTTGGGAAGCTTGCATAAAGACTGGCGTTACCTCCAAGTTTAACATCGATCCACGATGTCTTTCACGTTTCTTCCCTTAGAAGATATATTCACGACCCAACCAACATCGTGAATCACAGTGAATTAGGACTTAGCAAGGATTTGTCCTATGAGGAGTATCCAATAGCTATTTTGGATAAGAAGGTGCACGTGTTAAGGAACAAGGAAATCTCGCTGGTGAAAATCCAGTGGAGTCGACACGATAAGAACGAGGCTACGTGGAAAAAAGAAGAGGATTTTAGGTCTAGATATCTGAACTTCATGGACACAGGTAAGTAATTTCGAGGACAAAATTTTATCAAGTAGGGGAGGATGTAGTGCCTCGAAAAAAATTTATTTATTTATTTGCGTATTATTCTTTTCTAAATTTATATTTGGAGCATGATATTAATTGTTTAAGTCCTATAAGTCGCGCCTAGAATAAATTTTAAACGTATATGAAGTATATTCATAAATGCATTACATTTATTGAATTTTTTTAAATGAAGGTAATTAAAGCTATTATATTTTTTTTCTCTTATCTATTTGGATTTTGGGCCAATGTCATTTGTTATTTATTTATTTCCCTAGCCCAGTAAAGGATTCCTTCTCATTTGAGCCCATTTGATCAATTCAAACAAAAAAGAACTTCCGCCTCCTTCCCTCCCAACTCATAGAAAATCCTAAACCTACTTTCCATCTTCATGCAAACCAGAATTTGAAAAAGATCAAACCAAATATCAACCCTCCCAAATTCAGCTCCCAAGTTATAGTATAAATAGGGGGATCCTTCTTTGAGATGAAACACACCAAACATAATAAAAATATATTCCACCAGTATTGTTCCTCGGCCATTCGCGTTCTTCCTCGTCTGGACAGTTGAGGTATCCCTCTCCTTCATCTTGCTTATTTTTTTTTATGTTGGGTCGAAACTCGAAGCAACCTATTCCCTTTTTTTTCTGGTTTCTTCTGCTTCTGGACATCAATATTGTCCTTATCTTGAGACTTCTTTTTGCCGAATAAAAATTTGTTCAGTTAAAGTTGTTTTAGTTCAGCATGAATCACGCACACACATGCACGTTACACACATATATCTATATATTATCTAAAAGTAAGATAGTCGCTTAAAATAGAAATCATAAATTTTCCCGCTCAAAATATATTTCTAAATATATAAATATTTAATATGAAATCAAAATAAGTTATTAGTAAACAATTTTTCAAAAATATATCTAATAATTTCCATAAATAACATGCAATCAATTGAGAATAATTGTTTTCCTAAATCCATAAAAAATCAATTAATCATAGAAACAATAACAAAATATGTTCACGGTAGCGGTTGCGGGTTACACTCGACATCCAAAAAAAAAAAATAACAAAATATGTTGTTGATTCCATAAAATATATAATAACACATATAATACGCATCATTTTAATTTAACATCTATACAAACATATATAGTATTAGGTAGAATTTAGTTAATTAATAATGAATTAAAACATAATCTTAATTTGAAACTAAATCTATTCTATATAATTGTGTATCATAATCTTTATCTTTATAATATATATTAAGTAATGCAATGTTTCATACATCAAACACAAAAGTACGTCTCTTCCCATCTATTTGATTTTTCTGTTTTAAAAATTAATTATATAGTATTAAAAGATCTCATTATTTAATTTAATAATAAATTATTCATTTAATTTAGTAGTTGTTATAATTTACATAAAATCAATACTATAAAACCTGACTAAAATTTTCTTTAGACTATTTTATGATTATCTAATTATGTGTATATATAATTATTTTTAGTTGCGGATAACTATTTCTTAAATACTCGATAATTGATTTCATTATATACTGTATAAGGTAAGTTGCAATTTTCCTTAGAATATTTTATAATACCCTAATTATGTGTATGTAAAATTATTCTTAATTCTAGATAAATATTTCTTAAATATTCTATAATTGATTTCAATATATTTATAAGCTCAGTTGCAAAAAAAAAAAAAAAAAAAATCCCTTAAATAATGGCATTAAAATTTATGGTTAAACACACATGGAGAGATTACATTGATATATTATACTATAAATTTATCATAATTGTAATATTAAGTCGTACATTTAAAATGGATTACCCCAACAAATAAATTTGTATAATATATAGATTCACCATATAGATGTATTAAGACTAATTGGGTGGATTATAAGCTAAAACAATACAGAAAATAATGTTCCATTATTATAATATATCTAATAGTAAAATTAATTTTTCCCGATCATGTCTTACAGATGCATGCAACATGTACCAATATTTTAAAAAAATTATATTTAATATTCGTAAAACCAAACAAACTCGATCATAAGAATATATTTATTTTCTATATAATTATCTTAACCCCAACAAAAATTTCATTTTATTTTTTTGCTTAAAATTATATATTTTTCATTGAAATTATGGGGAAAATTTATTTTTAAGAAGGTGATTGCTTTTGTTGCAAGTTATGATAACCAATTAAAAAATACATTATATTAATTTATTTTTCAAGCTAAATATTTTTATTTTGGATTTCATTTCTTTATTTTTTAAAATTATATATAAATTGAATTATGTTAATCTTATTATAACATTTTCTCTCACTTTAATTTTAACTACCCCTACAAGTTCAATATTACAAATTGGTCAGTCCAATTACTACATATACTCTCAATCGAAGATTTACTTATATTACGAGTTAAATTTGGATAATATATAGTCATGTTAGGTGAATTCTGAAAATTTTATATAAGAGTTTCAAATGTTTGAATGTCCTTAATAGATTAGGGAAAGTGTGTGTGGGTATTTGATTAGTTAATTATCAACAAATTGTTTAGCAAAAAAAAAAAAAAGACTAATTGATTAATTGTTGGGGAAGCTATTTGCAAATGCTAGACTTTTCTCAGTTTCATGATTTATATTTTGGTGGGACTTCATGTTATTTGGATTAATAATTTTTAGCTCTCTGTGAATTTTTATTAATATTTGGTAAAATTGTGAAATATTATTTATGCTATGAAATGTGAATTTTCTCATCAATAATATATATGGTTGGATCTTATTATTGGTTAAAATATGAATAAGATATAGAAATGAAATAAGAATGAAAAACATTGTTGCGCCGTGGACAAGTCACGACCTTAAAAATTAATCCATTCCAATGGTGTAATATACATCGGTCGATCACTAACTTTCCAAGGTTAAATATTTTTTAATCGGTATGTGCACCAGCGACGAGCGTACTAAATCACTAAGAATAATGGCTCATATGAAGAATTCTAGGTGAAAGGAAATAAATATTTAATGTAAATTGATTCGGTTCGTGTTTAATTTGCAATTAATTCAATTCGTTTATTATGGTTATTGGAGGGAATGTGGTTATTCATTTTATTTTATTTATTTATTTTTTGTAAAAAATTGTTTCTTACTAAGACAAGTGATTGAGATTCTTATTTGTTGGTTAAAATTTGCAACACGAACACTTTTTTTTTTTACTTTTAAATAAGTTGTGGATGTTTTAAAATTTATTCTTTGTCTATTACTTGATATTTATGTAGAATTTCCAATATTGTCTGTCATATTTTTACAAATGCAAGGGTAAACGCCCCTCCATGATTGTAGCTTTCTCGTGCACTATGATGCGAGATTACTACCGAATGATCCACATGATTGGAAATGTATGGAAGATGTTCGGATTTTTTACTCATTAATTTTAGATTTTTTTTTCTTATAAATGATTTATTAATGTACATCTTTAATTTTTCTTTGTATATATTTTTCTAAATTGTTGGAATATCAGCTATCCAATATGTCTATTTATTAATTAGTACCACGTCTCACATGGGACTTTTAATGAAGAAATCTATTTTCAATCAGAGTTAAATTTATGTTGTTATTTCCATGTCAAAAGATATAGTCGTTTAAAAATTTGAATGTGTAATGAATATAATAACAATTCATATACCACTACGTGTATAAGAAATTATTTCCATTTATTTTATTAGTAGAAAATATATTTATTTATCTATATACAATTTGGAATCAAAATATAACTTCTATAATTTTAAATTTTTAATTGATAGAATTATTTTTGTATTTATGATAAATATCTTATATTATATATATATATATATACATTATGATAATAGAATACAATATTTAATAACCGTGCATCGCACGGGTGATATGCTAGTATATACATATAATATTATAGTATATGCACTAACCACTCACGTTTACAAATCATATAGTTATATATATATATATAATATATGTGTGCCATCATGACTTTCACCCACTCACATATAATAATATATAAATATCTAAGAGTATATATATATATATATAGGGGTGGGTTAAAATGAGAACCATACCCCCATGTAGGAACTAAGAACCATTTACATCCATAGATCTTTACTAATTTAATGGATCAGATTGATTTTAGATTTTAGGGATCAAATTGCAAAATGGTAACTTTTTACCAAAATTTCATGCTCCATAAGGGTGTTAATGTCAAACCCAAAATCTCCATATTAATAGCAAAAATTGGGTTGTTGATAAGTGAAAGAAAACCCTACAAAAAATACTACCAGCTGCCTCCTCCATCAGCCGCCCTCCTCATCGCCGCCTCCGCCGTCCGACCTCCTCAACGTTGCCGAACGCTCCGCCTCCGCCCTCATCCAGGTCGCCGTCTCCGCCCTCCTCCACGTCGCCGAACGCCCCGTCTCCGCCCTCGTTCAAGTCGCTGTCTCCGCCCTCCACCCTCCTTCTTGTCGCCGCCTCCGCCCTCCTCCACGTCGCCGAACGCCCGCTTCCGCCCTTGTCCAGATCGCCGCCTCCGCCCTCTTTCTCATCACCGAACGCCAAAGCTCCAGGTCACCGACCGCCTCCACGTCGCAGAAACCGCTACCACCACAGCCGAGAACAATGAAGGGCACAAGGGCCTCACGAACATGTATTTTTTTACTATTTAATATAATATTTAGATGTTTTCAATCTGATTTATTCTTATTTTTGCGTGGACATCTCGATTTTTTTAGCGTTATTTGCCTTAAATTATCGATCTTGATGTGAATGTTTTATTAATTTTCCAGAATATTTTGATGTATTTTGGTTTGATGTCTATAGCAAATTAGTACGACACGGTTAGCAAATTTTATGGCTAGTGATTTTGATTTTATTTGATTTGATGTATTTAACAAATTATAAAGATATAATTAGCAAATTAGTTAGACATTATTAACAGATTAATAAGCTATGTTTCTGTTTTATGGGTGGTTTTTGTCTATGGCAAATTAATATTAAGTATATAGCAAATTTGTAAGATATGATTATCATTTTTTATGGGTTTTGATTTTTGATTATTCGATCTATTTATTGGTTTTGATTTTATCTGGTTTCATGTATTTAGCAGAATTATAAAGATATAATTAGCAAATTAGTTGGATGTTAATAGCAGATTAGTAAGATATGTTTTTGTTTTATGGGTGTTTTTTGTTTATAGCAAATTAACATTTAGTATTTAACAAATATACATTGGCTTATAGAAAATGATTTAGATGTGATTAGAAAAAACCATGCGTATTGGTTTTTACTTAATCGTTCTATTTATATGTTTTATTTGATATGGTTTTATGTATTTAACAAATTATGAAGGTATAATTAGCAAATTAGTTAGATATTATCAACAGATTAGTAAGATAAATTTTACGATTTTTTGGGTATTTTTTGTTTATAGCAAATTAACATTTAGTATATAGCAAATTTATATTTGTTTATAGCAGATTAGTAAGATATGATTATCATTTTTTATGGGTATTGGGTTTTGCTTAATCGATCTATTTATTGATTTTGATTTTATTTAGTTTGATGTATTTAGAAAATTAATAAGAAATGATTAGCAAATTAGTTAGACATTATTAACATATTAGTAAGATATGTTTTTGTTTCATGGGTGGTTTTTGTTTATAGCAAATTAATATTTGTTTATATCAAATTAGTAAGATGTGATTATCATTTTTTTATGGGTTTTGTTTTTTGATTATTCGATCTATTTATTGATTTTGATTTTATGTGATTTGATGTATTTAGCACATTATAAAGATATAATTAGCAAATTAGTTAGATGTTAATAGTAGATTAGTAATATATATTTTTGTTTTATGAGTGTTTTTTATTTATAGGAAATTAACATTTAGTATTTAGCTAATTTACATTTGGTTTATATCAAATGAATTAGATATGATTAGAGAAAGCTGTGCGTATTGGTTTTCGATTAATCATTCCATTTATATGTTTTTATTTGATATGGTTTGATGTATTTAGCAAATTATAAAGGTATAATTAGCAAATTAGTTAGATATTGTTAACAGATTAGTAAGATAAATTTTACGATTTTTTTAGGTGGTTTTTGTTTATAGCAAATTAACATTTAGTATATAGCAAATTTACATTTGTTTATAGTAAATGAGTTACGGATGATTATAAAAGTGTTATGGCCGGGTATTGGGTTTTCCTTAATCGTTCTATATATTGGTTTTTATTTGATATGGTTTTGCATATAATGTTGATAATGTTGTGTATTTTTTCCTGTATTATAATGCAGAAGCAAAATTGAAGCAACTGGAACGAGAGGATAGGAAGAGAAGACGATTTAGCATATTATGTATTGGTAGCAAATTATTCATTTGTTTTTAGCATATTATGGTTCGAATTATAGCAGAACATTAATGTTTTAATAGAACAATTTTATTCTTTTATATATAGTTGTTATGTTTTGATAGCAAACTAATGATCCATGACGATGAAGTTATTACTGATCGATGATCGATGGCGATAAACAACAATGAATTAGGAATGAGTAAGTCTTTGCTCTGTTTAACCAATTATTACTAAAATAATATCAAATTCTCCAATTTGTCTTAGCAAATTATTATTAATTTTCAATCAAATAATTTCATAAGGTGTACCAAATCATTCAATCGAATTATTATCGGTTTAAACTAAAATATTTTGGTAGTCATATTATATTATTTAGTTAGTGATAGACGATTATAATAATATTATTTAGTAATATTATAGCCAATTATTATAATATATATAGCAAACTAGCGTACACGTGATATTTCGAGAAAACTATAATAATCTGACCGAATAAAAACTGCTAATCCATGTACAAATATTTGCTAATAGCATATAAATTATTTGCTAATAATAAGAAAACATAACTTCCAAGTAATAACACCATCAGGAGACTTTTTTTTCAGATCCAAGACTAATATAAAAAACGACCTACTTCACCATAAACTCTATAAAAGATAATCGCCTCTTCGAGATTTTTAAATTGCTAACCAACAAAGGGCTTCAATGATTAATTATATTGTGGTATGTAACTTCCAAAAGAACCCAAATGTGAATCAGCATGAATTCCTGCTATTTAAAAATAATGTTATTTCGTAAAAAAATAAATCACATTTTCACATAAAAATATTACTGATTTGCTATTAACACATCTATAATGTGCTAATTACACTTAAACAATTTGCTAAAAGTAGTACATACGCGTCCCTAACAGATTCTGCCCATATTCTTATACCTACAAAGATACATTAATGGATAACATAATACATGTATCTTGCATGATCAGACGATAACCGGCGTGATGATAATATACGATGGAGTAAGAACTTGTGAAAAAAAAATACATTCTTATTTTGCACACAACAATTCATGTCATTTTAACTATTTTTTTTTCTTAATAACTTGAAAACGTCGACAACCAAATACGAAGCATCTATCGTCTATAATAAATATGAAATGCCCATTATCTGCGAACATTTCACTATCATGCAAAACACATTGAAACCATTTTAAAAAAAAAACAAGAGACCATCCTATCATCAAAAAAATAAATCATATTTTCACATAAAAATATTACCGATTTGCTATTAATACATCTATAATGTGCTAATTACACATAACAAATTTGCTAAAAATTGTATATACGCGTCCCTAACAGATTCCGCTCATATCCGCACACCTACAAAGATATATTAATGGATAACATAATACTCGTATCTTCCATAATCAGAAGATAACCGACGTGATGATAATACACGATGGAGTAAGAACTTGTGAAAAAAAATACATTCTTATTTTGCACACAACAATTCATGCCATTTTAGCTATTTTTTTTCTTAATAACTTGAAAACATCGACAACCAAATACGAAAAGTATCTATCGTCTATAATAAATATGAAATGCTCATAATCTGCGAACATTTCACTATCATGTAAAGCACATTGAAACCATTTAAAAAAAAATAAGAGACCATCCTATCATCAAAAAAATAAATTATATTTTCACATAAAAATATTACCGATTTGCTATTAATAAATCTATAATGTGTTAATTACACATAACAAATTTTCTAAAAATCGTATATACGCGTCCCTAACAGATTCCGCTCATATCCGTACACCTACAAAGATACATTAATGGATAACATAATACCTGTATTTTCCATAATCAGAAGATAACCGACGTGATGATAATACACGATGGAGTAAGAACTTGTGAAAAAAAAATACATTCTTATTTTGCACACAACAATTCATGCCATTTTAACTATTTTTTTTTAATAACTTGAAAACTTCCACATCCAAATACGAAAAGCATCTATTGTCTATAATAAATATGAAATGTCAATTCTCTGCAAACATCTCACTATCATGCAAAGCATATTGAAACCATTTAAAAAAAATCGTATTTTCACATAAAAATATTACCGATTTGCTATTAAAAAATCTATAATTTGCTAATTACGCATAAAAAATTTGCTAAACGTCAGACATACGCGTCCCTACCAGATTCCACCAATATCTCTACACCATTTATGGAGAACACAATACCTGCATCTTCCATAATCAGACGAAAATTGGAGTGATGGTAATATACGATGGAATAAGAACTTCTGAAAAATGACTCTTCCAGATGAACAAACAGACTGACAAAATCCGACAAAGTAACTTGTCTATAATCTAAAAATGATTTCTTGAACCGTAAGAGACCCAAGCAATAAGAATGTTGAACATGTGTGTGATGAATTAAAATATGAAACACCGATAGATACAACTCTGTAAAAAAAAAGTTGAAAAAACCGTCCAAATTAAAAAAAAAATGTTCCATATAAATCCTACTATATATGGAACAGATATATTTACTGCAGATTTTTAATATGTATTACAATGACATATATACCCTTGACTTAATATAATTCTTTAAATATTGCATTTTTTACCCCATTTTTTTGAGATTAATCTGAGTCTTAGAAAATCATTAATCCAACGCTCCATATTAATTCCTAGTTCCTACACAAGACATTGGTTCTCATTTGATCTCTATACTATACTATATATATATATATATATATATGTTCAATTGTTGCTTTTGGAACAACACACGCACACATCACTATATATAAATATATGCATGGTTTTGATATGTGATATGTATATATATATATATACTTATATACTTTCGGTCAGTGACATATATATACATATATATTATTTATATGACTTTCAGAATTTAATAAGTGCACTTATACTTATAAGAACTTTTCGTAATGCATTAAAGTTATTTTTTGTATCATTAATTAATTATTATTTATATTAGGCGCGCGCGCGTGGACATAATTAATTTGACAAGTCAAGGTTAAGGTGGGGATTATATGTTGATATATTGTTATCTCTTCTATATTTTGGTACAAGTTATATGAAAATGCAGTGCCGAGTCCTCCGGACTATAAAGTACCGAGTCTTCGAGACTATAAAGTACTGAGCCTAATGGCTGAATCAGAAATACAGATTACAGGATTTGGTCTACGGGCCAAAGATTTTATTCACATATTTCTTGTTAAATTTATAGCTTAGATAACAGAAATTTTCCCCACTGAGTTAGAAGAACTCACCCCAATCTTTTACCCCTTTCAGAAAATGGCTCGGGTGATGTGTGATAGGCAAGATGCGATGACGATGGTCGATTAGTTGAATAATTAAATTCAAGAATAATTTTGAGACATTGATATTTTTATGTTTTCCGCTTTTATATTAATAACTCTGATGTTTCATTTATATCTATTGATGACATTATTGGGATCCCGATTTTAGGGAAGTAATTAATGAATAAAGTTTAGTAACATTTCTTTAATTTATGAGTATAATTTTTGGGGCGTTACAGTTTGGTATCAGAGACGACCCCGGGTGCGGTCGACAGGGCCCTAGAGCCAGTCCAGGTGTGCTCAAACCGGACCCCGGAGGACGGTCCTACAGAGGAAGGAGCACGACGAGGACGTCGTGTCTCCAACGGGGGGAGAATGTGACATCCCACATCGGTGGGAGAACGAAAGTATGACAAGTATATAAGTGGGCTCAATAGACACTCTAGCAACTTGGGTTAACCATTTTAGCAATGCGAGGACGGATGCCAAGTAGTTGCTAGCGGGCTCGTTGTGCCGTCGTTTCGTTGCTGGGCCCCACCCCGTGGGCTTGGGGCGTTACACCACCTATTCCCAAATCTGGACAGCCCAAATTAAAGCAAATTAAAAGGATGAGGGCAATGGCAAACTTGTAATTAAAATGAAAATTTTACATTCCCGCATTTCATTAAGGGCAAACTTGTAATTAAAATGAAAATTTTACATTCCCTAAATTCTATAATTTAACATGTTACTCTTTCCGCTCTTTGAAAGCGGAAAAACAATTAAAAATAATAGCAGTTCGAGTAGTTTTTTTTCCCTTTTCATTTCTAAAATAATCATGCCAGAAATCCTAGGTAGGAAAATAGACCACAATGTATATATATATATATATATATATATATATATATATATATTTTCAGAAATATATATATTTAGTTCAAAATACCTACATTTCATAAACTCCAATATATTCCTAGTTCATTTCAAAAAATAACTCCTAAGTTCTAAAATATAAAATTCATACTCGAAATAATGATAAAACCATAATATTCAATTGCTAATTTAAGTTAGTCCGAAAATGCTAAACAAACACAAAATATTAAGCTTAAAATAATTTATTTTAAGCAACAAGTCTAAAAGTTTAAGTTAAATAACCAAAACATCTAAAGAAAGTCGACCCACCCCCATTTCCTTCACGTCGCTCCAAGCTCATTGACCTGAAAATATTTAAAAATGTGGGATGAGCACTCTTAAAACGTACTCAGTGGTGGGGATCATAGATATTTCTTTCTGTTTATCCAACTGAAATAAATCGTAGGAAAAATGGATTTAGGGTACTCTTCTTCTGATTCTAGAATACATCTTGAACTGTGCACATGACATATTCTGGTGCGTATAAAACGCTTTTATGCGTATGAAACGCTATTCTGATCTGTTGCGTATAAAACGCTATCCATGTTCCATCCACGATAATTCAAATTGGATTAAAAACATTTCTGACTGAAAAAACATATATCATATACTTTTATTTCGTAGATAATAATGTTACCCACCTGATAAAAGAGAGTACGTAAAATCAAGCAGAGAATCACACAGTGGACCAAGGTCCTAATTGCGCCGTACCTAATATATATATAAAAAAAAATCTCAATAAATTATTTAAGTGAGTTCTAATTTTAACAAATCTGAAAATTTAAGATTTACGAACCTAAATGATTAATTTATGAGTTTTGGGTTAAATAATAAATAAAATAAATAAAACTTTATGGACTAAATTCTATATTTAAGAAAGATTTATTGACCAAATTCTAGAGTCAATAAACTTACTGGGCCATTTTCCATTTTCTGAAAATTAGTGGGAAAGGGTCCAAATGCAAGTAATTTAATTACAATTAAACTCTTCCATTCTCTTTTGTAAATTCACGACAGCAACATAATAGAAATCAAGATCCCCAAATTCATTTCCCTCTCTCTCTCTCTCTCTCTCGACTATCAATGAGGAATGAAATAGAAATCCCCAAATTCCCTTCCCAAAATCCCTAACTCTCTTCTCTCTCTTCTTCCACTCAATTCTGATGAACCCATCGCCGCCCTCCATCAACCAGCCCACTCGAGCCAGACGAGTTCATTTGTGACTCAGACTAGGCCTTACTCAACGACGACATGTCTCGAGTTCAGTTGCAGCGGCGTTTCACCGGTGACTCAGAGACGCAACTCCATTTCGAGCTCAATGCCGACGACTGTTCAACACAGCTTGGACCACAGCCGCAGCCCAGACCTGCTCGATATTCAACCCGACACAGCCCGAGCTCGACACCACTCTCCCCTGCTTCGACAACCTAGACCCACGACTCGAAGCCACACACACACACTCACACCAACCGGCCCCCGATGATGAGACGCGACTCAGACAAACGTCGCCGAAACCTGAGCCCAGCCGACGTTGCCTTCCTCTGCTTCGGTTCCTAGTAACAGTTCAACCTTGATGAAGCTTCTCTCTCTATTTCTATTTATTCATATATATTTGTTTTCTAATTTCAGTAAGCTTATTGGCTATCTACAAGTTTCTGATATTTTAAATTCTAGTTTCTAAATTCCCAAGAACTTTATGTTATTTAACACTATGAAATTCTTGTATATATGTTGGTGAAAAAGAAATAGCCGTGTGGAAATTGATATAGAAATATAAGTTGATGGTAGATATTGTTTGTTTTTGTGAAACCTTATATTTGTGTTTTTCTGAATTGCAAAACCATGAACATATTATTTTGATTGTTTACAATTGGAAAAATGTATTCAGATTGTGAGGCCTCTACGAATTAAACTACTTGTACATTAATTTTCTTTTGGAATTTTATGATATATCAAGAGCAATTCAGATGGTTAATGTTGGTGGTGTGAAATTATGCAGCTAACAAAAAAAAAAGAGATGGAATTGAAAGAAAAGCTTACCAAGAGGTTTTGAATTTGCTGTTGAGAAATTAGGTGGTTGAATGTGTGTAAAAAAAATTTGGTGGATTTACTTGAATTATAGAAGTGCTTCGATTAATAAGTCGGCAAGATGTCTTTTATTTAAGTAGAGATAGAGATTGGAAGTTTCTAGCCCTTCAGATGAGTATTCTTCTTCTTTTTTTTTTTTTTAAAAAAAAAAACTATTCTTATCAATAACTTAAGAATATTAATATTATATATTTTTTTAACTTCACATTTATCCCTATGAAAACTTTTTTTTTTAAAACAAAAAAAAATAAATTTGATAATATTTTCACAAGTCCATATAATTAATAATTCTAAGACCAAAGTTAAAATTCTAAAATTTCTTTCTTAAACTAGGGGCGCAATGGTGGATTCTCTCAAGTCCATCTAATTACATTAAACATTATCAAATAAATTAAAACTCAAATTTAAAGCAATTAAATAATTAAATAATTTAAGTCACGTAGAAGTGGGCTGTTACAATAATGATCAAACCTTTTCAATTGTACATTCATAGCTAAATTCAACACACCAAAACTTTCAGCTGATCATGAAAAATTATTTAGCTTAATTTATTTCTTTTCATTCTAAAAAAAAAAATTCTTTCCAATCTGCCATGGGTGCTCAATTTCCTCTCTCTCTCTCTCTCTCTCTCTCTCTCTCTCTCTCTCTCTCTCTCTCTCTCTCTCTCTCTAAGGTAAATTCCATGTCACTCCTATTGGCAACGAACAGTGAATATGGACGAGCATCATTTTAACAATTTGTGTTGTCTTTTTATTGTTGTCAACTATAAAAATACAAACTACCATCGACGTCTCTTCGTTCTCAGTCCATAATGGAGAAAATGTGGACTTTAATAACTTCATGTCTGCCATCGAAGAGAGAGAAAATGAGTCCAACGAGACTACCCCATCATCTTTTCGTTCGTCTTCGTCCGAAACGAACTCGAAGAAGTGGATATATATTCTGACTTTTGGTCTACAATTTCGATGTCGATGAAGATGGATAAGTCGTCTCCGTCATCTTATGTGACGGTTCTTTGTGTCGAAGAGGTTGATTTCAATTAGCTTGTCTTCGATGGCAGCAAGCTGCGGGTTATTGTGAAATGAAGAAGATGAGAAGTGAAGATGGTACTACTATCGATTCGATTTTACAGAAGGTGGGTGAAGAAGATGAGAAGTAGTGAAGATGTTGCTGCTATCGATTCGATTTTGCAGAAGAAGGTGGGTGAAGAAGATGAGAAGTGAAGACGATAAAAGTTGTAGAAGAAGATGGGTAGTGGGAGTGATGAGTATGAGTGATTGGTAGCGGCGGGAGGTCTCGATGTGTAGTGTTTAGGTTTAGTTAATCCATATGAATATACAATGATTGGGTGTGGGGACCAAGTCTATTATAGTACAAATTTTCTAACAAACTAATTGTTTTTAAAAGTTATTGTTTTTTCCCAAAAACTATTTACTTTTGTTCACTTTTATCTATTTCCACTATAATTTATCTACAAATTACACTAAACTAATGTTCATAAATAAAAGATCAAATTGATAATTCACTTATATTTCTTGTTAGTGTCATCATTATGCACTAAATGTTGTTTTGGCGAGATATGTTCAACAATGTGTACTTGGGTATGTGTCTGAAGATAAAAGTTCCGCTGTGCAAGTTTTGAAGAACAGTTGGTGAACTATTCGCTCTGATGTTCCAGACATACCTAGGAACAGTTTAATTATGGTAGTTTCCATATTTGAAAGATCTTGCGCCGATACAGTTTGGGAGGTCAAGATACGATCGTTTGACTGCCTTGTGGTGTAGATACCCTGCTGAAAATAACCCTACTACTCAAGAAAGGTATCTACACACGTTTGGGAAGATCACAAACCATTATTCACTTACCAAAATACCGGCGATAGAGGATCAACGGTAACTTTGAAGTGAAGATTATAAGAAGACTGATTCATTACAGCAATCGGTGGACGACTTAATTAGATTCTCTTAGAATATTATTTGAGAGTCATTTCGTTTGTGATCTATGTATTAGCTAGAAGTTGTTCTCTAAACTGTTCAACGTGATAGTCTAGCTTTTGAGTGTTTTGAGTGAAACACGTGAGGGGTTTTATTAATCCATTTTGTACGCAATCTCGGAAGAGATTGTAAGTTGAAGTCGTGGGTAGCTAGAGGGAGTCATGTGTCACGGTTGTGAGGGGATCTCACAGCTTTCGTTTAGTGAAAGAGTTTGTGAAGAAGAACGGACGACATAAGGAGGGAGTCTTGTATGTGTAAGTTCCTAAATGCACTTCATTAAGGAGTAGTGAACGAATCTTCAAGTTTGGGCAAAGTCCCCCCAGAGTAGGTTGATTAACCGAACTGGGTTACCAATCTCGTGTGTTCGTTACTGCTTTTTATTTACTGTTCTTATGTCTATTCCCAACATATCAAAGAACAATTGCATATAGTATACATAAAACACACCTAGCACGGATTATAATTTTTCAATACTTTTCACTATTTTTTTTATCATTTATTCATATTAATTTTTATTTTTTCAAGATTTCAAAGAAAACCATACAAAAGTATTGAAGTTTCCAAATAAACAATAATTAAACAATCGAAACTCCTGTAGTTAATCGTTTTATTTTTTGTTATATTATATTTAATATTTTTATTAAATAAATATTGTATAAAAATATTATCTATCATTTGATTATGTTTCGATTTGCTTCATTAATTTTATTTTATTAGACTATAGTGTATAATTTTTTTATCAAAAAAAAAAACTCACTCATCAAATATAATTTCACTAAACATTACTCTTATAATTTTATCTCATTTTATTAGAGTAGATGTGATATTATGTTTCATAATACTAAGTGTATAATTTTGTGAAAAAAAAAACTCACTCATCTAATATAATTTCACTAAACCTTACTCTAGTAACTTCATCTCATTTTATTAGAGTATAATGTGGTTTACGTTTCATAATAATAAGATTCAATTCAATTTCATTTTATTAGACTATAGTGTATAATTTTCATAAAAAAAAACATCACTCATCTAATAAAATTTCACTAAACATTACTCTAATAATTTCATCTCATTATATTAGAGTATAGTGTGATTTTATGTTTCATGATACTAAGATTCAATACAATTTCATTTTATTAGACTATAGTGTATAATTTCATAAAAAATAGAAAAACCTCATTGATTTCACTAAACTTTACCTTAGTAATTTTATCTCATTTTATCAGAGTATATTGTGCTTTACGTTTCATAATATTAATATTAATCAATTTTAATTTTTAATGACATTTAAAAATATAGTCTAGTAAAATGGAACTGGAATTGAATTTTATTATTATGAAATGTAAATCACACTATACTCTAATAAAATTGGATGAAATTACTAGACTAAGGTTTAGTGAAATTATATTAGATGAGGTTTTTCAATTTTTGTTGAAATTATACACTACAGTCTAATAAAAAAATAGAATGGAATCTTAGTATTATGAAACGTAAAATCACATTATACTCTAACAAAATGAGATGAAATTACTCGAATAAGGTTAAGTGAAATTATACTAGATGAGTGAGGTTTTTTTTAATGAAATTATACAACATAGTCTAATGACATGAAATTGGTGTTGAATCTTAGTATTATGAAGTGTAAAATCACATTATACTCTAATAAAATGAGATGAAATTACGAGAGTAAGATTTAGTGAAATTATATTAGATGAGTGAGGTTTTTTCAATTTTTGATGAGATTATACTCTATAGTCTAATAAAATGAAATTGGCATGGAATCTTAGTATTATGAAACGTAAATCACACTACACTCTAATAAAATGAGATGAAATTACTAGAATAATATTTATTGAAATTATATTGGATGAGTAAGGTTTTTCAATTTTTGATGAAATCATACACTATAGTTTAATAAAATGAAATGGAATTGAATCTTAATATTATTAAACGTAAAATCACACTATAATCTAATAAAATGAGATGAAATTACTAGAGCAAGATTTAGTGAAATTATATTAGACGAGTGAGGTTTTTTTATTTCTGATGAAATTATACACTAATCAAATAACATGAAATTAGAATTGAATCTTAGTATTATGAAACTTAAAATCACACTAAACTCTAATAAAATGAGATGAAATTACAAGAGTAAGGCTCAGTGAAATTAAATTAGATGAGGTGAGGTTTTCGAATTTTGATGAAATTATATACTGTAGTCTAATAAAATGGAATTGGAATTGAATCTTAGTATTATGAAACATAAATCACAATATACTCTAATAAAATGAGATGAAATTACTAGCGCAATGTTTAGTGAAATTATATTAGATGAGTGATGTTTTCGATTTTTGATGAAATGATACACCATATTCTAATAAATGAAATTGGAATTGAATCATAATATTATGAAATGTAAATCAAAATATACTCTAATAAAATGAGATTAAATTATTAGAGTAAGGTTTAATGAAATGAGTGAGGTTTTTCGATTTTGGATGAAATTATACACTATAGTGTAATAAAATAAAATGAAATTGAAATTGAATCTTAGTATTATGAAACGTAAGATCACACTATACTCTAATAAAATGAGATGAAATTATTAGAGTAAAGTTTAGTGAAATTATATAAGATGACTGATGTTTTCGATTTTTAGTGAAATTAAACATTATATTCTAATAAAATGAAATATGAATTGAAACTTAGTATTATGAAACTTAAAATCATACTATACTCTAATAAAATGTGATGAAATTACTAGAGCAGGGTTTAGTTAAATTATATTAGATGATTGAGGTTTTTCAATTTTTGATGAAATTATACACTATACTCTAATAAATGAGATGAAAATTACTGGAGTAAGGTTTTGTGAAATTATATTTGATGAGTGAGGTTTTTTATTTTTGATGAAATTATACATTTTTGTCTAATAACATGAAATTGTAATTGAATCTTAGTATTATGAAATGTAAATCACAATATACTCTAATAAAATGAGATTAAATTACTAAAGTAAAGTTTGTCAAATTATATTAGATGGGTGATGGTTTTTTTTTTGGTTATTTTTGATGAAATTATATACTCAGTATTATGAAACGTACAATCACACTATACTCTAATAAAATGAGATAAAATTATAAGAGTAGAGCTTAGTGAAATTATATTGGATGAGTGGGGTTTTTCAGAACATAATTAGATGACACATAATATTTCTAAATTTAACTAATATTTTTATACAATAATTATTTAATAAAAATATTAAATATAATATAGCAAAAAATAAAAGGATGAACTACCGGAGTTTCAATTATTTAATTATTGTTTATTTGGAAACTTCAATACTTTTGTACGGTTTAAGATGAATAAATGAGAAAAAGATAATGAAAATAATATATAAGCGAATGATCAATTATGTATTTTATAAAAAAAATGATAATCAATATTATTGAATAATATATAATTGTAGCGCCCCGGTCCCGAAATATCATGGAAATGAGCGTCACGGGGGTAGGGATTAAGAAGAGGGGAAAGAAAGGGGATTTCGAGGATAATTCTTAATGAACGATTCCAAATTAGTTCAATAATAGAGTATGATCATCGTAACAAAATCAGAGTTATATATATATATATATGTATATCCAAAACATGAGTTTTTGCTCTTGCGGAAGCTATGATGTATCAAAAGAAATAATACGATGATCAGAGGTTAAGACGAGCCAAGACAAAGGAATAGCTACAAGAGTACACATATAAGCCCCTCCACAGCTCATCATCTTCACGCTCCAGCTCAATGTCCTGAAAAACATTTGAGAAAATATTTGGGCTGAGTACTACTGTACTCAGTGGGTTTTCTGAGAAAAACCGAGTTATCAAAAGCATTTGATAAAATAATTATCTGTGTGTATGCAGATGAATCTTAGAAGGTTTTGTAAAGGGAAATGCATCTAAGTTCATCAAAATGTTTTACATGAATGTGTTCACCAGTAAACCCTGAAGTGAACCTGATCCACCAGTAAACCCTGAAATGGACCCACTCACCAGTAAACCCTGAAGTGAGCTAAGTACGACACCCGCAACCACCACTACAACATCATGCGCAATTACCAAGTAAACCCTCAAGGTAATTAAAAGATCTTTTAGCTGAGAACAGCAAGGGATTGGGTGCGACTCAAACCAAGCAAGACCGTAGCTACTCACATTGACACAGCACTGGTATATGAGACTCCGACAACCACAGCAAGCAGAACGAATCATTTTACACAGATAATCATATATGCATATTTGTTTCAAAACGAGTTTAATAACTCAAATATAGCATTTTGAGATAGATAGTATACGCCCACCTTTTGACTATAATAGTCGAAGCTTTTCAGTTTCTACGGAATTGAGCAACACCACAATGATTACGTCTTACGGTAAATGATCTACAAACATCGAAATTCATCTTAGAACCTCCACGAGGTCAAGATTCTCGCAATTACATAGTTTCGCATGCTCGTCGGTTAAACCGACCCAAACTAAACCTTAATAGCTTAGCAATTGCCTACCCCGGCAACCAATAATGACTCGAATCTCAACAATACTAATTCACATGAATGAGACTCAACAACATCATAGACCTATGGGAGTTTATTAAAACAAAAGGACCATTTTAAAACATATTTATCTCATTCGAGCATAAATCGAACACTTGGCTTGCGATTATAAATGATACAATTTAAATCCATCGTTAAAACTGATCTTAGCTCAAGTTTCCTCTCAACCCTAGCTATTAACTGATAAGGACACTCCTTAGTATCGTTCAAGGAGTTAAAAGATCCTTTTAAAACTGATTTCGAAGAAGGCGATTTGAAAACTGAAAATTTGTTGAGCAATCTGCACAACAGCTGACTTTGATTAATTAACAAAATTTATTCAGGAGGAATTAGGGAATGAGACCTATACCATTGGAAAGCCACGAAAGTCTAGTTTCTGGAACACTTTTCGGTGACTCAATACGATAACTAACGAAAAAGTTATAGCCGATTTACTGGAATGTAGCAAATCTGTCACGAATTTCTAAAAGAAAATAATTTACTCAGAACGAATTAGAGATTGAGAAATATACCATCAGAAAGCCATGGAAGTCTAGTTTTCGGCAAAATTTACGGTGTCTCAATCCGACGTCTAACGAGAGAGTTATGCTCGTTTTACCGAAAGGTGGCAAAACTGCCGGACACACGGTGCGCGGGCGCGCATGTCTTGCGCGAGCGCGCGACCTGTGCGTCGCTGCCTTTGTGCGCGCTCGCGCGGAACTGAGCTGAGAACGCACCAGGCGAGCATCGACGATCGATACATCACCATGGAACTCACATGCAAGCTTTCAACTCACCAAACTTCAACTAACATGCTTTGAAAATTCAAGACACAACAACATACTACAAAAACATCTCAACAAGCTTTTGCAACACAACTCTATATATATATATATATATATTTCATGTAAAACTGAATATATATATATATATATCTATACAACTGAAAATATATATATCTATATAATTCTAGTTTTAAAAATACCTTTAAAAACAACTTGGAAAAGCTTGAAGAAGATTGCGAAAATGGCTGGAACGAGCTTACCTTCGGCTCTCTCTCTCCTTCGAAAATTTGAGTAGAAATGAAGATGAAAAGATGGAAAAGAGATGAAGAAGAAGAAGAAGAAGAAGAAGATAGGAACGAAGAAGAAGAAGAAATGAAGGCTGCTCTGCTGCGTTTCCTCTCTCTCGAAAATCTTATGCCAAATGAAGATGGAATGGAAGATAGTGAAGGATGGTGAAGCTCTCTCTCTCTCTCTCTCTCAAAATGTATACAATACAATACATATACATTTATCTACTATTTTGGGGGACAAGGTGACGGGAAGGCATGGGAGAGGTGAGGGGAAGGCATGGCCTCTCATGCCTTGGGTTGACCAAGAAAAATATCCAGTTTAAATACCGGTTGTTCGGTTATCGTGATATTTTCCGTCTCCGAAAAAATACCAAATTAGACCGAAACGGATGAAATAATTCATTGATTTTAAAACCATGGATTAAACACATTTTCTTAAATATTTTAAATACGCCAAGTGACACAAATCGATAAATCGATTAATACTCATATTAAAATATATTTCGATTCTCATCGATACGACACATCGCAAGTTCGGTTAAACCACCGAATTACGGAAATTTTAAAATGACGCGACTCCCATAGTCTATGATTACAATTAATTATATACAAAAAGGTTCGGGGCACTACATACACTCCTCCTTAAAAGGAATTTCGTCCCGAAATTCAAGCATCCTGAAACATCTCGGGATACTTCAGTTTCATCGAGCTCTCAAGCTCCCATGTTGCCTCATTTCGGTCATGGTGATTCCATTGCACAAGTACCAATGAAATCTCCTTGTTTCTCAAGACTTGGACCTTTCGGTCGATAATCATGCGCGGCTTCTCTTCATACGACATGTCAGGTTGCAATACAAAATTATCATCTCGAATCACGTGTTCAGGATCGAACACATATTTTCTTAGCATCGATACATGATAAACGTCATGTGCTTGGGATAGATTCGGCGGCAACGCAAGCCGATAAGCAACCTCACCAATTCTTTGCAGAATTTCAAATGGACCGATAAATCTTGGTCACAACTTGCCACGTTTCCCAAATCTCACAACACCACGTGTTGGAGATATCTTCAAAAACACCTTATCACCAACTTGAAATTGCAAGTCGGTCCTTCTTTTGTCAGCATAAGACTTCTGACGATCTTGTGTTTCTTTCATCCTTGTTCAAATTTGATCGATCTTTTCAATGGTCATTTGCACAATTTCTGGCCCCAAAATTCTGCGTTCTCCAACCTCATCCCAATATAAGGGCGATCGACATTTGCGTCCATACAAAGCCTCGTATGGCGCCATTTTGATGGAGGATTGATAACTATTGTTATACGCGAACTCCACCAACAGCAACATGTCCTCCCAACTGGTGTTTCCATCAAGCACAACTCCTCGAAGCATATCTTCTAGAATTTGAATTGTTCTTTCCGATTGGCCATTAGTCTGAGGATGAAATGTTGTGCTGAAATTTAGTCTCGTGCCCATCGCCTCTTGAAGGCTTTTCCAAAATCTCGATGTGAATCGGGTATCACGATCCGATGTGATAGAAACTGAAATCCCGTGCAATCTAACAATGTCTCTTACATAGATTTGAGCCAATCTGCTCAAATCTGTCGTGGACTTTATTGGAATAAAATGCGCTGACTTTGTCAGTCGATCCACGACAACCCAGACTACCGTGTTTCCTTTTACCGATCTCGGTAACCCAACTATGAAATCCATCATGATATGCTCCCATTTCCATTCAGGAATCTCTAAAGGTTGCAACAAACCCAAAGGTCGTTGATGAACGGCTTTCACTTGTTGACACGTCAAGCATCTTTCCACAAATGTTGCTATTTCACGTTTCATGTTGCTTCACCAAAAACTCTGCTTCAGATCTTTATACATTTTTGTACTCCCGGGATGGGCAACATACGGAGTACTATGAGCTTCCCTCATAATCTCCAACTTCAATTCGTCAACATTTGGAACACACAGTCGATCACGAAACATCAACGTTCCGTCATTGGCTTCCTTGAACTCTCTTGGTTCGCCACTCCTGATCTTCTGTCGGATTTTCTCCAACTTATCATCTTTTGGTTGTGCTTCAATGATTCTTGCTCGCAGTTCAGGTTTAGCTACCACTGTAGCTATCGTACTTGTCGTAGAGTCGGGTGCAACCACCACCTCTAACTCTAGCTTCTCCATTTCACGTGCGAGTTCTTTCACATATGAGATGTGACCTTCAGATACCCCTGGCCCGCATCTGCTCAAGGCATCTGCAACCACGTTTGCCTTGCCCGGGTGGTAATGAACCGTGCAGTCATAGTCCTTCACCAACTCTAACCAACGTCTTTGCCTCATGTTCAACTCTTTCTGCTCGAAGATATATTTCAAGCTTTTGTGGTCGGTGTAGATTTCACATTTTACCCCATAGAGGTAATGCCTCTAGATTTTGAGAGCATGCACGACTGCGGCAAGCTCCAAATCATGGGTTGGGTAGTTTAACTCATTCGGTCTCAACTGACGAGAAGCATAGGCTACTACCTTTCCATTTTGCATCAACACGCAGCCCAAGCCTAACTTAGACGCGTCTGTATAGATTACAAAGCCTTCTACTCCTTCTGGAAGCGTTAAGACTGGTGCAGTGATCAATCTCTTTTTGAGTTCTTGGAAACTCTGCTCACATGCATCAGTCTACTCAAACTTGACCTTTTTCCTCAGAAGTTGAGTCATCGGCCTCGCTATCTTCGAGAAGTCCTTGATAAACTTTCAATAGTATCCTGCCAATTCGAGGAAACTTCTTATCTTATGAACATTTGTTGGTGATTTCCATCTTTCTACCGCTTTGATCTTTGCAGGGTCTACTTTGATTCCTCTTGCTGACACGATGTGTCCGAGGAACATCACTTCCTGGAGCCAAAATTCACACTTGTTGAACTTTGCGTAAAGTTTCTCCATTCTTAGTGTTTCTAACACTATTCTCAAGTGTTCCTCGTGCTCATTCTCGCTTTTCGAGTAAATTAAAATATCATCGATGAAGACCAGCACAAATTTGTCCAAATACTCGTGAAAAACTCGATTCATCAAATCCATGAAGACTGCAGGAGCATTGGTTAGACCAAATGGCAACACCAGAAACTCGTAGTGGCCATACCTTGTTCGAAACGCGGTCTTAGGTATGTCTTCTTCTCTCACCTTGACTTGGTGATATCCAGATCGTAGATCGATCTTGGAAAATACCCTTGCACCAGATAACTGATCAAAGAGATCATCAATCCTTGGAAGCGGATATTTGTTCTTCACGGTTAACTTGTTTAACTCGCGGTAGTCGATGCACATCCTCATCGAACCGTCCTTCTTTTTGATGAATAGGATCGGTGCTCCCCAAGGCGAAACACTAGGTCTTATGAAACCCAGTTCCAATAGTTCCTCTAGTTGCACCTTCAATTCCTCTAACTCCTTCGGAGCTAAACGATATGGCGCTTTGGACATCGGCGCTGCTCCTGGTTGTAGCTCGATGGTGAACTCCACCTGTCTGTCTGGTGGCAATCCCGGCAACTCTTTTGGAAATACGCCATAGTACTCTCGTACCACCGGCACTTGATCAACTGTCAGCTCCTCCTCCTTCTTGCTCGATAAGTGCGCTAAGAATGCTCGACACTCACCCTTTTGAATCATCTTCAACGCTTTCAGCATTGATATGATCAGGATCGTGCTTCCCATTCTTGTTCCATAAAACTTTGTCTCGGCCCTACCCGGCTTTTGGAATATAATCTCCCTTTTTTGGCATCGAATCATAGCATATTCTTTGGTCAGTCAGTCCATACCGAAAATAATATCGAAGTCTCGTATCTCAAGTACATAAAGACTGACTGTGAAACTCTTTTCACCTATAAGCACATCTAGGTTCTGGCACATGCAATTAGACAAAAGCGTTCGCCCTGAAGGAATGCTTACGGCTAAAGGTTCTTTTGCTAACTCAGGTTCAAGATTCATACGCCTACAGAAACTTCTAGAGATGAATGAATGCGAAGCTCCAGTATCAAACAAGGCAAGCACAGATACATCACACATACTGATCATACCTGCCAAGTTTCCAGGATTCCCGGCAGCCTCCTACTGATTCAGCGCATATGCTCGGACCTGTTGAGGTGCCCCCGATTCTGGTTTTGGTTTTGCGGAGGCCTCTAGTTGCCTCGGTTGTTACCATTGCCTCGACCACCTCCTCTCTGTGGTCCCTGTTGTCTCTGGTCTGGCACTTCCGGCTTCTGCTGACACCGATTAGCAAAGTGACCCGATTGGCCACAACGGTAGCATATAAGCCACTTTCCAAAATGGTGTTTATGGCAGGTGGCACACTACGGTGCATAACCTTGGTAGCCCTGAGGCCCCGCTGCCGCATTCCCTTGGCCAGCTGGCCTTTGTCCATAGCCTCCTCCGCCCTAATAATTGGGCTGGAAACTCTTTTTCTGGTGCCCATACTGAGGACCTTCCCATTTTCATTTTCCCTTAGGGTCAGCCGGAGGCGGATGAGATGCCGACCCCTTTGAGGCTCCTTGCATCGCCTCAATGCTCAGTGCTCAGCTAAAAAATTGGCCATAATTAGCTCCATCCTTCCCGACTAGAGCAGTCCCGATCTCAGGCCTCAGTCCCATACCGAACTTTTCAATTCGTTTCTCTTCGGTATTTACTGTCTGAGGTGCAGACCTCGATAGTCTGTTAAATTTCAGGTCGTAGTCGGCCACAGAGCCGCTACCTTGTTTCAGATTTCAGAACTCATTTGCCTTCTGGTGCTGATAGTGAGCTGGAATATATTTTTGGTACAGAATGGACTTGAAATCTTCCCAAGTGAATATCTTCCACTCGTCATCGGGAATTGTTCGTCTCACTGACTCCCACCAGAAGTCAGCATCATCAACTAGCTGGTATAGCGCACATGCTATCTTTCCCTTGTCATCACATTGGAGAAATCCAAAGATTTTCTCCAAAGCATGGACCCATCTCTCAGCCGCGAGTGGGTCACCTTCACCATTGAACACCGGGGGATTATGATGTCGAAATTCAATTTTGATTCGCGGTCCTTGGACCGGTGGTTCCTCCGGTACCTCTGGCACCGCTAGATTAACGTTTCTCGGTCTTCTTCCCCTCGGAGGCATCCTGCACTTACCGAGTTCCATGGGAATCATGATCATAAAGATCATTATTCATCATCATTCAATTGATCGATAAAGAATCTCTTGGGTACAACCTCTCCGTTGATCCCAAACACGCATGATCTAAACCGATACATGCTTAATGAATCAAGAAGTCTCATAAAACGGCCTATGTTCAGCAACTATAGGCTAGATTCATCTATGTTCTCTAAGTCATACCATACTGCTCTATCCGAGCATACCAATAATCAGATTCCAACAATCGAAATGCACAATAACATGGATCGAATCATTAGGGCCTCCCCGCCCATAAAATCAATTAGAAATTTTCAAAAGATCACGTCATACAGAATCCAAGAATCATGGCATCCATGCCAACAGTTAAATGTATATGGCCCACATACCAACATGAATACGTCCAAATGGCACTCATGGCCACATAATCATAAAAATGGCACACCCGCCAAATTTAAACATATTTGACTCATTCGTCAATATTAAACACAAATGTGGCTAACCTGCCAACATAGTATCACGTATATGACCTCTCCGCCAATATGTAATACAAGTTTTTGGCTTATCCACTAATTTTAAATCATCATTCGGCTTTTCTGCCGGTATCTAACACATGTATACGACTAAACCGCCAGTATACAATTACATATATAGCTAAACCGCCAGCATCAAACATATATACGGCTAAATCACCAGTATATAACCATATTTATGGCTAAACCGCCGTTATCAAACATATATACGGCTAAACCGCCAGTATATAATCACATTTATGGCTAAACCGCCAGTATATAATCACATAACTCACAATTGTATCCAAATAACAATGAATCCTTTCATAATATCCAAATAAACAACGCATCTCATAATTATCAATTATCTAATATTCAAAACGGATAAAACATGCGTACCTTTGCTGTTGCGTGAGAGACGAGCTAAGGGCTTATGAAATAATAACCAAAGACTCAACAAGGAAACAAACAAGATGACCCAGCAGACTGCAGAGTTGCAAACTTGCTCTGATACCAATCTGTAGCGCCCCGGTCCCGAAAGACTATAGAAATGAGCGCCACGGGGGTGGGGATTAAGAAGAGGGGAAAGAAAGGGGATTTCGAGGATAATTCTCAATGAACGATTCCAAATTAGTTCAATAATAGAGTATGATCATCGTAACAAAATCAGAGTTATATATATATATATATATGTATATCCAAAACATGAGTTTTTGCTCTTGCGGAAGCTATGATGTATCAAAAGAAATAATACGATGATCAGAGGTTAAGACGAGCCAAGACAAAGGAATAGCTACAAGAGTACACATATAAGCCCCTCCACAGCTCATCATCTTCACGCTCCAGCTCAATGTCCTGAAAAACATTTGAGAAAATATTTGGGCTGAGTACTACTGTACTCAGTGGGTTTTCTGAGAAAAACCAAGTTATCAAAAGCATTTGATAAAATAATTATCTGTGTGTATGCAGATGAATCTTAGAAGGTTTTGTAAAGGGAAATGCATCTAAGTTCATCAAAACGTTTTACATGAATGTGTTCACCAGTAAACCCTGAAGTGAACCTGATCCACCACTAAACCCTGAAATGGACCACTCACCAGTAAACCCTGAAGTGAGCTAAGTACGACACCCGCAACCACCACTACATCATCATGCGTAATTACCGAGTAAACCCTCAAGGTAATTAAAAGATCTTTTAGCTGAGAACAGCAAGGGATTGGGTGCGACTCAAACCAAGCAAGACTGTAGCTACTCACATTGACACAGCGCTGGTATATGAGACTCCGACAACCACAACAAGCAGAACGAATCATTTTACACAGATAATCATATATGCATATTTGTTTCAAAACAAGCTTAATAACTCAAATATAGCATTTTGAGATAGATAGTATACGCCCACCTTTTGACTATAATAGTCGAAGCTTTTTAGTTTCTACGGAATCTTGCAATATCACAATGATTACGTCTTACGGTAAATGATCTACAAACATCAAAATTCATCTTAGAACCTCCACAAGGTCAAGATTCTCGCAATTACATAGTTTCGCATGCTCGTCGGTTAAACCGACCCAAACTAAACCTTAATAGCTTAGCAATTGCCTACCCCGACAACCAATAATGACTCAAATCTCAACAATACTAATTCACATGAATGAGACTCCACAACATCATAGACCTATGGGAGTTTATTAAAACAAAAAAACCATTTTAAAACATATTTATCTCATTCGAGCATAAATCGAACACTTGGCTTACGATTATAAATGATACAATTTAAATCCATCGTTAAAACTGATCTTAGCTCAAGGTTCCTCTCAACCCTAGCTATTAACTGATAAGGACACTCCTTAGTATCGTTCAAGGAGTTAAAAGATCCTTTTAAAACTGATTTCGAAGAAGGCAATTTGAAAACTGAAAATTTGTTGAACAATCTGCACAACAGCTGACTTTGATTAATTATCAAAATTTATTCAGGAGGAATTAGGGAATGAGACCTACACAATTGGAAAGCCACGAAAGTCTAGTTTCCGGAACACTTTTCGGTGACTCAATACGATAACTAATGAAAAGTTATAGCCGATTAACTGGAAGGTAGCAAATCTGTCACGAATTTCTGAAAGAAAAACATATGACCTGACTTTACCGATTTTTCATAATTTACTCAGAACGAATTAGAGATTGAGAAATATACCATCAGAAAGCCATGGAAGTCTAGTTTTCGGCAAAATTTACGGTGTCTCAATCCGACGTCTAACGAGAGAGTTATGCTCGTTTTACCGAAAGGTGGCAAAACTGCCGGACACACGGTGCGGGCGCGCGACCTGTGCGTCGCTGCCTTTGCGCGCGCTCGCGTTCATCCCCGCGCTCGCGCGGAACTGAGCCGAGAACGCACCAGGCGAGCATCGACGATCGATACATCACCATGGAACCTACATGCAAGCTTTCAACTCACCAAACTTCAACTAACATGCTTTGAAAATTCAAGACACAACAACATACTACAAAAACATCTCAACAAGCTTTTGCAACACAAATCTATATATATATATTTCATGTAAAACTGAAAATATATATATATATATATATCTATACAACTGAAAATATATATATCTATATAATTCTAGTTTTAAAAATACCTCTAAAAACAACTTGGAAAAGCTTGAAGAAGATTGCGAAAATGGCTGGAACGAGCTTACCTTCGGCTCTCCCTCTCCTTCGAAAATTTGAGTAGAAATGAAGATGAAAAGATGGAAAAGAGATGAAGAAGAAGAAGAAGAAGAAGAAGAAGAAGAAGAAGAAGAGGAAGAAGATAGGAACGAAGAAGAAGAAAAAATGAAGGTTGCTCTGCTGCGTTTCCTCTCTCTCGAAAATCTTATGCCAAATGAAGATGGAATGGAAGATAGTGAAGGATGGTGAAGCTCTCTCTCTCTCTCTCTCTCTCTCTCAAAATGTATACAATACAATACATATACATTTATCTACTATTTTGGGGGACAAGGTGACGGGAAGGCATGGGAGAGGTGAGGGGAAGGCATGGCCTCCCATGCCTTGGGTTGACCAAGAAAAATATCCAGTTTAAATACCGGTTGTTCGGTTATCGTGATATTTTTTGTCTCCGAAAAAATACCAAATTGGACCGAAACGGATGAAATAATTCATTGATTTTAAAACCATGGATTAAACACATTTTCTTAAACATTTTAAATACGTCAAGTGACACAAATCGATAAATCGATTAATACTCATATTAAAATATATTTCGATTCTCATCGATACGACACATCGCAAGTTCGGTTAAACCACCGAATTACAGAAATTTTAAAATGACGCGACTCCCATAGTCTATGATTACAATTAATTATATACAAAAAGGTTCGGGGCACTACAATAATATATAATAATATTTACATTATTATTATATATAGGCATCATTCATTAACTAAAACTAATCACTAGATGTGGAGACCTCCCGCCGCTACCAATCTCTCATCACTCTCACCACTCATCCGCTTCAGTAGAAATGAATTGACGCGGCTTTAGCATCTTCACTTCTCATCTTCTTCACCCATCTTCTTCTGCAAAATTGAATCGATAGCAGCAATATCTTCACTTCTCGTTTTCTTCATTTCACAATAACCAGTATCCCGCCGCCATCGTGAAATCAACCCTTTCGACACATATAACCATCACATGAGGACGATGGAGACGACTTCTCTATCTTCATCGACAACAAAATTGTTGACCAGAAGTACATCCACTTCATCGAGTTCGTTTTGGACGAAGACAAGCACGAAGATGATAGGGTAGTCTCGTCGGATTGATCATTTTCTCTTTCCTCGGTGGCTCCACTGACGGAGATGAAGTTACTGAAGTCCACAGTTTTCTCCTGATTGTGTCTTTCATCAATCTGTTGGAAAGGATGGAAATTAATTTAAATTATTGTATTATAAAATTTATCTCGTATCTGAAATCAACAGATTATTGTGTTGTTGATGGGATCTGGGTTTGAGTTGCTTTTTTTAAAAAAAATATTTTAAAGTTTTTTCTCTTTAATTTCATAACGATTCTTTTCTCCTAAACATCAATTTCTATTGTGGACTAAGAACGAAGAGACCATGATGGTAGTTTGCCTTTTTATAGTTGATAACATTAAAAAGACAACAAAAATGTTAAAATGATGGTCGTGGATGTTCTCTATTTATCTTAGAGAGATAAGAAATGGAGCACCCATGGCAGGTTGGAAAGAAAGAAATTAAGCCAGATAATATTTTATGATCAGCTGAAAATTTTGATTTGTCAAATTTTGCTATAAATCTACAAATTAAAAGGTTGGGTCATTATTTAAAAAAAAAATGAATCATTATTGAAACATTTCAAAAGTAGTATTAAAATTGTAATTTTATTCAAAAATCATGTTTTTTATATAATTAATGCTTATTGACTTACGTATGCAATAGTATGATATCATGATTTAATATTACTAATAATGTTGTACACCATATATATTATGAATAACTATTGAATCATATTCTATATTATTGCTATCTATAATAATTAAATGACAAAAAATTGTATGAGACCGTCTAACGGGTCTCTTGCATTAGACGGGTCAAATAGGATACAAACCCGCCCAAAAAATCCTTCCAAACCCGTCCAAACCCACAAAAATAGTTAGACGCGTGGGCTCCACGCACCCGCCCATGCGCGGCCACTCGGGTATTACTAGGTATAAAGTAAAGTATCACTAACTGTGAAGCGAAGTATTATTAACTATGAAGTGAAGTATCATTAGATATGAATTTGGCAAAATATCATTAACTATTAAATGAAGTATCTTTAGATATATATCTGGTAAAGTATCATTAACTCTAAAGTGAAGTATCATTAGATATAAATTTGGCGAAATATCACTATTAAGTGAAGTATCATTGATATATATCTGGTGAAGTATCATTAACTCTGATGTGAAGTATCATTAACTTTGATGCGGAGTATCATTAGTTATGAAATGAATTATCATTAACTATTAAGTCAATTATCATTAGATATAAATTTGGTAAAATATCATTAACTATTAAGTGAAGTATCATTAGATATATACCTGGTGAAGTATGATTAATTGTCTTGTGAAGTATCATTAATTATGAGATGGAGTATTTTTCGGATTATATTTGTAGTGAATTAATTTATGATAATGTGATTTCAATTAATTCATTAATTTATATTTTTCTTCAAATTATGCTAGCTTATATATATTTGGACATGTTGAATGAGAAATTCCCGTATATTCATATTTGGGGGGGGGGTAATAGTTATGGATTTTTCTTTTTATTTTATTTTAAACAATCAAAATGAAATATTTATCTTCATGTGGCAAACTGGGCCAAGTTCAAAAGTTTAAGGGGCTAATTGAGCTGAGTTGAAAACTTCAAGGGACTAACCGGGATTAAATTTAATTTAAGGGTCAGAATGTTCCTTGAAAAATAGTTAAAGGGCCAAATGGACCTTATCCCCTAAATTCGGTTGTGAAGTATGGGAGCAAGTAAATCTAAAAAGGAAGAATGGAGGGAATAGTGTTAATCATGAGTTTTGATAAATTTGGAACCAAATGGTATTAAGGTCAAATTATCTTTTTACTTTTTTACTGAACCGGTTTTAATTCAAAAAATATTAAATAAACCTGTTTAAATTGATTCAACCGGATTGTGGACTGGCCACAGTGTGGCTATTTAGCATCGCTCTAATAAAAAATGTATTCATACACTGTACATATTGTTAGTTAAATTTTAAAGAGTTCGAGTAATTATAGAAATATTGCAATATTTCTGTCTAACAATAATTTTAAATATCTTTTTAATATAATTATTTTAATCACGTGCAAAATATTTGCATATTTCTAGCGTAGTAGAAACACATGCATATGATGTGCATACGGTTGAGGAATTGTAGCGAGGAACTAGTAAACTACACACGGTTCATTATCAAAATCTAGATAATATATTTCAAACAATTAAGAGTTGGACTTCCATGAAACCGCCTTAAATAAGGCTATTTAAGGCGGGCGCGTGGGCGTCACGTGCCCGTCAGTTTTTTTTTTGTATTTTTTTTGGGGGGGCATTTTTTTACTTTTTTTCAATTTTTTCTTTGTTCCTTTTGTTTTGTTCCCCAAAAATATATACCCTAAAATAACATTAGTGAACCCTAAAATTATAATAAATTGATTTAATTTGTTTGAAATGAGTATGAATTTATATCCTAAAATAGAATTAATAAACCCTAAAAACACTCCAAAAAAACCTTAAAAACACAAAATAAACCTTAAAAACATCCCTCCCAAAAAACTCTAAAAAACACAAAATATACCCTAAAAAAACCCTAAAAAAACTAAAAAACCCCCATAAAAAATCATGAACCCTAAAAAAACCCCCCTAAAAAATATGAACCCTTTAAAAACCATGAACCCTAAAAAAACCCAAAACTACTAAGCTCTAAACATTAATTTGAATGGAAAAAATCACAATTTGAACTAAATAAACTAGTATAAAATAACTAGCAGACCCCTTACTTTTTAATGATACAAATGATACTTTTTGAATTTTTGGTGATACTTTTTAGTAAGACTGTTGATACTGATTTTACCGTTTTAAATTTTTTTACAGGTTAACCCGACCCGTCTTAAATAGCACTATTTAAGACCGTTGTATGGAAGTGTTTGCCAACAATTAATTATTATTTATTTTCCAATCAAAAGCATTGCAGTTTTGCAGAGAAATTCTAGCTAGCTAGCTAGCAGGCTATAGAAGCAAAGAAGTGATTATAGCATGAATATGAATTTTTTTTTCTTCTTGCAAACTGGTGCATACATGTCATATCTAATTGATTCTTGATACTGTATATATATAACAATTGCCTTCAAATTAATATCAGTGATATATATATATATATATGTGTGTGTGTGTGTGTTGTGTGCACGGTAGTCAGTGAGAATGGGGTCGGGTTAGCGGCCGGAGTTTCAAAGACAGAAGGCGGAGGAAAGTGGATCGGCGAAGAAGAATGGGAAGAAAAATAGCTTTTTTATGAAATTGCCCTAATTTTGTTCGATCTACTTGAAAGAGGGATGGAATAGTCAACGTTTCTCTACAGTACCGGGTCGCTTGAAGATTTGGGCCTTTTGGGCTTTCTTTTATTTTATGTTATTTCTAAATTCCAAAAAGTGGCCCACTACTGTATTTATTAGGCCCTTAGGGTTAATTGCCTTTTGCTTAGTATATATAGTTTCTTATGTAAACTCATGCAGTAAGAATAAAATATCTCTGAATTTTTCCCCTACGTTCTCTCATCTCTTTCCCTTAATTTCTTCTGCTTTCACCCTTCATTTTTGTGCCAAGTTTCCAACTTTATAACAAAATTCCCTACCTAAATACAAGCTATTACAGATCCCAAAATATCATACAAAAATAGGACGTAAAAAGGCTAAAAACACCCGAGATATTACTGAAGCCATAACAGTTGGTATTCAGAGCAATCGATCCTCGGAGATGGCCGAAAACACCAGGCTTAAGGAGTTACAAAAAGGGCAAAAGAGGTTAGAAGCTGATAATCTCAAACGTGATGAGGCAGAATTAAAACTGAGAGAACAAATCACATCCATGGCCAATATGCAAGAAGGAATGATGAGTAAGTTGGAGCACCTCTCTAACCTCTTAGCTTCTATGAATATTCAATCATCTAAAGAAGATAAAGGTAAAGAGAAGATTGCTTGTACTTCTATTTTGGGCAGCCCACCCTAAAATTTACCCCAGAATTTTATAGAAGGAGGTTCTTAGTCTAGAACTCCCTCATATGCTAGGGATAGGCAGGTAGGAGATCATCATGGATCAAATGTTTTTGCACCAGTCCCTAAGGTTGAATTTCTAAAATTTGATGGTACCCAACCTAGGGTTTGGATGCTGAAATGTAAAGGATAATTCAAAATGGTCCTTAACATTCCAGATGAACAGAAAATATCATTAGCAATAATGAATTTTGAGGATAAGGCTGCAGTCTGGTTTCAGTCTTACAGTTCAAGACACTCTAATTTCAACTGGCCTCAATTTCTGGATATAGTCTCCACCAGGTTTGAGGATTTGAGAGAGGATAATATTGTGGTGGAGTTTAACAAGTTAAGACACACTGGGAGCTATTCTGATTATGTAGAAAAGTTTGAGGAACTTAGGGAATGCATGCAGTTGTTTGATAACAAGGCTTATTCTGAGAACTACTTCATTGCAAGCTTTCTAAGTGGGCTCAGTGATAGTTAAGATCAGCTATGAAGATGTTTAACCCTACTACTCTAGATCAGGTTGTGGTGCTAGGAAGGCATCAATTAGTCACCATTGAGGCTTTGACTAAGAAATTGAAGAGTGGTAATAGGAACTATAACAGTAGCAACTGGGGCAACTACCCTGCCAAATCTATGACTCCATCACCACTAACCCAGGCTCAACCCCTAACTTCTATTCCAACTCCAACCCAAAAAAACCCTGTGAAGTTTCTTACCTCAGCTCAGATGTCAGAAGGGAGGAGCCAAGGCCTATGTTACAACTGTGATGAAAGATATACTCCAAGACACAGACGAAAGGCTAGGGTCAACTACATGATCATGACAGAAGAAGAGGAGGAACTTAGCTATATAGAAACCAAGAAGGCTACAGAAGAATCTACAGACATGGAATTCTCCACTGATAAAATTCTGGTCTCCCTTAATGCTATTAAAGGGGATCCCAGCATCACCACTCTCAGGTTCACTAGATAATGCCAAGTCCATCAACTGTACATATTTCTGGACACAAAGAGTACCTTGAGTTTCATCAAAGACTCTACTGTCCATAAGTTAGGCTGTGTGATTGAGGAGACACAGCCCTTGTGTATCAAGGTGGCTAATGGCCAAAGGCTCACTAGCTCATCACAAGCAATCAGTTTTGAGTGGGATGTACAAGGCCACAACCTACAACATTCCCTAAGGCTGCTACAATTGGAGGGTTGTGATATCATCTTGGGAGGGGACTGGCTTAAGGCCTGCTCCCCAATCGAATTGGACTATGAAAAAATGACTGTGGCAATCCATTACCAAGGTAAGAAGGTTAAACTTCTAGCCAATTTCTCTACTGCTGACTGCCAGAAGATTTCACACCATACACTATACAAGATGTTGCATACTAAGGCTAGGCATAACATTGAAGAGGTATATGTAGTATCCATGCCTCAGCAGATCACAAAGAGAATCAGAGGTTATAGGACCTGCTAGATGAGTATGCTACCATCTTTCAAGAGCCAGAAGGCCTCCCACCCACTAGAGGAGTTGAACACCAGATCACTCTTAAGCCAGACAGTGCATCTAAGCATCAATACCCCTATAAATCATCTCACAGACATAAGGATGAGATAGAGAAAATAATCAAGGAATTACTTGAGACTGGGGTGATTCAGCACAGCAAAAGCCCCTTTGCATCCCCAATACTATTGGTCAAGAAGAAAGATGGGTCATGGAGGTTATGTGTGGATTACAGGTACTTAAACTCCTTGACAGTTAAGCATGAGTATCCCATTCCCATCATTGAGGAGATACTGGATGAACTACATGGATCTAAAATTTTTTCAAAGGTGGATCTTAGGTCAGGTTACTTTCAAATCTTAATGCAGCCTAAACATAGGTACCTCACTGCCTTCAGTACTCATCATGGTCACTATGAATTCCTAGTGATGCCATTTGGCCTGTGTAATTCTAATCACTCATGAATCAGGTGTTTGGAAAGTATTTGAGGAAGTTTGTCCTAGTTTTTTTTTTATGATATACTTATACACAGCAAGAGCTGGGAAGATCATCTTGAGCACCTCAAGCAAGTCTTTTCCTTGCTCAAGGAGCACACCCTATTTGCTAAGAGGTCTAAATATGTATTTGGCCAAATTAGCATTGAGTACTTATGCCACATTATTAGTCAAGAAGGGGTGTCCACAGACCTTGCTAAGATTAAATGTATGCTGAGTTGGCCCACTCCTAAGAATGTCAAACAGCTCAAGGGGTTCTTAGGATTGACTGGGTATTACAGGAAGTTTATTAAGGGGTATGGCCTCATTAGCAAGCCTCTTACTCTATTATTAAAGAAGAACAACTTCAAATGGAATTCAGAAGCTGATAAGGCCTTTGCAGACCTTAAGGTGGCCATGACACAGGCCCCTGTCCTGGCATTACCAGATTTCACCCTACCTTTTGTTTTACATACAGATGCAAGTGGGGTTGGCATTGGAGCAGTGCTTATGCAGAGAAGTAGGCTCTTGCCTTCCTGAGCAAGGCCTTGTGCCCCAAGAATCAGGCTCTCTCTATATATGAAAGAGAGTTCCTAACAGTGCTACTAGCAATACAGAAGTGGAGGCACTACTTATATGGCAGTAAATTCATCATCAAGACTGATCAACAGACATTAAAACACCTGCTGGATCAAAAGGTCACTAATCCTATGCAGCAAAAGTAGGTCACCAAACTGTTTGGGTTTGACTATGAAATCTATTACAAAAATGGAACTGAAAACAGAGCTGTAGATGCTCTATCCAGGAGGCAGGATGCTCAAACAAACTGCCTATCAGTTAGCACCCTATCCCCTAATTGGGCTCAAGAGGTGACAGACAGCTATGCTGGGGATGCCTTTTTCTCTCCACTACAGAGTTCTCTTCTAACAGGGTCAGTTGTCAATACTCACTTCTCCCTAACATGAGGTGTCATCAGATATAAGGGCTGAGTGGTAGTGGGGTAAACAGGAGAGATCAGACAGAAGCTATTGGGTGTCATGCACAATTCAGCTTATGGGGGCCACTCTGGAGTTACTGGCACCTACATACGGCTAAAAAGAAGTTTTTACTAGCCTAATATGAAGCAGGATGTCTTACAGTTGGTTAAAGGGTGTGACACTTGCTCCCTCAACAAGCCTAACCAAGGAGGAGTACAAGGGTTACTACAACCCCTACCAATACCAGATCAACCATAGAGCCACATCTCCATGGATTTTGTAGAAGGGCTTCCAAAATCAGCTGGGAAGGATGTGCGATGGTTGTAATTGACATGATGACTAAATTTGGCCATTTCATTACTCTATCTCACCCCTATACCTCCCAAGGAGTGGCTAAGTTATTTCTAGACCATGTCTATAAGCTCCATGGCCTACCAGTGAGCATTGTCTTAGACAGAGACAAGGTGTTCACCAGTAATTTCTGAAAGGAGCTCTTCAAGGTGCTAGAGGTTACACTTAATTTCTCATCATCCTATCATCCTCAGTCTGATGGGCAGACTGAGAGGCTAAATCAGTGCCTAGAGACCTACCTTAGGTGCATGACTTCTGATTGCCCAAGGTTGTGGGGTAAGTGGCTGGCCTTGGCTGAGCATTGGTACAATACCAATTACCATATAGCTATCAAGACCACACCTTTCCAAGCCCTCTATGGCTATGCACCCCCCTACCTAGCTATGGGGCCATATCTTGACACCACTCTGGGTGAGGTTAAGGACACTATCATGGAACGCAAGCTCATGCTTCAACAGTTAAAGGCGAACCTGCAGTTCGCCCAGAACAGGATGAAGACTTGTGCTGACAAGACCCGCACTTACAAGGTTTCCGAAGTAGGAGACTCAGTGTACCTAAAGCTACAGCTCTACAGGCAGAATTCGGTCTCCCTAAGAAAGAACTTAAAATTAGCCTCACGCTATTATGGACCTTACATTATCTTGCAGAAGATTGGTGCAATTGTCTATAAACTAGACCTCCCAGCAGGTTATAGGGTTCATCCGGTCTTTCATGCTTCACTACTCAAAAAGAAGGTATGAGCAGATACAAAGATTTTGCAGAACTTACCAGAAGTCACAGACGGCGGTGTGTTCCGCATCTCTCCGTGTGCAGTCCGAGACTCCCACATTGTGACCCGGGGAAAGGATTATATAGTTCAACTACTTATTCAATGGGAGGATGGCGGTGATTCAGGGTTGCTTTCCTGGGAGGATGAGAAGTTCATTAGGAAGAAATTCGCCACCTTTGATCCTTGTGGACAAGGATCTCTCAATGGGGGGGAATGTTGTGTGCACGGTAGTCGGTGAGAATAGGGTTGGGTTAGCGGCCGAAGTTTCAAAGGCAGAAGGCGGAGGAAAGGGGATCGGCGAAGAAGAAGGGGAAGAAAGATAGTTTTTTTATGAAATTGTCCTAATTTTGTTCGATCTACTTGAAAGAGGGATGGAATAGTCAATGTTTCTCTACAATACCGGGTTGCTTGAAGATTTGGGCCTTTTGGGCTTTCTTTTATTTTATGTTATTTCTAAATTCCAAAAAATGGTCCACTACTGTATTTATTAGGCCCTTAGGGTTAATTGCCTTTTGCATAGTATATATAGTTTCTTATGTAAACTCATGCAGTAAGAATGAAATATCTCTGAATTTTTCCCCCTACGTTCTCTCATCTCTCTCCCTTAATTTCTTCTGCTTTCACCCTCCATTTCTGTGCCAAGTTTCCAACTTTATAACAAAATTCCCAACCTAAATACAAGCTATTACAGATCCCAAAATATCATACTAAAATAGGACGTAAAAAGGCTAAAAACACCCGAGATATTACTGAAGCCATAACAATATGTTTGGAGTCATGCATCTATCTTGACCCAAACTGGAACCGTAGTTGATTTTGCATTAATCATATCCATCCACAAACTTCTGTTCCTCCATTTTACGCTCTAGCATTCCATGCGGACATGAAAAATTGATCTCGATATATAGCATCAAGATTGAGATCATAACCATACAATATTTTTAGCACCGACACAGTTGATACAGTTTGCTCAACCCGATCAATAAGACGCAGCTGCTTAATTTGTTGTAGTACTCTTTGATTCGATGATTGAAGCAATAAGCATCCTTCTTCAACTGCTTAAAACTCTTTCAACATTATATTGTACGTTTCTTTTAGAGAACGGCCAGAAAAACTAACATCGTTGTCCAGAAAGTTACACTTTGTTAATCGCTGATGATAATTTAACGCAACGTTCTTGCGATTCATTTGAGCTATTTTTTGCTATATCTTTTTGGGTGATGATTTGTGAAATGAATTGATGGTTGAGAATGAACTAATATCAAATGCTGATATTAACTAATACTTGACGAAAGAGTAGAAATGAGAAAAATGACGATGGCCAGGTAGAATTAACTTTCTTCATTCAAACGGTGCAAATGACACAAAAAACTACTTTTCAATAAACTATTCTCAATTTGCTGGTAATCATGGAAAATTTCTATTTTGATAGTAAAAGAAATAAAGAATCAGCATTTATATAATCCAACAACCATGCATAACAAATAATAAGCAAGAGCACAACACAGAAAATGAGTTTCCATTATATCTAATCAAGTTCATTTGTCGAAAGAAATGTGTTGCAACTCGCAACGACACATGAATTTCACGGTCAAAAACTTTATGATGACTCCAAAACGTTCTACAAATTGAAAATGGTTGCATTTCAAGAAACAAAATAGGCAAATGCATGACAAAAACTATCTCTTCTCAATGATCACCAGGTAACGACTTGATGATGTCCGAGTCACCTACGTTGCAGGGTAACAATTCATAATATCAGGGGTGTTAAAAAAAATCCTAGAAAGAGTGAAGGATATCAAGAAATATGAGTAAGATCAACTACCTGGATCAACAATGCTGAGGCACGAAACACGGAAGTACCTCCCACAAGCTGTGCCCAAATCAACATTATCTGGCATCGCATAAATGAGTTAATAAGTATATTCTCAAAAATCCCTTTTCTTTTTCCTTTTTTACTTCTTATTTGGGGTTATTCTTAGTGCCTCCATACTCACGTAGGTGGAAAGACTGGGTTAACTATGTACAAAGATGAACACATCTAGGACTAAATTTCAAACAGAATACTTTAGCATTCAACCTGTAACCAGAAACATAGGGAAATGGGGAAAATGTTCAAACTAGAGATAGTGTGAGCAACTTCATAAGCTAAAAATTTCAAGGACAATAGCAGTGATGCAGGAGAATATATATGTACGATCCAGGCAGAAATATAAATGCACACAAATGAATCAAACAAAACGATGAAACACGACATTGATCAAAGATTCAAACACCCAGTACATTGATTAGGCAGAGTAGAAAAACAATAAAAAACTAAATTTTGACTTCATGAATATCTTATACAGTGTCACATTCCTTAAAACCAACTGCACTAAATGCAAATCATCATCACTAAAACTAGAGTGCTAGAGAAATTAGGCAACATAAATCAAATTCATCTATATGTTGCAAAGGAAAACGGACTATCCAGCACTAAGAATGTTGATATCATAACTACAATCGAACTCAGCTGCAAAATAGCAATCCAGTAACTATTCAAATACAGCATAAACATTTTTTTGATAAATCACACAAAAAAAAACACAGTGAAATCGAGTTTAAATGAGTTCACTCACTTCCGTTGTAGTGGTGAACGCCAACTTTTGCAAGCATGGCATAATACTCAATCTCCGATTTCCTCAACGGCGGGCAGTTGTTCGAGATCAGTATCAATTTCCCTAAAATTACCGATTCAGTTTCATGAAACTCAGCATTAAACACTTAATTCAAACAAAATAAAATTCATCCGAAAAGAAAAAACGGCAAAAAATTAAAAAAAAAAACCTTTGGAATTGCGGAGAGTTTTGAGAACGGTCTTGTAACCAAGCGTAAATTTTCCGCTTTTCATCACCAGAGCCAATCTGTTGTTGATGCTCTCATGAGTCTTCTTCTGCGGATACAGAAAGCAAATCCATAATTAGAGACATGATAAATAAGGCGTGGAAAACATGCAGAGATGAGTGAAAGTAAGAAAGATAATTCTCACGGTTTTCTTCGCCGCCACCATTGTGATGAGAGTAGGGAGAGCTAGGGCTTCGCGGCCGAGCGGAAGTGAGAAATTGCGAGCGTAATTTAGCACTGCGGCGCAGTGTATTGTTACCGGGTAGGGTTCTTATAAGGGCCTTCTGCGCTTAAATTCCATTTTAACCCTCTCTGGGTATGAATGTTTCGGGCCCAAATCTGATCCTAACCGCCGGGGTGCTTCTCTCTCTGGCCTTTTTTTTTTTTTTTTTTTGCCCAAAAATAGCCATATGTGCTGAACTGTGACTCTTTTTCTAAAAATGTCCTGAACTTTAAATAATATTAAAATATATCACGAGCTTTGATTTTTGTCTAGAAATGACCTGAATTTCAAAAATTCCTTGAACTTTCCATTTTTTTTTTTTTTTGCAAAAATGTCATGAGATTCAATTTTCGACGGCGGATTTGTGACGAGGCATATCAAAGTCTAGCACGCCAAAGTGACGTGAAATTCGTAATTTTTTTAAAAAAATAAATAAATAATGACAACATTGTTTTCCGTTTTCATATCCAAAGCCGTAACTTTTCATTCCAATAAATGTCTCGTACCAATCCAATTTGAAGAGAAAAAATGATTTATTTCCATTCATTTCGAATTTCTCAATCCTAATGGAAAAAGAAAATTAAACGATTTCTTCTCATTTTTCCCAAAATCTCAATCAGAACATAATCAACCCAATTTGTTGGAAAAAATTGTATATCCTTCAAATTGAGATTTAAAAAAAAAAATCTATTTTACTTTAGCACGCTGGACACTAATATGCCTCGTCATTAACCCGATGCCGAAAATTAAATCCTATGATAATTTTACAAAAAAGTGGAAAGTTCAGGACAATTTTGTTATTATTTGAAGTTCAATATATTTTTAGAAAAACTGTCAAAATTCAGGACATATTTTGGTATTATTTAAAGTTCGGGATAATTTTAAAAAAAGGTCAAAGTTCAGGACATAAGTATATATTTTGTTAAGTTGGTGTGATCTTAATTCTTAAATATGACGTATATATTGATGGATGAGAATCCTATGGATGAGAAAAGGATTCGAAATTTTGTCCATCCCAAATTACTTTTTTATATAATTAATTAATATATGATGATGAAAATTTATATGAAATTATCCAACGTGTCTCTTTCGTTAGACGGGATCAAATAAGATTTAAACCCGCAAAAATAGATAGGTCCATGCTTGCTCCCTCCGACTCGCACCCACGTGCGTATTACTATGTATAAAATAAAAATAATTATATATCGAAATATCACTTAATATGAATTGAAGTATCATCAACTATGAAGTTTTTCACGTGCTGAGAATAAATAAATGAATTATCTTTTTACATAAATTATAATATGTGGTTTTTAATTTAGTTGATTCATTTATTTTCTTCTTGGAATATGTTTGTTAAAACTTCAAACATCACGTATCACTATGTACGAAGTAAAGTATCACTAATTATATGTTGAAGTATAACTTAATATGAATTGAAGTATCATCAAATATGTAATTTTTTTTTTGCTATTTATTTTTTATATCATGGTCAATATACTTTCGTATCTCTACCAAGTCTTGCTCTTAAAAAGATTTTTTTAAACAAAAAATCATGAGCTCTTAGTTTTCTCTTGAAATAAAAAACCGATCAACAACTAATAATATATAAGTGTCATTGTATATGAAGCGAAATTTCACTAGCAAAGAAGCAAAATATTATTACCTATGAAGCGCCCGATGGTCCTCATTTTCTTTTCATTTTTTATTAATTTTTTAATTTTTAAATCTTCATTTTATATCGAGCCCATTATATGAGTCCATGCATTAGCGCGGGGCAAATGCACTGAGCGAGATGTCGCGTAAAAAAATTAAATTAATTCAATTCAATTTTAGGATTTACTAATTCTATTTTATGGTACTAATTTCTTTTTTAAAAAAATAAATAAATTTAAAAATTTGAATGTATATTTGTAAAAAAATGAAGAAATTAAAAAGTGGACGGGGCCTCTCCTTTGCAAGAGACTGATGGGCTGGCCCATCAGACGGGTCGACCAATTACCCGGATCAGCCCAGTTCAGATAATTTGAGCCCAAATTAAAGAAAAAATAAAAGAACAGACAAATTCAGAAACGAGAGAGAGAGAGGGGAGAACTCACGGTTGAGACGAAGGCGAGAGAGAGGAGCCGACCTCTTGCGAATGCCGCTACCATCACCACCGCGCTGGAAGCTCAAGACCACCGCGCCGGAAGCTCATGACGTCGACATCATCTTCAACGTTGAAGAAATTTGATTTTGTTTCCTTTTCTCCAACTCGGAAATTTCAAGGTGAGTTTCGAGAATTCAATAGAATCTATTCAATTGTGTATATTTCAGTTGTGAAATTACTTTTGTAAATTCAAACAATTGCAACTTTCAAATTTGGGGAATTTTCGTGCGAAATTTGAAAATTTGGTCAGTTCGACAGCAGCGGCTACCCAACTTCGGCTACCCTATCAATGAAACTCCACTTTGCGGTCGATTTTCCACCGCTCCATGCAATCACCATCGCCAAAAGCGCCGGTATGTCTCTCGTCGCCAAACGAACTCTGCCCTCATCCTTCATTTTGTAATTATGATTTTCTTCTTCGGTCTTCCTATGCAAAGTTTATCAGTTAGTTTATTGTCTAATATGCATAGTGTTATTTACGCCATTTAACATTTTTTAATGATTTTTCTCAAAAATGTTTCGATTTGACTTATGTGAATGTGGAATCTGATCATGGTGTGATGTTGAAGGAGTTGCCATTATTGTTTAGTCAACTGGGTTTTACAATAGTTGACTTATTTTTTGTGGCTGATAAAAATGGAGTGAATTGGATAGAGTTCTTGATAGGTTACACAAAATGTTGTACAAGGATTGTTGCTTCGGCATTGTTAAATAATTTATTTCGGGTATTTTTTGTGGTGTGTTCGAAGGCTGGACTTCCAGTTTATCTGCAGTTTGAGGTGTTTGATGATTATTACAAAATTACTGGGTCGTTGTCTCCCCTATACGTATGCTTCTTTGTGTCTACTGGATTGTTTCCTAGGATGCTATGGTGTTGAGATTGAATACAGGGAATAGGAAAGATAAATGTAGTCTTCCTGATATTTCTCATTTGGTATTATCGACTATTGAGGTGTGTCGTGATGGAGGTGGTGAATTAGTCTAGTTATGATCAAGGATGAAAATACCGCTATCACACCATATATCGCAACTTCAATTTTACGGATATATTGCCGGATATATCGATATCACAGAAAATTGAAAAAAATGACAGAAACTATATTAAAATCTTGAAAATTTTAGGAACTATTATAGCATATTATTATGCACATATTCTACTCAAAATTTTGATAGAATTGTATTTTGAAAACAAACATATGAATAATTCATTATATAAATAATGTCTGAGACCAATACATTTGACAAAATAATACATAATACAATATAAAATAACTAAATAAATATTATAAAGTATAATTAATACCAAAATGAGGATCTATGAGGTTTAAATATAGTAGATGGAATGTCATCTTGTTCCAAATAATATTGGTACCAACTCATTACATTAGAGTAATTCTGGATATAATTATGCACATGCACTTGATATGTTTCTTGATTTCTTCCAATAGCTCCACCATGGATTGGATAATGTCCACTGACCCAATTATTTTATTGATACACATTTTGACCTCCATACACATTTTGAGTAGTCCAATCAAATTGTAAATTCCCATATGTGTAAAAAACATATGAATCTTGGGACATATCACTATAATCAGCGCCACCCATATTCACAGAATCAAGATTGGCTGAAAGTGATTCAATATCAGTACTTGAACTTTCTTCTTAAGTCCATGCACGTCTCGTTATGTATTCATTTCCTATTGCTCATATTCTAGGACCTCCAATTCTACTTCCGTGCATAGTCCATATCTTATGTTGCATGAGTGAAATCTTGTGTTGCATGAGTGAAGTCGGACTCACAACTGAATGGACTCAATAACGTATGCCTTGAACCATAATCGTATTAATTGTTCCCACCATTTCCACCATCATCATAATTTCCACCACTTTCATCATTTTCTCCATCACTATTTTCCCCATCCTCTGTTGAGCTATTAGTTTTTGAATCATAAGAAGTATTACCCACTTCTTGTTGTAATGCATGATTCAAATCAATGTCATAATCATGAACCATATAGTAGTTATTTTTGGATCAAGATTTCCCCCATTATTATCTAAATGTGCAGGGCGAACCCATTGAAAAACCGATTTCCTTTAGTGCTTTGTCTAGCATGCCCCCTAAAGTTACCAACCATATCCAAGTGATTGGTGTTTATTTTTCCTATTTTATCATAAGAATTTAGTATTTTCAGTATGTGTTATTCCTGTGTTTTTGGGTGATTTTTATGTTATTTCCTTCATTTTTGCTCTTTTGGTGAGTTGGGCCATGTTTGTTCAAAATTTGAGCTTTTGTGTCAAAAAGTAGGATTTTATGGTCAAAAAGTGGCTAGGAGGCAAAGCTCCCAACTGAAGCTCCAACTTGTGGAAAGGTCCTGAATCACCCACTTCACTGAGTTGATCAGGGGTCTTGTTGTCCGGTCAGCGAGTCGGGAGGTTAAGGGGGGCATCGTCCCTCTTGTCTGGGGATCCGGGGCGCGGAGACGCCCCCGGCCTGACGGTAATGGACCCAACTAATGGCCGAGCCAGACTGATGGACCAAACTGAATAGAAGAGCAACCAAGACTGAAACAAAACTGAAAGAAAAGCCGGAAGCAGGAGGAGAAGCGCCCCGCGCGCGCGGCTGGCACCACGGCCGCAACACGCGGCCCTCGGCCAGCACCCCACACGTGGCACTCGAACAGTCTTCCCATGCACGCAGCAGCCCTCTTGGCCAAACAACCTTCGCGCGCACGCAATACCCCACCGGCGTGCAGCGCGCGTGATTGGTTCCGATTTGTCCTACGCATACTACTTCGATCTGAACCCGCAAGAGGACGGGGTCGATTATAGGGCGGAGAGCTAACTCAAGTCGTGTCTCTTGAGGAAAGCTTAATCTGGGTTATTAACAAATGGGATTTTCACCTGTATTTCCGAGCATAACATATTCGTTTTATTGATCTTTTCATATATTTTTAACGTTCTAATGCTCTTTTCCGTTTTATTTTATAATAAGTGTTTTTAAACACTGTCGTGCAATTTTAGGGCAAAATCGATCGGGTCGGGGCTTAAAGAAAGACAGTCGGCGTGACCCGGGTGCAGGAGCGGCGCGAGTACGCGTCCATGCAGAAGCCTCAAAAGTACGGCAAATGGCGCGGCCCGACTCAGGCCAAGGAGGCGCGACCAGCTCGGTCGCACCACCCGGCGCGACCCGAGCCAGGCCCGGCGCGGGTTCAGAGATGGCGCGACCGGGTGTCCATGCAGAGGCCCTGAAAGCAGGGTGCCCGGTGCGGCCCGATCCCTGATGGTCCGGCGCGACCAGCTCGGTCGCGCCCCCTGGCGCGGCCTGACCGTGGCGCGACCGAGCCTGTGTTGCACCCCCCTGTTCCGTTCTGATTTTTGGTATTTTTATTTCATTTTCATTTTATTTTTATTGTGCGGATTTGTGGGGGTATAAATACCCACCTTTGTTCAAACTAGGGCAAGAATTCAATTTCCTAGCCCCCAAAATAGAATAGAGACTTGGAGAGAAAATTTTGTAATACAAACTTGAAGATTGTGAAGATTTTGGAAGAAAAAGTGAAGTTGAAGATTGTTTCATTCCTTTTCGGGTTTACTCTTATCTATGATTATGATTTTCTTCTTCTTTGTCTACTTTTGTTTTATTTTATTCTTAAGCATGTCTAGCTAAATTTTGTAGTCCTAGGATGATATGATTTGACATTAAATGGTTGGGTGGATGGATGAAAAAGCATGTTAATTCTCTTTCTTTGTAATTTCCATGAATCAATGGTTTGAGTTTATCTAACTAGGGTTGGCCTCCTTGAGTTGGACTTTATGTTGATTATGTGTTGAGAAAAACTAATTAGCATTATGAGTTGATTTATGGGACCTATTAGGTATTAAATGAGAATTTATGCCTAGCTGGATTTTCGGTTGATTAATTGTGCTTGAATTTGAGGAAATTGGAGTTTAGTCATAGAAATAGGAGAATTCCCTTTTGTTCAATTAAATCTTAGAAACTCGAGAGAGTCTAGGATTATTTTTGGAATTAATCTTGAGCGGAATTAATTTACTTTCTAATCTTGAAACCCATCGTTTGTGTTGATGAATATTATCCTAGGATTTTTCCCTTTCATTTGTTACCCCTTTTAGTAGATTTGTGATTGTTTGAGTTTATTCTAGTTTATTTCAATAACTTGTTAATTTCCACTATTAGAGTAAAAGAAAAACAAAATTCAACCCATGATTTTGTGATGCTTGACTTGTAAAACGACATGAATATGGTGCTTGCATACCTTTGATTATCTAAATTCCCTGTGGATTCGATCCCGATTTTTCTTGTACTACAATCTGCTTGTATACTTGCAAGTTAAATTTGGGTATTAAAACTCTTTGTAGGAAAAATTCCATCAAGTTTTTGGCGCCGTTGCCAGGGAGTTTTAGTTTTATTCAAGTCTTTTTATGCAACATCAATAAAGTGTTGTTTGCTAGATCAAGTGGTTCTATTTTATTTTATTTAAGTATCAAACTTACTTTAAGTTGTTCACAGGTGGTGTATGCATACAAGGGCACGTGGTGACCCGTTGCTCGAGTTAGATACCGAGATCGAAGCCACGAGTCATCATAACAATGCTCGAAGAAGACGTAGACATAGAATGGCGGATAATCCACCACCTCTGCCTCCCATCCAAGATCCGTTGATTCTTCAAATGCAAAGACAGCTTGAGGAGATGAGAGGACAACTTCGGGCCCAAGAGGAAGCTAGGGCTCGAGTCGAAGAAGCCCCGATTCGGAACTTATTTCAACCAATGCTTAATGAGGGGGTTGTCAATGGGCCGGCTATACAAGCCAACAACTTCGAATTGAAGCCGGCTTTGATGGCTATGGTGTCCCAAAACCAATTTGGTGGGACGACACTTGAAGATCCACACGAACATGTCCACCAATTTTTGGAGATCGCTCGAACGGTCAAGATTAATGGGGTGCCCGAGGATGCAATCCATTTGAAGTTATTCTATTTCTCACTGCGGGATAAAACATGAATATGGTGGTTGAACCAACCACCCGGTTCAGGCACATCATGGAATGACTTGCTCTCTAAATTCCTTCAGAAGTTCTTTCCTCCTGGAAAGACATTAAAGTTAAAGGGAGAGATAACTCAGTTCAAGCAAAGGGATGATGAGTCCTTGTGTGAAGCTTGGGAGCGGTTTAGAGAGATGCTTCGCAAGTGTCCGGGCCACGGTTTTGGCACGGATCATCAAGTTTGCATCTTTTATGGCGGTTGTAAGTCCAATGTGAGAAGTATTCTTTATGCGTCGGATGAAGGATCGTTACTAAATTGAGAATCCGAAGAAGCCATCATGATCATCGAGGAACTGGCCTCCAATGCCTATCAATGGCCGGGGGAGCGGGAAATGGCGTTTCATTAAGGATTTTTCAAAAAGTTCAAAACCTTTGTGTAAATTGCTTGAAAAATCTAATGACTTTGTGTTTGATGGTGAATGTGTACAGGTGTTTGAGACCTTGAAGAACGTCCTTATGACGGCCCCGGTACTCATTGCCCCGGATTGGAGTGAGCCATTTGAGCTCATGTGTGATGCAATCGAGGTGGCCGTGGGGGCCGCACTAGGGCAAAGAAGAGAAAAGTTGTTCCGGGTGATCTACTATGGAAGTAAGACTTTGGACCCAGCACAAATCAATTACACAACCACGGAAAGGGAGTCATTGGAGGTCGTATACGCTTTTGATAAGTTCCGGCTCTACCTCATTGGGGCCCGAACTATCGTGCATACAGATCATGTGGCCCTGCGACATCTATTTGCTAAGAAGGATGCCAAACCTAGATTGATACGATGGATTTTGTTGATGCAAGAGTTTGACGTGGAGATCAAGGATCGGAGGGGTTGTGAGAATGTGGTGGCGGACCACCTTTCACGGCTTGAACATACCTCGGATGAGTTAGAAGACAAGAGGCCAATAAATGATGATTTCCCGGATGAGAGGATACTAGCCATAAGAGCCACCACACTGTGAATTACTTGGTGGCGGGGTCAAGCCCGTGGAGCTTGAGAGTTATAAAAGAAAAAAATTATTTCATGATGTGAAGTTTTTCATTTGGAATGAACCATACCTCTATAGGCGCTGTGCCGAATTGATTTTGAGGAGGTGCGTACCAGAAGACCAATGGAGGGAAATCCTTGAAGCATGTCATACCGGGCCAAGTGGTGGCCATTTTGGTGCCAACCGGACCGCTAGGAAGGTCCTCCAAAGTGGATTCTATTGGCCTACATTGTTTAAAGACGCCGGAGGGTTTGTAAAGAGTTATGGACAATGTCAGAAGATGGGTTCAATTTCCAAAAGAGACGAGATGTCTTTGAGAAATACAATTGAAATGGAACTCTTCGATATATGGGGTATAGATTTTATGGGTCCGTTTGTATCCTCTGAAGGCAATATGTACATACTTTTGGACGTTGATTATGTGTCTTGTTGGATAGAAGCGGTGCCCACAAAAACGAATGACTCCAAGGTGGTACTCAAATTCTTGAGGAGGAACATACTCACACGTTTCGGTGCTCCGAGAGCCCTCATCAGTGATGGTGGCTCCCACTCTGTAATAGGTGGATGTCGATGCTACTTGCTAAGCATGGGGTGAAGCAAAAAATCACCACACCATATCACCCCCAAGCCAATGGTCAGGTGGAGTTAGCAAACAGAGAAGTCAAGCGAATTTTACAGAAGGTGGTTAGGACTAATGGCCTCCTAGCCACCTTTTGGCCATAAAATCCTGTTTTTTGACAGAAAAGCTTAAGTTTTGCACAAACCTGGCCCAACTCACCATAAGAGCAAATGTGAAGGAAATAACATAAAAATATCACGAAAATACTGAAAACACATATACAAAAGGCACCAAATTTCTATGATAAAATAGGACAAATATACACCAAACAAGTCCCCCACATTTAACCATTTGCTTGTCCTCAAGCAAACAAAATCATTCAAGATATGAAGCAAGAAGGAATTGTCCCCCAAGAAGATTATGCACACTAGAACATTCCTCACCATTTCAAACTAGAATGCTTATCATCGAGGATAATGACAACACTTATTAAACAAGGCATGCGGCTCGTCCAATGAGAATAAGTGGGCAAGATGTTCTCAAAGCAAAATGCAACAATTATCATGTAGAGCATTCCTCTCACTAACTCACTAACCAATTATTCAAAATTAACCCGGAAATGCACTCAAATGATATAAATCGTTAGGTGAAATCATCGGGGTAAACTGAGCTTCCTAGCGTGGTTTTCCATACTCATCATGGATAGATTCAAAGGAATGACACACATGATAGGAGTAAAATCCAAAATGCAATCACATTTATTATGACAAAAAAAAACAAGAGGACATGGATCAATCTTCACAATGTGTAGTCCTTAGGGATAAAATCCCCAGTATCCTTGTGTGGTTTCCCATGCTCATAGTCGATTTAGACAACTAGAGGAGCAGAAATCCTTATTGTCCTCGTTTTATTTATTTAAATATACATTTTATTTCATTTGTTTTTCTCTTTTTTTTTTAATAAATGATAGGAAGTTAGAGGAGAGAATGATTTTTCAAGCATAATTGACACATTCGACAAGAGAACGAATCAAGCCTTCGAATTCTTAGAGAACGAGACCCCACAACACAAATCATGTAAATATAATCATTCTTCAAGATAATTCACATTCTACAATGAAATAATGGGAATGATTTCATGCAACGTGATCATCTTAACAATAATTCCTTGAAGATTCATATTCCAAATAACCGAGTTTGAAAATTAGACAAGACAAAGCATGCTAAGTGCGAGTTTAAACAAACAAACACAATATGATCGAAACATAAATCAAAACTGAACAAAATAACATATAACAAATTTCAAAATTCAACATAAAATCAAAAATATAATCATAAAAACATAAAACATAAGTTCACCCCCACACTTAAATCATGCATTGTCCTCAATGAAAGAAATAAAGGGAAGAGAAAACATTACAGAATGTAGAAGACCGACAACAGGTGCAGGTTCCTACAAAACAACACGAACAACAAAAGTCGAACGGACAAAATAATACAGGAAATAGAAAAATACTAACAACGCACATGAAACACAAAATAGGTAAACAAATAAAAATAACTTCACTACTCGGGTGGCTGATAAGGTGGTGGAGGAGGCTGCGGAACTTGTGGGGAGTTAGGGTTGAAACTAGACCCTTTATTTGTAAGGCTGAGGTGCCGCGGTCATGGGAAGCTCTGCGCTCATGGAGGGCCGCGCTCACGGGTGACGCTACGCTTGCAGTGCATGCTGGCACTCAGGGTCCCGCACTCACGGGGACGCCGTGCTCACGGGGTTGTTTGGCCGAGAGCCTTACCCCGCGGTCGCACCAGTGGTCCTACACTTATACATTTTTACATCAGTTTTCTTCCCAGCAGTGCACTCTCAATTCTTCGCCCCTACGAGACAACAACAAAAATAAAAACTTAAACATACAAAAAGGTAAAAATTAAACAAAACATGAAAGCAATGAAATTATGGGTTGTTGGTGCGTCGTTTTTCACCAAAAATAAATGTTCCGACTTTCGTCGGCAAGCCCACACTGCAGAGTACAGTGGCGAGCAGGATCGTCTCCCAAAGGACCGGCGAGAATTACTCTTAACTTTCAGTCTGCGTGCCCAAACTTTCAGAAACGTGTTTTGTGTGAATTATGTAGCAAAATAAATTAAAGAATTAAATAGACAACAATCGAAAATATGTGTGCAAACGAACTGAATTAAATAAATGACAAAAGGGTATTCCGGATCCAACAAACTCCACTCCACTTATAACACCGATCACACATGCAAGAATTAATTAATCAAACCATGTAAATCAGTTATAGTCATCGAAGATGCTTCTGACATGACCTAATCTCTCCATACTGTTTCGATAATTAAAAAGATGCTTCATTAATTATTCCCCTAATCGACTGACAACTGTAAGAGATGCTCTATGAGTTTAATGAGCCGACAGCAATGAGCACAAGAAAGACCCGATTCTTAACTTACAGGCTCTGACGCAGGACTGTAAAATTAACTCTGCTATTCCCCTAGTTATTTGAGCAACCGTTTTACCACTTATTAAACCTAAACCACGATTACGTATGGCCGATTTAATTGGCTAGTAATTAATCACAACCTACCAAATATTTGCAACTATTCGATAGACTTAGAATAATTAACGACCCGAAATCCAAGAATAACAGATACATGCATCAATTAATTAAGAACAAACAATTAGATCTCACAGTTATATAAGTAGAGCTTCGTTGTCGTCACCAGAATACAAGAAAATTAGCTAACTTGCATAATCATAAAAGCACGCTGATAATTAACGGAGCAGAACAACATGAAATAATGAAGAAGATGAATTAAGAATCTGGTGGAACGCGTTTCTGCTGCTGCGTTTCTTGCGTTAATCGTGGATAATGGAATTAATAAGCTAAATACCTAATATATATCTACTAACCATAAAGAGATAGAGTCCTACTAGGAAATAGAATCCTAATCTAGATAAACATGGTAAATCTCATGCAAAAGACTCCTAAAGGCGGTTAGGAAGAGTATTTCCACGTCCAGGTCTACTCGTGGGCCGAGAATTGGGTTTAGCAAGCCCAAAACGTATTCTGGACCGGGCCTCCAGAAATCTGTCTCAATCTTCCAGCTGCATGCCCTTGCAGCTTACTCTACTCGAACTCGAACCATACACTTCTCTTTACTTATATCTTTTCATACCAAAACCTGCCTCTTTTCTCCACTTTTACACCATATCCCTACACAACTCAACACATCATATATCCAAAATACACAAATAGAGAATAAATAATAAGGAGAAAAGACACCAAAAAATCGTGATAATAACAAGTAGAATACGTCCTATCAAATCCCCCCACACTTAACCCTTGCTCGTCCTCGAGCAACACAAACAAGAACAAAGAAAACATCAAGAACAAAAAACAGACTCGACAAGGATGAATGACCAAGCATCAACAACCCAAATCAATGAGAACTCAGAGCATAAACTGTGATATATCAATCCACAAACCACCAACCAATTTGTTTAAGAAATATGCCAAAATTTTTTCAATCAAGTTAGAATTATGCTTCACAATCCAGCCTCACCAAGATTCACTTTTCATCACTCAACGAAATCAGATCAAGAGGCCATTCACTCAAAGATCATGACTAGCTATTTTCAACATAGAATTGCTCATTTGTCACCTAGAGATGTCACACTTCCATTTCAAAACACAAATCACAAGGTATTTCTTCTTTTGGTTGTAATGGGGCTTAGGTTCATGAGGTAGGATATATTTGGCCAAAGTAGCTAAAGTGAAAGACACAATGCAAGCATAAGAATGTAAATCCCTTTTCCAGCACAGCACAACAACATCAGCACAGGTCTTATTTCAAAATTTTGAGCACACAGATTCATTCACTCTCTTCATACTCTACTCCTCATTTTCTCTTTTTTTTTTTTTTTATGTTTTGATGGAAGCTTTGCTTCTCATTCATATTTCTTATTTTTTTTTTTTTGGAGGAGTAGAGTATTAACATTCACACATTCTTTCTCAAGACCTCATATTTCTTATTTGTGCAGCTTAGACATCATTCATGAAGGTACTTGCATGTTTTCGGGACAAAAAGCAGGCCAAAAGAAAGGCTATGGCTCATTTATAGTGGCTACAATCAATAAAATTTGATCTTTTAAGCTCAAGGTGGCTCACTAATTGGCAATGTACGGGCAGGGTGTTTTCTTTTGGGTCAGTAGCTCGGGTATCCCTAGATGCCTTAATCATTTTTGTGCATGAAATCAGAGATGGTAACAATAGGGGTAGCAAAGCAATTCAAGTATCCAAGAAACAAAATCAGACCACACTCATCATACAAAAATTGAGATCTTAATTCATGCATGCTCATAGGCTCAAAAACTCACAATTTGTAGGCTTAGAACATAGTGATTGAAAGCATGATTCATCATTCAAGATCTCATTCAAACTTGGCACATTTCTATCACAAAAAACAACCTCTCATCCAGTCAAACCAATCACAACCCAAACTCCTCAAACTCATCAATTCGGGTTGTCAACACTTAGTCAAATTCCTAACAAAATCACAAAGTATACGACTCAAATAAAACATATATTATTTTTTTTTATAAACATAAACCTTAAGACACCCCCCCCCACACACTTGAAAGACACAGGGTCCTCACTGTGAGAAAAGGAGAAACGAAGACTCAAGAACACACAAAGAAAAACAAAATATGCTGACACAACTAAAAAAAATGAAAAGCGAGGTAAATGAAGGGGGAAGAGAGGACTAACTCTGATCCGCCAGATGGCGGAGCACTTGCTCTTTTCACCAACGGTCTGGCGCCTCGAGCGGCGGAGGAAGGACGGCAGTCGGTTGAGTTCAGAGAGGGCCTCGGTCGGCGACTGGTGGTGTAACTTCTGCAAGAGGGAGTAAAAATTTGAAAGATGGTGAAATTGACTAAGTCATGGGTGAAATCGAATTGGGGGTAGGGTTTTATAACAAAAAGTCCCAAATTAACTATGTCAATTGTGCAATTGAGTCCCTGCAGAAAAAAAATTGATTAAAGACACCCCCCACACTTGGAGTTGGCGGGTAACCCAAAAGCGCCCCCTGTCTGCTGTATGCCCTTGAGGCTTGTATTTTTGTGGTTCCACCTCGTTTTTTTTTCTTTTTTTTTAGTGAGATGGCTGAAGTAAAAAAAAACAGAAAAATAAGAAAATAAAAGAAATAAAAAGAAGAAAGCGAAAATTGAAAAATAAAAGGAATAAAAGAACAAGAAATTGGGTTGCCTCACGAGAAGCGCCCTTAGTTAATGTCGGAGGCTCGACGAGGGAAGACACGGTCAAGAGACAATTTTAGGGGTAGCAGATCTACCCCTATCGAAAGGAATCGTTTCCATCCCCGCACCGTTATGCTTCTTCACAGGCTCGACTATCCTTGCTTCTTGCCCTTTCAGCTTCAGCACTGGAGTCTTCACATGAGATAGTAAAATCAGCTTCGAGTTAGTCGGCAAGGGCAAACAGCCTGTCCGATTGCTGGCTGGAAAGGCATAACATTGATAGATGCACCTAAATCTAGCATAACTTTCTCTATTTTTTTGCTCCCAATGATGCAAGGGATTGAAAACATACCTGGATCTCGGCATTTTTGAGGTAATTTCTGTTGAATAACGGCTGAAACAGTCTCACCAACCTTGATCTTTGCATCTTTCCCATATCTTATCTTCTTGGAGCATAGTTCTTTCAAGAACTTCGCGTATCTCGGGACTTGCTTGATAGCATCAATCAATGGTAGATTGATCTCAACTTTCTTGAAAAGCTCGAAGATCTCTTTCTCATCCCCTTCTTTCTTGTGCCTTGCTAACCTGGAAGGAAAAGGAGCTACATCAATAGGGTTAGAAATTTTAGGTGGAACTTGTACCTCAGTAGGGGCAAACGGGGCAGCAGATTGTTTGCCCTCTGCGCTTGGTCTATCTTCAGCTTCTGCAGTTTGCCCACACCGCGTGTTGTCTTTCTTCTTCTCTGTTTCAACCTCAACCAATTCTTTGCCGCTTCAAATGGTCACAGCACTGACGTTCCCTCGTGGATTTTGCTCAGTTTGGGAAGGCAACTTCCCTTAATACCCGTGCAATTTGTTCACGTGTGTGGCGAGTTACGTGATCTGCATGCCCATACTGCCCAGGGCAGCTTGTGTCTCCTATTGAAAGGCCTTTTGGCTCTGCGCAAGACTGTTCACTAGGCTTGTGCTTTGCTCGAGACTCTTCATAATCTCACTCATAGATAGCGCAGATCGGTCCGTGTGGGCATACGGCTCACCCCTTGGGGGCCTTGGTGGCAATTCTCCTGCTGCTAGTTGGTCTCCAGGTTGTCTCCAATGAAAGTTAGGATGATCTCTCCACCCGGGATTATATGTGTTGGAGTAAGGGTCATGGTTCCTCTTTCTCCAAAAGTTATCTCCTCGTGGGGCATCGTAATTGATCCCTCTGAGAGCATCTTGCTGTGCATCGCCTGATCCATAACTAGCTTGTTCAGTTGAGGGCCCTTGCAAATTGGGACACTCGTAGGTGAAGTGTCCATTTTCAGAACAGACTCCGCAGCGGTTTGGCCTTGTCTGCGCCACAGCAAGTCTGCGGACCAGAGAAGTGAGGGCATCTATCTTTTCATGCACTCCGGATCCTTCGGCTCGGTCAATTTCTCTTACAGGTCGATGTCTGCTGTCGTCTTCTTCTTCATACTATTGTCCTCCAGAAGCCATGTCTATGATGAGCTGTTTGGCCTCGTCGAGGGTTTTGTTGGTAAGAGATCCCCCGCTGGCAGCATCGACGATTTTTCTATCAAAAGAAGACATGCCACGGTAAAAGTAATTAGTCAGAAGCTGATAATCAGTGATTCCATGGTCTGGGCATTTGCGACAAAGCTGTTGGAATCTCTCCCAATACTCGGCCAAACTCTCATTTGGTTTTTGTTTGATGCTGCTAATTGTCATCCTTAGGTTTGCAGCTCAAGACTCCGGGAAAAACTTGCGTAGGAATTGTCCCTCTAACTCCGCCCATATGGTGATAGACTCCGGTGGAAAATCAAACAACCAATCTCGTGCCTTTCCCTGCAGAGTATGAGAAAAAGTCAGTAACCTCAAGTTGTTAGCAGTAAAACCTGTAGGTCTCAAAGTCGAGCACACGAGATCAAATTCAGATAAGTGCTTGTGTGCACTTTCTCCTAGCAAATCACCAAACTTCGGCAACACTTGAATGAATGCAGGTCGGATCTCTACATTGTTGGCAATCGGGGACAACACAATACAGATGGGTCTGTTACTCCGAAGACGGCCAATTTCCCGTATGAGAGGCTCATGATCAGGTCCATTATGAACCACATTGGCATGGATGAGGGCTCTTCCTGTGGCAAGGTCTTGCGGGTTCGGTGGTGGATTTTCATTGTTAGCCATGTCGAGGTGTTGATCAGCTTCGAGAGTCTTTGTAGACTCCTTAGTATTCTTCCTCAACCGGTGTAACGTTCTCTCTGGCTCTAGATCGAACACTAAATTTTTATCTGCAGAGGAACGGGTTATAGACCAGAAAAAAAATAAAAAAAAAAAGACAAAGTAAATAACAAACTGAAAATTTCGAGTAAGCACTGCTTTAAACCGATCCCCGGCAACGACGCCAAAATTTGGTGCGTCATTTTTTACTAAAAATAAATGTTCCGACTTTCATCGGCAAGCCCACACTGCAGAGTACAGTGGCGAGCAGGATCGTCTCCCAAAGGACCGGCGAGAATTACTCTTGACTTTCAGTCTGCGTGCCCAAACTTCCAGAAACGTGTTTTGTGTGAATTATGTAGCAAAATAAATTAAAGAATTAAATAGACAACAATCGAAAATATGTGTGCAAACAAACTGAATTAAATCAATGACAAAAGGGTATTCCGGATCCAACAAACTCCACTCCACTTATAATACCGATCACATATGCAAGAATTAATTAATCAAACCATGCAAATCGGTTATAGTCATCGAAGACGCTTCTGACATGACCTAATCTCTCCATACTGTTTCGATAATTAAGAAGACGCTTCATTAATTATTCCCCTAATCGACTGACAACTGTAAGAGACGCTCTATGAGTTTAATGAGCCGACAGCAATGAGCACAAGAAAGACCCGATTCTTAACTTACAGACTCTGACGCAGGACTGTAAAATTAACTCTGCTATTCTCCTAGTTATTTAAGCAACCATTTTACCACTTATTAAACCTAAACCACGATTACGTATGGCCGATTTAATTGGCTAGTAATTAATCACAACCTACCAAATATTTGCAACTATTCGATAGACTTAGAATAATTAACGACCCGAAATCCAAGAATAACAGATACATGCATCAATTAATTAAGAACAAACAATTAGATCTCACAGTTATATAAGTAGAGCTTCATTGTCGTCACCAGAATACGAGGAAATTAGCTAACTTGCATAATCATAAAAGCACGCTGATAATTAACAGAGCAGAATAATATGAAATAATGAAGAAGATGAATTAAGAATCTGGTGGGATGCATTTCTGCTGCTGCGTTTCTTGCGTAAATCGTGAATAATAGAATTAATAAGCTAAATACCTAATATATATCTACTAACCATAAAGAGATAGAGTCCTACTAGGAAATAGAATCCTAATCTAGATAAACATGGTAACTCTCATGTAAAAGACTCCTAAAGGCGGTTAGGAAGAGTATTTCCGCATCCAGGTCTACTCGTGGGCCGAGAATTGGGTTTAGCAAGCCCAAAACGTATTCTGGACCGGGCCTCCAGAAATCTGTCTCAATCTTCCAGCTGCATGCCCTTACAGCTTACTCTGCTCGAACTCGAACCATACACTTCTCTTTACTTATATCTTTTCATACCAAAACCTGCCTCTTTTCTCCACTTTTACACCATATCCCTACACAACTCAACAACACATCATATATCCAAAATACACAAATAGAGGATAAATAATAAGGAGAAAAGGCACCAAAAAACCGTGATAATAACAAGTAGAATACATCCCAGAAACCACCTCTAACGAGTGTTGGATACCAGCTGCTTTATCCCTTGGGCAACTTTCTTCATCGGAGTGACTTTGTCAGGGAACTTCTTCACTTTATCCCTCTCAATCTCCTTGCATTTACTTCCCGGACGTTCTTCCTACACAAAAACTTTCTCGGGCCCGGTATCAATAGCATCAATGGGAGAGCAATTATTGATCAAGGGGTTAATAGGCATATAAGCATCAAACATCGAGAAGATATAGTTTTCCCCAAAATAGACATTTGTAATGTTCCATGCTTAACATCTATGAGGGTATTTGTGGTAGCCATGAAAGATCTACCCAAAAGAAGTGTGTATTCTTTTCCGGTCTGCTAGACATCCCCTACGTCTAAGACAAAAAAGTCAACGGGGACTATCAACCCACCTACTTTCACAAGGATATCCTCAACAATTCCTTTAGGATACCTAATAGATTGATCAGCAAATTGTAAACACATTTTAGTAGGTTTCGAGTTCCTTAACTCTAGTTGCTTAAATATAGAGTAAGGCATTAAATTTATCCCTGCCCCCAAATCTAACATCTCACATGATTTTTTACCATTCCCCAAAGCAAGTTTAAGAGTAAAGCTACCTGGATCACCAAGCTTGGGAGGTAATTTATACTGCACGATTGAACTTGCCACCTTGGGCATCAAAATTTTATCATCTTCCCCGAATTTCCTTTTTTTTGCCACCAGCTTCTTGAAAAATTTCACATAGGCTGGTTCATATTGGATGATGCTCAGGAGAGGAAGATTGACGTTTAATTTTGAGAAGAGTTTGTAAAACTCTTGCAGCTGCCACTCTTTCTTTTTATCTCTCAACCGGTCCGGTAAGGAATTGGAGGATCATAGGGGCTTGTGGCTCTATGGAGAGCAAGCTTCTCCCCTTTAGCTTCCATTTCTTCAACCTCCATCTTCTTGTGTTGAGGAACCCCTTCATTCTCAAAGGCAAATCCATGCAAGTTGGGCTCTCCTACCTTATCCTCAACTATGTCGCCCTTTTGAGCACAATTATGGCATGCACTTGCTCGGGCTAGCTTGTCATTTTCCCGCTCTGGATCCACTTGAACAGATCACTCACTGTATCCGTAACTTGACCAACTTAGATTTTGATCTGCTTAATTGAAGCTTCCATGGACTTGAATCTTTGTTGAGTGGCTTGCATGAAGGCTTGCAATGTATCTTCCAAAGGCGGCCTTGCGGACGGATTTGGTTGAGTTGGATATTGTGGAGGTTGGCTACTTCCAGCTTGTTGAGGTGGAGGTGGTTGTTGAAATGGCTGAGATTGTTGTGGTTGCTTTCAAGAGACATTTGGATGATTTCTCTACCACGAGTTGTATATCTGGGAGTAAGGATTGTATTGTTGTTGAGGTTAGAATATGTGACATCCCAAAGATTTCATAGATTTATTTAAGTAATTAATAATACTTCCAAAAGTTTATTCAGAATAAAAGAAAACATACATTTAGAGTCTATTGCAATGGAAAAATAAAAGTGTTTAAAATATTTAAAACTATAGTCTTTATTCCATGACTTCGTCTTCACCACACCACCCGAGCTTCCTTAGCCTGAAAACATGAATAGCTTTGGGGTGAGTGCTATTAACTCAATGGTGGTAATTCAATTATCCGAGTTATACAAATATAACAGTATTAAACAGGCCATAATATAGCATAGCATATCATAGAGCCCGTAGGCCAACATAGCATATAACCCGTAGGTTAAACATAGTAATAGCCCGTAGGCTCATAGCAATAGCCCGAAGGCCCACCTGCACACCGTATATATAAATATAATAAGGATAAGAGTTTCGTATATTCTCCGAGAGAATCTCCACCTTAACCGGTTCTTTGGAAAAAAAAGTTATAATTTATCCACATGCACCGCCTAACATAATAATAATAAATAATTAGCATAATATTAGATATTAAATTAATCTAATAATATAGACAAAGAACATCACGTAAAACGAATTACATATATATATATATATGTGTATAATATGTATATATATATATTGCATAAATAATAATATATATGTATGCATGTGTGTGCGTGCGTTTATTTATATGTATGGGAAAGTGTGTGTGTGTGTGTTATATATTATATATATGTATTACATATGTGTGTGTGTGCCGTATATATATGGATATGGGTATATAGGTGTGCGTATATTATATATATTATATATGTGTGTGCTATATATATATAATATATAGATATGGGTATATATATATAGGTGTGCGTATATTATATATATTATATGTGTGTGAATATAGATATATATATATATATATGCATATATCTATAGGTGTCAGGACTTGCAATTAAGCTATATATATATATGTGAGTACATAGTAGTGTGTGTTAAAGGAGAAAAGAAATATATATATATATATATATATATTTAAATAGATGGGGCCATAAATGGGGTGTAGACAAGCTACAAATATTTAAAAATCATTTCACTCTTGCATCGACACAGAAAATGAGAACCATTCAAAGCATGTTGACCAAGGAAAACGTGTAAAGTTTATACATCTATTACCTATTTCTTTTGAGCAAAACCCGCACAGAGACTTTCAGACATAAGAAGACAAATAGAACAGAGTTTCGGGAAAAAAATTGAGATACCTCAAGGAGGATTTCCACGAGAAGAGAGGGAACTTAGGATGATTTAGGGAAATGCTTTAGATTTCTGGTGTGATTTTTGTGGAGTAGGGGCTGACCTATTTATACTAGAATGAGGGGTGTTAATCATGGAAAGGTGGGATTTTCAGTTTATTTCTTTCCAAAATTTTGCACTGTGGGTTGAGAGATTTTTTGGACCTCAACAAGGCATTTTAGGTTTAGGCTTTTCTCCCAAATCTTCTAGAGAGGTGGAGAGGTAGATGATGCCTACTCTCTAAAATTTTCAATGTGGGCCTTTTTTTTATATATACTTAGGGTTGTGGGCCTCTAAAGAAGAAATGGATCCATTATAAAATAAGTAAATAAATAAATAAAATAAATAAATACATAAATAATTGAATAAATAAATAAATAATATATACTAGGTAGAGATAGCGCGACTTATAGGATCGTAACAAAATATATATGTGCATGCTTTAATAAATTTTTAGGGTGCTACAGAATCCTTATAGGGCATTGACTTACTCTTGGAGATCGAGAAATTATGTCTCCTCACTCAAACTGGATTCCACCTGCTTTTGACACACATTGGCTCCATGGCCATACTCTCCACATACTCCACATGTCTCTAAAGCCATAGCTTGTCGAGGTGGGCTTCTAGACGATCTCAGCATCTCTACTTGCCTAGTTAGCTCGACTAACTATTTGGTCACATCATAGCTAGGGTTGGCTTCTTTGACAGAAGCCCGTTTCCCTCTAGCACTCTTATGTTGAGATGTGGTGGCCATGGTCTCAAAGATATTAGAGACTTCTTCAGCTGTACGACCACCTATATCTCATTCTGCTGCATCATCCACCATATATTGAAAATTCTGAGACAACCCATTTTAGAAAAATTAGTTTAGCAACTCGGGTGCTAGATGGTGGTGCGGACATTATTGTTGAAGACCCCTAAAGTGATCCCATACTTCATGAAATGCTTTACCCGAAGATTGGGAGAAGGTGACAATTTGAGCTCTCAAATCTTGGGTCTTTTGGTTGGAGTAATATTTGGCCATGAACTTCTCATACACGACATTCCAGCTGGCTAGTGAGTTAGATGGAAGACACATGAACCATGTCTTAGCATGATCCTTCAAGGTGTAAGGAAAACACATCATCTTCAATTGATCCTCGTTCAGACCTTGTAGAGAGAAGGTTTGAACCACAGCATAGAACTCCCGGATGAAGTTTAAGGCATCTTCTGCGGGCATCCCATAGAAGAATGGCAACAGGTTGAAGTGGATACTCTTCAACTCGTAATTTCTTGCGGCTTCTCTAAGAACAATGCAAGAAGTTGAGGCCACTATCACGGGACGAGCGAAATCCCTCATGTTCCTTGCCACATTTGCAATGTTCTCATTGTTTATGAGGTTGGCATCCATCTTCAAAGGTTGAGAGTTGTCACTTGAAAAGTAAACTTCTCTCAAGATTTCTTCTTCCCAATTAGGCACTTCAATTCTTCTTGATTTATGAATGTTGTTGAACACGGGGGGGCTAGTCTCCTGTTGAGACTTCGTCGACCTTGCATACATAGTCACAAACACAAAAAGAAGATCACACGCAACTGTGGAAAAAGTTATAAACACTTAAACAAAAACACAGGAAAATATACACAAATACAAAACAAACACAAATACGAAAACACAAAAGACAATTATAACACAAAAATTTAATATGCCTAAAGCTTTCCCCGACAACGGCGCCAGTTGATTGGTTCCGGTTTGTCCTATGCAAACTACTTCGATCCGCGTGCATTGAATTCTCACAGTTGGCCAAGTGGTGGAGAGCATTAAAAATCAAAATTGATGAAACACAGCTGAAACTGATCGACTGGAGCTCAAACTGATCGTAGCTGGACTGATCAAGGGGGCACGAACTGACCGCCCCGCGCCGGCGGCGTGCCCATACTCGCGGGACTGAAATGCCCCGTGCTCACAGGGCGCATACGCTATGAGCCCTGCCCCGCGGTCACGGGGGTCCCGCACCGGTGGGGGCTGCTTCAGCTCCAGCTTCCATCATTTCTCTTCAATTTTGGCGTTGTTCATCAGTTGGCTCCCGGTTCAGTTTCAGTCGGCCTTCATCAGTTGGAGACTTTAAGCTCACCCCATCAATTGGGTCTCCAACTCAGCTCCAAGTCCTTGCCTGTCTTGCTCCAGCTATAGCTCTAGCTCTACTTTAGCTGAGCTCCAACTACAACTCAGCTTGTGATCATTTCAGCTTGTGACCAGTTCAACTAGTGGTCAGTTCAGTTTAGCTTGTGCTCAGTTCAGCCCAGCTTGTGACCAGTTCAGCTCAGCTTGTGATCAGCTCAGCTTGTTACCAGTTCAGCTTAGCTTGTGACCAGTTCAGCTCAGCTTGTGATCAGCTTAGCTTGTTACCAATTCAGCTCAGCTTGTGATCAGCTCAGCTTGTGACCAGTTCAGCTCAGCTTGTGATCAGCTCAACTTGTTACTAGTTGGGAGCTTCAGTTCAAAGCTTCAATTCGGAGCTTCAATTCAAAGCTTCAGTTGGGAGCTTCAGTTTATGAGCTTCAGTTCAAAGCTTCAGTTTGGGAGCTTCGCCTCCTAGCCATCTTTTAGCCATAAAATTCTGCTTTTTGACACAAAAGCTCAAGTTTTGCACAAACCTAGCCCAACTCACCAAAAGAGCAAACGTGAAGGAAATAACATAAAAATATCATGAAAATATTGAAAACACATATACAAAAGGCACTAAATTCCTATGATAAAATAGGACAAATATACACCAAACGGCGCGCTACGCCCCAGCCCTGCGGGTGCGCGGTACATAAGAATGGCAATGGATCTTGGATCCGCTCCAGATCCGCAGATCCAAATCCGTTTTTGAGGATCTGGATCATAAAATTTTGGATCCGACGGATCCGGACCGAATCTGGATCTCTATAATTTTTTTTGCTGTGGATCTGGATCTTAAAAGATCCGCTCCAGATCCGACCCGCGGATCTATATATATATATATATATATATGTATATATATATATATATAAAATAGGGTTTAGGGATATAAATATATATATATATATCCTCTTTAACTCTCTCTCCCGTCTCCTCTCAAATCTCGGCTCCTCCTCTATTCCCCAGTAGGCAGCAACCAACGCAGTCTTCCCCGTATGTCCTCTCCACCTTGTGAATTTAGCCCACCTATATTGCCGCTGCTCATGCGAGTATAAGCCTACCGCCGCCGCCATCAGTTCAGGACTTCAGGGCCTTCAGGCTAGTTAGGTTGCCAGCGCCTCCATTAGAACAACCCCATGGCTGACGAATCTGGAAGCTCTACTCCAAAGGTTTGTGTTTATCTCTCTTATAATTTCTAGATATTTTATTTTTTAATTTGTTCGGCCAAAGCTGTTGATGATCAGATTGTAAGTCAGAATTTCACTTTACTTTCTTTCTAAGTCAGAATTTGTATCTAGATTAATTAAATTAGTAAATATGATATATCTCAATCAATATTTGCACAAAGTCAGAATTTGTATCAAAGTTAATGAGGTGATTTTTGACTTATTTTTGGTTCGTTGGGATTGTTGTAGGAAATTAAGGATACGGTTGAAGAAAACATTGTTGAACAGCCTGGGAATGAGATTGTTGTACTTGGAGATGATGATACAACCAATGCTAAAATCATTGAGTCTTTGTCGGTGAAAGAAGAAGGTAGCAAATTGAGTAAGAAACTCACTTCTGATGCTTGGAACCATTTCAAGCTGATTTCGGTGAAGGGTGTTGAAAAGGCAAAGTGTAACTATTGCTCGGCTCTTCTATCTTACAAGGGCAGAAATGGAACTTCTCATCTTCTTAAGCATGTAAACCTCGTTTGTCCAAGAAGGAACTTACGGATGGGAATCGGCCAAACCCAATTGAATGTTAAAACTGAAGCTGATGGAACCACTATTGTGGAATTGAAGGATAGGGAAAAACCTACCAAATTTGATCAAGACACTTCAAGGAAGGACTTGGTTAATATGGTAGTTGTACATGAGTACCCTTTATCCATAGTGGATCATGTTGGCTTTAGAAAGTTTGTGAAGGGCCTTAATTCATCTTTCAAAATGATATCGAGGAATACACTGAAGAATGACATTATGAAGACTTATGATGATGCCAAGAGTTCTTTGAAAGCCCTGTTCAATTGTACTGAAGGAAGAGTTGCAATAACTACTTACATGTGGACAGCTTTCAATAAAAAAAAGGTTATATGGTTATGACATCGCACTTCATTGATCAACAATGGAGCTTACGTAATCGAACTTTAAGGTAATGACTAATGACCTTTAATTTAAATTAGAAGTATTGGTTTAGTTGATGTTACTGGTTGCTGCCAATTATTTAATTATGCTGATCACTTTCAAATATTTATTAATAATTATAAATTATGTGTTAATTTAGGTTTTGTTTTGTTCCATCGCCACATACCGCACCGATTCTTGTGAAGATATTGATGGATTGCTTATGTTATTATTCTTTAGAAAATAAAATTTCATCGGTGGTACTGGATAATACAAGCACTAATGATGCAATGATAAATATTTTGAAGGAGAATTTAGAATCTAATGTTTTGATGTTGGGTGGAGATTTTTTGCATTTGAGGTGTAGTGCTCATATCTTAAATTTGGTTGTGAGTGATGGTTTAGTAGTGATTGGTCCTGGAATTGAGAAAGTTCGAGATTGCATTCTATTTTGGATGTCTACTCCTAAAAGGCTTGAAAAATTTGAGGAGGCTTGTCGGCTTTTGAATATATGTAATTTTAAAAGGTTGGTTCTTGATTGTAAAACTAGGTGGAATTCAACTTATATGATGCTTCAAGTTGCTTTGCATTTCAAGGATGTGTTTACAAAATTGAAATGTTTGAATAGGAAGTTGAAATTTGTTGTTCCTAGTGAGCATGAATGGTTGTTGGCAAGTCTTGTTTGGGAGAAGTTGGAGATTTTCTACAAGGCTACTAAAGTCTTTTCTGGTAGAAATCATCCAACTTCTAATTTATTTTTTCGAAAAGTTTATGAAATTAAGCTTGCTTTGAAGCGGTGGTTGCAAAGTGATGTTAAGGTTATTAGAATAATGGCTAAGGATATGGTTGAGAAATTTGACAAATATTGGGACCAAATTGGTGGAATTCTAGCTGTTGCTTCTATTTTAGATCCTCGAAATAAGATAGATTGTGTGGAGTTCTACTTCAAAAGGTTGTATGGAGATGATGGTGCTGAAAAAGAAATACAAAAAGTTAAAGAAAGTCTTGATAAACTGGTTGTTGAATATCAAATGAGGAATGAAAGTGATAAAAGCAAAGAACTTGGGAAAGGAAAAGAAGTGAGTGCTGATGGTTTTGAGGATGAGGAGGACACATATGCTCAAGCTAAGAGAACAAAGAAAAGAAAGGTGCATGTGAGGGGTGAAGTTGAACACTACTTAGATGATGACCCTATACCCGAGAATGATGCTTTTGACGTTCTTGATTGATGGAAAAGGGATCAAATGTATCCTACTTTGCAGAAAATTGCCAAGGATATTCTTGTTATTCCCGTATCTTCAGTGGCCTCAGAAAGTGCTTTTAGCACTGGTGGATGGGTAGTTAGTGCTCATCGTTCTCGACTTCACTCTCGCACCGTGGAAGCATTAATGTGTTTACAAAATTGGATGATTGATGATGTTAAAGGTAATAAGTTGATTATTTATTTTTATCTATCTTTGCATTTCATTTTATCTATCTTACAGTTTTAATTTCATTTATCTATTGTTTACCTTTAACATTCATGCTTATTCATAATATATTTTTTTTGTTGGCCAAGGTAAATTAGATGACACACATGCTTGTTCCACTATCAATGAAGATTATGAAGATGGAGAAGAACAAATCGATATTATTGATATGGTAATTGTTTTACATCAATTTTATACTTCTATTATTGAAATAAGTTTGTGTTGCTCATAATCTTTCTTTTTTCACTTTTTTAGGACGTCGATGATGTTGAAAATAGCTGTAACATGGAAGACTTGTTCTCATATTCTCAAGATTAGTTGTCTAGTTGATCGTATTGACTTATTTCGTGATGTAATGGATGAATATGTTTGTTTAATGTTTTCCTTTAAGATGAATATTGGGTATTACCGACTTATTTTCAATGTTTATTATTATGTTGGCAGTGTTGTTTTGATTTTGGGTTGTCTCATTTTAATTCTATTTAAACTAAAAATCTGGATCCGTGGATCAGATCCGTAGACCCGCAGATCCGATGGATTTGGATCTGGATTTCAAAATTTTAGATCCGACAGATCTGGATCTGAAAAAAAATAAGGCTATGGATCTGGATTCAACAAGATCCGCTCCAGATCCGGCCCGTTGCCATCCCTAGCGGTACACCACCGGAGCATGGGGTGCGATCAGTCTGTTTCTCGATCAGTTTTTCACCCGCGATCAGTTTTGCTCCTCTCCATCATCAGTCCCCACTTTTAACCAAGCCTTTAATCTCCACATCTTCCACCACATGGTCAGCTGGAGAAGTAGATTAGGAGAAGCCTTTTTGGAGCCTAGATTTGTATGAGGAGTTTGGAAATTAATTTCCCTAATGACTACCCCTCTTAATAGCCTTTCTTTCTCTCTCTCTTTTTGGAATGAACCATTTTAGTCTTCACCTCCCAGCAATCATCCTAGCACTCTAATTAATGGATTGATCTCCCCATATCTTTTGATATCTCTCTCCATTCCGCTCACTATCGATCATCCACCTCTATTCATTATTCATTCACCATCAACCATTCTCTATTCTCTCTCCATGGACACCATTCCACTTCACCATCTTCATCTTCCATACTTCACCTTTTTCACCACCACCATTCCACAAGGGGAGAAAAGATGGGGAGAAGAGGTAAGAAAGTTCAAGCCCAAGGAAAAAGCACGAGAAGAGAAATCCGACTTCAAGTTGTCCGCAGAAGCTAGGCTTGCTACATGATCCTCTTTTTTGTATTTCTTTTCCTAGCTTTAACTTATTTGTGGGGGTTGTCCCAAAACTGATGAGACAAACAATATTACAGGAGTTTGTATTTTATTTATCTTTTGATTTAAAAAATAAAGAACTTGTATGATTTTTGTGTTGTCTTGAGCATGATGAGGGGCTAGTCCTTTACATTAGGGGGTAGATAATTGATTTGGCTTCGATCCATGCTTGTGATGGTTGGTTTCTTGTTGTTGGAATTGTGCTTGTTTATGTTGAGTAATTGGCCACTACTTAGCATTGTTAGGCTCTAGATGAGACCGAGAGGAGATTCTAGAGCCGGACTTAGGTTCATTCAACATTAGGTGAATCGGGTTTCGTAAGCCTAATTTGTTAGTCTTTAGGTGGACTGGGTACATAAGCCTAAAGGTTCATATGATACAGCCAATGGGGGTTTAATGGATCGATGGTGATAGTAAGTGAAGTTAAGCCACTTGAAGGGGTCTATTGTACGTTCAGGATTAACATAATCAACTTGAATCAAGCTAGGAGAGAAACCAATGAGAGAATCTACATCATAATGCTCTTTTCATAATCTTTTCCCCATCTCTGTGTTTTATATGCATCACGGTTAAGTATAGTGTTTATGAAATTTTGTTTAACTGGTTTCTTATCTCTCGTTTCTCGTAGGGATTGTTGCTTCTGCTACTCATGTTGAGCCCCTGAGTATCATGGGTGTTAGTGTCACCGCATGCACTAAATATTTGTGTTGTTGTATTGGCGAGATATGTTCGACAATGTGTGCCTGGGTATGTCCCACGAAGATTTATTTTCCGCTGTGCAAGAAAAGAAAGAACAGTTGGTGAACTGTTCCAGAGTATGTTCCAGAGTATGTCCCAGACAGAACCAGAGACACTCTATTTATGACAGTTTCCTTATTGGAAAGATCTTGCGCCGAACTTGTTTGGAAGGTCAAGATAGATTCGTTTTACTGCCTTGTGGTGTAGATCCGGTACTGAATTAACCCTCCTAGACATGGGAAGTATCTACACACATTTGGAAGGCCACAAACCACTTACCTAGTTGGCGGAAAGCAAGAGATTGACGCCAAGCTAAAGTGAAGACTATTTATGAAGACCGATTTGTGCAGCAATCGGTACCACTGATTTGAGTGTTTACGAGTGAAACACGTGAGAGATTTTTTATATCCGTTTTGTACGCAATCTCAGGAAAGATTGTAATTTGAAATCGTGGGTAGCTAGATGGAGTCTAGTGTCATAGTTGTGAGAGAATCTTACAACTTTCGGCTGGCGAAAGAGTTCGAGGAGAAGAACGGGCGACATAAGGCGGGAGGCTTGTATGTGTAAAATCCTTAATACACTCTTCGAAGGAGTACCAGTCGAATCTTCAAGTTTGGGAGCAATCCCCCCAGAGTAGGTTGTTTGAATCGAACTGGGTTATCATCTCGTGCATTTTTACTGCTTTATTCGTTTATGTTCTTGCATCTGTCCCACACATATCACAGAACAATTTTTAAGCAGTTAACTAAAAACATTTAAGCACGGATTACTGTTTTTCAATTGGCACCAGAGCGGGTTGCCTATATTCAAGGTTGATCTTGGGGTATTAATCCATGTTATTGTGTTGTTTTTGCCGAGATGGACTCGATAAAAGAAGGAGCCTCGACGGTGCGACCTCCGCTCCTTGATGGCAATAATTATGCCTATTGGAAAGCTCGTATAACAGCTTTCATTCGCTCAATTGATGAGCGTGCCTGGAAGATGGTGACTGAAGGGTGGAAGCCTTCTATCAAGAAGGATGAGAAAGGCAAAGCGGTGCTGAAGCCAGAAGAAGAGTTTGACGATGCTGATTATCTAATTATGGGGCTGAATGCTAAAGCCATGAACGCCATTTTTTCTGCAGTGGACATGAACGTGTTCAAACTCATCTCCACATGTGACAAGGCAAAGGATGCATGGGATATCCTTCAAACTACTTTCGAAGGAACGAGCAGTGTTCGTGCATCTCGTATGCAGCTCCTCACTACCAGATTTGAAAACCTTCGAATGGATGAAGGTGAAAAGCTTGTTGATTTCAACGCCAAGATTTGTGACATAGCTAATGAAAGCTTTGCACTTGGTGATGCCATCTCGGAGGAGAAACTTGTGCGGAAAGTTCTGCGATCTCTTCCTAAGAGATTTGCATATAAAGTCACGGCGATAGAAAAGGCCAAGGACATGAGCAAGATGAAGTTACAGGAGCTGATGGGGTCCCTGAGGACTTTTGAAATGGGACTAACAGATGAAGAGATAGTTCAGAAGAAAAGCATAGCTTTTCAAGCCGGCTCTAGTGCTGATGTTCCAAGTAATATCTCTGACAAAAATGATCTGGCTGAGTCAATTACCCTTCTGACAAAGAATTTCTCAAAATTTGTCAAACGTTATGAGAAGTCTTCACAGAATAATTCTGTCAAGAACAGATTCTCCAAACCTCAGAGATCTAAAGATGAAGATTCCATTGAAGAAAAACAGAAGGAGGTCAAGTGTAGAGAATGTGGGGCTCTTGGGCACTATCAAGCTGAATGTGCTAACACCTTAAAGAAGAAGAATAAATCCTACAGTTCCACTCTTAGTGAAAGTGATGATCCAGATGATAATGGGAGTGATGAAGAATGCGTGAGCAACCATATTGCTTTCATGACACATTCTAACAAAGAACCTGTGTCTAATTCTGTCTCTGACAGACATAATGACAATGTTTCGGAATGCAGTGATGATGAAGAATTCACTGAAAAGTCTACCATAGAAGCTTACAAAAAGGGAGGTGAATAAACTGACTTCAAAAAATTTGAACAGATACGGAATAGATAGGGCCCTAACTCGCTTTTGAGATTTATCTGTGCTGACTGATCAGTTAGGTGAAGCTGATAGAGGCTTAGCTGGTGAGCTAATTAGTTTTCAACTGATAGCTAGAAGACGTGGTTGAAACTTGTCAGTTCAGTCTGTGCGTGTGAATATGTGCAGTTAAAGAACTTGCAAAACTGAAGAACAATAAGAGCAGCACACACAGAGAATTATAGAGGTTCGAAGCTTCCTCCTTCTACGTCCTCTCTTCCTTCCGCAGAAGGTCAATCCACTATGCAAGAGTAAAGTTTCTTTATTACAATTACACAGTGAAGAATTCTTATTGGACCTGAAAATGGCACTCTTCAACCCCGAGCGCGGCCTCCTTTCCAACTGTTGTTGTCCCGGAAGAATGGATCCGTCAGTATACGCTCCTCCTCAGTCAGTTTCTGGGTCAACAACTCACACTTACCGATCCCAATTGCTCGTTGAGACTTTAGGTGCTATTGTCCGTCTTTACACAAATTTAGATCTCGCTCGATCTTCAAGAGAACAGTCTTGAATCTGTTATCAACCTGGAGTGCTCCTTTCTCTTAAGTTGGGTGGTTGATCTTTGAGGACTGTACTGAGAAGCTTTGCTCTTGCTGAAATTCTGCATCAGCTTAGCAGCATGCTTGACTTGAAGCACACCTTCTCAGTGTGAGACTTTTCGCACTTTAAGAGTTATGAGCTTTGAGCTGTAGAGAGAGAAAGAGAGAGAGAGAGAGAGAGAGAGAGAGAGAGAGAGAGAGAGAGAGAAAGAGAGAAGAAATAACTCGTTCTGCAAAATAGCAAAGTTAGATTGGCGAAAGTCTTGGCTAAAATTGATTTCACCCCCTTTAAAAAGATGAGTGAATTTTGACCGTTATGAATGGTGATGTTTAGAAATCACCGACAACAATTTAATGCTTGTAGCCGTTTTGAAGCTCTTTTTAATGAACTAGCCGTTTTGACTTTAATATTCCCTGCTCTCAGATCATCAGGATCTTATAAAGATTTTCTAATAAGATCTTCATTAACTGCTTGTCAGTAGGAGCGGGTGATTCAGCTGATGGGCTCTCAGTTATCTCAGCTTTCGGCTCTGAGATTGTTCAATTGGCAGATCTTCAACTGCCTTGAGCTTCTATCATAATGTAGTCCAGTTCAGCTGACTTATCAGCTTCCAATTCTAGACTCATCAATTGGCTACTGATTGAGCTTTTACCTTTTGTTTCTGTGAACTGATCTATGGTCAGTTGAGTGAAGGCTCAAAGCATTCAGAGCAATTTTACCAGTAAACTGATCTTTGATCAGTTAAGGATCGGCTCTAACTGATCTCTGATCAGATCAGTTTCAGCTTTCAAGCTGACTCTGTTCATCAATCTATCCTGGCTTTTTGCTAAGACTGATGATCAACTCATCTGTGGGTGCCTACCAATCTCCAAGGTTCTCTTCTCCCTTTACAGCTTATCCTAAGCTTTGAAGAGTTTACTCTGACTAGTCTGATCAAGGCAACCTGCAAGCTGGTTGACCATGCTTTTGAATAGTTGTCTCTCATCTCAGCTTGAAGTCTTATTTGGTCATTATCCTTGATTTCCAGCTTGTCATAACCTGCAGTTTTCCATTAAATCATCACTCATGTTTTGATATTTCATCAAAACCGTCATTTGGGATTTTCCCAACAATTTTTCTAACAATTTCAATTCAATAATCTCAATCCATTCACCATTACAAAAACCACACATAAACCAAGCATATAATTTAGCTCATACAATCATTTCTAAAGACAAACAAGTTCATGTTTAAAACATAACTAAATCCCAACATATAACAAATCCACAACCACCAAATAAAAACACACAAACAGTTGTTCAAGTGTATCAAATATTCAAACATCAAGTCACAACATCTCAACTATCCAAATATAAATACACAATTCTCAATCAAGTCACAACATCTCAACATTCTTTGATACAACACAAGAAGTGGCCTCATCAAACATCTTTAGGATGACATTAACACCCTTGGACTCTTTCTGTTTCTTGGTCACATTTTTCTTCATTGAGGAAACCTGATATATAAATCAATGAAACAACATATTAGAACCCACAAACTAAGAAAAAATATATATTACATACATACTGTAATATATATGAAAATAAATATTCATTTAAAAAACAAAAATCTCCTAAGGGGAAAAAATACAAACAACTAAATACAAAAAAAAACACATACAAACATAAAACATACTTCATAATACAATACAACTAATATTTTGATACTATTATACATATCAAATGGTACTAGTCAACATACAGAGTGATACTACACCATACAAAAATAAAATATAGACATATAAACTAATAATAGTAACTAAACAACTGGATTTTCACACTTTCAAAAACATATCAAACTAGTATTAACCAACATGCTAATTAATACTGAACTCACACATGCACACATAAAAAGCAACATACTATACAACACAATACTTAAATTTGATACATATAATCATATCAAATAGTACCAATCAGTTTTCAATGTGATATTGGCACACCATCGTTTTGTGTGCAGAATCACACTTGTAGGCAAAGCCCTACAAATGTTTTAATTTACCCTCAGAGGCTAGTATAGCGCCCAAAGGCAGATATCATCCCACGGGGAGTGATTAACATTTCTATCTTTTTAGTAACTTTTGGGAATTTGTTTGGAATTACTGTCACTAATTCGTTCCTACACACTTCAAACTAAACTAACAATTGAATAACAAGATGGTATTAAACAATATAAAGGCTATGTTCAAGTCAAACATGAATTTTGTTTTGGTAGATGTATGCAATCATGGGCACAACCACATAGATACCTTGATTTGATCGGTTGGTTATAGGGAGCAGTTATGGGCGACTTACACCCCTCAATCCCTTTTTACTGTTTACGTTAAGAGTGATACGGGAGGCAACTCTTAGTCCCTAACTACCCAAGACTCAAAGAAGAGACGCATATAGAGGGTTTGCAAGGGCAGCAACATTAAATCGAAGAGACCCAACACTAGAACATGGGCACACCCTAGGTGTGCCCACCAGATCTATCTATACTTTATTCTTCAAGCTTCGGCACCTGCTTTATCACTTAGTGGATCATCCGGGTACGAACGCACTTACTTCCACTCTTACTTACATAAATGATAGTTCAATTAAGAGTAGTGACCAACTTAATCTTGCTATTACCATGTCATCGTTCTGCCCAGAATGAAGTTGGGAATCGATTCAAAGTAAATTAAGAACAATAAGCCTCACGCATAATTTCTACCTTAGCCTATTCATATTCACTTGAACACTTGATACTTAGCCAGAAAACATACTAATAAACAAAGCAAAAATAAATCAACACATAATGAAATAAATACAAACTAGATTAAAGTCTGAACCTAACTCCATATTTGGGCAAAAACAAGTACGCGCATCAATCGAGGGCAAATCGTCCCCGGCTGTGTAGAATATCTAGAAAACTTAAATGCAAAAAATAAATTATATTTTTTAGTTCAAAAGGGTGTGTTTCTGGTTGTCCTATGAAAATGAAAGCTAACTAGTATTTATAGTTGTTTGAAAAACCACAATTCAGCCCAATCCAGTCCACGTGACAAGTCCAAATTCTCTCTTATTTTTGTGTCTTTTTCTCATTCTTTTATGCTTTATTTTTCTCATTTTTGAGTCGAAAAGAGACAGTGTGGGCACAAGAGGGGCAGGAGGCAGCAGAATCACATTTGGAGGGCATTTAGATACCAAGGATACCGTAGATGGGCAACGACTTCTCAACGAAAAGCTCTCTCTCGAGCTTGGCAGAAATACCCACCATTCCAGCATCTCTGAAGGAGAAGTTTGTGATCGTGCCCACAACAAACCCAGTGTGATTGACAGAAGAGAGAGAGGAGACTGGGCACAAGGGTAACAATTACCAGCTAGAGTAGGATTAGTGCACCCTAGCCGCCGAAGGAAAGAGGAGATTACAAGGAAAGTCTGATCACATCTTCCGGATTCTAGAAGGTGGATCGGCTAATTAAGGAAGGTTGAATATCGGCTACCTAGGGCACGGCGAGTACAGAATCTGCGAGACAGATCTTTTAAATAAGGAAAGAATCTGCCAGATATGGAAAGTCTTGGGCACAACGACTGCAACATGGGCTGAAGATCCCCCGACCTGTGGGAGAAGTTACCTTGTGTGTTTTTGTACTCCTATACAAGTAGTTTTCATGGCAGATGCCAAAAAGACTTTTGAACACGTTATACATTATTATTTATTTTTACTCGCATTTTAATTTTCGTTGAACAATCTCGGACCTTATGCCCGCAGGCTTTAGGATTTTCAGTTTATGTACTTAAATCCAACGTTGGTATTAGATTGTTTTGCTTTATAATCAAGTAAGTTTTTCATTTAATTTATGTCTTTATTTACTTATATTTATTGTTGTTCTAAGTCTAGCATGAACGACTAGACTCATTATTTCGGATTGAACAAAGATAAAAACTTATGAACATGTAAGAACCGTGAGGCTTATGGGCATAAACTATGTGAATTTGGTTCCGTCGTGTAATCGTTTTCGTTGTTGCATTAAAGTGGGCTAAGCTAGATAATCGTGGTTGATCACTCATTAATTAGAATTGTGTTCACTACCTCCATAAATGGCCAATGAATCATAGTTGTGTGTTGGTCATGAAGGGATGGGATACATCACGGGTACTGAGAGCATCTGAGAGATCAGTGTCTAGATAAATCTGGTTCTGTCTAGGATATAAAGTTGTCTTATTGTTTACAATCACATGAGAGATCGGGGTTGGATGATAAGTTAGGGATTAGGGGACGATAGATCACCTCTAGTCTATACTGAAAGGATAGATTGGGTACGTTGAGAGAGATTTGGTGTCTTTAACCAGATAATTAGATTTTCATAAGTAATTAGTGTGCCCATGATCGGTCAAGTGTTTGTTAAGTTCGAATCTAAGTTCTAATCCGGAATACGTTACTACTAATATTTTTCTTTCTTTGCTTTGTTTTATTTTGTTATTTTATTTTACAGTTTTTAAATTAAGAAAAAGTACGGAGGCCACAACAACCTTTAAATTTGGAAAAGTGACACTAGAAGATAGGATTCACAGCTCCTCGTGGGATCGACCCTTACTCTCGTTGCTAGCTACGCCTTGCAGTTGGCATAAGGATAAGTCTCTCTTGAGATTTATTCTGACCGCAAAACGACCGCGCGTCACACGCAGGGGCATGAAGTTAGTTGGAGAATATCCACTTCAACCATATTCCCTAAATTATAGAGATGTGATGCTTCATCTCTTCTCTCTCTTTTATATATTCGCTTCTCTCTCTTCCACGTCTTCTCTCTCCTCTAGCTGACTTCTCCAAGCTTTGGAACTTCTGTGCACGTGGGCCCACATCGGTTGAAAAGGATTCGCTGCTGACCTTCCGCGCTAAATTCTCAATAGACTATCAAAGCTTCAGCGGTTGATCCTCTTTATGCCCTCAATCAAGTTAGCACCTTGGTTATGCCCATAATGAGTCCAATCGTGCTCCTTCTCTCTTCTATTACACTTTGTCCCTAACAAGACTCTAGACACTACTAAAAGTACTAAAAATGAGTAAAAAATAGAGTAAATAGACACGAAATTGAGTCTGTATCAAATACTCAATAAGCACAAGTGAAAATGCACACACATACAAACATAAAACAAATTCTGACTTAACTCTAATACTTATAAGCATCTCATTTGGTACTAATCGACATGAAAATTGATACTTCATACACAAATGCACACACATTCAAACAATGAAAGAGGCAAAACAGGCTAGACTGAATTCTAAAGACATAAACATACCATCTAACAAAACATATAACAGACAAAATTTATGAAAAATTTGATACATGTTTCTAATTCAATTAGTACTAATAAGAATTGTCAATCATACTTAACATGATAATTCATAATAATAATATAAAATTTCAAATTAAGCAGTCAAATCAACACACCATATGGTACCACTCAGTTTCTAATGTTATACTCATACACACAAGTCAAAATGCATAGAAAAATACAAAACTAAATCTGTCCTAAAATTTAGATACTCACAAGTATCTCATCTGATACTATTCATCAGTAACATTGATACTCCATATACAAATGTACACAATTCGAATCAAGACAGATACAAAACAGTCTAGACTGAACCTTAAACATATAAACATACAATCTGAACCAACACATAATATACAAATATTAAAACAAAATGTCATAATTGTTTTTACCTCAAATGGTACTCATAAGCATGTTGAATACTACTTAAATGATTATTCATACTACTTGTATAAAATTTAAAATTACCTAGTCAAATTAACATCTATGGGCAATTGATAAAAATAAAAACAAAAGAAAAACCACATAAAAAATAAATCAGATACAAAACTGAACATCAATTTGATACGTATTTTCAATTGAACTGATACATATAAAGGCATATTGACATTCACTATATTTCTAACCATGCAACTCAATAGAACACATACAGAAAAACTCATTTATGATTTTAAAACATTAAAATAAAAATCATTCATAACAAAATACTTAACATCACTCGTATATATTTCCAATCAAACACGATTGAACCATTAAGGCATATAAACATATCACTGCACAATCTGATACATGTTTCTACATCAATTGATACTCATTATCATGTTAACTAATACTTTAACATAATAAAAATAGATACTTCTTTTCAATTAAAAATGGCAAACAACTAAAAATTCGTACTACTCATATTTAAATAGATATGTAACATATGTGAACAATCAAATACAATAAAGACATATTCAGATTCAATATATTTCCTAGCATATATCTAACTAAAAAACATATAGAAACACAAAAAAAATTCACATAAAAATCACATCAGATTCAAGTAGTACAAGTTTTATCCCCAGATACTACATCAGACACTCCATATAGCATAATATAATCCCAAAAGATGACAACAGTTTTATCTCTAACTCAATCAACAAATCATATACAAGTGTCCAAGTATTTTAAATAAGTATATGAAGCTAAGCAGACAAAAAATAAAAAAAAAATCATAAAAAGAAGATAAACTCATTTGCAATGAGACGCACAGTAGCAGAGAAATATCAAATCCAGAATTCAAACTATCAAATAAATATCATATTTCAACAAAACAGACACTATCAAAATCTCCAAAATAAACAATTATTAATCAAATAAAACACTAAAAATACCTAAACACACATATCAAGTTACCTAACTATCAGTTAACAATCGAACAAAATGGGAAAAAATAAAACACATATTGAAATATAACCATAAAATCGAGAACCTAACCTTGAAACGCTGAGAACCCGACTAGTGACCTCGGGCTTGTCGATGAAAGATTCCCTTGCTTCGTCAGAGAAATTACAGCAGATCAGCTGTGACTCTATGGTTTTCACGGTGAATCTACAATGTCAGACGGAAGACATCGGGAGACCGCGAGAGCGAGAGAGATGTCGGAAGCGAGAGAGAGACGTCAGGGATGAGAGAATCTGATCAGCGGTGCCATGTCTAGGGTTAGGGTGGAGGGTGGAGGATCGAAAGAGCAGACGGCTAGGGTTAGAGTTCTAATTGCAATGGGGGAAAAAGGGGGAAATGAGAAAACTAGGTCAGGGAATCTATTTATATGGCGGGTCACGGGGCCAGGTCAGAGCGGGTTGGTACGTCTGATGGGTCGGCCTATACATAAGATGTATATGAGATTTTGTGAAAAGTGGAAAATAACTAAAAACAAAAGGAAACCGGGAAGGGAAATGGGGACCACTAAAAAGTTAAAAAGAAAAGGGGGGACTACCTCATAGGTCAAATAGAGATCCATCTAACATTAAAATCCATTAGACGGTCTCACAAAAGTGTGCCTCATATATGATTTGTGTTTTGGATGTGGAAATGCTCATCGAAAATTGTCTTTCCCATCATTTGAAAATTGCCTTTATCATCTATATCTATATACTATATAAAACTTAATTTTGAAAAAATCAACCATAATAATGAATTAGTAATTGAAAAATGAAAATTAAATATTAAAAAAATAATTATAAATTCTAATTGGGTGGGATGAAACCTGAAAAAACCATAAAATTAAATTGAAGAAAAGAATACAAGAAAAACTCATAATTTAAAAATATAACACATAGTGTATCAAGAAATTCCATGTGGAATTTGACTGCTAATGGTTGCTGAATTTGTGGAGTGATCTTACTATTTTTACCCTTAATTGATGTCATTTTATCCGTATCCAGAAAGAATTATTTATGATTTTTAAGTTAATTGCATTTAATTTATTTTTACTCTAAAAAGTTTAAATTTATAAATATAATATATAGTTGTTTAATCCGATTTGTTTTTATTAATTTTACTCTAAAGGGGCACACTTGTGTAAGACCGTCTAACGGGTCTCTTACGTTAGACGGATCTCCACTCGACCCGGATCAAATTTAAATGTAAAATTAATGTTGTTTCTCTTTCTCTCTCCTTCTGTGCGCAGCGCCGCTCTCTTTCTCTCTCCCTCTCCGCTTCTAACACCGATACTCATTCTCTCTCTCTCTTACCCCTCACTCTCATTCGATTTGCAGTTCATCGATCGCCGCCTTTCTCCACATCACACTAGTGAAGCCCTGTCGTGATTGTCTCACCACATCATCTGTTGTTCCCCAACTTGAAGAATGGGTTCTGATTCCTCGGCCGCAGACAGAGGTGATTGTGGATTTGGTTGATGCGGCGGTGAAGTCGGATGAGGAGTTGAGAGATGGTTGTTGGGCTGATTTGGGGACTGGTAGCGGGACGCTGACGATTGCGATTGCTAGGATTTTGGGCGGCGGCGGCGGTGGAGGAGGAGAAGGAGGGAGAGTGGTTGCTATAGACTTGAGCCCTATTGCTGTTGCCGTTGCTTCCTACAATGTGCAGAGATATAATCTGTAGAAGAGAATCAGTGTGAGGCTGGGGTTGTGGTTCGATCCTCTCGAGGATCTCCGAGGAGAACTGAGCGGGCTCGTTAGCGATCCATCGTACATACCGAGCGATGACATTGACGGCCTGCAAGCTGAGGTTTCTAGACATGAACCCAGACTTGCCCTTGATGGTGGACCTAATGGTATGAATGACCTTATCCACCTCTGCAACGGAGCTGCTTCGATGTTGAAACCTCGTGTTTTTTTTGCATTCGAGACAAATGGTGAGATGCAGAGCAAATTTCTTGTGGAATACATGGATACTAAGATGAAAGGAAGCTTTGCAGATTAAATATTATGTCTGATTTTGCTGGAATTCAAAGATTTGTGACAGGGTATAGAAGTGCGTGAGTTTTTTTTCTTCAAATATTTGTAATACACTAGAGCATTTTGAAGTATCTAATTCTATTCACTTTATTGCAATCTGCTCAAGTGCTTACACATATAAGCAAAGGTGGTGAAAGTATTCCGAAAAGTAAACATCATGGTGTTTAATTGATTGCAGAAGTTAATTATATTTTTTGTAATTGGTGCTTCGTATGTTGTTTGCTGATTTTTGTTGAAGAAGAATTGATAATTGGGAAAGTAGAAGAAGAATCAAATCCAGGTCTCCAACACCAAAAAGTCGCTCTTCTTCTACGTCAATCTAATTTTGATTTTTTTTATCTAAAATTGGGGATTTTAATTGTGTGCAGAGGTACATGCAACAGTACAAGATCGAGATCTTGTTGAAGATTTTTAGTGATACTTTTATTTGTAATTAGTGTTACTTGCTTTTGTAATTAGTGATACTTTATTTTGTAATCAATAATATTTTTCTCTATGCTAATGAAATAATTTTTTTTACTCAAGAATGAGTTTTTTTTGCATTCATAGACCCAATTCTCAATTTGAGATTATGTTTTAAACTGACGCTTTTTTTTTCTAATTAGTGATACTTTCTTTTATAATTAGTGATACTTTCTTCTGTAATTAGTGATACTTTTATTTCTAATTAGTGATACTTTCTTCTGCAAATTAGTGGTATTTTTCTTTCTAATTAGTGATACTTTCTTCAGTGATTAGTGATACTTTTCTTCTAATTAGTGATACTTTTTTCTACAATTAGTGATACTTTTCTTTTTAATTAGTGATACTTTCTTCGCAATTAGTGGTACTTTTCTTTCTAATTAATGATACATTCTTCAACGATTAGTGATACTTTTCTTCTAATTAGTGATACTTTCTTCTGCAATTAGTGATACTTTTCTTTCATATTAGTGATACTTTCTTATGCAATTAGTGATACGTTTCTTCAATTAGTGATACTTTTTTTTGCAATTAGTGATACTTTTTTCCATAGTGATGGGACTCCACTTCAAAGGTAATGATACTTTGCCGCATAAATAATGATACTCCTATGTGAGTTAATGATACTTCACCTTATAAATAATGATACTTGAGTTAATGATATACTCCACTCATAGTTAATGACATTTATCTATTCTTGATTTGATAATTAATATTTAATCATCAATAATATCATATTATACTTCACTTCCGAGTTAATGATACTTCATCCCTAATTAATGATATTTCACACACAGTTAATGATACTTCACCAGATATATATATATATATCTAATGCTACTTCACTTAATAGCTAATGATATTTTACCAAATTTATATCTAATGATACTTAACTTCATAGTAAATGATACCTCATTTCATAGCTAATGTTACTGATATATCTTGTTATTGGTTTGATAATTAATGTTTAATTAACGAGCTACTCATACTTCATATCATAGATAATGATACTTTACCTTATAATTAATTATACTTCTTTTTTTTTTTTGCTTAGTAATTAGTCAACCGCCAGAAAAAATAAAATATTTTTAAAAATGAATGTATACCCTAAAATAGAATTAGTGAACCTTAAAATTGAATTGAATAAATTTATTTTTTTAAAATAAATTTTATTTTTTTATCCGACATTTCGCGCAGTGCACTCTCTCGATAATTAATTTTTTTGAAATAAATATATAACCTAAAATTAAATTGAATTAATTTAATTTTTTTATTCAATATACAATAGTTATTAAAACAAAAAAGAAAAAAAAAAAGAAAAAAAGAAATGAACAAAACGAGAAGAAAAGAATGAAGGAAGAAAGAGAATAAAGAAAAAGAGAGAGTAAAAAAGCTGGGCCTGATTAACACAACACACAAATCTGGGCCTGGTTATGGGTGTGCCCAGTTTTTTTTTTTTTTTAAATCACCACAGCACATCACACATGTCATATGGGCTTGGGCTGCGCCAGGGCCTGTCTCGAAATGGGCGGGTGGGCGAGTTTTGGAGTGGGTTTGGATATTATTTGACCCGTCTACCGTAAGAGATCCGTTAGACGGTCTCATACAAATTTTTATCTACTCTAAATTATCAATAAATAACATGCGCGCACAAAGTTTTACGATTAAGCGCAATCATTAATTATTAGAATGAAGTATATAAATTTAACTTTTGCTTGGCATTTAAGGGATTAGTCTCGTATGTAGCGTGATTTTTTTATTTTTGAAAAAATATTAAGGAAAATTACAAGTTTCAAAATGTTATATGTTCTGATGTTCTCTCATATTTTAATTATTCTTCTTAATCTTCGCTTGATTCGAACATGCTCTCCATTTACATGTTATTCAGGCATATTATTTCATAATTCAGTAGCTTGAAAATAGGTCCTGCTTTAAGGTGTTTTCATATTCTGTAATGCATTTTTCTTTTATCATTTAATTATTTTAGCAGAAGAAATTAATTGTATGTGTCCATTGAGTATTTTCCTAAAATGATTGATTAAATTTATGACTTTGTTTTAGTAGAGATGTCAAAATTAAGTAAAATTTTCTTGATTCGTACTATAAACAATAAAACATTATTAACACAGGTAATGCACTAGTTTCTCTAGAATATGCAAATTGTTATTTCTAAAATGTTTGATACGTGATATATTAAAAAATTCCGATCTCAAATTACAAAACTCTATTGTCCTCTCTCCATCAATGAAATTTCAATCAATTTAAATAGTAGTCATTACATATCCACATATTTTCGTCCTTAATTTCATTTTTATTTATGTTATTAGGGGAGGAGAATTGGAGATTAAATCTCAGTCATCTAGGAAAAGTGAGGATTGAATATTTAAGGTGCATGCTTTCGATTTCAGATTCTCTGTAACACTACTACATTTCTTGTGTCAAATTTATATTTTCAATTTTATTTTTTATTTCAACTTATTATAAGTAAATTTAACTTTAATTTTTTTGGGGGTTCATTCATTATTTCCATATTAAAAGAAACGAAAAAAAGAAGAAAAAAAACAGTTTTAGCACAGGAGATAGTAACACAAATTGGCATAGAAGACCGATACTTTCTGGTATTTACTAGTACTTTTGAGCCCTTTTTTTTGGATGTCTAGTATTTTTTTTCGTTCTGTTTAGTATTTAAGAAATTAGTTATTTAAACTCAAAAATATCTCATTCAAATTAATTCCACCCAAGATAAATTTTCAAAGAAAATGTGACGATAGAGGAAAACCCGAAGAAAGAAGGAAAAAAACACTAAATTCTATATATATTGAAACGAAACAGCAATAAAAATTATCAAAGGGAGATATCAAGAGCTGCACAACACAACTAAAGCTTATTCACTAGGCATAAATTGGGATAAAGGCAAGCTCTAGGGCCGGAAAAACAAAAAAAAAATAAAAAAATACACCCTCTTAAAAGCGATATTTAAGTAGTTCACTCACTTTCCTCACCGCTTTCATCCAAATACAAGTGATTCATGTTTCTTTCAAGTGGAGGAAGCCCGTCTTCGGAGCCACTGGACGATCCATCTTCATCATTGTTAGATTCCAAACGCTCTCCTGAAATGCATCAACAAGTGGAACGAGCGAGGCTTAGGCTTAGTTTCAAGTCAACATAAAAGCTACGAGCGTTTCTAAGCTCAGCAAATAATAGTCTGTGTCTGTGATTCTCATTTAAAACTATAAAAGCCAAACCACAAGCTTAGGAAAGGAAACAGATGAAATCCGTGAAGAATTAACCACCTTGTCCTTTATTGAGGGTGTCTGAAGGTCGTGAGTTTTGCTGCGAAAGCCACTCATTTTGGACAATGATCATGTCAGCGCCGTTCTTGCATTCAGAATATGCCTTGAGAAGTTCTCTGTATTCATCAGCAGTACAGAAGAGGACGAATAGTTAGGAACAGCGTAATAGCTTTTGGGATATTGGCAAAAGAAATAGACCAGAGATACCTGTTAAGGGACAAGAACGCATGACCCCATTTGAATTTGCCAAGCAACAGATTTCCAGTTTCTTCTTCTCCGCTGTTCAAAATAAAGACTGAAATATCATAAACTGCTTTAGTGAACTATTAACCCCGAGTAAATAACTACATCTTAAAGTTGAACCGGATTTGTTTTATCATGTATCCGCATTGCAGTATATTCCAGATCTTGTATTTGCCGTAAACTTCAAACCAATTTCAAGCAGCTATTTCTAGACCATTACAGAACTGACTAGCTGTAGAGATGAGACCAATTTAAAGGCTTGAGTTCAGTACCATATTATCAAAGCTGCAGCTAACGCCTCGACGCATGAAAGCTGACAGGGGCGACCATAATTTACTGGATTTGCTGCTACCAACCAAGGCACTGCAATTCAACTTAAATGAATGAGTTGAAACAAAACACAAGGAGAAAGGAAACTAGAAGATAAAGCAAATCATGGGTGACAAAACATCATGACAAATGAGTTGTATTACCAAATCAGTGAAGAGGAACTCATACTTCACTGCATTTATAAGGCATTTTCTAAAGAGAACTCTTGAGTTCCCAGACATATTTGAAGCATTCAGGTTTATCTTGTCTATCAGTTCATAAATGTTTGATCCAAAAAACTTTTTAAATAATTATATAATTCTGTCACATTTTTCCCTTTTCTTACATGGGGAATAACCCAGGCTTATCCATGACTGTTAGGGGATATACTGTAGCACAAATTTCTTATATCCCCTTAAATTCAGCATAGTGAGATAAGGCCACATGGTCTATGTTGAAATTAAATAAAAAATTAACACATAAATTGATGCAACTCGATAAATTAGATGTGACTTCAAGTTATTGCCAACAATCATAATAAACTGAAAGCCATACAAAGACGAGGAGCAGCACAACGCAGCTTGGTGAAAGGAACATCATCTAGGCATGCCCATGAGCAATCAACAACAGCTAAACCTCGTCTTTTTATTAATTCAAGATCCTCTTGTGAGACGCATTGTGTTCCAGTGGGACTGCAACATGGAAATAAAATCAGAAATAATGTAAAAAGTCCAGCACCAGCATGGATTAGGAGGAAAATTGAGTGTGGAAGATACCTAAGTATTGCATTGCCACGCTAATAATAAGAAGCATGTTCATAACAATAAGTCAATAATTGATACGTCCAAAGTTTTATCTTATAAGTTGAGAGAATGAGTAAGGGTTACGGTCTACATAGAGTTCATGAAAACATGATTGATAAGACCGAAAATGACTGAGAAGGGGGGTCTCATCTTTCGTGTATAGCTCTATCTGTACACTTCCCATTGCAAGTACCTTATGTTTAACAGATCAGAGTCTGTCCACAAAATCTAGCTCCATAATCATTAACAAAAGAAATCAAGTTATTCATTCTTGTGTTTTCTATGCCATACATCACACTTGAGCCGAATAAAAATATTTGTTTTTATAATCGAAACACTTGCCATCAACATCACAGGACAATATATGACAGTAAACAGGACGGAAAAACCTTAAAAGAATTAAAAATAAATAAAAATCCTAAAACAGTGACAGCATGATTACCTCAAACAAATTCCTCCAAATCCCCCACCAACCCGCAATTCCTGCAAATTATTGGTATAAAATGGTTCAGCAGCAAGAACTCGGATAATAAGCAATAAGCACGACATGCTAATTATTTTTCTTAATTTATGGAACAGAATCAAGTCAGACAGATACTTTCTTTCAACAATCCAAATCTCGCAAGCTTGCGCCCTGTGCACTTCTTTGAATCACACTGCCCAAAATCCTGAATCCACATAACAATAAGTTTAGAACAGAAGCAATGCACGCACCACAATAAACACACACACACACTTACCCACATGGCGAGCTGAATGGCAGGACCTTTTTGCTCCTGTTCTTCCTCAGCTGAAGCAATATGAAAAATTAAACAATAAGTCGGTAGACCTTAAAAACACACTCTGGCGATTTGCGAAACTACTACAGCGCAATTCATCAGACACTTTGGGTGCATAAGCAAGAGCGCGAACATTTCACATAGAAGGTAAAATACTAGTTCGCAACACATACTGTACCTGGGTCAATCGGCAAAGACTCACCATCTGCATCCCTGGTAGATTTTCAAGCCACGCAATTAAACGTCATAAGAAAAAAATAAATAAATCAAAGTAGTGCAGTTTGGAAGTTGGAGAATTTGAAAAAATTGTTTATGCCTGTTAAGCTGATTGGACGGGCCGTGGGAGTGGTGGCGGTGATTGTCTTTCTTGAATCGCCGCTGCTTGTTGTGACCCATCTTCGTCGTTGCTGGGATCGCTCAGTCTTCAAATTTGGGGAATATGTATACCTACGGAATGTTTATTATAAATATTTTTTTTCAAGTTGTACTGTACAGTATGTGCTCTACTTTTTCTATACAGTAAGTAAATGTTTTATGGTTAAAATAATTTTAATATATTATTAATTTAAACATGATTTATAACTGGTCGTCTCTTCGGACCAGCTCTCAAAATGCACAATATTATCCTTAATTAAATATATATTTTTAAAAATGTTATTATACTAAGGGGGTGTATTGGATGTGGATTTCGTTGGACTTTTAAAATCTGGGTGTATTCAATCCAGACTTTTAAAACTCCAACGAAATTCTAGTGTATTCAAACCAGACTTTTAAAAGTCAAATGAAATCCTCGTGTATTCAATCACGACTTTTAAAAGTCCAATGAAATTTTGAGGTATTCAACAATCCACGGACTTTAAAAAACCATTGACTTCGTTGGATTTTAGATGGATTTCACGTGAAAATTAAAGAGGATGAATTCCGACCTCCAGACACGAGATTTCGATGGATTTGAAAAATCCGGCGAGCGTTGTGACCCAGGGGGCGGTGGGTACATGAAATTGGGAAACCCTGCGGTCACCTGAAGCCAGCGACCACTGGCTTCACTGAGGATGACTCCCAGCGGCCGCTGGGTTCCAGCCGCCACTGGGTTTAAGGCGGTGGCATCCCAACGGCCGTTGGGTCGAGCGACCGCTGGGCCTGGCCCAATCCGCTATAAATATTCGTGCACGACCGCTTTTTGATCCATAATTCTTTTTACGAACGGCGGCGGCGGTTTTCAGCCATATCATTATTCCCGAGCGGCGGCTACTACAATCCGCGTCAGGTATTCTCGTGTATTCATTATTGATTAAATTTGTCTTGAATTTATGGCATGTAAGAATAAAATTTTGAATTTACTCTCTTTTGGTTTTGATATAATTTGACTGATTATTGAATCATAGAAAACTAGTATATATAGTGTTATTGTTAATGATATGATGATTAATAGTGTATACACAATACTATATTAGTATTATTATGGGGGACTCACAACAAGATTCGAAAAAGAGGACAGCTTATGAACCTTGGACTAAGGAAGAGACTGACCTTCTGCTAGAACTTATGGTTGATGGTGCGCGTCGCGGATGGCGTGATAATAGTGGCATATTTAGCAAAGCCACTGTGGAAGAAAGAATACTTATTGTGTTTAATGAAAGACTCGGGTGTAATAGGACCTACAGTAATTATCAAAGCCGGCTCAAATGGTTTAAGAGTCGTTGGATCGGTTATTCGAACCTGTTGAAGTATAGTTCTGGTTTTGGATATGACCACAATACGAAAAAATTCACGGCTACAGATGAAGTGTGGGATGCGTACTTAGCGGTATGTATTATATTGGAATAATATTATTCAATATTTTTATTTAACTAATAAAGTGAATTAATTATTATTTTTTATTTTTTATAGTCTCACCTGAAAGACACACACTTGCGATATGGAGAAACCCCTGATCATGAGGATTTGAGGATTGTGGTGGGTAATGGTGTTGCCATCGAAAGAAATTCAATTGGGTTGGGAATTGCTACTGATGCAAATACATTAGGAGAAGATGAAAATAGAAATGCGCGCATAGAAGATTTAACGTTTGATCCTGAGAATGATGCGTTTGTCGCACTATCACAAGATGACCAACCGCCGTCTAGTTTCACACCACCTTCTGGGTAGCCTGAAGTGACTAAGAGCTCCACTCAAAGACCGAAGCAAGCCAAAAGAAGTAGAACTCAGTATGAAGCAACTTCTGGCTCTAGTGAAAAGATCATGGAAGAGGTGAAAACACTGTTTGGTGAAGTTCACAGTCTCTTACTGAAAAGAGATAGCGAATTGGAGAAAAGAAAAAAAGAAAGATTGTACACTACATGAGATGCAATAAAAGAGATCCTAAATTTGGATGCAGACACTCGGATTAAGGCATTTGACTTGTTTGTCACGAAGTCCCAAAAAGATGGTTTTTTGAAGATGAGTGTTGAGGAACGAGCTCGGTGGATAGCTTACAAGATTAAGAAATAAGGATATTTTGCTTCATATTTGACATACTTTGATGTTGATTTATTAGTATTTTTTTGGATGTCTTGTTAGAATTTATGTTGATTATTTATTTGATGTTATGAATTATGTTTTTTGATTATTTAACATGTTTGGTTTATTCGAAATTAATAATTATGTTTTTTTGGGTAAATTTTTTTTTTATTTGTTGATTTATTAAGTTGTATGCATTTGGATATATTTTTTATTTAACACAATCGCCGTAATTAAGAATTTTTTTTTAATGCAGCATGGAACATCATGAAATATTAGAAGAATAAATAGAAAATGAAGAGATGGAAGAAGAAATTGATGAGGAAGAGGAGACAGAATTCTATGAAAATGTTAAGCTCTTGCTATTGACAGCAAAGACAGTGTTAACACTATTAGGGGAAATTGATATGATGCATCAGCATATTGAACGTTCTTTGCAGCGACGACCAATTACGAGAATTGGATATCATTTTGTTAAAGATATGATTGAAGGAGATCCACAAAGTTTTCGACAGCTGTATAGAATGTATCCTGATGCGTTTTTGAAGTTATGCTCTATCATAAGAGATAAAACGCCTCTACAAGATACAAGACACATATGTGTTGAAGAAATGTTGGCTACATTCTTGATTATTGTCGGGCACAACGACAGATATTGTAATGTTCATCAAAGATTCAGTCGTTCTCATTTTGCCACTAGTCAAAATTTCAACAAAGTATTAAAGGCATTGAACATGATAGCACCAGACATGATGGTTAAGCCGTCTATGTCGACCCCAGCTAAAATTCAGGATTGCACAAGATTTATGCCTTTTTTTAAGGTATATATCATTTATTATGTAATGTATTTTAAACGTTTTATTTGTTTATATCTCATCTTGACTTTATTTTAGGATTGCATCAGAGCTATATATGGAACTCATATCCCGGCAACGATAACAGGCCGAGAAGTAAGCAGTTTTCGCAATCGTCATGGTATGCAATCACAAAATATTTTGGCAGCTTGCAACTTTGATTTGCAGTTCATGTATGTGCTAAGTGGATGGGAATGTTCAGCACATGACTCCAAGCTTTTAAGTGATGCATTATCTAGAACAAATGGCCTTCAGGTGCCACAAGGTATGTACCATAATTATAATTATGTGTTTTTTTTAAATAGTGTAAAGGCAGCTGTTTGACAAATAATAATAAAATTATTTTGTTGTAGGTAATAATAGACGTCAGTTTTAGCTCTTTTACGTGGTGTTCGATATCATTTAAAAGATTTTGGTGGTCAAGGTCGTCACCCCAGAAATGCAAGTGAATTATTCAATCTCCGTCATGCATCGTTAAGGAATGTGATTGAGAGGATTTTTGGTGTCTTCAAATCTAGATTCACAATTTTCAAAACGGCACCTCCCTTCTCATTTGAAATACAAGCTAAATTAGTTTTGGCTTGTGCTGGTTTACACAATTTTCTCCAAAAAGAGTGCCGATCTGATGAATTTCCAGTGGAATATGAAGGAGATGAAGATTTACCACCTCCTTCTCCGGAAGAAGAAAATATGAAATGGCTATCTCAAAGCCAACTACAACAAAGAACGGAAGCTAATGCATGGAGAATGAGCATTGCCAATGCTATGTGGGAAGCGAGGCCCACGTATAACGACGATGGAAATGATGATGATGAGACCGAAGATGGAAATGCTGAGTAATGATTTTTTGTTTTTCCTTTTTATTTTTTATGATTTTAGTGGTATTTTGAAAACAACTTATTCGTCTTGTGTCTAATTTTAATAAACACTTTTGAATAACAAATATTTTTATATTGTTGATGCATTTTTTCTTAACATTTTGTGTTCCTAATCTATGTATCCAATCAAGCATCGAGTAAAAGTGAAAAGAAATCAACATAATAATGTAGAAAATGTTTAATACATAATTACGCAACATAAATTCAAAATAAAAGAAACACATTGTTTGAAATAAAAATAATCCAAAACACGAAAAAAAAAACAGTCCAGCGGCCGCTGGGTGCCAGCCGCGGCTGGACAGGAGTCCAGAAGCTCCTCCCAGCGGCCGCTGGGTGCCAGCCGCGGCTGGGGTCCTCTCCTAGCGTTTATTTTCTTCTCCAACATACCTACACGGTTTAAATCAACCAAAAATCTTTATATTTCAACAAATTCAAACACATTGCGCAACACAAATTCAAATTAACTCCACAAAATTACAACTTAAAAAATGAAAACTCCAACAAGTGTACAACATATTCAAATAAACAAATCAAACTCTAAAATCCAAAACTCCAACAATTGTACATCATATTCAACTCAACAAATCAAACTCTAAAAAATCCAAAAAACATTAAACATTATCGACATCAACTTCAATCACTACCAATTGAACAAAAAATCCAACCAATCCAATATGCACAAAACTCATCAAATATATAATTAAACTCCAAACATAACATTAACATAAACATATAATCCATGAAATTCAAAAAACAAACCTTTAATTATGAGGTGGTAGATGTGGTGGCGGATAAAAGGCAGTCCAAGCATCCAATTGAGCCTGTAAGGATACAATTTGTGCATCATGCGCATTAAAGTGGGCGTTCATCTGCTCGGTATGCGCGTCAAATCGGGCGTACATATCCTGGGTATGCGCATCATACCTATCGTCGATATGCTGCCTCAGTGATCCAAATGATGCGTCGATATGCGCCCTCATATCATTTTGGAACTGCGCATAGAAATCTCCAGGCATTTTAAAAGGAGGTTGTTGAGGTTGCTCTTCCTCCTCCTCCTCCTCCCCCTCTTCTTCCTCCATCTTGACATCTCTTTCACCACCAGTCGACGAGCCGGCACCAGCATCACCTTGGACTCGGGTAATATTAGCATTTATTTACCTGCTTACACATGGCCTCTTCAAATGGGGGACGAGGGTGAACCGATTAGAAATAATCTGAGCTCCTTTTAGCTCACTGAAGTCGATCGAGTACGCCCTGATCTCATCTTGCCCCTCCTGGGACCCAGTCGTGGCACTGAGAATCCCGAGGCTATGTGCCAATCCCGTCACAATAGGAGCAAGCGATGGGTGCATTCCTACGCGAGTCTGCATCGTCTTCATAGTCGCCCAAATAAAATTCGAAATGCAGACTTTTTTCCCCTTCAATGCACAATGCAACAAATATACTTCATTTGCATTCACCTTGTTCCCCTGCTCCTTTCCCGACACATTATACGCAAGAAATTTGTGCACAACTGCTAGTGCCGGGTCTTGGATGTACCTATTCGGCCTACCCGAACTATCTCAATTATCAAACCCAGTCAATTCATTCCACGCCGCCTCCACACTTAATGTGGGGGGTCTATCCCGTTCCTCGCCAGTAGGAAACCCAAACACATTTTTCATCTTCATCAAATTAATTTGATAATCTCGACCGTTCATCCTAACACCAATCTTCTTCTTATCCTCAATCACATACATAGTGCACAAAAACTCATAACAAAGAGCCTCGTAACCAGAAAAATCAACATTTTTAGCATAATCTTCAAGCCCTAAAACCTTCAAATATTTAGTAACTTTTGCAACAATTTTCAAATCCCTCAACAAATCCCAATCAAAATAACGAGGGTTTGTAACGAAATGCTTGCTAAATTTCATATATAAATCACCTTCATGCTCGGTTCGTACATGAAATGGAGCCTCGTACCTTGTCGTGAGGTCCTCCTTTTCGACCTCTTCATGTAGCCCAACATTGGGAATTTTCATCCGAGGCATGGTGATGTTGGTAGCGGTCGTGGACTTCGAACAGGGGGTGGTTGGATTTGTGAGTGATGGCTCGAATCGAGCGACGGCTGGAGAGAGGCGGGCGTGAATTTTTTTCGCTATTTCTCGGGTGTTTTTGATTTGGGGATCTATTCTGGGTCTTTCTGTACTTAAACCCGCTTATTTCCCCCAGTGGTCGTTGGAATCGTCTAATTCAACTCCCCAGCGGTCGCTGGGCCTCCCGACTTGGCAACTCAACGGTCGCTGGATACCAGCGGCCGCTCGGTTCGGGTTTTTCGCGTGTTCAACGCTCGTTGTGTTCCAACGAGCGTTGAAAATTAATATTTCAAATCCATTGAAATCGTTCCAAATCCATGCGAAATCTGTAGCCAAATCCGTCAGACTCTGCGTGGAGTTGACAGACTCTACGTGGAGTCTATGAATTTTATAAATCCATGGACTTTTAAAAGTCCAATTAAATCCAACGAAATCCATATCCAATACACCCCCCTTAATATACCCTTTTATCATTCTACATTATAGTTTTTTGAAAAAAAGGCAAATTGTGTAAAATTTGAAAAAAATAGTCTCAAAATATAATAATTCGTTCAAAACAAATACTAAAAATAGGCCAGAATTATTAATAAAATTGCATTTGTTTGAGTACGCAAGGTTTTTTTTTTTTAAGTGAGATAATTTTATTAATCAACAAGCACCCTCAACTAGTGAGGATAGTATGTGTTCCGCGTACATGATTATTCACATCGAGCACCAAAATATGCCAAAGCGTGAACAACATAATTAGCTTTCTCTAAACATATGTTGAAAACTAGCAATAAAATCATTATGAACAACTTCAGCTAGAGAAAGTAATTGTTGGAAATTGATTATTACAATTAATTTAATTGATTATTATAATTAATTTATAAATTATGTTTTATTTGTAAAAATGGAAAACTAACTGTCAATTCACAATCTACGTTTCGTGTAGATGAATTTTGTATATTTATAATCTCAAATCCAATTTCATGAAAAATAGATATTAATTATTAAAGTTGACAACATAAAATATAGAAGAGTGACGTGCATGATTGAGGTGGTGCGCCAGTTCGGATTTATTCTTGAATCATTGGCTTGGAACATTATACCGTTTCGGCCTAAGGTTTGGAGGTGGTTCAAATACGAACTAATGGCTCCAACCAAGGCATTTGTTCAACTGTGGTTAAACCATGAACCATTGCCTCCAATGGTTACGTCCATTCAACGAAAATGGTTCAAATGTGGAACAATGGCTTGATCCATTGCTTCCGTTCACCCTAGGAGCTTCAACCACCAATTGGTGGTTCGAACCATTACATCTATTTGATCTAGAACTATTGGATTGTGTGGATTGATCTACCAACATAATCAAATGGTCTAGATTGATCCAGATTGAAACAATGCCACCGTTTCGTAAAGAGACACCATAACTCTTCAAATATTATAAATAGAACCCCCTGAATTTCATTTCCTCCACTCGAAAATCCAAAGCTTTTTATACTTCTCTTATTATCTAGTAATCGATTGAAAGTCTCGATTATTGTTTTGTTCGTCGTAATGTCATTTTTGTAAATGCAACAAAATGTCATTGAAAAGTCGATGTATCTTGGAGACGATTGCCAAAGTCCATTTTGCATTAATATTGCAGGAGCAATTTCGTCTCACAGAAAGTGAGTCTAAATTCTGCCTCAACTGATAACCTACCCGTTATTCTGTCTGATTATTTTCAAAGAAAAATTCATAATTTACCTAACAGTCACAAGATGAAATTTGTGAATATTCTTTGAAGATGGCTACTCCAGTTGCACTTGTTCAAGGTGAAAGGCCGACGAAATTCACCAGTGAGGATTTCAAGAGATGGCAGAAAAAGATGTTGTTCTATCTCACTACCCTGGGCCTCATTTGCTACCTTAAAGAAGATGCACCAATTGTTGAGGAAATTGATATTGATATTCAGCGAAGAACTGCACTCGATGTGTGGCACCATAGTGAGTTTCTTTGTCGTAATTACATTTTAAATGCTTTAGATGACTCTCTTTACTCTGTCTATTTTGAATGTAGTAGTGCAAAGGCATTATGGGAATCACTTGATAAAAAGTACAAAATAGAAGATGCCAGAATGAAGAAATTCATTGTCGGTCAATTCTTGAACTTTAAAATGGTAGATTATCGGACTATTTTGGATCAAGTTCATGAACTGCAGTTGATTATGCATGACATTCATGCCGAGAGGATACAACTAAATGAATCTTTCCAAGTGGCTGCATTTATTGAAAAGCTACCACCGTTGTTGAAAGAATTCAAGAACTATCTCAAGCACAAACGAAAAGAGATGGGGCTCAAAGATCTTATTGTAAGACTAAGGATTGAGGAAGATAACTGAAAATCTGATGTTAATACCAATAAACCTACCTTTGAGGTAAAAGCAAATATTGTCGAGCCAAGTACTAGCAAGAAATGAAAGTTTGTTAGCAAGAAGCCAGATAAAGGAAAGATGAATTCCGCTAAGAGATTCAAAGACAACTGCTTCAACTGTGACAAATCCGGTCACATCGCAAAACATTGTCGAGCTCCCAAAAATAAAGGAAATGGAAAGAAAAATGGAGGCAAATGTAACTGAAGATCGGTATGTTCTGATATATATGTCTCAGCTATATTTATTCGTCGTTGTCTTTGAGGCAAATATGGTGGATAATCCAAAAGAATGGTGGATAGATACTGGAGCTACTCACCACATCTGTTAGGAAAAGGATATATTTTCTTCCTACACACCTTTGACTGGTAGAAAACTATTCATGGGCAACTCTGCAACTTCCAACATCATTGGAATGAGAAAGATTGTGTCGAAAATGACGTCGGGCAAAGAATTGACACTTGTTAATGTGCTGCATGTCCCGGACATCCGTAAGAACTTGATATCCGGTTCTCTTCTTAGCAAAGATGGATTTAGACTAGTCTTTGAATTTGACAAGTTTATTATGATCAAATGTGGTCACTTTATTGGAAAGGGTTACCTAAATGGGAGACTCTTTAAATTAAATGTAATGACTGTCCACTGTGATGTTAAACCGGCTAATAAAGATAGTAATTCTACTTACTTGCTTGAGTGTTCAAATCTATGGCATGCTAGATTAGGACATGTAAATTTAAATTCTCTACGATGACTAGTTAATTTAAATTTACTTCCAAAAATGGATTTCAATTCACAAAGTAAATGTGAAATATGTATTGAAGCAAAAATGACTAAAACATCTTTTCATTCAGTGGAAATAAGTTCAACACTTCTAGAATTAATATATACTGATTTAGGTAATCTTAAAATTGTGCAAACAAGAGGTGGGAAATGTAACTACTCGGATCTTTTTAAAATTGGTCGTTACCTTTTTATAAAATGTGGTTCGAAAATATTATTTATTATTGCATGTTAATTTAAAATATTTTGTTACGTTCATATAAGTCGCGCCTACATTATTATTTTTCCATTAGCTATTATTATTATTATTATTATTATTATTATTATTATTATTATTATTATTATTATTATTATTATTATTATTATTATTATTATTGAGTTTAGTGGAACTTTTATATTTTTTTAAAGTTAAAACCTTTTATTTAAGGTGATCCATTTTCGAAACTATTACATAATATTATTACATTGAATAATTATTTAAACGTATAAAGTAATTCTTTATCTATTTTATTTTGTAAAGCTCATTCGTTTTAAATATTTTAAAAGAGTTCATCAATTAATTAATCATCTTTAGGATATCTCAAGTATTTATTTTATTTTGAATAAATATTTAAATAATTATTCTTTTCATTTTCCCATATTACTATCATAATTAAACATCAAGCCTTTCCACTATCCACCATTATCTTAGAATTTGTTTCTATCCATTAATCTCAAACCTTTCACTTCCATTCCTATCACTATAAAAAGAGACTGCATGATTCATTCTCAACACACCACAAAATCATTTTCTAAAATTTTCAAGAGCATTAGTTTTCTTCTTCAAAGGTATATATGTATATATTTTATGTTTAGCATTTCATTGATGCCTGGGGATGAAGGCATATTTAGGTGGTGGTGTTGAGAGGTGAGGGTAAGGAAGGAGAAAGATGGTATTTGTGAGTGTTTCTACGAGAGAGAGAGGTAGAAGGAGAATTAATCTTTGTTTCTGGGTTAGTAGTGTGAAGGCGATAGAGAAAATAAATAAAGAGGGATGAGAGAGATAAATCATTTTTTCTATTTTCTTTGTGAGGTGACCGAGAGATATATAGTGGTAGGTTTGGTTTAGTTAATTTAATTTATGTAGTGGGTTAAAGTGGGGTTAATAATTAAGGCTGTGTTTTCTTTTTATTTCACGAATGGACTAGATTACTTTATGATTTAAAGATCAACTAGATTGTTACTTTTGTGTGAGCCGAGGGAGTTGGTTCATGCATTTTATATTTTCTTTTCATTTATTTATTTTATACAATATTATAATTTATTATTAATTATTTATTTATATTATTAGGCGGTGCATGGACTTAATTAACCCGAACTATTTTTCCAAGTCAAAGTTCAAGTCAAGGTGGGGGATCCGATGTGACGCACATTTTTGTGTTTATCCTTACTATGCTTTTATGTAGGTTCACAGTTATTAACCTACGAGTTAGAATTATTATTGGCTGATGGGCTGCAGATGTCCCGAATTTAGCCAGGGGCTACCTATAGTTTAATTTGTTATAATTGTATAATTTGGATAAATGCGATCACCACTAAGTTAATAGTATTCACCCCAAACTATTATTTATTTCAGGTTGATGTCGGACGATGTGCGTGCGTGACGAGATGGTAGTCGTAATAAAAATAAAATTATTATATTTTACTATCTTCGTTGAAAAACTCTGAATAATTATCTTATTATTATTAAATAAATAACATTCCCTTTATTATTATTTTATTTATTTTTATGAAAATTAGGGCGTGACAGGAAAAACTACTTCATCATATTCATTGATGATTGCACAAGATATTGTTATGTTTATCTTTTGAAAAATAAAGACGCAACTCTAGATACTTTTAAAAGATATAAAAATGAAATCGAAAATCTACTTAACCTAAGAATCAAAATGATTCGATGTGATCGATGTGGTGAATATGTATCACCGTTTGAAGAATTTTGTTCTGAAAATGGAATAATTCACCAAACAACTGCGCCATATTCACCACAATCAAATGACATCGCAGAACACAAAAATAGAACTCTTAAAGAGATGATGAATGTCATGTTAATAAGTTTCGATTTACCTCAAAACTTGCAGGGGGAAGTTGTCTTGTCAGCCAATCATATTCAAAATAAATTATCTCACAAGAAACGAGATAAAACTCCATATGAATTATGGAAAAGAAGAAAACCTTCCTACAACTACACCAAAGTGTGGGGGGTTCCTAGCACAGGTTGAAGTACCTAAACCTAAGCAAATAAAGATAGACCCCAAATCTATAGATTGCATTTTCATTGGATATGCAAACAATAGTAATGCATACCGATTCTTGGTACACAAATCAGAAATACCTGATATAAATGAGAGAACAACAATAGAATCAAGAAATGTTATACTCTTTGAATCTATATTCCCTAAAAAGTAAAGAATTGAAAAATATTATAATAAGAGACCTTATGAAGTTATTACTAATTCGCCTCATGTTGAGGAATAACCAAGACGTAGCAAAAAGGTTAAAATGATAAAGTCATTTGGACATGATTTTCTAACTTATATGTTATATAATGAACCTAGGACAATACAAGAAGCATTGTCTAGTCCTGAAGCTCATTTATGGAAAGAAGGTATCAATAGAAATCAAATCCATCATGCAAAATCATACTTGAGAACTCATTGATCTTCCACCTGGTTGTAAAACTTTAGGATGCAAATGGATCCTAAAAAGAAAGTACAAAGCTAATGGATCAATTGACAAATATAAAGCTCGTCTGGTAGCTAATGATGGGAATTATCTTTGCAATGCACAAATTGTCAAACAAGCTTTAAAGAAACCAATCCCACAGTGCAAGTGTACAACGTTGAAGCACGTGGAACCGGGTCGAACACAGGGAATTTTGGAAAATTCAAGCTAAACAAGTATCATACACACGTTGTTCCACAAGTTAAACTAAACGAATATTTTTTTTTGAAATTTTCTAAACTAAGCATAAGAGGAAATAATCCATGAAACCAATTAAAACGGGAAATTACAAAATAGATAAACTTATGGATTTAAATAACAAGAAAACAGGGTTCTAGGGTGATGCTCATCAACATAGGCGCAATCATCTTGACATGAACGACATGCTAATTTCTACTCTCGATTGAAACGAAATTAATCCTAGAACTTTCTCGAGCCTCTAGAACATAATTGGCCTAATAGGATTCCCCCATCTCTAGGGTTGAATTCAAACTTCACCAAATTAAGCTCAAACAATCACCAACATCAATTAGATATTAAACTCTCGTTATAACATCAAATTGAGATCATAAATCAAATACCCATGCTAAATTACTTTTCTCAAAGATAATTTAACACAAAATCATGCCTTAGGTGGCCAACCCAAAGAATGATACACTCAAAACATTGATTTATGAAGAAGAGAGAGAGGAAAGAAGCATCCATTCATATCCAATTTCAAGTACCCAATGTCAATTTACATCACCTTAGAACAAAAAATTTAGTTATCCATGCTTAGAATTGAAAAGCAACAAAAATCAACAACAAAAATAAAAACCATAGGCAAGGTGTAGAGTAAACCCAAATGATGTAGATAAAACTTCTCAACTTCAATATTCTTGTACATACACTTCTTCAAGACACAAAAATCTTCCAAAATATTCATAAACTTTCTAAGTATCTATTTTGGGGTAAAATAAGGGGGCTTGACCTAGAATTTGAACAATGGTAACTATTTATACCCCAAATTTTTCGGGCATTAAAATTAAAGAGAAACTGAAAATAAAATGAAAAAAGTTCGGAACAGGGCTCGGGAGGCGCAAGACGGGATCGATCGCGCCTCATCCTTTTCAGTCGGGTCGCGCTACTAAATGTGGTTTTCGGGCCTCTATTTGAACGCTCGGTCGCGCTAGCTCTGTGCGCGGGTCACGCCTCGAAAAGTGTTACCCGAGTCGTGCCAATAGGTGCGACCAAGCTGGTCGCGCCGCATCACCCTGGCGTGGGTCGCGCCGTGCAATGGACTTTTATGTCCTCTACTTGCATGTGCACTAGTGCCACAACTGTGTCCGGGTCGCACCTCGATTTGCCCCTAAAACATGAACGACTGTGTCAAACTCACTTATTTAACAAGTATAGCTAAATCGATAATTAAAACGATAAATAAAGGTAAAAATGCATTTTAGATAACGGAATTAGGGTGAAAATCCCGTTTGTTAGAAGAAGTATGACTATTTCGACACTTACTCTTCTGTCACAAGAATTACATCTATTAGAGTACTCATTATTATTTCTGCTTTGCATAACCTTGAGATACATCAAATGGATGTAAAGATGGCATTCCTAAATGGGAAATTGGAAGAAGAAATATATATAGAACAACCTAAAGGGTTGTTGCCAAAGGACAAGAATGAAAAGTTTGTAAACTTGTCAAGTCACTTTATGGACTTAAACAAACACCCAAGCAATGTCATGATAAATTTTATAAAACTATGCTATCAAATGACTTTAAGATTAATGAGTGTGATAAATGTGTATACATTAAAGACACGCCTCTTAAATATGTCATTGTTTGTTTATATGTAGATGGCATGCTCATCACGGGCAACAATCACAATATAATTGTGAAAACTAAGATTATGTTAAAGAAAAACTTTGACATGAAAGATATGGGTCAAGCTGACATAATTCTTGGGATAAAAATATATATAACATATAAATGAATTGTCTTATCACAATCTCACTATGTTGAGAATGTTATAAGAAAATTTGAAGCGCTTGATCTACTTTCTGCTAAGACTCGTGTTGATTTGAGTCCACACTTAGCTAAAAATCGAGGAGAACTCGTATCTCAACTTAAATATGCAAGAATCATTGGAAGTCTAATGTATCTAACGAATTGTACTCATCCAGATATTGCATATTCAGTAAGTAAATTAAGTAGATTTACGAGTAATCCTAGTAAAGACCATTGGAATGCACTAACAAGAGTGTTTAAGTATTTAAAACATACTTTAAATTATGGTCTATCATACACAAGATATCCAGATGTAGCTAAATGATACAATGATGCTAATTTGATATCCAACACACAAGACTCTAAATCTACTAGTGGTTTTGTCTTCATCATTGGAGGTGGAGTAGTTGCATGGAAATTCTCTAAACAAACATGCATAGCTCGATCCATGATGGAATTGGAGTTTATTGCATTAGACAAAGCATGTGAAGAAGTCGAGTGGCTAAGGAATTTCTTAGAGGATATTCTCTGTTGGAATAAACCTATGCCTCCTATGCTAATACATTGCGATAGTATGTCAGCTATAGAAAGAGCACAAAGTAGTATGTATAACAGTAAATCTCGTCATATAAGAAGAAGACATAACAACGTTATACAAATGATATCCAACAGAATAGTTTCTATTGACTATGTAAAGTCAAAAGACAATATAAATCCATTTACCAAAGGGATAAATAGAGATCTACTATATAGTGAAATAAAGGGAAATGAGTTTGAAAAACTACGCACTAAAGGACGTTTATAGCGGTAACTCAACCATTGAGACTGAAGATCCCAAGAAAATGGTTAAATGAGACAACTAAGTTATGAATGTTCAGTTACACACTTGGAATTAAAATATTCTAAAAACTCATTCTAGATCTGCTCCAAGTGTTACTACAAAGTGGTAAGGATAAGTTTAACACTTTTAATGCTTCATATACCTTATAAAAAGTGGAATATATGGAGAAAGGAGATCGTCTATATAAGTGTGAAGTGTGACTGCTTCAATTTCAAAACACTTACGAATTCGAGATATGGTTCAATGCCGAAATGAACACAATGTGAGAACAAAATGATTTTTAGAATCATTATTGTGTAAATGTTATTGCCTTGTTTTACACAAAAGCTGACCAGTTCAAGACATCATGTTCACTGAGCAGCAAGTAAATCCGATAGCATTTTGCTAAGGAAGGCTCAAAGCCGAAAGCTACCTCTCCCGATGCAATAATGGCTCGCTGAGACTTTCTTTTTCTAAAACTCTGCATTTATAAATATATCCTTTGTGGGGGATTGTGGAAAATTGATTATTATAATTAATTTAATTGATTATTTTAATTAATTTATAAATTATGTTTTCATTTGTAAAAATGAAAAACTAGCTGTCAATTCACAATCCACATTTCGTGTAGATGAATTTTGTATATTTATAATCTCAAATCCAATATTAGGAGAAAGATATATATTAATTATTAAAGTTGACAACATAAAATATGGAAGAGTGACGTGTATGATTAAAGTGGTGCGCCGGTTTGGGTTTATTCTTGAATCATTGGCTTGGAACATTACACCGCTTCCATCTAAGGCTTGGAGGTGGTTCAAATACGAACCAATGGCTCCAACCAAGACATTCGTTCAGCTGAGATGGTTAAACCATGAACCATTGCCTCCAATGGTTGCGTCCATTCATTGAAAATGGTTCAAATGTGGAACAATGGCTTGATCCATTGCTCCCATTCACCTTAGGAGCTTCAACCACCAATTGGTGGTTCGAACCATTACATCCATTTGATCCAGAACCATTGGATTGTGTGGATTGATCAACCAACATAATCAAATGGCCTAGATTGATCCGGATTGAAACAATGACATCGTTTCGTAAAGAGACACTATAACTCTTCGAATATTATAAATAGGATCCCCTGGATTACATTTCCTCAACTCGAAAATCCAAAGCTTTTAATACTTTTCTTCTTACCTATTAATCTATTGAAAGTCTCGATTATTGTTTTGTTCATCGTGATGTCGTTTTTGTAAATGCAACAAAACGTCATTGAAAAGTCATTGTATCTTGGAGACGATTGTCAAAGTCCATTTTGCATTAATATTACGGAGCAATTTCGTCTTACGAAAAAAGAGTCTAACTCCTATCTCGACTTATAACCTGCCTGTTATTCTGTTCGATTATTTTCAAAGAAAAGTCCATAATTTATCCAACAGAACTTACCCTCAAATGAGCAAGCGCTAGTTGAATACACTTATAGAACGATGTTTTTATCTATGGAAACTGACTAGAAAAATGTAATTATTGGATAAATGAAGGTTGAATGAATGCACTCTTGTTTTAAGATTAATCAATTTTTTTAATAAAAAAAGTTAGTTACTTTTGAAAGGTTAAGTTTATTTATATAAATTCGAGGTATATTAATATTTTTAAGTCATAAATAATGAAATATTATTTGATTATAATTTTTACATGTTGTTTTAATTTACATCTATGTTTAAAATCCTCGTAAGTTATCAGTTAATTTGCGTAAAATAGAATTAGAGTTTCTTCAACCGAAAAAAAAAAGAAAAAAAAAACTCGAAACGGGAAAAAGCGTTGGTTTATGTTTGACGACTTATCATTTCATTTACCCTGACTATTTTGCCCTTTATATTTCACCCCTCTTTTTGGCTCTGCAATTTTCTTCAGAATATAAATATAAATACAAAATAAATCATCTTCAACGCACTGCTGAATTTCAGAAGCCAGCTTCACAATGTTACGAAGGTATTACATGATTCAATACATATAGATGCAGCATGTATTTTCTGTATATGGAAAACATTCGTTCTGATTAATTTGATTGAATCAAGGGTTTTTGTTTTTACTCTTTTTAAATTTTTATACGGGCAACGATTTTTGCAGGTCCCTTTTGCAGCTCGCATCTCGTAGTTCACTTAGTAGGGTTCCACTGCGGACTAAAACTCAGGTACTAATTCAAATGGTTGTATAAGTACGTGTGTGTGCGTGCCTGGACTGATGTGTGATTGGTTTAGCAAAATAGGATTATTATATTATTGTTTGCTTGCTTGATTTATGTCATTGTGCATTTATCATAATTTGAATGTGCTTTAGATTATTGTCTAGGATTAGTGGAATGCTGATCATTTTTATATTTTTTATTTTGGAAAGAAAGAAAAGCAAATTGTTATGTTCTAGTAATGTTTTTGGATTCTCTGAGGGGAAGTACTTGGCAAGGCAGCTTTGATACGATGTATTGGAAAGTGTGCTGCATTAGTTAGAAAATGTAATGAAAACGTAATAAACTTATGGTTTTGTACATGGTAATTAAATTTTGTGTGTGTGTGTATAGATTGCTAAAATTATTGCATTATATATGTTTGGCAGTGCTCAAATCTTGTTTTTACTAGTCGGATGATTTACATTGTTATATTCTGAAAATTGGTGTAATATGCAGATACCTTCATACCTTTCTTCCAGAAGAGCCTTCTCTGTTTCTCAGAAGAATGGACCACAGAAACTTGATTTGGGAAGCAATGCTCCTGAACCTCAGAGTCGTGTACCAAAGGTTCTCATTGGAGGCATTGCATTGGGTTCAGCTCTCTTGGGTGCTTACTATTATGGAGCTATTGATGAATATATTGGGAAACAGCAGCAAAGCATCAGGGAATATACCAATGCTGGTATTGGTGATAAGGGTATGGAGGTGTCTCGAGACCAAAAAGACGCATACAATCAAGCTAGTGAGTTAAGTAAAAAGATTGCTGGGAACAGCTCAGAGGAATCGGGTGTATCAAGTCACAATGCTGACCATGCCAAGCAAGATACAGAAACACAGCCAGAATCACGTGTTCTGGAAGATTCAATTAGAACTGAAGAAGAGAAAAGTTTACAGGGAAAAGATATTACAGTTGAGACACCAGAGAATGTTGGTCATGTTGAAGGGAGAGATATTTCTAATGTTCCTCAAAACAGCATTTCATCAGATGATAAAACTGGTAAACCAGCTGGGGAAAGTTTTGATCTGAAGAGCCCAGGGGTGGAAGCTGACGAGCAGCATCACAAGGCAATTGAAACCACACCGTCTTTTACTTCTGCTAAAAATGAAATACAGCCTGTACAAAGGGAGAAAACCACGACTCAGGACATACAAGAGGTAAAATTTGGTTTCTGTGGTAAGGTTTAATTTCCCGGATGTTATTTTCAGTTCATTTTTTTCTGGGCGAGTCATTAAAGATTTCTTGTGAAGCAACTTTTGCTAGGTTGCCCAGGATGGTGGAACACACAGATCTTCTTCCCTCCTTGGCGATTATTATTTAAAAGACAATTCTGAAGAATTTGCTGTATCTTCATCCAACAATCATGAGGTTGGTGTTTCCTTAAATAATTACTAGAATTAATTGGTTGTTTAACTTGTTTATTAAGCAATAACCTCATTCTTATCAGATGACTGATCTGCTTTTTTATTTATGATATTAAAGGATACTAGTTCCAAAATTGAAGATGCCCATGATGGTTATATAACAAAGGATGGAAAATTGGTTCTTGACTTCTTGCAAGCCATACATGCTGCTGAGGAAAGACAAGCAGAGATGGACGCTCGTTCTTTCACGGAAGAGAAGAGAGCAATGAAGGTCAGGAGACTACCACACACACACACGCGCGCACTTGTTAATTAAAGCAAGCAAAAAGTCTAGATGGCTCAGTAATTGATTAAAGTTTCACTTTTCAGTTGTGTTCTGGTTAATGCCTTCATGGGAATCTTTCTTTCAAGATGCCATGACATGAGTTGTATATCATGCTTATAAGTTTCACAATAATATGTTCATCAATTCTTCAGGAGAAATATGAAAAGGAACTTAAGGATGCAAGGGTCAGGGAACTCATGTATGCTGAGAGGGAAGCCATTTTGGATAAGGTTTCAACTTCTTCCTTTGTGCTCCCAATGGAATGTTACTTAGTTTTCCTGATACCCATGCTTTATTTGTATTGTTGTTTGCCATCAATCTGGTTGAGAAAATGTGATGGCAGTTTTTCCTTAATCTGTCCTCATTTTCGTCATTCATTTTGCACAAGTAGTAAGTGCATTTTCTTCATGTCTTCTGATTTATTATGGATGAATGTGTACGTACAATTATAACTGGGGTTTTCCTTTTTCCTTTTCTCCCATTATCTCTGCCCACAATTGGCACATATCCTTTTAGTACGTAAAAAGTGAACTTTGTGTATCTTTTTTTTTGCTCAAATGTGGTGCTTGAAAATAAAAGGAATTCACATCCTTATTTTGCTGAAATTTACTTCGGATGGGAATTGTTACTTTGGGAAGTGGACTATTTGCATTTCATCTGGAAAGATAATAGGGTTCTCAGTTGTGTATGGAGCAGTATCTTTTTTTTTGCTCAAATGTGGTGCTTGAAAATAAAAGGAATTCACATCCTTATTTTGCTGAAATTTACTTCGGATGGGAATTGTTACTTTGGGAAGTGGACTATTTGCATTTCATCTGGAAAGATAATAGGGTTCTCAGTTGTGTATGGAGCAGAATTAGTAATCTGCTATCTGGTCCCTGAAGTTACTTTTTTAAATAAACTCAGGAACTAGTCAAAGAGCGAGTTAAAGCAGCAGCTGCTCTCAAATCACTTCAAGAAAAATTACAAGAGGAACTCAAATCAGAACTTGAGCAGAAGGTAAAAATATGATTTCATAGCCAATATTTTCCCAATTTAACTAATTCAACTATGTTGACTTACCGGTTCAATTTCTTGAATTTCCTTATGCAGCAAATGGAAGTGGAACAAAGACTGAAGGAAATGCAATATATAGCTAAAGCTGAACTGGCTGCAGCAATTGCGAGCGAGAAGGCTTCCCAGATTGAGAAAATGGCTGAAGCCAATCTTCATGTATGATACCTGATAGTGTTGATTTCTTCGTGGAGTCTACCTTAGACCAACAACTTCAAATTGCTTTCCAAAAGTTTCACAATTTGGTTCAATTTGCAGATAAACGCCTTGTGCATGGCATTTTATGCACGCTCTGAAGAAGCTCGCCAGAGTCATTCTGTTCACAAGCTTGCCCTGGTAGTGTATTGGCTTCATAATTACTATTACATGCTCCTAGATTTGACCCCAAATCTACCTTTACACATAGCTTATTGACTGTTATAGTGTTATTTTCATAGCTGAACATGGATCTAACTTGTGTTTCACCTCTTTGTTGAACAATCAAGATAAAAGTAAGATTTTTTACTAGAGTAACGGTAGGATCTGATATGTTGCTGAAATGAAGGAAAAGAAGGAAGAAATTAGTAGATTGATTAGAAAGTTTTGTCCTGGGTAAACATCATATGGCTAAAGCACTCAAATGAGATGCTTTGTGTAATTGTGATTCCAATAATTGTGAAACTGCAACATGGTTTGCTAGGTTTTTGACTGACCACAGACATAATATCATCTGTCTGATTTGCCTTTAATCACATGTATTGCAGGGTGCATTAGCACTGGAGGATGCATTATCCAAAGGGCTGCCAATTGAAAAAGAAATAGTGACTGTTCGCGATCATCTTGAAGGCATTGACAAAGACTCATTAATAGCTCTAGTTCTGTCTTCACTTCCTGAAGACACCCAAAAATATGGAACAGATACCCTGTCTCAACTGAATCACAAGGCAAGTTGCATTCATCTGTATATAGCCAAATCTTCCCTCTTAGGAAGTTTTGGATGAGGCAGCCTCCTTTTTTCAATTGATTCTTGATGAGCCAATTTTTCCCTTTTGCCTAGTTTTCTTGTCAAAGATCCTTGGTGTTTGACAATTCAATGCTATTTTGTCCCTTTTGCCTAGTGCTCTCTCTCTCTCTCTCTCTCTCTCTCTCTCTCTCCCCTGAAATATTGCTCTCTTTATTTCTTCAAAGAGATTTACAGTATCTCGTATTTTTACAGTTTGATGCCATGAAGGGGACACTGAGGCACTTCAGTCTAATTCCACCAAGTGGTGGTGGGATATTGTCACATTCATTGGCTCGTGTTGCTTCTTTGTTAAAGGTGTGCTTTCTCGAGGCTCAGTACTCTTAGATTATGAAAAACAACTTCAAGATTCTGAAAACCTTCATCCTGAGTTCAGGTTAAGGAGGTTGATCAGTCAGGTGAAGGAGTCGAATCTCTCATAAACAGAGTGGAGAGTTTGTTAGCTCAAGGAAAACTGTGCGAAGCCGCAGACAATCTTGAGAACGGGGTTAGAGGCAGCCAGGCAGCAGAAGTTGTCACCGACTGGGTTAGGCGAGCAAGGAACAGAGCCATCACAGAGCAAGCCTTGACAATTTTGCAGTCCTACGCCACTTCTATCAGCCTAACATGAACCTCGAGTTCAATTTTGTGAAGCCACAAAGGTTTGTGTTCCGGCCTAAATTGATTGAAAACAAACAGCAGAGGTTTTTTGTCCCGTCACTAAACTGTTGTGTGGAGCCATGAAAATAAAATTCCTCAGATTATTTTTTTCTTAAATCCCCGTGAAGAAAGGAGACTGTTAAAACAAGGCGATTATATGTTTGTAAGTCGTGTTTATTCAGTCACAATCGTGCATATGAAGCTGCAAATGAAAGATCCATTTTCACAGCTGGTATATCATTATCTACTGTTCCTTTGGGGCATGGTCCGCCAAAATCAAATGCTACTTAACACGAGAACGTATCCATAAATAACATTTGCGACTAGTTTAAATAATTTTTTTGAGTTTGGATAAGCCCTGTAACATTTCGTCGGCCTGGCCTACTACTTGCTATTTTATTCGCTAATAGCGACACTAGTATTTCGTGTGGATTAGATGTTACACCTAATTTTCCTATTTTTCAAGCCATGTATAAAAGTGTGAAATACTGGTCCCATCGGTTGAGATATTTTGTGGGATTGATCAAAACTGGGTTTAATCGTAGTTAAACCAACTAAAAACTCTATAATATTCTTGCTACTCCAGAAACAAAGTGATAATGAGACCCAAAAGTATATCATAAGTTGAATGTTAGAAATTGGTGCAAATATTATATGCATTACTGATTCTGAGTAAATGAATAAGAGGGGAGAGTCTTAGATGAGATTGTCTAACAGATTTAATTTGTAATTCATAAGACAAGATAAAATTTGGATCTAAACACAATCAAATAATAATAATTATAAATTTAACAATGTTTTTAAGAATGGATGATTTTCCTAATTTAAAACGAATCGTCGGATCCGAATAATTTGGACATGATTCACTGTCCTTAATCAGCCAAAATGTCAGTTTAAGAATATTAATATACGGTAATAATAAATTACGTTTCATATTATTTTGTAAGATGATTCGCATGTTTGTTTTGATATCGACTCGTTAACTGCATGTGGGATTCAACATTACTTATTATTGAGACAAATAAATAGTTAATAGAACATGGTCTGTTAAAAACTGAAATTGATTAATTTATTAATTAATTAGTGTCTTCCACCTTCCTTATTAGGTGTATCTTATTAAGTTATTTGTAATCGGCTAGAGAGAGAGAGAGAGAGAGAGAGAGAGAGCGCAATTGTAGATTTGTAATCGGCTTGAGGTGCAAACTCAGATATTCAGTCATGGCTGCTGCAAAAATTAGCCAGAGTAAATTGCATGAAATTGAAATGGGAAAACCACGGCCAAAATTGATTTCTGGATATTTTGTTTTGTTTTAATTTATATTTATTATGTATACAGTAATACTTAATTGATAGATAGATTTATCACGAGAACATCAACTAAAAACCATTTTCAATGAATTAGACAAGAAAATATATAAAATCTTATGCAAATACTTGCGTTTACTGAAATTTTTTAACTTATCAAAATTCAGAATTTTCTATATTTGATATATAAATTTTAAATTAATTCACCAAAAAATATATATTATGATATAATTAAAAAATATTGGGCAAGTGTATAAGTCATCACTTAAGTCTGGTCATTTTCTTTAAATTTAGATAATATATATTATGATATAAAAACTCAAATGTGAAATTAAAAGGAAAATATACACTCTCTCTCCTAAATATATAGGTCCATTATATTTATTTTTTCAAACTTTCCTAAATATATAATGATATTTCTAAATTTTAAATTAATTCACCAAAAATTTCCAATATAGTTTTCAGCGAAAACGACAGCGAGCCGAAGCCGCAGCCGCTAAAGCCAACAAGCCGCGGTTGCTAAAGCTGTCGGTGGTCTGCCACCTCATCCCAGCAAAGCCCTCTCTCTCTCTCTCTCTCTCTCTCTCTCTCTCTCTCTCTCTCTTCCACACACGCACACACACACTGTCACAGTGTCACTCTTCTTCTCTCACATATACGTACACATTACATTCACTCTATTTTTCTCTCTCTAAGCAATCTATCTATCTTCCTCGCTTGTGAGCTACGAAACTCTCAAAAGATTTCAATTGAGGGAGAGAGAGAGAGACTTGCTAATAGAGGGGTAGAGAGAGAAGCTCCGACACAAAGAACATCAGCTTCTTTCTTGCCATTCTCGCTTTACATTTATTGCAGCTCACCAAGATTTGTGTTGGAGAAGGAAATCTTAATGCCCTTCCATTGAATCTAATAAAAGGTTTCTCTATTTCTGCTAGATCTTATTGTTTCTTAGCGCATTTGGTTATTCTATCCGTGGAAAATTTACTGGTCGGTGCGCAGTATTCGACTAGGATCTACTGTTTATGCGATAAAGTTGTCAACTTCTCTATCTGGATGCATTTGATCTGATGATTTCTTGAACCATTTTAGTGGGATTTCTTACGGGTTTGCATTTGTTTTTCTTCTTTACCTATTACTGATTTGATTTGGTTGGACATTGTACACACACACTCACACAGATATCTGAAATATGTTAATAATACTGTTAGGATCGGCAACTCTTATCAAATACTGTGTTCAGTTTGATTCATGTCAGCTTCTGTTTCTAGCTGATTTCGATGTGCTGTGGTTGACTTGTGATTTCAACAGGAAGCGGCTGTAGCTTTTGCTTGTGTGACGGGGCAATCGGATCTGAAGAGAAGACCTCAGAGTCACAGCAAAGCTGGCGGCAGCACTAGCTTGGAGGGTTGCTGCTCCCAATGGCAGCATTCCCTCAAATGACTTGGTAAAAGTTTTTCCTTTGATTAGTTTTTGTTTGTCTTGTGCCTGTCTCTGTAGTTAAATCTTGAAATCTGCTGAATTGTCTGGATCCGAATGAACTATTCCTGATTCCGTTTATTGTGCTCAGATCGCACGCACTACTCTTGTGCTCCTGTTTGATTATTACTTGTCTGTGATTATTCTGTTGTAAATGTTAGTCAATTTGAAAAAAAATAAAAGAAAACAATAGATCACGTATCCGACTTAAGAATGATCCAGATTATTAGTTTCTTATTTTTCATCTATGAGAGCATATTCTTAAAAATTAAGAAATCCAGTATCTCTTTCTTGCATAACCTATATTGTCTACTTATAGTTAACCACTTTGATTCCTTGAAAGAGATAAGATGAAGATCCTGATCACTCGTGAGTCGTGACTTATGCTTACTTTTGTAGTATGCATTTTTGCCCCTCGTGATGTTTCTTTTTTTCTTGGGACAAACATTACATCATTTGCTGAGTTGCATCTATGTAATCGTGCCATGAATTTGCTTGGTTGTGTACTCATGTTTTATTTCCTCAAGTGTACATTTTCATGGTTATCTGCTAATGTTTCATTTCTTGTTTTCTGTTGTAGGAGAGAAATGGGGAACCTAGACCTCATGACTCAGAACCTCCAACCCCCCATGCACTCATGAAGATGGGTTCAAGGTTAGCCAGTTGCTTCATTTTGTCTTCTATTAAGTGTCCTATCTTTGATGTGCTTGGGACTGAAAGCTATGGCTTACACTGACACTTGTTCCTGAAGTCAAGACATTTGTGTTCTGACCCTCCATGTGATGCCAAGGAGATAGTGCATGTATAATGTAAAATCTATTAACGCCCTTAGCTATCTGCGGTCATTAGCTTTTTGTACATTCTAGATATAGTGTAGCATTTCATTCCAAATTTTATTTTACCTCTGATGTTAAGTATTTTTTAGGGTAACGCCCACTTAAATATTGTTTTCTCAGGTACGAATAATAGTTTTATAATTTCAGTGTTCAGGAAATCGTTATATTCTGTAGCTACTGTACTGAATTATCAGTTTGTTATCTACTTCAATTTATCTGCTCGATGTCATTTCAGTTTATGTTTACGTTAATTTTGTTGAAAGTCATGACATTTATTTACCTGCAGAGACAGAGGTAGCATGGAGGATCCGGATGGGACCTTATCAAGTGTTGCACAATGCATTGAGCAACTGCGGCAGAGTTCCTCATCATCACAAGAAAAAGAGAAATGCTTGAGGCAATTACTTGAGCTAATCAATACAAGGGACAATGCTTTCAGTGCAGTTGGATCACATTCTCAAGCAGTTCCAGTTCTTGTGTCTCTTCTTCGGTCTGGATCACTTGGGATAAAGATACAGTCCGCTGTAGTGTTAGGTTCTCTGTGCAAAGAGAATGAACTACGGGTCAAAGTATTACTTGGAGGATGCATTCCCCCATTGCTGGGTCTTCTCAAATCAAACTCGAGAGAAGGTCAAATTGCATCAGCAAAGACCATATATGCTGTGTCTCAAGGTGGTGCGAAGGATCATGTGGGGTCAAAAATATTTTCAACAGAAGGAGTTGTCCCTGTGTTGTGGCAACAATTAGATAAGGGACTTAAGGCAGGAAATGAGGTTGATGACTTACTAACAGGGGCTCTGCAGAATCTTTGTAGCAGCACCGAGGGATTTTGGCCAGCAACAATTCAAGCTGGAGGGGTCGATATACTAGTCAAATTGCTTACAACTGGCCAATCAAGTACTCAAGCAAATGTGTGCTTTCTTCTTGCATCCATGATGATGGAAGATGCATCTGTTTGTTCTAAAATCTTGGCCGCAGAAGCTACAAAACTGCTCCTCAAGCTACTTGGGTCAGAAAATGAAGCTCCACTAAGAGCAGAGGCTGCATCTGCTCTTAAATCTCTTTCTGCACAATGCAAAGAAGCCAGGCGGGAGATTGCTAATGCCAACGGTATTCCTGTTCTAATAAATGCTACAATAGCTCCTTCTAAAGAATTTATGCAAGGTGAGTTTGCCCAAGCTTTGCAAGAGAACGCAATGTGTGCTCTTGCAAATATATCTGGTGGCTTGTCTTACGTCATCTCAAGTCTTGGTCAAAGCCTTGAATCATGTTCTTCTCCTGCACAAGTAGCAGACACATTAGGTGCATTAGCTTCTGCGCTAATGATATATGATAGCAAAGCAGAATATGCTAGAGCATCAGATCCAATGGAGGTAGAGAAGACATTGTTACAGCAGTTCAAACCTCAGTTACCCTTTTTAATCCAGGAGCGTACAATAGAAGCCCTTGCCAGTTTGTATGGTAATGGAATACTAGCAAGCAAACTTGCAAATTCTGATGCAAAAAGGCTGCTTGTTGGTTTGATTACAATGGCAACAGATGAAGTTCAGGAAGAGTTGATAAGATCTTTACTTATTCTTTGCAACAATCAGGGTACATTGTGGCAGGCCCTTCAAGGTCGTGAAGGGATCCAGCTTTTAATATCTCTTCTTGGTCTATCATCAGAGCAGCAACAAGAGTGTGCTGTTGCATTACTTTGCCTTCTATCCCATGAAAATGATGATAGCAAATGGGCTATTACTGCTGCTGGTGGTATACCTCCACTTGTTCAAATTCTGGAAACTGGGTCTGCTAAAGCTAAAGAAGATTCTGCAACGATCCTTGGTAACCTCTGTAATCACAGTGAGGATATACGTGCTTGTGTTGAAAGTGCTGATGCCGTTCCTGCTTTACTCTGGCTGTTAAAGAATGGAAGACCCAACGGGAAGGAGATTGCCGCTAAGACTCTAAATCATTTGATTCACAAGTCAGATACAGCAACGATCAGCCAACTCACTGCATTACTAGTCAGTGACCTGCCGGAGTCCAAACTTTATGTATTAGACGCATTAAAAAGCTTGCTCTGTGTGGCCCCTCTAACTGATATGGTACGGGAAGGCAGTGCAGCAAATGATGCAATTGAGACGATGATAAAAATATTGAGCTCTCCCAAGGAAGAGACTCAGGCAAAGTCTGCCCTGGCTCTTGCTGGAATCTTTGATGTCAGAAAAGACTTGCGCGAAACTAACATTGCTGTTAAGACTCTTGGTTCAGTCATGAAACTTTTGAGCTCCGAATCTGAAACCATATTAGTGGAAGTATCTCGGTGCCTTGCTGCAATATTTCTTTCAGTTAAAGAGAACCGTGATGTGGCTGCTGTTGCTAGAGGTGCTTTACCTATGTTGGTGGTGCTTGCTAACTCTTCAGTGCTGCAGGTGGCAGAGCAAGCAGTTTGTGCTTTGGCCAATCTCCTTTTAGACAACGAAGCTTCAGAAAAAGCTGTCCCAGAAGAAATTATTTTACCTGCCTCTGGAGTTTTGCGTGAAGGCTCAAATGCTGGAAAGACCCATGCAGCAGCAGCCATTGCTCGCCTTCTTCGTTCTCGTGAGATTGATTCTTCTTTAACTGAATGTGTGAATCGTAATGGAACAGTACTCGCTATAGTTTCTTTCCTGGAAACTGCCGACAGTGAATCAGTTGCTACTTCTGAGGCATTAGATGCACTTGCTTTTCTCTCCAGATCCGTAGGAGATGTTGGGCAAGTAAAGCCTGCTTGGACCATTCTTGCTGAATATCCAAGTAGCATTACCCCAATAGTTTCATGTATTGCTGATGCCACACCACCATTGCAGGATAAGGCTATAGAAATATTATCTCGGCTCTCCAAGGCTCAGCCCCTAATTCTTGGGAATACTACTGCCTGTGCCACAGGATGCATTTCCTCTATTACAAAAAGGGTAATCAGTTCCTCAAATGCAAGGGTTAAAATTGGAGGAGCTGCACTGCTTGTCTGCGCTGCAAAAGTCAATTATCAACGAGTGGCTGAAGATTTAAATGGGTCCAATATGAGTACGTCACTCATTCATTCTCTTGTTGGAATGTTAGCTTCTGCAGAGCCTTCCCTGGCTGGAGATCAGGTTAGCAAGGATATTATAAGTATCTCCAGAATAACTGAAAAAGAAAATGAAGATGACTTCGAGAGAAGTACATCAGTTATCAGTAGTGTGAATATAGCTACTTGGCTTCTTTCTATCCTTGCTAGTCGTGATGACAGAAGTAAAGTTGAGATCATGGAAGCCGGTGCAATTGAAGTTCTCACCGACAAAATTTCTGAGTTATTTTCTCATCATATACAGGTATTAGATTTGAGTTGAATGAACTACTTTCTCAGATTCTGATTTGCTACATCTTGAAAAAACTTGCTGATTTTCTTCTTTTCTTCAGGCTGATTATAAGGAGGATGGTAGCATATGGATTTGTGCATTGTTGTTGGCAATATTGTTTCAAGATAGAGATATCATACGTGCTCATGCAACTATGAAAGTGATTCCAGTACTGGCTAGTTTGTTGAGGACAGATGAGGGGGCAAACAGATATTTTGCTGCCCAAGCTGTGGCAAGTCTTGTTTGTAATGGTAGCAGGGGGACTCTTCTCTCTGTTGCCAATTCAGGGGCACCAGCAGGACTCATTTCCTTGCTTGGTTGTGCTGATGCTGATATACACGACCTTTTAGAATTGGCAGAGGAGTTTGCTTTAGTTCGTTATCCAGATCAAGTGGCCCTTGAGAGATTGTTTAGAGTTGATGACATCAGGCTTGGCGCAACTTCTAGGAAAGCTATACCAGCACTGGTGGATTTGCTTAAACCTATCCCAGAACGCCCTGGAGCACCTTTTCTAGCTCTGGGACATCTAATCCAGCTTGCTACAGACTGCACTTCCAATCAAATCGTTATGGTAGAGTCAGGGGCCTTAGAAGGGTTGACGAAGTATCTTTCCCTTGGCCCCCAAGATGCATATGAGGAAGCTGCTACGGATTTACTAGGTATTATGTTTAGCACAGCTGAGATAAGGAGACATGAATCTGCATTCGGTGCAGTCAGTCAACTTGTAGCAGTTTTGCGCTTAGGTGGAAGGGCGGCAAGATATAGTGCTGCTAAAGCATTGGAAAACTTATTTTCTGCTGATCATGTAAGAAATGCCGAGTCTGCCAGGCAAGCTGTTCAGCCTCTGGTGGAGATTCTGAGTACAGGTTTGGAGAAAGAACAGCATGCTGCTATTGCTGCCTTGGTTAGACTGCTGAATGAGAATCCGTCGAAGGCCCTTGCAGTTGCTGATGTTGAGATGAACGCAGTTGATGTCCTGTGCCGGATTCTTTCGTCGAATTACTCTATGGAGCTGAAGGGAGATGCTGCTGAATTGTGCTGTGTACTTTTTGGCAACACAAGAATAAGATCTACTCTAGCAGCAGCCCGTTGTGTTGAACCATTAGTTGCTCTGCTTGTTTCCGAGTATAGTCCAGCTCACCATTCTGTTGTCCGTGCATTAGATAAACTCCTCGATGATGAACAGCTGGCAGAACTCGTTGCTGCACATGGTGCTGTCATCCCGCTTGTAGGCCTTCTATATGGCCGAAACTATTTGCTGCACGAAGCTATATCAAGAGCTCTAGTTAAGTTAGGTAAAGATAGGCCAGCCTGTAAAATGGAAATGGTAAAAGCTGGAGTAATAGAGTGTGTGCTTGATATACTTCACGAAGCTCCTGATTTTCTTTGTGCTGCATTTGCTGAATTGCTTAGAATACTAACAAATAATGCAACCATTGCAAAAGGTCCATCGTCAGCGAAAGTGGTTGAGCCTCTCTTTGTGTTGCTGTCAAGATCAGAGTTTGGACCTGATGGACAACATAGTGCATTGCAGGTTCTTGTGAATATATTAGAGCATCCACAGTGCCGTGCGGATTATACCCTTACATCACAACAAGCTATAGAACCCCTCCTACCTTTGCTCGATTCTCCTGCTTCAGCAGTGCAACAGCTAGCAGCAGAGCTTCTATCCCACTTGCTTTTGGAGGAGCATCTTCAGAGAGATATGCTGACACAGCAGGTGATCCCTCCACTGGTACGCATTCTTGGTTCTGGCATTCCTATTTTGCAACAGAGAGCTGTTCGTGCTCTCGTCAGTGTTTCAGCAATATGGCCAAATGAAATTGCGAAAGAGGGCGGTGTAAGCCAGCTTTCAAGTGTCATACTTCAGTCAGATCCTCTACTCCCTCATGCCTTGTGGGAGTGTGCTGCTTCTGTGTTATCTTGTATTCTGCAATTTAGTTCTGAATTCTATTTGGAAGTGCCTGTAGCAGTGTTGGTCAGGTTGCTGCGTTCAGGAACAGAGAGCACTGTTGTCGGTGCACTTAATGCACTTCTCGTGTTGGAGAGTGATGACTCTACCAGCGCCGAAGCAATGGCTGAAAGTGGGGCTATCGAGGCGCTTCTAGACCTTCTAAGAAGTCATCAGTGTGAGGAAACAGCTGCCAGACTGCTCGAGGTGCTGTTGAACAACGTGAAGATCAGGGAATCTAAAGTTACCAAATCTGCAATCGTTCCGTTGTCCCAATACCTTTTGGATCCTCAAACACAAGGTCAGCAGGCGAGGCTACTCGCAACCCTTGCTCTCGGTGACCTATTCCAGAATGAGGCTCTTGCTCGAACAGCAGATGCTGTTTCAGCCTGTCGAGCATTAGTGAATCTCCTTGAAGATCAACCTACAGAGGAAATGAAAGTAGTAGCCATATGTGCTTTACAGAACCTGGTAATGTACAGTCGATCAAATAAGAGGGCCGTTGCAGAAGCTGGTGGCGTTCAGGTTGTGCTCGATCTGATCAGCTCTAGCGACCCTGATACATCAATACAGGCAGCAATGTTTGTTAAACTCCTTTTCTCTAACAATACCATTCAAGAATACGCATCAAGCGAAACTGTGAGAGCTATAACAGGTAAATTCTCACTCCGTTGTGTGGAGCTTGCTTTGACTATTGATATATTGCTGACGAAAGATCTAATTTTTATTCATTGCTGTTCCAGCTGCAATCGAGAAAGACTTATGGGCTACTGGCACGGTAAACGAAGAGTATCTGAAGGCGCTGAACGCACTTTTCGGCAACTTCCCCCGTCTCAGAGCCACGGAGCCTGCAACTTTAAGTATTCCTCACCTGGTCGCATCTCTAAAGACCACCTCGGAGGCAACTCAAGAAGCTGCCTTGGACGCACTATTTCTTCTCAGGCAAGCCTGGTCAGCGTGCCCAGCTGAAGTTTCTCGAGCGCAATCTATTGCTGCTGCAGATGCAATACCCCTTCTGCAGTACTTGATTCAATCAGGGCCGCCACGGTTTCAAGAGAAAGCCGAATTTTTACTGCAGTGTTTGCCAGGCACACTGGTGGTGATAATCAAGCAAGGAAGCAACATGCGGCAATCCGTCGGAAATGCTAGTGTATATTGCAAGCTAACCCTCGGAAACACACCCCCCCGTCAAACCAAGGTATGAATTCATACTCGTATCCAAACTCATTCGTCTCAGCCTAGCCATTTCTCCAACTCTTTAACTCCAACTATGCTGCGCTCCAGGTTGTATCAACCGGCCCTAATCCCGAGTGGGACGAGAGCTTTGCATGGTCCTTTGAGAGTCCTCCCAAAGGCCAGAAGCTTCACATTTCATGCAAGAACAAGAGCAAAATGGGAAAGGTAAACGAGTTCTAGTGAAAAGATTTGCACGAAACTCTTGTGTTGACTCGTTTCAACTGTCTTCCATACCTAATCTAATCGTGTTCATTGCTTTAATTGCAGAGCTCGTTCGGGAAGGTAACAATCCAGATCGATCGTGTAGTGATGCTAGGTGCGGTTGCGGGCGAGTACACACTGCTGCCAGAGAGCAAAAGTGGGCCGTCAAGGAATTTGGAAATAGAATTCCAGTGGTCTAACAAGCAGCCAAGCTGAGGTAACAAGCAAATTTACTTCACAAAGTAAAAACCGATGCACAAAAAATACAGATTTTGATCTTTTTTTTTTCCTTGTGATAATTTATCGTGATAGTATATATATATATATATAGTTTTTTCGCAATCTTTTGTAGCAATTCCTCCTGTCCCAAACGGCCGTTTGCCTATTTGTTTGTAATTTGAGTCATTTATTTTTTGGTGGGAATTCCTTTTTTTTAAAAAGATTTTTGTAACGTTGTGATTTCTTTGAAATTGATGCAAAAAAATGTAATTGTGATTCCTGATATGTATTTCTAGCTAGGAGTAAACAAATTGAGTCGAAGTGAATATAATACATCTGTTGAATTTGTTTTGAGTTTTATTGAACTTTAAAAATTGTGATCGAGTTTATTTCATTATTAATGGATGGGTTCTTAACAAGCTTCAGTAGAGTTGAATTTGAGTAGCTTTCATTTGTTTATTTTATTACTTGCTTTAAGCAAAGCATGTGTTGATCTTTTAGGCTTAAACGTGTACTAGTAATCTTTTTGAAATTTTGATACAAAAAAGGAAGGTGGAAGAGGTAATGAACCTTTCATATCATGTTTCAAAAAAAAAAAAGAACCTTTCATATCTTAGCAACATAATGTTATTCAAGATAAAGATGTGTTACAATACCATCATGCTATAATAATCGTTAATTATTTACATGCAATAAATAGTGTTCCCATTAAATCCATCAAAATATGACAATAAATTATCAGAATAATATATGAAAATAGCACTGCAAATGACTATTTATATTATCAATTTCACGGTTCAAAAATCTTACGTAATTGATTTTATTTAAATATTTATATTTTTCCAGCCACGTAAAAAAAAAATTCTCCAAATCAAGAAATATTAAAATACAATCGATTACGTACAATTTTCAAGCCGTAGAAATGTAAAATTGATTAAATATTAAATATATTTTTTTTTTTTAAAAATGAGTATTGTTTTGTTAAATTTGAAAAAGTAAACCATTTTTTATAAAATACCCAAAATTTAGATATCAAAGTGTAATTTACCTATCTTTTATAATAATAATTATTAATAGAAAATGCAAACGATGTATATTATAATGTAATAAAATATAAATTTTAATAAATAATAGTGTTAAGGTGCAAAAATAACGCTTTAGCTGAGGTAAAAATAACGCCGTAACGTTTAGGCCAAAATGTGCAACATTAGTTCTATTTTATGTTTTTTTTTCCTTGTTGACAAAACACATAAGACTTATGATCAGGGGTAATACTAAATACAATCTTATTTTACTTTTCATAGCCCCATATTTGTTTATAATTAAATAAATCATTTGAAATCTTTTTTATATTGTAATATCATAATCTAAAAAGACTATTATAAATGAAATTAAATAATTTATAATACGAAAAATATGGATTTTTTCCCCTATCTTTTCCTTAAAAGAATGAATCTATCTTCACACAACCCAAAGAAATAACAAATGTGCCAATCTGTAAAATCAAAATTTAAGATTTGAAGTACGATTGATAAACACATCTGAAATATTTACTATCTCATATATATTCAAAACCCAAAGTGCAAATCCAAAAAGAGTTACTAGCAAAAATTATTTTAGTTATCCAACTTGAAATATAAAATAAAGCGGAAACTATATATACATATATATAATAAAAGTTTAGCACGTCATTCGACCTCCACTACAACTCCAAGCTCATTTACCTAAAATTGTAAATTTTTAGGATGAACATATATAAATATACTCATTGTGAGATGATTATCCAAAATGCTTTTTCCATATTGATATAAAATGAGATACATGTATATTATTCACTAATATATGAATATGAATCACACCGTGCTTTCAAGGATCAATTAAGACCCTTGACCTATTCACGGTCCCTGGCGAAATGGTTGTGTACAATAGTGAGGTTAAATATGAAGGACAACTAAATATATGGTCCAGTAACACTCACAAATGAATATGAATTCATACACGTCAAACAAATCACATCAACAAGGACAAAATGAAGTCAACGGGATAATAAGTGAGAATCTCACACCTTAATTGAACTTGAAAGCTGATTCGAGCAAATAAGTGAAAGTTAATGTCTTAGTCGTGCCACACCTATAAATTAATTAAAATAAGAAAATATATTCCATATATGCATATTAAATTTTTAAGAAAAATAGATAATTTAAATTGAGGCTCTAAATTAAATAATGTAATTTTATAAGATTCCAAATTAAATTTATGAAAGTTTTTCATGTCATTATATGAATTTAGCATTATGTTAAAGTAATATTTAAAGTTATGGGAGTGTAACACAAATTTTTGTATTTAATTTAGTAAAACACAAAATAGTGTACAAATAATATGATTTCGGATCAAAAGTATTTATATGAATCCAATCTCTATTTTTCCTCTAATTCTTCTCTTCAAAACTTGATCTTCAAACGGTCTTCGAAATCTTCAGAATAAATTTGTCTCTTTTATTTTCTCGGACTTGTTATTTGAACTTGGTCTTTGAAGTTTTCGGAGACGATTTGTGTCCTCAATCTTCTTTGACTTGGTATTTGGACTTGACAACATTAATTCGGAGGGCCAACGCCTTGTTTCCGGATCAAACGCCAATTTCGGAATGAATTTGATGAAGAACGCCTTTGACTGCCTTGCTTATGGATCAAACACCGTCTTCGGGATGAATTTGGTGAAGAACGCCTTGAATATTTGAGAGAATTTCACTTATGAAATTTCTTCTCAAATTCTTGAACTCTTCAAATGACTTCTGGTGTGATTTTCAACTGATATGGAGGCCTCTATTTATAGTTGTAGGGAGAGAGATCTAGAGCTGATGTGGCACTATCTCATTGGCTGTTGAAAATTGATACATATATTTTGAAAGATATTTACTTGTTGCCAAAGACTTTTAATGTTTATCATGTAATAATATCTTTATTATTTAAATATTTTATCTAATTTTGGATTTCACAAGATTCCAAAACTAAATAAATATATTATATATAATATTGTTAATTTTCGCCATCTACAAATGCCCCCTCGAGACTTGTTCATGGACGACTTGTCGTTTGAAGTGAATGAGTCTAGAAAAATGATTAGAGTTAAACTCGTATCAATGAGTCTTGAACTTGAATTTAGTAGATAGTTTATACTCGTATCAAGGAGTTCTTGAATTTCAACTTGCGAATAGTTTATACTCATATTCAAAAGCTCTTCAATTTGAATTTATTAGATAGTTTATACTCATATCAAGGAGCCTTCAATTTGGATTTGAATTTAGATAGTTTATGCTCGTATCAGGAAGCTTTCTTAAACTTAGATAGTTTATGCTCATATCAGGGAGCCTTCAACTTGAATTTGGACTTTGTAGACCTTTTATACTCGTGTCCGTGAGTACTTGAATTTGAATTTGGATTTGTAGACATTTTATACTCGTGTCAAGGAGTCTTAGATTTGAATTTGTAGAAATTTTATACTCATGTCAAGGAGTCTTGAATTTGAATTTGTAGACCTTTTATACTCGTGTCAATGAGTATTGGATTTGAATTTGACTTTGTAGACATTTTATACTCGTGTCAAGGAGTCTTGGTATTTCTTGAAGAGTTTAGATAGTTTTGGCTCTTATCAAAGAGCTTTACCTTGGTTTTGGATCGATTACCTTGATATAATTGATTTCCACCTCGGTAATTGTTGCCATCATAGCCCCCTCGCTGATTGATATAGCTCACATCTTCCACAACTTGATTCATGGGAGGATTCGCAATCTGCTGAGACATGGCGTCAAATCTACTATTGATAGTAGCATTCAACGTGGATAGCTGAGCCGCCAATTTGGAAATCGGATCACTATCATCAACTGCTGCAGCTTTCTTCAATATCTTTACTAGTCGATCCCCAGTCCACTGATAGCTGTTGGTGGCCATGTCTTCAATTATCGTCACAACTTGATCGTGGCCTTTGTTCAGCAGTGAGCCACCTGCAGAGGCATCCAGAAGCCTCTTCACCTCCATGTCGCATCCATTGTAGAAGATGCAGACTTGATGATCCACCCCAAATCCATGATTGGGGCACTTCTTTAGCAACTCTCGAAACCGCTCCCAAGCTTCATATAAATTCTCATCTTCATACTGGCGAAGCTGAGTAATCTCGCCTTTGAGCTTAAGAGTCAGACCGGGAGGGAAGAATTTATGCAGAAACTTGTGTGCCAAGCACTCCCAGCTATCCACCATACTGAGGTCCAATGAATGATACCAATCATTGGTAGCATCTCTCAGTGAGAATGAGAACAGGCGAAGCCGTATAGCATCATCTGACACCCCGTTCATCTTGATTGTGCTGCAGACCTCTAGGAAATGTTGCAAGTGGGCATTCAGATTCTCAGTCTTGAGCCCTCCATACTGATGCTGCTGCACCATGCCCACCAATCCCGACTTCAGTTCAAAGTTGTTGGCATTAATGCTTGGACCGGGAACTTGTCCATGGTTGAGCACCGGTGTGAACATCTGATTAATCGGTACCGACTCTGCTTCCCTGGCGGCTTCTTGCTCTTGAAATCACCGCTGCATTTCCTTTAGCTGTTGTTGCATACGGCGCATCTGATCAGCTGTAACAGGAGCTGCTGGTTGTTGCTCTGCCATTGCTCTCCTTCTTCTTGCGTTTTTTGTACGCATACATAACCTGATCACAAGAAAAAGAAGATTATAATATTTAAACGAAAATAAACTGAAAAAAATGTCTAGATTAACACAAGAAATTAAATATAAATAATAGCAAATAAAAAAATTAAATCCCCGGCAACGGTGCCAAAAACTTATTCGGTATTTATTTTCACCTAAACTGCAAGTGTACAACGAGGCTTATAGGATAGCGGTGAACAAAGTCGTATCCACAAGGATTTAATAATTAAACTGCTAGTTATTTAATTTAACCTCTCGCAGTTATCTAGACTACAAAATATGGTTGGGTTTAAGTAATTAAAAACTAGAAATAATACATAAACTAAATTGCCACGGCAGAGGTTAACACAGATAAATCAAACAGTGAATAAAAGACGTATTCTAGGATTACCTAATCATCAACCAATCCATTCATTTAACCTTTTCATTCTTATGCCTATATTGGGACTTAAATTGTGCTAGAGCAACCACTAATTCATCCTAAACCTTCTCTCGAAGTGCCTAGGTTGTAGATTACAAAACTAGTACTGACGTCTCCGTTCAATACCTAGCATGCAACTCCTAATGGCTCCTAAGGTCTATTACTCTCTTAATTAATCTCAACTCTCTCGAATGTTATTGATTAACAAGTTACTTATTCCAGATCACGTGTTAAAACTCCTCTCTCGATTTATGAATTAACACATCAAATTGTACTATTTATTGATCAGGTAAATAATACAGATAAAAACGAGAATAAGCAAAACACAACAAAATCATAGGCATAAGAAATCAATAGATTAAATGAACTTCATAGTTTGAATCATAAACAACCCTAGAATACTAGGGTTTTAGCTATCCATAATAATATAAATAACAAAAATCATCCACAAATAAAACATGAACAATTCTAAGAACAAAGAAAATAAAACCCGGAAGGTTTAATTTGTCTCTAATCTTGAAAGCTCTTGAATCCCTTGGTCTTGTTCTTCGCGTCTGTTTTTCTCTGCAGTAACTCTCTGTTGGCAACTTTAGGGTAGGTAGAATTGTGTGTATTTTCGTCCAAGGAAACCCTTATATACCAAGTAAAGAAAAACCCAAAAATAGGTCAAAAATCGGACAGGCCCGCTGCATTCGCGACAAGAGTAAATTTATCTCTTTTATTTTCTCGGACTTGTTATTTGAACTTGGTCTTTGAAGTTTTCGGAGATGATTTGTGTCCTAGATCTTCTTTGACTTGGTATTTGGACTTGACAACGTTAATTCAGAGGGTCGACGCCTTGTTTCCTGATCAAACACCAATTTCGGAATGAATTTGATAAAGAACGCCTTTGACTGTCTTGCTTATGGATTAAACACCGTCTTCGGGATGAATTTGGTGAAGAACGCCTTGAATATTTGAGAGAATTTCACTTATGAAATTTCTTCTCAAATTCTTCAACTCTTCAAATGACTTCTGGTGTAATTTTCAACTGATATGGAGGGCCCTATTTATAGTTGTAGGGAGAGAGATCTAGAGCTGATGTGGCACTATCTCATTGGCTGTTGAAAATTGATACATATCTTTTAAAAGATATTTACTTGTTGCCAAAGACTTTTAATGTTTATCATGTAATAATATCTTTATTATTTTAAATATTTTATCTAATTTTAGATTTCATAAGATTTCAAAACTAAATAAATATATAAAAATTAATAAAAATATTATATATAATATTGTTAATTTTCGCCATCCACAGGGAGCTTAATTAATTAACAATAAGAATATAGAAAAGTATTAAAATGGAAAAGCTTACTGACTACACTTTTCGTATTATTTTAAGGCCCATTATTTTGTTTAGTGAAATCATTAACTGTTAACCCAATAAATTTATCATTAAAGCTATATTATTATTAAATACTTAGGGGGGTGTATTAGTTTGAGATTTTGATGGATTTTGATAGACTTTTAAATGTCTATAGATTTATAAAATCCATAGACTCCACATGGAGTCTCCCAACTCCATGTGGAGTCTGGCGGATTTCGTGATGGATTTCGGACCGATTTTGAATGATTTCAATGGATTTAAAATCATTCTAGCCAGCGCTCGATGGAACTTAACGATCGGTAGACCCGGGAAAAAATTGAACCCAACGATCGCTTGAATTGAGCGACTGCTGGGAAGTCGAGTTGAGAGAACCCAGCGACCGCTGGAAGCCAGCGGCCGTTGGGAGGCTAGCATAGAAAACCCAGCGACCGCTGGGATCAATGATTTGATGGAGGATAACTCCACAATCCCATTTGATTAATTCAAACTCTCGTCCAATTCCCAAATCCCATTCGATCTTTTTGTGTCCAAGAAATATAAGGGCATAGGGATTCGAGGGTTCGTCAGATTCACCGATTTTGCCAGAAATTTGGTGTACACAGTGCAGAAATCGTCGTACAAATCAGCTACTCGTGATCAAGATTGTGTTAAGCAGCTTCTGGATTCATCTAGAAATACCATTTTCTCGATTACCGGAGTTAACGTGAGTTGTTTCTCTCCGATCATCGTATTGCTTTACTGTCTTTGCGTTTTGGTTGAGAGTATTGATGTGATGGAGTTTTAGTTCATATTATAAGTAGATAAGTTGAAGTATGTGCAACTTCAGTTTTGTGCTCTGTAATGTTGATATCTGGGCTTTTCTTTTGTTAGATTTCCAAAAATATGTGCAATTTCAAGCAGTTGAGTGCCATTAAAGGGGGATTGTGTTGGTGAGAATTTGAGTTCCTTTTGTTACTCAGCTAAGATTTATGCATATGTGGATTGTGTTGTTGGAAATCTTGCGTCATGAATTGGAATCAGGGGGATTCAATTGTAGCTCAGGTATTTCAAAATCACTCAATGTCATAACTCTACCTTGTAGTCATGCTTCATGAATCGAGTGAAACAAGAGATGCATGCATGTCGTTGTATTTACATCACAATTACCTGCAGTTATACCAGTCCTTTTGCTCTTTCTGCGATGTTCAGCCTCTTTCTACTGGGAATTCTCTGTATAGAAATGTATTTTGCTGCTGTAATGATTGAAAATCAGAACTTCCTTCTTTTCTGAAGTTGTTTTCTTTAAAGCCAGTATATCTCATGATGGTGCCACAACATTTGTTCTGAACAAAAACACAATAAGAACAAGAAGGGAACATGAAAATCATTATTCTTATGCTGCTCTCTTTCGACACTTCTTGTATGGAAACTTGAATTAGACAGCATATTTGTGCACAAAAATGGTTTAGAAACAGAATGCTGGTGTAGTAATCTCTCTTACTTACGTGGTCGGCTCTAGTTTTGACTGTAAACACTTTTCTTCATGTTCGTGCAGACTAGCCTCATGTACAAGCTTGGAATTGGGACAATCTTCATCCCTAAAAACCGGTTTCGTGTAACAATTTTTCCTGGATTTGCAGATCATAGTTTAGTTGCTTGTCTCATTGCTATATACTTCGATGGGAGAAAGCTTTGGATATGATCTGATTTAGTTGTTCTACTTCTGTTTTTTTCTTTTTTTTTCTTTTTTGGGAGAACTCTTATTCAACCACTGATTTTATGAAATGATCATTTTTAACAAGAAGTTGAGATAGAATAATGCTTTTTTGCGGCTCAATTAAATACACATTGGTCATGACATGTTTTATTGCTTGCTAAGAAATTAACCACTTAGCTACGTTTCTGCATTGCAAAATGGTGTTTCATCTCTTATCCGGACACTATTGATGCACACAACTTATATATTATTTTGATCGAATGACATGCATTGATACAATAGAAGCTCAAAGTGGCATAATTGGGCGAATATATAAAATCAAAACCAAAAATTCTTTAATGGCATTTTTCAATATCCTTTAAATATAAAAAATATATAATGCAGAAATATGTTCTTCTTGAATTTTCATTTTGCGCTGTGTTGTAATTTGTTTTTAAATTTTACATTATGTTATAGTTTGATCCAAACATAAATAGAACGAGACTTTAATTATTAAAAAAAAATGGTGAAGAAAAGATGAAAAGAGGGAGTCGTGCCAATATTAATGTCATCATCAGCGAAGCCAGCGGCCGCTGGCTTTGGGTGACCGCTGGGGTGCCAATTTCATCTACCCAGCGGCCGTTGGGACACAACTCTCCCCAGATTTTCCAAATCCATCGAAATCTCGTGTCTGGAGGTCGGATTTCATCCTTCGTAATTTTCACGTGAAATCCAGCCGAAATCCAACGAAGTCAATGACTTTTTAAAGTCCGTGGATTGTTGAATACCCTAGAATTTTAAAGGACTTTTAAAAGTCTGGATTGAATACACTAGAATTTCATTGAACTTTTAAAAGTCTGGATTGAATACACCAGAATTTGATTGGACTTTTAAAAGTCTTGATTAAATACACCCGAATTTTAAAAGTCCAATGAAATCCATCAAAATCCACAACCAATACACCCCCCTTATATACATACTTATAAAGTTCAAACTAATAAACTTACTTCCGATTTAACTAGAGATATACGTATATTTTATACTTAATATTCCATGAATACACACATACATCATAAGTAAATTGATTATTTTAGGAATATGAAATTAAATTGTTATAATTAGTAATCTCAAGCTATAATAAACATTCTCTAGTTTATGAAATATGATAATTGAATGTTCTAGTCTATGATTCATGATTAACACTAATAAATTTTAATACGAAATTTCTGGAAGAATGGATGATTGCAGGTTGTACACATATTAATTTATATTAGGATTTATTATTTTATATGTGAGTACAAATTGAGATTTTACATTTGTACTACAAAAATTAAAATTCATATAATTAAACTAATAGTAAAGTAGAAGATTACTTTGAATAAGAAATTAGTCGATTAAGTACGATTGAATTAGAGATTCCTCGTTTTTTTTCTTATTTTATTTTGGCGAGAAAAATGTTAAGAGCAATTAAAATAATTTACTACACGTATAGAAAGGAAAACCAATGACAAATCAAATCTCAATGTACCTATACTTATACATATATATATACACGTAATAATTTTTTATTATATGTATATATAAATAAATAAATGATATATATATGTTCTTTTTTTATGTATATGTATGTATTTGTTGCAATAAATCTATTACACTCAATAAGTAAATTATAATTAATCAAATTAAGGTCATATATAGGGGCATGACAGATAAATTCACAACTCGAATAATTAAAATATCATAATTTTCACAAACTCAAATAAATAAATTTCACAAATAAATATTTTAATTTAGAAATGGGTTGTGACATATATCCATCACAGCCTCCTTATCTTCATAGCCCTAAAAAAAAAAAAAAACAACTGTCCCCAGTCCCCGACCATGGTTGTAATCAATTACTTCCCACAATCCAAAATCATCGACATCTCCATATATCTACACAACCATAAATCCCATACAGGCATACACAATGCATACCAATAAATTTTTATATCACTGCTATATCCAAACATAACATAACCCCTCCTTTAACGCTCTTAGCTATCACGACTTTTAAATCAGTGGAAAATATTGGTGCCATCCAATTTCCGAGATGACACCCGAGATCTTACTGGATGGTGATTCTTATATATGCAATTTAGCTAGTACATTACTTGCAACAAACTATACTTCAACATCTGTCATATAATGTGCATTTACATAGAATCTAATGTTTGCATTTGTAATTTTACGCCAAAAACATTTTTTTGAGACTCTGATAAATCTCTGTGCCTCTTAGATGCGTCATGCGTGACACATGGTTTGCAATGGGTTTTATCCATGTTTTAACTCTTGAATTTTCTTGTAGTACTAATAATCTTAATTTAAATGCTAACATAAATTTAATGAACAATTGATCATCAACATTTAAGGGCGAGACAACTGATTTTAATATAACTAACAAATTTAATTACAGTCGACGACAACAAACATAATCTCAAAACATGTGAACTACAATGGTTTCAGTTGCTTGGGAACATTATCATCTTTGTCAAGCTAGCTCTGTCGTAAGAGATGGAGTTTCGACGAAACCAGAGCCAATTGGGTTGGCGGCAGCTTCTGAAGTTGAGGTTGGATTGTTGTTTTCAGATACTTCAATGTACGTTGGTGCCGGAGACGGAACTCTTGCTGACACAAACACTGAAAAATGATCACTTATAATTGCAACAATGATTAGAGATGGGTAGCTTTTATATATTTTGTTATGCGGAGGCTACAAACATATAAGGGATGCGTTAACTAATTGTAATTGTGACGGCCTGATCCCGAAATGAGAAGAGTTCGCCACAAAATAATTTTAATATAGTATTTCTTATTATTATAAAATAAAATAAATAGATAAACAATTCACAATATTTTCTTTCAAAAGAAACGAGCTGTATTTTAATTTCAAAATAACCCCACCAACACATCAACCTAACGCAAATGCTCACAGATGCGTTTTAACCTATTAAATTAAATTAGCATTTCAAATTTCAAAATGATTGTCAAAAACTTCAACCTGCTAAAAGAAAAGTTTTAAAGGTCTCAATCGGATATATTTTTAAAATAACATAATCTCTAAACATCTTAATTTAAATTCCAAAGAAATCAGCGTGTTTTAAAAATTAAAACTAATTACATTTCTAACTTATAAAAGAGTCGGGAGGAATTTTAAGCGCATATGAGCGCGACCATTTAGAAAACAAATAAGATATAGCGTAAGCAGGTTAAATAACTTATAAACTTTTCATCTAAATTCCTTTAAATAAACTTTACTAAATTGATAAACTGAATAACGAATAGTTCGGCTCCAACTGTTATCGTCCATCAGCCAGTCCCAAACTCCATCATCTGAAATCATTTGAAAATATTTGGATTTGAGTGCCAGAAAATACTCAGTGGGTATAACATGTCTAAAATAATTTAAAACACATATAATCCACATAAAACTATTGTCTAACATGTAGCGTAGTGAATTGCATGCACTTGACACATATGCCACATGGGCCTGTGTAGGATGTAACCATGTAACTGTGGGGTGGCATTAACCACAACTGTAGGGTGGAATTGACCATAATTGTAGGTACGGTTCCTATCTTAGCCCTTTCGACCTTGAATACTAATCGTAAACTGTAGGGTGACCACATAATAATAGGGTGGTATAAAATCACAATTAAACTGTAGGTAAGTGACATTGCAATTCACATTTGCATCATAGCACATAGATTCACAAAATGAATAACATAATCATTTATATACTTTAAACTTGAATTTTTAATTCACATAAATAGTAACATTCCATAGAGCATACAAATGAGACATATAAAACATTTAAAAACAAATATGAAACATTTATAAACTTAAGTTTAAATAATTAATTCACATAAATAACGATATTAATTATGCAAATAATTCAAGATGAGTTTAGTTATAATCCACCTTTACGATCTTGGAACCTTTAGTCTAAGCGGCAGCAGCAGCTCACGCACTTCGCATTCGACAATGGTTTTTCGGCCAAATCTCGATACAAAAACAGCAGCTCAAACAACGTCTGAGCTAAACTATGGAACCATAGAAAAATAGATCGTAAGGAGAGGTTTCTTACCATCTATGACATGATATCTTTTGATCACCAAGAAGATCAGAGTCATGCAGTCCAAGTAGGAACATCTGCAGCAGCAACAACTCACATCGATTTTCGATAACTATTTTGCATAACTTTCACTGTAAAATGGTAGACCAATTGACCTTTGATTTAAAATCTGAGGATAGATATGGGTAACCTGTAAGAAGAGCTTCGAAACCATATAAAGTGGGGAAGAATCCGACGATCGAATCGGCCGGAAATCACACTGCAAGTTGGCTGCGGGACAGCAGGTCTAGACTATTTCTTGCTTTCATTTTCTACTTTCCGGACACCTAATCGAATGGAATCTTGTATAACTACAATCTAACAAACGAGAGGACGTTTATGGTACAATTTTTGTAATTTTTGACTATGGTTAGGTGATAGAAAATAGGCGACGGAACCCATGGCTGTTGGAAGTAGTTCAAAATGATGAAGCTGGAGTTCTTTTCCTCTCTCTTTCGTTTTCATTTTTTTCTTTTTTTCTCTGCTTCTGATCCATAGCTTTGTATATATATACACATCTATATCTATGCATTAATTTATACATGCACACGTAAGTGCTTTAGTTTAGATAAATGCACACCAAATCTATTCCAAGTGGGCGACATGCACTGGAGGAGAAAATTATCTTAGGATATAATATATATATATATATATAACATCATTTCGATTCTTTTTAACAACCAGAGCACATATAATACTTATATCACGAAAATGGGCCTCAATTCGGCTGGAGACGGGGCTAAAAATAAGTGTGATATGGAACTTCACTTGAATTTTTTTTTTTCCAGTTCAATTGTGGAATAGCATAAATTCCGGTTAAGGGTTAAATAAAATATGATTTGATTGATCTTGATATTAAAATTATCCCGTTAACATTTACTTCATAATATAGATTTTAATATTTACTTGATCTTACAGTATTTAAGCATATACTTAATTTAATAACCCAAAATACTTGGGGTTCTATTTTTTTTTTTTAAATTCTTTCCATATAATAAATTTAAATACTATATTTTTTTTCGGGGTGTTACAGTAATTGTAAGGGCACAAATATATTTCAAATGATTTATTTATTTATAAATAAATATGAGGCTATAAAGAGTAAAATGAGGTTGTATTTAGAATTTCCCTATAATTAGTGTTGAACCAATCATTTATCAATATGGAAAGCAGTTAGGAAGGGAATGAAGAAGAAATTGAGGAACAAATAGCCGGCATGGGATCGGAGATGTTGGTGGAGAAGAAGGGGTGGAAAACTGGATTTGTAGGGTAAATCATTCAATACTCAATTTGGGGAACTTAATCTTTGGTTTGCCATAATAGATAGATCCGAACTGGGTTAGGCTGTTGGTTTGGACCTTTATTTAATTATGTTGGTTTGAACCTTTATGTAATTAAGTTGGGAAAATTCTAAACACAACCTCTAATTTTCTGTTCATAACCCTTGATATTTTTTTTTAAATATAAATATCAATATGATTAGACTTTTTTTTATCCTTTAAATTCCTAACATTTAAAAATTTAGCATAGCCCCCTACATAGTCCCACTCTAATTCTATAACTGAAATTAAAATAGAAAGAGAACGAGAAAATGTTTATTCTACAACTTGGAACAACGATACCAATTTAAAATAATCATTTATGCTCTTGATGTTGTTTTCCACATTTATGTTGTCAATCCTATGATACATTGATACATAGAGAACTTCTTTCTGTATTGATAGAAACATCTTGTGGCAATGTAGAGGGCGACACCAAAGCCCTCTGAGCCAAAGAGATCAATCTTCATGAACAAAAGCAAAGATTTATTAGTATATGGTAATGGAATCAATAATTTTCAACATTTTTTTTATATAGAGAAAAGGGGTATTGAGGCATAAATTATTAATTGTGAAATTTTGGTTTTCATAAATATAATTTTTGACAAGATTCTCATAATGCAGATGATATTAGACGTAGCATGTCTGCAAACCATGTTTTTCATCCAAAATGAAGCACATTAATGCATCTTAAATGATTGGCGTGTTGCTAATTTCACACGACATACTCTTAATCGCAACCATGAAAACAATGATTGACTTAAACCATATGTTTTTGGACCGTTTGTGACGAAAATCCTTGAATTTTGGAAGGAATTTGAGGTTTAACAATTTTCGTTTGAAGGAAAAAGCAGATTCATGTTGGATTTAAACTCAACTGTAAAGGGGCGGAGCTTGACAAAAATCATCTGTGGCTGCACATGCTCCGCTTATTTCATCACCAAATCCACTTCCAATTTAAATTTGCTTTTATTTAGATTATTAATAATAAAGAATGGGGCCAGCAGTGGCCCAATAGATTATTAGTGAGGTCCATTTGTATCTTAGGGTTTATTTTAATCTTTATAATGTAAGGTATAAATACCTTATAATTTCATGGAATATGCAAGAAGAAAATTACTTCAAAGTTTCTCTCCCTTTCTTCCCATTCTTTCTCCCTCGGAATTCTTCTCAAACTTTCCCCCATTTTTTCCCCTTAATATACAAGCTTTCTTTTTAATCGGCTATATAAATTTCAGAAAATACAAAAAATTATAAAAAAAAATGGTAGAAATATCCACGATCACAACAATTAGCTAGGTATCAAACCCAACCCAACCCAACCCGTAAGGATGTGAATGAACTTGATGGGTTCGACCAGTTGATCTAGCCTAACCCTACATTTAAAGGCTTGCCTAGAAAAAAGATATCTAAATAAATTTGAGATTTCTAATTAGCAGTCGTAAAATTTTTTTTGGATCAGACTAACCGACCCGATTTTCCTTGTTGACTCGATGATTTCAAATGAATCAGCTCTCTGACTTTATTATGAAGTTGTAGGGTCAAAACAACAATTAAAACTAAATGTGTGGTCAATTTGAATTTTCTCCTTTTTTTTCTTCTTTGTCATCTATACATATATTAAGGCAAAATCGCAGGGGCAAAATTGTTATAAAAAATTTCAATGAAAATATGATGAAAAAGCAAAAGTTCTACAAAAAATTTACATTAACATGACTGTAGTGTAGTTGGTTAACTCGGTGTCTTAAACATTTGCAACCCTTGCAGTCCACAGGTTCAATTCCTTTCATTCACATATTTTATTTTTTAGATTTTTTTTTTCATATTTTCTTAGATTTGCAGTTGGGCATATTCTCCACTCCTCACTGCAAATCTTTTTGTTAGTTTCTTTTTGCCAGAATTTCAATAATAATAATTTGCAATTGTTTATTTTCTTTAGTTCCTACAAATCTATGTCTATATATATACTATATATCATTCATTTTAAATATTGTGAAGTGAATACAATTACTGTGTAAATGTATTGTGATGTATATTGGGAAGTAATATTAAATTAGAATACTGTGAGAGACTTTTGGACTCCTGTTTTGATGCCAAGACACATGTCCGTTTGGTAGACTTTTGTAATTTAATTATGTTTAAAAAAAACTGATCATGGGTCATTAATAGGTGCATATGTTTTATCGGCCGACTCTTCATTTCAATTTAATCTTGAAATAATGCAATTATATTAAATAACCAAAATTAGAACATAATACATAGGTCTCTGCTCACTTCCAGCATTTATCCTATAAATTTATATCATATCCAACAATGTTGATTGGTATTTTCATTTTGTTTACAAATTGATATATATTAATATGTCAATATGAATGTATTTTCATGTATGGATTTTTTAAGCTAGTGAACTTGTGTGTCCAGTATCACTTTTCTTTTTTTCTTTAACAGTAAGTTAGTAATATTGAATCGAGAATATCTTTAACATCAATGAATCATAAGGTATGTGATTGTGTGTGTTTTCCTTTACTCAAAATATAAAAATTCAATATTCTCATATATATATATAGTATATTCATATTATTATATACATTCATACACATTATATAAAAAAATATGCAAATTTCATTTATATTTTCAGCTGATTTTATTAACTAGGTACATCGTTTTTATTTGTATTATTTGGTAATCTTATCTTTCATTAATAATTATTTTGATGCTTAGCTAGATAAATGATTGATGTGATGCACATACATAGTGTTTTCGAGTGTTATGGCGTTAACAAAAAAAATTATTTACATGTTTAATGATTATTGATGTATGCTTTACTATTCTAATTAAGTTTTTTTAATAAGGTATTAAATAATTTTGTCCATTATATCCTACTCATTATATTAATGGGTACATGTTTATCGCATATTTTTTTTATTCTGTACAAATGACATGTAATTTATCACTAATGAAAACTATTGATTTTCCATTACTAATCTATACATATATGTATTAAGGCAAAATCATGTGATAGACAACGATGCTGGAATAAAATGTTGTTTATTATACGATTTAACATTTATATTTTAGACAACAGTTTTTGTATCATAGACAACGGTTTTGAGTTAATAGACAACATTACTGACATTTATTGTTGTAATTTTTTTTTCTTTTTTTTTTTGCATTTTTCATGACGGTTTAAACTACATCCGTTGTATTTTAATAAATTTTTGCAATCTTATTTATTATTTTTTTACTTGAAAATTTGAGATTTGTAACATATTTTTTTTAATTTTTTTTATGTATAGGTGGAGGATTTATCTCTATATTTGTCTTTTAAAAATAGCTTTCATTTGTGTTGCATAATAATAATAATAATAATAATAATAATAATAATAATAATAATAATAATAATAATAATAATTTGTAATAATTTATTATTTTTCTATTTCAATTTTATCATTTAAAATAATTAAATAATTATATTTTTTATACATGTCATATATTCAAAGAAGAAAATGTTCTTTAATCGTGGAAAAATTATACATTATTATTTATAAAATCGTATAGTTTGAAATATTCCAATTCGATCTTTTCTAACATGGATTTTCATTTAATTCCTAAAATTTAATTTTCTTTTTGTTTGTCGTAACTACATAAAATTGATCTTCTTATCTAATTAATTAGCATATGTGCATATCATTTTATTAATTTTTAAAAATTGAACACAATATATAAAATTCTAAAATAATCATAATATTAAAGATCTAAAAAAATAATAATAATTTGTGCATTGTACAGGAGAAATACTAGTATGAAATGAAAGTGGACAAGAAAGAGACCAACATATGATATTTTTGAATTTTCTCCTTTATTGTGTTTTCTTTCTTTCTTTTGACCTTTTGATGCTACGTCAACAAATTTTAAATGTTCACATAAAAAAATTTAAAATTTTTATTCTTTCTTTACGCTTTCTAAAATTCAACTTTTTGTTCGAAGTTATACTTGAATTATGAATGCCTTACCAATTGAGATACAAACTCAAAGTAGTACTCCATCCGTTCTAAAAATAAAAAAATTTATAAATTTTTTATCCGTCCCAAAATTATAATTTATATTTTTATTAGATGTGTATTAAAGTTTCAATTTTCTTAAATATTTCAATTTAATGTTCTTTGAAATCAATGTTATTTTTTCTTTGAATCAATAAATAAGGGTATAGTAAGAAACATTTATGTAATTTTATTTTTCCAAATATATTAAATATAGTTTCCTAGTACAAAAATTTATGTGAGATCATCTTACGGGTCAAATTCGTAAAATGAGTAAAGATCGGGGCCCAAATTCATGTTTAGTGACATATTTATAATTTTATTTGTGTTTGATGTTGTTTGCATATATGGCACCCCTTGGGGTCGAACTGCCCCCACCCCTTTCATGAAACTTATTATTATTATTATTATTATTATTATTATTATTATTATTATGTTCTGAAATATATAGTTTCGATTTTGAAGTGTATGGTTGATTTTAATTTATCTGGATGGATGCGCAAACGAATTAAATATAGGGATTATCAGAATGACTTTGGATCTATAGGTTTATTTATTGCAAGTAAAAATGAAATGAAAAGTGTAAATGCGTGTGATTAGGGCATTTGAGCTAAAGAGCTTGTAAATCGCGCTAATCATGTTGATTATGCAGTTTTGCTTGCACGTTTGAATAATGACAATGCTTTGAATCAAAGCAAAAGCGTGGCTACATCTCCATTATTCACAAAATTACTCATCACGAATCAAACATTCATCGATTATTATATGTACAGGAAATTAAAAATAATAATAATCGAGCTTTGTAATTCTGTTCTCAACGGCTATTATTTTATTTTATTTGTCTCAACTCTCAGCTCGACTATTGAAATTTATGCATACCCATGTGGATCATGTCCCATGTTTTGTTTTATTCTATAATTATATATTTCTGTAAAATCTCAAATACTAACAATTTTATCAGAAATCTCGTGTTTCATTGCTTCTCAATCTTAACAATGGTTATTATAATCAAGTAACAACTATATCATGCTATATGATAATAAATTCTAGTACTTAATATCTCAATTTATATTTTATAACAATTTTAACCCTAACGATTCATTTTTGTAACAATTCTACCTTACTCAAATTTTCCCCACAAAAGGAAGTTGAGTTATTGAATTGGAGAACACGTGGCCAAGAAAAAAAAATTCTACTTAAATAAAAACGACGTGGGTCTTAAAAATCTAAGAAAAAATTCAATTGCTAAACCTCTACATGAATACTGAAAATCCAACAATTTTTAAAAACAACAATAATATCAAGTAAGATTTAACATTTTGTGGAAAAAATGAGTAGTCCATCTATGGTAAGATTGTACTAATTTTTAACTTAATGTTTTTCTACCTAATGATCTTCAAAGTAAACGATCTTTGTAAATAAGAATATAATTTGAAATTTGGGCGTCCAGTTCACTTTTCTAAGATTAATCTAAGTGAAGAGATAAACAATGCCAACTATTTTATGGTACTAAGAGAACGTATTATTTTATTTGTATTTATATTTAGTAAAATGACAAATGTGAATCTTAATTGAAAAAAAAAATAAAAAAATTTATGAGGAGCGGCTGGCTAATGGCTATGCAAAGAAAGAAACAAAAGAAGAGTAATTTTCATAACTTTCCTTTTTGGGTGCGTATTATAATGCGCCACGGTGCGCAGTATGTATGCTGCTGTGTGTGCTGCATCTTCTTCCTCACTCCTCATTAGCTACTCACCGCACTTTCTCTCTCTGCCACCCCTCGCGCAATTTAGCCCCTCTCTCTCTCTCTCTCTCTCTCTCAAGCAATAACTCTCCCTCCCTTCTTCTACCAACTAAAAGTACTGTACATTTATTTGTATTTGTAAAATACACGCACTATATATACCTTCCGCTGGGGCGCTCAATTCTTCCTCTCTCTTTGATCTCCTTTTGCTAATGGAGATCCGGTTACCTCTGCTGCCTTTGCTTCTTATTGTGTGTGTTCAGGCTGGATTAGGGGAGCCGATCGTGTATTCTGCGAGGCTAGTGCATAGATTTTCGGATGAAGCCAAGGCGCACCGGGATTTCAGGGTTTTCAGGAATGGAGCCGCAGTGGGAGCCGGCGCCGGCGGTGGTTTTTGGCCGCAGCGCCGGAGCTTGGAGTACTACCGGCGGCTCTTGAGCAGCGACGTCGAGCGCCAGACGCTTAAGCTGAATCCTCAGTTTCAATTTCTCTACCCTTCTGAGGGTAGCGCCACATTACCTCTCGGAAATGACTTCGGATGGTCATAACTCTCTCTCTCTCTCTCTCTCTCTAGTGTGTATCTATGGTGGTTTGGTTATTTATATGTTCATGTGCTTGTCTTTAGCATTGAGTTATTTTGCTAATTTGGTTTTCACGTGCCACATTTGGCGTGATGGGAATTTCTGCGGGAACAGGTCACTGGTTGATTGAAAGGTTATGTATGGTTTTTGGATTACATCTAGTTTGATGTATCTGATCTAATGGGAAAATGCAGAGAGCTATTTATCAGGGACAATTGTGGGAGTGACTCATCTGTACCCAAACAATTCAATTTGGGATGCTAAGTTTTCCTGATCAAGTTGCCTGCTCTCATCTTCCCGTTCTCGATCTTTAGAGTGTAAAATTGTTGGAATGCAACAGTGATTTATCCAGAGAATTTTCTTTTAGCTGAATATTCATATTGTTCTCTCCCCAAAATTTAAATGATAGCAGCCTTTTAGTAGTTAGAGCATTCTACGACTTCTCTTAGAGTTCATCAAATATGCCACTGAGAGAAATCTTCTTCTGTATAAGCTGCAATACAAACCATTGCTTGTACTTGGGGATTGCATCTGTTGTGCTCTAGGCGATATATCTGAGAGCACATGCTATGGGGAAATCACTTAGGCTATGCCATTAATACTACTTTGGCTTTCATTTAAATTGATTTAGATACAGTTGGCCAATAAAATTCTTTTTTTTTTTCTTTCCTTAAAAGGGTTATTTTCCTACTATACTGAAATTTAGTTGGGATTGATACTACAGTAGATGTAACAATTTCAGGTGTGGGTGGTGCCGTGGTGGGAAGCTTGTAAACAAAATCTTATTCTCATCTCACATTTGTTCTATGTTAATGGCTAGCCATAAGCTAGAGAATTGCATACTCTTTTTGGTAATCACTAGATGTAGTGCAATATTCAGTTATGAGCTTTTCCTATCCTATTATCTCTATAGACAAGAAGGTGCATTCATTATGCTGGCTATCAGACTCAAGATTGAAATTAATCAAGGCCACATGCTTATTTATTTGAAGCTTGTGAGTTGTGGAGGGAAAAACTGCATTGTTATCTATATAATTTCATAGCTAAGTTTTCTTTTGCCGTTAGAACTGTTCAAGGATATTCACACTCATTTTACTTGCATTATCTCAAACAGGTTGCATTATATGTGGATTGACATAGGCACACCAAAAGTATCTTTTCTTGTGGCGTTGGATGCTGGAAGTGATCTATTTTGGGTTCCCTGTGATTGTGTTCAATGTGCACCTTTATCATCCAGTTACTATAGCAGTCTGGTATGCAATACATTCTCTTTCAATGGTCCATGTGCACACCTAAGTTGGTTCTAATTGACTTTCTTCGTTTATGTCGGTTGGTGGATGGGGAATGTTTATATTTGTTTTGTATAAACTCGTGTCAGAAACAAAGAGCTGCCAAGTTTGTGTTAATTAGCAATATGTTTATCACTTATTCCAAATGATTGATTGGCAGGTGCCCTCTTGTTTTTCGGGCATTTATTATGCAGGATAAAGATCTTAATGAGTACATTCCTTCTGCCTCTAGCACTAGCAAAACCATTTCTTGCAGTCATCAGTTATGTGAACAGGGTCCAAATTGTCCGAATCCTAAGCAACAATGTCCTTATACAATCAACTACTATTCAGATGATACCTCAACTTCTGGGTTTCTGGTTGAAGATGTTCTTCATCTCCTGGCAGGCCAATCAGATGTATCTAACAAATCTGTGAAGGCTCCAGTAATAATTGGGTGCGTTTTGCTTTGCTTATTCTTCAGTGTGCACAATAACTACCTCAAAGAAACATATTCCCCTCCATGTTTTTTTGAGTTTAACATTTTCCCCTCCTTATCTTGATGCTTATGTGTTCTTCTATTTTAGATGTGGTAGTAAACAAACTGGTGGTTACCTAAGTGGAGTTGCTCCTGATGGTCTCTTGGGTCTTGGACTTGGAGAAATTTCTGTTGCAAGTTTGCTTGCAAAAGCTGGATATATTAGAAACTCGTTTTCTCTATGTTTCAATGAAGACGATTCTGGAAGGCTACTTTTTGGGGACCAAGGAATAGCTGACCAACAAACTACTCCATTTTTGCCTTTGGATGGGAAAAAGTAAGTAATAATAGTTCCTAATCTTTACTGTTCTTTTTTTTTTTTTACATTGAAGATAGGTTTTGATCCAGTTCATGAAACAGTTTAACTTATATTGTTGGAGTGGATGCGTGCTGCATTGAGAGTTCATGTCTCGACAATACGAATTTCCAGATGCTGGTTGACAGCGGGTCTTCATTCACATATCTTCCGGAGCAAATTTTTGAAAAAGTGGCTGATGATGTAATTCCTTTTCTTTCGTTCTCTTTTAGTTTTATTCATCCTTGTATCTACTGTAAAAGTGACTTAATGTTTTGGTCGTAGTTTGACAGACAAGTAAATGCTTCAAAATCTACCTTTGAAGGATACCCATGGCAGTACTGTTACAAATCCAGGTATACTTGTTTTGAATGCTAACCATGGTGAAACTACCTGTTCATTTATTTATTTACTGAAGTTGATTATTTTATGTTTTTACAGTTCCAATGGGGTGCCTAAGCTTCCTTCTTTCACTCTGAAGTTTGCAACATCCAAAAGTTTTGTGGTCAACAATCCAGTTTTTGTAATCTATGGAACTCAGGTTTTCTATCGTAATCCTTGTGTTCCATTAGCAGCTTTATTCTTCATTTATTTTATACGGTTCATTTTGATGCTTTTATGGGCTCTTTGTTTCTGACTAATAATTTAATTACGATAAGATTCATATAATTCGCTATTGATTTTTTTTTTTTTTGGTTATGGTATTGAAGAGCAACATTTTGATATAACAGATTGGGAGAAAACCACTGTTCAAGATATGAATCAATAAATGCTAGATCTAACAAAAAGGAACTTTACTGTCTTGGGATAATATGTGGTGATGAGCAACTATTCTTGATCTTTGTATATATAGTTGAAAGCATTTTTCTGGTAGCCAATGATTTGTTTCTGGAGTTATAGATGGGTCATGGGTTTGATTGTTAATATGTGAATAGTGATACTTAAGATGTGAAACATGCTAAATCTCTGAATGGTGTGTTTTTGGTACAGGGTGCTGTTGGATTCTGTTTAGCAGTACAGCCCACAGATGGAGATATTGGGACAATCGGACGTAAGTGCATAATAGTAAAAGCTTCTGACTTTTACTATGGGTAGCAATGTGTCTATTGTATTCCTAGCACACTTTCCCATTTGGTTGTCATCATGTGAATGCCCTTTTGTTTATCATCTTTCTGAAATGATTATGCCTTGCAGAGAACTTCATGACTGGATATCAGATTGTATTTGATAGGGAAAAGTTCAAGCTGGGTTGGTCACGATCAAATTGTGAGTGTCCAGGTTTTAGTGTATTCTTAAATTTATCAATTTTAAGCATACGGATATTTGATACCATATAATTCAATTGCATGGCTCTTTTTTGCATCTTCTGCTGTTCATCAAAATCTTCCTACCTGTATATGAATGACGCTTTAGGGCTGTGCTTTTGCTTGTTTGGATTCAATTATATCAATGATTTTGATTATGACCAGAATATACAACAAATATATGCTGGAATTCAAAATTTGAAAAAAGAAAAAAGTTTCAAGACTTTAAAAATGGCAAGTAAAGAGGTCACTTCTGGAAACATTCATAAAAATGCATACAAATTGGTCCCCACAGTACTAGTTGCTGGCGCATGGAACCTACGGCCTTCCATAACACTTGAGTCTCTGAAAATAGGTAGTTTTCATGGTGACTTTGCACTACTAACTATCTTATTATTTAGGATTAGTCCTTGTTATTTAATGAATTCCTCGTTGCTCTCGTAAGATTTGAACATAATCCTATTTAGATTCTACTTCATTCTGTTGTGGGTTTTTAGTTCGCATCCTAGGGATCTTCTATTGTTTTTCTTCTCTAGAACTGAAGAAAGTAGAGGAGGACTGTAAGAAGATTGGGACATTGTTTTTAGTCATAAAGTGTGGTTAGAGTTGTACGCTCACATTTTACATCTCTATACCTAATAGTTCGTTTCTCTACCATCAATCTGAATATGTGAATCTGTCCAGGTAAGGATCTTGATTATGGTGATAGGGCGCCTCTAAATCCATCCGGCAATAACAGCTCCCCGAATTCACTTCCGACAACAGCGCAGCAGAGTGCGCCAAATAGTCATGCAATTGCTCCTGCAGTAGCCGGAAGGACACCTTCCAAATCTTCTGCCACATGCATATCATGTTTGGCAAAGTTGTTCTTGTTGCTGCTCATGGCCCACTTCTCAAGTACATAATATATAGGTTCTTGTTAGTTTTATGTAAATTCTGATTCCTAGCTTCTTTTTCCCCTTGCTTCATTCCTTTTTTTTCTTTTTTCATATATTTTTATTTAGGCTTTGAGTTAGGGTGGCGATACATAGAGTTCCTAGCACTTCTTTTATTTGATTTACCCTTTTCCACTTGTGTATTGTTGTATGTAATCGTAAAACTTTCCTCACATAGAGATATACATAATTCCCCAATTTTGGTTGTATATTATATCAACCATTTTTACAGTTGTCTCTATGTTTGATTCCCTCCCCCTCTCTCTCTCTCTCTCTCTCTCTCTCTCTCTCGTGTGTGACTTCAATTCAAGTTTGCCTTGTGCTCTCGTGATATTTCAATAGTTTCTCAATGGTCTCCAGTCTGTAAGGTCTATTATTACACTTTTATGCATATTTCTTGGAAAGTTTATTGAAAAAATGCTGTATTATAGGATAGTAAGTTGGCATTTATGTAGACCTGGACACGACGCATATCAATAGATAATAGGTAGCCTTTGAGGTAGGGAGGGTTTCTCTCTAATCACATTGATTGAACTTTGCTGGAAGCCAGAGAAACCTTATCTTTTTGACAAGTACTGAAGAATAATTTTTATGTTGACTGCAGATATTTTTATTTTGTGCAGCAAATTCAAATTGAGAAAGATTCTTCTTTACCTAACAAGCTTAGTCTTGAACTTGATGCAGGTGTGTTCTCAATCTAAGGAATCGTTATTATTTTCTTCGTGCTTTTATTATATATTTGTCCAAATTTGACAGGCTGTGTCTCATATTTGTCTTGTAATTGAAACAATTTCTTATGATGTTTAAATTATGAAGGATTTTTCTAGCATAAATTGTTTAAAACTTTTGAAATACAAGCTTGAGCAATTGTCACTAATGGAATAGACCACCCGCTCCCTAAAATTCTTTTGTGGGTGGGAAGTATGCACTTAGCACAAGAAGATGTGTGAGGCCGTGAAGACCCGTTAGATGATACTTATATCTGGATCCAGATTCTATACACAATGACTTATTTGTAATTTTTACTAGTATTTGAATATAAGTATGAGTAATATCTAATGGATCTTGACTCGTGCAAGACAATTTGATACAAGACTCCAAATGTTTCAGCCGCTATTCATGAGTGAGTTTTGTAATGATACGAGTATGAGGTTTGGTTTGTGGATCTACTTTTCAACGAATCATAATGTTATTTGAAAGGTGAAATCTAGCAACACAAAATTAAGACATTTTGTAATGTGTTGTTGGGTGGGGGAGTTGGAGGGATTTGGCCTATGCAATAGAATGGGGAAAAATAATGAATAAACTATCAATATTAGATGTGAATTAATGGCTTTTGAGAATTGGCATTTGGCACCACCCCTTCCAACTCCATTCCCAAAAGCTAGTATTTCCTTTTGTTGTTTTGCATAAAAAGAAACTCACCCTTGATCTACTTTTAAGCTTTTAGCTCTACACTAGCTATCTTCTCCATCTAATCTAATTTATTTTTCCATGTATTTGTATTTTTTTTTTTAATTTGAAGGTTCCATGTAAACATAAAAGGACTTGATAATAAGCAATTAAAATAGACATTAGATTTGAAAGAATATATATTATGAGTTATGATCAAATAGGGTGGAGAGAGATGATCAATATGCCGATTTCATGCTACTAGGATAGCAAATTCTCCTATAAATTGGATGTACGCAAGCATTATATAAGACGGGCACATACCGTTTCAGATTTGATATAGAGAAAAGTATCACTTCTAATACTAAAAATTTGGGGATGTTGAATAACATACAAATTTAAAGTTGGTGTTTTAATTGCCTACTTTTAAAGTTCATGTTAAATTTGCAACTAAACTCAAAGTTGATGATTTTTAAGGCAATTAACCCTAATTATTACTATAATCTTTGAATTTTAAAAAATATAACTTATAAAGTTATAATATTGAAAAATATGAATATAACACTGAAAAGTAACATGTGTCACATATACGCTACACATTGCCGAGTGCACATAAGACTAATGTACATCTTGAGATCCTCCCTACTAGGATAGATGTTTAGTTTGACTCCTAATGAGATTTTATTCATTAAATAACTTCATGTGAGATGTTGATATTGCATTTTATACCAATTTTTTCTTAAATGTGTAAGATTATGATTAATGTATTCAAATTTGATCGGTGCACATATTAAGAGAAAATATCTCCATTGGACTATCTTGGATGAGGATGAAGTTGGATATATATTTCTATTATGATTAAAAAACAAAATTTGGTGTCCATGAACCTGTGGGAAAACAGCACTATTAATAAATTGCATATCTCATACATCAACTTATTTTATCAATACATTGTATTATGAAATTAAAGATAATATCTCAACAATTGATGTTTGGAAAAATGAAATGAAAAAATTGATGTTGAAGTTGCTCGGAAAGAACAGTACATACAGGACAAGACAACGTATGACATAAAAAAATTTGATTGGAAAGGAATACAACAATTTTTATCCGGAGAAATAGTTAGGGGAAGGCCCAATTTTATTTATTTTTGGACTATTATAAATAATGATATGACTACCTAAGTTTAGGGACCCCAAATTTGTTTATGAACAGAGATAAATACCTATATGTATGCATTTATAGACAAAATTACGAACATAATAATAATTATGATTACAGTTAAATGTTGACCTAGTTATGCTAGTTGCGCCCCATGAGTGAGACAGCATTAATTTTATATGACTAATTTTTCATTATATTAGGTAAGCATATATCTAATGTGTTTATCTAATAAGGATGTTACATATGACATATCTAATAGAATATGGGTTAAAAATAATTTGAAATTTTGTATTACGCTCTGTGAAATTTAAATTTGCTACCTCATGAGAAAATACCACAAAATTTTTATTTTTTTTATTTTTTGGAAATTAACATAATACACACGACAAAGGAGACATATAGTATAACATATTTTGTGGTAAATTTAATAGTAGATGCAAAATAATAACAAGAATATTCAATATTGTTAAACATTGAAAAATGTAGAATGTTTGGAATTAGGAGCTATATCATGGTGACCAGTTTCCATCCAGCTGTACCCCCAATCACGTCTAACTCATTACCATTTTTATCATTGTTACAAATTATTAAATGATATTTCCTCACACACATAACTTGTGATATTGAGGAGATTCAAACCCGTGATATTTGGTCTCCAAGCAACCTCACTTCACAACTAGATTATCCCACGGGACAGATATCTTGTCATATTGAATTTTAGGGGGGAGGGATTTTTTAAGATTTATATTTAAACATGTATAAATTATAAACAATACAAAATAATTTTTATTTTGTACTTTTTTCTTCACCTGGTTATCATTCTTATGAAAATTTCCAATTCCTCTCTTAAAAATATTTCCAAATTAAATTACTTGATTCTCTCATAACATATTTCACTAATAACTTCTTTAAAATATTTCTTACTAGATGCAAACATGTCCAAAACAATGCTTTGTAAAAATCGGAGAGAATACGAACTTTTCTGTTGCAATTTCTATTTTACACTTTGTGTTGTTAATAAATGTTGACTATAATTATTTATGTTATAATTAATTTTTATTTTATAATAAATATTACTAAATTCATAAATTTAATAATGAAACACGGGATGAAATACGTAAGAGTGAAACAGAAAAATTGAACCGTACACACACACACATTTATGTATCTTTTTTTTGAGTCGCACATTTATGTGTCTCTATGCCAACCTTCTTGAATAATAGAGCTAGAATATGATATTTGGAAGTATTAAAAAAATCATAATTTTCCCAAAAAGTGCGTGAATTTCAAATTTGAATAAAATATGAGAAGGTATTTCATACAACACCCCCCATTTCCCTCTATTTCAGGCACTATTTCAGACGGCGTGTGGCTCACGCGCCCGTCTTTTTTTTTTTTTTTTTCTAGACAGTTTTTTTGAATTTTTTTTTTCATTTTTTTTATCCGATTTCACCCACAAAAAAACTCTAAAAAACACAAAATAAACCCCTAAAAACACCCCCAAAAACCCTAAAAAAACAAAATAACCTCCTAAAAACACCCCCAAAAAAACCCTAAAAAATAAAATAAACCCCTAAAAATACCCCCAAAAATCCTAAAAAACACAAAATAAACCCCTACAAACACCCCAAAAAACCCTAAAAAACAAAATAAACCCCTAAAAACACCCCCAAAAAACCCTAAAAAACAAAATAAACCCCTAAAACACCCCTCCAAAAATCCTAAAAAACAAAAAATAAACCCCTAAAAACACCCCAAAAAATCACAATTTGAACTATATAAACAAGTATAAAATAACTAGCAGACCCCTTACTTTTTAATGACACAGATGATACTTTTTGAATTTTTGGTGATACTTTTTAGTAGGACTGCTGATACTGATTTAACCGTTTTTTTTTACTTTTTTGAGGGTTTACCCGGTCAACGCGGGTTGACCCGTGTGACTGGTTCAAGGTGCGGGTTTGACCCGAGCCGTCTGAAATAGTGTTATTTACATCCATTGCATGGAAGTTTTTGCGATAAAATATAGAGAAGAAAAAGATTATGCCATTACGTGCTTCGTAAATTATAGAAGCTCTTTTTATGGTTGGCAAAAGTGAAGCAGTTTTGCTGTATATCCTTCTCATAAAACGCTCCTTTGGAGAGAGAGAAAGAACAACTCATCGAAACCAAAACACGCTTACTATCTACCAACACCGGCACTGATTCGCTCATTTCCACCGTTGGATTCGACCCCATCCCTTACGATCAAGCCACGTGTGCCGTCTCAAGACGTGACTGCTATTCCCTCTATTATTGGTGGTTGCAATTTAATTGTGCACCATTATTATATTAATTTATCAATTATGTTATTATTTACCTTTCTTTTTCTAACCACCATATATAATTCTTTTTCTAACCTCCAAATTTTCAACCTAGTCTCTTTATTTATATATTAATTGACGCTAAATCTATATTATTTTTATTGGGCATTCTCTTGATATTTTTTTTTCATGAATCAATTTTAGTGTCATATTTAATATTGTCGATTATAACCAAAATTAAATAGGTGATTTTCAATGAGGACTTTTAATGGTATCTTTTTATCATCATGGTTCTTTTAAAAAAAAAAAAAACAAATCCTTTTATCATCATGGATATGTATTATTAAAATTAGATAAATTATGAGCATGCTCTATTGTAAAGAAAATCAATAGTTCAAATTAATCTTTCGTATCCTTATTATTTCTACGTCAAAGAATTTGAATTTAAAGGAATATTTCTAAATTGAAAATAAATTTTTTTACTATCGCGCGCCCTCCCAAAAATAATTTTACCATTGGGATTTGACGAAGATCAAAGTATGTCGCTTTCTTAGGTGAATTTGGGTGTAAACATTTTCCACTCACACTTTAAAGATTAAACTATACTCTACTTTAATTTACTTTATTTTCTCTCACTTTCTGTCACTTTCTCCCACATCTAGTAAACAAGAGGATGGGATTTTCTAGTTCAATTTTCTGGTTCCACTATCAAATTCATTTATTTTAATAATAAAAATTATTATAATATAATCAATCATAATTAATATTCACAGATAAAAAAGTTATATACCCTAATTATGGATTAATCAACCATATAATGAATTATTAAGTAGAAAATAAAATTGATAGTAAAAAAATAATTTTAAAAGTAAATAGGTGAAATAAATTCTAATTAATTATAATAATTGTTGAACTAAACGAAATCACAAAAAAAATTGAAGAAAAAGAAGAAGAAGAAAAACTAATAATTTCCAAAAGGGATAGGAAAATTGGAGTCGAGGATCTCAAGTGGTCCTAAACGAACAGAATGTGTCTTAAATTTTTACATATACATTAATTAAATCCAAATAAATAAATAAAAATGAATAAATATATTGTAAATCGACATCATATATAATTCATATCCTGAATTACTCCCATGTTAAAAAAATGTTGTGTTCTGGGAGGGGGGCCACAGCCCCTTTCATCTGCAGCTGTTTGCAAAAATGTCTATATAAACAAGTGAGCTGTGTCTACAAATATTTCAAAACTCAAACAACAAAGTTTAGGACACACACCAACTTTGAGGAATTTTCTTTGCAAAATTATAATCCTCGTACAAATACATACAATATCTTGTGATTTTCAAGAATTTGGGGTAATTATTTAGTTGGAGTGAAGAAAAAAAAAATGGGTGTATCAGGAACTTTGGAGTATATTTCAGAGCTAATGAGCAGTGGCCACAAACACAAAAAGAAGAAGCAATTTCAAACTGTAAATCTCAAGGTAAGAATGGACTGTGATGGCTGTGAGCTTAAAGTCAAGAAGGCCTTGTCTTCTCTCTCTGGTATATATCTCTCTCTATACTCTCTTTCTAGGAATTTAGGACATATATATATATATAACACATGCATTTTAATAAAAATGAGTCATGTAAGATTTAAAGTTGAAGATGTCGATCGGATGTTTGTGACAGTGTAATTGATTTCGTTTCACGGAGGAAGAGTTAAAGAGTTGAACTATATATATATATATTGTCTCGATTACTTACAAAAAATAAAAATAAAAATAAAAATAAAAATAAAAATAAAAATAAAAATAAAAATGCAATGCAGGAGTGAAATCTGTGGAGATAAACAGGAAGCAGCAGAAGGTGACGGTGACGGGGTACGTGGAGCAAAGCAAGGTGTTGAAGAAGGCGAAGTCAACGGGGAAGAAGGCGGAGATATGGCCGTATGTGCCGTACAATCTGGTGGCTCAGCCGTATGCCCCGCAGGCTTACGACAAGAAGGCACCGCCGGGTTTTGTCAGAAAAGTCGAGAACCCGGCAGCGAATGCCGCCGTGGTCAAGTTTGAGGACCCCTACATGGCTATGTTTAGCGATGAAAATCCAAATGCATGTTCTATCATGTAATGAAATAATTATGATCATATTTTTGTTTTTGGGACTAGGTCATCGTCATTAAAATAATTTGAGTTGGGCTGATGATGTACATGTCCGTATTAATTTGTTCTAAGTTTATGTAGGGTTTATGAAATTTTGTTTGTGGGAAATGTATAGGACTATGATATAATTAATGAAGATGAGGAATATTTGTTATAATTAGTGTCTTTTGAGTATTTGTGTAATTTCTCCTAGGTGTAATTAAATTAAATGTGTTTTCCAACCACTTTTGATAGAACAATTGATAATTTTGCGATCCTAATTAATGTTGGGGACCAATAATGTCAATTTCGTTTGAGAATTTTGAAAGCTGGTCTGTGGACCTCTTGCTAGTTGCTACCACTAAACTTTACATTTTCATGAAGTCGCTACTTCAATTATTGTGATTTGTGAACTAATTTAATAAAGGGGTAGTATCTTCTCGTATTAGATTAATTGAAGGGTCTAATATAATTGATTCGTTGATCTATATCCATAAATGGATTCAAACACATCAACAAAATACAAGTACCAATATATATAGTTATAAATATATGATCAGTAATCAATATATATGAGTTTGAATTTCGATATGTGTACTGTTTGCGAGTCTAGCTTGACCTGTGTGTTATTTTTTATTTTATTTTATTTTATTTTTTGTGCAGTAAAACTATCATCAATGATTTTTTATTTTATTTTGCGTAAAATAATAACCCAATTGAATTGGAAGCATGACTTGAATATAATGGTGCTCGCAGACCTATAAGTATGAGTAAGTAACAAGTGCGGGTAGTTAAATAAAACGTTTTTATCATCAAAATCTATTAATCTATATATATATATATATATATATATATAAACGTTCAAATCAATGGCTTTAATTTCAAATTAAGGAAAAGCAAGGTTGAGAAGTGTTGATTCAGTCATTCACACACAGTAAAATATATATAATTCAAACTGAGAATCTTCCCACATTTTTATGACCAACTTTTAAAAGCAAATTTCATATGGATCACCGACAATTTCAAATTATCGTAAAAGTCTACCTTTTCAAATCGATCTCACTGAATTCATGTGAAGAATGCATCGTTATTTTATATTATTATTGAATATATATATATATATATATGCTTCAAACTGCATTACAGAACTTGCATGGACAAACAACGTTGTAGTTGAATCCTTAAGGCTCCAAAAAGTGTTGCAAGAAAAAAACAAGGCATATATCTACATGCAAATAAAGCATTCCACTTTCGTTGTTGGAAAGAATATTTCCAAAAGAAAATTAAAGTAGGAGTGATAAAAGAATTAAAGAACAATTTGTCGATGCCCACCTTCTTCTTGCTATGCTAGCTACAACATTAATTTCGATTTTTCTCAATAAATTTGCAAGTTTGATCGAGCACATACACATGCAAATTAATTACATCAGATCGAGGGAGAGTAGTGATTTATATTGATGTCACGTACCATATCATATACTTAATTAATGACATTGAAAAATAAATATAGTAAATGGTGACAATCATAAAATGAAACGGGGTGAGATTAATCGAGACGAGGGACCAATTGTATCCACATATATCAAACTATATATAGTCGATTGGTCTTGAATTTAAGCTATCTCAATCATTTGATAAGAATGAATTTATTACATATATATACATATAGCATAGTTGTTGATTAGTTATCTATCAATGCATTAATTTTTGCAAAATAACTATTTTGGAAAATAAATGTCATCACCAACGGCAGTACTAGAAATTTATGATGATAGGGTGGGTCTGATTATATATAAGCCCAAGATTTCAGTAAAGTTAAGTATATAGGTGAAAATATACCGTTTCCATGGAAATTGTGCGTCAATTTTATTTTCTATAATGACGATTTAATATTGAGGCAAAAATTATTTTAGCCACTTAAACTTTTAAAAAAATTATTTTAGCCAGTAAATTTTAAACATATTTTTTTAACCACTTTGAACCAAAATGTCCTTTAGACATAAAAAAAATAAAATTCAGATCTGCTTTTATCTTCATCTTCATCTTTAGATCCGTTTTTCATATTCAGAAAGAGAATTAAAATATCGTCGATCTTCATCTTCATTTTCAGATTTGTTTTTCATCTTCATCGTCGATCTTTATCTTCAGATCTGCTTTTCATCTTCATCTTCATCGTCGATCTTCATCTTCACCGTTGATCTTCATTTCTTGGACCATAGTTCTCGTCATAGTTCGTCCATGTCGAGCTAGTGCAGTGAGCACTGAAGTTCGACTTTTACAAAAAAAAATTATTTTGTTCTTAACTGCGCGCTGGATTGTTCTTAAGTGCGCGCAAGACCCGGCGCGCACAAGGCATGCGTGCGCGCAGACATCGGCAGATTATCGGCAGACTATTGGCATGACATCGGTTGATAATTTCTGTACATCGGCAGAACAACTGTTGATAATTTGGCCTCAGGTGCGCATGATTTTCTTCTTAACTGCGCCCACAAGCATGCGCGCACAAGGAATACGCGCACAAAGTAAGCGCGCGCGCAGACATTGGCAGAATATCGGCATGACATCGGTTGATAATTTTTGTGCATCGACAGAACAACTGTTGATAATTTCTGTGCATCGGCAGAACAACTGTTGATAATTTGACCTCAGGTGCACGGGATTTTCTTCTTGTGGGTACCCACAAGCAGGCGCGCACAAAGTAAGCGCGCACAGACATTGGCAGAACACATCGGCAAACTATCGGCATAACATCGGTTGATAATTTATGTGCATCGGCAGAACAACTGTTGATAATTTGGCCTCAGGTGCGCGTGATTTTCTTCTTAACTGCGCCCACAAGCATGCGCACAAGGCATGCGCGCAGGGCTCGCACGCAGTTAAGAACATCATTTTTTCAGATTTTTCGAAAGTTGCAGAAATACTTCATTTTTCCAGATTTTCAAACATCAACTATATTAGTGGTACTTTTATTGTCAAAGCATGTCTATTATGTGTAGAAAACAAACTTCAAACTTCAAAAACAAACAACACCTAACAATCTAACAATATTCTTCGAATCAAATTTTCCCCCAAATCAAACTTAAAAAAAAAATTAAAAAGTAACACCTAACAATCTAACAATATTATTAATAGTTAGATCTGAAACATACACATGTTGAGGAAGGATTTTCTATTTCTTCGCTTGAATTTTCACAGTCGACGGCTCGTTGGTGGAGAAATCTGGAGAGAGAGATCTTCACTTGAATTTTCGCAGGTCGACGACTTGAATTTGGAGAAATATTCACTTGAATTTTCAGTGTTGCAGATTCCATTAGTGTTGAAGAAGATGAGATGTAGAAGAGAGAGAGAGAGATTTTTCCAAAATCTCATTTAAAAATGTGAAATGTGAATCGCGCGCGGTTGAATGGTGGGGGAAATTGAAATAGGTTAAAAATAAATATAGGGGTAATATAGTAATTCTGGCCAAATTAAATATGTTTAAAAGTTACTGGCTATAATAAATCTTTTGAAAGTTTGACTGCCTAGTTCCATATATTCCCACTTTAATATTTAGTATATATGAAAAACTAAAATAATAGAAAATACAAGTTTTCAATTGCATTATCCAAGTTTATACTGAAGAACTAACCATGAAAAATGGATTAGTTGTCACTATAAAAAAAAGAGAGAAAAACTCATAATCCAAAGGAAATCCCATTAAGATTTTAAATTTACCAATATATGCAAATTTATACAGAATATTTAGAGACAACTTTTAATTAATCTTAACCCCAGAATCAAACTCTTTTACGTGGCTACTGGCTAATGCCTTGCACCAAATAATCAAATGCACGAGAGAGAGAGAGAGAGAGAGAGAGAGAGAGAGAGAGAGGGTTATAAAAGGGTTCTGGCATCTGGTCTGGGTAGGTTGGACTGGGCTGTCTGTCATGGCAGCCCACTGCTGTGATATGTTTGACATTTTATTCGTTTTTAGATTTCATTCGAATTTGAATTTTATATGATGTAAGATATGCATGCAGTAAAAAATCACCAATTTAAAATTCCACCATATTAATTAAAAAAAACATAGCACTCCATTAGTTAAGAGAAATTGATTCATGAAATTCAAATGAGATTTTGTAGTCCACTTTCTCTATCTCACTAAGTGAATTTTATTAGGTTTTTTTTTTTTTCAATTTAAATTTCTTTTAGTTTAGTTTAATTTTACAATAACTATTTATGATCTATTACACTCAATTATAAATTATAATTAAATTTTGTATTTAGTTTTCATTTTTAGTTAATATAATTCATTATTATGGTTGATTATTTCACAAATAGAGTATATATATATTTTTAAAAAAAGTTTAATTATTAAGAATAAAGGTTAATTAATTATGATATAGTAAACATTATTAAAATATGAAATTTTAAAGTGCTTGAATTTTATGTAGTTTTTGTTGATGTGGTTTGAGGCGATAAAAGATTGAAATGCTAAAATGCAAAAAATTTGGGTAGGAGTGACGTAGCATTATATTAGATGGTAACCTCGGAGTGAATCTCGTAGAACTAATATTATATATTGAAACCAAAGCAACCTCTCCACTCTTTATGGTGCGGTTAAGAGATGTTTTGACCAATTAACTAACAAACTTCTTCATTCACCACTCACCACTCACCTCTTCTTTATACATGCCAATTGCCAACCTCTCATTCCCCTATACATACAATTAATCACCATATATATGCATTTTCACAACTTAATTACTAATTTTCCCCTTTCCCAAAAACCTCTACGTACAAACCTTAATTAATTAAATATAATATTCTATATTCTTGAATCATGGGACGAAGCAAACTCCCCATCAAGAAAATAGAAAACACCACCAATCTTCAAGTCACGTTCTCTAAACGTCGATATGGCCTCATTAAAAAGGCTTATGAAATTGCAGTTTTGTGTGACATCGATCTAACTTTGATTATGCTCTCACCTTCTGGTCGACTCAGCCATTTCTCTGGTAGAAAAAGGTAAATATATATATATATATATATATAATAACTAATTAATTAATCCTCTACATTTCTTCCCCTTGATTAAATTTATTTCTAGTTTTTTTTTTTTGATCATTGCTTCGTTGATTATGATAGAGTTGAGGATGTGATATACCGTTATATTAATCTCTCTGATCGTGATAGAGGAGGGTAAGCTCAGTTAAACTTCGTTTTAATTAATTTCCTTCTATTTATTTGTTTAACAACAATAACGTAAAAACTTTTTTTTTAAATGCAGGATTATTGCAAATAGAGAGGTAAATTTAGCCAGATATAAAAATTAACATTAATTAATAATTCAATTCATTGTTTATTTATTTATATGGAAGTAATAACTTGTTCTCTACATTGATGCAGCAAATAGTGAACACGTTAGCAAAAATAAAAACTGAAAAGGAACTTGCTATGCAAAGGTTTATTTCCCCTGAAAATTTCATATTTCTTATAAAATTTCCTCTCATTTGATATGATGATAGTACTAATATTCTTTCATTTTTTTTACCAGTGCCGCAACTCCTGGCTCTGATACTGAGGTAAACAGATAATTTATTCTAATTAATTTTTCAAACTAACTCCAATGTTAAACACTTATTTGGTATAAATTCTGTACTAAATAGGTGCAATTTTAGCACTAATTCTTTTGGCAATTTCAATGCTCTTCACCAAATATTATACCAAATAAGAATATTCTTTTAAATGTTCCATTTTGTCTTATAATTGAAATATAAATATGCTTAATGATTTACTATTTTTTAAATGATAATTAATTGGTCTCAATGCTTAGAATTAATATATTTTTGCCACATATGTTCCACTAATACATTTCAATGCGCAATGTGAGCATCTTTGTTCTTGATTTCTCTATATCGAGCACTAAACGCTAAATTAATTGTACTTTTATTGAAATTGTTTATCTATTTATTTAGCTGATTTATAATTTAAATTAAGTGAATATATAATTTATAAATAAAATTAAATGTATTAGATGATTCATTTAATAATGATTTTAAATAATAAAATAGTTCATTAAATATTGTGAGGCCCATCAACACCAATTTGGTGAAGCACCAAATCCTGCCAATAATTTAGTGCAGGATTTGAGACAACATTGAAGTGAATTCTTGCCTCAATTTAGTATTTTAGTCCAACATTGAAGTCGCTCTTAAACCTCAAAATATAAAGGATTTTATTTTTATAATATTCATGTATAATTTATTATAATGATTTCTTCATTTTGCTCTCAAGGAAATACAAAAAGAGATCGTAGATTTGCAACATCAACTCGAGAGTGCTGAAGAGCAACTTAGGTACACATGGACCAACAATAATAAAGCTAAAATACGATATTATATTTGATTTCTTTATTACATTTCATGACACGAGCTCGTTGTCTGTTGATTGTCAGCGTGTTTGAACCAGATTCCGACAAGTTTACATCCTTAGCAGAGTTCCAATCATGCGAAGTGCGACTTATGGAAGCTCTACGGCGTGTTACACAAAGAAAGGCAATAAATTAAGCAATCAACATAACTTATTTTTTCGTTCAAAGTTTTTGATAAGAACATTGTTACAAAATGTGAATACATCATGTTATTTGTGAAGTCTATTTTAGTTATATAAGGAAACAATAAAAAAATGAAATCCGTTTATACCTAGCAACCTAAAATTCAGCAATGTATTTCCTAGCTGTTTATTTTCCCTGATTTTAATTAATTCGTTATTAATTGACATTCTTCGTTCTCATGTTCTGGAAATTTTCCCTAATTGAATATTCAAATATTGATTAAAGCATATTAATAATAATAATAATCACTGCAGAGAATCCTCCTCAGCAAAGTGGGCCAGCAATCAAGTTATCAAGACACCATACAGGTAGCTAGAAATGAAAAGCTCACTTTATTTATTGTTCGATTTCTATGATTATATTTACTGTATATCGTTTTAATTAGGCGATAAATGATCTATGATTTTATTTAATTTATTGCACAATTTAATCGACAAAATACTAAAATTAATGTGTCTATTTTATTTTTTTTTGGCAAATTAAGCAAATAAACACAGTGGTTCAGTATATCACTGAAGCACAAGCACATGGAGCAAAATCATTGCTCGAGAACGACGATGAACAAGGAATCGAGTTGAGCAATATTGAGCAGATGAATTTTGGATCGGATGCATGTTCCGGCACTCTAAGGTTGGTGCATCTTTCCTTCGCTCTCGAGTTCGGCTCGATAAATTTTAAATAAACTCAACAATACTCGAGTCTCATCAACACTTTCTACTCTGAGAGCCCACCTATGAGTAGGCTACTATACAGTAATATAAATCATTACTAATCTTTAAATAATTTTATATGTACTAATAACCAAGTCATCCAACTTCATTAGTTTTGCCTAAAATTTTCATCTTAGTCATTGTGGATTAGAGGATTTCATCTAATCTGAATTACGATTTGCTCGTAATTTTAGGAAGCATTCATCACCAACTATGTATGAATCCGTTTCCCAAACAAGTGGAAACGAGAATGCTCAAACTGTGGAAGGATGTTCAAACAATCATCTAAGTGATGATGGTTTTCAACAATTTCATTCCTCCAAGAATCTATATTCTTCTTTACTGCCTCCGGAGAGCTCAACTTCTTTCAAGGTTAATTGGCACCATTTTTTTTTATATATTTCTCATATAATTTTCAAACGAGTCCTTTATTCCATTATGGCATTATATATATTTTCTATTTCAATCGCGGGGCGTTGATTTAAAAAATTCTTAATTATACTATTTATTTTTAACGGGAAATTATAAAATTGAACTTTTAAAAGTCATTTTGAAATAGAGGATTAGTCAAGTTTGAAAATGGCTAAACGGCTATACTTTGATGTCGTATATTGCAGGATGTTCTGGAAGGTTCGACGGAAATCCTAGTCGGACTAGACCAACATACCATGTTCTTACCATCACAATGCCACGAACTACCATCAAGTGAACTTCATCTATAGCTTAATATTTGTCAAAATGAATAACAAAAGTAGTGAATTATATCAAAACTACATACTACATATAATTTATATTTACACACATGATTAAAATTGTTTAATCATATGCAACCATATGTTTCCACTGAAAAATGAAGGACTTCAGTGTGTGTTGACTATGACTCTGAGTGTTGTTTTATTGAGAAAATATTCCTCTTCACACATTTTTCTTCACGCTGAGCAGAGGTTGGATTCTTTTTCTTTTTTCTTTTTTCTTTTTGAAAATATTATTGGATAGACTAACAAAAGTCACGGTTAAATTAATTTGATACGTACACTTTAATGTTACATCTCATCTGCCTTAATTCATATATAATTAATAGATCATGTCTAATAGATGGACAAAATTAATTACGATATGATGGAAACAATAAGGAAAAGGAACCATAATTTATAGAAAAATATAGCTTAGAATTTAAACTTGCAAATTAAACCATATATATGTTGAAATAAATAAAGGATGCTACTTCATCCATAGTTTTTATTTTGTTTATTTAATTTAGAAATGGTACAATATTTCTGAAGTAATATCAAAGAACTCTTCATATTGATATTATGCTTATGGGTTATTTTGAAAATCCTCCAAAGTTGAAATTTTCATCAAGAAGCATGTCATCCCACTCCCATAAATTGCTCTTCTGAATCTTCGATGTCCAGAACACGTTGTCTCCAGAAGTACCCTAAATACAAAATTGCAACAACAAAAAAAAAAAATGTTAGAATTAAAAAAATGAAATATTAAGAAAAATTAGATCATGTGATTAATTTGGATAAGAGAGAATGGAAGTGTGAACACAATTTCGAACAATTTCACTCTTACAGTTATTATTTTATATTTCGATAGTATTATCAGGTTCGATACCCATTAACACAAATGGTAGGTCGGGTTTACCTGAGCCTCCGAGTGATCATGGGTTGTGCACATCTTATTAACTTGGGTGGTCTCTTCTCCCCCAGAATTGGTGAATTGGCTAAAATTGGAAATTGCATATTGCGAGCTACTCTGTATCGTATCACATTCAGCCATTTTCACATCGCTACCATAACTTGTAATTATAGTTGGTGTCAATCTATTCAAAAATAAATAAAACGTAACGCAACCAAATAATTCCATAATGTAATGATATATTCAAACTATATATATATATAAAAATATTATTTTTACTTACCTCGGAGGTGGCATAGTGCTTAAGCTGTTGGTGGAATTGTAAAGTGCATTTGAGAACGTCACCTAGAATATTTTTCAGTATTTATTTTTTTTAGGTCTAATTATATATACACACACACTTTATATAATATTAATCACATTAATTAATTTGCTTGCTTACCGGTGAGAAATTATTCCAAGCATTAACTGGATTTTGTTCCAGTAAGATATGATCTGCCACAAGAGGTTGCTGAAACAAATTAAAATTGTCGATTAATTATATATTTGTCAGAGTAATATATTGCAAATTAAACAAACATATGCATGCATATATATATATATATATTATAGTGGTAGTATAGCTTAGGTAATTAATGAAGAAGAAATAATTATAACCTGGTGCGGAATTTGGGCATGAGATGTTATGATGGGTCCAGGGATGACACGAGAGTTAGAGATATCACACATAGTTGAGGAAATAGGAAGGTTGGATGCCCCCGCGGGCTTCATATTTGTTTCATCCACTGAGTCTTCAAGTATACTCTCGCAAAATTTGCCACTTTAATTATCCCGAGTTATAAGTACACATAAATACCGTATAGAAATTCAGTTTAATAGTGAAACAAGAGAGTCGAGATTTAACACGAAAATGAAATAAGAAATCTCATGCCGTAGAAATTTACCTGAATGGGCTTATCCACGGATCAACGACTTTGGTGAGAATTTGTTCAGCCGTAGAGCTTTGTGCAGGTAAATTGAGCTCATTCACGTTGAAATCATTACAAGAAACTTCAACACCGTCTTGGTTCTTCAACACCGTTTGATCCATCTAATTTTAATTACATTAAGATTATAAAATTATAATATATATATATATGTAATAATTGCATATTTAGCAAATTATATATTGTATGAAATTGCCCATACTTGGAAACTTGGTTGCGCATGGGATGTTTGCAAATGACCAAGCAATGCACTCTAAAAAACAAAATAATGTACCAATAATTAGTATTTGTTAGAGCGTGATTAAAAAAAATAATATTTTGAAATATAGAAGTAATTACTTTTCTAGCTTGGACTTTTTCTAGAGAATGATTAATGTTTCTCTCACACCAAGATAATAGGTGTAAGGAAGGCTCTTGCTCTGGATCCAATTCGTAGTCTCTATAAAATGAAATATATGAAATAAAATAGTCAACATGCTACAAAAAGTGTATATATATATATATATATATATGATCGATCAAGAAATTTTATTCAAATTAATCATTAAAATACGAAAATGTTACCTGAGATTTGCTTCTAAAATTTGCAGTTCTAGGCCACTCTTTTTAATTTGCAATTCAAGATTCTGATCGATGAAATTAGGAGTTAATTGAATCGCAGAATTCACAATTTGGGTAAAAACGTAATTAAACATATCATTAATTAATTACCTCAGTTCTTGAATCGGGTAGCACCAAAAACCAATCATATTCCATATGCACCGAATATATAAGATTTTTTAGTCAGCAAAGAACAAATAACTACAACTTTATGTAGCATGTTAAAAAAATAAAGTATAATAATTGTTGATGAGGTACAAAAAATTAGAACACAAAAAATTAGTACAAATAAATAATGGACAATTTTTCAGTACATGTGACATACCGAGTTTTTTAGTACAACGGGTTAAACTTTAGTCAAATTGGTGGGTCAATCTGCCTCATTTCAAAAAACAGAACTCGCCAACATGAGTATTACTGATAACACTAAAAAATATCACTCGAAGTTCCATAAGTATCACTCATGTCCTTCAAAGTATCGGGTCTGCTAGTTGTTTTTACTGAGATTTACCGTTTTTTAGGTTTTTTTGTGATTTTTTTTTTCTAGTTTTCTTAGGGTTTAGATTTTTTAGGATTTATTAATCTCAACTAAGACTTATATTTAATTTGAAAATATCAATTATCGAGTGCAGTGCAGGAGCCCACGCGTTATCGTCGGATGTGTGCACTGCGCGAGCCGCCGGATAAAAAAGTTAAATTAATTCAAAAAATGAAATTAAATCACTTTAATTTTAGGATATATATATTTCAAAAAATGAATTATTGAGCATAGTGCACGAGCCCGCAGTTTAGTGTCGGGCGAGTGCACTGTGCGAGACGCGGGATAAAAAAAAAATAAATTAATTCACTTTAATTTTAGGGTTCATTTATTACATTTTAGAGTATATGTTTATTTTAAGAAAATTAATTATCGAACGCAGTACACAAGTCCGCACATTAGCGTTGGGCAAGTGCACTGCGTGAGTAGTAAAAAATAATTAAATTAAATTATTTTCATTTTAAAGTATATAATTTTTGAAGAAAAAGGTAAAAATGAGATAAAAAAACAAATCAGAAAAGAAAACAGAAAAAAAGGGATGGGCGTGAGGGATTGAATGAATGCACCGTAGATCCAACCCATAAAGAATAGATTGTCAATTAGATGAATCGTGTACATCACTTATTTAACTTATTTCTCTATAACTGCTTAATGATCATGGATCTGAATTATTTAACTTATTTCTCTATAATCGTTCAATCTCTGTATATAACAATCTCTCATTCTCCACACGCACATATATCAAGATCTTTTTTGAGACTCATATATAGCAAAAAGTTGCTTTATATCAAATTAATGAAAAATAAAATTGTGTTTCTCTCTTCTCATGGTCGTGACCTAATATATGCTATAACTATTAATAGTGATTCGTACTTGACAAAATCTAGCAATATTAGATTATTTAGATACGGAAATAAATTCGTACGTATAAACAATTATACACACAATAAAAGCATAGTGATTTAAACACTCATGTTCATAATTGTTTGCTTTTCCATGGGAATCAATATCACAATAAAATGTAATTAAATTATAAACGAGAGAGAGAGAGAGAGAGAGAGAGAGAGAGAGAGAGAAGTTCTTACTGCTTGTCCAAATATTGCAACTTGCTAGTTTCACTCTTAATATGATCGAGATTCTTCAACTTCTCCAGTTTTCTCTTTATGCAAATAATTGAACAGAAAATAAGTGAATTTTGTCCTGTTTTAACATGTATTGATAATAGTGGGAAAAAAAGGTTTCATATCGAAAAAAAAGAAGTATATATGTCTACATTTATTCAATTAGAAAAATAATTTTTTAAGGTAATTAAAACATACCTGAACATTATCTATGTGACTGCACATCTCATCAACCACAGCAAGAGATCAGAATCATTAACAAAACAAATAACTAATTAATAAAAGTAAGTAGTTAAACAGAAATATTAATAATTCATGAGAATTTTTATTTTAGAAAAGAGAATTAAAATAAAAAATCCTGACTACTTCTGTCTACTTTCTGCTGGTAGATTAACATAACGATGGAGCAAATCTTCGATTCTGCGAAAAAAACAAGATCGAAAAATAATTTCAGTTAGTTTATTTAATCTAAAACTATTAAATATAAACAGATATTCGCATGGAATAAGGCCGAATTCTTAAATAATTCTTTATAGATTTTTTTTTTTAAAAAAAAAAAAAACCTTTTTTTGTTGCAGAATTTGCTAACTCTGCCAGAAGGCGAAAATGCAACAAATGCGACATCAACATCGCAGCAAATAGCGATTTCGTTAGCCTTCTTCATGAGGCTACTACGACGCTTTGAAAATGTCACTTGACATTTTGTTACATCCTCTATTTTTTTCATGTCGATTTTTCGGCCCATTAAATGTTGCTTCTTGCTTTTCTTGATTTTAATTAAATCGATAAATGAGGATGTGACAGTGTTTGCAGCCACAACCCCTATATTTATAGGGCTTTAATATTTTATAAAATTAATGTAAAAGTCATAATGAGCATTTTTTTTTCTTTGTTATTGTATAATGACAAAGTCTTTTTCAAAAAGATGTATTATCTTTTATCAATCCCATCGATATTAATACTGTGTGTAAAATATATATTTAATTATGACGCGTGCTTGTAAATAATACAATAATAGAGTATAAAATAGAATTTGGAATAGGTTACGTGACATAATGACTCTTATACATTTAATTATTATTAGCTTTATTATTGAGAATTGCAAGTTTTCGTTAAGTCGTGTTTGGCTAAGCTTATATTACACTATAAATACATTAAACATTAGCATTTCACCTAAAAAGGCATAGTGGTAAATCTATATTGGTGGTATTCTTGAAAAACATATATAGGTGTGTATAGTGAAGATTAATAGTGAGTAGTGTCGTATGCTTGGAATTAATTTTTATATAGAGTGATTTGATTACACATTAATTAATTAAGTGATTCGTCGGATATTTTTCTTAAGTTTGATTAATCTGATAAATTTTCATGTAATATTTTGTATTTAATTTCACCCATATATACTACACGTACAGTTATAATATCCTTCAAAGCACTTAAATTACATAAGTAGACGCCATATTGAAAATATAATAGGAAAATCTCATGCCCATTGTTTCTATTTAGAAAACTAATTTTTCTTTCGAATTTGTTTTGCCCAAACAAGACTTTCACAATTCTCTTTGCTTTAAGTAGATAGTTAGTTATGAAAATCTGATGTTGCAGATTCTGTACCTCTAGTGAGAGAAAGTTACCATGATTATTTTACATATGACACGTCATTTTGGGAATGGATTGTCAAAAAATTTGGAGAAATCGTTAAAAAAAAATATTGTAGCTTGAGCCAAATTGTAATGAGGATTAGCCCACACTAAATTCTGCAGATATTGGGATAAGATTTCTTCATTTTATTTATTCACATGTGATTTGATTTGTTTAGTGCAAATTAAAGTGATGAAAGTACTAGAGGATGAAAAAGCAAACCATAAGCAATTGTAGTAGTTATAAATGTTCGAATTTTGGTACGGAAGAAGTACAGTACGAATATATTTTAATAATTACAGACAATATCACTTTTAAGTCGTTTAGATTTTAATATTTAAAAGTATGATATGAATATTAAAGAGTATAAAAATGACATGAAGACCATACAAGTTAATTTATAAATTGTCATCCAAACCTATTTATTTATTCGTATTTTTTATTTTAAATTTAAAATGTGGATATTACATTTATTCAACACTTGAGACATAATTTTATTTCACTATTAATCGGATTTTAAATTATCATGTATTTTATTTAATTAGATTAATAGTCTCAAATGTATCTGGACATGCATAGGCTCATGCACGTATTTTAGCTACATATATCAGTACAAAATTCAAATTTTATTATTACGGAAGATGCAAAATTTCTAATGGATTAATTAAACTTGAATATATTGTTTGCTTTTCAATTCGGGTTCGACAATACTTTTGTCAACCTTCTAAGTTCTAAATTCTAATACTTACAGATTGATATGATCATTAATATTGTTACAAATTTAGTACGAGAACAAAATTATATATCTCAGAACTGACGGTGGTTTATGATCAGATTCTTACACTTTTGAGACTGCACATTCTAAATTTGTGAAAATCTTCAAATGGGCGATATTATTCTGTAATTATTTAAAAAATTCGGACAAAAACAATTCCAAGACCAAATTAATATCAGCTTTAAATCTTCTAATTTTAGCCCTTACTGACTACAAAAAATAAATAAAAAATAATTGGAGTATTTTTTTATCGGCCCAATGGGTAATTATTAGACTATGGGATTTTGAAGCCCAATGCAAAAGAAAAGAAGTCAACAAATAGCTGCACATTTTAGCAACGGCGTACGATAGCTCCTCCGCCGCCATGGACGCGCCTGACTCACCACCACAACTGGCGACCTCACCTCCGATCACCGACGCGGTGGAAGACCCGCATTCAAGTCCCTATGCATCTTTGAACTCCCACTGCCACGATCTCTCCACGCTGCAGGACCTCGCTTGCCGAGGCGCGTGGCGAACAGTGCTCGACAAGGTGGCGCGTTCGCGTTCACTCTCCCTCCTTTCCCACCCGCACGAGCATCTAATCTACCTCGCCTTCAACGTCCTCGCCCTGGTCAAGCTCCGCCGCTACGCTGACGCGCAGCAAGAGCTCGAAACCCTAGACAGCGATCTCGAATCCAAGCAATATTTGTTCGAATCGTTTCCGGATCATTACCCGAACCGAAAGCCCGGATCCATGATCCCGTTCGCGCTCCGCTGGTTGCACGCGCATTTGCCTTTTACCCTAGGTGATCGTCAATTATCCCTTGATCGCCTTTATGCTCTCCTGCATTTCATTCGTGATGCGAAACTGTCGCGAAATCTTGATTCAATTACTGAAATTTCGATGAATCTTTGGAAGAAGCGTGAGACGTTTGTGGTTAATTCAATTGTAACTCATCATTTGAGTCTGAAGGAATTTAAGGTGTGTCTGTATTTGTTGAAGGCAGAGATTAGTAAAAATGAGGATCCTTTCTTGGTGTCCAAATTAGGGTATGTGCAGATGCAATACGGTGATCTTGATGGGGCCAAGCGGAGTTTCGAATTGGTGGAAAAAATGGTGGAGGGGGGTGGGAGTGGAGATGTGAATTTGAAGAATTTGATGGGTAGGAATAAGGCATTGTTGTATTTGGTTGGGAAGGATTATGTATCTGCTGTGAGGGAGTATGAAGAGTGTATGGAGAGGGATGGATCGGATGTCGTGGCCATTAACAACAAAGCTCTCTGTTTGATGTATTTGAGGGATTTGTCGGACTCGATTAAGGTGTTGGAGAGTGCATTGGAGAGGGTTCCAACTGTTGCATTGAACGAGACACTTGTTGTGAATTTGTGTAGTATGTATGAGTTGGCTTATGTGAACCATGCTGATATAAAGAAGACTCTTAGTACTTGGATTGCAAGAGTGGCTCCTGATGACTTTGATGCTTCGTGTACAAGGATTTGAGGTACCAACAGTTTTGAAATGTAATGGCTTGCTGCATTTGATATGTTTAGCTATTCTCTGTGTTGTGAGAAATGAATTCTTTTGCTCAAGTTACTGGTTCTTTAAAATGATTATGATGACTATTCCTGCAGCTGATTATCTTTCTTTTTCCTTTTTCTGTGTTGTCATGGTCCACATAATAACAAGACTAGTTCAAATTCATGGAAAAACTGTGATACTTGTAAGATGATTATGTATAATCTGGTGCACAAATTTCTTGTGATTCTTGCTGTATTCAAATGCTGATGAGATTTACTAGGGTCACAAGCAACGTTTACTACTTCATTTTCTTTACATGGCCATCTATTTTGCAGTTATTATTCGAGAAGTGTGAGTTATATGCATCTACATCTGTTTCGGTGTTTACAAATGTTAAAATAATGCAGCATCACTTGGTTCCCCGTATTGCATTAGATCAATCATGCTCTATTGTTTTTTAAGCTTGTCATAGTATGGCATGCTATAGCGAGTTCCAATATAGCCATTGGATCCTGGATTACTAAATGAATGTCTTGATTCTTAGCCAAGCATTTAGATCAAGCCAATTGCCGGACATTTAATAACATGTCCGCAGTTAATCCAATAGAGTTTTGAGGTTACTGTATTTGTTAGAGGTGATAAGGTTGAAGGCGGTGAAGCCGTGAAGGTGTATAGATTTATCATCAGTAGCATGGCTAATACAAAATATGTTACCCACAGTTGCTAGAGTTGCATGTTGTACATACATCGTGACCACTTGTCTTCATTGCATAAAATCTTGAAGCAAGATATTCCTGTAAACTCTATTTTTGACTATTTGTACATAAAATGGAGCTTTTGATTCGAAAAAGGGGATAAACTTGGGCAGTTAGTTTGGCCTACTTCCTTTTTGGCTTGATGCACCTATAATGTGCAGAAAAGTCATAATCTAATAGATTGTTTGAGTGAGAATATGAAATGTAAAAATCTATGTTGCTACTAAATACCAATGATTGATACCACACGCCCATCAAATTAAGAAATTTTGTCATTGTTGCTTTTGTTGTATGCATTAGTAACCTGGGAGAGTTTGTTTATGTTGATTTGTGATTTAAGAGCAGTAGCAGCACCCAATTCCAATTAGTGTGGTGATATAACTGCTTTTAGGCAATGCTGCAAAGGCACCAGGCAGCAGACTGGGGAGTGCCTGAGCAGGATTAGGCGTGCCAATTCGTAAAAATGTCAGAGGCACCCCAAAGACTGCCTAGCTCCTGGGCAGGCTTAAGCGGAGCTAGTCAGGGACTTATACAGCAGTTCTTTTAGGTTATATAACAAGTATGATTTTGAAGATCCTTGTACGGTTGCTCCATATGTCTACAAATACTTGAATCAACCGATGATGTCAAGGCGATTATTGAGATTTACTCATTATTTGTTTAGGCTGTTTGATTTATTTGTTCTGCTTTGTTGGTGCCCTCTAATTGCTTTAGTAAATGTGGGAAAAAAACTGCAATAATATTGTAGATTAGTCTGGTACAGCATCTGCAGCTGTTTGATTTAAAGATGAGTATTGGTTACTTGATTGGATGTAAAGGTGATCTGTTGAGATATGGTTGGAGTATAAATTTTGTTTAATAGCAAACTGAAATTGTATTATTTAGCCCAACTCTCTTCAACCAGAAAGGCTCAAGTTCATTGCAGACTTCTTGTATTGCCGATGGCTGGAGCTGTTAGATCCGGTGCTGCAGGGAGTACTTCGAAAATTCTTTCCAATGGTCTGCATTTTGTTTTGGATCGGATGATGAGCCTATTAGATGTATTGGATACATATTTATTCTGATTAGGTTTCTTTGGTGTTTTTTGGATTTTTCTTGTGTTTCCTTGGTTGATACTGATGATTGAATGTCTGATTTGTTATTAGGTTTCTTGGATGATGATCTTTAACTTTCTGTTATTACTGATTAGGTTTTCTTGGTGATCTTGGATATGTTTGTTTTCAATTAGGTTACTCGATGGCTGGTTGAATTAGGGTTGTTGGACGTACATCTTTGAATATGTGTGATTTAGGATTAGGTTTATTGGGTTTATCTTAGACAATGCTTCTTGGGGGAGTTGTGATGTGAAGTCTTCTTGCAAGGAGCATCTGTTTGTTGACTATATGTTGAAATCTGTCTTCACTTTTTTATCTAATAATATTTTCTTATGTAGCGGGATTCAAATTCATTATCTTACAGTTACGATGTTGCATGTTCCTACTAGACTATTTCAAAGGCCAACTGGAACTTTTCTTGTACAATACAATAGATATTATGTTTTAGGAAATGAGTTGTGGAAAAAAAATTGTAGTGTTGGTATTGTTACTCTTAAACTTAAATAAAATTGAGCAATTTTATTCGAAATCCAAGCAACTAAAAAAAAATGTTTGATTATGTTCGAAGTTTGAAATACAAAAGACCCCGCTCTATTTTAATTTACTGTTTTATTTAATGAAGATTGGCTAAACTGAAAATTTAACATTCTAAAATTTGCTACTTTATTCTGGATTTCTTATATTATCAGCACTTTGTTTATGTAACAATATTGGATTTGAATTCTAATTGCCTTAATCCCACATTGTATAATTTTTTTAATCCCGGAAGCCAAACAGTATATTCGGACAATTATATTGTGCTAAGGTTTTGAGACACATCCATAAGAAGGTCAAAATATCAATATTTTGCTATTATATCAAGGTTTATGATTTGGTCAATCTAGTGCAATTTTGGCATCGAAGTTAGTAATTTTTTTAAAAAATTATGGCCCATATTCCTTGCTCATTTCCTCTTTTCTTTTTTTTCATTTCCTCTTTTCAACTGGCCTGAACTTGGAATATCCAAATTATATTACTATTGAGTATGAAACACTAGTAAAATAAAGGGATAATGATTAAATAACCATTTACTATTTTCAGGGTTCATATTTTCTCTTTTTCTCTTTCTTTACTATTTGGTGCAATTAGCCCCTTATGTGCACCAGCATACACTTCAAATCGAATTTGTCAGGAAAATAAGCTCAACCCCTCCCAAAGCACTGGAGCTCCTATTCTTCCAAATTTTCTCACTATCAATCCTCCAAACAAACCCAATAAAATCAATACATTCAGACATGTAATTCTATTATATATATAAACTGATATTCCTTAATCATTGAGCTACCAGTAATAATACAATCATCACCTATCGATCAACTTTTACACACACTTTCCATGTGTTTCAACCAGCAACCCCAATCTTTGCAATTACGTTTACAACCAAAATATTTTCTGAGTTGTTTATTTTTCTGTCCAATTTTTAAAACTATATATCAAAGAAGAGTAACAGAAAGAAAGAAATTCGATATTTTACAAAACCACTTGAAAATCTTCATTTGATAACCAAGGGAAAGAATAATAATTAAAAAAATCAAAGTAGAGATTTTGAAAAACGGCATCTAGCAGCAATTGCAAGGGTGTCGTCGTCTTTAGCTCTAATTATTTGTAAAACTGAACTACTACAGTATATAATGATATCCACCAACCCCCCCGTATTCATATTGTGGCTAAAGACACACCTACTCTTTGTTGCCAACCATTCACCAACCCCAATTTCTACTGTTTTATTTACCTGACTTTTCTCCATTATCAAGATTCACGATTTTATTTTTTCCCAAATTAAATTTTAGGATTAGCCCACTAAACTTCTCTAGGAAAAAAAGATGGCGGCAGCTGGCTCTTATTCTATTCAGCCCACGTCAGGAATTGGGAATCAGCTTCAGTCTAAATCTCTCCCAGAAGTTGCATTGAGTTCTAAATCACTTTCTTTCTCCTCCCAATTGCACACATTCTCCGTCAAGTAAGCAACTTTCCCTCTCCCGTTCGTTTGTTTTTACTGATTGTTTTCCCCTTTCTTGAATCTTTGCTATGTTCGATTTATTGGGTTTTTGAGGATTTTAGTGGCCAGAGTTTGAAACGTGTGTAATTTTATTTATTTATTTATTTTTATACATGAATATATTGGTGATGTGTCGATTCAGCTGTTTGTGCATCATCTTCGATTTTACCGTGATGTGATTTTGGTCTATTGGTTCGTTTGAAAGATAAACGTTTGTTGCTTTCTTGATTTAATGTATTTGGGTGATGTATATAGATTTGATTTGGTGCAACACTTATACAGAATTAAGAGTAATATGTTTCGTTTAATCCTATATTGATGTCTGGAGTCGCTGGACTAATTAAAAGTTGTGGATATGTAGTCTATATTGAAGAGTTTGGATTGAAAAGAAGTTTTTTGGCTTAAAACTTGTTATGTTATGAGCTCTGTTGACAAAATTTTGAAATGCAATCGGTTGTTTTATTTAAGTTGATATGTTCAGTCTAGTTATGGTAGTTAGCTGTAGCTTTGATTCTGAGTTCATCTGTATTCTATTATGTAGATCATTACGTGCTACGGGACAACTGCACCTGCAGGGAGTTAGTGCATTGGTGAGAGCAGAGATCGACTCAGACACAATGCAGGTTGATCTCTCTCTGAGCCCTAGAGTAAACTCGGTGAAGCCTTCGAAGACTGTTGCTATCACAGACCAGGCAACTGCACTTGCACAAGCTGGTGTGCCTGTTATTCGACTAGCTGCTGGAGAACCTGATTTTGATACTCCAGCTGCAATTGCTGAGGTATTACCTAAATTGCTCGAAAATCCAATTGATCTCATTCTTGAAATCTATAAAATAGTTGTGATTGTGATTGGGTTTTGTCTTTCTCCACGTGATCCTCCGTTTACACATTTAGGCTGGGATTAATGCAATTCGCGAAGGGTTCACTAGGTATACTCCGAATGCTGGCACATTGGAACTCCGTAAAGCTATTTGTCATAAGCTAAAAGGTATTCCTATGCCACTTTTTTTTAATTCATCTTTATGTTGAGTGTAAAATCTTAATTTCTTCGTCAACAGAGGAGAATGGAATATCCTACACACCTGACCAGATTTTGGTAAGCAATGGGGCAAAACAGAGTATTGTTCAGGCAGTTCTAGCAGTGTGTTCCCCTGGAGATGAGGTAAACCTTTATCTTTCTAATTATGGTAGAATCTCATGATATAGAGTTCCCATCATTTCATGTTATAACTAGCATATGCATTATCACTTGAAAAAATTCCGTCTCTTTTCTCAAATTAGAATAAAGCTCTGGAAGGGGAACGGAAAAAAAAAAAAAAAAAGGAAAAAAAGACCAACCTTTGTTCTCTAAGATGTCTTATGCATTTTTTGATGGAAAATGAGGGGATATGTTTCCTTAAAAGTATAAAATACTAAAGCTTTCAACTGGCCATCTTACAATCGAGCATATACCTCCGCAGGTGATTATCCCAGCTCCGTTTTGGGTGAGCTACCCAGAAATGGCAAGGTTGGCTGATGCTACCCCTGTAATTCTTCCTACGAGGATCTCTGAAAATTTTCTTTTAGACCCAAAGGTTCTCGAGTCCACACTGACTGAGAAGTCAAGGCTGTTGATTCTTTGCTCTCCTTCCAACCCGACAGGGTCTGTTTACCCTCGTAAATTGCTTGAACAGATTTCTGAGATTGTAGCAAAGCATCCCAGGCTTCTTGTATGATTTCTATCTCTACCTCTGCATCATTCATTTGACCTACAGCAACGTCGATTAACGTAGTTCTATTTCCAAGCTCTCACTTTAATTTTTTGTATTCCAGGTTATGTCCGATGAAATTTATGAACATATTATTTATGCCCCAGCTACTCATACAAGCTTTGCATCTTTGCCTGGCATGTGGGATAGAACCTTGACCGTCAACGGCTTTTCAAAGGTAAACTCCTTGAATCTTTTAAAGAATTGAGAATGATAATATATTTTTTATTCTTTACCACATCTGAAGGCTTTATTTATATCAAAGAATGCTGCAGTTCTGACATAACTATAATGCCATCTACTCAGGCCTTTGCCATGACTGGTTGGAGACTCGGGTATATTGCTGGTCCAAAGCACTTTGTCGCTGCATGTGGGAAGATCCAAAGTCAGGTGTGTGTGTGTGTGCTAATTTAGCTTAAATATGTGTTGCATCTTCAAATCTCACTTACCAGGCTAACATAGATTACCGAAGTTAAAATTATTCAGTCACAGAAATAATTTTGAAAATTTTATATTTGATGAATATCACTCATGTGAATTATTTATTACAGACCACTTCAGGTGCCAGCAGTATATCTCAAAAAGCTGGTGTTGCTGCTTTAGGAATGGGTTATGCAGGTGGTGAAGCAGTCGCAGTTATGGTTAAAGCATTCCGTGAGAGGAGAGATTTCCTGGTCAAGAGTTTTAGAGAATTGGATGGTGTTAAGATTTCGGAGCCTCAGGTAAGCAGTAAGCCTAACTTATTTTTTACTGACCACTCTTGCTAGACTACGTGTGGTGCATATAAGAGATGCACCCCCCAGTCTTTTTCTGGTTCTTCTTGCTACCGACTCACGAGTCTCATCTCTGAACTTTTTGTCATCATTTTTGCAGGGAGCTTTTTATCTTTTCCTCGATTTCAGTTCTTACTACGGCTCAAAGGCTGATAGCTTCGGTGTGATCGATGGCTCAGAGTCACTGTGCCGGTATTTGCTTGACAAGGCTCAAGTAAGAACTCCATTCCTTTTCATTACTCGTATTTCTTCTAGCAAGTTCACTCTGTACTACATTTGAAAACAACGTTAAGATCTAAAGAATAAACAAACTAATGAATTTCTCATTTTCTCAAACTGCATTCAAAACTTCATATGCTCAATCGAAACATAAATCATTGCAAAAGAGAGTATTGTGTAGCATGTAGCATTAGTTTCATGATAGTGAGTCTGATTTTCACTGCGGTTTTCATTGATGAGACGTGTCTGGTTAGCAAAACTCCGGTGATCTGTACTGAGTATTGCTTGTTCTTAGGTTGCCCTTGTTCCGGGAGATGCTTTTGGAGATGACACCTGCATCCGCATCTCTTATGCCGAGTCCCTGACCACACTGCAGGCGGCTGTAGAGAGAATCAAGGGTGCGCTCGTTGCCCTCAAGTCCGCGGTCACCATCTAGTGGGTTGAAAATTGTACGGTTGCAGAATTCGTTGAAGGAAATGAAGGTTTAACTTGTGTTGTAACTTTTAGCCCTAGTTGCCCTGGCTGTTTGATTTTTTTTTTTTTCGAGAAATTTGTACTTGCATTTGCAGTAGAGAATACATTCAATAATGACTGTTGTAAAAAAAATAAATATTTCAGTTATTTGTTGGAATTTGATTACGACTTTCCTTGTTGAAAAGTTTCTTTTCGAGACGAATCCTTTATTAAACATAGATTGCTTTTTTAATTCCCTGAATAATCTGGCACAAACAATCCTCTAATTAATATACTACATTAAAGAATTAAAACGCATCAGCAAAACGGAAAAATGTGTTCGGCCGTTTCTGAGGGAGGGAGGGTTAAAAAATTTACTATATTATATTTGAGTAGTTAATTTAAAAAATACATTTCATTATATATATGTATATATATATATCACTTTATAAAGATAATAATATTTAAAAATTCTAGATTAATTAATAATCAGAAAAATGATATAAACATAAAATATAATTAAATTGTAACTATCCAAACACGAACTCGAAATTTATAGCATTTTAATTTGTTTATATTTTTGTTGTTTTAATATATCTATGTATGTACATACGTATCTATATGTATATACATAGAATTAGATTCTGGTGAAAAAAAACCTCATGTGAGAAATGAGAATAAATTTCACCCATTTATTTTTCTTGATCAATAGTTGTATTTAATTATGTGCAATTAGACGTGATGAATGTAGATTAATTCATATAAGGGTGTTATTGTAAAACTGCCATGAAATCATCATGGAAAGAAATTATTAGCACCATGAAATATGGATACACTATATCTTGAATCATTACTTCATTAGATTCCTCAAAGATTAAAAATAGCTAGAGGAGTTTGAGAAACCCAATTATATTTATAATCTGTATTTAAAAAAATACTAAATAATGGACGATCACAAGAAAAAATTAATTAATTAATGGACCACTATGGGAGTTGATGAAATTGTGAAAGAATGCGACAAGTTGATTTAATTAATTTGTTCATTGTTTATTAATGTATATGAATTTATTACTTAATGTATTTGTTGGTTATATATCTTATATATGAATTTATTGCATAATTGTTAATATTTTATTGCATAATTCCTTTGTATCTCTTATGCAATGAAATTATATCAATTAAGTAATAAAGTATTTTAAACAATAAAATAATAGCAATTAAAATGCAGTAAGATGAGAGAGAGAGAGAGAGAGAGAGAGAGCTTCCTTTTTTACAAAAATTCTCAACCTACTTAGATTGTTGATGTATATATGCATTAACACAATTTAAATATTCCATTTAACAATTTTTATTTTGACTTTACCGTCTAATAAAGATACAAATTTTTAATTAATATAAGTTCACTAAATCTTGCATCATCAATTTCAGAAAGATTCAGTATGAAGTTAATGAGTTCAAAATTTTATTAATTATATGATATTTTACTATCATGACAAAATACCTTATCGCACATGAATTGATATAGTTTATCTCATAGCTAAATTATATTTTTAACCACTCTATGTTATCAATTAATTTATGTACATCACGATACAATGAATTGATTAAACTATTTTAATTAGGGATAAGGTCCAAATTGGCCATTAAACTTATTTGGGGGCTCAATTAGGTCACTATAACTTTTTTGGGCTCAATTGGGCCACTGCAGTGTTAAAATTGGCTCAATTGAGCCACCGCGTGACGGAGCCCGTTAGGGCTAACGGGCTCCGTTAAGTATTGTCAAAATGACGTCGTTTTGATCTTTTTTTACCCGACCCAATACCCCGACCCACTCTCAATCCAAAAACCCAACCCAACGATCTAAAATGCACAAAATCAAATCTCTTAATTTGGGGATTTCAAATCCCAAATTATGTAGTTAGGGTTCTTTGCGAAATCCCCAAAATCAAAAATTCCACAAATCCTCCCACCATCCCAAATCAATAACGTTGTACCAGATGTTCATTTGAAAGGAGTTAGGGTTCTTTAATCACCTATTCATTTGAAACCAATCAATACATCCCAATCAATAGAGAGGGAAGAAAATGATGCGGGAAGCTAGAGGATCAACAATATCGTCGTCAGCAACCAGTGGAGCTGGCGGCGGCGGCGGCAGCGGAGATGTTGGAGGTCGGAGAGGAGGAAGCTCTCCCCCCTCTTCTAGATCTGAGGATGAAACCTCTTCTACTTCTTTCGATAAATCTGTATCTCCTTCCCCTGCTTTCTTTGGTTCTGAAACATTTGGAAAGATGAGGTATGTGTGTTGGGGTTTTGTGACTGTTGGGATGTGGGAATGGTTATGTGGGCTGCTGGAGGTTGCAAGAGTTGAAATGGTGGTTTCTGGTTGTGTCTTTGAGAATGTGGGGGGCTGGGTCGAGATGGGGGTGTAGACGAGTGTTGGTTTGATTATTTGGACCCGAGGAGTGAGAGAGGGGTAGAATCTGACGGAGATGAGCCGTGAGAGGCCGGAGATGCTCTGGCAGAGGGACTGGTTGCTGGCGAGGTGAAAGGGGGAGAGCAGGTAGGCGTAGTTGATTGTTTGAGTAGCTGGGAACGAGTTAGAATCCCAGGAAGGTTCGATTTCAGCGATGGGGCGATTTGGGGCTGACGACGATTTTAGACAAAGAACAGAAAATAAAATAAAAATTAAAGGAAAAAATAGAAAATTAAAAGGAAATGGAAATAAAAATGAAATCCCCAATTTTCGATATTTTGTTGATTTTTGAAGCATGGATCGGGTTTTTGGATTGAGAGTGGGTCGGGGTATTGGGTCGGGTAAAAAAAGATCAAAATGACGTCGTTTTTGCAACACTTAACGGAGCAGGGCTCCGTCACACGGTGGCCCAATTGAGCCAATTTTAACACTGCGCTGGCTCAATTGAGCCCAAAAAAGTTTTAGTGACTCAATTGAGCTCCCCAAATAAGTTTAGTAGCCAATTTGGACCTTGTCCCTTTTAATTATTACACATGTCACAAAATATTAACTATTTTTGTGTGTATTTTATCCGAACATATATTTAATACTATATTTTTTTATTGTAATGTAAATGACTACATTGAACAAATAAAAACTTTAAAATAACTTAACTAAATTAAAATGGTGTTGAATGTATAAATATCATATGTTTAAAGATAAAAAAAATTCATTATCATAGCAATATGTGTTGCTCAATGAAAAAGAAACGATAAATTCTCAAAGTTTGGTTAATAGTTTGTTGTGGTAAATTGCGTTCAAGGTTTCATGTTCAATATAGTTTAAAAAAAATTTGTACATTGTTTACATTTTTTTTACAAAAAATATAATTTGATTGTTAGTTGTAATTCTTAATTCAATGACTAACTAATTTAATTAGTAGTACAAATCTAAGGGAAAATTATTCAATTCCTCAATTTCAATTATTTCCTCAACTAACAGAGAATGTCCATTTTCATTCTTATGATTGATATGTTTTAAAATTAGTAATCACCATTTTCATGGAAATCTATATTCCAAAAGATGTGCAATATAAATTCCTTCCACCCGAGGAGTTTAATTATTCTCATTCAACCAAAACACCTAATATTTTATGATCATTCTATAGAAAAATCATAATGTACAACACTTCTACATATAACTACGTATTATATTATTGTTCTATAGGGTTAATTGCCTTAAAAATCATGAACTTTGAGCTTAGTTGCAAATTTAACATGAACTTTAAAAGTATGCAATTAAAACACGAATTTTGAATTTGTATGTTATTCAACATCCCAAATATTTTATAAAACAATTTGACATCCAATCCAACATGCAATTTGTTCGTCTCTTCGAGCCCGTCACGACTCGACCGTTAATGTTTAAAAATGACGTCAAAGTGGGCCCAATTTTATGTTGGATTAAAGGTCAATTTATTTTATAAAAGTTTGGGGGATGTTGAATAACACACAAATTCAAAGTTGATGTTTTAATTGCATACATTTAAAGTTCATGTTAAATTTGCAACTAAACTCAAAGTTCATGATTTTTAAGGCAATTAACCCTTGTTCTATATGTATTGTGTTTAGCTAAATAGTTTGAGAATTATGTTAACTAATTAGTAGTTCAATCTAAAGGGAAAATATTCAATTCTTCTATTTCAACTCTTTTATAAGTAATGGACTATGTTCATTCTCAATCATATAGGTGGTCAACATAATTTATATTCCAAAAAATTGTGTAATATTCATCCCCTACATGAATCTAAATAGCTATTCTTAATTAACGAAATAATCTAATATAAAATATTTGTATATAATTATCAAACCAATCAATATTATATTCTAAATTTCTCAAATTATAATTAATAAGGTAGAAAAAGGTAACACTTGAACCAGAATTTAAAATTTATTTTCCCAACCAGCCATTTATTATTGTAATATTTTAAAAGTCATGTATAAATTGTAAATTCATATAAAGTTGGTGATTTGTTTTTATACAATTAACCATTTTTTAAAACTTTGTCTAGCAACTTTCAAAATAGATCCCCCTAAATTTTCTACATTAATCAATTCTTATATTTATCTTCATTGTGAACTTTTTTTAAGTGTTCTTCATTCACTTTAATAAATATATATTCTAATAGTTCAATATATATTATCTGACATGTCTTATTGGTGCAGTCAACATTATCCGAGCCCAACCATAAATAAAGAAGTTGAAATTTAGTTTCAATAAATTTAATTGGAACCACTCTTAATCATATGAATAAGAGTGAACACATCAATTTCAATTAATAACTTAATTAAAACTTAGTACTTTGGTTGTATATATTATGGAACCTTCTTTTTTTTTTTCAATTTTCTTTCATATACCATATAACATGATTTAGAACACACTCACACACATACATTATAGTTACCACAACTAAATTACATGTTTTCTATTAAGAACTATTTAAATAACTTATATTAAATGAATCAAATCATTGATTGAATGTCATTCCTAAAATTGTCAAAACTGGCCCGGCCCGGCCTAGTCTGATTTTGGGCTGGGCTGTAATTTTATAGGCCCGATGAAATTTTTTTGGCCTAAGTGGGCCGGGCCAGCCCAGAGAAAAAACTGAAATTAACCCCTTAGGCCCGCGGGGTGGCCCGATCCGGCCTGATTTTTAGGCCGGGCTGGGCCCATAATTTTTAGGCCCGAAAATATTTCGGGGCGAGCCGGCCCGACCCGATTTTTTTTTTGCCCGTGGGCTCGGGCCAGGTGGGCCCGACTGTTTTGACAACTATAGTCATTCCTCTTATCTTTTTTCCCATCGTTAATGATTGATGTTGATGTAATTCTTGATTATTGACAAATAATTTCTTTAGAACAATGAGATTAGTTTATAATTTTTCCATAAATTTAAGTTTTTATTTTTCAATCTCTTCGTTGGGATGTAATTTGTTGGTCTCGGATGAGTCAAATGGGGTTTAGAAGAAGAGTTGAATAAACTCTTTTTAAAATTCAATTTAAAGTGTGGAAATATAAGGGCCTTGACTCGTTACTTGATTTGTACTAACTATCGTTGAAATAATATAGACTGATAATTTCAGAGGATGAAATATATAATGAATAAGATACAATAGCTGTAATCAGCCATTAGTGAATATGATTCTGGACAACCGATTTGAATGAACGTGTTGCAATTAAGATATGTCAATCAAAATAAAGCAAGGTACATCACATAAGATTTATAGATGTTCGAAGCTAAAACTTCTACGTCATCTCTACTTTTGTGTAAATCAATTGTGCTATAAACAACTGATGACGTGACATCTTTGTTGATTATCAACTCGTCTCATGTGATAGTTTTGTATTCATTCAGTCGAGTTTGTCACGACTGATTATTTTAAGTTATTTGACATTTAATCAAAACATTTGACCGATTGTTTTCCCAACATAATCTATATAAATTATGTAATAGTACAATTCCATTGAAATAATATTTAAATTATAACATATAATACATTACATGTGGAGAATTAATTATATAATATATTATATTACTGTATGGTTATGTTTTTTTTTTGTGTTGCTATGGTTGATATGATGAAGAAATAATTGATAGAGAATTAATTGATGTGAATGAAGAATTGTAATAGTACAATACTATTGAAATAGATATAATATATTACAAGTGAATAATTAATTATATAATGATTGATGGAGAAGAAATTCTTGAGTTTTGATCGAGAACTTCTTAAGTATCATCATGTTAGTTTATAATCTTTTTATAAATTCAAGCATTTATTTTTCAATCTTTTCATTCGAATGTAATTTATATAGACAATATAATTGATGGAGAATTAAGTCACGTGGATGAATGAAAAATTATAATAACACAATTCTATTAAATTAATATTTAAATTATAAAATTAAATATAATATATTATATTGCGGGATTATATTTTTAATTTTTTTTATTTGCTATGGTTAATATGATAGAGAAATAATTGGTGAAAAATTAATATGATGTGGATGAATAATTGGATAGTATAATACTATTGAAATAAATATAATAGATTATATGTGAATAACTAATTATATAAAATAGTGTATTACTATTTTACCTTTAAAGTAAGAGCAAATTATGGATATAATAAACAAATCATATTTTGTAAGAAATTAAATAAATATAATATATTATATTTACAAATAATTATTTATAATATTTTATATTAGGGATAATTTTATATACTAGAGCTCAATTATAACAAAAAAATTATAATATGTTATATTACATTTTACCCTTAAGTGCAAATTATGGACATAATAAGCAAATTATATTTTGTAAGAAATTATCCACACTTTTTATATAGGTATAGATTAAGGGTATAATTAAAATTATTAATTGTAATAACACACAAAATATAATAAAAAAAACTTACATCATCACGTCGGACAATATCTTGATCAATTCAAACTACCATATTTAGATCTAAATTCATATTCAGCAATATATTTAATTATAATTTTGCTGATATTTTGCTAATATTTGGGGTCAAGTCCATTTTTTTTTTTTACAAAATCTCAAATTTGATGGACGTAAAATATTTGCGTTGGCCACAATATTAAGTCAAGTCGAAAAACTTGACAACCAACAGCTCGGAGAAGAGCGAAAAGAAGCATGAAGAAGTTGAAGTGAGCAACTTCATTTGCACTTTGATAAAAAAAGCCTATAACAAGACGTCCTTGTATAATATTGAAAACTAGTATTTCTCTCATATGTTGTACGGATTTAAATATTTATAAATTTTTAACATGTCCACGTTATAATTGAATGAAAAAATATTATGGTTCTCAAATGTACTTAAAATATTTTTATGTGATTATGCAAATATTACATGGTTAATCAAAGACCTTCTTTAGAGATATTGATAATTACATTTAACATTTGAAAACATATAATTATATATGCAGTTTTACCAAATATCACAACATCAGTTAAGTTAAAAAATAAAAAAATAGTAATCATGATAATTGGTATTATTTTATTTATTTTTCTAAGTACAAAAATAAAAATATGGTATTCATTGAGAAAAATACATAACTTGATTTGAAAAAATGATTAGGCTCAATATAATTTTGTTATATTATTTTTATATCTATGTTGTATTGTTTAATCAAACAATCATAATCAACTTTTTTTTTAACATTATATAATTGCTATTATTTTTTTGGTGTAACAATCAATTTTTTAAAACTTTATAAGATTTTTCTTTAAATTTTAACAAAACATTTATTTGTTCCATGTTCTTAGTTACTAATTCATGTAATTGTTCTTCTATAAAAATAAAAATAAATCATGTGATTATCGGTATTAAAATATTTTACTTCATTCAACTATTATTCGTACCTAATTACTATAATTACATAAAATTAATATCGGTCTTGGAAAAAAGATATATTACAGAAAAAAAAATATATTACATATTAAATAATAAATTTCAACAATTTAATATAAAATGGAAACTCAAATTTTGAGAGGCAATGTATGATCAGTGTCCGTCTTTATTCCAAATGTAATATCTTTACCATTCATCCATATTAAGATTGGTGTGAATCACCATTCACCAATCCATTAATTTCTACCCCTCAATGTGTGCATATGGAAGGGAGAGCTTTAAAACACTAAAGAAAATTGCAAACCATGATAAATGAGTGATTTGAATAATATTTCAATGAGTAATTTGAAGTGTTTTCGGAAAAACTTTATTTATTGATGCAAAACAACTATGATTCGAGAGTTCACAATTTTCATGAGGAAGTGCAATCATTTAGAGTAGATAATTTTTTTTTTAACATTTTAATACGGAAGTGATAGATCGCAAAAGTATAAAAATAAGTCTAAAAAATAATAACGCTACCAATAGCAATATAAAATTAAATAGCCAGCGACTAAAATATTAAATAGGTCGAATTAATGTCAATCAATAAAATAAATGGTCAACTTGATCACACCTGAATGTTAAAAACAAATCTATGAAAAAACAATATAAAACAGTTACAAATTAAATATGACAAATTGCATTTTGATAAGTACATTTTGGGGCTCTTTCTTAAAAATAATTCACTTTTTTTTTAAAAAAAAAAAATAAACAAAACAATGTCTATTTTTTCAAAGAATTTATAAATCTAACATCTAATTAATTTTTCGACTTAAAAAAATTGTATATAATTGATTGTATTTTAAGATTTATTAATTGAATGATTTTTTTATGTGGTTAGGAAAATAGAAATATAAAAATACAATCAATTACATAGGATTTTCGGATTAAAAATTTGATTAAATGTTATATTTGATTTTTGTTTTTGAATAATGGGTACCGTCTTAGTTAATTTTGAAAAGATGGGCTATTTTTTGAAAAAAAAAAAAGAGCCCAAAATGTAAGTATCATCAAAGTGTAATTTATCCTATTTAGAATTAATATTAATTATTGAAACAAATGGTGAGTTTGATTATGTATAGTAAAAAAAAAAAATGAAAGTGGTAGAAATAAAAGAAAAAACCGAAAAGGCAAAAAAAAAAACGAAAAGGCAAAAAAATAGAAAAAATGTAAAGGAAAAATAAAATAAAAGGAAAAATCTGAAAAGGCCAAAAAAGAAAAAACCAAAATTGGAAAAAGAAAAAAAAGGGAGAGAGCGACAGAGAGAGAGAGAGAGAGAGAGAGAGCGCGAAAGAGGAGAGAAAATCCGAAAAAAGAAAAGAAAAAGGGGTGCTTGGCAGTTTTCGATTCCACACTATGTCGTTTTGGGCCTAGCTCTTTTTTTTTTTTTTTTTTTTTTTTTTTTTTTTCTGGAGCTACATCTCCGTTTTGGGCCTAGCTTGCAAGTGCTAAATCTAGACCAAGTTTTGTCGGTTTTTTTTTCAATTAAAATATAATTTTAACTCAATGTTTTACTGATTTTTTTATGATAATTTTACCTTGTAATTAAAATATCATTGTTCATAGTGAAATGCATTGTGATGTGTGCCTGGATCCAGAATCAAGATGGACGGAAGGAAGCGAATCCGAGAACATGGGTGATTCTATTCACAACCCTCATTTTCCTTTTTACAATCCCCAAAATAAATTAAAATATAAACATAATTTTTTAGACATTTTTGCCCCCATTATTTTAAAACCCTAAGAAACTAAAAAATACAGCCTCCATCAAACGCCTTCGGCCTTCGAAGTAATAATAGTAATTGTTGATTATGAATGTGACTTGTGAGTTGTGAATGACTATGAACTATGTGGCTAAGTTTCAGAGAACTAAGAGAACCAACTGGTATATATAAGGCCTTGGGAATGAGAAGAAATAAATAATTGCTTGATACATAAGCAGCAAAGTTTAAATTTCAAGAAAAAGATCCATATTAAATAACTAAGACAAAAATGTGTGTTTTTCTCTACGAAGCATGCCAGACCATCAATTAAAATCCACCGAAGAATTTATTACCGATTAAAAAGCATTAGCAAAAGGTATAAAGTATTTTCCTGTCATAATTATACATAACTATACACACACACATACATCTTCTCGAAGAATTCAAAATTTCATGAAGAAAACAGATAACAAAGTTAAATACGTCTTGGAGGCGATAAATTAATCAAAGTTCAAGTTCAAACTGTTCAATGGCTTTTGCAAATGCATCAGTAGCAATACATTACAAGTTAATTACACGAGTGACATGACATTATATTCATTCAAGGAATTTCATGACTGCCTGTGGCTTTTAATTTGTTCCCACAATTCATGAAGCAATCTACAATAATCTGATTGAAGTGCTCCAATATTACCGGATCATCATTTGTAAGACTTAACAAATTTCTAGAATACGAAAAGTTGTTTTAATATTAATTCATCGGCGATTGTATTTTATAAGTTCGTTGGAGTTTTTTTTAAGTAGTGAGGGTTGTACATTGAGTTTGTATTTTATTTTGGTAGAGTTTTAAACAGTGGAGCTTATAAATTAATAGGGGTTGTATTTTATTTTGCTATTGTTTTTAATTGGTTAGGGGTTGTATTTTATTTTGCTATTATTTTTTAATTGGTTGGGGGGTTGTAAGGATAAAATTGTCTATAAAAATAATATTTATATTTAAATTAATTTTGAGGCTTATAAATAGAAAATTGGGGATTGTAAATAGAATTATCCCGAGAACATATGAGAAGGCCCAATGCTCTTCAGAGCAGAATAAGCCCATGTCTGAATGAATTTTTAGGGTGAGTCAAAAGGTATGACAAAAGATAATATCCAAACCAAAATTAGAGGTTAATAAATTATAAAAGGTTACCCAATTCGACAAGTCAAAGGAGAGTTAACTTGTACTTGAATGCCACGTCTGCACGAGAGCCCCACTTCGATAGTAATGGTATTTCGTGTACATTTACGTTAGCCAACTCAACAGGGAACAATTCACTAACTTTCTCCATTACTTACATTCATTTCTAATAATCCAATACTATTAATTATGTATATGTATATGTATATGTATATGTATATATATATATATATTATTTTCACACATACCCAACAAAAAAGGGAAATGAAATGCTAAAGTTTTAATTAGTTGTTTCAGTTCATTACATACTTGCATCCAAATAAATATATATATTTTTTCTCACAAAATTAAATCCGTCTAAAAATTATTAATTCCCACCTCATGAATACACATATATACATGATTGATCGATGGTCATTGTGGTGCGACGGTAAAAAAGAGGATTAATTGAAGATCGATGGTCCTCATCAAGAAGCTAAGGACAACTTTCTCCAAAAACCTTAACATAAACTAACTTGAATTACAAGACAATCAATCTCCTAAATATCTGTCAAGAATATTCCTTCATGCAATCCTTCATTTAAACCCCCTCTCTCCCTTCAAACTCAAAACAAGAAAACCCAAAATGGCTTCTCCAAACATTCCAGAAATCGTCTTCTTCGATTTAGAAACTACAGTGCCTAACAAAATCGGACAAAGATTCTGGGTTCTAGAGTTTGGAGCAATCATCGTTTGCCCACGAAAACTTGTCGAGCTAGAGAGCTACTGCACCTTGATCAGGCCGGGGGATTTATCGGCTGTGGCGGCCAAGTCCGGCCGGCCTCACGGGATCACACGGCAGGCGGTGGCGGCCGCCCCATCGTTTGAGGAGGTGGCCGATGAGATATTCAAGATTCTTGATGGAAGAATATGGGCTGGACATAATATTCAAAGATTTGATTGTGTAAGGATTAGAGAAATGTTTGCTGATATTAATAGGCCTGCTCCTAATCCTGCCCCTGCTGGAATTATTGATTCATTGGGAGTTTTGAGGGAGAAATTTGGTACAAGAGCTGGAAATATGAAGGTTGCTTTGATCTTCATTTTCATTTTCATTTTCTTTTTTGTATTTCGATGATTTTGATGTTGATTTTGAGGTTTTGTTTTGTTAGATGGCGACTTTGGCTACTTATTTCGGCCTTGGCCAGCAGAAGCACAGGTATTCAAGAATTCGATATTTTTTTTATTTTTTTTTTTATTATTTTTTTTGACGAGGAGAAACGAGCAGTTGCTAACGTACGATTTTCTCGATATGGTGTTTTAGGAGTTTGGATGATGTTAGGATGAATTTAGAAGTCATGAAGCATTGTGCGACCGTGTTATTTCTGGTAATATATAGATCATTGATGGCATATAATCATATTTTTGCATGTCGTAACGAATTGTTATGAGATTACTTAGCTTCTTATTAATTAAATAAATATTAATTTGGTTCGAATTTTGATTAATTATAGGAATCAAGCCTTCCTCCAAGTGCATTGAATTGGCAATGGCAGAGCAGCCCCAATGTTACAACAAGAAGCAGAAGCCTATTGGTAACGCCACCTCTACTTCTCGTATTTCATTTCACCACTACATGAAACGTGGCATCAAATTATAACAGATAATCGGAGAAATCTCAATTAAGCACCAACATTAACTAATCATGCACCAAAAATAGACTATATAAATATATATATGAAGTGATGCCAAAAAGTTCAAAATCCTTCCAGCAATCTAGCTCAGGAGCTCCAACTACTTTGAATGTAAAACCTTTAGAAAACAGAGGGAAATCGATCTGCAGGGACGAGACAAGCCGAAAATCGCCTCCTTCCACTTCTGCAGGACATAAGAGGGCTTTGCCATATGCTAGAGAAAGTCTGGGAAAGGTTTGCAGTTTTTTTTTTTTTAAAAAAAAAACAAAAGAAAAAGAAAATATTTTATACAAAAAATCATCAAATTTTGATTGTTTGATTATATGTATGTACGTGTAACAGATGACAGCAAGAGTGAAGAATGTAATATGTAATGCCAGAAGCCGACCGCTCAACAATCTGTTGAAGCATTCTCAGTCGTTGATTCGATGATCAAAATCACCAAATGCATTCTTCTTTTTTTCTTTTATTAGATAGAATTAGGGTTAATTTCTGGCTATATGTATATATATGTATTGCCAGTTATTTCCCCATGATTCATTAATTCTTTTGTAAAAATGTGATGTATATATGTACAATCTCAGAAATGTTTGATATTGCAATGAATAAATCCTGACAATCTTCCCTTTTCATATATATATATGACATTACATATTGTGGGGATGAGTTTGCTAGCTTCTTTTTTTTTTCATCTTTGACAAGATGAGGTATTTTTTTAATTATTACAAGGACAAATAGTTTACATATATATATATATATATATATATATATTTTAAAGAATCATAATTTTGATTATGGGATATAGATACAATCTTTTTTTTCTCATGTATAAAATAAAAAATCACTTAAAATTTATATTTTGTACTTGATCGTAAGCCACAAATTTTCTTTTAATTCTAGATCGAGCTAGGGATTTCAGAATTCTTCAAAATCCCAAAATTCCGAATAAGTAAACAATAAAATATAATAGCGGTCATGTACTAATTGAATGAAACACGAAATCTCATGGCTGTACATGCATATTGCTAGCACATTCACATCATGTTTTATATATCATGCATATATATATGCGTGTGTCTCAAATTTTGTCTATCAATGTCATGTTCCGACATAAGATATATAATCTCAATCGTATCAAAATACGTAAAATTATAATGAACATACATGCATAATCGACAACAAATTAAACACGAGAAAATAAATAAATAGATACTTGTGCTTAATTATTTGTTGCAGGAAGGAAAAGCTGCAGCGTCTTCATCTTCATCTGCTTTTGTGGTGGCCTTGGATTCTTTATTAATCTTGTTCCATTTCTCAATCTCCTTCACCAGCAACCCTATATCTTCTTTCTCCTCTTCATTAATACTCCATTTCCTCACTATTATCAACTTTCCTTTCTTCACTGTGTAAGGCAAATTAAAACACATTTTCTAATTTTTCAACCTTTTTTGTAGCTGCTTAATTACGATATTAGGCGCATATATATATATATATATATATAGAGAGAGAGAGAGAGAGAGAGAGAGTCCGATACTCCGATACATCGTCTTTTCGAATCAAATAAAAGTAGATAAAATATTTACTAAATAATTATTTTTACAATTGATATATAATTTACTGCTGGAGATCGATGATATCTAGGAAGGTTTAGTAAGTTTTGTTTTATTCCGATCCTTTCCGGAACGTTGCGTACGTAGGAGTTTATGTTTCATGTATTTTATTTAATTTGGACTAAGGTGCGTAACAACTATGTTATCAAAACCCATTTTGACCCTAATATTAGTGTCCTAATCCAACTTTTAATTTGAACTAATTAAGACGTGCGCATTAGTAGAATGCAGTTGATCATCTAATTAAGGTAATTAAATCCATAATAAATGTCGATGTGAAATATAATTATGCTTATTTTAAAGGTGAGCTATATACGTGACTTTTGAGTTTGATTATATTCAATATATGAGTAGAGATCCTCTAGTCCCACTTGTGTGTGCCAACCGTGTGCCACTATTAAAATTATATATTGTTAATAATATTTTTTATAAAAATAAAATTTGTTTTATCATAATTAATTATAATTAATATTTATTGCAAAAAAATTAAAATTTTAAAAAATTATATACCCTAAGTTTGGAATAATCAACCCCAAAAATCAATTATATTAACTAAAAAATGAAAATTAAATATTAAAAAATAATTATAAACCCTAATTGGGTGGAATAAACCCTAAATAATAATGTAAAATTATACTAAATTAAAAGAAATTAAAATTGAAAAAAAAAATAAAAAAAAAAGTAATAATTTTGAGGTGTGGCACACTGTTGACACACACAAATTGGGACTAGAGGATCTCAAGTGTCAATATATAGCTCTTCTATTTATCTATCAACAATTATTGTGCATTATTGTAAGGATTAGAATTATATAGCTAGGTACGGTGAAGAGTTTGGGCTGGGCGCGCCGCGCCTAGTTTATCAAAATTAGACTTGTTATAACAGGAAAGATTCGATGCCGCCCAACAGGGTACGTAGTGCCCTAATTTTTGTAAGAAAACATATCTAAAATACACATTTATACAATGTTTTATTTAAATTTTAATTTATACAATTGTCATATTAAGGTGGGATTAATTATGTGTAAGATGATATATATATATATATATATATTTTATTTTATTTTTATCTCCTGCTATTTTAACTATGTTGAGTTTTTTAAGTCAACATCTCACTTTACACATAATTAATTTATCTTAATATGACAATAGGAGTATAAAATATCACTTGAATACATGACATAAATGTGTATTTTGATTTTTTTTTAAAAGATAGTTGCCATTAAAAGCTGCATTGAATCTTACCTTAATTATTATAGTTCTTTCACTAGATTGACCCAAGTGTGTTGCGCACCCAAATATGAGATAATATTACTTATGTGAACCTTCTTCCAAAAACTCATCATATATCTTCTATTAAAAGGCAAGCTACCACATGATATAAAACAAATTAAGTCAAGAGAAGTCACCACGCGTAGGTCACATAATTTGTTTAATATTTTCACCATGCATATTTCATAAAATTTGCAAACGACAAATACTTACAAAAAAAAATCCTGAAAAAAGAGTTGCAGATGCAGAATAGATCTAAGCAATTGAAACACATTATATTCATCATTTTATAACATAACTCATGGAAGACTTTCGATCATTTAGCATTACGTTCTGTCTTGTCTTATAGACTGGTAAATGAAGCATTTGGCTCGTTATTGTACCCATAAAGTTATTAGGAAACTATTTATCCCAAATAGAAGTGGAAGAGTACCAAAAAAAAAAAAAAATCAACTGAATTTGTAGGTCAATATATAAAATCGCCATTGGCATGATAATAAGAAGAAATTTGAAAGTAGAGCCAACATTCAAATTTTGGTAATGAATGTTTCAATTTATTTAAGCATAATTATCTAATTGGTACTGGTATTCTTTGTGATGATTTATATAAATTTAATTTAGATGATTTGTATCCTGAAAGTCTTTTGACTCTGCATCATAATGTTGGCACTAAACGTAGTTTAGTGAATGAATGTTCTACTATCTTGTAGCATCAACAGTTGGGTCATCTCATAGCTTGAGTCCTCAGATAGATTTCTTTCCTGTATTCCTGCAAAAACTTATGACAAAAAGGCCTAATGTGACCTAGAAGAAAGTAATAGTTACAGACAAATCTCCGGCGTTTCCTACCAATTGATTTAGTAGGGTGAGTATCTTGAGCTTTAACATAAGGTTTCCCATGAGTAGACATGATTTGTGGAAAAACAATCTTTATAGTTTTATCGAACCATAAACCATGAAAAGTTACCTAAGTTTGGGCTAGGACATCATCAAGTTTGGAGGTACCGGTGTTTAACTTTTTGAAAGTTTCATTTGCAAGATTAAGTTGAACTTTCATCTTCTCAATCTCCGCATCTTTCTTGGTCAGCATTACCTCCAACTTTGCAAGTGATAACTTCTGGTTGGCATTTTCCTTATTGAGTGACTCAACAACTTTGCACTGTCTAATCCACTTTGCATACAACTCCTTGTAAAGTCTTTGCAACTTTATCAGTATCTCCAATGTCTCTTCCTCAGTAACTTCTTCTTCCTCATCTGCAGCAGTTATCATAGTATTGAAACAAAAGAGAGTTTCATAGTAAGAATCATCATACCTGTCAGAAGTTATCTCAACTTCGGTGAGATCTGGGTCATCCACTTCAGGAAACAGTGCAATTAGTGTTGCATGTTCTTTCGTTGATTCATCCGGAATTTCTTCTACAGATATTCCAGAGGTGTCCAACTCGCTATTGCTCAGAGATAAGAAGGTAACAGACTTTCCAAGTTTTCTAAATGTGTTGGCACATTCATTTGCAAAGTGCCCAAAGCCCTTGCACTCATGACATTGAATATTGGAGAAGTCTTTTACTTCATTTGGTCTGAACTGATCAGATACAACGCGCTTCATGATCCTAGGATCCCTTCCTGGAGTGTTCATTTTCTTATAGATAACCAACGGTCCGGAAGAGTCTTGTCGAGGCTTGCGTTGCTCAGCACCTCCCTTTTGTTATTTTCCCCTGTTTGCCCGGATGAGAGTGTTTAGCCTTCTGGTGAGTAGAGCAAAATCAGGATTCTTCTCACTGATTTCTTCAAGATCATCTTCCTCCTCAACATCATAGGCTGTTGTTGAGCTTGAGGTTGTCCCAACTATCATGGCAATTCCCTTTTTCTTTGATCCGCCTTTCTCATTCAGTTCCATTTCATAGGTCTTTAAGTCGTTCATCAGCTTTGTGAAGTCCAAACTTCCAGTGGTTGATGACGTGTCAATGGCAACAACTTTCATATCAAAGCGAGGTGTTAGAGTTCTCAAGGCTTTAGAAACTAACCTTTTATTTGTGATAGGATCACCAAGATCAGTACACTCGTTTGCTAGAGAAAGAACGGAATGACTCATAAAAAATGAAATCCTTCCAGATTTATATTTCACGGATCTAAATATTTGTGTGGATTGTATTGAAGAAAAATAAACAAAATACACAAAGAAAGGAGCCACAAGAAGTACTCAACTTCTTGAAATTGTGCATACTGATATATGTGAGCCTTTTGATTTTAATTTTTTCGGAAAGGAAATTAGCTGAGTCATCACCAATCTATTATTGCAACTTAACATCCATCTTATGTTTTTAATAATCACCCAACAAAAAAGGCTTTTCAATTGGGGTTAATTGAATCGCTCATAGAGTCATTTTGTTGAACAGGTGCGGCACTAAGTTTATCCTTAAGAAAAAATCACAAACCAATTTCTAGAACTGAGATAAAAATGTATTTATCAGTTATATTTTTCTACCTTGTACTGAAGGAGATATTTCTCTGCTCACTGTCGCGCAATACTTCTCTTGCTGGAAATTTTATCCAATGTCAATTCCGATTCACAGAAATGTTCTCATTTAGATCTTGAAATATTAATAATGGATATGGATACAGTCCCAAAAAGAGAAAGAGAGAGACATTTGAAAAATTAAATAAATTTGTGACTAAAGACGAATGGTTCCTGCGCGGGTTCTTCACCAAATTGAATTGAATGTTTTCAAATTTAAAACTGACCTCGAAAATACAAGTCCTGCATAATCTATGATGTGCAATTGTTAAAATTTTTTATATATATAAAAAAATGTATTAGATAACTTTTTGCATGGAAATTGTGGATTTGATGTTTTTGGGCAGTAGAATTGGGCTGGAGTTTTGGCTTAGACTATGTTGTTATAGTATATTAGATAGATTAGATAGATTACGTTAGGCTCGACTATTTGCTTGGTCTATTACTTGTATATTGGGATCTAAGTGAACAGAGCCGCTTGCGATCTATTCGTAGTTTGACTCGAAAAAAGCTAATTCGAGGCTCGCTCATTTTCTAAATAATTTGAGCTCAAACAGAGTAATATTGGGCTCGGCCAGCTCGCAAACATATTCGAGCTCGAACTTAATCGAGCATGCTCATGAATATGTTCATTAATATTATAAATATTTCAAATGAGTAAATTAAGTAAGCTCTTTTCTTTGAGCTTGAGCTCGAATATGTAAAGAGCTTTTTTTTAGTATTCAAGCTTAGACTCGATTAGTAAATTTTCGAGCATTTCACGAGTCGAACTCAAGCTTGAACAGAGAGGAAAAAGCTTTCTTAATGAGTCAAGCTCAAGCATCAGGGTGCTCGGCTTGATTCGGTTCGTTTACAACCCTACTTATATAGTTCTTTCTTTTGGCTCGAACTAATTTTTTTTAAATGGAAAGTTGGCATGAAATCAATACTACCTTTTGGATATTTTTATAATTAAATAATTATATTATCTAAATTAAGAAATATGCTATTTTTTATAATTCGGATTAAACAAATTTTAGCGATAGTTATAACTAAGTGCTATAGTCTATAACATTTCATATGCCAAGCCCATCTTTTTTTTTAATTTTATTTTATTTTCAATTTATTATAATTTAATTTAATTTAAAATAATAAATTTAAAATATTTATTTAGGGTTCATTCTTCCACGACTATAACATATTAAAAAAATATTAAAAAAAATAGTTATGGCACAGAAGAAGATGTCATCCTATTTTTAGCAGGGATCTGATCCGTTTATAATTATATTTTTTTAAAAGTCCAAGAGTAAGTGGACTCTCAAAAAGCCTCGGGCACTGTTGGGCCCTTTGTCGAAACCCTACCATTTATAATAATTTCCAAAAGAACAAAAAAGAAAAAAAGAAATAATGTTTTTAATTTATTCCTGTTATTAAATTCACCAATAACATTATTAGCGGGGGAAGTAGTAAAACTCAGTGTCGAGTCAACCTGTGACTAAAATTCTACTTAATGTAATTTTTTTTATAGGCATTTGCAAATCGCAATTGAAAACAATGTGAAATTAAGTTTGTAAAATAATTCAAACAAAACATGTGTAACACCCCAATTCCGGAGAATTAAGATGCTAACAAAATGTTAAAATAAATTTCTTAATTTTACAAAAATTACGTATGTAGAGAAAATATTTATACAATAAGTATTTTCTAATTTTAAAACCAACCAATCACGACTCGAGAAGACTATTCAAATAGCCAATCACATGCAAGTTCAATTCACGACTAGTCAATGTTGACGGTCAACTATTTTCAAAATCCAAAATAGCGGTGAAATAAAATAAGATTTTTAGAATATTTAAATATAATTCAAAATAGTAGCGGAAGCATAACATGTTCTAATATTGACCATAGTCAATATTCAAAATTCAAAGTACATAATATTGACACAATTCAAAATAAACAAAAACCCTGTGTCCACGTCAGCAGCCTCCATCACTTTGTACCTGAAAAACATTTTAGAAACGTGGGCTGAGTGCCAGAAAACACTCAGTGGCCATGCTTAACTTGTTCGTCCAAGCACATATAAACATTTTTCATCTCATGTGGCCAAACAATTTATCATTCATTTGAGACCAATGCGCTCAATTAATCATGCGTGGAGACAGACCCTATGTGATCACATAACTATATTTCAATAGAATTGACAATGCCTGAATTCATCGTACATGTCAAATCATATCCACGAAGAGCGAAAACATTATATTCATGTTGAGCAAAACTCAATTCATTTTAGCATAGACGAAAGCATTTAAAACATGTTTGTAAAGGTTTTGGTAGCAAACCCACCTTGTAGCTAGTATATAGCTGAAGCTTTAGTCGACTATCCTGATGATCCTCCTACACCTGAGGTCTCGGATTTGGGCCTACAAAGTAATAAATCCTATTAACACCATGTTGGGCCTTAGTTTATAACATAAAATAAGCTTGGGCCTAGGAAAACGAGTTCTCGAAATTTATGGGCTTAGACGAGATATATTTGAGGTTTTAAATGGATTTAAAATGATTCAATAGGTCCGTTTAAGATTTTACTAAATTATTAAATATTTCAAGGTATCTTTTGATACAGAAAGAAATAGAATATTACCCCAGTACTGTTCTAAAACAAAAATCCAAATTATCAGCTTTATTATTATCATTTTTCCAAAATGATTTAAATCCATTAAGTTTAGCAAGATAGATTACCTTAAATATCCTAAACTAATTTTTGCACACATACAATACTAAATAATAATACTAATAAAAACTATTTTAATCTTTCCCAATTCCAACACTCTCGGCACACACACAACCAACATTTTCAAAACCAAATTAATTTTTCTCTCTCTTGTAACTGTGTAAAGACACATCATCCAGATTCCAATGTAATATTTGTTACATCTTTCTCCCCAAATTTTATGATCTCTGCACACATACTTATATCTTTTGTTTTAATAATTTACAAGTCAACTTTAACTCTCTTTCACTTTACATGCACAACTCCCAATAAATCAAAATGGCACCGTGACTACTCATCTATTTCTCTCAATATTTGTCTTCACATTTTGTAAAAGAAAAGAAAAGGAAAACTTTGTTTCTCTCTCCTCTGAACACAATACTTACTATTGTACCTTTCTTTTGACCTTTTGTCCAACACACACACATGCACATATCGATATATTTATATATATGTATATATATATTATCACTACCCTCTCACTCTACTGTAAAACAAAATCCAAGACAAATGAAACAACCGAACTACTACAGAATATGAGAACCAAACAACGATAAAAGCTTAGAAAATTTCAATATTAAAATTCTTGGATTTTAAACCCGAACTTTGACTTCCAAAATTTCATAGACCTTAAAATAAAATACAGCAAATGACAGAGGAAGAGGAGGGGAGTATATTGGTGTGCTTGCATGTTGGATCCGGCCACCGGAAAAGCACCGACTTGCGGGCTTGGTGGCCTTTTTCCGGCCATTGTAGCCTTCATCTCCTCACCAAACTTGTCCCAAAGTAATTAAAAAGTATAAAGGAGTTGGAAAATGGGTTTTTGGTGAAATTTTGACCGGAATTTAAAATTCCGGCGGCGGCGCTCCGCCTCCGGCCACCCTGCCGGAAATCGCTTAGAAGGTGGAAGAAGAAGGAGAAGAGGAATCACCTTTAGAGTGAAGAAAAAGAATGATATTTTTCTGAATTAAACATATACTTATATTTAATTAGGTAGGGCTAAAAGGCCCATTTCCACATTTTTTTTTATCTGGGCCTGCTCAACCCTTTTCAAAAACAGCCCATTTGCCTATATTGACCCTTTAACATTTAAATTCTTATAATTCTAATTAATTTGGCCCAAACCTAATAAAATCCAATTAGCAATGATTTTTAGGGTATTACAACATGTGAGTTCATTTTCAAATTACTTCTTATTTTTTTATTCCTATATGTAATATATATGTTTAATGTGAAATAATGTGCAGGGAAATAGAAAAAAATGAGAGATTCGAATATATGAAAATGTGATTAGCTAGTGTGTTTTTTTTTATAGTTGTTTGTAAATACACACACGCATACACACATATATAGTTATATAGTTTAGGTCCTATAAAAAATGATAGAGACTTGTATCATAAAGAACTTAGAGAAAGGTTTCATGGTCTGATTTTACTCCAATCAATTAATTAAGAATTTCATAATAAAATTTGACTTCTTCTTACAATTCGAACTAGTAAAAATCTTGTAATTGATGAGTTGGATCCATATAAAGTAAAATGAGCAATCTATATTGAAGTCGTCTAATTGGGTGCGTAATCGAAGAAGTTTAATTATACACCATCTTAATTTTGTTCGAAGCTTTGTGTCATCAAATTTCCACCTAGCTCGATCATTTTCCAAGTGCATATATAAATACCATTTATACTAATTAATCAACCCTAATTAATCTCATTAAACTTCATTTTAATTTTAACGATAAATGAATGAAAAAAATCCACGATCATGAACTCCTCTTCATACTCACCTCACGTGCATAGTAATAATTAATATTAAAAAACAACATACGTTGATAAAATAGAAAAAAAAAAAGACAAGATAAGAGATAAGCTCCTCCATTTTTATAATAAATTGATGAATAAAAAATTCCATCAACAACACACATTGTGTTGGTGCACGTCAGGTGTGTAGTAAATTAATATGTCACCTATAAACATGGCGTGCATTAATAAAATAAAACACGACATTAAAACATGATAGGAAATAAGCTGGTCGACTAAATGGATTCTTGATATCTCCTTTTCTTGATTCTTTGATCACACCTTTTCCTCAACCCATGAAGCTGCCTCTCCCACACCTTTCTAGGGAAATCAGCCTCTCTCGATTTATCCAATCCCAACTCAAAATCGTAAATTTGGCGTGATTTTGGATCAGAGAGGGTCTCGTAGGCCTTGCGTAGCTCAATGAATCGTTGTGTCGATTCGGCCTTTGTCAGAGGAGCAGTGCAGACATCAGGGTGGTATTGAAGAGCCATAGATTTGTAAGCTCTCTTGATCTCATCAAAACCTACATTTTGTGAACTAAGAGAGAGCAGTTGGTAAAAGTTGGTTTGGATCTCATTTTGCATGGCTAATTCACACGAAATAGGTTTTCTAGGGTTTTGGGGGAATAACTTATGTTTGTGAAATCTTTGTGCTAAGTTGTGATTCATATGCATAGACACCTCCATATTTGTGTTTGTGCGCGCGCGTTTGTGTGCATATACGCACACACTATAAGGTTAGTAGGCTTAAATAGGGTTGAGAGAGAGAGAGAGAGAGAGAGAGAGAGAGAGAGAGAGAGAGACCAAAATCTTGAAGGAGATTTGGTGTGAACGTTTGATCAATGGAAGTTTTAACGCGGTGTGAAATTTGGCGTCAGATATTTGTTTCTTCTGCTAATTTCTTGGCCAGTTACATTGGCATTTGTTTAAGTTGGCCTGCATGGCTTCCTTTTCATCTATAATAAATTAATAGATATGTATGTGGAATTTATTTTAATTAGGGTTATGAGAATGTTTCACGGAGGTAGAGTCATTGATTAATTAATTAAGTATATATATATATATTAAATTAAACATGAATGAAGTATTTGAACTACTGCCCATAAAATTATAAATGACCCAATGTTGAGTTTGAAGAAAAATAAAAGGAAACAAAAAATTGCCCTTCTTAATGAAAAATAAAAGGAATAAAAGGAAACAAAAAATTTCCCAATGTCATTCTCAAAATTTTCTTATAAAATTGGCTTCGCATGTGGCATGTAAGACAATATATACATGCATGCTGTAATTAACCATGAAGAGTTGTTGCAATTAATATTTGATGTTTAATTTTGTCATGAAAGCGTGTATTAATTTTAAACTATAAAATTTATAACAGTGGTACTACAGTACTGCACATGGAAACAGTATATGAATCGACAAACCTGAAGTCAAACTAAGACATTAATTCATCAAAATAATAATAATATTATAATAATAATTAATATGACATCAGATGTTGCTAGGCGCCATCAATTTAAGACACAGCTGAAAACAAACATAGTTGAAATTATCTGAAACAATAATTAATAATCATACATACATATATCAAGGGTTTCATATATTTACTCATCTCATCATCTGCAAAGGTGGCTATGACTACACAGTAATATCATCGGGATCAAAAAAAATTATTATAATAGGAAGGTTATTTTGAAACAGAGATTTACATATAAAAAATATAATTAAAAAATTATATGCATTATACATCACTTGAAAATGCATCACTTCATATTTTAAAATACGTAAATTTAAAAGATAAATAAGATTCATGAATTTTTTCCCTAAAAAAAAATATTCATGAATTTAAAAAAAAAAAACAAATGTACGTACATCACTCATGTACATTGCGTATACATATTCGATTTAGAAAATTTATTCATGTACTATGTATCTAGGAAATGTTAAAAAAAATGTATGTATCCCATGCAACTTTAAATAAGTATCTTATCATCCTAAGCTTAATGTGACATAATCAAATAATTCGAGATATTTATATAGGTATTTAAATATATTTAAAATTTAATATCATTTTATTACTATATGGAGGTAAATTTCATAAGATGATCCTAAACAAATTAACACAAGAATATTACAATATATAATTTATTAATCTTATTTATGATTGGTCCCGAGTTGGGACCATAACTTTTTATTACTATAACGAGGTTATTCTTATGCTGCATATAGTATTCTTATATAAAGGTTTTACTGTATATATATATATATATATATATATATATATATATATATATTAAAAAACAACATGAGAAATATATAAAACAATGTAAGACAATATTATACCTATATATATATATATATAGGAAGATCAAATATGACCTTTTTCCTAGTATGAGAATTAGAACCACATCTCCACCATCCAATTTAATGATCTAATGGTTGAGATTTAATGAAAAAGATGGTGACAATTTTGTAAATAATAGAGCAAAAAATAAATAAAGGTTGACAATTTTCGTCCAAATCTTTAAATTGATGATGTCAGCAATTTTAAAAAAATCTTAAAAATTTTAAACGACCATAACTTACTTGTTTTTAATCCAATGCACACAAAAAAAATATCAAATTAAAGTTCTCTTTGTGCTCTTTCATTTAAGATGTCGAAATACTATGTTTAGATGAAAAAATATGGACGAAAAATATAAAAGATAAATTTTTACGTGTACCCCTGCAGGTTAGCTTATAATTAATAATGCTTAGTCAGTATTATGATAATGTATGCTAACGAAATATTTATCATATGCTAACATAATGTACGTATTCACTGTGTGCTAACAAAGAATTATCATAATGCTAATGTAGCCCAATTTATTATGGTTCATTCAATCTCAATTATGATTTATTTTATCTCAATTAGGATTTATTTCATCTTAATTATGGTTTATCTCATCTAATTATGATTATTAATGATTTTTTTAATTTAATTTTCTTTTTTTAGTTCCTAATTGATTATTAGAGTTTATTTTATCTAATTATGGTTTATAACATATGTTGACAGAGTATTGTCATATACTAACATAATGTATTCACAATGTTGATGAAGCAAAATCAGAATACTAACATAGTACATATATATTATTGATATAATTTGTTTCGATTCATTTAGGGTTTATCACATCCAATCAAGACTTATTTCATCCAATTGGGGTTTACTAAATCAAATTAGGCATATAATTATATTTTAGAATATATTTTTTGCTAACAATAATATTAAAAAAATTTAATTAGCATCACGATCACTTCGTTAACATATTGATAATACTTTATTATTATGATAACATGTTATCAAATATTCCGCGATTTTTATAAGAATTGCCAAATTACATTAATGCTCCCGTTCGAAAGAAATTTCAAATATTACAAAATTGCCACCGCCCTTTTAATCAAATTTGGGCCTTTGATTTTTGAGAATTATGGAGTGTGAGATGTGGTCCTATTTCTCACATTATGATTGATTTTCACATGACCCTTCCCCTATATATATATATATATATATATATATATATATATATATATATAATTAATTAATTAATTAATTAATTAATTAAAGGCTTTTGTACGCAAAACATTTATAATATATACATTGAACATATTATTATAGTATTAAAACAAAGTAAATAACTACATTTGAACATTCTAAGAAGGGGTTTTCAAGCGTAACTGTATCTTTAAATAAGAATAGGAACGTACTAGGATAAAATAGAGCATTTAAGTCATATTGTTATTTTTTTTACTTCTTTCCTCCCGATAAGATACGCTCACTGAAATTTTCACTAGAATTAAAAAAAAGATTGAGAAAAATAATTAATCAATAAACTTCATATTTATTTCTTTAATAATGAATTAATGTTTAATCATTATAAGAAATTAGCTCATACACTACAGTTATTCATCGTGGTATATGCCACTTTGAAACCATGGTGTAGATCACCGTTGTAAATTTGGGCGCTCATACACCACGGGTTTTACCCATGTTGAATTAACCATGCTTCTTAGAAAACTGTGGTCCACTGACCACGGTTAGATTACTAACTGTGGTCACTTAACCACAGTTTGGCACACAACTATGGTAATTATGCCATTGTTTTGACAAAAATTGTGGTGACTTTTCCATAGTGTTGGATTAAACCGTTGTATATTAACCACAGTTTTCATAGAATTGTGGTTACGTCACCACACTGTTGGATTAAACCGTGGTAACTTAATCACGGTTTTCATAGAACCGTGGTAATTTAACTACGATTAGTTTAAAACCGTGGTGAATTTACTATGATTTTTAATTAAAATCATGGTTGATTTTTATTTTTTTATTATTTATTTTTAAAACCCTTGATAAATTGTTGTCTAGTCTATATAATCCCAAATTGAAAAATATTTTATATAAATCATAACCATCCAAAATACAAAAATTCATCCAAAATACAATATCTTGTCCAAAATTTAAAATTCATTGTGACAAAGATCCCGATTATTTGTTAAAAACTGCTATATAAATCCAAAGTTCTATTATAAAGATCTTACTAGTTCCATTAGCTAGCACCGGTGATATGTTAGAGAAATAAAGGAGCAAGGATTAGCCCACAATAACGTGCAAGTCTCCAACATGTCAAAAAGACAAGTAATTAATTACAAAGCTTTAAAATTCTAAAATCATAGTAATCGAATAAGTGGAAACTAGTGAGTACTTATCAAGGTAAACTAGTGAGTACTTCATCTTTAACAACAAAGCAAGACAAATAAATGAATGGACAATAAAACACAATCAAAAGCAAAAAGGCATTAGCTGAAAATAAACACGAACAAATCACATTTTTACTCAACTTGCTACAAAGACAAATAAATGAATGGAAAGATTAGAGCTTCTGCATTAATTTAATCATTGACAAAGAATAAAAAAATGGATCAAAGATGCAAGCTAGGAATTATTATTTTTTTCTTTTTTTTTTAAGAAAACACCCTAAAGGTGGGGCATTCGACACCATGCATAGCCTGTCAATAAAACAAAATAAATCATCTCATAAATAAACCAAACACACTGATACTCCAAAAAATTGAAAATAAACCATAAATAAACCAAGTAATAAAGAGGCCCCATCATCAAACTATATCGAAATCTGAAGTTGGGATAACCCAACTAATCCATCCTCACAAGGGAGAGCAAGTATGGTGGAGCCGAGACATCATCATAAAATGTAAGGACAGAGGTCTGAGCCCCTCTGTCTGCCAAGAAATTAGCAGCCCGATTTTTCTCACGATGAATATGGGAGAACCGAACCTGGCTGCCATGACAAAGCAATCTGATGGATGTGAGAGTGTGACGATTCATAGCCGACTCGGAGCGGCCCGACTGTAAAACAGAAATCACAGAAGTAACATCCATCTCAATCCAAATGTGGTCCGAATACTGAACTGCCAATCGAAGACCATGGAGCAGAGCCTGACACTCTGCATCGAAGCTAGAGGCCGCCCTCAAGGACATGTAGAAACTGGCAAGGAAAGACCCGGCATGATCACGAACAAGACCTCCACCACCAACCACCATCTACAGATCAGTTGTGAAGGATCCATCAGTGTTGAGCTTTATCCAGGGTGCCTCAGGAGGACGCCACGATACCATTCGAGACTGGAGAGATCTCGAAACGGGATCAATGACAGGCATAAAAGGCACCTGAGGATAAGAACCCAACCAATGTTGAGGAAGGAGCTTCCCGGCCGCAACAAGGATGTGGAGTTGGTGCTGTACCTGCCAAATAATATGAGAAACAAGGAAAGGAACACCGCGATGCTTGCAGCTGTTCCTCTCCATCCAAATAAACCAAAGAGCCAAATAAGGGATCAGAAAACTAATGTGCTTCGACGAGGATCGTGGGAACAACCCTCGCCAAAAGCCCAATGCATGTGCAAGATCGTGTGTGAGTGGTGCAGAGACATTAAACCAATTCGCAACATATGTCCAAACCGATTTCGCAGACTCAGACCAAAGAAAAACATGCTCAACAGACTCGACCTATGGAGACACACAACACTGACACCGAGATGCAAGATGGATATGACGGGACTGGAGCTTAACATCAACAGGGACACAATTATGTAAGAGACGCCAAAGGAAAACAGAAATGGTGGGAGTTAAGCAGTCATGCCAAATGGCCCCAAAGATAGCCCGTTCAGGCCGCCGGTACCTGACTTGATCCTAAGCAGAGGTCCAAGAGAACTCACCAGTAGATGTCAAATTCCACCGCATGCTATCCTCCTCACCCCACATCATAGAAATCTGGCTCAACGAGTTAATCAGATCAGCAGACAAAGCATAATGAGCATGTAAAGCATATAAATGAGACACAGACCAAGACTCACCAAACAAATACCAGTCAACATGCACATGATCAAAGGCAGTAGTAGGACAATAAGAAGAAAGAGGAACATCCTCACACCACACATCATCCCAAAAACTGACCTGATTGCCGGACCCCAGAGACCACCTGATGTGCTCCTGTGCCTGCGCACCAACACGGACATCCTCTTCCAAGCTATGAATTATTGTTCAGAATTAAACAATGAGCCCCAAGTGTTTGATAAAGTATCTGAAGGAAAAAAAAATTATACAAAAAAGAAATTGATAGAACAAATAAACCAGAATAATATAATTGTATTACTATCCTAATTACATATTACTTTCTTTCTCAATCAAGAATACTGGAAAATTTGTATTATAATTTAACCAATACAACTAAAAATATATCATATATAGTAAGCTGGAGATGATCCACTAAGCAATAAGGATAGTGCTTCCAAGATAAAACCACATTATATGTGCTTACCAGGGAATTAAAGTTGTAAAAGTTTCCTCTGTCAAAGTACATTTATGCAAAAATGAACTAATGTTAAGAACAACACAGTTAGAAATTGAGGTCAATAATGATACATTTTTTTGAATTTTCAACAACTTTTTTATTACACCATTCTATTTTCATCGGGAAAATAGAAGACCACTCATAAATTTGACCCATGATGAAGCACTGGCCACATGATAACAACTTCTAGCTCCTAATACAATATATATATATATATATATATATATGAAAACTGAAACTGAAAAATCTTAATAACACAATAAGAATTATACCAATCTAACCGAGCAACTCAACCTTGACCTAATAGTCAAATCTAAGAACAAACCTCAAACAAAAATCGGTAAAGGCTTGTAAATACAATAGAGTGGTTACCTTCTCAGATATGGTTTCTTGATTGTGAGACATAGAGACTAATACTAATTTTCCATTCTCTTTCTGTGTCGGCGGTATACATGCATATTGATGATATATCCATGGCTTTTCTCTGAATTTTATATTACAAAAAAAGAATTAGGTACACTATCATGTTAAAATCTCATTTATTGGTAGTTATTTAATTTTAGAAAATACTTATGTTGACTAATATAGTAATTCAAGTATCATTGTCCATTCACAAGTACATCAACATTAACTTCATAGTTGATCTGATAATGAGATAAAAGATAAATAAAAATGGAAGCAATATATAAAAATATAATACCTGAGGGATGTTGTTATGCTGTACCGAACAACAGAAACACAACATAAATAATACAATCAATCAAGAATTTGGTGATCATGTTTAAAGCGCTTATATTTGTTGAAGGGTATCTATCAATGCCCACCCTTGCATTGATTGCTTTGAGTGTCATTGACAGAAAGAGATATGTCAAAATTGATTAATACATGTTTTATGTTGGGCAGTCACCCACTCATACAAAGTGATTACCTCAAACTTGGCATTGTAATGACTGGATATAGTTAATAATATTCTGCTAGTACTCTACCTATAACCTGAAAAAAATGGTATCCTTTACTTAGTATTCTTAGAATATCAGTATTGAAGTTACATAAACCGTGCATATATAAACATGTTCATGATTATGTGCATGTACATTATGATGAACATATAAGGTCAGAATGATAAAATGAAAGCAAGTAAATGGCACAAGGTTGATAACCCTGTTCGATCAACTGATCTGCATCAGTGGGACTTCACAAGTCTGTGAGAAACAATCCACTACTCCATTGCAAGGTTACAAAAGCTATTACACGATGACCTCTCGTCACTCAACCTCTTTCCTAGACACTACAACCTCTTTCGATGGACTGAATTGTAAGATCCCCTCACAATCTAGACTTCCTCTAGTTCCCACAGAAAATCTGTAGCGTTCCATCTTTTTCTACCGATTTTGTTGTAGCTTGTATTATAAAAATGTAATCTTGCTTAGAAATGGGAGAGGGAAAATAGAAAAAATGGGAAAGAGGCAGAAAGAAGTTAGAGAGAAAATTATAGATATTTTTTCATATCCTTCGAATGAAAAGAACAAGGGTTTATAACCCTAGCATAATGATGAGCCCGGTGCTAGCATTGATGATTCAAATTTCGAGTTGCAGCTTAGAGGTCCAGTGACGAGACTTAGAGCCAAGAAGCTACAAGGATACCTTCAGTGTTATGTCGGGAAGAAGTTGGAGGATGTTGGAGCTGATTTCAAACAGTCCAAGTTGGTGACTGTATTAAGCATCGAGGAGCTCGACTGAATTGAATAATTGGACGTTCCTTGCTATTTATTTTAGTTATTTTATTTATTTTGGGCTATTATTATTAGTTGTGGATTTATTTAATTAGCAGTCCAATTTATCACAACATGTTTAGGTGATATTGGACCCAGTAGTAGTTTTAATTAGCCCAGTTTGAATTCTAGGCCCAAGACACTTTAATTTTTGTTCCCTAGGTTAATTATTTAGGGGATTTTCGTTCTGGATGTTTTTCAGATTGGATTTGAATGAAAAACAGCTTTACGCTTTTCTCCCGTCTCATAAACAAACATCGATTCTTTGGTAGAGTTTGGTTCTGGCAATTCCAAGCTTGAAATCTATTGTCTTGTTCATGATATCTCATAGTATCCGGGTTAGATAGCCATTGAAGGTTGCTCCATAGGAGCGTTCCGAGTTCTCGTCGATTCGGGGTTCGTTTCGGGTAAGTTTCACCTATCCTTTTCGTTTTTCTTCATCAACAATCCTTCCACCATCAACACAGCCACCACCCACGTCCATAACACTCCCATATCATCATCAACACCCTCAAAATTGTCCCGCTTTAGATTGAAACCCGGATTCATCGATTTAGGTCTAAAAACCCTAAATCGGGTCAGAAACTTCCACCCATTCGATCTCTTAAAACACTTGGCCAAATTATCTGAATTTTGGATATGTCATCTCTACAGATTGTGCCTTGTGTTAAAATTTGAGCTCAATCCGAGCTTGTTTGCATAGGTTTTTGTTCGTGTCTTTAATTTAGGGTTTTACGGGTTATTTGGGTTGTTTTGTGTTTAATTCTTGTTGAATTTGAATTCCTTGATTTAGTACAGTATATTGAGGTTATTAATTTATTATTGTTCAGTTGTATTTAGATTGAATCCTTCCTTTAGTTGCCGTGTGTTCGATTCTAAGCTTCCGCATCGTATTGGTTACATCACATAATTGGGCTTTTCATAGTACAAGCCCATTAGGAAATAAACATACATAATAAATGTTGAAGCCCAACCAAATTAAAAGATCAACAATAACTACTAATGATGAATCTCTGCCACACGTCTGTACTAAGGAATCTAACACTGGAAACTAAGATATCTCTCTCTGAATTTAATCGACTAAAGGGTTGGTTAATTCATCCTTAAAAATTGAATCTTGATTTCCTTTCTCCCCTTCTGCCGTATCTCCATTCACTTCCGACATCTTGCCATCGCCTGACTTCCCTTGATGAGTCACTGTTATGCTTTCTTCATTTCTTCCATTACTAGTTAGACTAAGGTTCACAATAAAATCTCTCCCGAGACTCCTTTAATTGTATATGAAAGAATTTCAAATACAGACTAGATACACAATGATCAAACCTAGTCTACCCGAATACTATATGCTTCTAACTTGAAGTCTTTTAGACTCTCTAGCTCTTGTGTATTCATAAACCTCAACTGCTTCTAACTAGTATGATTCCTAGACTATTTATAAACACAAGATATAACATGAACAAAGTAATCAGATTGTCCTATTTTGAATCAAACTTAATAAGGAAACTTTCCTAGTTTAATTCGAACTCCAACTAGTTAGAAGTCTTCCTTAAATAGAACTCGCCTTCTTCCTTCTTGATCTTCATCTTAAATAAGGTATCTTCTATTCTGAAACGTCTGTCTTGAAAAGGTAACTTCAGCTCTTTGAAATCAGCTTGACACGTCTTTTGAAAACTCTCTGGACAACCATGTACTTGATCATATTCATGACCATGCTCAAGTATATTCTTAGATCTTCAATTAAATTGGCAGTGGAATGTTCATATCATAATGTCCAGAACATGGTCTTCAAAACTTGAAAAACCAAAACCTTTTTATTCTTTGAATTGACATAAAGATAAGGACAATCTAAAAACACTTAGTGAAGTATGATGGCACTGACAAGTATAATGAATAGGATTATAATTATATATACCTCCAAGCTTGAGCTTTAATTTTCCAGCTTCTACTATGTTAAAAGCTGATAATCCAATAGTGGCAGACTGACAGCAAACTTTCTACCATAAGACTCTGAAACAACGTAGAGATGGCTCTTCTGTAGAGTTTCATTAATGTTGAAAACTTGGATCAACAACGTTATTAGTTCAAATTGGATTATCCTATAAATGAAAAGCATATCATAAAATTATTTAAATAAGACCAATCATATATAGTGTAATCAAGATTGTATATATGTGGATGATGATATTAATCTTGTTAGCGAAGTTGAGTTTCTAGGCTTCAAATACGTGTCTAAAGGCCTATTTCTTCAAAATTTCCAAATCCTACTCCATAAGCCCCCTCCATTCACAACATCATATTATCTGATTATTTTAGTAAATATGACGAGAGAGTGAAAGAGAGAGAGAGAGAGAGAGAACTAAAAGGTCCACCCTTGAGCTAAAGAATGATGGTCCATGGATTCTTGTGATCTACATTTCTATATGGAATTCTGTAATACTGCCAAAACATGTGGGAAACAACAAACTCTCAACCAATCTAGCTTCCTCCATGCTCAAGGAAGAAAGAAAGTTATTAGCTGAAGAGTGAAGACAATACTAATTCTAGTACAAAGCTTAATTCAGCCTATAAATCTCTATCACAAACATAATCATCATTTTTGGAGAAGGTGGTGAAAACAAACTTGAACAGTGAATAAAAACTTGTAAATTTTCTAAAGAATACACATTTATCCCCATAGAAAATTGGCAAAATAACTCACTCTCATGTGTGAAGAAAATTATTCTTGAAGTTAGAAGACACTAATATGATAGGGTTGATAGTTGCTACTGAATAAAGTACCTGACAGAAATACATGAAATGAAGATCAAGAAGTTCAAGATGTTGAAACTAATCCTAATTTATGCATGGCAACACAGTCACATTTAAGAGGACCCAAAAAATAGAAGTGGAAAACTAAAGCTAAAAACCTATAGCTTTTGAAGACATAATCGAAGTCACCTAAAAAATCATGAATTGAGCTACGACAATCAAAGAAAGGAAATGACAATGACAACAACAACAGTGAGACTCTACACAACAACGGTGGTAGAGATCTAGATGGAGATGACAACGATGGTAAAGACCTAGACAACAACGACTACTTTATGATGAGTGGATAAACAACGGGTATGAGAGAGAGAGAGAGAGCACGAGAGTACACTACTAGAAAAACGCTCATAAACAACATGTCAAAGATAATGGTTTTCATCATACCCATTGTCTTTATAGAAATAGATAACGGATAAACACAAAACCGTTGTCTATTACCACATTTTCCATTTTATTTTTTATATTTCCCTCGCAATGGTTATCAAAACCACTGTGTATTTACTAATAGATAAGGGTCACTCGGAAGCCATTGTCTACTTCTATGTTTTCTCATAGATAGCACAATAGAAACAATAGATTTACGAGCGTTGTAATTACAAAACGGGTATTACCAACCGTTGTGTTATTAACCTTCTGAAATGATGTCGTTTTCTGTATCAATCCCTAAAATAAAAAGGGATTTATTTTTGCCCAAAATTTAATTTTTCCTCAATATTTATTTCGCCTGCCTCTCACCCCTAGCTTTCTACTCGTCATCATCCCATTTGCCAGTCACCGTCGCCTACCTTGCCACTAGTTGTCGTCTCCTCCGCGCGGTGTCCCTCTCATACTCCACCCTATACTCTGTCGTTGTCTCGCGGCTAAAACCCTAAAATTCAGCTCTGGAACTTCACTCAAATTCGCAAGGTAAGCATGACATCTGCTACTCTATGCTCTATCAGTTGTTCTTTAGATGCTATTAATTTCTTATTTTTCTTAAAATCTACGTTTTAAGATTAATTTATGTTGATTCTTCTACTCATAGCCTAGATGTCTCTAATTTTTAGAATTTTTGGACATTGGTAGAAATTGTTGCTACTTGCTATTGCGCAGAATGATCTTATGTTAGATGATAGTATTTTCTAGATATTTGGTGGATTCTGTTTTCTATCGGTTATTCTTTAGATGATATTACAGTATTTGATACAAAGAGTTCTCTACTCTTGTGATACGAGCACGATAAGCATCAACAAATCAAATCCAAGAATGCCATTAAAAGGTTCGAAGATTGTCATGTTGTTCAAGATTAAAAATTGGAGATCAAGATTTGATGATCAAGATCACATAGCCAGCAGTATGGGCATACCGACTGCGTGTCGGATTATTTTAATTAAGAGCTGATTTTATTAGACTATAGTATTTATTTATTTAGATCAGTTTTTATTATTTTATTGATGTAATTTTCGTTCCTATTTAATTAGGTTTGACTAGAATTTTATTTTAAGGTAATTTCCTACCTTTTATAGAATTCTAGTTTAGGCAGTTCTTTTAGTCCAATTTGGACAAGCTTTTTTATTATTTTTTAGGTATATTTTAGTGCCCCCCCTTATAGTATAAATAAGGGATCCATATATTTTATTTTACTTAGACGTTGCATGAAATAAAGAGTTATTTTCTCAATTATCTCACGATCTTCAGTTGATCAACCAAACACTTTTGTTATTTTAGTTCAAAAACATCATTATTAAAGCTAGCAACTTTGAGTCTTATATCAAGGGAACGTTCTAATTCACTCGAGGGATTAGGGTGAACTCGCTAATCGAAGAACAACTTTGAGGTACGTTTTTCATAGTACGTTAGAGACTACAGGGGATTTATTGGGTTGCAATTCATCCTACCTTCACCGTCGCCAATCCGCCAAACACCAACATCTAAGAGACACCATTGTCCGTTTCACCATAATTTCATAAGTCTTCCGCTGTAATTCGAGTCATATCTGTTTTTTCCGGTATTAGTTTTGAACCCTTACACCGTCGTCGTGTGTTCATTTTTGTTGTCTGCGTCTTCTGTTATTCTTTCATTTTTTCGAGCATGATGGAATCACATCATGTGGTATCAGAGCCACGACTGCAATAGCTATTCGTGGTTCAATACCGAGTCTAGTCTTTATTTTATTTCGTTTATCTTTTTTGTATTTATTTAAGTTATCGAGTTGTAATTTCGTATCATTCATTGAATAAAAAAAAGAGCAGAGGGTCAAAAACTCTACAGCAAAAAAAGAGAGCAGAGGGTCGAAAACCCTACAGCAAAAAAAGAGAGAGGAATTTTCGGATAAAAAAAGGAGATCTGAATTAAAAAAACTAAAAGAAAGATAAAAAAAAAATCCAATTTGATTCTTGATTTACCTTTTGATTTCTATTTTATTTTTGATACTTTCCTTTTAGTACTAGTTCATAGTTGGTAGCTTCCTTGTGAGTCTTGTTTTATTTTTGGTTCTTTCCTTCTAAGTAGGATTTTATTTTTGGTAGTTTCCAATTGAGTTGTAATTTAATTTTGGTATCTTTCTTATAGAGTCTAGTCTAATTAGGATATTTAGATTGTGTCACATAGATACACATCTTTATTTTCGAAGTGTTCCTTCTTTTCACTCGGTTTTTCGATTTTCCATCTTTTCCCTACTATTTCTGCTCCCGAGCTCCGATTTTTCTCCACGATACCATTCCAGAAATGTCTCGACGAGAAGAACCAAACACACAACTTTGTTGTGACATAAGTGTTTTTTTGGCCAAATTCCATCAGCTTCAAGGTGAAATCGTCCCTAGAAGTCCGAGAGAAGTTGATCTCAAGCAACGGAAAAGTCCATTAACACCATCATATACGCACCTATCACACAAGCACCACTATATACTTGAGAGACATACACAAGTGGTAAAATTCAGAGAGAAAATATGAGTGATCGTGAGATTGTGAGGTCCATTTCTTGTTTTCTTTTGTTGTTTTGTTTTGCAGGTTACTATGAACTCAAGCATGAGATCTCGTACACAGTCAATATTTGACAAGCTGGATTTAATGGAAAAGTTAGTAGATCAGATCGCACAGCACTACACGCAAAATATCCCACAGTCTAGCTATAGACCACCCGTTGCAAAACCTGTATATGCACCGCCACCACCAATAATTCGGCCACTTGTTGCCCCACTGACACCACTTACACAGTCTGCTTCACCTGTTCAGCCGGCCATTGTTACACAGTCTACACCACTACCAGTTCAGCCTTCCATTGTCGCACCAAGTCAAACCCGTGAAGATAAGTTTGAACAGCCCTAACCGACACCACATCTGAGGAGTTAGTTGCTGAAGTCGAGGAAGAGAAAATAGAGATCAATGTCAAGGTACCACTTGCAGTTGAAGCACATGTTGAAGAATTTATCGATGTTGCTACTTGTGAAATCATTGTAGAAGAAGAGAAGGTTGATAAAGAGCTCAATCTAGAGGATTCAGTTCATGAAGAATCTACATTAGAAGTGGATCAAACTTTGAGTGAAGAAGAAAAGGAAGTGTAGTATGAGATCAACTTGGAAGTGATTGAAGATCATAAGAAGTTCGATCATCCTAGCATGGAGAACCCGCTGATTTGTAACATTTTTTGTCAACCATGTACTTTTAATGTCATTATTTTACAGGTTGCCAAAGATGTGACACATGATATTGTTGAGCCACCAAAATAGATTGATGATCAGTTCGTGTTCATTCTTTATCCCGGAGATTCGAATTCGAGGAGAAATCCTTTTCAAGAGGAGGAAAATGATACGAGCACGATAAACATCAACAAATCAAATCTAAGAATGCCATTGAAAGGTTCGAAGATTTTCGTGTTGTTCAAGATTAAAGATTGGAGATCAAGATTTGATGATCAAGATCACATAGCCAGCAGTATGGGCATACCGACTGCGTGTCGGATTATTTTAATTAGGAGCTAATTTTATTAGACTATAGTATTTATTTATTTAGATAATTTTTTATTATTTTATTGATGTAATTTTGTTCCTATTTAATTAGGTTTGACTAAATTTTATTTAAGGTAAATTCCTACCTTGTATAGAATTCTAGTTTAGACAGTTCTTTTAGTCCAATTTGGACAAGATTTTTTATTATTTTTTAGGTATAATTTCATGCCCCCCCTTATAGTATAAATAAAGGATCCATGTATTTTATTTTCTTTAGATGTTGTATGAAATAAAGAGTTATTTTCTCAATTGTCTCACGATCTTCAGTTGATCAACCAAACACTTTTGTTGTTTTAGTTCAAAAACATCATTCTTAAAGCTAGAAACTTTGAGTCTTATATCAAGGGAACGTTCTAATTCACTCGAGGGATTAGGGTGAACTCGCTAATCGAAAAACAACTTTGAGGTACGTTTTTCGTAGTACGTTCGAGACTATCTAAGAGAAATTATCATCCGTTTCACCATAATTTCGTAAGTCTTCAGCTGTAATTCGAGTCATATCTGTGTTTTCCGGTATTAGTTTTGAACCCTTACATCGTCGTCGTGTGTCCGTTTCTGTTGTCTGCGTCTTCTATTATTCTTTCATGTTTTCTAAACTAGAATTCTATACAAGGTAGGAAATTACCTTAAATAAAATTCTAGTCAAACCTAATTAAATAGGAACGAAAATTATATCAACAAAATAATAAAAACTGATCTAAATAAATAAATAGTATAGTCTAATAAAATCAGCTCCTAATTAAAATAATCTGACACGCAGTCGGTATGCCCATACTGCTGGCTGTGTGATCTTGATCATCAAATCTTGATCTCCAATCTTTAATCTTGAACAACACGACAAACTTCGAACCTTTCAATGGCATTCTTGGATTTGATTTGTTGATGTTTATCATGCTCATATCATCTTGCTTGGCTATAAGCTGGTCTTTAGATGCTTACAGTATCGGGTGTTCTTTAGATGCTATTGTTGTCTGTACTATGCTATATTTATGCTTGAAAAAGTGAAGTATTATGCATAAATTGAGTATCCTAGTGTGTCAGATTGCATGCTTAATCTACTGCTACCATGCGGTGGGTCAAGTTTGTTAATATCTCTCCTTAAATATTGTTGCCTTGCATTCTTCTGTTATAAAAAAAGAGGTTGCATCTCTACTGCACAGTTGATATAAGTTTGGAATAAGGAACATTTCTCTAAGTTCGGAATATTTTTTCATTCATATATTACTGTACATTTTTGGTGTGTTAGAGCTTAGAACATAACTGAAAATCATTCGAGTCCATTATTTGCATGTTGGTTTAGAAAAAGTAAAGAACATCTATATTTTGTTAGTGAATGATTTAATTGCATTGCGATTTATGAAATGAAAAACTTGGATGTTTAGTAATGAATAGTTGTGTTATTTTCTTGGATAGTAGATAACCTATCATTATATATTTGGTGCTTTTTGGCAGCAAACTTTCATTGTATTTAGTGATGTTGCTTATGTAAACCTGTTTAATGCATAATTCTTTTTTTAAGAATAAATAAGCAGAGCTCTTTCTTTTGTAGATTCATTCTAGTAAATTGTACATAGACCAATGTGTGGCATATATTCTGGCAGTGGTTATTCATTATCATGGTTTGGCATTGTGATTTTGATGACTCGTATATGTTCTGTATGCCTAAAGTTTCAGTTTCAATTTGAGCTGTAAATATTATATACAAGAAAATCACATAAAACCGAAATTAAAGTTATTCTATAGTAAAATCATTCCAAAAAAGTTCATTAGTATTTCCATACTTTGTATTCAAATCTTGAATGTAGTTCTTCGTCTATTTTCTTTGTAGTCCTCAAGCCATTTTCAAGGACCCTTTCTCTGGTGACAATAACATCTTGGTATGTCTAATGTTTTGAGAATTGATGCTTCAGTAAATAGCTTTAATGTTGATTCTTTGAAAGTATGTTGTTTTATGTGGAAGGGCACGTTTTTCATGCATGTATATGATTTGAAACAGGTCATATGTGATACATATACGCCTGCAGGTGAGCCCATTTCTACAAACAAACGTTATAGAGTTGCTCAGATTTTCAGTGGCCCCAAGGTTGTTGCTGAAGTTCCATGGTAATTTTTGTTGCCACCTTTTGTGTATATGTCTCGTATACAAGTTTATCGTCTAGTGTTTCATATTTGGATGGTAACTGGTTAATAACTCTTGAAATAAACTTGAATTAGGTGTGGCATTGAACAATAATACACCTTACTCCAAAATAATGTGAAATGGCCTTTTGGATGGTCTGTTGGAGGTTACTCTGGTCCTCAAGTATAAATCTGAAGATCTTCGTATTACAAAGTTTCATTTCTTTTTTCAATGAAGGAAACTATGTTTCTTTCTTTATATAATGATGTTCAAATCTGCAGCACAAGAGATGTTACATTACATTTAATGATTAATGATCACCTATTCTGTTTTCTTTTCATATATTGTGAACTTATAGGGCCCTTATTACTGTGCGGCTGGAGCAGATAAGTCATACCAGATGACTGAAACATAGTATGAAATAGGGAAAATACAGTAGCATTCTTACTCACAATTTCATTATTTTTTCATGAGTAAATTACGTAGATTAAGCGGACTTGGACATTAATAGAGAAGAAGTTGGGTGTTACCTTCAAGATACAAGTTAACTTGTGGAGCTATCAGCTGTGATTTGTATTTTACCTTCATATCTTACTCAACTACACTAGGAATGATATAACAGAAAGCAATTAACAATTGTGTTTGTACTGACTATTAAAATATAAATTTCAGGATGAAGCAGCGCTACGCTTGGTGGATCCTTCAATAAAGTCATTCGAGTATCGACCCATTAATATTTTTGTGAAATTCTATTCAGGTGTTAATACAGTCACAAAGTTGGAACAGTTAAGCTATAGTTGGGATAGTTTGATTAGTTTATGTGTTAGTGTGTGTGTGGTGTGTGAAATTCATTATGATCTGGGCTTTCCCTGATAATTTTTGGACTGAACAATTGCGTTATATTGATAGTTTTTCTATATAAGTTCAGGTTATGTTTGCCTTTTATGATTATTTATGTTGTTCTAGTATAATTCTTAAAGGGATAATGATTTGGTTTTGCAAAAAAAAAAAAAGTCATTAAAATATGTATATTGGATGATGTATATTGGATGTTCCACATAAAAAAAATAGCATATACAAGAACATTACATGTGTACGTGTGTGTTTTTTTGTATATATAATTATAAACACTCATTGCATATTTTGTTTTGTTGAGGTTTTATTATCTTCCTAAACATATTTTTTTTTATCTAAAACTCATTTTTTTAATTCTTATAAGGGTGTTAGTTCTAAAAGATTGTTGAGGGAGCATTTGAAGAGAATTTCTGGATTGGAAATTGAATCTGCTCGAGGAGAAATTGAAACTACTCAAGTGAATGAATTTTTTTTATTTATTTTTCCAGTTTAATTTTTTTCTTTTTCTTTTTTTGGTATTATTTGGCTTCAGGTTTACAATATGTTTGCATATCATTGAATAATATTTGCCAAAGTAAAAATGAATATATAGAAGATAAGTTATTTAATGAAATTATAACGAATAAAATAAAATGCTTTATCTTTCAACTGAAAGTAGATTTTTTCCATTATAGACTGATACATGTTGAATTTCAAATCACCTATTATAGTTTTCACATATTAGAACTTTTAGTTGAAAACAATAACCTATTGTATGCAGTTGTGTTGCAATAATTAGTAATTATTGAAATTAATTTTCTAGATAGACTGTTAATGTAGAGAATGGATAAATGGTGGATGTCAAAAAATAGATTATCAAAGGAATATGAGTGTCCACAAAAACCCGAGTTCAAGTAATGTAGGTTCTATGTAATGCGCTATATGAAAGAAATAATTGAAAATTGTGGATCTTCAGACTCTATGTCACTGTCTTTACCGGTAATTATCCTAAAATATTATATATTTTTATTATTAAAAAATATTTTTTAAATAATTATTTAATATATGTTATTTATTAGTTTTCCGATGGACGTTACTCCCGACTGAAAATTGATGAAGTTCATATAAAGTGGGCTGAGTGTGTCCAAGATTATACAGATTGATAATGTAAGTTTGAATTAATCTTAACTTTGCTTCTTTTAAATTAATATGATATGCATTAATGGAATTGATACTTAATTAGATATTTTTTTTTAGTTGAGTTGATGATGAAGTGGCCATTCAAATAAGTGAGGCAAGGGAAAGAGCAGAAGGCTAGCTAGAAAAGTTGAACTTCTTTTTTTTTACTACTTAAACTTATGAACTTATGCGGATATTGAATGAAAAATATTTGGTATTAGTTTATTTCATATTTAATCATGTTATTTTGAAGAATGTACATGTTGTATTATGTATTTTGTATACAATTTATGTATTATGTAATGAATTACTGTTCGGTTTCAATTATTTATTATTTTGGGAATTTTGTAAATAAGTAGGGCTGGTTATATATAAAAATAGCTGCAAAAAATTTAAAAAATATTTTAAAAAAAGACAACGGTCATTAAAACCCATTGTCTAATTCAAAACAAAATTTACAATGGTTAGAAAAAAACCTATTGTCTATTTAAAAGCAGACAACAGTTTTTTATAAAAATCATTGTTTACTTACAAAAACACAATGGTTATCATAAAAAAATCGGTATCTATAAAATGACAGATGATAAGTCCATTTATTTTGTATTTTTATGGGTATATTATTCAATATAAATATCCTTTTTAGTCTGTTTTGAGTCAAAAAGAACCAAGTTGTGGTCAAGGACATTTCAGAGGTCGAGTCTGGCAAAAGAGGCATTTTATGCCTAATATTCAAGCCTATCTAAACACCATAAACAACACTCACTCAGAGGCACGGGGAACTTCTTCAGCATTCATCCAATATTCGGGAAGTAGAATGGGCATAACGCCAAGGATGAAGCTGACTAGATGATGTCGTGCCCACTTTGCTCGCGCAGACTCAACCACAGGCCTGAAATGGGCACATGCAGGATTTTCAGGAATCAGTTGAAGTGAAAGAGGCGTAAGAGATACATACAAGTTCGATAAGAGTTTGCGCTAAGATGGACTGCTGGAAGGCGTGGAGATGAAGAGATAAGTTCAATCCCTGAAAAATAGGGATTTGATCAACAAACTGGATAATGCTTATCTAGTCAGTTGCAGGGGGCACGCCAGACCCGGAAGGCAGTTGAAGACCCCTTCATGTGGGGGAGTTTAAACTCAGAAATGTATCTATTTAAACAAGTTTTATTTTCTGAAAATATAGCTTTTGGAAGTTTGAAAACACTACTACAAGTTTACTTAGTTTCTTGTTCATTTTGCACGCTGCTAAGGCAGCAAAACAATCCAATAGGCTTTATGCCTTTGGATCGTTGTATTTATATTAATGCTCGATGTTGGTATTGAGTTCTTTTGTGTATTAATTCAGTAAGTTTTCATTTAAATTATGTCTTTCATTTTTGCAATTTTAGTTTAATCTAGCATGCTTGGTTAGATCTTTAATTCTGGTGTTTGAACAATAGAAATTGTTTAAAGTATAAAACTAGACTCATGAGGCCGAAATGGGTATATTAATGCATGATAAGTTTCTACTGATTCTTGGCCTTGTTCCACATGAGTGTGTGTCTGAAATGTCCAATGTGGCTGATCACTCGTTAGACATAGAAGGCACACAACTATTAATTGAATTGGCAAATCGTGACTGTGTGTTGATTCATATAGTAATAGGAGAATCGGTGGGTTATTGTGGGCACACGAGGAATCGGTAATCATAATAAACTTGGGTTCATCTAGGGCACACTGTTGTCTATTTGCTTACATATCTTTGGGGAACCGGGGGATGGGTGATAGGTTAGGGGTTTACTTGACGAGGAATCGCTTTTAACATATAATGAAAGGATGAATAAGGAGATGCAGAGAGGAATCCGGTCTCCATAACTGAGTGACTTAACATACATGAAAATCGGTGTGCCCATGATCAAGTAGTTTTAGATTTAAACTAAGTTCTAGTTCAAATGCCGGAACCTTTATTATTTGATATTTTCTTTAGTGTTCTTATTATAGATTTAATTCAATAAAGTGACAAAAAACTAAACCCTTTTGTGATTGGTTACTTGAAGGTGGAATCACATCAGCTCTCTGTGGGATCAACCCACACTCACGAGCTAGCTACGCTCACTGTGGGCACGGGAGCATACAAATTTATTTTGAGTGCGAAATGGCCGCGCGTCAAAATTGGCACCATTGTCGGAGAGCTTATTTCCAGTGATTTTACTTTCCAAGCTTGTGTGCTTGGAAATTGATGCCTGGGACCTTTTACGAGAAGGAAGAATGCAACGGCAAAAAGGCATAACAAGTGACTGATACTATTCGTGTGCCCATTCTGGAGAAAACTGACGTGATCACGGGCACAGCGAGGATCATATCTGAACCAGAGCACATTGTGCCTCAACAACATGGCTGGTGAGCAGGTACGACACACCCTCAGAGAATTAGTCTTTCTGACTAGTCTGAATTTGTGCCTGATGGGCATTACAATCCCTGAAAA